>OY756223.1:17657500-19003125 GCA_963576875.1 Acrobasis repandana
CAGGCAAGCTCAAAGGCACAGGCTGGTGTGAACAGGTAAGTCCGGAGTTGGACAGGTAAGTATGTATAAACAGGTAAGCTCAGAGGCACAGGCTGGTGTGAACAGGTAAGTTCGGAGTTGGACAGGTAAGTATGTATAAACAGGTAAGTTTAGAGGCACAGGCTTGTGTGAACGGGTAAGTCCGGAGTTGGACAGGTAAGCATGTATAAACAGGAAAACTCAGAGGCACAGGCTGGTGTGAACAGGTAAGTCCGGAGTTGGACAGGTAAGTATGTATAAACAGGTAAGCTCAGAGGCACAGGCTGGTGTGAACAGGTAAGTCCGGAGTTGGACAGGTAAGTATGTATAAACAGGTAAGCTCAGAGGCACAGGCTGGTGTGAACAGGTAAGTCCGGAGTTGGACAGGTAAGTATTTATAAACAGGCAAGCTCAAAGGCACAGGCTGGTGTGAACAGGTAAGTCTGGAGTTGGACAGGTAAGTATGTATAAACAAGTAAGCTCAGAGGCACAGGCTGGTGTGAACAGGTAAGTCCGGAGTTGGACAGGTAAGTATGTATAAACAAGTAAGCTCAGAGGCACAGGCTGGTGTGAACAGGTAAGTTCGGAGTTGGACAGGTAAGTATGTATAAACAGGTAAGTTTAGAGGCACAGGCTTGTGTGAACGGGTAAGTCCGGAGTTGGGCAGGTAAGTATGTATAAACAGGTAAGCTCAGATGCACAGGCTGGTGTGAACATGTAGGTTCAAAGGTAGATAAAGGAAGTTTCATGATACGAATAATATAATAGTACCTGGTCATATTTATGCAGGTGAATATACGGAATAAAAGGCATATCGTAATATAAAACATTTAATGTTTTATTTTAAATTTTACAAAAAATGTGTATCTAAACATAAAAACTTTTCAATCAACAGATCAATGCAATTTAATATTTACATAATAATAAACATAAATTTGCTCTGCCTTGCCTAGTAACGAAATAAACTGAATTATAAACATCAATCAGTCTTCATTACAATGGAACATGTATTTTTTTTATATTATGATTAAAAGAAATCAGTACGGTTTTTATCAACCCAATGTTGTCATTCTTATTTTAGATATCTACTTAAAATAAATGTAAACTCCATCTACAACCTAAACTCAATCTGCAGCTTCTCTTTCAATTTAAAATTTTGTAAAAAAAAAATGGGTATCTAAACATAAAAATCAAAACATTTTAACTGACATTTTAACAATTTTAGTTATACTAAATAATTAAATATAAATGGGCTCTGCCTTTGCCTAATAGCAAAATAAACTTAATTATAAACATCAATCAGTCTTCATTACAATGGAACATGTATTTTTATATTATAATTAAAATAAATCAGTGGCTACAACTAAAAGTCTCATGCCCGGTTTCTGAGGTGCTGTTAGATATCTCTTCATTAATTATTAATTCGATAAACAGACAACCTTTATAATTCTTTATTAAGTCCTTTGCTTATGTAATTGCAGTAATGTCAGTTTTTGAACAAAACTGACATAACTGCAATTACATAATGCGTTTTTAAACAAAGTTTAATGACAGCTAAACATCAGATAAAGTTATGGAATAAATAAACAGCTGATACGGACCTCAGAAACCGGGTATTAATCATCAATTCAAACATAATTATAAGTATCTTAATCATTGGTATGCATTAACGAAGTAAAAATATTTGAAACAAAACATACTATTTTAAAACATAAATTTTCTTTTCTCATTTCTTAGCCTTAGAGTAAATATTTTGGACGAATACTTTTATTTTTAGCCAGTCTTTATTCTTAAGTAAATCTACATGTTGTTCTTTTAGTTTCTCACATTCATTTCTTTTAGGCGGTTGGTGATTTTTTATGTGAAATTTAAAGTATTTTGTAACTACGTCCTTTTGTTCCTTTGTCCAAGGTCCCAACGTCCTTTTTTTTCCTTTTCGTATTTTGTTTGTTACCTAATTGAGACACGGGTTCATTAATAAGTTGTTGAGAATCATTTTACATACCAGATAATCCAGCCTGAGATAAGTAAACTAAGTAAACTCCATTGGCTTCCCATCCGACTGCGCAGGCAACAGAGACTTCTATGTTCTCTTTTCTCTATTCTTAAAAATCCCTTTTCTCCGCAATACTTGAAATGTAAGTTTCAATATCTTGCGGACATGCATGATCGGCAACTTCGCTCCAGTAACACGCTCAAGCTTCAAATTCCCTTTTATCGATCTAGCTTCATGTCCAATTCCTTTACTTCTCAAGCTATACGGCTTTGGAATGCATTGCCCGAGGACATCAGACAAATATCTAGTAGACATTTATACAAGAAAAAAGTGCATGATTTACTTTTTGAATCTTTCTACAATTAGGAGAATTCATCGTTTCTTTCTGATCTTCAAATATATATATGTATATATGTATGTATATGTATCTATATAGTATGTTGTATGTATAAATATAGTATATTTATTTTATACGATATTTATGTATGATCATTTAAAAGTACTTATTATTTCTGGATTGTTTCTATCTATTTTAGACGCCAACTATTCTATCTGTTTCTCTTCTCCTAAAGGTTGACAGGGAGAGAATGCTTTAGCATTAAGTCTACCTATTGTAGCTTTTGGCTCAATGAAATTAAATAAATAAAATAAAATAAGTCATTTAAATTACAATATGTTTGTACGTAATCAGAATTAGCATCTAAAGTAGGTTCAGGTTCAGGATCATAGTCTATAATTTCGTTGTTGTCCACGGGCTCTTCAATTAGCTCCTCATTCAAATCTAAATCAATCTCTTCGAGAGATTTTCCTTTGTAAGCGTCTGCTTTTCCATCTTCCATAAGAATGAGAAGCTTTGATATCTTAGCGGTTTGGTATACGTCATCTGGCAACCTGTAAGACTTTTTATGTACTTCATTAGTATGGCCCATGAATGTAGCCAGCTGCTCCATATCATTTTCAGACATGCTAAAAATTTGTGATAAGGTGGCTAAATGTTTTCTCAGCCTTGTAGAGGATATTGCTTTAGGCTGTTTCGCCCCTGATAATTTGGCATGCTTTTCCAAAACTTTGTAGCCATAAATTGTATTGTTATAACCGGGATTACCAAACAAAAATTGATTTGGTGTCGAAGCAAAAAAAAAATGCCTAATCGATAATAATAATTTAATATCATCTTGAACTTCTTTATTAAACAGAACTGGTACTCCGCGGCCGCGTTTACCTCTAATGACAACACCTTTAAATTTCTTTACCAGAATCCTTTCTGAGGCAGTAAGCGCACGATCAAACTCTTCATACTTATTATTATCATTATTGTCGCTTTCTAAATAATCGTGCACTGTAATTCTTTGAAGTTCTCCAGTCCTGCGCCTATTTAATAATAAAACCCTACAATACACAGACTCTAAAAGTTGTGTATATGTTTCAGTAGTTTTTAAGCCTTCTTTAATTTTTATAGCAGCATCCAAGGATTTTTTATTTAGGTATTCTTTAAGAATTTTTAAATCATTTGCTAAAGGCACAATAGTTATCTTATTCCACTTTTTCTTGTTTAAATCTGTTGCAGCTTGTGTAGACACATCATATTTCCAATTTGATTCAATAAGTTGAATCAAAGTTTTTAAGTCGGCTTCTATTTTGCCAGTATCTACTTCCATGTAAGGCCCTTGCTTTTTTAATTCACACATTATTGCAATATTGCAGCATTGTTTCAAGGTGGTGGACAGATTCATTGCGAACGTAGGTGTCTCATACCTATCTTTTTCTATGTCATAATTTCCCAGTATTTTGGTTGCTTGTACAATGATATCATAATGAATTGGTCTTAAGGCAGAAAAGAAGTCATTAATGGATGGATCAATCTTTTTTAATTCTATTAATAATTTTGCAAGCTCTCTCATTTTTCTAGACACTACGTTTACGAAATGTTTTTCTCGGTGAGTTTTTAAATATTGAGATCCGAAAGCACATATAAGGTTATTTTTTTTTGCAATAAGTGATATTTTGTCTGCCCGCATTCGGGGAAATACAGTTTCCTTAAGTTTTTCGTCGATTTTAAGATGACGTTTCAGTAGATTTTGAGCCTCAGATTGAATGTTTTTAATTCCTGATTTACCACTACATTTCTTTTTATGTTTCCACAATAGTTTTTTAGAATAGAATCCCAGACACTCTGTACACGGCAAATAATCAGCAAATTTGAATTTTCGCATCGGTTTAGTGACCTCTTTTGAATTTACAAGGTAGTTTCCTTTTTTACGTAGAGCTGCAATTAATTGTTTTCTAACAAGACTTTTTTTAGGTTTTGACACAATTTTTTGGACATCAGTTTCATAAATATGGTGTCGGAGTAAATGACGAGCAAAATTTAAAACAAATGACTCACAGTAAAAGCAATATCTTTATCTCGAACCTTTGAACTTTTGGGTTTTTGCCTTTGGATAATTGTTGTACTATCATTAGAATTATCTTCTATTTGAGATTCACTATTAATATCGTAAATAATCTCTTCATTTGGTTCTGATTCGTTGTAAGGCTGTGGAAATTCCCTACTTACAATTACATTGCAAGGAGAACTGCTTTTACAACTAACTTCACTTAAACTTATGTTATCAGGTGGCTTGAAAGGTACATTAGACAAGGAATTATTAACATCGAGAGGTATTCCTTGATTTGGTACGAATTCGTCTGCTTTATAAGGTTGAAGAAGTTTCCTTTCTACAAATACACTACTACATGAAGAAGAACCGCTTATGTGACTAATTTCGCTATAATTAAGATTAATAGGATCCTTGACCGATGACTCGAAGTTCGAAACACATTCTAATGGCGTTAAATTATTCGAATTTCCAAATTCATTGCGAAAAGAATCATCGGAACTGGTCTGCAACAAAAAAAAAGCTTATTATATTTTGTGGCACTTTACTTTTGTTGCTTCGTTAATATGAAGGTAACAACTTGATTAGTGATATAAGTGTTGTCTATCCCTTGCTAAACATCAAAATTACCTATCCCCGATCTCAATCCTGAATTGGCGCTCGCAGATATTTTTAAGCCACCTAGACTTCGACTGACCCAGTTTCTGACATGGCTTAAGGATTGCTTCGGCTTAGAGTGCTACCGCTTTTGGGATAACAGCCGTTATCATTTTATTATTAATGAATTAATGAAGTATTTTAGTTGAACTTACTTCGTGTCTCGGTGGAGTGTAATTAGAACATGTCGCAGAAAAGTCAGATTTTGAATCAGATGATTCCTGTAAACAGAGATACATACAATAAAATACATGATTAACAACACTAATAGAAGAACGAGACATCACAGGTTCTTTTTCGTTTTTTAAGAGCGACTAATGTAAAGGTAATGAATTGACAGCAGTAGCTATTAGGTATTCAGCTGGGAAAAACTCGAACCAACACAGGCTGATGTGAACAGGTAAATTCAAAATTGGATAGGTAAGTATGTATAAACAGGTAAGCTCAGAGGCACAGGCTGGTGTGAACAGGTAAGTCCGGAGTTGGACAGGTAAGTATGTATAAACAGGTAAGCTCAGAGGTACAGGCTTGTGTGAACAGGTAAGTCCGGAGTTGGACAGGTAAGTATGTATAAACAGGTAAGCTCAGAGGCACAGGCTGGTGTGAACAGGTAAGTCCGGAGTTGGACAGGTAAGTATGTATAAACAGGTAATCTCAGAGGCACAGGCTGGTGTGAACAGGTAAGTCCGGAGTTGGACAGGTAAGTATGTATAAACAGGCAAGCTCAAAGGCACAGGCTGGTGTGAACAGGTAAGTCCGGAGTTGGACAGGTAAGTATGTATAAACAGGTAAGCTCAGAGGCTCAGGCTGGTGTGAACAGGTAAGTCCGGAGTTGGACAGGTATGTATAAAAAAATGTGTGTACGTAAGTCGTGTTTTATCTTAGTTAAAACATACGTACCTCATGTAAGGTTTCTGGTTGGTTTTCTTTTTCTTCCTGTCTCTCTGAAAACAAAACAGAAATATTTGTATTATTATAAAACAATAAAAATTTTAAATACCCTCGACCCAAAAGCAAACAAAAACAAGAAAACCTATAAAAAGTAAGACACACACTCAGGTACGCACGCACGCACGCACTCACGCATACACACACAAACACGTCAAGACTACACACGTTCACTCACAGACAATTTAACGCAAACTAAGCTCATCATAATATTATAAACAGACAACATGTTTTAATGTAAGTAGGTACTTACTAGCTAGATGTTATAGGTATTATAATAAGATAAATCGTGTTATAACTTTCATTTAAGTAGTAAAAGGTAAGTACTTACGGTTTGCCAATTTAAGAATCCTTGCACTTCTTTTCATTGTGATTCAATTATAATCACTAACTATAATAATAGACCAAATAAATAACCACTTTTAACGCACTTGCAAATAATTCACTTTGGTGACAAGCTTACATCACGGCCGGCACATGTCTGTTTGTTTACAAACTTCGGCACGCGAGCGCGCTGACGCCCGCCACCCCGCGCCATGCGTCCCTCGTGAACCCCAAATAGGCCCCTCAGACACCGTACCTAGTGCCCGTTTTAGGATATTAAAGAGACGCAAGATTGTTTTCACGAAAACATGATAAAAACTTTACAAATTAAGTACGATATTCAATGGACACGATAAGATCGGTGAACTGAACTCAAAGTATACGTGGTAAATTATACGCTGAACACTAGCGCCCTCCAAATTTCAGTCGGTAGATGGCAAAACTATATTATACGCTAAAAGGCATTGTAGTGATGGAATAACGTCCATGCCAATTTTTCGCCCTTGCATTCTAACGAACATAAGGGACCCTTGGGCTAAAAATGTGGGTCGGTCAATCTTGCGTCCGTATTCCGGACGCACAAAGTCAGTGGGACGCAGCATCATCGGTAAATAACGCCATGTAGGACGCAGCATGTCCTTCAAGATGTATATATATATATATATATGTGTTGTTTTCTTTTTTCTTGCACTACTACCTTACCATCATCATCAGGTCTTTTAAGAGCACGGCCCTCTCTGTACTACCAGAGCCATATATTAGCCAGAGCAGTTTCATTTCGCTTACACTCTCCACGCTGGCCAGACGGGTTGGAGGGGTCTTATTGAAGTTTATAAGCTTTGTTTAGCTTGTGTTTCCTAAGTCGCCTTCTACGACATCCACGGGAAGACTTGGAGTGGTCTTATTCTACTCTGCCGGTAGACCGGGAACCACACGGCTAACCGCATTACTACCGACTTACAGGTACCTAAACACAAAACTGACATGATAAAAGATATTATAGGTGCCAAAGCAAGTTAAGCTCTACTTTTTTCCGTTCTTAGAGCGAAGAAAAAAGGTTAAACCGTAGAGGAGATTGTATAACTATTTTAAGAACTAGTTTTTCATTAACTCCAGAAGTCTTACAAGGGATGGATTGAATAGGCAATCTCATTAGTCGAACCAAAAGTCCATCCGACAAAACTACGTATGCTCGTACTTTGAAATTAGGTAGTGGAGTCTTCTGATTTGCGTAGGTAACTAAAGCTAAAGCGTAACTTTAGAATCTTACGTTCCTTGGCTCTGTCTGCACCCTAAAGGAAATAGGTCACTTTATCTGTATCGTATCAGCAAGTAACCATAAAGACCAGCGATAGACCAACGCGATGTCACAGATAGCGAGCTTACTGTGATGCCGGATAGCTAGTCTGCAGGATATGGAACGACATTGACATTTTATGACATGGTGAAATAACATTTGATATTATATTGATTCCAAGAACAGCAATAAAGTTAGCACAGGCTGTACTTTAGGTATTGATGTTTATTTACTGTAGGTACTTACCTAAGGGAAATAAGTCCTTAGGTAAGTAGGTGTAGGATGGATGTTGCCATCTATTATTGACACAAAACTATTTTTGTTGATACCTACTTAAATAATAGGCGTACCGAGGGTGGATCTAGGGGTTCAGCCCTTTAAATAAAGACACTTTGCGGCCCTTTTATACAGTGTGGGCCATGTAATTGAAACAAATAATTTAAACATGGATTTCTTAAATTATTACTAAGTGGTCATCTTAAAGTTCCCAAAAATATTAATTTAAATAAATAAATATATACGGACAAATCACACTGATTAAGCTAGCCCCAAAGTAAGTTTAAAACTTGTGTTATGACCGTTAAGGGAACTTAACGATACTATATTAAAGGTACCTACTTAATTAATTATAAAATAAAATTTTCACAAGGACCGACTGGCCAGGTTACGCCTGTGATGGTGAGTAGGTAAGTTACGATTGATATGACCATGGACGCTATAACTGTAGGCAGTGTGCCTGTTCATTTTGTGTCTAAGCTATAGAACGTGCCCTGGTAACAGTTCGGAAAAGATCCAATTCGTATGAATAGCAATCATACAAATTCTTAGAACGCCCGATGCTAAAATCCAAATAATTTTTTTTTAGGTTTTGCAGTCGAAGCACAGAAATACCAAACGTTCCGTCACGAGTTGACGGCGCCAACGGCCGGACAAAGGAGCCCTGCTAGAGATGACCGAACTATAACAAATAGTTGCTGAACAACACCCTTACGGCCAAGATGTTACAGTTCAAATTTATTTGAAAAATGTTAAAGTCAATTTTGATGGAGGGCGAGATACGCTGGTGGCGCAAGAAGCGGTTTGACAAAAGGAGTCTATTCGGTATCTACTGATCGTTCGGATCGTGACTCATCCGTCTACGGTGATTATCTCAAAATAATATGGCGCAGTCGTGATCTGAGGTGTCCTAAGCCAGAGCAATGTTGGATCAGTAAGAAACATGGAAATACTGAGATTTACAAATGAAATAAAAAAAAATTAAAAAAGGAAAGACAAAAGTAACCGAAACCAGAATGCATGTATGAAGATAGTAATGATTCCAGGATCGTAGCAGATATAATGCTCTAAGCAATGGAGGTCTATCTATTAGTATCTGCATATTGTGTATTTTCACGTGTACCTACAAGTTTTGTCTTCCGTTCCGAACTGTGTCTTTTAACAAGCTTTTATTTAAGTTGCCTCGTTTGTTGTTCATTTATTTGTTTGGGTCAAATCTTGCAAGTCGAGCCACTTCCCGGATTCCGATTGAGATGAAATCTTGTTTTTTTTTTATTTGGTTCGCAAACTGGTTGTTACATTACTAACAAATGTTAAAAGTGAGTACACAACATGAAATATAAAATGTACAACCTTCTAGGAGCGAACACAGCATGCATACAAAATATATTAGCTCACAGTAGAAAATTTTAAGTACATAAGCTAATGTAAATCATTAATAGTTATTTTATTAATAGGTAGGTATATTTAACGACGAAGATATAGTATTTATGATGCAATTTTTAATTCAGTATAAAGAAAGGATAAAGGGTTGTTACAAGTAGCGTCTAAAAAGCCAGACTAGCTAGCTAGCTAGACGGCTAGTCTTACTAGACTAGCCGTCTGGTCCCCGGCAGACTAAAATAGACCAAAGTCCTCCCGTGGATGTCTTAGAAGGCGACTTTGGAAACACAAGCAAAACGAACCTTAGGTATAATGATCAGTGAGACCTCTCCAACACGTCGGGCCATCGTGGAGATTGTGATAAATCCTCTGAATGATCTGGCTATGCTCTGGCTAATATATGGTTTTGGTAGTACAGAGAGGGTCGTGCTCCTGCAGCGGAGACTAAAAAGACCTGATGATGATGATGTAAATTCAATGAACCTACTCACATTATCTACTCTGACGCATTTTTAAGCAAATAGCAAAGAGCTTGGACCTTCTAATATCTCTAGTAAATAGGCACCTACATCAAATTTTCCATGGTATGGAAGAATAAAAACATAGAATTTTCCTCCTACTCAAGGTTCCAGCCTCCAGGAAATGAATAAAAATAAAAACGAGAAAGACGTGGGAAGAATGCGTAAGATACGATATGGGAGAACGGGGTGTTAGTACGGAGTACGCAGATGGCGAAGGACAGCAAATTATGGAGGAAGTTAAAATTCAGAGCAAATAGGGAAAAGGCGAGGAAAGAAGAAGAAGAAGAACTTCAATAAGTGGTGTAGGTACCTATTTATCCTACATTGAATAAACAATTTTAACTTTTGACTTATTATAATAATATGTAGTTTCATGTAGGTAGGTACTCACCTCACTTTCAGCCCACATCAACCTACTGTTGGGCATAGGCCTCCCTTTTTTGCGCCATTCTATACGGTCCTATGCCAGTCCAATCCACTGCTTTCCCACTGACCTTACAACATCGTCTGACCAACGGGCAGGAGGTTTCCTTACTGGTTTCATATAGGTACTAAGCACTTATAATCTGAAGTACGCTTGTAGGTACCTATAACTTTAGACTCTTCGTGAACCTATGTTTCTGTTCCTGTAAGTAAATGTTGCCTTCAACAAACATTTCATAGGTGAAATATGCTGTGGTGCTTAGGTGAAAAAGAGCCCTAATGAACGTCACTCATTACCGAGATGCCGAGATACGAGATATATTCCACAAAAGATTCCAACACGACGTTGGGCTCACTATTGCACTGTCAAGAATATGAATTGCAATTTCAACACGTTTTGCAATTTCCTGCAATCCCTCGTTATCTTTTGTTATTCTTATATTATATTGTTGTGAATGTTGTGATGACTCTTGCACCTATTTAGGACGGTTTCAAGGCTTTAGAAATGTTTTATGGCACAGATGGGAGCAATAAAAGCTTAAACTCATGCAGAGCAAAGCGCTATCTTAGTGTCCTGCATGGACGGACAATAACAGATGTAACAAAATGCCTTAGTGAAATATTTAAATATCCTTGATACTCTGGCAGGCATGTTCTCGTGCATTTTTTGCTATTAACTAATTGTTTTCGTAATGGTAAGGTTTTAATTTGATGAAAAATGAATAATCTCAAACAAATGTAAATAAGTTATGTGCCTAAAGGTGCCTAATTAAATAGTTGGTACCTATGTTTAAAAATAAATCTTAAAACGAAAATTAGTAGGTAAGACAAATACGAGGACCAAGGAACAATAAAGAGGGACCGATCAAAGGCGAATTATTACAAATCTTGCAAATTGAAATCAAAAATCTGAAGAAACAACAACTTTAAAAAAACAAATATCTCTCAAATCCCAACAAACGTGGGGGATAAAAGCACACACAGGCGTGTTTATGGCGCAGTGGGGACAATGGGGCAGTAATTACCCCAGCCGTGGGCGGCCGATACACTGTCAATACTTTTGTGGCTATCGCCTGATCTAGCCTGCTAATAAGCCCTGATTTGTGCCCGGTCCTACACGCCATGCTGTTCAATAGTCCAGTGCACAACATCGAAATTGCAGAGATAGAACATCGAAAGTCCCTTCTTCCTTCAAGGGCCAATTTGCCCCGGGTAGAGCGACCTAAAGAAAAGGTCATATCAGTGGCTGGGAAGAGTGGAAGATTGAGTTTCCATCTTCCCGGTATTGGCATGAAGATGAATATTTCGAAAATATTCATGTGTCTTGTTATCGTACGGAGCTTAATTGGCTTCCTATCCGCCAACGCAGGGAACTTCGGTTACTGTGTACTCTCTTTTCGATTCTTACGAATCCTGATTACAATATTTAAAATGTAAATATAACTACATTTCAGACACTCATGATCGACAACTTCGTTCTAATGAGACTCGTCAGCTCTTTATCCCCCTTTTTCGGACTAATTTCATGTCAAACTCATTTTCTCTTCAAGCTTCACGACTCTGGAATGCTTTACCCGTTGATATTAGAGAAATTTCTACCAACTTCTGTTTTAAGAGGAAAGTCCACGCCCACCTTTCAAACTCCCTTTCTATATAAAGTCATCATCATTCAGTTCTTCTTTTCATTAGCTATTTCTTTGTTATTATATTTTTTAGTATATGTATTGTGTAAGTAGGTATTTACTCTGATATATTTATATATAATATATACTTATATATAATAGTGTGCATAAAGTACTTAGTATTTTTGATGTAAGTATATAGGTATTTATAGCTTTTGCGCCGCACAATTTTCTCTGCTTATTCCTATGGTTGACTGGGAGAAAATGCTCTTAGCATTAAGTCCGCCATTTGTTAAAAGTATATTTTACTTTGAACAATAAAGTTTGATAAATAAATAAATGAAGGGTCATCGAGAGGTTTTTAGTGCGTCCCACATAACCGCTTCATTGCTTCCGCAGTAGAAAGAATGGCATAATGCGACGGCATTTTTACCTTGTTAATAAAGCGTGTTGTGCAGATGCAGTAAAGGCAAACCATAATTTTCTGGTGTAGGTACCTTAATATATTTGGAATATTTGGTGACGACTCTATTATACTAAACTAACACAGGCTTTAGGTTAATAGATAAGTAAAATAAAATAAAGTTTATTTTATCAAAAGAGTTTAAACTAATATATAATAGCAATAATACATAAGTTTGGTAGGCCATTTGAATGTACGCAACTTAATAATTTTTTATTAAGAATTTACTATCTGGTACTTCATGTATAAGTAGGTAACAGTTTAACTAGACGATAGATTGTGAAAATGTCATAATAATGAACGCTAGCAATATATTATCTTTACAAATAAGTATCTTTCGTAATAGTAGATAGGTTATATATATAGTTATCTAACAATAGGTATCTAACAAGCATCTTGTCGTGGACTCAGACTACTGGCACAGAATACATATGTGACGGTCCACGTGTAAAGGTACCTTATGGACGGTGGCGCTTAGGACGTTTAGAAAAACAATTCGTACAATTAACTTAGCTTAAATAAACACAATGTCGTAAGTGCCACCGTCCACAAGGTACCTTTACCCGTGTAACGTCACATATTGGTACACCAACTACTGGGCGAAGGGCGCGGAACTTACTTCTTATAGGTATCTACCTACTTACTAAAACTTCAATACGGCAATAAAAAAGTGTCAATAAAATATCTTCATATGTTTTTGAGAAATCACCATATATTCAGAAAAAATATAGCTAACATTCTCTTTTATTTAAAAAAAAAGGGTTTTAAGTTGCAATCTAAAAGTATGTGAGGTTCATTTCTACATTTTCTATACATTGTGATCGTGCCTATACAAAACGTTACCCATTCAATATCGTGAAGTCCTAGGCATGCGAGGGACGCAAAAATCAACGAGATAGACAGGACCTTTTATAGCGTTGATCGCACCCGATTTAAAAGTGAAGGAGAGTAATGACCCTGACATCTCGCTTGTATGTTTATTTGTTAGTGTTGTTAGGTACCCTTTATTCAACACACAACATTGCTTATATTTACATGTGTAGGTATATGTGTTATTGTAAAGGTATAATCTCAGTCCTTCACAGCACTTGAAAGCTTTTTCTAATTGGATGCGCTAGATTTATGATACAAATCGGCTTTTGTTAACTTAACTAGCTCATTATGGCGTGTACTTCTTTATTTGTGGAAAGAAACAGATAATATATCAGACGTTTCTTGACAGTCATATTGACTTAGAGAGAGTTAGTGCTGTCTGCTTTGAAGTCGCTTAAGGTGAATTTACAAGCACCTCGACCTTGAAGTGGCGCCCTCATTTAAAATAAATTGTTAACTAGCAAATATGGTGATAATTTCCATATTGCTAATGTTTAGGCGCTAGATTAGATAGCCCTTTAAATTATTTTATGAACTGCCGTTGAAACTATTATGTATTGGTGAAAGTAGCCTCTTTTGGCGGAAGCGGGGTTTACAACTAGACGGACTAATGTAATACTTTTAACGGTAGTTTATAAAATAATTTAAAGGGCTATCTAGTGCCTGACGATTAGCAATATGCAAATTATCACCATATTTACAAGATAAAATTTATTTCAAATGAGGGATTTAAGCCTCTGGCTCTACCTACCCCGTAAGGGATGAAGACGTGATAAGTATGTATAGGTATATGGTTACCTATACATACTTGCATATCTTCCACCACCCATAACTTCTCATTATTTGAGCCAGTCACGTGTCATTTACAAACAAGCCGACAATAAAAACATACAACCATAAAAGTCTCTTTGAAAAACTTGTTACCCCTACACACGGGTACATAAATAAATTGTAGGCCTATTGTGGGAATCTGCGCAGTCGGACGAGTTTCTAGGTAGACGCCAGCCAATCTAGGTCTAGTCGAAACCTTGACTAACACGTGTGACTGGATCTGCTACTCCCCCCTTGAAGGCAACTATATTTGTAAGTAGGTTAATACGCTTTATGCTATGTATAAACAACATATATACTTATAAGACATTAAATATAATTTAGTGTGGGTAACTATTGATAAGTGTCGTAACTAGGGCGGTACCAGCGGTGCTCTGACACAGGGCATAGATCCTGTAGGGGCGCAGGAGTGACCAGGAGCACAAACACAAACCTTTTACTGAAAATTTGCTTTTATCCGCACCACCTGTAGGTTGACTGGTAGAAAAGGCCCTAGGCCTTAAGTCCGCCTGTTACATTTTTTGTAATAAAGTTAAATAAATAAATAAAATAAAAATCTAAATAATGTCACCCCAGTTATTTTTGGCGACGGGGGAGACTCCTTTGCGGCCTGCCAAGGAGCCTTTAAGTTTCGCACCAGGCGCTTATGAGGCTAGTAAGGCACTAAAATATACGTTTCTTTCGGCGTTTGTTCTCAGCAATGGTCGTTTTGAAACGCTAACTTAGTAGCTCTATTCTTTTTAATAATCCATTACATTCCATCATAATTTCAGTAGACTCTCCTATCTCCAAAATGACCGAAATAAAGCCGTCTTTCAAATTGTAACTAGGTACCTACCTACCTACGTAATGGAAATGCTTAAAAGTACCTAACATAATTTATTACTCTACAAAGGAAAAACAAAAACACCTCGACTTTCAAGCGTTGAGTCTCAATAACTTTTGAACGGCTTAACAGATTTTCATCAAAGCTGAGAACCATTTCGACAAAGATTTCGATTAAAAAAACCTCATCGAAATCGGTCTATTCGTTTAGGAGCTACGAAGCACAGACAGACACACACGCACATGTCAAACTCCTCTTTTTCATCGGGGGTTAATAAGTACTCGTACTTGCCAATCGGGGATTCTAACGATTGACATCCCACTTCTGATTACTGCACAGCATTTGTCGCAAAGAATGCATCTCATCTCGGTCCCTATCCATGGTTATGTAGTTCTTCATCTTGCCGATCCGCGACTCTTCTGGTGTTATCTCTAGCTCCTCCTGCGTTATACCTACCCACTATTAAAGTAAGTGGGGTAAACACTGCTCGTATGCAGCTCTCCTGGTCTTGCAGTCGCCTATTACGGGCTACCACTTACCATCATCTGGTAGCCTTTATAAACCTGTTTGTCTAGTTACTTAGTTGTATAAAAACGGTTTTTTTTTTGCCTTTTTCATTATCATTGCTTTTTAATCTCTACTACAAGAGCACGAACCTCTGTACTACCAGCCATATATTAGCCAGAGCAGTCAGATTAGGCCTCCACTCTCGACGCTGGCCAGACGGATTGAAGGTCTCGCTGATGTTTCCTAAGTCGCCTTCTACGACATCAACAGGAAGACTTCGAGTGGTCCTATTCTACTCTGTCGGAGACCCCACGGCCTTTTTCATGTTCCTAGTCAAACAGCCCGTTGCTCCGTCCTACCATGCCAATATCATTGCTTGACTTTATTTACCATTCCCATTTCAAATCATAAACCATTTACTAGCAAAGCCAACAGCATCTAGTCATGTCGTTACTACGCATCTTTTCTTGTCGACGCCTTTTTATCACCTAATAGTATCATATCATATAAAAGATCTCTTAGAAATTGTGATTGTGTTCAACTAAGCAGCTTCAAAGTTGTAAGCTTGTACGAGGAAACAATAATGTCTCAGCTTCATAAATGATTTGTACCTACATGCTGTACAGCCAAACCAAATCACTGACCTTATTAGATCTTTAGCCTTTTTAGTGTCTTGTGGAATTTGTTTGAACTTCTGAATGAATTAAATTCGTAATTTTTTTTACACAATGACGGGCATTTACAAATGGGTCCGCTGCCCGGCGGGAAATGATCCCGTTCATGATTTTTGTAGACATCTTAAGAGCCTTTTTAGGAGATTGCAAAACTAACGGTAAGGTTTATGTAGGTAGACTGGGTACCTACTAATCAGAACTCTATCAGTCAGACAGGTACTTATCCAAAAAGAAGACACTAAAAAATGCCAAACCATTAAAAATAATACCTGTAAAAAGCATAATGATAACGTAAATTGGGTAGGTACCCAATTGGAATGAAACTGCTTTTCCTTTTAAATATTAACTTATAAGCTTTAAAATAGTTTCCAAGTAGGTACCTACCTAGTAGTAAGTTTTTTCTACAGACAGACGGATCCGATGACCAAGACATCTTACGGAAATTAAAAGCTAATAAGTTCCTACGTACAGTATTTTCTAAAGTTAGTAAAAGCACTCACCTCGTTGTCAAAAAAAAATCAAACTTGACTGCACGGTTCGGCTTCTATAAAGTTCGTCACTCACAAATACTGTTCTAGGCACTAAAAACCACGGCTCCTGTCTCTACTTTGAATTATTATTTTTGTTTGCCGATAAGACCGGACGGTTCACTGTTATTATGAACCGGCGTGGGACTCGCTCGCGACGAAGCACCGCGTGCATTTCAATGGATGAAAGTGTAAACCGTGGTTTTTGTATAGCGCTCTCTCGCTCGGGCCCGCAAGAAAGAAAAGGAGCAAAGACACCGTCACCCGTCAAGTTTGAGTTTTTGAGTAGAGTGGCGACTTCGCCCACAATTTTATTGTTATTCTAATTTTCGACATCTCGAGCCACGAAGCGATATCAAGACAATTCCATAAATAACTCCTGATTTTAATTTTTTTAATGAACCTACAGGTTTGCTGTAATGTGGGCGTTAAAAATAAAAAACGCATGTGTGGATTGCTTCATTTATTTTCTTCCCGGTGGCAAGAACCAGAGTAGTGAGCACAACCTAACGTATTAAAATGGTAACTATTCTCAGGGATAACCACTTCTAATTAAATTGATTTGATAATTTCTATAAATAGAGCAAGAGATAATTTGACATAATATGTGGGATCATTAATATTCTGCTACTTTTGTAATATCAAAATACGATAGTGCAATGCAAAAACTATCAAAGTGGAATCGAGAACAAAGCAAGAATCAGATGGTTTTTATGAACGACAATGACGTTGAACAGACAAAATAAAAATGTGAAATCCCTTGTTGACTGCTCCTACCCCGGCCTATAAGATACTTTTTATTTAATCTAATAAATTTAACTTTCAAAAAGAAAAATAAATGATATAACTTGATATGAAGAGTAAACAAATGTGCATGTAACCAAGGCACTGAGTAGCAATCGGTTACAAGCTAACTTGTTCTTGAGCAGAGAGCATTGCAGATTTTGAATTTACAACTACATGCCAACATTTCTTATTATATCGTTATTACATAATTTTCAAACGTGTGCTCGATAGCTACGTGTCCAAAAGGTTTAACAAGAAAATGAGTTGCTCTCATCTCAACATAATAAAGATATATTCTATACGAAACAAATACCAATCGGACTGTGAAAGATCGTTTAAATATTCAAATAGGTACCAATAAGTTACAGACAAGCATCGCCACGAGTCCTTGTGTGGCTTACAAAGAGAAATTAAATTAACTTCGGGGACGTAATTACGGGACCTTGGAATCACTCGTTTTTCTATTGGCACCACCGGTATTGTCGATCTCGCGAGTGATTTCAAGGTGAATCGATGCGAAATCAATAATTCTATTATAATACACCTATTATACATGTCAAGCTTTGTCCTCTTGGATTAGCATAAAATACGAGCAACACCATAGTGTTACTACTCGAATTCTATGCTAATCTATTCGGATAAAGCTATCATATAATTATGATAGAACTTCACTTTAGGTAAGTTCGTTTAATCATTGATTATACCATATTATTTATTCTGTTAATATGCTTGTCAAGCTTTGTCCTCTTAGATTAGCATAGAGTACGAGTAGTAACACTATGGTGTTGCTCGTATTCTATGCCAATCTACTCGGAAAGCTATCATATAATTATGATAGAACTTCACTTTAGGTAAGTTCGTTTAATCATTAGTTATGTAATTCTGGCAACGTAAACACATCGTAACAGACTTATTGACGTCGCATCGTAGTTCGCAACGTACCGATGTTCGTGCTACATTATAATATTATGACAATCGTCCCCTGTGGCACGTTGCAAACGATTGTCGTTTCTCGACGCGTAATAACGACGTCAAACAAACGACAGCATCCTAGATGTTATGGACATTTAACAATCAAGTGCATAAGCACATTACATTAGATTAAAACTAATCAAACATAATATTATATGCAAACTTGAATCTAGTATTACATTTTTTTTTTGTATTTTCTAATGTTTTTTTTTATCGAGGTATCGAATATCGTTAATGGAATAAGTACAATATAATATGAACTTATGACAGAAAAATGAAAAAAAATATTAATGTGACACGCTATAAAAATGAATGTGAATTAATTAGTTGAACAAGTTCAAAATACCCGACCATATAGTATAGTTATAACTTCAGATACATATTATTATTATCCCATGATCTGAAACACTTGTAAACAGGTGGTGGTGTCTACATTAAAAGTACAAACATGCAACATTTCAGACTAACAAAACAACGGGTTTCAATAAAAGTATAAGAATAAAATTAACTGATAAATGTCTACATTATTTTTTGCAAATATATTACTAAATATATACAATAATAGCCTTTTGCTGCAATGACATATTTTTTTAGTGTTTTTCATTTCTTTTCAGTTATTAAAAACAGAAGTAAATCACACTACAGAAAAATAAATATATAAAACACGACACATAAGTAGCAAAGTTTGCACGAATATTAAAATTTTATATGAAACTGTAACTAGGCAAGGCTTTCAAATGAAGTAAATAAAATGTATGTGCGGGGTTGCGGTGTAGTAAACGCACAGCTGTCGCCACGACCCAAACCGGACAACCCCTATATAAAATGAAAATATACGAAAATATAACATATACACTTCTTACGCTTTACATAAACTATGATAACAGTTACACCTATATGAACTGTTATAATCCATATCTGGAGGCAGTCACTGTTAAAAATTCCCTTCGAAACGTCGTCGAAAACAAGGTGATAAAAGTTGAATTGGAAACAGTGACTGCACGCTTTATTACGAAGAGCACAATACATAGTTCTCTCACCGGACAACACTAAGGGTGGCCCCACTAATTGTCCAACCGTATAAAACGCCACCACTACCACTAAGGCAGGCGACGAGCCAGACAGAGCCTCGCCGCCGGTGCCGCCTACTTACTTATGCGGCCATTCAATAAAATCGCCGCGTGTAACTAACATATACTGGACAAACCATGAAAAAAAACCGTCCATAACGTATAGCCGCAAACAAAAGGCGCACCCCGACCGGCTTTGAACGCGAGCAAAGCTCCAGCACTGCCTACCTTTCTCGGAATTAAACATCTCGAAAATCGATCGCCGAAAAGAGGTACACCTGCTGGGAGCGCAGGTGCGTCCATCCCGTCAACATCTCCATGTTCGCTCTAAAATGTACCAACAGAAAACAAAATCTCACATCTCGAAAATCGATCGCCAAAAAAAGGTACGCTCTGCTGGGAGTAGAGATGCGCCCCATCCGTCCCACAAACATCTCTTCAATGTTCGCTTTAAAATGTACTAACAGAAAAAAAATCTAATTACAATTTTGAATGAATTTAGATAGCCAGGAAAACGTGAACGAAAAATTCTAACAAAAATAAAATACCAGCTCCTACATTTTATATTAACAAATTAAAAACAACTTGGGACGATATTATTGTAAGAATTATATTAGAATCGTCCTAGTGTTTGCCGTGAAATGCTCCCGTTCTTTGCGTTAATATCACTTCATAGTGATTTTTTTTCTATAAAACAGAATACATCGATATAACTTTCTATATAACATTTGAGAAACAATACATACTAATTAATATATAAACAGTTCATTTATCAACCGCGTATAAGTCACATACATTATTCAATCTTTACCAAATATTGTTGACATAATGCGCGAACGGCAGCATTCCATCAAACACGTATACCAATATGAAATCTCTACAAAGAAATATTGAACTAAAATTAAAGTTACATATACTCCTCCATCGATATCTACAATCATCAGATATGTTAGCGCGTCTAGCCTTCTCCTATGCATGCCAATACAATCCGGAGAACATAACTTTAAGGCATTGCTAATTAATCCTATATTTATTGCTAACTTTTTCATTCTAATGCCACTTGAAAGAGTAAAATAAGTGCCATGAAATTGCATGCAATTCTCGAGAGCGACCATGGCGTTATTTTGCCTCGAGTTGCAAGAAATGTTTTACAACTTTCAGTATAACTTCAAAATACTCGTACAATAATCGATGAAAAAGGGCGAATATATACAGAGAATGCAGCACGATAGATTGGTAAATGAAAACAAAACACAAGTCACCTTGACACAGTATTCACGTAGCAATTACTGCAGTTTCATGATTTTAAAGGTTGCAGAGTTCCTTCAATGTCTGATAAACAGATTCGCAATATAAGGACACCTACGGCGATTAGAGTAACATTACCACGTATCCTGTGTCAATATGACTGTTTGTAGAATAAAACACTATTGACTCTAGCAATCTGAATCACTGCTGACAATGACATAAATCGAATCTAGTCGAATCGATCCTCCAATATTCAGTGTGCTTTACACTATGCGATCAATACCGAGCATTCTACTGAGACACTTAATATAATATTGAAATATTTACAGATGGTAATTTGCATAGGTAAATAAAATATAATATCTTAGGTAAAAACATAAAATAGTGATTTAAAACAATATTTTCATTTATTTATCCCACTTTAACCCTAGGCTGTATTCGCAATGTAATCGATAACTGAGTGTCGACATCGCTAGAGACAGCACAGCTGTCGCAACGGTCATGGAGAGTAGCGAACGATGAAGTAAAGCTCAGAGCGAAAGTAGGGCTAATAACCATTAATAAATGTCTCAGTAGACATGACACCGATTTTTTTGTCCGACGACGATACCATGCGGGCGCCGCCAGGATTACTTTCAGGGAGGTGCATCTGCGTCGCAGTACCGCTAAATACGGCGTCCCAGTTACTTCTGGCGACGGGGAGTGGGGGGCGGAGTGTAAATAGGAGTCTAAATTTTCCTCCTCTAACATCCTTCCGTCCCATTGTGAACCACGAGGAAGAGAAAAAAAAAACATGTATTTATTCTAATGCAAGTGCATCCCCTTGCGTATTGACGGCGCCCATGGGTAGATGACGAAAAGAAGCATAGACGGGTGTCCTCGCTCCGCCGACCAAAGAAATCAGTGGCTCCATGCAGGGGGGGGGAGGGGGCGGCTCAGCGCGTGAGCGGGCGGTCGAGCGCCAGCGCCAGGTCGCAGCACGGTAGGAAGCGCGCGTGCGGGTGCGAGCAGGCCGCCGCCACGCAGCGCAGGGCCGCGCTGTGGCGGCGCTTGCGGTCCGCGCTCACCAGTGCGTCGTCCGCCGCCTCGCCGCCGCCCGCCAGGTAGGCGGCGTGCGCCGCGCTGATGTCCGACAACAGCTCGTCCCACTCGCGCGACAGCTCGGCCGGCGCGGGCTGCGAGCGCGCTGGCGCCGGCGCCGCGCACGCGCCGCAGCCCTCCGCCTCCCCCCAGATGCCGTCCATGGTGTCGGAGCGCTTCTTCTTAGCGGCGCGGCCGCACTCCTCGCACGCGCCCCAGGCCGCGCCGGCCGCGCGCTCCGTCTGCACGGCCGCGTCGAGCTGCCGCATCGGGAAGCGCAGCCGGAAGCCCGGGTCGTCGAGGTCCGGGCAGCGCTGCGCGGCCGTCAGGTTCAGCCGCCCGTAGTCGATCCCGCCCATGCGGTACTCGAGGTAGCGCTCAAGCGAGCTCTTCAGGTACACGCCGCCGGACTCGCTGCGGCTGAACTCGACCGAGTCGAGGTCGCCGCGGATGTCGAACGTGTCGCCGTCAGCGTACCGAGTCGCGTCCGACTCGGACTCGCGACGGATCGGCTTGAAGTGCGTGCGGGACGACGTGAGCAGGTCCTCGCGGCTGGCGGAGCTGTGCGGCGAGTCGTCGGCCGGCCGGGGCTCGGGCGGGGGCGGCGCCGGCTCGCTGCGGGGCTGGCGGCGCGGCGGGACTTCCACGAAGCCACTGCAGTCGCGGCTGTGGTTGATGGCGGTGAAGGAGCGCATGGTCTTGGCCACCGTGGACAGCGCATCGTACAGCTCCTCGCCCTCGTACAGCGCGAGCGAGTCGAGCACGCGCGGCGGGCAGGGCGCCGGCTCGGTGTCGGCCAGGTTGAGCGGCTTGAAGTGGTCGTGCAACGCGTCTGCTATCTTGGACGCGGACTCTGCGCGCTCGAACAGCACGCCGTCGGTGGCGTCATTAGACCATATGCTTTCAGTGAGCGAGATCAGACTGCATTTCTCGGCGGACGGATCGGCGAAGAGATGATCGGATGGAGACGACAGAAGATCTTGAAAATCGATTGGCAAATCTTGGTACTCATCATCTGGAGTGTTCTGATCCTTTGTCCACAACGCTTCGATGCTACGATCAAACTTGGCCTCGAACTTGGCGTACAATTCTTCCTCCATTGGAGTTTTAACCCTCGGGTTAAGATCTTCTGTAATGATCCATTCGGCATCAAAATCAAGAGTATCATCCCAGTTTGGCACCATGTTTTCGGTCATTCTGCGTTTCGCCGATGTAATCTCTTTGATTTCGTCAGTGACGGTGTTCTCGCAAGTGCCGTAACCTTCGTCCAATGCTATAGCCCTAATGAACTCCTTGACAGGATCTTGAGTTTCGATGTCCCAGACTCCCTCGTGTGTGACCCACTCTGGCAGGCTCTCCTTGCTTTCAAAGGACCTACTGTAACTGTTGCAGCGCTTTTTATTGGCCTTCCTTTGACCGTGGTAGGAATTGCGTCGCTCTTTACCCGAAAACAGCTTTTTATTTTTTGCGTTCCAATCTCTAGTGACAGCAATTTCGCTTTGCATTTTGGCTTGCTTGCAATCTGACGCTGATTTGCGACACCACGCTGGTGGCGGCAGGTAATACTGCAGTGGCGACTCTTGCCCTTTCTTCAGAGCCGGAAAAGCAGCGTAATATCGTCGAACAGCTTCAGTTTGTTCTAGGGAACACGTGGGCATGCCTACCTGTGACGCACTCTCTTGATCCTTTATGTCTTGGAGTCTAGTGCAAAGCTGGTCCACTATGATGTTAAAGTTAGCTTCCTGGAAGGAAAACACATAACTAGTCAATAAACAACCTTATCTTCATTATGTAATAAACATCATTTAAACAACTATAATTATAAATGAGGCAGATCATTAATATTAACGATGATGATTTATGATAATTATAAATGATGTGGCATGAAACCGATGATGATTCATGATAATAATAAATGATGTGGTTTGAAACCCGTAATAGAGCTCAAAACTAATACACACTACAATGTACACTCACTTGGAACATAAAAGTGCAAAAAAGCCATAGATGCATAAACCAAAACTAAGAAATAATTGGGAAATATGATCAAGTCAAGGTAATATACAAATGAAAACTATATTTGTGTAAAAAAATAACAAACATGAAACATAAAATAAATAAATAATGAAATTGTATGGAATAAAGACATATTACGCAACTCCCAAAAAGTGCACCAAACTAAAGGGTTCTACAAAATACAAACAGAAGTGCTTTTCATAGGCAACATTCAATAACTTCCTTGTTTGAGCACTTCTACACAAGTAATAAGCCATATTTGTTTATAAAGTAGTGTTATCTCACTACTTTTATCCTGAAATCCCTCATTAAGCATGAGACTGATAAAGGGCTATCTATGTTGCCTATGAACATTAGAAGAGCAAAATGCAACCGACCTTCTTGTAAGGATTCTTATAATTGTTAATAGTCTTCATTTTAACATTCCCACTGTTTCGGTCGCTTTCCAGTAATACAGAGCACTGCATATCCTCTTGCGAGTTAGAACAAAAGTATCAAATCAGATTGGTGCATAACTTTGATATAGGTATTTAAGTAAATGAAAAATCTAAATGTATGTCAACTGAAATTTAACCCAAATTTCAAATGTGGGCAAAATATGTTGCATTGCAGCATATTGTGCCAGATAAATAGACTTCTCACTAAGTGTATCTGCTCATGAATATTCTGCTAATTTCACATACATTTGTTCACAAATGTCAAAATAAGGTTCACAGACATTCATAAAGTTCATAGACCTGTTTACCCTCTAGACTACATCTATGAGATGGGTGTATTGTTTGCAATGAACATGATTTTAGCAAGTACCTAGTCTATGTGGTTATTTATTGTAGTTATAAAATGTTTAGTGGCTCACCTGTATGTGTAGTTTGTGTATCAGATGCTGAGTTGCGGAATCTGGTGAAGTTCTCTGGATGTGGCAGGCCTACAGGCGTCCGCCTGGCTCTCTCTCTTATGCTTACGCATCCTGCCCTTGATAATCACTGCCGTTATCAAACACCATCATTGCGCTCAGATATCGAGGGTCCATTTTCAATTGCCGAAGGCCGTGTGATTATAGCGATCCTTTCTTCTATCTTCTTACTAATACATACTTAATTCTTTGGCCTGGTTGCTAGTGATACTATTAAAATAAGGCAGCTTTTGTCACGATTAGTCGATTTTGGGCGATCGCATTGTCACTAGCTATCAACAAATAAACTTCGTACACCCCTTCTGCAAAAGAAAATACTCAATGGCAGCGCATCATCAAACGTGATGTTTTCATACAAAGGTCATTGCGACGTGAAAACACAAAGAATTTCGAGAAAACCCATGCTCGCCCCACCGCGCTAAATGGGTCGATGGCGCCAAAACGTCACCCGTGATACAGCAACAAAATTAAGCACGTACGTAGCCACCTCGGGTCCTTAGCGCAAGTACACCATCTTATTGTTATCAATAAACAAAGATCTCGCACGTAAAACTTTATCGTCGTTTTGCACTGAGTCATAATCGGAACGTCGAGACGGACGATACGATGCAATTTCACAAGGTGACAGTATTACATGATGCACTTTCACTGAGGACGCGCAGCGACCTTCCGTGTTGGTATGGAAAAACAATTAACCACAATAAACTACTCACCTGTAATAGTATTTATGGGGTTAAACGATCATGTTATATCAATACACACACACCCCACATGAAAAAAACATGGCAGCCGCAATGAGTGAGTGAGAGTCAAAAAATTATTTTATTTTGCGCAACTCCGTCAAACTATTGAAATGACGTCTCATTAAACAACCAATAGAATCGCTTTCAATTTTCGAATTTCATCAAGATGGCTGCCTTTGGGTCCGTGATCGGTAAAATTACTCGTCGTCATTCGTGGAAATCGTGAAGTGGTTCGCTATTGGCTAATAGTTATACATGCAACCAATGATGTGCCAACGTTTTTAAACGGATGTAGAAGATTTCGCGCCAGAAGTTGGCGCTATATTTTTAAAATTCTGAGCAAAGAGGACTAAAGCTAAAGCCGAACGAAATGAAGATCTTTACGGCAGATAGGAGTTAAATTGTTCTGTGCTGCCGACTCGCTAAGAAGACTGCAAAAAAGATCGAGAATTTTCGTTTCTTTTAGCGCAGTAATAAGAAACATATGTGGTATTAAATTAAAAACTCAGGCAATAAATTCTTCACAACCCAAAAGTAGTGCCACGGCACTGAAGAATAGGTAGCTAAATACTTATCTATCGATCCCTTCGATCTTCTGTCTGTCATTATAATATATTATCTCGATTTAATTTATTTATTTCGAATTTTATAACCAATTTCAAAAACAAAGCCTATAAGCAGTTATGTACAGATAGATGGTTAATCAGATACTGTGCCACCGCGCGCGTCGCGCACTATCTACGTGAGGTGGCACAGGTATCTTAACTTTTCTCTGTACATAGATCCGAGTTCAAAAAATATTGATACGAGGGTTTCGTCGACTTCCGCTGATTGATTATGTTTATGTAGGTACTTTGGATAAATATAGTTCAGATTTTAGAAATTAAATGAACTTAATCCCATAGGCTATGCAGTGTAGGCCACAAAGTACTTTATAGTGTAGGCTCATAAGTGTGACCATGCATCTTTGTTGTGTTGTAAAATGGAAGGGAAGGGAAATTTTACTAGTTTGTTTGTGTTTATGAATGATATTCAGTATTTTGAGGTGTTTACATAATATTACGTCTCCCCACAGAATTAATATCATCAATTCTGTGCGTCACTCCCTGGTTTTTAAGAATTAGGGTTAGGATGGTACACATCTTCTTATTCTAGCATGGAACAGCACTTTCCTATGCTGCTATCCGGCCATGCTGAAGCGTTCCGTCACTCCCTCTCACTCTAGCAAATGACGCTTCTGAGACAGAAAAGGATAGCAGCATAGGAAAAGCAAAGAACAATAAAGTCACAGAAGACAGTAAGAGTATTACATACAGAACGGAATCTCCTAAGGTCCCTTGCAATATGCGTCTCTGTACCCCGTCCCCGCACCTCTCCCACCTTTCCCCCTGTCGAGGGGCGAACACACACGCATTGACGCGTGCATGGCGGCACAAGAACGGGGGAGAGGTGCGGGGACGCATATTGCGAGTACCTTAGGAGATTCCGTTCTGTATGTATACTCTTACTCGTCGTCTTCTGTGATAAAGTGCACAGATGTGTCCCTAAGACATCATGCGCGGCACGGAAAAACTTACCCTCTTATTCATAAAAAATATGAAACGTTTGCTAAACCTATTTTAGTTAAAATATGTTTTGTCCATATCTCTCTTTTAAATATTTGACTTAATAAGAACGAGACAGTCTATTTTAACTAAAATAGGTTTGGCAAACGTTTCATTTTTTTTATGATTATGAGGATTATTCTTTTTCTGTTTATTTAGAATATCTTACTTACTTATTGCGTTGATTCAGTAAGTACCTAACCCAAAATGAATCTTGGCCTCCGACACCAGAAGACGCTACTGTTCTATATTCTGCGCCATCTGCAGATCTTGGAGGGCTTTGACGTCATTGCAGGCTTTCTCTCCAGCGGTATCTCGGACGACCCACCGATTTAGAATATCTAGTAGTAGTACCTACTTGTATCTGTTTACTAAAATACGTATTGTATTTAAGGCGACGTGGGTTCACAATTTGCAATACTGTGCGTGTTTTTGAAAATCAAAAAAATCCTCAAAAAATTTACATAAAAATCTTAAGGATTTTCTACAGACACCCACAATAGCCAAAACACGATTGAGCATTTTTGGCTCGATAGAAAAAAATCACAAACATACCTCTTTTGCCTAAATTTGCCTTTATAATACGTATTACTATTATATACAATCACCTTTTTATATGAAAATTATACCAAAAAATGTATTATCTAAATATCTATTCGTTTTGGCTACAGAAAAAATTATAAATATAATACAATATTTCATATATACAGCTCAATTGGCTGCCAATTCGTCAACGCAGGAACCAACATATTCTCTGTCAGCTGTACAATATCCTAAATAATCCCCAGGCCTCTGAGTACCTCAAATCATGTTTCCAACTTTTAAGTTCTACTCATGAGAGGTCCCTGCGTTCTTCAAATACTCTTACCCTAGCTATTCGTTTTATCGATAACTCTTTCTCTGTCACTGCTGTACGACTCTGGAATGCTCTCCCTGAGTCCATCAGAAGGGCTCCTAGCCGCGACTCCTTTAAAATTAGAATTTTTAGACACCTCCATTTTCAATTAAATATAAGACAGACTTGATTGTATAATATGTATGTATATTTATTGCTCGTTTGTATGTATTTAATATGTAGGTACCTATAGTATTATTATAATATTTATATTTAGTATGTTTTTTTTTTTTTTTTTAAGTTTAAAATTTTATTTAGTTTTTTATTGTTATTTTTTATTATGTGTTACACCCACATAAACTCTCCCAATCAACCCAAAGGTTTGACTGTTAGAGAATGCTTTTAGCATTAAGTCCGCCTGTTGTACTATTACATTTGTATGTGTGTACAATAAAGTGTAAATAAAATAAAAATAAAAAATAAAATAAATACAAAAAATAATAAAAAATTAAACACAGTGAAATATTTGTCGAGAGCGAAGGAAGAGTCGGAGCCGTGCTCTACGATATTGCGCAGTGTTTTATTTATAATTTTTTTTTGTATTATATTTATAATTTTTTCTGTAGCCAAAACGGATAGATATTTAGATAATACATTTTTATATATGTTTCTTTTCCGCTAACGTTCATTCCAAAAATTGTAAATGCAGACTGCGCTGCACAGAGTTGATCCGAACCTATACGAGTACGTTCATCTTACATAAATAAGCTGAAGTTAAATAACCTATGGCCTGAGAAGGGTTTACATGAAAATGAAAATAAAAAACCAGAAACTATTTGTTACCAATTGGTTTATTCTTTATTATCTTATAACTTTTAGCACATCTGACAACTGCAATATCATATAGGATCATAAATGTACTCGGTATGTACTTCAGCTAGATAATATAATAAGAATACTCTTGCTCTAAATATTCGTAAATAACATACAAAAAAATATAAGTACACATACTTTATTAAAACTAAATAAAGGTACACAGTATTATCAGATGTGCAGTTGCGGCTAGCTGAGAACCTGTGATATAATATAACATAAAAGTGTTTCTGAAGGCAATATGGCGGTCGATAATCACGCGTCTTGCGATATTTTTACAAAATTTAGTACAAGGGCTTGTCCACATTAATAAAAACAGATTGACACTTGCAATAAAATAATATAAATAAATAAATGAACAACACTCAATTAACAATATTATAATGTTTGTTCTATGTACAAAACGCATGTCATTCATATATTTGCAAGCACATATCTGTATAGATTCTAGTTTAAGATGATAACACGAAAAAAACTGCGTTAATAACGCTGTTGGCAGTGATGGCTGCTTGCGGAGAGTTCCAAATCAATAACGGTTAAAACAGACCTCGGTGCAAAGTATGTCACAATCGCAAATCATCTTATCGCCCGACATATCGTTGCAATGTGGTAGAATTTAAAGGGGTGTTCATTAGACTATGGCATAACCTCAGATAAACATTCCAAGGTACATGCACTCATCATTCCAGAGTGGAAACTTATAATAAATAAACTACTTCTCATTGAAGTTTCACATCAAAATACATATTAATAAAACGACAAAATACTGCAAATGAGTTAGACCAAATGCTGCTATACAAAATGTAGACTTCCTGGGGAAAAGAATACCTACACATTAACTGTTTATAACACACACATTAAGTATCTGCGATCAACATTTAATGCGTCCTGACAAATCATTATTACATTTATGTCTGTCTACCGTCACCTTGTGTTATACACAATATTAATATATTATATACATACAGTGTTTTATGTACTCGTATCTATCTCCAATTCACAAAATATAAATTATGCAGGAGAAATTAAACATCACACAAACAATTTGTGCCAACATACATCTAAAGAAACATAAACTTACAACTGAATAGCGATCACAGAAATGCATAAGACAATAAGATAAATCTCTGTAATAAAGGCCTGCGCAGACGACGACGGGACTTTAGTCCGCGAAAGAGAAAAGAAGATAGTGTGACCAGTCGCTGCGTTAGGGCAGGGCGCGGGTGAGCGTCCGCCCAGGGCGCCAGATGTAAAGGGGCAGAAACTGCAGTTGGGGGGACGCGGGGGCGCCGGCCGCTGGTAGGTCTAAAGCCGGCACTGAGTGTGACAAGGACGGCGATAGTAAAATAGCCATTTTGTACTTCTAATCTTAGACAACACGACGTCTTAAGTAACCCATAGTACCTGTACAAGGCAGACTTAACGAGGTTCGTAACGGACGTCAAAGTAATTTTATCGTCCGCGGACAAAAGTTCCTACCTGCGCAAGCCTCAAGAACTAAAATTAAATAGAACGGTACAACAAAAAACGTTTTGTACGGAAAGGTTCGTTATGTTATTTACATGTGATTCGATTACATGTTTACAAAATGCTTATTGTCATTAGAGTAACACGTTACATGAATTAGCGCTCTATATTAAAATGGGCGTTCTAAAGTTTAGACACCGCAAGGTACAACAATCCTTTCCGTCCTTTCCGTGTCTATGGCTAGCCATAGATACAATAATCATGAACCAACAAATACAAGACTATCTAGATGGAGCTACTAGTTCGAAAAAAGGTAGTCGGTCCTCTTGTATATTTTGTTCTTGTATCAAATTGTATCTGCTTTTAAGATTTTCAAAAACTTCATTGTACAAGTTTTTATTGTAAACCTTCCAAGTTCATCATCAGGCCCTGCATGTTATTTGGGACCAAAGTAATTCTGAAGACAAATTGAACAAGCACCAATTTTATTAGCGTCGTTTCATTATTGAGTACTACTAGCCTTTTCTTAAAACGCTACTTTCCAACAAGTCAAAACAGATACTTTTTTCCTAACGTCAAATCAAATTTTTTTTATGGGATTTGTATGAAAAACGACGCGACGTGCGCATGACGTCATAGTTTCTTGGAGTCAAACAGCGCTCTTAATATCAGTTATTCTGCATAAATCTAAAATCACGTTCAAAATGGATGTAATCATTATTTTGTGACTACTATTCAATTTTTTTATATTTTATTATTATATTAATCTCATATCATTACAAAATTATTTATTTTTGACCATGGATAAGCCTAACACTGACTCTGTGATCATTCAAAATTCTTATTAAAACACTGGGAAATTGGTTGAATTCAGCTTGCAAGATTTTACTTAAACAAACATGCAAACTCATTGCATGTTAAAACATCTAGCACTTTAGTACGCTGAAACAGTTCAAATTGAGGCAGTAATAGTTCAGATCATCCAAACAAAATGTTCTATCCATTGACCAGAGACACGAAAAGGTATCACTTGGCGCAGTATACGCATCTAAAATCATTTCCGTTCGGATACCTACGTTTGGGCAGATTCAATAAATTATGCCCGTCACTACCAAAAACTTTACATAGCAATTTGACCTTTATTTCAACTTGAAAAGGTATCAAATTGAAACTACACAACAGGCACGATTTGACCTTTTCTTTTTTTAACATTTCCACACATTTTTGTACATCGTAACATTGGCATAAAATTGTAATACGCTTTGTAAAATCTTGAAAATCCTCCAACGTGAATGGAGGCATACATTTCATTTGTTAAGATTAGTGATGTACCGCTGGAATTACTTTAAATTTACGGGAATAATCCCAATATTTCCGAAAATATTCCCCTAAATTTCCATTTTTAGGAATATTTCCGGGAATTTTTACGGGAATAAGTATTCCTAGTTTCCAAGACGGCACATCACTAGTTAAGGTACCGTCCGCCGTCGTCAAGCGATTTGCGATCAAATCGAACCGAAGGCGAGATCGAATGTCTAAGTCATATTTACACTTTACAAGACTGCAGGCGCTCAGTGGCTCTCGGGCCGCTTGGAGTCTGGCTTCGAGACCATGTCGTCGCTCTTCGGCAGGGGCCGCACTTCGCCCGACTTCTCCACGGCTTTCTTCATCTCGCGTCGCTTTTGCGCCTCGCGGATCAGATCGAATAGACTCTGTGGACACATAAAGGAGAAGAATGAACACACGCAGTGGTCTAGACGTTAGCTAGTGACTCTTCAAGCGGAGTATTTATTTATTTATTTACACTTTATTGTACACACGTACAAATGTTATAGTACAACAGGCGGAGTTAATGCTAAAAGCATTCTTTAACAGTCAAACCTTTGGGTTGATTGGGAGAGTTTATGTGGGTGTAACACATAATAAAAAATAACAATAAAAAACTAAATAAAATTATAATTCAAAAATAAAAATAAAGAAACATACTAAATTTAAATATAATAATACATATAATATAATAGTAATATTTGACAAATACAAACGAAACTACGTCTCTACATCCACTTTGAACACTGTTTGAACACTGAAACTCACAAATTGACGTGTCCACACACGTCAATTTGTGAATTTCAGTGTTCAAAGCCATCAAACGAAAACCCGTGAACCCCAGAACCGGGGGAGAGGTGCCGGGGGACGCTGAGGTTCCGTTCCGTACGTTAGTACTTATATTATTCAGTGCTTTAGTTTAAAATTAACCCTTTATTAGCTAGGCATGGTGGGTAGAGTTCATTCAATGCTTTACATTTAGCACAAGTAGATAAGGCACATTGTACTACAAACTCCTCTAAAGGTACAAGTTTTACTAAAGGTATACAAGTCGCGCTAAGATGCAAATACTTTTGGTCAGAATGATTCAAGTGTAGAATTTAAGTTACAGCACAGAAGACAGTAAGAGTAGCATACAGAACGGAATCTTCTAAGGTCCCTTGCAATATGCGTCCTCGTTCCCCGTCCCCGCACCTCTCGCCCGTCCTTGTGCGGCCGCGTGCGCCGTGCAGTGTGTGTTCGCCCGCTCTCGCCCTGAGACAAGGCGAGAACTGGAGAGAGGTTTGGGGACAGGCAACAGGGATGCATATTGCAAGGGACCTTAGGAGATTCCGTTTTGTATTTAATACTCTTATGCCCGTTTGCACTAAACATAAGAATCGCCTAAGTTCTTTCCTAAATTGTTTAGGCTGCTCCTAGCAAAAAATTTATTTGCACTAACCCTAAGCCATTCCTAAGTCCACTTAGGAAACTTTTAACTTTATTAGCCCGATTAGGAAGAGCCTGAGTTTAGGCTATTCTTAAGTTATGTTCTGTGGATCATTTTTGTGACAAAATATTGTGTTTTAGTTTTGATTTAGTTAGGTCAAGCAGATTTTTTAGTTTTGTAATAAAGTGGCTTTTAAATTCAAAGCTTTTTTCAAAATTAGACAGATCGCATTCAACATGGCAGAGAATATATTAAATTTCTTTGAATTTGTAAAAGTCAATTTTCATAATGAACAACACGCGAGAATTCGTATAACAAGACCACGACCAAACTGGTTCCAGAATTTCTATGAAATCGACTTCTTCAAGTGGTATCTACTGGATGTCCAAAAGAACAGTATTGTGGATATTAGACATTGCCTGCCTGACATATGGAAATTTTCACCACATTTACGAGATAAAAAATTATTTTTAATGAGGGCGCCACTTCAACGTCATTTGCCTATAACTTCACCTTAAGCTTATTTTCCATATTATTCCACGATCATATTCGTATTGTAGACCAATTCAACGTACCAAAACGTTTACAATTCAAATCTGCCTGCTCCTTACGGCGTTTTTAGGTTTTCAAACAAAATACATCAAGGTCAAAGACCTTATCTTTTGTCTCCTTTTAACTCACGACTGAATCAATGTAAAGACAAGGCCAACATATAAAAACCATAAACAATCAATATTTTCATTCATTCAATCATTCTCTTAACTAGGCAATGCCTAAGCTACGACATGGTTAAGATAAATCTGTTAGTGCAAACAACATTTTTAGCTAGGCTGTTCTTAGGCTTAGGTGTATCTTAACTAGAACAAGCCTAACTAACGTTTAGTGCAAACGGGTGTTACTGTCTTCAATGACTTTATTGTTCTTTGCTTTTCCTATGCTATCCTTTTCTGTCTCAGAAGCGTCATTGGTTAGAGCAAGAGGGCGCGACGGAACGCTTCAGCATGGCCGGATAGCAGCATAGGAAAGTGCCTTAGGAGATTCCGTTCTGTATGTTACTCTTACTGTCTTCTGTGGTTACAGTACCTTTCCGTCAGATTCAGCAGACTTGTCCTGCTCCTTCGCGGCCGAGGCAGCCTTGTCCAGCGCCTTCTGTATCTTGCTCTCCACCTCCAGGATCTCCTCCTTGTCCAGCAGCTCGATCAGCTCGGCCATCTGCTTCTCCGACAGGTTCACGTTCTCGTTGCCTATTATCTCTAACATCTGTAACAATAAAGATATGTATGAATTAATTGCCATATCATCCGTCAAATACGTCTGCCTGCATAGCATGACATCGTAGATAAGCCATTGACATTTAGAGAAAGCCTAATTTCTTTTCTTTATCTAATAGAATGCATGGGTACGTCGATTTCGATGAGTTTCTCCTTGGCTTTCTGGGGTTTAGAGTCGGTCTGCTCGAGCGTGGTCTTCAGCGATTTCTCTTGACATCTTTTAGCATGTCCATGGCATTTCTCAACACACAGACTACAATTACTAGAATGGCCTAGAATAGCACCACACCATCTAAAAGGACTAAGCACAAACATCTCGTGCAACTGCGTTCACAACAACTACATCTGCATTCCTAAGGAGGGTTAACATCGGGCGACGGCCGGTTGTAAAACTATAGCTAAATCATTTAAACTGCTTCGGCTATTTCTTCTCCACTTCGCAAGGTTCACAAGGATGCCAAAAATCCTTGGGTGACCATTGACATGCATATTATATTTGGAGAAGAAAAAGCAGGAAAACGCACCCCAAGCTCCCAAGAAGCATAGCTGGGGGGGGGGGGGGGATGCAATCGAGAACGCGCTTTTTAAACACAACGCCATCTAGATGGCTTGCTCTGTACTAAGTAGTAGATACTTACTTGTTACTATCTATAATGCTTTACAAAAACAACAATCATTTGAGTGAAAATTGCCACCAGGTGTATAGTACACTATATAAATAAATAATAATAATAAATATATAAGGCTATACAGTAATTTATTCAACCTCTGTTTCAACACGCATCTAGCCCTAAGCAACTACCAAATAAATAGAGTATCCCGATTCCCTGTCTTTCTCTTGGGCACCCATTTACAGCGCTAAAATGAAGAAGACTAACTAAAAGTACTCCCACTTACCGTCAAGTATAAGGTGTTTAAGGGCAAAAAGGCCAAATATCGCAGGTAGCACAAACATGTCCAAAGCAAACTTGGTCTAATTTGAAACTTACCTTCAAAACATCATCAATCTTCAACTGGCCATCAAAGTCATCGTCCAGCCTTCCCAACACATCTTGTATCAGCTTCAGCTTGGCCTCATCGGGCACCTTCTGCAGGCTTTTAATGGAATGCATGAGTTCGTCGATCTGGATCAGTTGCTCTTTCGCTTTCTGCGGTTCAGAACTGGCCTGTTCGAGTGTGGTCTTTAGGGCTTTCTCTTTGCTCTCTAGTTCCTCTAGAGCCGCGTCTAGCTTGCTTATCATGTTGTTCACGGCGCGGTACAATCTGAAAATATAATGATAAAATATATGTGACGTTCCATGGGTAAAGGTACCTTATGGACGCTGGAACTTACAACATTGTGTTTATTTAAGCTAAGTTACTTGTACCAATTGTTTTTCTAAACGTCCTAAGCGCCAGCGTCCACAAGGTACCTTTACCCGTGGAACGTCACATATTATTGCTGAGTAACCTATAACATAAGTTTACAATGTTTTGTTCCAAAATTATATACATATCAATTGTTTTCACATTTTAGTTACATAACATCGTTTTTCAAATTCTCCTGGTTGTTTATCTATACATATATGTATAGTATTAAATATAAAATATAGCATCGTTGAGTTAGTATTCCGTAACACAAGTTTGTTTTGGCGCATACTCCACCGACAAGAGCCACTAAGCTCTTAAATAAGAAGAAGAAGAACACAAGTTTATACTTACTTTGGAGCTAGCTTCAATCAGTGTGATTTAACCTATCTATTTATTTATCACTTGAGCTATTAGAGTTGGGACACATCTGTTAGCACGGAACAGCACTTTCCTATGCTGCTTTCCTATGCTGATAGATTTATCCCAGACAACAACAACAATATCGTTGAAAATTAAAACCGGAAAGTTATCAATTGATAAAGGTAATACGAGTAAATGAAATACCGCATGTGTATTGAAAGTCACCTTTCTAGCCGCGCAAATCGATTACGTCTATCGTAAACACGGCCTTGACCATCAAGAAATAACATAAATTATTAGATTTTTAAATTACTAACTGCACATATTTTCAGTTCATAATACTGATTACATTCCATAAGAATAAATTTTAATTACACAAGTAAATTTATTTCGAAGATTGCAAGTACTTTGCAGCAGGTTATAAGCTAAAACATATACATACATATATACAGACTTTTTTTTTTTTTTTTTTATTAGAAATTTGAGTGCGTTTGATCTCTATCTAGCCTGATGGGAAGCTAAGATGAGGTCTAAGGTGTATCACGCAGACTCAAAAAATGCCTGTTCACTTTTTTCAGGTCTCCTGATGCGAGTGAGTAATGCAAGGGAGGAAAGAGAATATAGAGAACGAAAGAGATATCCGTCTGGGTGCACTCCATCTCTTCCTGTTATTGTCGTTAGAGGCGACTATAGGACCAAGTACAAACATCTCATGTTACAACAACCGCGCCGCGTTCCCAAGGCTTACCTGCGGGCACCCTTAGTCAGTTTGATGTCGGCCTGGTTGGTCTTTACAATCTCATTCATCTCCTTGACATCCTCGCTGTACTCAGAAAGTTCGGATTTCAGCTCCTGGATGCTTCCCTTCTCAATAAGTAGGGATTTTCTTTGTTCAGCTGAGAAAGTTTAAAAAATAATGTACTTAAATATTGAAGTAATTAAGTATACATATGTATTAAATATATAAATTAGTAGCATTTCCTGAGTATTCATATTTAAAATACCAGTACATAGTGATAAGTAGATATTTTGCTTTTTTGTGCTTTACAATTGTCTCTGCTCGTCCTTTTGATTATATACTCCCTAGATATAGTGACGCCCTGCAATCCACTGACAGAAAAAAGGCCAACTTTTTTCTCCTCGTGTGCACGACACGCTCACAAGTTAACGTAATAACGTTGTCTAACACGCGCGAAATCTGTCTCTGTGTGCATGCGTAGGGTTACCAGCATATGAAAAACTCCCAATAAACTGGGTAAAATATGAAGGGTTATTTCATTGGTGAATTTGAAACTGGTTAGCTTTAAATATTATTATTTACAAATTTATATTAGATTTTTATTACCTTCAATATAGATAGTCACTTAGTCACTAAAAAGTGCACAAATATATCAAGAGTGGGAACTGGCAGTATGTGGTATTGGGAACTAATTGTTGTCTGTTGTGGCATCTGGGGGTTGCTTTTGAATTGCACTACTAAGTACTTCTATTTGTATTTTTTTTACTATGTAAAGTCGTTCACATCACAAGCTAACTAACAAACTTAATCTACAGACTCTGAAATCAGAGTAATGTATTTACTTCAGATTTTTTTACTATGTTATAAATTATGCTATCTTCCATGCTGGTCTGGGAGAAACGAAAAAACAAAGAATCTACCAGCTGCTTCTCTTCCCAATAATGTGTTAAAAAAAAGTAATAAATAGTACTAAGTGTAGACAGAGACAGATTTGTCAGGACTAGAGCAAATGTAAATTCATAGTACCTATCTGCTTAGCGTTGGAAATAGGCAGTATAGTTGGCTACACTACATATGATTTAATTAAAATAAAATCATTAAAAAAAACCTTAATCAAGATTGAAAATGGTCCACTATTATAATAATATTCCATTCTTCCATCCCTACTACTGCTCCATGCATCCTCCTATCCCATAATAATATTAATATAGGGATGATATTTTTAATACAATATTTCAAAAATGTGTTGAGTTAAACCTTAACTTTTTTATGTTTTTATTAGAGATTAACTCACTGGTATCCGAGAGACAGATAAAGTAACAGAGGAAATAAATATATATGATGGGTGGACCAGCTATAGCTCACTGCTGGCCCTAATTGGAGAAGAGTTGCCAGTGATAAAAAGCAGTGGAAATGGTTGGAGGAGGCCTTTGCCAAAAGGCACACTGATCTCAGAGACATCCTATAAGAAGCACCAATATAACCCAAGAGTTTAGGATAAAGGGCTTATACAATATTCAAAATTTCAAAAATATACTAATACAGTTACTGTAATGTACGGGATACTTATTACAAAGATTTGTATTCGCGAAAAACAAACTAACAAGGATATACTAGTATTGTTGCTATCTTGCAGATTCTGTTTTACTTATCTGAATAGTGATAACATTGCAGAGAAAGTAAGATTTCCTATACACAAGAAACCAAATAATTTATACTATCATGTAATAAAACATGATAGTCAAACTAATAAATATAATAAGGAGATAAAGGTCATAGTATTGCAATTACTTAATCTCGGTAGACATAGTGATAAGGGAGCCTTGATTCACAAATCAATTTATCAGCTTACTCGACTTATCATGTGATAATAGTTAGCCCATTTTTTTATCGCATTACGTCTAATAATAAATCTAGAAGTAGGAAAACTGATTCATTAACATAACATCTGACCATTTTAGGTGTTACCTTACGAAAAGGACCGTGATTCTCACCTTAAAAGGAAATAATTGATATTTTGCATCTCTCTCATGTAACAGAAGTAATTTAAATAAATTTTTAATTTTATTTATTTCGTTCACACAACTAACTTAACAAGACAATTCCCAAAGCGTTAGAAGGAATACACATTTATCCTAGACATTAAAACTAGTGTCATTAACATGTGAGTAAATTGTGTAGGTAAACATGAATTTCCTGCTGCAAAAAATGGCAAACTGCCAACTTACCTAACTTTTCTAAAGAGATCATAATAATATTTACTAGAGGACGTCAATGTTATTGCCAGACAGTTTTTCTTCTGAAATCTTGGGGGCATTGAACTTGATGACGGACGCATGGAAAGTTAACAGTAAAACTGGAAGCGAGTTATCTTATTTCTCAAAAAAAATCTCAATCATTGTCTTTACCAAATAGAAATTTATACTCCTTGAGAGTAATTTAGAATCAATCTCGATAATAAGAGGAGAAGCAGTTAGCCAATGATTTAAACTAAGGTAAAGCCAATCAGAACATTTTGTTTAAAATTTCTTTATACAACCAAACTGTACCGCCATCTGTTTAAAAACGATCGAACTCAGAAGAGTGACGAAGTGCGCGTCACTTAAACAGCGCAACCACAACACATATCCGCCATTACGGACTTCGGTAGTAAAACTATCACTTTTAAATTCTTTAAGTTTTTTAACTAAAACAAACAGTTTTGTTACTTACCGATAATAAGATATTCCATGTATTTTTTTACCGTTTGCATCGTAGTTTTTGCAGCCTTTAAATACGCAACTAGGCATTTTTATGGCAATACAAGTATGTAAACAAACACGAATGAACTCTTCCGCAGACCGAGGACGACTAATTCGCGTTGGTCCAAAAACTGACTTTTATGGACCAACGAGTTGGTGCCATTACGTCGCGCGGTTAGCTAAGTCCTTACGCTAGTAATATACATCGTGTTAATGAAAGAACGCAAAACCTCTCAGATGGTACCTCAGCCCATGTAACTGAACAACTTTTGTTCAACAACTTTCAAGAAATCCAAAAAAAAAAATCGGATTTTCATACATATTGACTCGATTAGCTGATCAGTTAGTATGAAAATCCAATTTTTTTTTGTCAGTCACCCTATACATAACCAATTAAAAAAAATAAAACCTAGTGTCTTCCACTTACCTAACTTCTCTAAAGCGTCCTCAATAACTTCAAGGTCTTTGCCAGACAGGCCTTCCTCGGACTTCTTGGGGGTGTCGACCTTGATCACAGGAGCGGGATCCGCTAGCACCACTGTGTCTGCAAGGTCAATAATAGGCGCCCTGTCTTTGAGTTCCTCTTTCTCTTTCTTCTTGGCTTCGAGAATCTGCTTCTCTTTTTCCACTTCTTGCAACTCTCGTTTCTCTTCCTTGATCCTCTGTTCTTCCAATCTGATGGCTTCCGCTTTAGCCTGCGAATCATTTAATTTCAATTGTAATAATCATCATCATCAGGTCTTTTTAGTCTCCACTGCAGGAGCTAGACCCTCTCTGTACTACCAGAGCCATATATTAGCCAGAGCAGTTAGAGTTGTTTGGCCTACACTCTCCATGCAGCTGGCCAGACAGGCTGGAGAGGTCGTATTGATATTTATAAGCTTTGTTTAGCTTGTATTCCCTAAGTCGCCTTCTACGACATCCACTGGAAGACTTGGAGTGATCCTGGTGATAATTCCATTTTGTCAAAAACATTACACATTGAAGTCTTAATAGTGAATGTTTGTTTGAATACTCAAAATTAAAAAAAACCATTAAGTGAAGATAACAAATAGTTGGCATCGGATAGTGATTCAGTTCTCATATGAACAGAAATTATGGTATTTTTAACAGTGGTGACAAATGACAAATTACCAAAAAAATATAAACTGTATCATCATAGAAGGGATGTTCCCAGTGGAGATGTTTGACAATAACCAAAAAACAAACAAACATGGCACACCTATAGTAAATTTTTTAATGTAACACAATGTAAACCTTATTAGAAGATCCTTGAGAGATGCACATTTAGTAAATTGACTTTGATTTCAGTAGTAAATGTAAACAAAAATAATAACTCACCTTAAAGTCAACTTTACCCTCTTTCTCACCAATAGCAGCTTTTGTCAGACTAGCAACTTGTTCAGGCAATGCTGAAATGGTGGCCTTGAGTTTGTAAGTTGTAGGCACATGCTCGGGTACCATCAGAGCTCGAGACAGTAGAAGCAAAGATGGTGGCACCTTCTCGTTTAGAGACAAATCCAACCAGTTCTTTAACTCCTTTCTTAATCTCTCTTCGGACACACCATATGCTCTCATGCCCCGCGCCTTGCAAGCCTGCTGCAGTTCACTGAAGTTTAAACTGTCAACTCCTTCTTTTGCTATCATTTTGTCATCAGCCGATAATGACCTCAACTTCATTTTGAGGTTAAACCTTAACATTGCACTTGTTCCTATTGTTGTTACATTCAACACTTTACACAAAGCTACTAGATGCGGTCTTTGCAGTGAATCTAAAGTAATTTCATCTTCAAACAATTTTGAGAATTTCATAATCTCTTCACTTGTTGCAACGTCACCTGAAGTCCTGACTTTATTGAAAAAGGTAGAGAACTCTTTGGCCAACTCTGAATGCCTATTGCTGGCCTGTGGGGCCATCTGGTCCAAAGTCTCCTGGAAGAACTTCGCCATTTCCAACTTAACCTTCAAATGTTGCTTTAGCTTAGCTTCCGTTTGACTTTTACTCTCAAACGTAGACGGCAACATGTTTGGAAACAATTTAATGAATATTGGTAATGTGAATTCCAAAAATGGAACAGCTATGAACACTATAAATGGTACCATCCTGAAGATATCTCCGATTGTGGTCACTAGAAGTCTGTGTTCTCTTCGCATTAATGTGTCTCCTTTTAAGATACGGAACAGCAACATGGTTGATATTCTTATCTCAACAAAAAATAGTCTAAATCCATGGTAGTAATGTCTCAATTCATCCATTATACGTGTCCCCAAACTCTTTTTCTTGGGTTCTTCCTTCTTGGGAAGTTTTTCATTCTCTTCTTTTCTTTTTTTTAATGTTTCTACTGTTGCCTCAACTTTGGAGGATGGTTTTAGTGGTTCTTTGTCAAAATAATAGCTGCTGGTAGATATAGGGCGAATGTAAGGTGATAGGTAGATCCTTGTGTTGAAAGGTTTCTGGGTGATGTCATGTTGCGATCCCAGGGGATGAGTTGTGTAATAGGACAATGACTTCGAAAGAGTGATATATGGAAAGTTTTGAGTATGTCTAGATTCCCATAAAAAGGCTGAAAAACGAAATGTTTTCCTTGTGAAACTCATAAACCAAATTTTTAGGATAACAATATATCAAAAGAATAACAAAAAGAAGGTGCTTTATAATACTTTATTTATATGTTGAAAATAAATGGGCAAGTGCGAGTCGGACTTGTACATGAAGGGTTCCGTACCTAAGTACAATGTTAAAAAACGCTGAAGAAACACATTTCGTGTATGACAATATCCTTTAATTTTTAACTATCATATTTTTAGTATTTGTTGTTATGGTGGTCACAGTAATACATAATCGGTGAAAAATTTAAGTGTCTAGCTATAACAGTTCAAGAGATAGAGCCCTGTGACAGACGGACAGACAGCAGACTAATAGGGTCCCGTTTGCACCCTTGGGTAAGGAACCCTAAAAAGTTACAGACTGAAAGAGTAATAACAATAAATAATCGTAGAACACGTGAACATAAACAATTACAAATTTTCCATTGTACAACTTCAAAATACAATGCAGAATTAACTTCTATAGAGACATAAAAAAGCAAATACTTTTGAGAATTTGTCTAACAAGCAATGAGAGATCGTTGAAAATTTATGATCGCCATATGATGTCAACGACGAAAGTAGACGAAATAAATACAAGCAGTAAGGTGACTTCAAACATGTGAGTAGTGAAAGAGAAACAATGAAAACTGGGAACAATATAAGTCTTATTATTGAGTAAATTTAAGAAGAATCTGAAAGTCATTAGTAAGTAATAATTACATAAAGTAAATATTTCACGACTTGATGTAATACAATAATCAATTACAGACGAACATAGGTTAACTGTTTCGGAAACTATGGCGGGGGTATGAAAATGCACTTACTTGATTTTTTTAAGCACCGACACTGTTGAAGAATTATTCTATTCATGTTTATCTTCTGTAATGCCGTATTAAGCAAAAAATGAGAAAAATCCAATAAAAACAAAATCAACCTTTACACACCATGACAATCTAGAAGAATGACAGATTATAAAATGAATGAAGTTTCAATGTCAAATACGTCTACTTAAATCAACCAATCACAAAAATAAGATTTTTTGAAAATTTCAGTGATAGGCTTAAATTTTTTTTTTCCTAAAAATGGAACTTGTACAAAATCATTGAATATAAGCACAGGATATGGTCCGGTCCAGTTTGAGGCTGATCGTCTACGTCCGGATATGGAATATTCAAAAGACAGCCTATGGCAACGTCCTACTTCTACCCTACCTAATACTCCATAATAGAACGCGAATAAACGATGCGATGCGACCATCGCGTGTTCGCGCAATGGTAAAAACTGAGTGTCCTAATAGAACTCCCGAATTGACGACGCGATCACGCGAGTGACCGTAGAGTACCAAGACACGTGAATTAACGACGCGAGCGACCGTAGAGTACGGTGGCAGGGTAGAAACCAACAACCATGGACGTCAGCGACGCTTGGCTTAACGTGCCTTCCGAAGCACGGAGCAGCTCGGGAATTTTTCGTGACATTTTTTGGTCAACAATCCAAATGCGGACAGACAGACGGACAAAATGACAGACGGTCGGATTGACGCCATTTGTTAAAAGTATGATTTTACTTTGGAATAATAAAGAGTATTACTTAAATAAAATAAATAAATAGTCGGACAGCCAGCAGATGGGCAGACTGACAGACAGACAACGGATTCTCAGTAATAGGATCCCGTTAGAACCATACTGTATAATTTTATACTGCGCAGTTGCCCTGCCGCGAGAATATGGCGCGACGCGATTATCACGCGAATTTTAATAAGGACACCTATTCGAATTCGATATGTTTAAACGCGCGTTCGTGAGATTTGTATGAAATATTGGACTGTGACGTGTAGTCATAGTTTCTTATTTTATATTTATACTAGCGGCCCGCCTCGGCTTCGCACGGGTATGTATTATACATATAAACCTTTCTCATGAATCACTTTATCTATTAAAAAAAACCGCATCAAAATCCGTTGCGTAGTTTTAAAGATCTAAGCATACATAGGGACAGACAGCGGGAAGCGACTTTGTTTTATACTATGTAGTGACGACATCTGTCTTTCTGCATTAATAAATCTAAAATCACGTTCAAAGTGAATGTGATCAGTGACATACAGGACAGGACAGAAAAGCGGAAGTGACACTATTTTGTGACGCTTTATTTATCGACCCCAACAGTACCAATACCAAAAAATGGGGCGTTTTGTTTAAAAAAAAATAGTACAATAACATAAGATAGATGGCACAGCAATCACTTGAATCAATCTCTTCTTTGTCTAAGCGCAATCCCGGTTGCATCCTCAGCTGTGCTGCTTCGGAGCCCAGGGTGCGCTTTCTCGCTTTTTCTTCTTCAAATATGCATGGCCAAATGGTCACCCAAGGATGCCAAAGACCTTGCAAAATGTAGAAATAGCCGGAAAAGTATAAATGATTTAGCTGTAGTTTTACGACCGGCCGCCTGCCTGACGTCAACCCTGTTTGGAAATGTTTTTGTGCGAAAAGTTTTACAACCGGCCGCCGACCGACGTTAACCCTCCTTGGGAATGCAATTGTAGGACGAGATGTTTGTGCTTAATCCTTTAGTCGCCTCTTACGACATCCACAGGAAGAGATGGAGTGGTCCTATTCTAACCCGGAACCACACGGGTACACTTAAATCAATCTGTCAATGACAAATTCATTTAAAATGTTAATGGTGATGGTGTTTGTTTTTTTCTTAATTTTTACGTAGGTAGTTTAAAAATGTTCTATTGTGTATTTAATGTTGTACATAATTATGTATACATATAATTAAATGATGGTCAAGTCTAATAGAAATAGAACACGTGTAAGACTCTACTCTAGTTGTAAGAAAAATGCAAGGCTGTGCCGTCGTCGTGTCGTGACTTGCATAAAATAAAGGGGGTGCATACTTTTCCTACAAAAACTGGAAAACGCCTCATTTATTTTTGACGCAGGAAGGAAACTTTTTTTTTTATGCTTAACTAGGTACCCAATTTCGTGATCCGGTCCAGATCCAGACAGACAGAGAGATAGTTCCGGAGTCTGGAACTCCGGACAGATTATGTACGTAGATTTATATAGAACTGCGTTGATCCGGTCCGGTCCTAACGTCAAACATCAGTAGTTGTCATTGTCATCAGTGGGAAAATATGAAGCACATAATTGCACATAATAGGTTATTTTTTTCTCTTTCACACTTCTCGAATTTGATTAATGTTAAACAAAGAAGGGTAGACAAAACATAGCGAGCGGTTGACTGACAAATATTGAACTCAATACTCAATTTGCTTGGTAGTTTGTTTTTTATAATTTGGACTATAAATGAATATTTTTTGGAAATATTTTGGTTGTTATCTTACCCGAATACAAAAGCAATCTATAAATTTGTATTCAACTCACGAAAAAAGTAAGCTAGCTTATGTAATTATAATTACATATTTATGAACATTTTGAGGTTATATTTTTTAGGTACTACTTAAAACAAGACATAATAACTAATTTTTTGTACAATTTAAATTAGGTATAGCTGCTACAAAATTAGACATGTCACTAAAAGCTGCAAAGAACATGGCAAAACGAATAGTGTGGGTTGACTTGGAGATGACTGGACTGAATGTCGAAAATGACCATATTTTGGAGATAGCCTGCTTAGTAACCGACGCGGATCTCAACATAGTAGCGACTGGACCTAATATTGTAATTCATCAGCCAAACAGTATTTTAGAAAATATGAATCAGTGGTGTATTAACCAGCATGGAGAGGTAATGTTTACTGTCTATATTTACACAATATAAAACTGATAGTTTCGTTTGTTATTGATACTATGTCATTCCGTTTGTGCTCAGTCTATTGTGCTGTCTAACAATTTATTATTATTAATATGTTTAAATGACTGCTCTGACTGGCTCTGGTGGTTCAGAAAGGGGTCGTGCTCCTGCAGTGAAGACTAAATAAACGGGCAAGTGCGAGTCAGACTCGTACATGAAGGGTTCCGTACCACCGTACAATGTTTTAAAATGCTGAAGAAACACATTTCTTGTATGACAACCAACTTTAATTTTTAACTTTATCTTATTTTTAGTATTTGTTGTTATAGCGGCCACAGTAATACATAATACAGAGCCCTGTGACAGACGGACTGACAGACGGACAGACAGATGGACACACAGACGGACAGACAGACGGACAGACAGACGGACAGACAGACGGACAGACAGCGGAGTCTCAGTAATAGGATCCCGTTTGCACCCTTTGGGTACGGATCTCTAAAAAGACCTGATGATGATGATATATTAAAATCTTTATTGACTATAATGGTACAAAATTATGTAGATATATGAAGAATGAGACACTAATGAAAAAAAAATTGGTAAGTATGTGAAAAATGTTAAGTGCCTGTATAAAACTGGCCCCTAAAGTCTGGCTAGCTATCATTCATTTATTGTACATACATATACCTAGAACTGCATTCCTAAGGTAATTTAACGTCAGGCGATAGCCAGGTGTAAAACTTTTTGCAGAAATGAATTCCTTTAGAAGGTTGGCTTCAGGCAGGTGGCATTTCGAAAAACTACAGCAAAATCATTTAATCTGTTTTGGCTATTTTTTCCTTACCTCGCAAGGTCTTTGGCAACCTAGGGTGACCATTATATATGCTTACTAATTAATGCATATTAATGTGAAACATACCTATTTATAAATATATTTTGTTTTTTTTTTATTAATGATGCAACATTATAGTATTTTATTTTATCTATTGTTTTTCTGACGCTTCAGTTCACTTGGTGTGACTATGCCGGCCTCATGGGGGATTTCGATTAGATAATTTCTAGTTTCTGTGCAACATCACAGCTCTAAGTAAAAGTATAAATGTCTTTTGCCATATGTGATAGTGGTTTGCTTAACATAAATCTGGGCGAGTCACTCTTATTAAGAGCAGAAATTTGTTCAATGGAATATGACCAGCCCTCACCCTAAATTCACACACAAGATATTCCCTAGGGACAAGATATATCCTAGCATAGTCGAACCAAGGAACCGGATTCGCATAGTCGAACCAAGGAACCGGATTCGGTGAAGTTTGGATGGTTTTGTACCAGATGACTTTTGTCTCTGAACAATTATCAAAATGTTTTTTTCAAACATCCATACAGTATTGTATGGTAAGTAAATGTTCAGAGGCATAAGTAGAGCACAAAACCTACTCCCCCTATTTACTGTTTTGCAAAGTCTTTGGCATCCTTGGGTGACCATTGACATGCATATTATATTTAGAGAAGAAAAAGCAGAAGAGCGCATCCCGGGCTCCGTAGCAGCACAGCTGAGGATGCAACCAGTAATGCGCTTAGATGAAGATAAAGAAGTGATAATTAAGACAATTAAATTGCAATTTTTTTGCAGAGTGGCTTGACAGAAGCCAGCCGCAACTCCAAAATATCAGTCAAAGACGCTGAAAAACACATTCTGGGCTTTGTACAAGAACATGTTCCAGAGAAACGGTGTCCAATGGCCGGCAACAGCATTTACATGGATCGTTTGTTCATAAGAAAGTATATGCCCAAGTTGAATGATTATTTGCACTACAGAGTCATAGACGTCAGTACAATCAAAGAGCTGGCGAGACGATGGTACCAGAAGGAATTCTCTTCTATTCCTGAAAAGGAGTTCAAGCATAGATCTATTGATGATATACTTGAAAGTGTTAAGGAGCTAAAGTATTATAAACAACATATTTTTAAAATATAAATCTTGGACCCCATATTAATTTTGGTTTATTTACATTTACTCTCCTTACTACTATACTGAGGGTGTCGGCACCATGTAAATTGGGTTTGCGCGGGCAACAAGTTTGTACAGAAAGCGTTTTATTTAAGTCAAATAATGTATACACATAGATAGCGGAAGAGTTGGGACAGTAGACGAAAAAAAGGATTTTTCAAAATATTTTGTGGTTTTCCTAAAAACGCATTGAATTTAACCCAAAAACATGCAAAACGCACTTTGCGCGGGAAATAGTTATGGCTTAAGTAGAAAAGACCACTAAGAAAATTACATACCTAGTTATAGGTGAATAGACTAGCAAGTAGACGAAAACCGTATTTTTTTAATTTTCATTCAGAAAAAGTAAGATAATTGTAAAGAAACCTGAAAGAAATATTTTAGAAAATCTTGCTACAAACTGGCTTGTTTTTCTGCGTAAAGAAATATTCTAACAAGGGATTGCATATATTTTATAAAAATAAAGGCTATTTTGAAACATTATTCTTAATATTTGCTTACAATGCAATCACGCAATAATAAAATAAAAAAAAAAAAATTGGATGTTTTGCAACGTTTTTGATAGAATTCTCTGAAATGGCGGCCATGTTTCTTCCATACAAATTCAGTTGCCCGCCGGGCGTTCAGGAAGGAGACCGTGTCGAATTTTTCAAAAAAATCCATTTTCTAATTACGTAAAATTGCATTACAGTCTTAAATATTTCAATAAAAAACTATGTACAAACTGCCAAATAATGTCATATTTTTGCTACACTATGGTACAGTTTTGACATTTTGTTGACGTTCAAGCAAAGATGTAATGCTATCGCTTCGCACATTTTTTTTAAATTTTATTGAAAATAAGTCAATGAAATAAATAATTTGGTTTGATTTATTACCTATATTTTTTAATTGGCGATTAGGGTGAAAATCGGATTGGAACTTTCTCGGGTCGCGGAATCATATTAACTGTTTTTGTAATAAAAGGTGCTGTTTAATTAGGGTTTTACATTCATCTCAATTATCCCATTATTAAGGTACAAATTGTGTTATGCAAATATGGTCTAGGCTGAAGTCGAACGGTTTAAATTAGGACACACTACACTACGCCTATAGATGTAAATCAATTGTTATTTCTTAATTTTATCTCTTTAGGAATTGTAATAATCTAACTATATGTATATGTAATTATATTATAAGAAAGTTGGTACATAATGATTTTTTTTTCGAGAACTTACTAACGTTTACCTTATTTAATCTGCAATATTTGTACCTACTGTATATCACATTTACTTTTTATTATTTACTCAGTTGTTGCATATCTTATTTGGTACTTCATAAGAAAACATGTAGTTACATTAACCGTCTGTAGCCGTAGTCCGTAGTGCCTTGGACACCACCCTGATTTGTCCCTTGTTATATAAAAATAAGATATTCGTTACCATTATGAAAATATTTATAGGAAAGAACCACCGACTTTAAATAAATGGCAAGAATTTTTTTTATTGGACTTTGGAAATTTATTGGAGTTTCTTACCCCTGTCCTTCCACCCCGACCAACTAAACAGATCAACTATTTTTCTTTCTCAACGACACAACTTTTTAGTTGGTCCGATAGGAATATTTTATCAACCGTATGGTTCCGGGTCAGAATAGGACCACTCCATCTCTCCCTGTGGATGTCGTAAGATGCGATTAAAGGAAAAATAGCACTACATTAGCTTTCCCAAGACGACGTCAAGCAGGCGGCCGGTCGTAAAACTATAGCCAAATCGTTTAAATTGTTCCGGCTATTTCTTCTCCAATTGGCTATAACTTTGGCTTGCTTGGGTGACCATTGATATGCATATTATATTTGGAAAAGATAAAGGGGAAAAGCGCACCCTAGGCTCCGAAGCAGCATAGCTAAGGATGCAACCGGGAACGCGTTCAGATGAAGAAGATTTAATATAGGTATCTATCCTACTCCTATGTATGTACATAGAGTATAAAAGGTACCTACCTATATTAAAACACGTTTTAGAATTTTACCTCACATTCATTAAGGCGAAGAGATAGGCAAATGACCTCGCTTGTTTTCACTCACACATGCACAACCTAATACGCACACTGAGTGTGCACACATAGAAACATGGCCAGCGCCATCTATCAAAAAACCGGAATTACATACAATGGACGGCAAGCAGATATCACTTTTCAAAAAGTTTTTTGCGCGTCGTTAGTGGTTACACACAGACTTATTCACGTTATAGATTCGCCCAAAATATTTTACAGAGATTATAAGATTGACTATTTTAGTCTATTTTTACGAGAATTTAATACAAATGTATATACCCATGTTTTGACGTAAAAACATTATTTGCTATTAAATTCAAACAACTTATTTGTTGCCAGAAATATATTGCTTTAAACAAAAAAATCCGGAACAATGAAATTCTAATTCTAATAGTAGGTACCTACTCCAAACAAACAATTTTTAGGGATCCGTAGCAAAATGGCAAAAAACGGAACCCTTATGGATTCGTCATGTCTGTCTGTCTGTCTGTCTGTCCGTCCGTATGTCACAGCCACTTTTTTCCAAAACTATAAGATCTATACTGTTGAAACTTGATAAGTAGATGTATTCTGTAAACCGCATTAAGATTTTTACACAAAAATAGAAAAAAAAACAATAAATTTTGGGGGGAACCCATACTTAGAACTGAAACTCAAAAATTTTTTTTATCAAACCCTTACGTGTGGAGTATCTATGGATAGCTCTTCAAAATTGATTGAGGTTTCTAATATCATTTTTTTCTAAACTGAATAGTTTGCGCGAGAGACACTTCCAAAGTGGTAAAATGTGTGTGTATCCCCCCCGCCCCTGTAACTTCTAAAATAAAAGAATGATAAAACTAAAAAAATATATGATGTACATAACCATGCAAACTTCCACCAAAAATTGGTTTGAACGAGATCTGGTAAGTAGTTTTTTTTTATACGTCATAAATCGTAAACCGCAAATAACTTAAAAAAAATACACTATCATTAAAACATCGATCAAAGTTACAACGAACTACATGAACTTTTATATTATGTTACTTGCTGCTACGGAACCTTCATGGGCGAGTCTGACTTTCACTTGGCCGTTTTTTTTCGTGTTCCAACGGACCAAAAAACTATAAAAAAGTGGATCATTGTTATGAAGAGAGATCCACTAGCAAGCAAGAGTAGGTACTTTTTACTGTTGCGAAGATCATTTTGACATATTATAGTACTTATTTAGTATTAATTAAGTATGTACCTACCTACCTAAACGATCAATAGAAATAGGTTATATTATAGGTACCTATCTATCTCTTTTTCTCATTATTGCTAGATTTATCTAATTCAACCTGGTACAGCCTTTTAATAACCCATCGGCCATTGCTTAAAATCTAAAAGTAAACGTTTGGGTTATCTGAACGCCTATCTACCTACGTAGGTACATGCATAGTTCAGGAGATAACTGTATTTTAACCTGCAATAAATGTTACGATTAACTAATTTTCAGGGTTCCGTACCCATAAATATATAAAATACTGATTTATGGATAGTCCTTTTTCAAATCCATCTTTCAATTTGTTACTTATTATTACAGTTACCGAAACAATGCAAAAAACCAACAGTGTTGACCACTAACCACGATATTTTCGGGCGGACGGCGCGCGGCGGTGGCGTGCCGTATGGTCCGGAGTGACGTCATCACTACTTGGCTGGCAGACGCGTGTTTTTAAATCGGGTCCAATAAAATATTGAATATCTTCTGCATTTATGAACGGATTTCAAAAATTCAAAAAGTACCGTACTAAAAAAATCATGATGCATGCGAAACACTAGTCAAAATCTGTTTTCTGTTAATTTATTGATTCTCATTGATAAAGATATAAAATGCTGAAAAAATCTGACCACGAAAGTCACACCAGTAAAAAAAACAACCATTTCTGTTACTTTTCGCTACAATTAAATAGTCTTGTGCATTAAATATCAATCAATTAAGACCAGTACATGCTTTGCACAAGCGTTGAGTATTTACATGTTGCAAAAGTACTCACTTTGTTTCATTTTACATCAACTATCTTTATAAAAATACAATAGGGATGACCCCTATTTTATTTTTATAAATAATTAATACAGGGTATGTTGATAGTTGATGTTAAATGAAACACAGTAAATACTTTTCGAAACAATTTTTCAAAATAGAAATTAAAACATAATTCAACTTTTCTCTTACTATCTAAAGAATTTCTACGAAACAAAATAGATAAAAAATGGTTTCACATAAACATTATTATCTTATAAGACGTATAAGGCTTTCTATGATGGTAATAATTTTACAATTCATTTAAAAACCTTTATTGTACATCAGCGATAGTTACACATAATAAAATAATTGATATTACAAATGGTGGACTTATCCCAGAAGGGATCTCTTCCAGTCAACCAGTAGGTAGGACAGAGGATAGTTACAAATTTAGTAGGAAGGCAGAAGTACGTACAGAGCAATGAAAAAAAAACAAGTATAATGATAAAGCTTAAACGCTACAAATACACTACATACATACCTAATGAATATGCTACATATAATATATAAATAAATATTTTATATTATTCAAGTCTAGATTTAAAGGAGCCTAATAATTGAGACATTTTATCTCCACTGGTAAAGCGTTCCATAAACGCGCAGCGAGCACAGCGAAGGACTTCGCGTAGGTCTGTGAGGAATGTGATCTGGGATCTGTAGAAGTGGTTCACTAAGAACCACGACGGCTATCAAAAACTTTAAAGGAGAATTTTTCATGAAGATATACGTGTGAGCGAGGATTAAATAGAATGTTAAAGAGAAAGAAAAGAACGTGAGTGTGACGGTGTTGTCTGATAGATAAGCCGAGAGGCTATTGTACTCATACAAATTAACTTTAGTATTTACATAACATTAAATCTGTAAATTTCCATAATTGAACCAAAGTTAAAAATGTAAGTAGTAAAGAGGTAAAATGTAAGTAGTATAGGGTAAATAAAACTAGACAAGTTTACTCCTCTTTACTTTGTATATGGATATATCATATAGGCTTAACTTTTCCTATGAAATTAGGAAAGGTTTTAGATCTTACAATGCTTCATATTTTATCTCCAACACATACCAATACTTATCAACACATACCAATAACTACTAATACATACCAACACAAACCGTTCTCAAATTTTAAATGATATCTCCGTTTACTTTGAAATGATTTATTTTAAATGGGGGCAGCACTGGACCCCCAAAAAATTAGTTACGGCCTTCAGAAATTTTGAAAAACTTGGATACATATACACGTGTATTTTTTTTCCATGGATATCATCATTATGCCGAGGGAACAGATGAACACGTACCATACATGCATAGCGGCGAAACACATGCATGAACCTCTTTTTTCGTTCGACGTAGTCGGGTAAAAACAAAACGAATTTAATTATTTGGATTATTTGTTGTAACAACTTCAGTAGGTATAATTTAAACAATGACGTCTCTGAATCGATATAACTCTATACATTCACGCAATGTAGGTACTGAGTCAAATCCTTTGGTTGTGTGCCGCGCGGTTAAAATCATAGAAAATCTAAAACATTGCAATTCAGATGAATGCATATCAGATTACTACTTACAAAATGAACATGAGTACCTACCTATTATACTTATTCTATTTGTTCAACTTTCCAGTGTGGTCCAGTCCTATTCCAACCCGGAACGGGTTAGAATAGGACTACTCCATGTCTCTTCCGTGGATGTCGTAAGAGGCAACTAAAGGACATCTCGTGCTACAATTGTATTCCTAAGCAGGGTTAACGTCGAGCAGCGGCCGGTTGTAAAACTTTTGGAACGAATACATTCTCAAAGAGGTTTGACGTCAGGCGGCCGCCCGGCCGGTCGTAAAACTAAAGTCAAATAATTTAAACTGTTCCGCCTATTTCTTCTCTTAACAGTGCCGGTTTTAGCTCTACCAGCGGCGAGTTCCCCCCCCCCCCCCCTCCCCCCTCAAACTGCAATTTAGACTCTGAGTTAGGCTTCAATCTTATAGGATTTATTTCTGCCGACGGGGGGGAGGGGTGCAAGTACGATATAGAATTCTTAAAATTTGCCACTCCATTGTGAACGAAGGGAGGAAGGGCCCACCCCCTTCCTCCCTTCGTTTACAATATGCATACAAATAAGAGTTTAGGAGTTGCCGCCATTAACCAGCCGCTATTTATATATTTATTATTACCCCCCTTGCCCAAAAACGCCCCCTGTCACCCCTTTGTATCTGGTGCCCTGGGCGGTTGCCCAACCGCGCCCTACCCTAACGCCGCTACTGCAAGTTAAGCAACCCCGGGTGTGGTCCGTACTTGGATGGGTGACCACATGTGATACAAAAATTTCTCGAGCTCCTCCGTGCTTCGGAAAGCACCTAAAAGCCGTTGGTCTCGGTTGTCATTGTATGGCAGTCGTCAAGCTATGTCTGATGCCTTAAGGCAGCTTGAAACATCTGACACCAGTGTTGGCCACTTACATACACGAAAAATAAACATTACCCATTTTTTTAAAATCAAATATACAACTGCTCGAAATTATCACATTGTGACTTTTTCCATCAAATATATCACAATACTCGTAGGTTAGGTAGCGAAACGTGCACGAGCTGGCAACAACGCCGCGTTTACAAACGCTGCACAGATCGGCAACGCCGCGCCGCCGAATGCTTTTGCGCCTGATAGTTTTTGCAAGCAAATATAGTTTTGACGTTTTCATGTTTTCAGTAGGCGTAAATTCTTTTTTCTAAATTATTCAATTGTTTGATTACTTTTTCCAACTATTGGAATGTTGAATAATAGACACAAACTAAAGTCACAAATATATCCAGTATAGGTTTAAAATGGATTTGTAATAATGATAAAAAATTTGCCCAAAAAATAACAGATCGACGCTTTTCAAATTATTTCTGGATGTGAATAGAAACTAAAAGCAAGCATTTTCAATCGTAAAGCAACACTTTAGGATATCCTATACAGTATATAAATATTTCAAAACTTCACGTTCTATATTTAAGCCAAAATATTTGCCCAAAATCACTTCGATTACACTGTTTCTCTTATGTCTTCACCTTAAATAATTCAGAGGCATACCATACTTTTCTTTTTTTGAAATGAAAACTTGAAATGAGCTAAAAATATTGACGAGGAGCCACCTCTTTTTGAAAAAGCATACCACCCCATTAATAGGTGATGAGATAATTTTGTAGGTGGAATCCTGTTATTTATACCTACTAAAATGTATCAAAAGTGGCTCCTCAATTCATACGGACATCATTGTTTTATTAACCTATTGTTTTTTGATTGCAAAGCCCTGTCTCTAGTCTTCCAGAAATCTTTAGGTACCTATTGTGGTATTGTATCCAGTTAAGTATTTTGATACCCTGAAAGATTTGACCATCGTGTGCTAGGGCGACCTCTTTCTTGTTCGTCGCCAGCCTGCAAGGACCCAACATCATCATTATCATCCGAGCGTATTCCCGGTTACATCCCCAGCGGTGACGCTTCAGAGCCCGGGGTCCGCTACCTAACCCTAGGTGATTTGACAAGGTTAGGTACTGGTTTTTACACAGAGCGACTGCCGTCTGACCTCCGCAACCCAAAGGGAGAACCAGAACAAATCCTAGGATATGTTTAACAAACGCTAGTTGACGTCCGGGACCCCAGCTTTCCATGCCGTCTGAAGCACGGAATCACCTGCAATATCCTAATCTGACTGTAAAAAAAAATTCACAAAGTACCTATGCTTCCCAGTGGGATTTGAATTCACGTCCTCCTCCAGATCACAAGGCAAACGCCTTGACCACTAGACCACGGAGGGAATCAGTCCCGCACGGACCCAACGTTTATTAAAAATATTTCCACGTTAAATGCACGCGGTCCAACAGAGCAAGTGAACTTTTCCGACCCTAAAGAGCCTAAAACACGGCCACATAATAAAACCATTACACGAATCTCCATATTCGTCTCTCATGTAAAATTCAGTGACCCAGCATCGTTTCATTGATCCCCAATACTCCTTTGAAGTTACAGCCGAGGGAATCCGACCTAAAATTATTGCTAACTGAGTTATTTCGCTTGCTAAGCTGCAGTGGATATGAGGCATATAGTGATTTCCACACAAAGATATATATATATATATATATATATATATATATATATGTATATACTCTTATTCTTCTTCCTCACCATATAAGTACTTACCTACTCTATGTGGGATTGGGACAGCATGAGTCTTCCTTTTGTCTCAACCCTGTGTCATACCGCTACATACGTCTATATCCCTTTCGAGGTAGTAGGAGCCTATCCATAGCCGTAAGACCCAAGGGCCACTTTCAGCAATGTTTCCTCGGGAATTTTCTCTATTCCCTAATTTCTAGTTACGTTTCTTCTTTTCTCCTTTAGGAGTACCTATGGAAGAGAAAAATTGACAAGTCAAAGTCAACATTTTTTACTCAATGTAGGTAAGTAGGTATACGAGTATCAATTATTAAAGGTCATTATTTTTAGTGAAAAAACTACAAACTACCTACTAGCGTTTCGGAACGACCACTGCTAGGAAGAATACGAATATGAAGAATACTTAGGTAGGTACCCTGCTGTATGTTATTATAATAAATATGTAACTAGGTACCTATGTAGGTAGAATAGGATACATTTAATCGAATTACGCTAATGAATTGCAATTACCTTCCATACTCCTCGGACATTCTTTGTTATTCTGTAATCTACTGAGCTTTGATGTTCTGTCATTAGAAGTTCAGTGATAGGTACAACCAAAGAAAACAGTATGTATACGAGTGCCAACAATCTTGGATAACTTGGGGTCAAAATATATTTTTGATGTTTTACAAAAGTTAAGAGGAAACCTCAAGGGTTAGAGAAATAAAAAATAGGTATTTGTAAAATCTATTGCTGTCGCGCTGTGCCCGAACTACAACCGAGCAAGTGCGATAGAGACATACTGCAGCTTGGACTGAAAATACCTATTAAAAGAACAGAAAATACCTATTAAAAGAACAGAAAATACCTATTAAAAGAACAGAAAATCAACGATTCGTAGTCCCCTGTACTTTTTTCATTACGAATTAACAAAGACTTGACCGGTGTTCCTATGTTTAAATTTTTTTATATAATCTAGTCAAAGTTTTCTGGATGTTTGAACACAGCGGAAAATCTGGCCATTTTTTAGGTTTTGAACGTTCATATCTCTTTTAATAAATAATTTATGAAAAAAAAGAAAACATAGGGACATGCTAATAGTGGCTATTGATATTCAGTAAAAAAAATATAACTCTACCGGCATTATCCAAAGAGGAAACAGGGGACTACGTTTGTATGGAAAAACGACCCCTCTGTTTCGTCGTAATAAAATAGTATTATTTTTTGCCTAAATGTTTCTAAAGTAGGTCCACACAAATAATTCAACATATCATGTGTTAAAGTTTTACTTACCACATAGGTACCTACTGAGATATTTATTTCATAAAGTTTGGAGATTGCATTGTATGTACCTACGGAGAAGCTTAGAACAAGTTAAATACATAATTTAAAAAAAAACCGGCCAAGTGCGAGTTGAACTCTCGTGGAGAGGGCTCCTCCACAGGGAATGGCCTACCAAATTTCAACTGATTTGGTCCAGTTAATTCGAAGCAAATTGGCTGTGACAGACGGACAGACGCACGTACGAGTGATCCTATAAGGGGGCGTCCATTAATTACGTGAGATGTTTAAGGGGGTCGAGTTAGTGTTGCAAAAAAAACGTTTTTTTTCTAATGTGAAAAAAAACCTGATTAAAAACTGTTTTTTGTCTGGACTATGTTTTTTTTCAAGAGTATGAAATCTAAAACTGTTAGGGCTTTTACCGTTAAAGATTAAGAGTCTTAGGTTTATTCTTGAACCTACGGTACTTTTCTGATAAAATTGTACCAAAATTTCATAAAAATATTGGCAACATTCATTGATATTAACATCAACGAAAGGGAAATCCCCAAATCATATATTTGTGCACGGGGCAATCCCCTTTCGATTTTGCTCACAATTTAAGATTGAAATCTGAACAAACAAAAGAAGCACCAGGCATAGAAAATATGACAGTGTTTCAATCTGTAGATCTAGAGAAGATGGATGAAGAGACAGAAGAAAATTCCGACTCTGACAAGACCAATGTAGGCACTGAAACTGATACAGAAAGTGAAGATGAAGAATAAATTGAAAAAAAAAATATTGAGTTGTAATTTATTGTTGGAAGTAGTGAATTATGAATAAATAATATTTTGATTTATTACACAAATTAAATTTATAATTGAACTAAAACGTAGGCTAGAAAAAAAAAACAAATTTAGAAAAAAAAACAACGATGCTAAGTTTTTTTTCATGTTTTTTTTTCAATAAAGTGAAAAAAAAAAATTTTTTTTTGTTCATTTTACATCACTAGGTCGAGTCAAATAATCTTACGTTGGAGAGAGGGGGGGTCTCGGCAAATATCACGCAATTTTATTTCTGATTGAAACAAAAAATAATTATTCTATTTTGGTCCATTTAATCCAGATTGTACATGCTTAAGATTTAATCTTAAGCGTACCTAATCGTAATACGATTAAGATCATTCACTAATTCGTTCGAAAGAAAATAATTTCATTCATACTTCGACGTTATACATCTACTGACTGTCAAACCACCATATTTGTTTTATACCAAATAGCTCAATTAAAGCTGAATTTACGGTACAGTGTAGCCCGTTCTTTGTTTTCGCGCCACTATTAGCCGAACGCGCGACTCAATGAACGAGAGCGTACGAGCTGAGCAATATTGATTAACTTAAGGTGAAGATATAGGCAAATGACCTTGAAGTGGCGCCCTCATTTGAAATAAATTGTTAACTCGTAAATATGGAGATAATTTCCATATTGCTCTTCGTCATGCACTAGATAGCCCTTTAAATTATTTTATAAACCACCGTTGAAAGTATTTACATTAGTCCATCTAGCTTTAAAACTTGCCTCCGCCAAAAGTGGCCACGGCAAGTTTTAAAGCTAGACGGATCACCAATAATAGTTTTAATGGCAGTTCATAAAATAATTTAAAGGGCTATCTAGTGCATGACGTAGAGCAATATGGAAATTATCACCATTTTTACGAGTTAACAATTTATTTCACACTTCAAGGCCATTTGCCTATATCTTCGCCTTAACTAGTCGTAAATAAAAGCACGAAGCAATTTTTCTTTTCTTTTTTACAATAACAATCCAACGCGTTTACGTAAGAAACCCATATTTTGAAAAATCTCACGTGAGATTGGGGGGGAGGGGGTTGAATAAAATCTCACGACATCTCACCAGGGGGGGAGGGAGGGACAGAAAATTAAAAAAAACACCTCACGTAATTTATGGACCCCCCCTCTAGGGCTTCCGTTTTTTCAATTTTTGTACAGAACCCTCAAAATGTTTTTAGTAGGTGAAATAAAAATTAAGTATCTATGTTTACCAAATAAGTAGATAGAAGGAAATAGCAGAATTCGCGTCGTGTAGGGAGGGATGTCAAGCATTGGCGGAAAATAGTAGAAATGGAAGGTGGGTTCTCTACCGCGACAAGAAATAACAATGTAGGTTACACATTAATTATGTAAGTACTTACGTATAAAATTACTCACCCCAAAAACACGTCCAAAATTAATAAGAGAGAAAAAGCGAAAAAGAACTTTCGTAACTTGCCTACAAATGTTACCAAAAGTTGTGTGAAATTGTTTATATTTGAAGGCATTGTAGGCCGTCGGAAATAGACAATAAATTCACAAAGCGTGATTTAGTTTTGCATTTTTGGTATGTTGTATGGGTGTGTTAGGGTAGTTTAAATTAAAAAATGCAACTTCTAAAACCTTGTGGAAATTGAGAAAATCGAGGAAATTTTAGAAATTTTCGGTCTTTTTATAGTATTCGCCCTGCATGGCCAAAACTATGCATTTTTTGCGAACGATTTTATTTACAAGTGTAAACTGTATTCAATTACCTGCAATTTGGATCCTATTTTAGCTCTATTGACCTTATAGGAGCTGAGCTAGAGCATTTCAAAGATGACCAATTTTTCTCGAAAATAGCCTTTTTCGATTTTATTGTCATATTTCGTAAAATATTCGCAAAACTGCTTGTTCTACAAAAAACAATTACCAAAAATATTTTAAAGTACATATTTAGCTACCATTACTACCTAAAACGAGGTCTGTGAGATCTCAATCTTAATTAAACGCGAAAAGCTAAATAATTTACAGAGTCAAAATAATCTAAGTATACAGGTTTATTGCAAATTAGACAGAAATTTTATTAATAGCTTGGAAGGTCTTTTATATTCATACCCAAAATTCGGTTACTGCTGACCAGCCAAGTAGGAGTCAGACTCACGCACGAAGGGTTCCATATCATTTTCTTAAAAAAATGGCAAAAAGATACGTTTGTTGAATGGAAGCGTTTAGTATTTTTTTTACAGTGGTATCAGAAGTATATTATGATTGATGGTTTATGAAATACAGCCTGGTATCATACAGACAAACAGTGGAGCATCCAGTTTTGGGTACGGAACCGTAAAAAAGGCCATTGATCAATCTTCGTTTTTTCCGGGGTTGGGATTCCCGTTCGTCGTGATGATGGGGAAGATCAACAAGAACGCGTTAATAGTCTTCCTCTTGTTCGTGTTCCTCTTCATTATTCTGAGGAAGGAGTTCTTTTTCGTCTTCCTCTGAGTCATCCCCAATGGATGCTATGTTGTTGCACGACGTCCCTCCACAATTCAAACAAAGAACTGAGCATTTCAGCCCAACTTTTCGCTTTTGTGCGTAATTAACTTACAATAAACATAAGCCCGAAGGCATTTTTGGATTGAAAATGGGAGTTTTAGCCAGCATTATACTGTTACCGCCTTCACCACGTGGAGGTACTCCCAGCTTATGTTATTGATATTCTGAATGGTATAATTGAGACAACCAATTATTAATTACGATTAAGTTAAGCACAAATGTTAGCTTGAATGGTGAATTGGTGATCTACACATCAGAGTATGGGTGTTAACAAACGACAGAAACATTAATTCTAATTTTTGCCTCTAAAACCCATTTTACCTATTTCATTGTTTTGAGATTGTGAGTGACCTGTTAGTCTTACAGACTTCATTTTGGGCTCTTACAAATGCTTAATAAGTACTTAAAAATATTTTTGGTTATTTTTTTTTGTTAAACAAGCAGTTTTGCGAATATCTTACGAAATATGTCATAAAAATCGAGAAAAAGCTATTGTCGAGAAAAATTGGTCATCTTTCAAGTGCTGTAGCTCAGCTTCTATAGGGCCAATAGAGCCAAAATAGGATTTAAATTGTAGGTTATTGAATACAGTTTATACTTGTAGACAACATCGTACGCAAAAAATGCATAGTTTTGACCATGCAGGGCGAATACCATAAAAACACCGCAAATTTCGAAAATTTTCTCGATTTTCTCATTTTCGACAAGGTTTTCAAAATTGCATTTTTTTTATTTAAACTACCCTAACACACCAGTACAACATACCAAAAATGCAAAACTAAATCACGCTTTGCGAAATTAGAATGATTTTCTGTCTATTTCCGACGGGCTATTGAACATATCGCGTTCTGCCAGTTTCGAGTTACGCCCCAACAGGTAGGTACGAGTTATCAAATCTGAGTTACCCCTTTCGTCCTACCATTACAAAATAGGGAGTTTACAGAAGGAAGTATTTAACTGCACTACAAAACTGTTATTGTACCTCGTTAAGTAGGTATTAAGTATTAGGATCGTTTGTTTTAGTTTATTCATGGGTATAAGTGGAAAATAGTACCTAGTTTCAGACCAGACGTAGCTTTACGACTGTCATCTAGATATAGATGGCACCACGGAAGAGTTCGGATATTTTTATGCCACTTGTGGCCACAAATCCAAGGTCCCGTGGTACAGACCACACTGCCAGTTAGCGGGTGAAGGAAGCGAGGGCTATACAAACTAAGCGAAGCATTTGGCGAGCTAAGCTATGTGGAACCCACCCACATACTTAGCTTAGCTCGCCAAATGCTTTGCTTCCACTGAAAACTACGAGGTGTACCGATACGCATCGCGAGTACGTATTTGCAAAAATACTATCTGTTTCACGCCGCTCTGCTTCCGACCCGTGTCGTGCGATAGCGAGAGTTGCAATTCTCAGAGGCGATTGCCTACTTTTTCCTTCTAAAATATTGTTTCGGGCGATAACGGTTCCACCCCCCTAAACCTTAACAAAATCAGGCAATTTTGGTGTCATTCAATTCAGTACAACTTAATCTAGGGCTGTTCGGTTTCCTATTTTAGTAATTTGGTTTAGTTTAGCTTAAATAAATTAAAACGATCCAGGTAGTGTTTAGTCAAAAATATGGATATTGAGATGCTACTTAATAACTTTTGTTATAAGCAATATTTCTTTCAAATAAAAACGTACGGCCCTACTTATCCAATATATCTATACTAATATTATAAAGCGGAAGAGTTTGTTTGTTTGTTTGTTTAAACGCGCTAATCTCAGGAACTAATGGTCCGATTTGAAAAATTCTTTTTTTGTTGGGTAGTCCATTTATAGAGGAAGGCTTTAGGCTATATAACATTACGTTCCGACAACCACGCGAACGAAGTCGCGGGCACAGCAAGTCAACATATAAAAAAAATATCAAAATTGGACTAAGTATGTTTAAGAGGAGAGAAACGTAATCGCTTTTTGTATAAAAAATTCCAGCTATACAATCCTCTTAAATACGCGAGTATTAATGATACATAACACCCTCTGGGTCATATTATAGAGCTCTTTGACAAGGTAGTTGAGGAGCCTATTTAGTGAAATCAGGCGTAGGGATGTCTCCTTTCTTTTTTGAAGTTTAAAAATTCCTCTTTCACTCGTACTAGGCTTACTAGGTACTTAAATTAATTGCTTTCGTTCTATACTTTAAATGGTTTATGCTATCATCCTCGGGGGATTTAAAACGGTCTTTAGGTCGGGAAGAAAATATTTTTTAAAGAAATCTGTTTAGCTATTTGTATCGATCACGCGGCGTGACTCGAATGCCTATGCCAATGTGACCCGAATACAATAAAATGTCTCGAATATAAAATATTTCCAGATTACGATCTGCCTTATCTTTCCGATATAAAGGTAGGTACTTGTTGAGGCAATTTGGGAGGCTTTTTAGTGAAATGATTGAATATTCATTTCTATACTAAGATAACTAGGTAGGTACTTATCGAAAGTGTTGGAGAAATAGACTAAATATAGGTACGGTTTACGATTTATGACGTATTAAAAAATAACTATCTATGATACCGAGACCGCTATAGTTTTAATTGAAAGTACATACTTTGAGCTATATACTCGTACCACATTTTTTTCAGAATTATTTTAGTAATATTTCAAAAGTTACGGTGGGGGGGACATTTCAAATTTTAACTTTGTATTAGATTGCCTCAAGACTGGGGGGTTTGATCTACATAGTTTCAAAGCAGTTTTTGTTGCATTTTTAAAGACCTTTTCAACGATACCCCACACGTTGGGGTTAGTCCAATTTAATTTTTAAATTCACTTTTCGTTGTATGGGAGGGGGGTTGAAAAAAAAACATTTTTTCATAATTTTTACAACCAACTTTTGGAACTTCAATATCTATCTCTCCACCAATTTTCGTGACAATCGGTGCAGTAGCGGCGGAGTACGAGCCCGGACGGACGGACGGACGGACATGACGAAACTATAAGGGTTCCTTGTGAACTACGGAACCCTAAAAACGATCAAGTAATGGATGAAAATGGAATCGTTTTTAAAATATACTTACCTACCTTAAGTAATCTGTTAACATTTATGAACTGGTACCGGAAACCTTGAATTTGTTATTTCATTTCAAAAAGTTATTAGCCATTCTCCAAACGAATGACCGATTTGTTTTCCCGTTGCATATTGAAGTTTGAATTTTTTAAAACGTGGTCGACGAATAGCGAGCGATATTCACTCAAATGAATTGTTTATTGAAGAAAAATTAAACAAAGCCGCTCCATTCTGCGGTTGTTTCAGTAAACAAGCAATATTCAGACGCGTTTCTGCAATAACATAAACTCAGACGAACGAGAGAATAAATATCTAGCCTAGCCAACTGGGAAATTCTAAGATGCTAAACTAGACTCAAATACTCAATTGCGTTTGTTTGATCACAGAATAAGAACCAGTACAGAAGTCTCACTCAGCAAAGAAATTCAAAGAAATGTCTACTCAATGTGGTTAGCGATATGGTTTAATTTAGCTCACGTCAGAACTCAGCACCTTTTCGTTTATATACCTAGACATCCATTGCAAGCCAATTTCATCCTTATGATTCTAGACAAACGATTCGTATAACTGAATTTACCACCCCGAGGGGCCGGCTGCGCGCATAGTAATAATGTAGGTACATTTTCGATACCTAAACGGGGAGTGACACAGGCCTGGTTTGATGCAAAATGTGATGGGGTATGTACCTGCGATGTTGCATAACATAATCTGTTTTGGTTTTGTCAATTCTGTCTGAAGTTTAGTAGGTAGGTACTTTTAACCCTTTTACCGCGAGACTTTATATCAGTTGTCGTGCTCCCAGCGCGCGGAATTGTGAATATCTATAGTTTTTGGTCGGATAAATCCGACGCCGTGAAATGGGCACGACAATGTTTGTCGGATTAATCCGACGTTCGTGGTTAAAGGGTTAAAGGCCAACAAGGTTTGATTTGTGTCTAGTGTGTATTTAATGTCTACGTACCAAATAAACAAATTTGATTTTCTTTTTACTAATTTCAGATCTTATGTAGGTAAGATCTGAAATTACATACGGGAGTCAAGATTTTGGAAACTCCAAAATTGTTAAAAAAAAAACTTTATTCATCAAAATCACTTTTTTTACAAAAAAGGCTTATTGCTATACTGGTAGCTAGTGGAAAAATGACATGGAGTTAACAGTGTACATGGTTTATATAGTCCGCTGTTGCCACTGCTCCTCCTTGGTTGGTGGTCCAATGGACAATACGTCGATTATGTAAACGATCTATTGTACTGGACTCTGCTTCTCAGATGCCGTTGTCCAAGGTGTTATTTTACTATAAGTGTTGAATGGGATATCCCTTACTTGACTCGGGGACAACAGATTAACGTACCCTCCATAGCATGGAGGAGCAACAGCCCATGGCAGTCTAATGGTGGACTGAAGGCCTCCCCCAATAAAGGGGGAATTTTTCAAAAATCACCAAGCTATATAGTATATAGTTATTGCACAGAGACTAAAAGAGGATAGTATACCTAGGTCTCGTCCCTTAGTCGCCTAGTTTCACGACACGCGTGGGGTATAAATAAGGTGGTGAGAATTTGTATTTCGACTCTGCCGTCACCACACACGGCCTTAAAGGAATAGGTACTATTTTCTCATAAAATGGGCGGATTCAATCCTCAGCTAGAAAACGATAGGTACAGGGTCGAATAAAATATAACGTCTAAGGAAATATAGCTATACTGAAACTATTTTAAGGGTAAATTCAGTCCTGTTACTGAAAAAGTTTTCAGGAACATACCTACATTTAAATACGAATAAATATTTTTTTGCTTTACAATACAAGCAAACTCGGGTCAGTACTTAACCCTTTAACCGCGAACGTAGCGTAATCGGTCAACTTGCCTAAAATTATTTTTTATATTTTGATAATGTTCCTTGGGGAAAGTTGTTCAGTATCCTGGACTGAATTCACCCATAGTTTCAGTAAGTACCTATATTTTTTTAAACCCTGTATATTGAAATTATTTTAATGGTGATTTCATTCCATGATACCTACTGCACATTGCACAACTTTCCCCAAAAATCATTAGGTACCTAAAGGGTTTATAGCGTAGGTACCATCGAAAAAAAGTTGACTTATCAGTTTATATATCTACGATGCAAAAAAATATTTTTCATATTTCGACAGGTATGCGCTCCATGGGTAAAAAGTTTTTCAGTATTATGGACTGAATCCCCCTAAAAGGATTAATATGTTTCAGTAGGTACATTTTGCTAAATGTTAAATAAACTGTATAGATAGATAGATATATGGCACTGCTCCAATCGCAATAAATGGAATCATTCAGATATCGCATAAAGCTGGCGCGAATAACAGCCGGCGCCCTCGGCCTCCAATCTCAACGCCTCATATCGAAATAAAAAAATAAATAATAAATTTCAGCCATTCCGTTCCACAGTTTAAACGCTATCCAGGACATTTACGGCTATCGACAAAAGCTTACTTATTTAAAAATAAAATTAACAATGGTTATGACATTGTTCATTATACATTTGTATAGGTACTTAAGCTTTTATTTACTTTCAGTTATCAGAACCTACTTATAATGTTGTCATAAGCCAGTTTTGTGATGGAGCTGGAAGATAAGATATGGAATGAAGCCTGCGATCAACAATAATACCACTAGATATCGGCTAGACGCAAAAAATATGGCTCGCCAAATAAGAGCGCACTCCCGGCGGTGAGCTCTTATTTTGTTTAGTTCAGTCAAGGAGAAAAACACATTATAAGTGAATGTTGTTTGATATTCAAGTGGACAGAATCGGTTTATGTCAAGACAAACACTAAAACACCTTCACAGACCTACCACTACTACACTTGCAACGATATTGCTAGAAAGAGACTGTCAAATACACTACAACGTGAGTGTGAAAGAAACGCTGATATGTTTTTTTGTCTCTATTGGCGTGGCTGCTATTAGCTGGCCTACTGTCAAAATCTGGAGCAAACAAACCACAACACGATCGAAGAAAGTTATTAATTTTAGAGATTTTATTTAGGGTTTTATTTGAGCTTATTATAAGTTGTAACCATAGTGTGTTCTGTGACGTGTGCAAAATATGGGTGGAGGCAACAATCAAAGATAGAAAGAGATGCACTAAAGTGGCCACGCACTATGCAGGTCTAGTAGTTGTAGGTCTGTGTTTACCTTAGTAACGAGTTCTTTTAGGATTTAACCGTCTTAAACTAGATACCTACCGTCATCTACCGTCCTTTCGGGAGTCGCCAAAATTTTTGGCCTATCTCGAAACTGAGGCGCTTCGCTCGCTCAGTCTACAACCGCAAGTTTTTCACCATTTCTAAATTTCATTATTTAATTTGAGTACGTTAGTACTGCATCTTGAATGTCTAAAAACCCCATAAAAATAATAACCTCAAGTGTTTTTATTTCGGGGGTAGGGGGTTTGAACCCCTAGAACCCTATGTTCCATTTCAATATTTAAGAGCTAAAATGCGCTTGCAATAAATCATGTGAAGTACAGATACCTATCCACTGTTTCGCGCTATCAATTCTGAAGTTATTTGCAGTGAACTCGACCATCGATCGCAATTCGGCAGATAGCCATCGCTAAGAGCTTTGGGTTTGGCTGAAAACTATAAAGATAGCATGTTTCTGAAAGTCTGTCTGTCACCAGGCTGTATCTCATGAACCGTGATAGCGATAAGTATTTTATTATTATTATACATACATATAATACGTACTATCACGCCTGTTTCCCACAGGGGTTAGGCAGAGACTATGGACCTCCACTTGCTACGATCCTGACAGACCTCTTTCGCTACATCTACACTCGCTACTCTCTTCTCTTTTATTATTGTTATATGTCTAGCTATCACGGTAACAGAATAAAATATATATTTAAAGCGGGGCTCCCATACAACAAACGTGATTTTAGCTCGATATTAATGACGGCAACAGGTAGACGCTTGAATGAGCGTAAGAGGTGACTAAATGATTAAGCACAAACATCTCGTGCTACAATTGCATTCCCAAGGAGGGATAACGTCGGGCGGCGGCCGCTTGTAAAACTTTGCGCCCAAATACATTTCCAAAGAGGGTTGACGTCAGGCAGGCGGCCGGTCGTAACTCTTCCAGCTTTTTTCTCTCCAACGCAAGGTCTTTGGCATCCTTGGGTGACCATGGACATGCATGTAATATTTGGAGAGGAATGAGCAGGAAAGCGCACCCTGGGCGCCGAAGCGGCACAGCTGAGGATGCGACCGGGAACGCGCTTGGATGAAGAAGTAGCAGTCATTATCATCTTCATTTGAGCCGTAGGAATTACAATGCGCAAAATAGTCCTCCCGAGAACTTCCAAAACGACTGACAAATTGTGATTTATTTATACTTTATTGTACACACATATACACATGTTTAAGTACAACAGGCGGACTTAATGCTAAAAGCATTCTCTAACAGTCAAACCTTTGGGTCGATTGGAGAGTTTTATGTGGGTGTAAATACTTATAATACTTCATCGCAATTTATCCATCTCCTCTTATGGCTCCTCCACACGGGCCATCATTGCGCCAATTCACTATACATTGCTGTTTAACTTACAAATGCTTTTGAGAGTTTTCCATCCAACGCAGCAATGGACAATAAAATTGTGCAATGAAGGCCCATCGTGTAGAGGAGAGAGTTTTCCATCCAACGCAGCAATGGGCAAAAAAATTGTGCAATCATGGCCCATCGTGTAGAGGAGCTATTAGTTAAAAGCCATCAGTTCTATCCAGCTATCTAAAAAGGTTTTACCTTATTGGAATAACTTCATCTAAGTTCATAGGTACCTCTTATTAGATAAGCATAAGTTCATTACAATTATTACGGCTCATACATATTAATATGGTATCATACTCGTAGCGCGTTAGTATTCAGGTGACTCGGATAATTAGCTACGTGATCAGGTGTTTCTGTGTGAAATTGTGAACTGACACTTGAACCAATTCAGTAACCCACTTTCCGTATCCAACTTTCAGTATCATGGACTGAATCTATTCTTAAAATAGGTGGCTTTTTAACCACAAGCCAAATTTTTGGAGCAAGTTCAGTCCATGATACTGAACTACTTTCCATAAAAACATTTAAAGAAAAATTTCAAAACAGCGCTTAGGCAAACGGATTTTGTATTTTTACAATTTTTTTATAGAAAGTAGTTCAGAGGACTGAACTTGCTCCAAATATTTGGCTGGTGGTTAATAAGACATCTGTATACCTAATGTAAGTAAATATAGACATTAATTTTCAATAAATAAGTTTATGTTAACAGAATAGTACTTACATAATTTTAATTCCGAATAAGTAGAACTTGCATCAAGTTCTTGCTTAAAGCTGTAACTATCCAAAACAGGTGATAAAATAAATAATTTAAAGGGTTCAGTATCTAAACATTCATAAAATAAAACTTATTTTAAATTACCTAGTGCAGCAATTTTTATCCGTGCACTGTACAGCCTTTAACGCTTATAGGTACGTTAAATTGCACAGTTTAATTTGCAGAAAAGCCATTTTGATTTAACCTACTCACGAGTACATTGAAGTACATCCCTGTACACATTTCTAATTAGAGAAACGGCAGAACATCCTTGATTTAATTAATGTTATTCTAGTATTTAATTAGGACGGAATGCCGAAATATTTCAAAGTTATTCCCTCAATATTCGGGTAATTTAACAAGTGCGTATTTTATTCGGTAAAAATTGCCCGCCAAATTATACGGCGCGGGGAGGCCTAATGAAGTGAGATTAGTTTTCGTTATTATCTATACTAATATTATAAAGCGGAAGAGTTTGTTTGTTTGTTTAAACGCGCTAATCTCAGGGACTAATGGTCCGATTTGAAAAATTCTTTTTTTGTTGGGTAGTCCATTTATAAAGGAAGGCTTTAGGCTATATAACATTACGTTCCGACAACCACGCGAACGAAGTCGCGGGCACAGCTAGTAAGATTATAGGTACTATCTTTTAACAATTCAAAAGTATTTTTAACAATGTACGATATTTTACCTTTTGTATTTTCTCTGAGGTATTTTCAATACCTAGTTGAAAGAAAAAGAGGAGGTTCTTAAATCAAATGCCAATGCCATGTTCGAGTCGAAATTGCCATTTCGTGGCGAGAGGATCAGCCCAACCTGCGTTACTGACTAGAGCAGATTGCCCAGGGTGCGCCGGACGTACTCAGTAGGTACGTCACTCGGGGAGGCACTTTCATGCACCCCAAAGCGACGTAGAGACACAGAATTAATATACTTACCTAATTATAAAAAGGAAAGAGTTTTTTCTCTTATATTGTTTATCTCATGCAGAATCTTCTTTGCTGGTCTGGGAGAAAAGAAAAAACATAGAATGTACCAGCTGCTTCTCTTCCCGTGCAGATGGTAAAAGCCGATCGAGGGAATGGGCGAGAATCTGAATCATATGAATAGGCGATGCGGTTAGCAACCCATCACTATTATGATTTCCCTTTTCCACCTTCATGCCCACCATTACATCATTGCTCCGCTACCCCGTTAGGGATAAAGACGTGATAGTGTATCTGTATCTCATGCAGAAAAAGGTGTCCCGGGTGTCCCGATATTATTATCAGTGGCTACTTGCATTTCTGTGGTGGCTGGCGATGTTTCTTAAAGTTATAGCATTGTTGGAAATAATGTCAGACACTTATTACCTCTATTTAGAATAACTAAAGCCTTTATAAGCAGCCAAAAACAGAGAAAATTTAAAGAACAGCAAATTCGATCAGTGAATGATACTGCTTACATATTTAAACAAAGGACACCGTCTTATTGTACTCGGACCAGACTACTCTCGGACTAATGTAAGAACTTGGTTTAAACCATTATCCGCCCAAATTAAGTAGACAGTGAAGTGACAAAAGAGAAGGTGACTTATTGCGGGAGATCTTAAATTATTCACAGATTAGACAAACCATTCTGGAAAATTAAGAACTAGGAACTAATCGCCGAAACTTACGGTTACTATCCTGCAATTTGAAGTCCTTCGTCGCACAACGCTCAATTTCTGGCACGAATTTTGTATAAACACGTAGCCTCTCCGAAGAAAGCAACTCGGCATTCAAAAGGTTTTCAAGAGGAAAATATTTTTGAGTTTTTATAGTCGCCCGTTGATCTCGGCTCCACAGCTGAAATATTTTCCAGCCCTTTCGCACATGCGAGGTCGTATTCTTTTTACAATATTACTGCTTCAATTTTTAACTATTCAGTTTAATAGAAAAGTCGTGTTACGTGTATCGTTGCACAGTGTCAGCATTTTCACAAAACTCGTTAAGGTAAGGTATATCTTAAATGTTCGTTTGTTCATTCTTTACATATCAATAAATTGTTGTATGTTTTTGCAATACTTATGATGACATCGGGGGCTGGGAACGCGCAAAAGAAGTCGCAGCCAAAAACAAGTTCACTATATTTTTATACTTCCTGATTTCTAGGTATAATATATAAATCGTACTCATTGTACATTACTGCAGTATGACGTTTTTAGAACCCTCCAATCCGGCATTGAACGTTTATTATCAAGTTTTATCATTTCTAATAATCATTCGCTAGCCCGTAAAGCTCAAACATACAGCAAAACTAAAATAACACCATTTTATTTAAATATTTAGATAATTATTACAAGAGCAATTTTGTAACGCTCTCTCATCAATGGAAACTCAGTTGTGAAGTTGTTTATTTATTCAAAGGGTATGAATATTAGGCTAGGTGAGTATTTTTAGCACAAACAAACACCTACTCAAACGGAGATCCGTGTAAATATACGGCAGCAGGGTTAATTTTAGAAGCTAAGTTTATTTTGCGTGGGAGATATGTACATAACTTTCCAATTACTTTTTAGGTACGAGTAGGTACCAATTGTTGTTGTTTTATTGATTTAAATAAATTGGACAAGTGCGTGTAGGCCGCGTTCAAAGTAGAGCTCCGAAGTTACACGTAACAACATGGAAACTTTATTTTCCGTAATTTAACATGTATACTACTAGAACCCATTTTTAAAAAAATATTTTACACCTTGTCAGCATACATAATATACTCGTATATACGCATGCAAAGCTTTATAGTACTAACGGTTTGTCTCTATAAAGAACAGATCTGTCAAAGTAGGTAAGTATATATCTCTTTATGAACTGTACACCATTGCTGGACATAGTCTCCCACAAAGAAAATACTGGGTGTAGTCCGCTTCCAAACGGTCATTTTAGTAATTATTGGTAGGAATTTCAATTATTTTGCCCAAATACATGATTTGAGACATCGTAGATAGCTACTGAAATGGCATGACATGCTTCAGGAATTTGCGTAAATGGAGGCATAAAATTAAAGAAGCAGATTTTTAACTAAATTTATTCCCAAAACTATCCTTTTAGAAATCCTACATAATGATCATGACCAGGTCCAACACTGTTTTTCATCACACAAATAGAATTTGTAACCTAAATTAATATACAGTGGCACCACTCAATATCCCACATGATACAATGGTAAAACTGTAACCGTCATATTATAAAAACAGCACTAACTTTGTCACTAGGTTTAAAACATTATCCACCCAAATCAAGTTGACATTGACAAGTATGCTAGTGTGATATCACTAGATGTTAACTTGATTTGGGCGGATAATGGTTTAAGCCTAGTAACAAAGTTAGTCTGGGTTTTATAATAAGACTGTAAATGTCTAACATTTTACTAATATTTCTAAACACAATAAACATTTAAATATCTAACACAAATAATTGTTTCATATTGTTCTATAAAGTTTATAATACAATATATTATCTCGATTACATCGTTTCTATTCGAATGAATGATACATCTATTTTTTATGGAAAATTCTTTAAAAAATGGCACATGGTACAACTTGGCAACTAAATAAAGGATGTCCTAACAGATATACTGGATACATGTTTAAGTTCATCTATACTTTATTTATATTCGTCGTATTTAAATAGCACTAAATGGAGCATAGTCTTTATCTAAAACTATACCATTAATACCATATTGATCAGATTGATGCACTGATAAATTGTTAAGTAAAAACTTAATTACTCAAATTAAATAATGAAATAAGAAATGGTGAAAAATATACCACTTGAGCAGGAATTGAGCCCGCGACCTTAGTCTCATTACGACTATGCTCTTACCATCTGAGCCATCACGTAAAAAAAAAAAAAAACTTAATTATTTAGAAATATCTTTAAAAATGGGATACTTTTTCCACGCCACAATTTATAACAGCAAATTCAGTCCATAGTACTGCTTACTTTCGCCAAGAAACTGCGAGGTACGAAAAAATATTGGAACCTGGTAATGCAGACCTCCACGAGCTGCAAGTTGGCGGCAATTGGCGAGAGTTTTAGCACAGGACCGAGAGTGCTGGAGTGGAGACCAAGGCTGGAGAAGTAGTAAGTACCTAAGCAATACAAAATTTGTTCCGTCGAGTTTGATTTATATGAGACTTTTCACCATTTCTTTCTTAGAGAATGTAATTAATACCATTGACTACTCGTGCGCACTTGATTAATTCTTCTTGAAAGTGAATCCGCAATATAAATTGTATAAAGCAAGTCGTGGGTTTAGTATTTGACTCCCTTTATAAACGGTCAATCCATTTGCCCCTTCACCGCGAACTAAAAGGTTTCTTGACCACAAACCTAATCATCCGCGGGCTGCCCACACCCCACACAACAATCAAATTGTATTTCATTACAGCAACAAGTGGGAATTGTTACACATTTATTTGAAACGGTCTTCTTTTATCTATTGGTGTAAAGATAATGAAATAGGCAGATTTTTTTCTAATGTTCACAAGTTTAGCCCATCTTCTTCAACGTAGCATGTTCCCGGTTGCATCCTCAGCTGTGCTGCCTTGGAGCCCGGGGGGGCGTTGCCCGCTTTTTCTTCTCCAACTGTGATAATCATGTCAATGGTCACCAAAAGATGCCAAAGACCTTGTGAAGTGGAGAAGAAATAGCCGAAATTGTTTAAATGATTTGGCTATAGTTTGACAACAGGCCGATTGCCTGACGTCAACCCTCTTCGGGGAACAAAAATGTTTAGCCCATGGTACTAATTTACATGACTTAAGAATTCTTACATGGTAAAATGAGCTGGTCAAATTATAGTATTCTTTGTATTTCGCCAAGTTTTCAGCGAATAAAACCAGTATTAATTATGGGGCTGGGTGTTAAACAGGCAATAAAAAAATATCCTGCATTAATGTATAAAACCCATTTGTCTGATATCCAGCATTAACTTGGAGAAATCAATTTATCTGATCTTGAAAACAATGAAGCAAAACAAACAATAGCAAGTTATCAGTGATCAATCTAAGTATTTCAGTCACCTATTGTTCTCTGAATGAGGAAATCAACTACGCAATCCTACCTATCTTTACCAGGAAGATGTTAATGGAAGAAAAGCTTAACTTTGGCCTGGAACTGTACCACAACTCTTGATAATGATAAAGACTGAGAGACCTCGCGTACTAAGCCCAAAATACTGGTCACATCATACTAGATGTTTTTTGAATGTATACATTATATTTCGTCGTTTCATTCTTCAGATCCTTTATTAAACAACATAGGTACCTCTATAGTTTCCTAACTTTCCTTTAACTTCTGGAAACTTTCAAATAAAGTGTGCTATTCTCGTAATACCTTATTAGGTACGCGTAATATTGATCGAACTTTACTTGAAGTTCGTTTGACCATAAGTTACCTATCGCGCACTTGTTTATTTTTTACAAGCTTTTATTCAGTTCCACCTGTCCCATTGCCTGTCTGTAATCAAATTTTGCGAGTTAAATTAGATCATTATTCGATTGAGTTGAAACTTCACATACTTATCTTAATATGACAATGCAATATTATGGTACCGATGACCTAATATCACGATGAATTTTGGATAAAACAACACCAAGTTTGGGCTCAATTGATTTGTCTTGAGGAGCACTTAAAACTTTTTAGTAAATTTTTTGCTTTCAAAAATATTTTTTATATAATGACTTGTTTACTAAGTATGAGTAGGTATAGTCTAGCTAGTTGATTGAGACTATTTATTCTTAGTCTCTAGTCTTGAGATTAATATTTGTATTATCTTTATCACCATGTTTAAGCCATGCTTTCATTAATATTTTGGTTATATGTCGAATGGAAAAGGCTTTTATCACTGTACAATTTCCATGATTCTCATTTTCTCTATGATGAAGGCAAAAATTCGCCAAATCGACCCAACGTTTAAGCTTTTAAGGTTGCGTTCAATAGTTTTGGACTTAGGTATTGTAGTGCGTAGACACCCTAACTAAAGTGTCGTTAATTTCAAGAATTGTGGAACAAAGTCCAAGCCTACACCTATGTATGTTTATTCTAATGATATGGCTGCGATCGTAAATTCGATTCGACTTTGCAGATACCTCCAAGAACTTTAAAACAAGCGTACCTATAAATAATACAACAGTCGCTAACTGTTAGCAAATTGTTAAAATGTATCAGCTTTAACGGTAACGGTGAAACTTCTCTGCAATATTTCCCTTCATAGCTGAAACTTCCAATGACTTCGCTCCAAGTCGTAATTGCGTCTTTATCTTGTTATATGAAAGTTTCTCGCCGTTATATTTCCGCGGCGGATTATCTTTCCAAAACAGTATTTTCTTAATAATTCTAATAATTTATTTAAGGTACATTTCATTCGCGCTCGTTATGCTCAAAACTAACTAGATTTCTTGAAATCGAACTTGGTCTTAAAGCTATGACTAGAAGAGTAACAAATGCATCGATCACAACACACTGGTATCAGCGTAACCAAATTGTTATAAATAGAATATTTTATGTTCATACAAATAACTGTAACAAACATGAAGTAGACCTAATCTGGACAGAAATAAATCAACGTCTTTCAGACTTTCAGCAGTGTTTTGGCAAAAGTATTTATATCAAAAAAGATGGCCCTCGTAATAAGTTCATAAATAACATACACTACTATTCAATAGTTAATGTTTCTATAAGTGATAATAAAATAATTTGAAAATACATTAGAAATAGTTAAGTTACATTACAGTTCACGAAATTAATCCTAATAGGGGATCCTCGACTACACTAGTTACTTTATACTTTTTACATTTAATCTCTAACTATTTGTTACATGATTATAGTTAAGGTTCCATTTTCTACATTATTATAATGAACAATAATTTCTATTCTCAGAAAATACGGTATAGAATTCTTCAAACGTTTTATTATCATTTAAGTTTTAATCTCCTATTTTCGAGTAATTTAAGATCGAAGAAAACTATACATTTCAAGCTCTGCCTAAAACGTTGTTTTATATACGCAAATATTGCGAAATGTAGAATACGCACAAGTTACGTAGAGAACGTACTTATTCACTGCACTATAGTTAGTAATAATAATAAATCTCCAGACGTGAGAAACTCAATTTTGTTTCATGATAAATTTTCAATCATACGCTTGAAATAATTTATTTTCAAATTTATTGCCCTCCACCGTCGAAGCGCCAATCGCAAACGCTGCCACAGCTGATTCATATCACATGCAATTCCACCCGGGTCTAGTCGCGCACGAAAACAAATTCGTTGTAGTGGTTCCAACGGTTCTCCTCCGTGTCCACTCCTGGCTTCAGCTCTGCTGCGCCCGCCGTCCCACTGCCACAACTCGCAGACAATTTAAAACCGTTTTCTTGCAACATGTCAAACGCTTGTTCTATGAAAGAATGCTTCAGGAAAAACCGTGAAGTATACCTGTCTGCCAGTCCGTGGTCAGGATCTCGTGACTCGTTGAGGGTTTCCCCAAAAACATCGCGACACAACGTCACCTTTCCACAGACTAAAATACGTGACAACTTGCGGAATTTCACGTCTGCGAGTCCATCACGTCCAAAAGCGAAGCTGCCTCTGTAGCCGACGGTGATGCACCCACGTTCGCGGTTAGGCGGTCGAGGATCCGACTCTCGCACGGCATTCTCTAGCCCTACCAGTCTGTAGTGCTTTGCTTCCCGTGCTAACCGTTTGTGTTCTCGAAAGCATTCTGGTAGCACCAGGCCACCGTCTCGGAGATAGTCCAAGACATATCGAAACAAAACACCGTCGCGGTCAAAGAAAATTCGCCCGCGGGCATCGCGCGGATGCTCAGGATCCCGCAGCGCCGCGGCGGGAAGCGAATCGGGTTCGCGAAGCAGCGTGTCACGCGTGGTAGCGTAGTGCACGCCACCCACGTTGAGCTCGAGAACTTCGGGTGGCGCGTCCGCCATGGCTGGAGGCTGAGGGCGCAATGAGTCGGCGGCTGCGCGATCCTCGCTCCCTCCCTGACCCACTTACCGCGCGTCTCAGCGCCGCCGCGCGAGCCCATCAATAACGCACGCCCGGGTTACTGACTCGAACGTAATTATTTCCTACCCTTTCGAGCGAAAACTCCTCCGTAAAAGCCTTCAAGGTCGACATCTATTGTTAGCTAACAGATGGCATATTATTCTCCGATACCCCGGAATGTTCTAATATCTTAGCGGTTTCCTTTATATGCTTAGTAAATGGGTTTACCAAATTGCTACAACTCAGAGCGTATGTGAAACAACTGTCTACGTTACTTTCGTGCGGATATTTCTGTAAAAAGATGGGGGAAAGATAAGCGAGAGCTATATTTAGCGTAAAGCATCATTCTTAACCTTGACTCTATGTAAAACTGCTGACATTGAACTTAATCGCGTGATTAGACATGAGACAGGTGAGATGGGACGAATAACATAATACGAGTACTTAGATGAAACAGTGTTTAATGTTTCAAATACAGCACAGTATATTGTTCACATTCATGAACTTTGTGTTGTAGCGAGGCTGGCTAATCTGGCAATTCATGACGACAGCATGAGCTTTCATCCAGTTAGGTCCAAATATGAGTTTGTGCAAGTCGTTAGAAATAATGTGATGCCTCCCAAGGTTGCTCCGAACATTTCAAGCGGAACTTTTAATGGCACCTTCGAGCCCCATATAATTTCTTTGAGCACATAAAAAGCTGGGATTCATTACACCTGTGCGATAAATTAGGTTTCAGGTGCTGGAATATTATGACAACTCGGGTCGGGAAATGTTTATGGACTATTCTTTTGGTGAAAAATGAGAGGTAAAAAGGTGATCATGTAGAGCATTGTGAAATGTTACGAGTAGGTGAATAACCAATAGAACATGTGCATTGGATTTTTTTATGTTCTTACAAAAAACATATTCGAGGAGTTTATATATGATAAGATATCTAAGTTATCTTTCTAAAGAATAAACAACGATAAACAACTATTGTTAAACTGCCTCACTTGGTCCGTCATTATTCAAATAGTTTTTACTCTCACTTTCCTCGGCATTCGCTGAATAGGCCTCATTTAGCGTTTTTAAACGTTCAACATTTTCAGGCTAAAAGTCTCTTGATATTTCTAAAGCCTAGTATAAGAAATAAGAACTCGCGAGAAATTCATTTTCGCGCAAAATTGCAGCAAATTCTTGGATCTGAAGGATGAAAATTAAATTACGTATTTTACAAGGCTGTTCTTCTGAATTTAAGGGATTGCTAGAATGCTAGCGAACTTTCAGTAACGCTGCCAAAGCTATGACATAAAGTGAAGACTATGAGATAAAAGAAAGGACGTTGGATAGTAAGGTAAGTAATATAGATATGGAAAACGCCTTCAAGGACATTGACAAAAGTAGGACGGCAACGGACAAAATCAGCTTTTGCCCAGTAGTGAAGTGATGGAAGATATACTAACAAGGAAAAGCATACTAACTAAGCCCAAGGATATTGTAGTAAATAACTGCAAATGACTGTCCCGTAGAAACTAAATTTATCTTCTACGCGAGAAGGTGCCTTGATGCCGCACTTATGGATATTGAGGGCCGACGTCGGTCGGTCATCCATTCTGCGGGCTTCTAGGAACTAAGCTTTCCACACCCTCTTTCATTAGGCTCTCTTATTTATTCGCAAAGCCTAATATATGCTTTTAGGGAAATATGTTGCGAGTTCATGTAATAATCTCTGCGGGTAAAATATGATAGCGGCGGTTTTATAATCTTTTTTTCCGCTAATTTTGAATTTATGAACAATTATTGTTGCTTTAAACGTTTTCATTGCTTTCGCGGTCTAAAGTATGTTATGACTTCAACGTAAGTTATATTTTTGTGCCTTTTCCTTAATTTAACCTAATAAGGCTTCCAGTCGCAGGTGTCACAGTACTTCGTGATTTGTTTGGGCCACGAATTTTACTATTTTACACTCATCAAGTTGCATTTTCGTTTGGAAGCATCATGTATTTTAACTATACGTCTACACATTTGGATAAATTTGCAAAACGAGTGCGATGCAGCTCCAATGTCATTCTGACTGAAGATGATCGCTGGCTGACCGACTGGACTGTCTTTACTTCCAGCACTGCAGCGCCGCGACAGACATGTCGCGTACCTATGCTGCAGAGAAAATATGTGACGTTCCACGGGTAAAGGTACCTTGTGGACAGTGGCGCTTAAGACGTTTAGATAAACAATTCGTACAATTAACTTAGCTTGAATAAACATAATGTCGTAAGTGCCACCGTCCATAGGGTACCTTTACCCGTGGAACGTCACATATTTATAGTTTAAGTTATATTTAATATGAGAATATGATTATTCCAATTTTAATTTTATTGTGTGACATTTTATCACAATTTAATTATATTTTTCTGTGAATTTCTTTTGATTGTATCCAAACTATATGATCAAATTGAAAACTTTAATTGTTTTGATGATCACTATTATTCCGTTAATAGACAAGTTAGCTTGTATAGTATACCTACTATAATAATGATAATGAAGATCAAAGCTCACCAGGTAAGTCTACCAGCAACTTAACTTAGTCTTGGACTAAGTAAGGGTCGTAAAAACGCAAATCCCCTTAGCTTTGCCTGTTTGTGAGCGTCCCTTTGGAGGATTGGGCAGATTATGGACCATTTTATATTGTTTATTTATGGACTAGCTCATGGCGGGGTTCTTATAGGCAGGAGGTCGGGTCCGCTTTGGCAAATGTTTGTGAACCGGATTTACAAGAGCGCAAATATTTGATCAGCCTTTAATACAGTACGATATTTGGACGAGTACCGGCCATAAAAAATAATTAGATGAAAACAAAGTCCAAGTCAGTCGAAAATAGAAGCATTTCTGAAAATTTGCATTTGCTGTAGACACGAATCACGCCACTCAAATATTCAGCATTTCTCCAGCTTCGTATTTGTACGACTAAAATAACAACGGTTTCAGAACGTTAGATGGTCAAAAATTACATATTATTCTACAATTGGAGCAAATCATTAATGCATGCCTGAAAACGATACAGAACTATATTTAAACAATAGTAAAAGAAAAAGAATTACAACAGAATAAGAAAGTAGACGTAGCAAAGTTTGCTGAGCAAACTTTTCAACTAAACTCTTCGATAAAAGTTTTCTGACTCGGCGAGAAGTATTGATGTATGACTAAGTATTTACATGTGCATAGTTATCTCGAGTGAAGTATTGCGTAATTGCTGGTTATGTACGTAAAACGTAAATTGGATAAATACTAACAGATCTAGACTAGGAGTAAAATAGGCAATAATATCACCTAGGCAATCTCTTACAGGCTACCTTTGGGTGACATGTTTTGGCCGAAAAAAATTAAATAGGTGCACTACCTATTTAATTTTTTTCGTAATCCGATTATGAGAATAATGTAACTCGATTTATACACAATTAACTTGACATCAAGCAGTAAAAAATATAGAGGATAAGGTAGAACTTGTAACAGGGATTTATGCTTTTACGCTTAAAATAAGTGTTCAAAGCAAACTATAGAAGAATAAAGTAAGATAAGCAGCTGGAGGAATTTGGCAGCAACAGGAGTTGAGATTCACAACAAATAAAGAATGCACATCAGCATACTGCTTGTTTTTAGTTATTTTTTTCCTATGGGGTACTTGGATCAATAGTTTTATGGTACAACTAGCCCGGTATAGATAAAAGAAGACATGAACAAAAAGTGACTGCCAATTATATACTTATTTAGTTACAAAAGGTTTATTTATAAACTGTTTCTAAACGTAATATAGGCTTTCACGTGTTTCTAAAAATATGCCTAGTTTATCTCTTTATTGCCTACGCAAAATAGCTTCCTACATATATGGATTAGGCTAGTTGTTTGCGGAAAAAATACACCACAAGTACCACAACCCACAACATCAGGCATATCTCTCCCTTTTACAATGCTAATATATGTATAATTATATAATATATGTATGGTATATATAAAAGAAAACAATATAAAAAAACCGTCGCGTCTAAAAACATACAGCCAGCCTTCGTGATTATATAACGAAATATATTCAATGATAGAGATCGCTGATTCATGTTCTACATTTCGAACGTCCCCGAAGCCTAGACTTTCATCGAAGTCACGATAACCATAGACCCGGACCGACGTCATCGCTAAATGAAAATGGAATTCATGTCTCTATCACCCTTGACCTCGTTCTAAATGACCCATTTATGGCATCTGGCGCACTGGCAGCGGGGAGCGATTTGGGACAATTTGAGGTTTGGATCTAGTTTTGGTTATATTGTACGATAAGTGCGCTCTTTCTAATAGAGGGAGCTCCATTAGAAAGAGCATCGCTCTGTAACTATAATGATAGATTGATGAAGAGATTGGATTTTGTGGGATGTAAAGACAAGCTAACTTGACCTGAAATAGCCAAAAACATATGTGGATATAGCCAAAAACCATATACGGATGTAACTGGCACCGCAGCGGACCGTAGAAAATGGATATGCATCAATATCAGGTGGACGTGGGCTGAAACCTAGCTACGATGATGATGATGACGATGCAACTATCGTAAAAAAGATTTTTTTTCTTCAGAATATTTTAATGATCTAAACGAGAAGGTGAAGCTATTTCTGGTAATACAAGTAGTCGAGTCCTCTAATAAATCTTTAAAAACATTATACACTCGAATCTCCCTTGTAAGTGATTTCACAGCATTCAGGTACATTTTTAGTATTGATTGAAGGCGAGGCTTTCTTGATTGAAGATTTCTGTAGAAAGGCACAAAGTACGCATTGAACGTTTTCCCTTGGTTAGGTAGTAGCTTTTTCATGCGTGTAGCGGACGTTTAACGTCATTTTCTGTCTAGGGAAAGAAAACTATAAAGAATACGCGATTCGCTATCAGTATGGCTGCTGCCTATAAATGTGTGGTAAATTCGGACATTCGCCGGCATCCAAACTGCTGACTAGCGGCGTGTGGGGACCCGATATCAGCTACCATTGTAATTTAACGACATTAGCTTAAATGTGTTTCCAATAACATGGAGAATGGGATAAGCTGCTTGGGCATCTAGGGACCTTGTTATTCTGCATTATGAAATGGGGCTTGATAGAATAAGGTTGGATGGAGCAAGTGATTTTTGTTTTGTTCAGAAGGATTTATTGTCACCACTACGAGCATCTAATGGCCAGATATTTTGCCAACGTGCTTATCGCTTTTGGAATCTATGAATCCACTTCTGAATGAAGATTTGAAAATAGTGTCATACTTAATATATTCATATTATTGCACAATTGTTGTGGATTGTTAAAAAATATGAGACCTGATTTTAATGGTTCTTAATAAAATCTGTTAGTTGCATTATACGAATATGCATGCATTATACGGAATTCAGTATCAGAGTATTCGTAAAACAAATGTTTGAATAAGAAAACTTTGTTGTTTAAAAGCTAATTAGTATTAGAGTAGATTGTTGAAATTATTCAATTAGATAAGTTTGTTTTTATAACATGTGACATCGCGCGGGCTCCAGCACTCCTCCGCCCCTCTTAGGCCCACCGGGAGGGCCCATGCCCATATACGAGTATAAGGCGCGGCGGCCGGCGCTCATCCTCTTCGTCTTCGGCAGCATCTGAAGCTAAGTAGTTGTTCTACCTAGAAGGGCTACTCAACTGATCTAGTGCTATAACTCACGACCCTGACTACCTAATCTGTACCTAGTGTTCTTGTGAATCTTTGTAACTAATGTAATGTAATAGTTGTTCATTATACCTATCTCATTTGCCGATATCTGGTCTTTCTTTTATCTCATCTATCTTCCTAGATCCTAAATTTAGGCTTTACTAACCGAAACGGTACAGTGGCGCCCAACGTGGGGCCTAGATTTAGTAAAGCCTAGAAAAGTTTTATTTATAACTATTTTTGCTTAGTTGTTTTGAAAATAAAAAAATATTTCAGACGGGTGTGATTTTATGATGTCATTATGCTCTAGAATACTAGAAATGCGATTAAAAAGCTATAAAATTTCACAACCAAAGATATCGCAATTAATCCCAAAGGGACCGGGTAGGTATACCTTAAAGTTTGCAGCGATATTGAATCCACCCTTGTCATCTGTTACCCTTAATTTATCTGAGCAGGATTACGTTCTGGCTTTATTACATATCTGGAGGATACGGATTACGATATTTGCATTTTTATTAAGTGTGAATTTGGGAAATTTTAATGAAGTGAATAATTTGTATTCGATTTTAGTTCAATCATAAGAGTATCTAATTGTTATGTATCATCCATCATACAATCCGTTGTATGATGAATAATGATTGAAAATAACTTGCAGTTATATTATCTCATATATCTTGTTCGTGATTGTGTATATATCATGAATTCACGATGCGAAAATAGAAAAGATATGGATTTCAATAGTAGGATCCCGGTCGCTGACTGAAATAATCTTACAATTCCAATAAAAAAGTTTTCCGGCCAATGCGCATTAAACGAACTGAACAGTAATAACCGAATCATCAAATAACATTTATCTCGCTAAATGTTATTGCAAGCCACAAAAGTTGGGTGGGTTTCAAAGATTAATCCTTGCGAAGCTCCACTCTACTTCAAAAGGACGGATAAACGCAGAGCAGTGGAACGGATTAGAAACTAAACTCACAGCTTTAAATGACCCAGAGGAAGCGGTGAAAGGGTATTGGAAAATCTTAGAAGGTTGTGAAGTTTTAATGTTTGGTAAGAAATACTCTCAAATGGTAACAATTTCGGTTTAAATGAATGTCAGACGAAGATTTTGTAAATGTTTAAAATTGCGAAGCTTCACTTTAACTCGAAAGGACGGATAAACATAGAGCAGTGGAACGGATTAGAAATTAAACGCGCAGCTTAAATGACTCAGATGAAGCCGTGGAAGGGTAGAGTGTAAAATCTTAAAGATTTAATGGTTAGTTAGAAATACACACAAATGGTATCAATTTCGGTTGATGAAGGTTTTCTAAATATTTAGCATTGCGAAGCTTCACCCTACCTCAAAAGGACGGATAAAATAAAGGCAGAGCAGTGGAACAGATTAGAAACTAAACTCACGGCTTAAATGACCTAGAGGAAGGGTAGAGTGAAAAATCTTAGAAGGTTGAGAAGATTTATTGGTTGGTACCTAACTGATACTATTTGAGTGCATTTTTAATACATTCAAGTAGTATCAGTTTTGGTTAAGATTTTCTAAATAATATTTAGCATTGCGAAGCTCTACTCTACCTCGAAAAGACGGATGAACGAAGAGCAATGGAACAGATTAGAAACTAAACTCACGGCTTAAATGACCTAGAGGAAGGGTAGGGTGGAAAATTTTAGAAGGTTGGGAAGATTTAATGGTTGGTAACTGATACGAGTACTATTTGAGTGTATTTTTAATACACTCAAGTAGTATCAGTTTTGGTTAAGATTTTCTAAATAATATTTAGCATTGCGAAGCTCCGTTCTACCTCAAAAAGACGGATGAACGAAAAGCAGTGGAACGGATTAGAAGCTAAACTCACTGCTTAAATGACCCAGAGGAACCGCTGGGAGGGTAGAGTGGAACTATGGAACATCTTGGAAAGTTGGGAAGATTTTGGCTAGATAGAAATACTACATTCGTAACAATTTTGGTTTAAATTAACATGAGATTGAAAACTGGTTGGCTCGATTTGACTATTTACGTCAGTTGCTGTGACAGCCTAGACATGCATTATTCTAGCGCAAGATAGAACACATTGATATCTTGAGGAGTTAGGACTTTAAAAGACTTTAATTTTATGATAACACAGGTGTGCTGCTCTTCCAGCCAAGCCATCGCTCTTCAACCCTGCAAACCGATAAAAGGCGCCAAAAGTATTACTCATTAAGGGACTGATTATGAGGACCTTTTAGTGAAGCCTCGGGAAATAAGCTTTTGTATATTCTAAAGGAACATTTACGAGATAAAGGCAGAGGTAAATGTAATTTAAAATTTCCAGACTTGTTTACTTGTACCTTCACCCTTCTAATTAATGAGTCTGAATAATAAATGTGACTGGTTGCGCCGCATGTCCTATTTAATAAATGTTTTAATTAACTTCGCTTATCTATCCCAGAGGGGTTTTGTGACTTGTGATATGATGAACGTGTTCTGTGGAATTTAGGGATTTTAATAAAAAAAAGGACTTTGTTCAGTGACTAGCTTATGAAATATTTATAAAGCTTGATAAGCTTTTGAAATATAATGCTTGAATAGCTTCTGAAATATAAAACTTGTCTAGCTTCTGAAAAATAAAGCTTGGCTATCTTCTGAAACATAAAGCTTGACTAGCTTCTGAAATATAAAGCTTGTCTAGCTTCTGAAATATAAAGCTTGACTAGTTTCTGAAACATAAATCTTGTCTAACTTCTGAAATATAAAGCTTGACTAGCTTTTGAAATTTAAGCTTGACTAGCTTCTGAAATATAAAGCTTGGCTAAATTCTAGTTGTATGTATATTAAGCTTAGGCAAACATGACATTCTAAAAATCACATTGTGATAATTAGTGCCCGACAAAAGACATTTACAGTACCTATACTCGTATTTGCCTGAGTTTTAGTCGAAGTAAAATAAATAAATAAATAAATAAATATATAGGGACAAATCACACTAATTTAGCTAGCCCCAAAGTAAGTTTTAAACTTTTGTTATGAGATACTAACTCAACGATACTATATTTTATGATAACTACATATATAGATAAACACCCAAGACCCAGGACAATTTGAAAAAGGCCATTTTCCAACTTGCCCTGGCTTGGGATCGAACCCAGAACCTCCGGATTAGCGGTATAACGTGTTAACCATTACGCCACGGAGGTCGTCGGAGTAGGAGCATGCAGAGCATAGTATCAGCGATAAGCCATCGATCCAAGTTTTTATATAAACACATAAAATTGTACCTATCTATAGCTCCCAGCTCACTATAATTGATAGATATGTGCACGATCACTGAAGTTTTATGTAGTTGTACTTACTACACATGATATTAGTTATTTTTACAAGCGTTTATTTATCTTGCCCTGTTATATTGTTTATTTGTTTTTTGGGTCTAATCTTGCGAGTTAAATTGGAGCCACTTTCCGGTTTCCGATTGAGATGACATTTTGTATGCTAGTGTTAAACAGATGACAATGCAATATTATTATAACAAGAAGCTGATCTGATGATGGAGCCGGAAGGTGGGTATAGGAACCCTGTAATAAAACGACGCAACCCCATCGAGTTTTGCCTAATTATAATCTTGATAAATACTTAAGCCTCATAATAAAAGCTTCTACGAAAAAATGAAATGTTTTAAAAGAGAATGTGCCAGCTAGCTTCTACCTTACATAGCCACAGAAGACAGTAAGAGTATCACATACAGAACGGAATCTTCTAAGGTACGCGCAATATGCGTCCCCATTCCCCGCACCTCTCCCCCGTTCTTATGCCGCCGTGTGCAGCCGTGCACACGTCAATACGTGTGTTCGCCCACTCTCGCCCCCCGACAAGGCGAGAACGGGGGAGAGGTACATAGCGTAACAATCACAGCTGTGTAACAATTGATATACTTACCCTTCAAAGAAGACAGACATTACAATTAAGTGTCTGTCTGCAATAACACGGTAAGAAAACTATAGCTAATATCCAAGCTGATAATAAAAAATGGGAGAATTTTTTAAACAAAAAAAAACTTTATTACTTTAAAGTAACTATATTAAGAGGGAATAAATAGTAATACTAAATTCATTCTTGCAATTTATATTGCAATAATATCACACTGGGGTTTTGCAAAAGCCAAACTGAACCACCAAATACAAAAAAAGGATATTTTAGAAGCAATACCTTATAATAAAATTATAATGTCTCTACCAATCCGCCTTTACATGTCTTAGAAACTTAGAACGGCGAAAAACTTAGATCTTAATGATAGAATCTCGATAATAACTTAGGGAGCAATATATTAAACGAGTCTATAAACCATAAAAAATCGTATTCTGTCTTTCTAGACAAGTTATTCTATACCATGAACTGAACATGAACCTTTTACACATTTTTTTTATTTAATTGGCACTTCTTAAGTCTACACTAACTATCAAGCAAGCAGTTTAAGTAGGCCACTACTAGTAATACTGATGAGCAGAAATAGAATCTATTCAAAACTAATTTTTTGTAAGTATTGTTTTAAAAAGACACGTTTACCGGGCGCACGCGACCGGTTCAGTCTATCTCTGTCACAAACTCTGCGAATGAGATAATATCATATCCGTCACGTGATGCCGTGTCTCCGTCGCTCGTAGAGTTTATAAGAGGTAGGTTACACGATCAGTCTGGCATCAGTCAAGTCCATCAGTCTGGAATGACGTGCCTGACGCCAGAATGATGGATGTTTTTCACGGTTACACGGTCAATCCAGAATGACAGCAGACTGATTTAAAGTACGTGTACGGCAAAGAGCTATAATGAACCTTACGGTGTACGGTGTGTAGTAAATTAACTAAAGTACGGTGAGTGATGATGATACGAGCGGGTTACGCGATCAGTCTCCCATCAGTCTTTCATCATTCAAAACAATTTTAATTTTCATCAGTCAGAACCATCAGTCTGTCATTCAGCGGGTTACACGATCATTTTCCGATCATTCTGATCAGACTGATAGAATTGACTGATGCCAGAATGATAGTGTAACCTACCTCTAACAAAGATAGACGGAACCAGTCGCGTGCGCCCGCTTAACGTACCTTTGGTGGTTCAGCAGATATTTATGCTTATGAGATTTCGCACTCTTAAAAATTAATCTTTTCTAATACTGAAATTACTGAAGGTATACTCAGGGATGTCCTTTTGGTTTCTGAACTCCGCCTTGTCGATTTGGCTGCTTGGGCTCCCCGTGGTCTTCAACCATTGCATCCTAGGACAAAAGTAAAAAAAAAGAAACATAAATACATGGAAAATGTGGTTAAATTTCAATGGAATCAAGGCTCATGAATCAAATATCAAATATTTATTCAGTTCAGTGCTTGCAAGCACTTTTACACGTCAAATAAGTGTACATTGCGTGTAATGTTTATTTATATTATGTTTAATTATAAAAAGCAGTCCTTTCTATAAGCCATTTTTTTTCGAGTTGATAGCATAACCCTTTAAATTATTTTTTGAATAACCGTTGAAAGTGTCATTTCAATACAAATGTCTAGATTTGAAACGCGTTTCTGCTAAAAGTGATCACTTTTGTCCACTTCTACATGGCATTCGCCTGGAAAAACAATTTTCACGCTTGCGTCAACACGTTGTATCAATCAAATGTTTTATTCAGACATGCTTTCAAAGCACTCCGCGTGGGGCTTTCAAATGTTCTGCAACTATCGATGAAATGTTTGCACAAGGTAGCGATCGATAACCGTATAGAATATCTAACGCCTTATAATACCAACCAAAATAATTTTGTTAATGGGTCTCACCGATACTGATGTATCAGCATTTTTTCACGACGCGTCTATTTATTTACCTTTTTATGATTTAGTATAAACTTGATGTAATTGGCAACAATTAATGGCCCACAGGTATTAAACGAAAGGATAAAATCAGAAATTAAGATATCCAAGAAAAAACAAAACTTACCGATCTGCTAACTCGAAAAGATAAACAAAAATAGTGGAGGGCGGGCCACACGATGCGCAACATGACGGGTAAATGGAGCAAAGCAGTGACAAAGTAGTATACAAGAATTGGAAAAAGAAATAGAGGCAGACAAATTATAATGAGTTTATGGATAAGATGGGAAGGCAACCTCAGGCTGACTGGTCATAACTGAAGTAGAGTCACTAGAGATTAGTGATGTGCCATTCCCGGGAATTTGGGAACATTCCCTTTTTTCTAGGGAATGTTACGAAATATTGGATATATGTATTTGTATTATAACCATATCAAGTGATGCATTTACGTTAGTAAAATATATTACAGTGATAAAAAATGTCTGATAAATGAAATTACAACTTTCCTTGACATTTCCATTATTTTGGGAACATTCCCGGGAACGGCACATCACTACTAGAGATAGACCCCAATGGAAAAGTCAAAAGAAGAGGCCCATGACCTCCTCTAGTCTAGTGACTTAAAATGATCAGTGTGCCTCTTGAACACTGAAAGGGGTTGTTGCACAAATGTATGGCGAGCTCAGGTCCTGAACACCTACCTGAAATTTGCATTTTTGGGTTGGCATGAATGCCTTAAAAGTAAATCCGATAAAGACAAATAAATAAACACTTAGAATTTTAGAATGAAGGGCTCTTTATTATTATTATTTTAAATGGTGCAGGCTAATCTGCGGGAGATGGAAGCTGTCAGCTGGCAAGATATTGCTTAAAATAGAAAAGTATGGCGCTCTATTGTCTCGGAGGCCAAGATCCACTTCGGGTCGCTGAGCCAGCCGAATAAGTAGGTAAATGGCCTGAATGTTAAATTGTATAGCGTGTCTGATTGATGATAAAACACAGATATGTACACTTTGCACAACGACAAAACTGCAAACCCATTGCCCGCACCGAGAACCTAGCTCAAGGCTCAAGGTGACAGACGAATGTGGTAACTAATATGCCATGGAGGCGAATATTATAGTACTTATAGAAGTATAAATGTGTGGTCGGCTTATCTACTACCACAGCTACTACTTAAAATATCTGCCCTCTTATTAAAAGAGTGCAGTTTTAAGGGTTCCGTACAAAAAATGAAAAACGGAACCCTTATAGGATCACTTGTGCGTCTGTCTGTCCATCCTTCTGTCACAGCCAATTTGCTCCGAATCTACTGGACCGAATCAGGTGAAATTTGGTAGTATGTTGTAATCCTATGACCCAAACACACATGTGCAAAGTAAATGAATATTTTTTAAAATAAGGGCCATTTTCGGAGGACACATTAGAAAATTTAAAAAAAATGTTTTGCATACTTTACTGTGTCATATATCAAATGAAAGGGCTCGATATGAGGATCTCAAACATATTTTTGTTATTATTGTTAAATTAATAGTTTTGATTTTATTCATAAAAGAAGACGAAAATTGACCATAATGTCCGAAACTACTGAGCCTAAAATTTTGAAAAAAATACAAAATATAGTTCATATCTTGTAGATTGTAGTAAAACCTATAAGAATTCAATCAATTGTACGGTACCCTTCCTGCGCGAGTTTGACTTGCACTTGGCCGGTTTATTTTATGAATATGGTGTCTAGAATAGAAACATATATCTTGTTCTGTGGTTATAGACGACTAAAGAAATAAACACAAAAATCCAAGTCAGGCAGACAGCCGGTCATAAAACCACAGCCAAACCATTTTAATTCCTTGGGCTTTTCTTCAGCTCACACTGTCTCTTTGGCATCTTTGGGTTACCATTGGCATATTATTTTAATTAGAAAAAGCCAGAAAGTGCACCAAAATAACTTAGATAAGGATGCAATCTTGAACATGCTAAAATACAATTGTCTCTGATAGTCCAGCAAATAATCTCTCATCATGATGGATCATCAATGGCCAATGGGCCAAAAATTCTCTAGAAATCAAACACTTCTACACTCACCGCTTCGATACTGATTCCATTTACGCAAACAAACTAACAGTAATTACAACGAAACACTCAAACACACACATAGACAAAGTATGATTATAATCTTTATAATAATAATAATCTTTATTCAAATTCAAATAATATTGTATGTTACATTTATACATTTAACAATACATTGTTAATATTATTGATTGGTCGCGACAAGGTCACACACGCGTCATAGTCGCATCGGTCGAGCAGCCGGCTGCCCCAAGCCGGCTACTCGACCGACGCAATGAGCAGTGAGGTGTCAACAGATGTCAAGTATGGATTATTAAAATGTTTATTTACATTATGAAAGCTGAGTAAGTGTCTGTGTTTTTCAGTCAGAACAAAATTTTATTAGTATCATCTAATCCCTGGCAGTTACCACTACAAGATAAGATTACAGCTACAAGAGCAAGATTTTGACTTACATTGATTCAACCTTATCGGTCGGCCCTTGCATATGCCCTAAGACAGTTCCGTCTAAAGTATTCTTGCACCATCCTCGGAGGCCCAATTTCTGTGCTTGTTCTTTTGTGAACTGTAACAAAATGAATAGTGAATACATGCAACTTTTAATAACTTGATACAACTTTTCAGTGTGAAATGCTAACTTGTAGCTCTTTCTTTTAGCCTGTTGAGGTCCACTTGACGTTGGCAGCTACTGTCTATAACATGAATAACATTGCTATGGACCCATCAACAGGTTAATTAAAAATATTTAATAATAATATCAATAGTTGACCACCACTCTTGTATATCAAAAGGCTGTCTGGCTATTCATGCCCACCTCACCTCCTCAGTCTCGGCTTGAGATTTATTGACTACTCAACTTAGGTCTTTTGACATCTAGTTGCTTCTGCCTAAAATAATACACACCTTCCTAAAGAAAACACCTTGGACTCTTCCATAAACTTCAAAATCGGCGGCTTTAAGCGACATTGCGATAGTGGCTGCTGTACAGTTCACTCTCAAAACACTAGCACTCGTCACTGCTGTTAAAAGTAACAAACGAAACATCTAAATGTAGAGAACTACACTATTTTTAAATAAACCCAGAAAGATTTAATATTTAAATGAAAATATTTTTTTTAAGAATCGCGTTGACAAGAAATAACCTTCTTCGGTATTTATTTTTTATTTTGACATTTATTATACGTTTTGTTTTAGCTTTCCTGTATTTTAGTATATTTCGAATCAATAGTTATTGGTCATGAAATTGCCTCTAAAATACAAGTGATTAATAAATCATCATTATCAAAAAAATAAATACTCAAATTAATTTCAACAATATTCATTAATTTACCAAAAATAAATATAAAGAGAGAGATTTTATTTATTTCGAAAGTTCAAGTTGAAACAAACAAAACGATTTGCAAGACGTCATTGACAACCACATGTCACGCTCACACAGATGTCAAAGTCAGCTGTCAAATCGTGAGACTCAGTGGTGAGCGAAATATTTGTTTTGTTTTTGTGATTTTACAAAATATTCCCAAGAGATTTTTTAATTAAACTTTTTCTTGTGTATTGCAGTAGCCTACGACAGTAATTTACATTTTCAAGTGGAAATAATGGCATTCTTTACTTGTGGGAGGTTAGTATGCAATTATTATGTAATAGTTGTTTGGTGGCATTTTGCATACAAATTGCAATCGATTGGAATGTTTCAGATTGGCCAGCAGACCAGTGTTGTCAAGTTTAAGTAGGTTTCCTACGCTCTTGAACACTGCTCAGTACGCACAGGCGGCAGGAGTGCCCAAAATTACTTATAAACCATACCAACCAGAAAAACAGGAGCACCATGATATAAGAAATGCGAGGCTCCATCGTCCCATGTCGCCACATTTAACCATCTACGCGCCACAATTGACCAGTATGTTGTCAATCACGCACAGAGCTGCAGGTAAGAACAATTTATGTTGTTGCAGTAGGGTTCATATATTTTAAACAACAATATTTAGATAAGTACATACCTATGTGTTTTTTGGGGATAGATGTTCAGAGTCATGGACTGAATTAACCCTTAAAATAGTTTCAAATTGGTTAGATCCTGTTTGATCGTAACTCTTAAACTAGGGCCGCAATTTGGTAAAAATTTTGTAGTTATATATGAAACATAACCAACAATCTTTGTTTGTGGAACATTAAAATATCCAGCAGTTTTGAAAATCTGTCGTTTTAAGAATCAGTCAATTTTAGACTAGGTTCCTATACCTAGGCATTTCCAGAATCTGTTATTATGCAACGATTCCATTTAGATGCGGTTTCTTGCAGGTCTAAGTGCTTAGACGAAGAAGAAGTGGTCTGGCACAAACTATTTATCAGTACATTTTCAGTATTTAAGAATTTACCTAATATTGGCTGAATAACAAAATTTTAATATTTCGTTTTATTTTTCTAGGACATTATTATTATAGACATATTTAGCTTTTTTTATGTATTTATACACCTTAAAAATGCCCAAAAAAGATTAGAATTAGTTTTAAACAAACAAAAAAGCAACTTCGATTTCTGATCTTTGACAGTTACACTTCACCAAATCTCACCTCTGAGTGCAAATGCTTGATTTATTTATTTTTTATTTTATTTTATTTATTATAGACGAGCAGCTAAGAGCTGACATGTCTATTTCACACAGTGCTGAGAGATTTATTGATTTACTGATAAAAACATCAAAATCTCTTAAAGTGCCTAGAATATTTGGGGAGTTTCCTCTCGTTTCTTGTGAATTCCATTATTAGGTCTTGACCTGGTGACAACGGGACCAACTTATAAAAATAAAATATATTTAAACATTTGAATAAAAAGCTGTGTGGTTCCCGGAAGAGTAGAATAGAACCACTCCAAGTCTTCCTGTGGATGTCGTAGAAGGCGACTTAGGAAACACAAGCTAAACAAAGCTTATGATGAGACCTCTCCAACCCGTCTGAAGTGGAGAGTGTAGGCCAAATCCTATGATGCTCTGGCTAAAATATTGCTCTGGCACTACAGTGAGGGTCGTGCTCCTGCAGTGGAGACTAAAAAAGACCTGATGATGATGATGATTTGAATTAAAAAGCTCCTTTTTGCCTAGCTTAAAAAGAAAGAATAGAGAATTAGAGGTAAAAAAGACAAATGTTGAATTTTATTATAATACCAACAATCATATTGCAGGTAGGTATTAGTCTGCAATGGGTTTTTAACAAGTCAAATGCATACACTCCACTCATATTACCTTGATACCTACCTAAACATGACTAGCATTGCATGCCATGCCTATGAAAAAAAGAATGTACCAAAAAATAAATCATTGGAATTTAATATTATGGATTTTCCTTCTAAATACCATCAGTACCATACAGTGTCATAAGCTCATAACCCATTTTTAAGCAGTTATTACAATATCCAATTTTTAAGTACAATAAAACCCAAAGGTTCGACGTGCTTCCCAATTTGAACCCCAAATGCAAGATAACATCCAATTTGTAGGAACTCTAACTAGGAACAGGGTTGGATCACATCTATCAGCACGGAACAGCCCTTTCCTATGCTGCTAGGCCGTGCTGCAGCGTTCCGTCGCTCCCTTTCGCTCTGGCAAATGACGCTTCTGAGCGACAGAAAAGGATAGCAGCATAGGAAAGTACTGTTCCGTGCTAATAGATGAGATACAACCCTTAGGTTCCTAAATTGTTAGCTAGTGGTTATACCTACTAAATTGCATTCTAAATCGAGGCGCGTGACCGACGGTGGGTGACGCATATTTTATTCTTGTTTTACATGTTGCTTGTGACCTGTTGAATTTTGGAATGAATTCACAGATTATAAGGAAGTAGAGCGGTCGGAACGTCCTTTTTACTCTAAATCGGATCCAATCAGTCCTAACCGCGATCCCCTCAAATTGGATGGTGTAATCAATAACTGCTTTATGGATCATCTTTGCCTAAAACCTTTTGGTTTTTTTCTTTTAGGTATGATCCTCTCTGGCTACGCCAGCGCCCTTGGCATCGGTGCTTTGGTGCTACCCAACGATATTTCACATTACGTCACAATGATCGAGGGCCTCAATCTGTCTCCTGCCACTTTATTCTTAGCAAAGGCGGCGATCGCCGCGCCTTTCGCCTACCACTTTGTTAACGGCATCAGGCACTTATACTGGGACACGGCTAAGGGCCTCACCATCAAGGAGGTTTACGCGACGGGTTACGCCATGCTTGCTGCTTCTGTCGTGATGACTCTTTTCCTAGCTGCGTTATAATAAGTTCTCATTAGCCAACAAAGTTCCGAATATTCTGGGTATTATATTTATTTGTTACCGTATTAAGTGATACAATAAAATGTTGTAATAATTACTTTTGGTTTCATTTATTCTATTATTTTTCCTCTATTAATTATCATCTGTTGATAGGAAATTATTTCATACACTTAATTAAAAACAACAATATATGTTTAAGGTCATAAGATTATCACATTTCAGTTGGAATTCCTTTTACAATAAGGAAAATCAATAACGGTCAAAAGTTTATCTACAACTTACACAAATTAAAGAACGCCTGTATTTTAGGCTGGGCGTCCACTATGCTGAATTTAAGATGCCAATCAGCATCTGAATATCAGCAAATGGACTGGTGCGCACGTGTTTACATGTCAACTTCCTTAAAAGATTATTAACTTACTTCTATCTAGTATTTCTAGCTTTACTACAGGGAAGACGGTTAATCAGGCAGGGCGTGGGCGTACATAGTTAGATACTTACTATACTTAAGTACCTATACTGATTCACAAAAAAAAAGATGTCTCCACAGACCATGGATCAATATAGACAGCCTGTATGAATTTGTGTGTCGATCTGACGTCATTCATTTTGGATCGTCACTTTTAGGTGCTTTTAGTCCGTGTACTGCAGCGAGATCTATGTACTTACGTACCTACTATATATTTATGTCAATGGTATATTATATGTCAATTCATTAGATCGGACATTGAGCTCTCTACTGTAAATTACCTACCTAAATCTGCCGTTTTGAGCCCTAGAAACTCGTTGAAAACGTTGGAGGAAGTAATAAAAAAGATTTCTTACGTTTGTAAGTGAATTTTTTATTATACATTGTATTGAAAATTGGCACGCCAGGTTTTCATACAAATTGAAGAACTTTCTTTATCTAGTAGGTACTATATACAGATCTGTGGATGTCTCTAACATAATAATATTCTTCTGAAAGGTTCTGTTAACATATTAGGCACATCGGAAAAAATGAGGACGGACAGACACGGACCGACAGTTCACACGCATCCGCCCCGCATGTCGCGTGCGGTATCAAACGGAATAGGTTAGCGAGGCCGAGGCCGAGGGGCTAGCCGGGATCTGGCCCTGGGCGGCAAGGTCGGAGGGGCGGCAAAATCGTTATTTGTACACCCATATTTGCCCCTAATGGTCACAATGGGGCGGCGGCTGGTAAAGACTGCACCCGCCATAAACAACTGGACATGGGGCGGCATAATGACTTTTCCCCCTCCTAAAGAAAGTCTAGATCTGGTAGGTACTGCGAGTACAGGTGTGCTAGAAAAAGGTGAGGTAAGAAGTACCCGAAGGCATGTATGACGAGATTGATGAGTGTGAGAATTGAGAGTGATGAAGCGAAAGATAGAGGTCTGGCAGGCAGGATTGTAGCAAGTGGAGTCCATAGTCTCTGCCTACTTCTGTGGGAAACAGGCGTCATAGTACCTATGTACAGACTTCCTGCGGCTGGAGTGAATTAGGTACCTACCGGCCATATGGCCTGCCGCCTGCCAAACGCTTTAGCAGTTTAAATATAAGCAGTAGGCATTATAGGTACAAATGCAATGCATGTAATAATATGCCTACTCTGCAAAGGTCAGTATTGAACAAATGTGTAGATATCCTATGTACCTAGTTACTTTTATTTATTGAAACATACCTACGAGGTGCCTATTCTACTTTCTAAAATGTACCTAACTGTTTTTATTTTATTTTCAGTAGAAGCCTGTACGAATAAAGAATTGGAAGTAGGTACCTAGTTGTAAAATATCTTCATACATACCTACATACATACCTACTATCACGCCTGTTTCCCACAAGGTAGGCAGAAACTATGGACGTATGTCTTCGTCTGTAAAAATCCTACAAAATCTGGCTTTGGCTGATAAATTCAATCCTTTATTCCCTAAGAAGTAGGTATTGGAATCCAAGTCTGAAAATTGGTACCTAGTCCGCAACGATTTAGCAAGCCAAAAATAAATAATACTTCTTTTTAAGGTAAAATTGATTTTATTGAGTTATCAATTCAGCCTTCTGTCACTGCTATGAGATCCAGTTAAATTGGTAACTATCAAAATAAAATCTGCGTTATACACCTAAGTTACAAGCTTACTTAAGATTGAAATGAGTTAAACTATGCTACAGTTAGATATAACCTCGTGGATCGTCTTGAACTTCTCAAAGTCGAACTTCTCAGTAGTTGCCAGGCCCCTTGCAGCGTTCTGGAATATATTACACGTTGACTTACTTTAGCAGTTCTAGTGTAGCTAAAGTTCCGTACAGTTAAGACTAATTCAAAACTTCATGGACATACGGATAGACTTGTGAACTGACTCCTGCCTCTTGTACAATATACCGTCTTATTATAAAACGCGGACTTACTTTAGTACTTAGGTACCTCTTATCCACTTGGTTCATTATTTCATTATTCACTTATACGAAGAATACCTTTATTATTTATTGTCTAAAAGTTTCCCAACGCGTGCACGTGAGTGAGGTACAAGCTTAATATTAACTTAATAGAAACTAACAAATACATACCTATATCAACAAATTCCTTAAAATTATCATAAAAAATGTCTATTGGCATACGAGCTAGGCATTGAGTAATGTAACGGCTTGGCTAGAGGGCGCATACTTGGCGGTGTCTGAAGTTACCGTGGCCGGCGCTAGCAGCAGCGGCTGCTATGCAACTGCCTGAATTCACAACAACCGAACTCACAAAAACAGAAACTACACCGTGATAAAGCAAGTGGGTTATTTATCTTGCTATTCAGCAGCAAATAATAGTGATTGTCTCTTGAAACAACTTAATTTGGGTGAATAAGTACTTAATGCTTTAAACCAAGTCATAGAGTTAGTCTGCGGTTTACAATAAGACGGGTACGTAATGTTTTAAACAGAAACAGATAATACTACCTACTCTCTGTCCGGGCAACGCACAGAAAAGCAAAGACATATTCTGTGGGGCAACGTATGCGGTAACTACGACTAGAATGATTTTACTTTTAGCTTTATATCCTGATACATTAAATACCTATCAAAAACAAAGTTCATCAAATATGTTTAAATAATATCAGAGATGTAGCGGAAGTGGTGGTGGTGGAAGGTGAAATCCGACTACCTACCACAGAAAAGGGCAAATTTTTCCAGAAGGCATGGTGTTACGCCTGGGGAAACTAACTCCACAGGTGTTCTGTCGGAGGTTGTATTTATGCAGCCGTACTTAAGGATGTATGAGCTATAGGAACATCCAAAATGCCAGTTCACCCAAAATTTATGACAGAGAGGAACCAATCATAGAGAAAAACTTACATTGAAAATAACGTTGTTATTCCTCAAGAACTCTCCATAAATGTTTAATAAATCTGATCTGGTGTCCAGTAACTTAGCCAAACTTATGGGTGTATGAGCTATGGAGACATCCGACATGCTGGTTTTAGATGCCAGCCAAGTTCTCGACGGGGCCATGACGATATTGCAAGTCACGAAGTTGGTCAGTTTGTCTCGGCCACCTGACTTTTTGTTCAGGCATAGTAGCTCATATTGGGATTCGTCGTATTTTGGTAAATCAGCACCTAGAAAAAAAATATAGTCAGGAGTTTTTTTTGGTAAAAACTAACGTGACACAGACATTAGACATTACTAATTAATTTAAGCGGGTAACTCGCGTTAAAAGTCTGCTACTGGCCGACATGTTTCAACCTCATCCGGAGGTCATCATCAGGGCGAATGTGATGCGCGAGGCCACACGAAGACGTCCCGAACCACACTTAGTGTGGTTCTGGACGTCTTCGTTACTTCGGGTTACCTCCGCTTAAATTAATTAGTAATAATCAGGATTTTTTGTTTCTTAATGAAAATATTTTCATGCAAAAGCTACGAGTCTTCTCAGTGGTAGATATTTTTCTACTATGCTTGAGAAATCACTTTTTATACGAGAATTGTTCAAGTACTTACTACGAGTAGGTATATTGCGCTTAAAAGGTCTAGGCCTAGCCCATCATTTCTAATTTCTCGTCTTCTTTCCTCTTAGAATGCATTTTCTACTACACTATCGCTATCTACTTACTTCATTTCTAATCATACGTACCTCTCCAATTTTCTGTTCTAGGATTCTAAAGTGTTAAAAACGTAGGTATGGTTATTTTAACTTACTAGAAACAAAAGCGATGTCAGCCCGCCCTGCTTGTAGACATTTGACAGGGTTGTTGTCAATTGCGCATTGTTGCTTCAGAATTGAAATGTCGTCACCTGTATAATTTTTTGAGTATTAATTGCAAAGAGCTTGGACCTTCCTTATGTTTCTGTCACTGAATCAATCTATATCTATACTATCTATATTATTATTATAAAGAGGAAAGATTTGTACCTATTTTTGTATGTTTGTATGTTTGTAATGAATAGGCTCAAAAAGTACTGGGCCGATTTAAAAAATTCTTTCACCGTTGGAAAGCTACTCTATTCTCGAGTGAGATAGGCATGTGTGTACCACGGGCGAAGCCGGGGTGGACTGCTAGTTTCAAATAAAATAAAAGAAGTTTTGAATTTTTTTGGAGCCATAAGTAATCAAAAATGTAGTAATACTAACTGTTACCTATCTAGGTCAATGTTTGTGCAAGCACGCATTTTTTTTCAAACCATGTCATACATTTACCAACCTCTAGGATTGTTTTCTGGTTTATCAACTCCAGGTAAGCACGAACCACCAGAGAAGAAATCAGCTAATTTCCTGACGCACTATGAAAATTAACTATAAATTAGTTAGTTTCGTATACTTATTGCATTATGATTATGAGAAAGAAATTATAAAATTGTGGTTACCTGTCCTGACTCTAAAGAGATTTTTCCCTTAATAATGAGGTGGAACAAAGGTGCGTGGAGTCCACTGAATGTGCCATATGAGTTGTGGCACGATCTAAAATTCAAGAAATGTGTATTGTATAAATGTATACCCTATCAACTTTTCTTATTGTACACATAATTATGTGTACACTAAAATTGATTGCTGGTTTTGAAGACTTACTTAATTTCAGACGGTAAAATTGATGTAATTCGATTAACAAAAATTATTAAAAGAAACAAAAGGAGGTCTAAGTAACAGTCCTTGTGGAACTCCTAAAGTAGGTAACCGTGCACGAACTGGATTTTTATTACATATTCATCACTTGTAAGTAGATACTTTTTTTATGTTATAGGGCGGCAAACGAACAAGCGGGTCACCTGATGGTAAGTGATCACCACTGTCCATGGACAACTGCAACACCAGGGGTGTAACAAGAGCGTTACCGGCCTTTCAGAAAGATATAGACTCGTTTTTTGAAGGTTTCAATGTCGTATCGGTTCGGGAACACCGCTGCAGGAAGTTGATTCCACAGTTCGGTCGTACGTGGCAGGAAGTTCCTTTTAAAACGTACGGTGGTTGATTGCCAACTATCCAGGTGGTGTGGATGGTATTTTAATTTCAGGCGGGTGGTGTAGTGGTGAAATTTTGCAGCAGGTATTAGGTCAAACAATTCTTCAGAACATTCCCCATGATAAATGCGATAAAAAATGCACGAGGATGCAACATCCCTACGTAGAGCCAGAGGATCGAGACGGCTGACGAGAGTCTCATCGTCGATTATACGAGTTGCGCGATTTTGAATACGGTCAAAAGGAAGAAGTTGGTATTTAGGTGCCCCGGCCCAGAGATGGGAACAATATTCCATATGCGGCCTAACTTGTGCCTTATACAGCTGAAGGCGATGTGCCGGCACAGAATACATAAGAGTCAAACAGAATGGTATCTCACAGCGTCTCCCGCAAATTGGCCTCCCCGCACCTCTCCCCCGCACTTTGTGAGCTTTGACAGCTCCAAACCAGGGTTTAATTACTAGCCGCACGCAATACGCGACGTGTGTTGTCTTGAGAACTGTCAACCAATAGTAACCATCATGGTGAGAAGGTGCGCGTATAACAATTGTTTATCCACCCAATACTCTAAAGAACGTATATTTTATACATTTCCAAATGATGAAAACAGGTAAGCAAAGCAACAATATAATTTCACGTTATTACCCAGCAACCATCTTGATATATATACCCTTCTCGCTCTCTCGCATTGGCGGGAGATACACAAGGGCGAGGGGTATTAGCAATCCGGTAATGTTACATTGGCTCCTCGCTCACAGGTAATCATATACACGCAGATGCCAAATAGATTTCCGCGGGTTATAGTGTAAATGCCATTGTTGACAATGACAACTTGACATGCTGTGCGTGAAAATGTGATAAACATTTGTTAATTTCTATTGAATTTATTCATATAATTACCGTATAGTTTTGCGCCGAATATGGAAATTACTATATTACAATAGTTAGTGAATTAGTGCGTTACATTATAAATGACTCAATAATAATCAGTAAAGTGAACTAATGGTGAAATGGACAATGGACATAATGAAAAATATTTGTGAAGTGATATTATGTAGCTGTTTCCGACTTTTCTGTAACATTTGATACATATAAAACAGAATATTTTTTACGTCATAGTGTTCGCAAATCTTCAGGTATGGAAAAATATAATATGTCGAACTCGTTAGTAGGTAAGTATTAAATTAATTCTGCGGTGCGACCCTAAGTATAAAACTCACACATCGACGTGTGTACAGATAAATTGTTTCGTTTGTAGTAGTAGTAGGTATATATGTTACTCTGAATCAATGGAGAGTCATACCAGTGGTGCCGGTGTAAAATATCGCCTTGCTCTACCGAGGATACCAAGTTTTTTAGAAGCCAACTTAGCCTTGTCATTTAGATGACCGCGAAATTGAACGTCGCTTGAAATGAACGTAGCGGTGAACGCACAAACTTGTGTTTTATTGGGGTTAAATTGGACTAAGTTGGATAGACCCCAATCTGAAACTTGGTTCAACGAAGTTTCGATATCAGAAACAAGTTTTGTACGACACTCAGAGACGCTTGCCCGAGAAATATTGTCTTGGCCGGAATAAAAAGTTTCTACCGTGGTATCATCCGCATAGTGAGTGCTGCTGGATTGCAGCATATCATTGATATGCAGAAGAAAAAGCGTAGGAGACAGAACACAGCCCTGCGGGACACCAGCATTCACGGGCTTACATTCAGAGCATGAGTCGTCAACGACGACTTTGATGCTACGCCCTATGAGGAAACTGGTAATCCATTGGCACAATCTCTCAGGCAACCCGAAAGAAGGAAGTTTTGATAGAAGTGCCTTGTGCCAAACCCGATCGAAGGCTTTCGCCATGTCCAGGCCAGCCTCCAAGGCCTCCCCCTTACTCTCAACCGATTCCGCCCATTTATGGGACAGGTATACCCGAAGATCGCCAGCAGACCGTCCTTGACGAAAACCATACTGGCGATCGCTTATAGTGCTCCTCGAGATACAGGAGGAGCTGGCGGTTAATAATGGACTCCATTATTTTGGAGAGTAATAAGGTAATGGCAATAGGCCTGTAATTGCCAGGATCAGAGCGATCCCCTTTTTTGGGTATCGGGTGGACTAACGCAGTCTTCCATGTTGACGGGACAACGCCTGTAGAATAAGAGTGTCGAAAAAGACGCGTCAAGACCGGAGCCAACTCAGGAGCACAGGTTTTGAGCACAATGGCAGGGATACCGTCAGGCCCAATGGACTTGTGAACATCGAGGGAGAAGAGTGTTTGACGAACAATTTTTTGTGTAAACCGAATATCTGGCATAGTACTCCCACATCGTGGGATATTCGGTGGTAAATTCTCTCCGTCATCCAAAGTGGAATTAGTTGCAAAGAATTTGCCCAAGAGATCGGCTTTCTCCTTTGCATCTTGGACCAACACGTCATTTGCCGTGCGTAATGGTGGAAAGGATGGCTGACAAAAATTACCCTGAACAGCCTTGGCAAGAGACCAGAATGATCGTGTTCCTGAGAGTAGATGAGCCAGTCTCTCACCAATTCTTCGAATGTGTTTCGCCCTCGCCGCAGCCACAGCCTTTTTGAGGGATCTAGAGGCAAAGTTGTCCTTTTTTAAAACATTCGCTTTTGGATCCTTAGCTGCCGCCGCATTGGACCAGGTCTGATATTTTGTCCGCTTTTGGCTATACGCCTTTTTGCTAGAACGGTCAAACCAAGGCTGAGACTTACCGCCAACAGGCACAACAGAACTTGAAACGAATAGTTCCATTCCCTGCAGCACCACTTCAGCAACAGAGTCGGCGACGGCAGTAGCATCCTGAAGCGAAAAGCAAACTTTGCCCCAGGGGTAGGATGAAAAGAAAGCCCGCATCCCATCCCAATCTGCTGACTTGAAATGCTAAACGTGACGACAACCTATAAAACGAGGCTGCGATTGGCGTGTAAGTGGAGATATGCTCCGGATTAGGCAGTGGTCTGATGAGCCCAGAGGGGCACTCACAGAGAGTTTGATGCCATCTGGATGAGAAGTCAGCAGGAGATCAAGCCGTGAAGGCGTGTGGCCCTCCAAATCTGGTATGCGTGTTATATCTGAAACCATCTGTGTTAGATTGTAAGCCGTGGCAAAGGCAAAAACAGATTCACCCGCGTGATCGGTTTTCTCCGAATGGAGCCATTCTTTATGGTGAGCATTAAAGTCGCCAAGAATAACTATTTCAGCGGATGGAATTTGCTGCAGCACGTAATCTGTCGCCGTACCAATATGCTCCATGAGTCGGTCAGTTTCGGCATCACCGCTATGAGACCTGTAGAGGCATGCATAGACACGTGGGTGGTCGTCGCAATCTATACGAAGCCAAAGAGTTGACAGGTCTTTACCTTCAATATTGCACAGACGGCGAACACAGACATCGTCCCTGACAAATACGCATACACCAGCGTGTGGCACAAATTTGTGCTCAATTTTGTAGCCGGGGTAATGAAGGTATGACGTATCCGCCGGAGGCGATATCTGGGTTTCCGTCAAAAAGAATAAGGCCGGCTTTTTTGTCTCAAGATGGTAGTGGACAGAGTTGAGGTTAGATTGAATACCCCTGATATTGCACAGGTGGACGTGAAGTGCATGTGGGGTTGCCGAAGCCTCATCTTGAGCAATGACGAGCGGGATTTTGCCCTCCCCAGAATACGTAGGGCAGCCCAAGCAAGAATGCTTAGGGAGGGATTCTCCGGTATCTAATGTACCGGTACCCTCCTGGAGTACTCCATTTCTTTTAAATTCCGCTGCCATTATAGGGGGAGGGGGGGGGGGGGGGGCTCCGGCTCTCTCACTCACCGAACGAAGCATAGAAGCGGTGAGAAGCAACTACTCAGACGTCGATTTTCTGTGAGAGTGTGGTACTTCCCCGGACGAGCCTAGCAAAACAGAGTTTTGCCGGTAGCGTGGCTCTACCACAAATAAGAACTACGAAGAACATTTAAATCCATCATTTGATTGCATAGGTACTGGACGAAGATAAAAATTGCCTTCCCGCCTGTCCCTTTAGGCAATCTCATGAATGTCGTTTATGTCTAAACGACATTCATTAGATTGCCTCCAAACTTACCTCTTGCCTCTTAAGTCATCAATAGTGTTATAAGTAGAACCTTTCTTGATGACAGCGACAGCATAGTTAGGGGTCTTTTTCTCCCCATACAGCTCTTGGAACACCGGGTGAAGATTGTATTGCTTAGCAGCAGCCGCTACTCTGACGTCATCCACTGAGGCTAGGTCAGACTCGTTGTCTTGTACCTTAAAGTTGTAGAATATTATCTTCACTCATATTCAAGAACATAGTAAGTGTGGCTAAGAAGTCTGAAAAAGAGATGAAGAAGATGTCCTGACCTCTGATAAAAAAAAGTTCCTTACGCCTTGCCGGTGTCCGGCGGTGTTCGAATATTATCGTCGCGCTGGGGAAGGTATTGGAACGTTTACCTCTCAATTCTTATGCATTTGAATATTTATCCCCTCGGTACGACTATTAGACTATACAACGTGAACTAACGCAAAACCTCTCAGATGGTCCTCAGCCCATGAAACTGAACAACTTTTGTTCTACAACTTTGACGAAACCCGAAAAAAATAATTTGAATTTTCATACAAACTGATCAGCTGCTCGAGTCAATTTGTATGAAAATCCAAAATTTATTTTGGGCATTTTGGGAATGTTGTAGAACAAAAGTTGTTCAGCTTTATGGGCTGAGGTACCATCTGAGAGGTTTTGCGTTAGTTCATTCACACGTTGTATAATCTATTAGTGTGAATTATGACCAGCACTGAAATGCAGTTTCAATATGCCGATAGTCACTATGTTTTAACAAGGAAACAATTTGCGATAAGTATTAAGTATTTGTTATTTTTCATGTTTTATGCATGAACTGATGGCCGATGGGGAAAAAGGTTCTCGTCGAATGGCAACTATGTACTGGCAAGCGAAGCGTAGGACAAGTACCCACAAGGTGGTCAGATGATCTGACCAGGGTCGCTGGAAAGCGCTGGATGCAGCCGCTCTAGATCGGTCATTTTGGAAAACCTTGGGAGAGGCCTATGTCCAGAGCAGTGGACGCTGAAATGATGATGATGATGTTTTATACCTATATAATATACTTAATATAAGATAAGCGTTATGTATGCTATCGTTTAAGTGTAATGCATACCTATCATTACAGAAGTAAGGTTTAAATAAGACATATCTACTTAAAATACGTATCTATCCATAAATCACCTTAACCGGAAATACTAATACTGTTATTTGACCTTCGACCTTAGGGATTTTTCAACTGGAATTTCAGTAATTTTGAAAAACTACTGTCACACTTTACTGCTATTCGCTTAAAATGTAAATCAATGAAAATTATTGTTTTCAAAATCAAATTGGAGTGATTTGGTCCCAAAGTCTAGATTTATGAGATAGATTATTGTAACTAATGTGAGTATTGCTCGACACATGGCTAAGGAACGATTTTATGACATGAGCCGTCACAGGAGCACCAAATTATCGGTTGACATCACCAAATTATCGAACGATATAACATTGGCTCCTTATGGCTAGTTACGTTAACAATTTCGTACAAAATTATATCATCAATTGTATATAGATGTAGCCTACATGTATCTAAATAGTTTCTTATGATAAGTTACATAACAAACGCCAATATATGAGCTGCTAATGAAGATGTTGTTGATGATTCTCCTCCTCTCCTCAGAGGAATGTTTTACTTAAATAAGCTTACGCTATTCAAGCAGTCCTTCTCTGAAGATTTCTGCACGCAGTTGAGGATCGGTCTGATGCCTCGGCTGAAGGCGAATACCGACATCACTCTACATTTGGCGAGGGCTACGCTTGAAGTCACGCACATCCTATAGATACAAAAAACAATTTTAATCATTTTGTAAATTCAGAATTATATGTATGCGTCTTTCAAGAATCTCGTTTTCGTGAACTCGGAGAAATTGAATTCTCCAGAAGGTCGCAGGGCTTTTGTCGTATAATCCTGCATTTGAACACCTTACCATGAGTACGGCTAGTATTATAGTATCTATGCCATGAGGTCCTAATCTAAACAACTTTCCACTTCTCAGAGTAAATTATGCTTTCTCAGCAGTGAAAATATTCGTTGTACGAGGTTTTGATTTAACGTTGATTAGAACATTGGAAAAATGCAGAACATCAAAATACTCGTAGGTTACCTGACAACCAGCTCTGGAGAACCGTGTCCTCTCTCAATTACTTCCGTGTAGTTGGCTGTCTTCAAGTAATCAACCGGCTTGATGGGAATGTTGTCAGCCACGTGATGAGTCTTCTTAGAAAGGGCCAGTATGTTATTGAACCAGCTTGGTTTGGTTTTAGCACCTGCACATTTATTAAAAAGAGTAATATTAAGGAGATGGCTATCGTGGTACACCTGGTGGGAACCAAGATCAATACGGCCTAAAAAAAGCTCAGAATTCGGTGGGAGTGGCTCGGCATCGGCCTTGCTTCGCCACGTAGCTCAGCCTTTGGCGTCGGATATTTTTTGTATCGCGGCCTTATTGAATATTAAAAAAGCAAAAAATAAGCTGACGTTAAATTGCTTACATTCCCCTACATTTTGGAATAAGAAACTATAAGTATTTTATTACTACCTATATATATATATATATTCTATCTGATAGTTTTCGAAAATAATGTACACGCACTGTACTCTGAACGCTACACGAGTACGAGTTTTCCGGGTATTAATTGGTAGGGTAGGGCGTTCCAAAGCTTTACCACTTGATCAGTAAACGAACGTTCAAAGAACCCAGAAAGTTCTTTTCTAAGAGTTGTGCCAATTCAATTATCACAAGAACTTGATCTATTGCAAAGAATTTGGGGGGGGGGGGGGGGGCATCGTGGTGACAGGATCGTTGGCCATCCTAGAGTCTGCGTTACCGACTCCAGCTGTTTCCAAGTGCGCCACGGGGAGGCTCCTACAGTGCCACGCCCGGCAGGTGGATGTAGCACTCAATGAAACATGCCGGATAATACCGGATGTCTGAAGCCGACTCCGCGTTAGTAGAGAGGCCACTTGTGCCGCCGAACGTGGAAAGCAGGAGCTAAATTCCCGACACCCACTCTACCAGTATGATCCAGCGCCTCAAAGACTTATAAGCCGTCATAGTTTTCTAAGGAGCACAAAGGCGCTAGAATGTAACATCAAAGAGGCCAGAATGAAACTGGGAAAGAGATCACACTTTGCCCAATTTTGTTAGACCAAAAGAAGGTTTGCCGCCTGGACGGGATTTGCCCTAGCCTGCTTGGAAGTCGCTCAACAGACTGCGAACCCAAGTAGGTCGTTGTGGGGAGCTTTTGTCCAGGTGGAATATGACCGATAGCTCACGGAACGTGTGCGAGTGTGGTTCCTCCCACAGACTATGGCGCACCTGCTTTCCTGTCCCGGGTGCCCTACCACCTGCACCCTGGAAGATTTACTATCGGCTACCGTCGAAGTGACTCTCTACTGGGCTGACAAAATATAGACCAAAAAATAAACGGGCAAGTGCGAGTCGGACTCGTACATGAAGGGTTCCGTACCACCGTACAATGTTTTAAAACCCCGTCGACCCCCTTTAATTATTAACTTTATCTTATTTTTTGTATTTGTTGTTATAGTGGTCATAGTAATACATAATCGGTGAAAATTTCAGGTGTCTAGCTATTACGGTTCAAGAGATAGAGCCCTGTGACAGATAGAATTAAAAACGCTGAAAAAAACACGTTTTTTGTATGACGACCCCTGTTCGCGCCCATACTACTCATGAGCGAGGACCTGCGCTGGAGACTTCCGAGGGCGCCCGAGAGTTGCCGAATGCCGCGCCGTCCCCGGACCTCACTCCCTATACATAACCGCCGGCAGTTGCGCGTGCGTACTGGGTGTGATTACAACCAGCAGCAAACAGTACAGTCCGCTTTTTATTCTTATCACATCGAAGGATCCCCAACATGGTCCTTCGAGCCGGATAAGAATAAAAAGCGTTTTATTTTTTAAGTTGTATATAAATCTGTAAATGTAGGAAACTATTCTTTGTAAATAATTAATGTTAGATTTTTTGTGTATTAAATAGTTTATGATACTAGATGTAGAATTATTTTGAATTGTGTCTGTGTTGTTTTGACTTAAGCAACCCTCTCATAATAAAAACAATTTACCAGAAGTAGTGTGTCACTTAAGTCAAAACAACACAGACACAATTCAAAATACATCTAGTATCATAAACTATTTAATACACAAAAAATCTAACATTAATTATTTACAAAGAATAGTTTCCTACATTTACAGATTTATATACAACTTAAAAAATAAAACGAACAGAATAAACGGTCCGCTAACATCTAATGAGCTTGAAAAAGCTTTAACATGCATATTGCTTACGTCTCAACAGGAAATGTTTCCTATTGAGTATTCAATTTTAAAATTAAACAAACCGTTACCCCATAAAAATAGACTACTTCCCTTAAGTCCCTTTTTGGGTTCAGACGACCTCATCCGCGTGGGCGGAAGGCTTGATAATTCGCCTTACGACTTCAATACCAAGCACCCTATTTTATTATGCAGTAAGCATCATTTGACAAAACTATTGTTTCAATTTCAGCACGAGAAGACTCTTCATGCAGGGCCACTACTCCTCTTAGCCACAATTAAGCAAAAATACTGGCCTCTTGGCGGCCGTAACCTATCCAGGAGCATAGTCAGGCGATGCATGAAGTGTTTTCGCAACAAAGCTAGGAATGTACAGCCTGAAATGGCGCAGCTTCCAGCGTCCAGGACTTCTTTGGAATTTCCCTTTCTTAATTGTAGTGTTGACTACGCTGGGCCAGTTCTGATAGCGGACCGCAAGGGCAGAGGATGCAAACTTGTTAAGTTTTACCTATGCATTTTCGTCTGTCTTTCAGTAAAGGCCGTTCATCTAGAGCTCGTAACCGACCTCACAAAAGACGGTTATTTGGCAGCCGTAACTCGCTTCATTTCGCGTCGTGGAAAGCCACGTAGCATCTTATCGGATAACGGCACCAATTTTGTAGGCGCCAGCAATGACTTGCGTTCCTTCCTTGAAAGTCAAGGTAGTGATCTCTCGGCTTCGATGGCAAACGAAGGCATAAAATTTTTGTTCGTCCCCCCTTTTACCCCCCACTTCAACGGCTTAGCCGAAGCGGCAGTCCGGAGCACTAAAAACCTTTTACGAAAGTTATTGCAACTTACCCATTTTGTCTACGAGGAAATGGCTACGTGCTTGGCTAGGATAGAGGCATTTCTAAACTCACGCCCTCTCACACCTTTTTCGTCCAGTCCTTCCGACTTCACTGCCCTCACACCTTCTCACTTCCTCATAGGGCGATCACTCACGTCTGTTCCACAAGAGCAAGTAACAGAAGCGAACCTAAGCAGACTTGACCGATATAAACGCATCCTGTACATCCAACAGCACTTTTGGCACAGATTTAAAATCGAATATGTTCACCTGCTGCAACAAAAAACCAAGTGGCACCAATCGAAGGGAGATTTGGAAGAAGGCACACTGGTATTAGTCAAGGAGAAAACGCAACCTCCTCTTGTATGGTAGCTCGGGCGCATCATCCGGACCCATCCAGGAGCGGACGGAGTAGCGAGGGTCGCTGAGATAGCAACTCAACGAGGAACTATTCGGCGGGCTTACAATAATATCTGTCCTCTGCCAATCTATTGAAGAAGCTCTTCAACCCCGGGAGTCTGTTCGCGCCCTGCGCTGGAGACTTCCGAGGGCGCCCGAGAGTTGCCGAATGCCGCGCCGTCCCCGGACCTCACTCCCTATACATAACCGCCGGCAGGTGCGCGTGCGTTCTGGGTGTGATACATCTGATCTTGTACCTATTTCTTAAAGTCATTACAACCAGCAGCAAACAGTACAGTCCGCTTTTTATTCTTATCACATCGAAGGATCCCCAACAACCCCCTTTAATTTTCAACTTTTTTTATTTTTAGTATTTGTTATAGCGGCCACAGTAATACATAATCTGTGAAAAATTCAGGTGTCTAGCTATTACGGTTCAAGAGCCCTGTGACAGACGGACAGACGGACAGACAGCGGAGTCTCAGTAATAGGGTCCCGTTTGCACCCTTCGGGTACGGAACCCTAAAAAAGACCATCGACACGCAAAGAAGAAGAAGATTGCAAAGAATGAATCTACTGTAGATAAAACTCCCAAATTTCATAACATTAAAATCCGACGCATATACTCACCAGCATAAGATAGCTGCTTGATCTTCTCTCTTAGTGGAGACAGTCGTGCCAACACGTCGTTGTGACCAAGCAGGCCTTGCCAGGGCCTAGCCGCCCAGGAGCATGGCTTTCTGTCACCGACGGGAATCTTTGATCCATCCACGCATAGATATGTAAAGTTTGTAGGATCTTCCGGGGAAGAGTGTGCTGGGATTGTACCTAGGGGTAGCTGAAAACGTTGCGATAATAAGATTAAGTTCCATCGGTTTTGGTTCAGGTACTTGCTCTGAGTAGACAAACACCTTAAGAAATTATGCTTTAACACCAAATTATACACTACAGTAGATGCGTCGTATAAAAAGTAGCACTTACTCCAAAGAATTTGTGTACATACAAGAGCTTTGTGAAGGCTACTTCGCCACCGTTGCGTGCAAGACATTTCAGTGCTCCTTCGTAACCACTGAAAACGTCAGGGTAGTCACACCTGTCTGGGTGTTGGCAGAGTAAACACAGCTGATTGTAGTGTTGTTCTGAAATGTGATTATATTATGAGTAGCGTCTGCGAAGCCACACACATCCTGAACTGATTTTAATGTAATAAATTGGTGAGACATTAAATTAAAATCAGTTTCGTGACCAAGATGTATAAGTAGTACTTATAGGTAGTTGGCTGACAACTAGAACCAGCAAATTTTGTCTGTCATATCCGTCACATCACTAAGTTGCCGATTATTTGAATTTCAATATAACGCGTAACTATTGCTTACGTCAAGGAACTATTGATTTTCGAAAACAATTCACACTGTAGCGCTATTAGGCATTGTCCCATGGGCCCACTGGGAAAAATAATAGTAAAAGTAGTCCTAGTATGAGACAACTCAATGGTACTAGTGGCCATTATATGATCAATTTGCTTACTCCAAGCTCTGTTAGTTTTTGGATCAGGAGACCAATTTCCAGCGATACAAGACTGCTTGAAGAAAGTGGACAGAGCCTTCAACTCGTTCTCCTTTGGCGATATCGTGTGGTTGTTCATCTTCGGGAACACTGACTTTTTCATTAGCGTGGTTAGCGGTATCTGAAAACAAAATGCTATCAGATGCAGTTAGACGACGACGACGTTAGTGCAACTCTATCTTTACTTACTGGGGCGTGATATACAACACAATCATATTTAAGTATTCACAATTAAATACTGAGCTACTTGCATACAATGTTAAAAATCTGCCGCGCCACGCTCCGCCACGGTGCGCGGTGCAGTGGGATCACCGTCTATGTGAAGCCTAAAGCCGACACGCTAAAATAAATATTCCATTTACCGTCGCGCATCAAAACTGTGACACATGACGAGCAACCCCCGGACAGGCGTCGGGGACGTGATAAATAAAAGATATAAATCTGTTGTCTGTGCGAAAATGTGGAAAATATGTGATACTGAGCTGTAGCCAATTTCCATCCGATGCGTAACCTAATTTGCCTATAGATTGCACACGTCTGTTATCGTGTATCATTCGTTCGTCCGTCAATGCCAACACGGTTATTTTATTTGTTCCCCTTCACGCCCTTTGTTCTAGTGATGTGGACTATTGAGTTTATAGATATCGATAGATGATCTTGAAAGCCAGTCATCAATTGATAGGACTTCGGAGAGTATCGATACTATCGAATAAACTATCGATGGCATTTGTGCAATATGGATGAAATATTGTGTGGACCGTGAAAGATGTGCGCCTAAATGTTATTGATTATGTAAGTAGGTACCTTTTAGGTACCATTCGTTAGTCGTATTAAAACTGGCAACATCTGAAGTTAACATACCCAATGTACATTTAATTTGTTTGATATATTTTATATAATTCCCATATTAAACGATACCAAAGTACTATTTTGACTGGTAACATACAATGATAAACTACTGAGATACTCGTTAGGTATATGAATAGTAGCAACATCGTAGTCACTATCAATATTTCATCGATCACCATTATTAATAAAATCCTAGGTATTCATAGGTATATCGATAAAACATCGGTAACACTGGCTTTGTTCCTGTGTACCTTCCATCCGAACTGCTATTTGTATTTGCAAGGCAAACGTTTACTTGCGTGTTTCTTTTTGCAATTCTCGTTAATGCTACGAGAAATTCTTTTGTTAAAATTCGCAAGAGACTTCTTTGGTTATTTTAGCATCATTCCATTGTATTGAAAGAAAATCTAATTTAAAGAGAGTATTCTGAACTGTTGTATTTTTGAGGCGAAAATTCCAACAAACTTGCAGTCTAACAGGAGTTAGTAAAATAAATATATTTTCTTAGATCCTTCTTTAATAACATACTTTGGGTCACATATTCGTGTACTTTGAAGTTAGTATCCTTTTCTCGGGTTTTCTTTTACCAAACAAAATGGAAAGTTTTGATTTTTATCGTCTTCAACACATTCGACCGAGCGGCTTTACTACTAGTGTAATAAATAATACGCCACAGAGACGAGGCGATCTAAAAACAATTTACGAGGTACCATATACCAAACCTAAATGATCCTATCCTTAGTGTTTAAAGATCCTTACCTTATATCCAACATTTCTGTTGACTCCGGTGTGGCATGATTTTAATCCTTTAAGTTCGTCCAAGCTGTTGATCTGCAAATCTTTGTGGACCACGACGACGGCTTGGTACCGAAACTTCGCTGTAGGAATAAGGAGAAAAAATAGATAATCTGTAGTCTGTAGTTATGTACAATCCGTGGGACCATCAGCGCACAAAATATATAACACTGACGCCCGAAAATTGAATGAAGTCGCGCCTGATCAAAGGGCTGGTGGGGCTGGCCTTTATCTGGCTCAAAAAATTAGCATTGCTATACAATGTGGCAATGCTGCCAGCTATCTGGGCACGTTAACACGGGGCAGGCTTTTTTAGTTATAAGGAGGTTAGTTAAGTCATTATTATGTTTACTTTTAGGTACTTAGTTTTCTTGCTTTTTTGTTTTAATTAATTTGTTTATTATTATCATTATCTTCTTTAAAATTAAATGCTTTGTCAATGTAAAAAAATTTAAAAAAAAAGAAATGAACAATTCGTATTTCCCATATCTACCCTAGTTCCATACGCAATGTTATCGTGGAATTATTGCATCCATTTTTGTCGCATTCGTTCTAAACACCTTGATGAATCTTCCTTCATCACACGTAGGTTTTAAGTGTAACCCTGGGTCTACCTGTGCCTTTAATTGACAAACACCAGTAAAGATTTTATATAAAAACTTAGGTATTTATAAATTTCGAAACCTGCAAAAAAATTGGAATCTGTGTCGTTAAACTATGAATTAAGACTACCACCAATATACCAGCCAAGAAAGTCATTGTATACCTATTTCAGGCATAAAATTAAACAAACAATAACGTTTGTAATTTTTGTAAACTTATTATTTTTTTTGTTTTATGAAAAGCCCCATAGAAACAATAAGGAAACTAGTTCGGTTCATACCGCCGACCATTTTGTACACATGCCACAACAAATTCAATATGCGGTTCGCAAAGACGTTGATATTTTCAAAGTTAGAATATTGGGAATTGTTGAAGTAGAAATATACCTAAATAAGTTATGTTTGTGATGGAGTGAATTTTCCCCAAGAGTTTTGTTCAACTTGATTAATATTTCGGCGCTTCTCGACTTCGTGTTTGTTTTGTTTTGCTGACTTCTAGTTTTCATTGCTATGATAACGGAGTCGTAAGTAAAACGTGTTTTCAAACTAGTATACATAGGTAAATTAAGTAAATAAGATTTTTGAAGTGAAAACTTCGTTAGGCACATTGGGCATTTTTTTCACCACTATTACTTTTTAAAGTTAGATGGGAAAAAACTATTGAACTCGCGACACTGTTACCGACACCTCTCAAGTTTTCACGACTGTCGGCACTCCCGGAGTGCCACTGTTTTTTTTAAAATGAAAACCATGACAGAATATTGTGAATTCGATATGTCACTATGAATACTACAAACTACAGTAGTTTTAGTTGGAGTTATCTCACCATCAGGTTCGTCATCAGTCCTGTACTCCTGGAAGAGGACAAAGTCCTGGTTTGGTATCTTGGAAGCCACGTACATGTCCTCCGGGTCTACTGGCACGAAGTCAGCTTGGCGTTGTTGTACGTAGGACAGGCATTCCATTCTTTAAAAAAAAATGTACAGCTAGTTTACCGTGGATCATTCGAGGTGAAACTCGATATGCATATATTTTTTTATAGTAGTAAATATAATATAAATATTATCTTTGGCCTTACTTGATAACTAGTCGAGAAATGGAACTAAATATGAAACTATTCTAAATCTACCTACTATTGTCTCTGTCTATTGCATGTTTTATCACTTTTGGTATCGCAGTGTTACTTCTCAGTGGCACCCTTAGGTACACAAATAAAATATGTAATAAAATTAAGTTATTAATACGAAATTATAATTATTAGATAAATTAATAGTTACATACAAAAATAAATCAGCAACAAGCTTCGTCAAAAAGTGTACAAAAGGTATCCACACCATGCTTCGTCAAAAAAGTTATTAATATACTTACGTACTAAAATAAAATTAACCTATTAAAATTAAAGAATTAAAAACAAAATCAATGTTTTTTGTTTAAGGCCGTACCTAAATTTTCCGGGGTCCAGTGCTGCCCCCATTTTAAATAAATAATTTCAAAGAAAACGGAGACGTCATTTAAAATTTTGCTACTACCAAGTCCTAGATAACCCTTCAAAGTATTTTATGAACTACTGTTTACAGTTTATAATGAGAACGTTAAGCTTTACTACGCACATTAGCCAAAAGTGGCCGTTTTTCGCAAATGTGCGTAGTAAAGCTTAACGTTCTCACTTTGATCTGTAAACAGTAGTTCATAAAATACTTTGAAGGGTTATCTAGGACTTGGTAGTTGCAAAATTTTAAAAATAATGTCTCCGTTTTCTTTGAAATCATTTATTTTAAGTGGGGGCAGCACTGGACCCCGGAAAATTCAGGTACGGCCTTAAAGCACTGAATGTCTTTAAAAATAATCATCACTATCCCTGCGGCATGGTGGCAAATAAAAACTTGAGGTAAAAAGAACAGGTAGGTATTTATATGTTGTGGATATTGTAGACATAGCAACTGGCGTTATTAAAAAAACAGTAAGGTTTTATTTTTCAAAGCACTTAGTACAAACGTCGTAAGAATAATAAAGCTCAGTCTTGTAGTCCGGTATTGCAAACTGCTTTTATTAATATTTGTAAAGAACAATAGAAAATCACGAATTTCCGTAAGTAAACCGCGAGCTACAACTTTTCTCGTTTCTATTGTACAAACGAAACACAAATGTGGATTTTATTTCGATCATAAAATACAATTTACAAAATAAACTAACATGTTTTTATTAAATTTAAAAGTAATTTCGGCGCGATTAGCTGAGTTTTTTAAAAAATGCAACTAAGTTCTCCTCAGTATCTTAAGGAACTTTTCACCTACTTCAGTCAGAGTCAGAAAGCGCCTGTTCATCGTACTCGCTTCTACTACTTTTTAGTTCAGGCTTGGCTGCCTGTGGTGTGGAACTGTGGTGTGACCGTGGAACGCCACCACAAAAGGCTCAAACGGCAAAAAAATTAAAGAACTAGTGACGTTGCATTATCTCCCCTCTATCTAATTATCTCTTAATAATTTAATTTGTTCGAAATCGTATTTTTTTTTTTATTTTCCACATTTTGATTAGCCCGAAATTTCCGAAACAGTCCTATTTCTGGTTGATGTGGTAAATGGGGTCTTTAATACATTACACTACTACGCTTGGCATTGTGTACCCCGAAAAAGATAAATAGCTACGTGATATTGTCGTATTTATTGTGATACCTTCTCAGATAAATTTAAAAGTTTTTAAAGGATGCTGAACACTCACCTGTCTCTAGCTGCAATGCATTCTAGCTGTGCTTTGCTTTTTGTTTTCACTTCCAACATCTTCTCGCAGTCCTTCATGAACTTTGCCGGCACACATATTTTGCCTACGAACAAAGAATATTTAACTATTTAGCCATTTAACAGGAATAATGTAGTGTAGCTAAGGCATTACAATAGTATGTTGGACATCATGAAAAAAAATACATACACGGTGATTTACAGTTCACACAAACGATCAATGCTATTAGACACAGTAAATATTTCAAATTCATTGTGTGTTTAGGACCACGAGCCACGATGACACTTGCCGAGATACTATACTGATAACCGGTCATACTTCCAAATTCATAGGTATACATAGGTATACTATCATCGTTTGGTACATGTCTGCCTACACATTCGATGTATGTAGCTGGTATCATCGTATGTTTTATTGAACAACCACTTAAGTATGCATAAAGCCGAGGGTCATTGCTCGCAGGGGAGCCAGTTTGATTAAGTGATACATCATTGAAGCGAATTCAGCTATTTCTAGCTCTTAATAAATATGTATGTTCTAGGAAAGATTTTTCGATTTGAAATAATTATTTTATATACGAAGTTATAATACAGATCTGTGTATATAACCATAGATATAAAGGAAGTCGTAATAGATAGGTAGATAAAGCGTAGTGTCAAATTTGACCAGAAATGAATTGTTTATGAGTGAGTTAGAAAAGGATTGTCACACGACACGTAGGTAGGTATTAGGTCCTTACATATGAAATTGCCGATTTTCAATACTGGCAACTTTAAAATCAAATATCTTGCGTTTCATTACGAATTCCAAATTCAAATTTATTTCAAAATAAAGCCAGAAAAATATTTTTTTAAAATTCGTATTTCATTTGTTTTAACATCATTTGTTTGAGTTTCAACATTGCTTTAACAACAACTATGGACAAATTGAATATTTGCGGTATTTACGAATACGAGTTCCACCGTGGCACCAGTGCTGCAGAAACGACTCGAAGAATTAACGACGTGTATGGACCAGGCACCGCTAACGAACGAACGGTGCGTTTTTGGTTTCAACGTTTCCGTTCTGGAGATTTCGATTTACACAATGAGCCTCGTGGACGACCTGATACTCAAGTGAATAACGAAGAATTGAAGGCGATAGTGGAAGCGGATCCATCTCAAACCACTTCTGAATTAGCAGCAGCCTTCGGCGTAAGTGACAAAACGATACTTATCCACTTGCGCCAAATCGGAAAAATTAAAAAACTCGAAAAGTGGGTACCGCACGAATTGACTGAAGCAAACCAACAAACACGCGTTGCTTGCTGCGTTTCTTTGCTTAATCGCCACAATAATGAGGGGATTTTGAACCGTATCGTGACTTGTAATGAGAAATGGATCCTGTACGACAATTGGAAGCGATCATCACAATGGCTTGACCCTGGAGAACCGGCAAAACCTTGCCCTAAGCGAAAATTGACCAAAAAGAAGATTCTGGTTAGTGTTTGGTGGACCAGTGCTGGTGTTATCCACTACAGCTTCTTGAGATCAGGCCAGACGATTACTGCAGACTTGTATTGCCAACAATTGCAAACAATGATGGAAGAGCTCGCCATTAAACAACCGAGACTGATGAATTGCTCTAGCCCACTGCTCCTTCAGGATAACGCTAGACCACACACTGCACATCAAACGATCGCCAAGTTAGAGGAGCTGCGACTGGAACCTCTGCGTCACCCACTATACTCTCCAGATCTTGCCCCAACCGATTACCACTTTTTTCAAAATTTGGATAACTTTTTACAAGGAAAAAATGTCAAATCTGATGAGGCAGTCAAAACCGCCTTCAAACAGTTCATAGACTCTCGCTCCCAGGATTTTTTTTCCAAAGGTATCAATGATCTGCCTATAAAATGGCGGAAGTGTATCGATAACAACGGCGCATACTTTGATTGATTAAATAATAATTTCATTAAAAAAAACTTGTTTCACTTTTTTGATACTGAACGGCAATTTCATATGTAAGGACCTAATACATCATGATATTGATAAAATGATTGTGTGATTACATACATTTTACTCCTTCTTTAGGGGTAAAAAGTTTAGGGGTAGAACTTGACACCCTAGACGCAAGGGGTTGCGTCTAGGGTGTCAAGTTCAGTGTAGTAATCATCATGGGTCTTTTTTAGTCTCCACTGCAGTCAGATGATTTGGCCTGCACTCTCCACGCTGGCCAGACGGGTTGGAGAGGTCTTATTAATGTTTATAAGCTTGTGTTTCCTAAGTCGCCTTCTACGACAACCACAGGAAGACTTGGAGTGGACCTATTCTACTCTGCCGGGAACCACACGGTAGTGTAGTAATGGTGGACGCTTATGTAAAAAAATTCATAAAAATGGTAGAAAATAAATACTGTATTGATATGATTCACATTTTTGTCCATTCCCTCAATAGACCTTTACGATCTTAGTAGAAAGAGAAGCATTTTGCTTGTGTACTTACTCCAAAAGGGTACTTAGTATCCTGGGTAACCAAAAAGAACCCCACCCAAAAAAGGGAGTATTTAAAAAAAAATTACACTTACGTCATTGATCATATCCATTTTCAACGTGATTTTGAATTTATTAATGCAGAAAAAGTAATAAGACTCCAAAAAATGACGACGTTACGGTTTGGTATTGCATACAGATCCCACAGAAAATGTTTGTTTTGACATTTCGAAAAAAGTATCTGATTTGACTTGTTGGATACTAGCGTACTACGAAAATCTAGCTTTAAATTACCATAATGACGATGCATGAAAAGATAATTAATAAGATTGTTATAATTAAGCAACTTCTACCAGTGCCTTCGCCAGTGAAAGATATTCTTCAGGAATCTGGTCTCATTAATTTAAAGATGATGTAGTCTGTTGTGGTTTCCGATCCCAAGATTCTATCGCAAGGTTGAAGACTACATAACCTATTTATTATAACTTTTTACATACCATCAGTATTGATCACACACACACACACACACACACACACACACACACACACACATATTTTCGCAAACACACAACACAACATACACACATGTCAAACAGATGTAAAACTCTCTTAAATTTAATTTATTCTTCAGAATCTATTTGTAAACTAGGACTATGTTAATACTAAGTGTTTGGAAGAGCGGGTCCCCCTGCCACAGGCTTTTTCTAAAGCTTACTAGGTGGGTCCCACAAATTTGTATAATCTAACTACTGGTTTGGAAATAAAGATTTGTGATTTTTGAATTTTGAAAAGATAAAATATAGTTCGCAGTGTTGTATCCGATTTAGAACGGGACTACTCCCCTTTTTCTATGGATGATACAAGAGGCGACTAAAGGACAAAGCAACAATTTTATTTTTAAGACCCTCACCTCGGACGGTCACCTTTGTAAAAAAAATCTCTAATGATAACATAAAATATAGTTTTGTGATTCACTTTAGATTCAGATATATTCTACGTTTTTTCGTTTCTCCTTGACCACGGAAGAATGATAATGTATCTTATTCCATTATTTAATTTGAGTACTTTAGTACTGCATCTTGAATGAAAATGACCTATGAGCTTGACCCTAAATTAAAAAAAAAATATTTATTTACTTTGCACATATGTGTTTGGGTCATAGGATTACACTAAGGATGGTGTACCGAATCACGTGAAATTTGGTAGGAACCAAATTTCACGTGATTCCGTCCAGTAGATTCGGAACAAATTGGCTGTGACAGACGGACCGACAGACAGACGCACGAGTGATCCTATAAGGGTTCCGTTTTTTCATTTTTTGTGCGGAACCCTAAAAATGTAATCCAATAGACATTCCTGCGATCTAACATCCTTTGAATTTTCATAAAATTTAATAACTATATAGGGTCTCATGATGATGATCAGTTGGTAGGGACGAGGGTCCCGCTGGACGTAACGTACATTTGGTTTGCCCATAAATTCATTCAATAAATGGCCGTTGCACAAACCACAAGTTCAAGTTTTCTTTCTCTTGGGCATTTCCTATATTTTCTACATCATATTTTTGGATATAACTTCATAACGTACTGCTGACAATAAGTACTTTGTTCTGCAGAAAATATCAAAATATCGCGGGGGGTTTCAATCAGGTCACTCGGGGGTCGCACCAAACATGACCCCCTGCCCTTTGTAGTGGTACTCTCGCTACGGGAGCCGTCGCGTGCGGAAATTAAATTTTTGGGAGGAAGTGGAGTTGGAATTCGTCGGAGACACTTCGCAAATGCAAACTTTGTAGGTATTTTTGACACTAAGGAAAATGTTCGAGAAATAACTCTGGAAAATTTATTTATTTTTAGTACAATAAATTGTATTTCAGCAAAGGCCTGTACGAACAAAGAATTTGTAAGTAGTTAAATATCTACGTCTGAAGAAATCCTGCAAAATCTAATAAAGGCCTTGGCTGATAAATTCAATCCTGAATTCCCTAGGTACCTAGTAGATATTGAATTCCAAGTCTGTGGTAATTGGTACCTAATCCGCAACTATTTAGCAAACCAACAATAAATAAAACTTCTTTTAAAGGTAAAATTGATTTTATTGAATAATCAGCCTTTTTTTCACTGGTATGAGATTCAGTTAAATTGGTATCAAAATAAAATCTGTGGCATACCTAAGCTACAAAGCTTAAGTAAGTAGCTAATCTAGTTGCATTGAAATGAGTTAAACTATTCCACAGTTAGAAATAACATCGTGGATCGTCTTGAACTTTTCAAAGTCGAACTTCTCCGTAGTTGCCAGGCCCCTTGCAGCATTCTGAAATAAAAAAAACGTATACCTACTTTAGCAGTTCTAGTGGTAGCTCCGTAAAGTTAGTCGTACGGGTGGATTTGTTGTGAATTAACTCTTGCTTATTTTACCACATACCGTATTATTATAAAACGCGAACTTTCCAACTTGGTTTGAATTATTATACACCCTAAACAATAATACTTCCTGCTAAATGTCACCTTATCTTTTGTCTCTGTCAAATTGATTTGAGTGCATAACGGTTTAAACTTCAAACCAATAAATACACCTAAATTTTAAACCAAGTCTTAAAGCAAACCTGCGTTCAACAATAAGACGGGTAAGTAATGTTTTAAATAAGTATTACCTAGGTAGTACGACTGTACTACCTATCAGTAGGTACTTATCAAAAACAAAATTCATACAATATGTTTAAATATATTAGAGATGTAGCGGAAGCGTCAATTTCGACTACCACTGCAAAGGGTAAATCTTCCCGCCAAGCATGGTGTTACCAGATCACCCTAACTATTTAAAAAGTAGAAACCTACATAAAGAGAAGAACTTACATTGAAAAGAACGTTGTTATTCTTCAAAAACTCTCCATAAATGTTAAATAAATCTGATCTGGTGTTCAATAACTCAGCCAAACTTAAGGGTGTATGCGCTATGGAGACATCTGACATGCTGGTCTTAGACGCCAGCCAAGTTCTCGACGGGGCCATAACGATATTGCAAGTCTCGAAGTTGGACAGTTTGTCTCGACCACCTGACTCTTTGTTCAGGCAAAGTAGCTCATATTGGGATTCGTCGTAGTTCAATAAATCAGCACCTAGAAAAAAAGCAAAACATTGTTTTAAGCAAAAGCTACGACTCTTATTGGTTGTCGAATGTTTATATTAGTATGCCTAAAGAAATTAAGTTCAGTCGTTTCAGCTTGAGAGATCACTTTAGGTACGTTATTGTACGTGTAATACGAGTATGTTGCGGTTAACATGCTAGCCCATCATTTCCTTGTCTTCTTTCTTCGTATGCATTTTCTTCCTCACTATCGTTATAAATTTACTTTTTTTTCTTTATTTATTTCTATTCTATTCATGCATTAAACTTTAATTATATTTTCTACAGTTCTAAAGTTTTAGGATAATAGGTAAGTACGGTTATCTTACTAGAAACAAAAGCGATGTCAGCCCGCCCTTCTTGTAGACACTTGGCAGGGTTGTTGTCACTTGAGCACTGTTTCTTTAGCATTGAAGTGTCGACACCTGTATAAAAGTTTGGAGGTATTGATAGTGTGTGGTACCTTTGTATGACAGTATTATATTTCTGGCACTGAATAAATTTAACAAGTTTTGAATGTTATTGGAGCCAAGTAGCTAAAAATTTAGAAATATCAGTGATATCTCAAACAATGTTTCTGCATGTACCGCATTTGTTTTTAAAGACATTTACGAACCTCTAGGATTGTTTTCTGGTTTATCAACTCCAGGCAAGCACGAACCACCAGAGAAGAAATCAGCTAATTTCTTGACGCACTAAAAATTAAAGTTAAATTGGATAGGTTCATATACTTATTGCATTATGAATATGGGAAAGTATACAAATGATAAAATTGTGGTTACCTGTCCTGGCTCTGAAGCGATTTTCCCCTTATTAATAAGGTGGAACAAAGGCGCGTGGAGGCCACTGAATGTGCTATATGAGTTGTGGCACGATCTAAAATTCAAGAAATAATGAATATGTATTGTATAAATGTATACCCTTAAAAATAACTATTTTAAATAATTAATCATAGATGTCAATGTTCAAAATCAATGTTTTGAAGTCCTACTTTCAGACGGTACTATTAGTTTGATTCGATTAACTAATATTATTAAAAGAAACAAAAGGAGATCTAAGTAACAGTCCTTGTGGAAAGTCTAATCTAACGGTGCACTGACTGGATTTGTATTATTTACATAGTCATTATTTCTAAATAATTTTGAAGAACATTTTAATCCATCTAGGAGATAGATTTCGATAACAGAGGAATTTAATTCCTTCTTCGTGAAGTATGCAATCAAATGTCTTCAAAGGGACATAAACGACATTTTTTAGATTACCTCCGAACTTACCTCTTGCCTCTCAAATCATCAATAGTGTTATAAGTAGAGCCTTTCTTGATGACAGCGACAGCATAGTTAGGGGTCTTTTTCTCCCCATACACCTCGTGGAACACCGGGTGAAGATTGTATTGCTTAGCAGCAGCCGCTACTCTGACATCATCAACTGAGGCTAGGTCAGACCCGTTGTCTTGTACCTAAAAGTAGTAGAGAGGCTGAAGAACATAGTAAGTGTGGTTATTAAGTCTTAAAAAAAATTATGTACAGTTGGGGGACCTCCGCTAGATAAAAAAATCTCTTATGCCATTTCTTCAAAAAGTTTTACGAGACATTCGGTTCCGTATTGCAGCGTTTTTCATTATGTTATTTTTTCTTCCTAGTAAGTATTTAAATACAAAGAAACCATTTACGATATTATTTGTTATTGATCATTCTTCTTTTCGTGACGATGGTATTTACTATATTATGTCACTCTAGTACCGGGCCACTTCGATAGCTTTGGGTAGATAAGGGTTATGCTGGCAGTCAAGTTCAATGTTATAAGATAACAGAAGTAAAGCGTCCATTACATTGTCCAATTTGCAGAGCTCTAGCTGAGCAGCGCGTTAGTTTTGCATTGTGTAATGGCAGTTAGTGAGATAGTGATCCAATTTAGTGCGATCGTATGGACTCTGCCGCACTAGCTCATCTAGTGCACTAGCTAGTGAGCAAAGAGTGCATGGTGTAATGAGAGTTAGCGCAGTAGGTTTATCTTGCTTCATGATGTGTGGTGTAACCAAGGTCAGCAATTCTTGAGTGAATACCCTATTCTTCAAAAAAAATCAGCTCAATATAGCTCAGCTAGAGCTCTGCAAATTGGACAATGTAATTGGCGCGTAAGGCAGCTCAATTGGAAGTACCTGTTAGACCGTCACCCCTAAGAATTTCCTTACTGGAATATTTCAACTGGAATTTCAATTAAGTCATTCGGAGAAAACCCTGTCACACCTTGTTGCTATTTGCTTAGAAAATATATCAGTGCCAATTATTGTTCTTAAAACTGGTTTATTAGATAGAATTCGGAAAAAGTAATATAAGGGGTAATAAAGGTGAGTAGTATTGCACCTGCACCTGTACATCAGGTGTAATTAAGTACCAAAATAACAATCGTACCCATTATTTATATAGAGATGTAGCCTATATGTATCTAAATATATATGATAAGAGGTAGAACAAGTAATATTTTATTTGAATAAGCTTACGCTTTTCAAGCAGTCATTTTCCGAAGACTCCTGCACGCAGTCGAGGATCGGTCTGATGTCGCGGCTGAAGGCAAATACCGACATCGCTCTGCATTTTGCGAGGGCTACGCTTGAAGTCACGCACATTCTGTAGATACAAAAAACAATTTCAATAATTTCTAAATTCAGAATTATATGTATCTTTTAAGAATCTTGGTAGCAGAAAAGTACAAAGAAAAAATGCACGCTTAATTTAAATTTCAGGCCCATTTACACGGTGCAAGTTTCTTGCCTGTTGCATACAATTAAATTGAAGCAATAGAAAACTTGCACGGTCAAATTTTAAAATGTACAAACTATAAGAGGACTTATCACTAGAGCTCAGCGCTTCTTTATCTCTTACAATAAACCTTTGGATAAATAACATGAAAAAAAAATTGTGGGATATGGGCTGTTAGTTGAATTCTCTAGAAGGTCATAGGGCTTGTTTTGTAAAGCATGCATTGCATTTGCAACAACTCACTATAACGTCCTTACTTCTCAGAGTAGATCATGCTTGCTCAGTAAAAACATTGGTTGTACGAGTTTTTAGTTTAACGTTGATTCACATTGGAAAAATGTAGAACTTCAAAATGGGTTACCTGACAACCAGCTCTGGAGAACCGTGTCCTCTCTCGATTACTTCCGTGTAGTTAGCTTTCTTCAAGTAATCGACTGGCTTGATGGGAATGTTGTCAGCCACGTGATGGATCTTCTCAGAGAGGCCCAGTACGTTAATGAACCAGCTTGGCTTGGTGCTAGCACCTGTTTATTTATTAAAAATATACCGGGTAATTTTTTAACCTCAGCCAAATTTTTTGATAAAGGTACATGATACTGATATACTTTCTATAAAAATGTTACTTACGTTTTTTTTGTTTTTCGTAATTTTTTTTTCATGGAAATTAGTTAATTATAATGGACTGAACTTGCTCCAAAAATTTTGCTGGTAGTTAATAAAGCAGAAAAAAATATGGGAGCCTCACATTTGTTTGTTTTTAGCCTCACATTATTTTGTTCTCCATAGTTCTATAGCAGCTGACATTCTTTTTCTTTATGTTATAAGAGTGGCGACCATTAGCAAAAAAAACATAAAATTGGTCCATAGTTGCGCCAATTCAATGCTTACACTAACTTAGGGTTCTGTGGCAAAGAAATAAACTTTGTATCCACAATTACAATTACTTATTCGATCTACTGAATATATAGAATTCCAAAATTTCCTAACTCCTACGCATATACTGACCAGCATTATGTAATGACCTGACATGATTCACAATAGGGAAAATTGGCGTGAGAAGATAAGGGGAGCCGATACTGGGACTATGGATGAGGATACTTACCAGCATTAGACAGCTGCTTGACCTTCTCTCTTAATGGAGACAGTCGCGCCAATACGTCGTTGTGACCAAGCAGGCCTTGCCAGGGCCTAGCCGCCCAGGAGCAGGGCTTTTTGTCGCCGACGGGGACCTTTGATCCATCCACGCAAAGATATCTAAAGTTTGTAGGATCTTCCGGAGAAGAGTGTGCTGGGATTGTACCTAGGGGTAGCTGAAAACATTGTGATAATAGTCAAAACACTGGAGTGCAGTTTTTTTATGAATAAAGCGATTAGATAATAACATGTGGCTAATAAAATGGTTAACTTGAAGGTGGATGGCCACAGAGATTGTAGACGACCTAGAAAAACGTGAGGTGTGTGAAGCGGGATATGATGGAAGGGTTAGTTCAGATATTGTAAATTATACAAAACTATTTAGGGAGTTGACATACAGAGCCGACCCCAAATAGGGAGAAGGCGAAGAAGATGACGATGATGAAAGCGGATAAATAATATAGAGCCTCTGATATTGATCAATCTCAAATTTGTATTTACATTATAATATAGTCAGTTAGGGTAATGTACTCGTCTATGTAACCATGGCTGCATTGTGGCCAGATAATTATACCTTAGCTTTTACCATTAGATAAGTCGTAAAATAAATAGTACTTACTCCAAAGAATTTGTGTACATAGAAGACCTTTGTGAAAGCGACTTCGCCACCGTTATGGGCAAGACATTTCAGAGCTCCTTCGTATCCGCTAAAATCGTCAGGGTAGTCACACTTGTCTGGGTGCTGGCAGAGTGAACACAGCTGACTGTAGTGTTGTTCTGAAAATGGTATTACTCGTATGTTATTTGGTGCTGAAACGGTCTGAGTGCCAAATTTGCGTCGGCGTGGCTGAGATCACACATTCTGAACTGATTTTAATGTTATAATTTGGTGAGACATTGAATTTAAATCACTTTCGTGTGAAGTTTCGTGCACACTTGTGTGTGCCAAGATGTGTAAATACAGCTGGAGGCATTTGCTGGCAATTTTTGTCTGTCATATCACTAAATTGCTGAAAACTTGAATTTTAATATCACGTAACTATCTAATGCATAAAGGAATTATTAATTTCGAAACCGATTCACTGAAGCAACATGAGTCCTTGTACTATGGGCTCACTGGGAAAAAATAATAGTTAAAAATAGTCCTATTATGGGACAACTCAATGGGACTAGTGGGCAGTATTTTTTGATCAATTAAAACTTACTCCAAGCGCTGGTAGTTTTTGGATCAGGAGACCAAGTTCCAACGATACAAGATTGCTTGAAGAAAGTGGATAGAGCCTTTAACTCGTTCTCCTTCGGCGATATCGTGTGGTCATTCATCTTTGGGAACACTGATCTTTTCATTAGCATGGTCAGCGGTATCTGAAAACAAAATGCTGTCAGATGCAGTTAGACAATGACGGTGATTGTCCAGCTCTATCAAATATACTGTTATATAAAATACTAACTTTATGTAAGATAACAAACAATTTTCTTATATCTACGTCCTTATTAGTAGTCTACGAGTATCAAATCAAAGTACGGTGACTTTTTCAGACCAGATCTATTCGTGTGTACACTTCAAATAGGTGCCTAAGTTTTTAACCCTATAATCACAGAAGTATCCGCACTCAAATTACTGGGCCGATTTTGATGTTTTCCAGGGAAGGTTTACGTACATACTCGTGCGAATCCGGGGCGCGCCGCTAGTAAACTTTAAAAACCGTAACTAGGTAAGTATATACGCGCTGAAATATGTAGGATTGTATTAGTAATTTAAGTCATTTATTTCATAAATGGTCAAAGCAACTAATAAAATTGTTTTACGAGCAAATAAGTAGCAGTAAGTCAATCTTGATAAACATGTCAATGAAAAATATGACTGTTTTTATGCGATGCATACAAAAAAGTTGATCACAATACATGTTTGTATAATATTTTATGTAGATACCTATATGGTTTAACTGTGCAATCTTGTATTAAAGCGGAACCGGTTTCAGGATACACAGAATCACAGATGTTCGAATAGTTTTTGCAAAGTTGCTAAACTTGTTTGGTTTTGAGTAAATAGTTACTTAGGTACTATAAATAATGCAGGAGTTCGAGTGTAATGGTATTTTATAGCTATAAGGCTATGGTAATACCTACATACATGAACATGATCCTTTCTTATATCTACGTCCTTATTAGTAGTCTACGAGTATCAAATCAAAGTACGGTGACTTTTTCAGACCAAGGAATATACAGATCTATTCGTGTGTACACTTCAAATAGGTGCCTAAGTTTTTAACCCTATAATCACAGAAGGAAGTCAAAACGAGCAATTGAATTCTCATTTAATACAAATAGTAACAATTTATTTCAGTTTGATTGATTTTAAAATAAATTAGATAAATATAGCATTAGTCCTTAGTACCATATCTTGAAGTCGTAGAAATTGTAACGATGTTGCTATGGTTATAGATCTACTAGATAGGAAATTTCAAAAGTCTGGAATTTTTGGGTTCCGTACAAAAAATGAAAAAACGGAACCCTTATAGGATCACTCGTGCGTCTGTCTGCCTGTCTGTCGTCCGTCTGTCACAGCCATTTTGTTCCGAATCTACTGGACCGAATCAGGTGAAATTTGGTAGGATGTTGTAATCCTATAGGTAACCCAAACACATACGTGCAAAGTAAATAAATATTATTATATTAATTTGCAAACCTTACTGTGTTATAAATCAAATAAAAGGGCTCTTTATGAGGACCTCAAATATATTTTGTTATTATTGTAAAATAAATAGTTTTGATTTTATTCATGAAAGAAGACAAAAATTTACCACACCCCCTGATCTCCGTAACTACTGAGCCTAAAATTTTGAAAAAAAATACAAAATATAGTTCATTGCTTGTAGATTACAGAAAAACCTATAAGAATTTAATCAATTGTACGGAACCCTCTCCACGTGAGTTTAACTCTTGCACTTGGCCGGTTTTTTATAACTTAGACGCGATTACTCAGAAATACAAGAGCGTGTGTTCAAAATGCCTCCGACTTTTACCTATGTTGCAAAACTCAAATTTTACCGAATTAGTACTTATTTTATATCATTCATATATCCCACAACACCGTGTTTGTGTGATGATGTCTACTCCCATTGCCTCACTGATTGAATTACAATCAGCCTGTTTACCCTGCACTCTGACAGTTGACAAATTTCCAGCTAGGTATTTAGATTGCAATATTTTATATTCTACAAGGTTTCTTAGTATTTCGTCTTGGAGATGTTGATTTGATAAACACACGAGATCACATGAGATGTGTGATGAGACCTCATGTGTGTAACAATCAAATTGTACCAATGGTCCGAGAGCTGGTACGAATTTTTGGGTAGGTATTTGAGGCAAGTTAAAAACTTGTCACATACCTCTCCTAATATACCCCAACACGGAACTGCAGACTTGGCTGGTGAGTAGCGGGGCTAAAGCAACCTATAAATTTTTAAGTTTTATTTTAAATATATTTGAGGCAATATGCATTTTTTATATGTTGTAGTTTAATGTTTAAAGAATAAAAAAATCAATTAGCCAGACGATTTAGTCGGGGCTTTGATATTGCCAGACGCGTGCAAAAGTATTTTTCAAAAAAATATAAAAATGGTATTTGAGGCAACTTGAAATTTTAATAGGGTATTACTTATAACAAAAAAAAAAGATTCTCTCAAAAAGACAGGTCACTTTGATGGGACTTTTTACCTGCCAGGTCAATCTAAATAAATCAAAATGGTTTAGCCCCGCTACTTACCACTACTTTACCAGCTAGGGCTGCAGAGGACCACCTTTTGTCATGTCCGAGCTGCCCTACGTCATGTACCATAGAGGACCTTAATAAAGCTAACGACAGAGGGATCGCCGTGGCCACATACTGGTCACAGGTGATTTGAAATTGAAGCTACAGTGTAACCATTTCGACCCGATAAGAAGAAGGAGAGGTATGTGACAAGTTCTCAGCTTGCCTCAAATACTTACCCAAAAATTGGTGCCAGCTCTCGATCTACAAATAGGTATTTTGAATCGTTCAGATATTCCACAGAACCGTGTTTGTGTGATGTCCACCCCCATTGTCTCACTGATTGAATTACAATCAGCCTGTTTACCCTGCGCTCCGACAGTTGACAAATTTCCAGCTATTTAGATTGCAATATTTTATATTCTACAAGGTTTCTAGTATTTCGTCTTAGAGATGTTGATTTGACAAACACATGAGATCTCATCACACAACATCAACTTGATGTGTGTATCAATCAAATTGTACAAAATAGGTATTTCACATCGTTAAGATATTCCACAGCACCGTGTTTGAGTGACCACTCGCATTGTGTCCCTGATTGAATTACAATCAGCCTGTTTACCCTGCGCTCCGACAGTCGACTGACACATTTCCAGCTACCTATTTAGGTCACCTATATGATATTTTGTATTTCAGACGGCATCTTAGTATTTGCTACGTAAAATCGTACATATCTAATACACAGTAAAATTTACTCAAAGGTTAAGAAATACGCTAGTGGACATCGCCTATTGAATATTGCAGAAAAAAATATGGAACTTTAACATGATACTCGTACCGGCCTTAACACAGATTACCAACAAAACGTTCTGTAGCGCCATCTTAGTTGTTGACATAAGCTCTATAGGTATTATATTTACTTTATCGTCATAATCATCATATCAGGAAAAGGACGTCTACTACTGGTATGTCCAGTAGTGGACTTCCTGATGGCCTCCCCCAAAGTTTTCCAAAACGACCTTTTTTGAACGAAAGATTTTTTTTAACGTTTTTTTTATTTTTACTTACTATCCTTTAACTCAATAAATTATTTATTCTATTACTATTGCTCAAAATGTTATTTAGATGTTATTAATTGGTTGTTGGCTGGAATTTCCAGGTCATTTGCCATATAGGTATCTAATCTTAATTCTCTTAATTTTGTTTTTTGGATTTAATAGGAATATTAACTATCTTAGCTATCTAAATCCTAATCATCTATCGGAATAACCGTTAATTTATAAAATTCAAAATAAGGTTAAGATATAATTTACGAGACACAGGCCACAGCCGCTAAAGATGTCACCCTTTTAGGCAGATGATAATACATGAAGCATAAAGCCTGCTAAAATAAATATTCCATGTACCGTCGCACATCAAAATAGTTCCAAGTAAAGAGCTTCCCCAGGACAGCCTAGGCATCAGTCGGTAGCGGGGCGTGATATGAGAGATGTAAAGATTGTTATAATGCCAAAATATAACATATTAAATGAGGCACAGCCGCATGTCACGCGTTTAAGCGGACGAGATTATATGAAGCCTAAAGCCGACGCTAAAATAAATATTCCATTTACCGTCGCGCATCAAAACTGTGACACATAACGAGCAACCCCCGGACAGGCGTCGGGGACGTGATATATTATATGAGAGATATAAATCCGTTGTTTGAGCGAAAATGTGGAAAATATGTGATACTGAGCTGTAGCCAATTTCCATCCGATGCGTAACCTAATTTGCCTATAGATTGCACACGTCTGTTATCGTGTATCATTCGTTCGTCCGTCAATGCCACGTTTCATCGCTACACGGTTATTTTATTTGTTCCCCTTCACGCTTTTTGTTCTAGTGATGTGGAATTGTAGACTAGAGTTTATAGATATCGATAGATGGTCTTGAAAGCCAGTAAGTATATTGACAGGACTTCGAAGAGTATCGATACTCTCGATGGCACAAACTGAACCGTCAAAGTGAAAGATACTTAGGGACAATAGATATAGATATGGACAACGCGTCTAAATTTGAGATTGAGATTATGTAAGTAGGTACCTTTTATAGGTACTATTTATTCATCGCATTTAAACTGCACCAACTGAAGTTTAAATACCTAATGCAAGTTCAATTTGTTTGATACCAACTTCTGAGATTCTTGTTAGGTATATGAATAGTAGCAAAAGTGTTGTCACTATTAATATTTCATCGATCACCACTTTAATAAAATCCTATCAATATATCGACAGACTATCGATGCTGGCCTATAGAGTAACATCACTGGCTTTGTTCCTGTGTATTTTCCATCCGAACTGCTATTTGTATTTGCAAGACAAACGTTTTCGTGTTTCTTTTTGCAATTCTCGTTAATGCTACGAGAAATTCTTTTGTAAAATTCGCAAAAGACTTCTTTGGTTATTTTAGCATTATTCCATTGTATTGAAAGAAAATCTTTATTGGAGAGAGTATTTCTAACAGTTGTATTTTTCAGGTGAGAATTCTAACGAACTTGCAGTCTAACAGGAGTTAGGAGTTTTCTTTAATTACTTTGGGTCACTTGTTCGTGAACTTTGAAGTTAGTATCCTTTTTTTGGATTTTTTTTTACCAAACAAAATCAAATTTAAGTATATTTTTATTGTCGTTTTCAAATCACAAAACTTAATGGTTGTTTTTTCATTTTGTCAGTATGATAAAAGAATCTATGTTAAATTTTATCGACAAAACGTGATAAAATTGTGAATTGACACTCAACGGCCCACAGTAGGTAAGTAAAATATGTGTCAGGGTCGGGAATGTCGGGATCTCCGATTGTCACCAACAATCAAGTAATTTTGCTTGTGTTAGTGCATATCGAAATTCTGCAAAATATAAGAGCCATTATTAGAATCATATTTAGACTGAGCCGCTTTACTACCAGTGTAATAATACGATACAAAGGCGATCTAAAATGATTTACGATACCTAAGCTAAATGATCCTACCCTTAGTGTTAATGATAAACTATTCTTACCTTATATCCAACATTTCTGTTCACCCCAGTGTGGCACGACTTTAATCCTTTAAGTTCGTCCAAGCTGTTGATCTGCAAATCCTTGTGGACCACGATAACGGCTTGGTACCGGAACTCCGCTGTAGAAATAAGGCAAAGAATTAGATAATCTGTAGTCTGTAGGTATGCACAATATTGTACAATGCTTTGCTAAATTACTTAATTGAATTTTGACTTTTTAAGTACACTTGAAAATTTGCAAACTATATAAGTATGTAAAAAAATAAGGAAAATATAGTACCTACTTAGATGCTACTTATTTCTAAAGAAATTTCTTTCAGTAGACCCGCGATAGGAAATGGGAAGAAAGAGGTAATTGGCGTGTACCTACAATACAAAACTAAATAAATAAATAGACAAGATACATAACATACCTACATAAACATACATAAATATACTTACATAAATACATAAACATGAAGGATGGATTTACGGGCACATCTACAGAACGTGCGAAATAAAACCGTTCACGCAAATAAGGAGGATATGAGGGATTGTACAGGACGTTGAAGAGGAGGCAAAGGATTCTAGTGTTCCGGCAAAGACGGATGGGGAGCCACTTGAGTTGTTTGCGAAATTCAGAGACGTGGTCAAATTTCCTTAAGCCAAAGATAAAACGATACACAAATTCTGCAAACGTTCAAGCTTAGTAAGAAGGTCTTCTGTAGCGTCAAGGAAATAGGCATCAGCATAGTCAAGAAGTGGGAGTAATAGGGAATGACAGAAAGTGACTTTAGTTTGAAATGACAAGAAAATTTTGAAGACAGTTTAGAGAGTGAAGTATGTAAGAACTTCTTATTTTAGTACTTCATATATAGAATAATTCGTGATTTTTTTATTTTTTTTTATTAGAAATTTGAGTGCGTTTGATCTCTATCTAGCCTGATGGGAAGCTAAGATGAGGTCTAAGGTGTATCACGCAGACTCAAAAAATGCCTGTTCACTCTTGCCTTGAAAATCCCTAAATTATATGTATGGGGAAACATCGACGCAGGGAGGGAATTCCACACCTTAGCGGTTCGCACAATGAAGGAGGAGGCGAATCGAGAGGTACGATGAGGAGGAATATCGACCACAAATGGGTGGAATCCCTGTCCACGTCGTGTTGTCCGATGGTGGAATGGTGCAGGGGGAATTAAATTATGTAATTCCTGCGCACACTCCCCGAAGTGCAACCTGTAGAAGACACACAGACTTGCTACCAGTCGGCGATGTTCGAGGCTGTGGAGCCGTCCTGCCGTAAGCAACTCATCACCAACGAGTCTTCTGGCACGTCTGTCGATAGCTTCCCGTATCTATTAGTTTCATACGCAATCTTAATAGAATTACTGCAACCATTTTTGTCGCATTAGTTCCAATGAACTACTAAAACACCTTGATGAATCTCTTGTTTGTAATTTTTGTAAACTTGTTATTTTTATTTTCTCTGAAAAGCCCCATAGACACAATAAGGAACTAGTTCGGCTCATACCGGCGGCCATTTTGTACACATGCCACAACAAATTGAATAAGCGGTCCCAAAAGATGTTGATATTTTCAAGGAGTTAGTAGAAATAAACATAACTTACGTATGTGGCGAAGTGACCCGTTTTACCCGTGTGGTTTCGGGTTGGAATAGGACCACTCCATCTCTTCCTAAGGATGTCGTAAGAAGCGACTAAAGGATTAAGCACAAACATCTCGTGCTACAATTGCATTCCCAAGGAGGGTTAACGTAGGGCGGCGGCCGGTTGCAAAACTTTTTGCACAAATACATTCCCAAAGTGGGTTGACGTCAGGCAGGCGGCCGGTCGTAAAACTATAGCCAAATCATTTAAACTGTTCCGGCTATTTCTTTTCCATTTTGCAAGGTCTTTGGCATCCTTGGGTGACCATTGACATGCATGTTATATTTGGAGAAGAAAAAGCGGGAAAGCGCATCCCGGGCTCCAAAGCAGCACAGCTGAGGATGCAACCGGGAACGCGCTTAGACGAAGAAGATGTGGCGAAGTTGAATATTTCCCAAGAGTGTCGTTCAACTCTTGATTATTCTTTCGGCGCTTTTCGACTTCGTGTTTGTATTGTTTCGCAGACTTCAAGTTTTTATTGATATGATAATAAAAAGTAAGTAAAACGTGTGGTCAAACAAGTATAAGTACTCGTACTAAGTAAAGATTTATTAGGATTGGAAGATTTATTTTATTGGGTACATAAAGGATATTAGTAAGATACATCCAATTAATGTGTTTGGTCCCAAACATCTTTGTAAATGTACTCCTATGTTTTGAGATTTGAGATTGAATTCGCTCGATAAACTTTCTTGTAAACAAACTTTCACTTAATTAAAGTTATGTAAGTAAACTTAATAAGTTAAGATTGAAATTAAGCCAGTACCTACCTACCTAGATAGTCATGCAATCACAAATAACATTACCATACGGAATGTTACAGTTACAATGTACGGAATACGGAATGTAGCGATTACATATTTCTTCGGACCTACGTAAAAGAAATGAAATTTCTGAATCCATGAGGCTGTCTTTATCACTAGTAGTCGTATGATAAAAGTGTGATTAATGTAATATAACTTGTCTAGGTGCAAGTTAAACGCGAACCATTTTTAGCTTTTATTTATTATTGTGCACATTTAAAAAAATAATTTTAATATGATACAATGTCATTTAGGGAAATAAGTAAATCTAGACTAGGTAGCATTAAGAAAAACTAAAAGACTAAAAATATTAGATACTTAGTTAGCCGCTTAACTTCAGGCTTACCGACGAACTTATATCCTCTGGACGGTTCCGAAATCTTGATTTGATATTTTTCTTGCAACGTACCTACTTACCTATGAGACTTTCTAAGCCTACTGATACCAAAAACTCATATCTTTAGGTCATCAATTCGATCAACTAAAATGTACTACAAACTACAGTAGTATAGTTGAAGTTATCTTACCATCAGGTTCGTCATCAGTCCTGTACTCCTGGAAGAGGACAAAGTCCTGGTTGGGTATCTTGGAAGCCACGTACATGTCCTCTGGGTCTACTGGCACGAAGTCAGCTTGGCGTTGTTGTACGTAGGACAGGCATTCCATTCTGTTTAAACAAATTAAAGTTATATTGTTCAAAGCACTGAATGTCTTAAAAGGAAATTATCATAGCTATCCGTGCGGCATGGTAGCACGCAAAAACTTGAGGAAACAAGGACAGAATCTAAGTAGGTATATATGTTATGGATATTATAGACATAGCAACCACCTTTGTTATTAAAAAAAACGGAAAGAAAATTAAGTCTTCGAAGCACGTAGTACAAACGTCGCAAGAATAATAAACCTCAGACTTGTAGACCGGTATTTGCGAACTGCTTTTAATAATATTTGTAAAGAACAATAGAAAATTACGAATATCCGTAAGAAAACAGCAAGCTACAACTTTTTTCACTTCTATTATATACATTTGTTATAACGAAACACGAATGTGGATTAAATTTCGCTCATAAAATACAATTTACAAAATAAAATAACATGTTTTTATTAAATTTTAGAATGGCTTTGTTTTAAACTGGCGCGAAAAGATAAGGAGAGTCGACACCAAATGAAAAGGGAACATGACTAGAAGTGCCATTTTTGAAACGCGGATTCACGTAAACGAATGATTTTTACTTACAAAAAAACATTCGATTAGTGACTCCGCGTTTCAAAAATCGCGCCATAGGACTGATGATGATGCTCGCTTTGCAACTACGAAATTATGCGGAGCTAGACTGGAAAAAAATAAACTAAGCATACTTGGTTAAAATAAATGTAAGCCCTTTTAACTCAGACCTTTATAACTAGTGGTTCTGTAAGAACAGTAGACCTCGCGATCTGTCTTATAACCATGTAATAACTGATACTTTTCCATTACCCCTGGCTTAGCAAAGCTATTTCATTGAAATCCTAAGATGTAGGTTACACGCTCAGTTTGGCATCAGTTCAGTCCATCAGTCTGGCTGGTCAGAATGATCGGAGAATGATCGTGTAACCGACGGAATGACAGACTGATGGTTCGAACTGATGAAAATTATAATGTTGTCAGTCTGTTTTGAATGATGAAAGACTGATGGGAGACCGATCGCGTAACCCGTTCGTATCATTCTCGCGTCAGTCACCGTCCTTTACTATACAGCGTACACCAATGTACATAAGGTACATTGTACCTCTTTGCCGTACACGTATTTTTTATCAGTCTGCTGTCAGTCTAGATTGACCGTGTAACCGTGAAAATCAACCATCACTCTGGCGTCAGTCAAGTCAATCCTGACTGATAGACTGAACTGATGCCAAACTGAGCGTGTAACCTTCTTTGTTACATGTGTACAATAAATAGAGCAAGCAATGTGTGTAATAAATAGAGCAAGGGCTCTAAAGCCATTTCAGAAAAAAGAATTGTAAGTCAAGGAACTGGTGTGCCAGTTTTCATCAAAATCGGATGAAAAATGCGATCTGTAGGCGAGAACAGACAGACGGACTAAGCATTCTTGGCCAATCTTGAAACTGAGACGCTTCGCTCGCTTTGTCAATTAATATACTATTTTCTCCTATAATTTTAACTTGTGAAGTTAGCACAAGATTGTCTCACTCACATGAGACACATTTAACAATAAATCCATAGGACTGAGAACATAGCTGGAAATTAATTTTTGCTGTTCTGAAGAAAATGCCAGCAACTGTTTTTTTTCCTGCCCTGATCGTGAAAGCTAATTAAAAGAGTGACTATCGGATTGTTAGGTATAACAGGCAGTGGAGCTAATAAAATTAGAAACCTGAGAATATATTTTGTTTCATGTGGTAGGTAAAAGGGTCTTTATGATATCGGACTTTACTAAACTTGGCTCTGTCTACCATATAAAAGTTAAAAACGTGATATTGTTGACCGATAGATAACACTAGTCAACAAAATTTAAAGAATTTAGCAATGATGTAAATGGTATCGTTTATAGGAAGGGTTGCACAATATTAGACTGGTATTTAATAAATGCAAAACAGTTAATTGATTTTTTTGGAAGAATAATTTTTAAATTAGCAAAATAAATGAAAAATTGTTTTTTTACATGTAATCTAATATTTAAAAAATGAGGCGTCCTGTTTTTTTTACAACTAGATATTTTTTTATGTATCAAATTTCATAAGAAACCACTGCAAGTATACTTGTAGCTTGTAGCAACATTTTGTTGATTACCTACCTAGTGTTTTTAAAGGATGCTGAGCACTCACCTGTCTCTGGCTGCAATGCATTCTAGCTGTGCTTTGCTTTTTGTTTCCACTTCTAACATCTTCTCGCAGTCCTTCATGAACTTTGCCGGCACACATATTTTGTCTACGAAACAAACAATATCAATACTATCAATCAATATCAACAGAAATAATGTAGTGGAGCCTCAGAAAGAGTAGCTAAGAATTTACAATTTGGTTTACTACTAAATATTTTTTTTTATTAAATAATTTTACGGCTCTGGATACAAGTCCTTAAGAGCCTATCTTTAATTTTGTTCTTTATTCCTAATCCTAACCTAACCTAACAAGACAATCAAAAGGGTGGTGTAGGCCTTTGACTGCTGCAAGGGAGCTTCTGGCGACAAATCTATACGAGTTCACTGGTTTACATAGACGATTGAGTGGCGGACGACGCCCGAAGACACCCACACAGTCCGCAAAATAAATATCACTACAGCCGTACCATGACTGTCCACTTTAACTATTTCGCACATTGTTCATGTTATGAGCATTTATAACACCAAACAACACCAATTTCATATTATAAAGTCCACTAAAATCAATTTGTAAAATAATTTAAAGCAAACTCCAACCGAACCCCTTGACTTCCCGCTAAAAACCCCACTACTAAATATTCCCGCCAATACTTTTTTTTAATTAAATTATTTTACGGCTCTGGATACAAGTCCTTCAGAGCCTATATTTAATTTTGTTCTTTATTCCTAATCCTAACCTAACCTAATCCTAACAAGACAATCAAAGGTTGGTGTAGGCCTTTGACTGCTGCAAGGGAGCTTCTTGCGACAAATCTATACGAGTCCACTGGTTTACATAGACGATTGAGTGGCGGACGACGCCGAAGGACGCCCCACAAAGTCCGCAAAATAAATTTCACTACAGCCGGACTATGACCGTCCACTTTAACTATTTCACACATTGTTTATGTAGCATTTATAACACCAAACAACACCAATTTCATATTATAAAGTCCACTAAAATCAATTTGTAAAATAATTTAAAGCAAACCCCAACCGAACCTTGACTTCCCGCCAAAAACTCCCCGCCAATACTTGTGCCAATAAAGTATTTTTTTATTTTATTTTTTTATTTTTCACATTTATTATAAACAGCCAGTGCTCAATTTAGGCGGCCATACATGTGCAGTATTTTTTAATAGTAGAAAAAAATTTATTGTTTTTAAAATGATTTCTATGCTCGATATAAAATTATATTATATATTATATATATTAATATATAAAATTTATTTATAACGTTGATGTGGTATTATTACACAAGTAGGTACCTACATAATTAAGGTGATAACCTGCTCGGTAGAAAACAAAAATATACTTAAAGTAAACAAATCGATAACTTATTTTTACATCATTGTAGAAAGATAAAGAAATGTAGGTACATAATTAAGTAGGTTTTTTATTACTTTTTTCATCGAGCATTCTCTAATAAACCTAGGTACAAATATTAAAATCAACTAAACCACATTATTCACACGTTCACAAAAACTAATACAAATAAAGAAAAAACACATACACGGTGATTTACAGTTCACACAAACAATCAATGCTATCAGACACGCTAAGTATTTCAAATCCATTGTGTATAGTGACCACGGGCCACGATGACACTTGCCGAGATACTACCAGTTATCCGATCACTGACTACTTTTATATTCATTCACTATCTTCGTTTTGTGCTTATGTGCTCATATGAAGAGAATAAAATTGATAACTTGTATTGATGCAGCGTCGTGTGAGACCGAAGTGATTATATACTCTTTGTGTGAGACTGTTTCGTTTTGTGTTGAAGATTACCTGATATATCTGCCTACACATTCGATGTAGGTAGGTGGTGTCGAATGTTTTATGAAACAACCACTCAAGTATGCATAAAGCCGAGAGTCATTGCTCGCAGGGGAGTCAGTTTGATTAAATGATACAGCATTGAAGCGAATTTAGCTATTTTTAGCACTAAATTACGTCCTAGGAAAGATTTTTGATTGGAAATAATTATTAAATATACTTGAGAAAAGTTTATTTGAAAGATCAACACACAGTTTTACAGATTTTATAAAATAATTAACAACTAAAATATAAAATAAAGATAAAATTAATCTAACTAAATTAAAACTAATAAGTAAACTAAATATAAAGGTAAATTATTCTAAAAACTAAAAAATAATTAAAAAACTATAAAAAGAAATACTATATACAACACAAATACCTAACTATTTAAAAAATAAAAATAAAATTACAAATTTACAAATAAAAAACGTCGCGCAGATCATATACATTAATATACTTATTAATATACCCACTATACTATAATTATCTTGACTGTATCGTACCTCTTTGTAAAAAACTGAAAAAAGTAAAAGGGTATGTACTGGCTGATATCATTAATCATCGATGAGAAAAGCGTGATTTCTTTTTAATTTAATAATTTTCGAGCGATTTCGGCCAGTATTTGGCAATAAAAAAAAAATGTTCTATAACATTTGTCAGTATAAAGAACCCAGACAGAAATTAAAAAAAAAAACCGGCGCGAGCTGTCAATATGTTCAAAACTTTTTCAAAATTGATTATTTGTTGATTATCGCATCTTATTGATGATGTTGTTTTAATGAAATTTAAAAAATAATTAACTTCTATACCGTTTACCTTACCTTATTACAATGGATTGGATTCATTGTAATAATTGCTTTTCCCAGTTAGACCCTGGAATTACTCTTCATTTGACGTCTTGCGGTCATATGTTTTGTAATAACTGTCTGGACAATGGTTGGTTTTTTATGCTTGCAAAAGTTTTTGTGTACAAAGATAGCTAGAAAATTATGTTTGAATTCATATGGATTTAAACATCATTTTAATTCTTTTACTTTGTTTTAGGCGCTCAGCAAAGCACCTGTATTGTATGTCGTATGCCTTGCTCAATTATGAAACTTGTCCCTGATGTAAGTAATAACTAACTTCTTATTACATGTAAACATTATGCATTCGAACTTTTAAAATTAAATCTTATACTTTTATATCATAGATGAAACCTGAAATCCAAGACTATTTTACGGAACCGGAAGAGATAATCAAGAAGTGTTGCGAAGTATTACAGTTTCAAAAACAACACAGACGAAGGCTTCTATCGTATTTATTTCAGTCAGTGAGTATTTTTTTGTAAAATTATCTAATAATAACTATAGAAGGTAGTCTGTTTGACTGTACGTTAAGAATAGGAACGAAGAACACCTAACTGTTATGAAAAACTACTGAACCAATTTCTAGGAAAGATTTTTTATTATTATTTAGCACGAGCTATACGCCCCACGCCCATCTTATATCTAACAGTGTTGAACAAACTCATTGGGTCACGTGTTGGCCAAAGAATACGTCATCAGCTGGGAGTGTTGTCACACTGTGTGATTGAATTACTACCGAGCAAAATGCATTTAACAAACCAATAGATATTTATAATAGATACATGCAAAAGGTTACAAAGTTTCATCAGCAACAAGCTTCGTCAAAAAGTGTACAAAAAGTATCCACAACATGCTTCGGCAAAAGTTGTAGGTACTCGTTCTTACCTAGTTACAACAAACCAATTTTGAACTAATAATTCAATATAATAATTTATTGAAAATTAAACAGATGAATCACACAATATACAGCATAGTTATGTTAGTATTTTATATTCATTAACCTTATTCGTAGTCATTAACTAATTGAGAAAGACTTAAATTTACTGAAAAGAACAATCAGTGGTACTAACACTTATTGTGACATTCGTGAGGCAGTCTTGGGCCATCGCCCATCACGGAAAGAGCCCTTGTTTTATTATACCATACCGTCTTGGATTTCAAATTTATACATCCTTTTAAAGAAATTTCCGACCAAGTAGAAAACCATGTCTCTTTATTTTATCTTTCAATTTAAAATGGAATCTGTTTAATTCTACTAAAGCAAGGCTAATCGCCCCCAGAGACTGGTAATTGCTGTCTCGTGTCAATTATCTCAGCTGTCTTTGACTAAAGCTGGTCTTTGTTGGCAGCTGTAACAAGATAGAGAAATTGGATCAAGTGGTCGACATTTTGTAAGACAGTTATAGTCTTTACACTTTACGAAGTTCGGTGGCCCAGTGGAAAGGACGCATTGCTAGCGATAGCACAAAGTCAAAGTGAAAGTCAACATTTTTTATTCAATGTAGGATAAATATATCACTTATTACAGGTCATTATTTTTAATTATTTTGCAACGACCACTGCTGAAAAGAAACGCCGAAAAAAACTAATTAACACAATATTGGTCGCCTACGCGCGAGAAGGGATTTGCCAGTTTACAAAGATATTATGCCTAATACAATGTTATCACAATATAAGATGTAAACACAAGTTAATCAACCCCAGAGGTGATCAACACTTGGATGGGTGACAAGTGGCATAAAATTTTCTCGAGTTCCTCAGTGCTTCGGAAGGCACGCAAAGCCGTTGGTTCCGGCTGTCATTATTGTATCAAGTCGTCAAGTATTTTCAGATGACTTTAGGCAGCTTGAGAAATCTGAAATTAGTGTTGGCCACTTACACACACGAAATACAAAAACTTTACATAGTAGTCTTTCTAGCTTACGGGGCAGACATAACCTTTATTCCTAATGGAGTGTGCGGCTCTAAGCAGACAGAGCCCCCAGGGCCGCAAGACCCAAAGGCCACTTTAATGATAAATAATAAATAAATATATAGGAAAAAATCACTCTGATTGAGCTAGCCCCAAAGTAAGTTTTAAACTTATGTTATGGGATACTAACTCTACGATACTATATTTTATAATAAATACATATATAAATAAACACCCAAGACCCAGGACAATTTGAAAAATACCATTTTCCAACTTGACCTGGCTGGGGATCGAACCCAGAACCTCCGGATTGGCGGACTAGCGTGTTGACCATTACACCAAGGAGGTCGTCAAGAACTTTTTTTTAGCGTGATGGTGGGCGAGAAGATAGAAAAAGGAATAAAAATAATGATGGGTTGCTAGCCATTAGCTCCATCGGTTTTTACGATCTGTACGGGAAGACAAGCAGCTGGTTCATTCTAAGTATATCCTTTTCTATTAGACTAGCATGGAACAAACCAAGGGTATTGAAACCTTTCACGTTTGGAAAGATCATGTGCATAAGATCGTTTTGTTTTTCGTGAGTGTAAGTGGCCAACACAGCACTTTTTCAAGCTGCTTAAAGGCATCTGACATAGCTGGACGACTATCATCCAATGATAACAGTGGACTATCGGCCTTACGAGTCTTTAGCACGGAGGAAGCTCGAGAAATTTTGATGGCACTTCTGGTCACCCATTCAAGTGCGGACTACGATTAGTTCACTTAACTTGCTAAGATGATCTTTTTTTTCATCTCCGTCCATCAGATAATAGTGACAGATTGCTAGTCCATCATATAGCCGTGTGGTTCCCGTCAAAGTAGAATACGACCACTCCAAGTCTTCCCGTGGATGTCATAGAAGGCGACTTAGGAAATACAAATTAAACAAAAGCTTATAATTATAAACATCAATGAGACCTCTCCAACCCGTCTGGCCAGCGTGGAGGGTGTAGGCCTAATCCTCTGGCTGCTCTGGCTAATATATGGCTCTGGCAGTACAGAGAAGGTCGTGCATCTGCAGTGGACACTCAAAAAAGACCTGATGATGATGCTAGTCCATCGCCATATTATAAGGAAATCCAGATTAGCATTATTCTCTTGATTGATTTCTACGATCTGCGCTGGAGAAGAAGCAACAACATTAATTTAGTTTATTTTTAAGCAGTGTGTTTGTTTATACGCATCATAGGGATAGGCATCATCATTTGACGACCTCTGTGACGCAATGGTTGACACGCTAGTCCGCCAATACGGAGGTTCTGGTTTCGATCCCCAGCAAAGTAGGAAAATGGCCTTTTTCAAAATTGTCCTGGCCCTGTTTATCTATATATGTAAATACATAAATGGATTAACAATAAACAACATAAATACATATCATAAAATATAGACAGTACCTGTGACAGTGTACCGTTGTGTTAGTATCCCATAGCACAAGGTTAAAACTTTCTTTAGGGCTAGTATATTTATTTATTTGTTCTCCTCCTTTTCCTCCGTGCGTGGTCCAGTGATCAAGGCGTTCGCCTTGTGATCCGGGAGTCGTTCAAATCCTACTGGGAAGCATACTTTGTGAAAAGTTGTTTTCAGTCTGGTTGCAGGCTTAAATCACCTGATTATTCGAAAAGAAGATGATTTAGTGCTTCTGAAGGCACGTAAAGTTGTGGGTAGTCTCGAACGCCATCTAGCGTTTGTTCAAACCTATTCTAGGATTGTTTTTGGTCTACCCTTTTGGTTGCGGAGGTCAGACGGCCATCGCTCTGTGTTAAAACCAGTAACCATCTCGTCTAGGTTTAGGTAGCGGACCCGGGCTCTGAAGTATAACCGCTGAGGATGGAACCGGGAATACGCTCGGATGATGATTTATTTATTTATTATAGGGTCCCGAACTAAGTCATGGTTTTTACTTTTCCGTATCATTGGTCCTCTCGTGTAATCCATAGACAAAAAAATTCTACACGGCTAGAACAGAGCTGCGGCGAATGACTGAGCTGTGCCAGAAACAACACAAGCAGCTGAAGGAGTGCCAGAAAACTATCAAACATCTGGAGGCGCAGGCTGCGGGCCATTCAAGTATGTATAAATTCAGGGGTTTTTGTTTTTAGAAAAAAAAATTCTTACGAATTTGAAAATGGGTTCGCAAAACTTAGGAATGTCTCGCATAAAACTGATATTTTTATTTGGTCTATATAGTACCTTATGTAGACTGGTCCGAAAAATATTATTTTATTTAGTCCGTCAGTAAGATTATCCAAAAATAATGGACCCATATTCTTCTGTTTATTGCACGCCTCATAAGCGAAGCGCATGAGGTAGTGCTCTACTCTCGCCTTACAAAAATCAAGTGATTTTTTTAACTAAATGTGTCTCTATTTATTTTCTATCGCACTTGTACAATAATATTTACACATAAATGTCAAGGAAAAACACTAGTTTCAACACTTATGACATTTTTAAAAGACATTTTGCCTTTTAAATAAATAAAAACAATGTTTAATAAAATCATTTTGTGGACGTCCGTGTGTCTGTATGTATGGAAACTGGCGTGGTCACGATAACTCCCGAAAAACTTATCTGATTAAGTCCATTTTTTTATACGCTTCAGTATTATCCAAAACTAAGTCCTTTCGAAGATCACGGTCTAATTCAATGTAGTTTAGTTATAGCGAGCAGCAAAAAAATTCAAATCGTCGCGCGTGAGCACGCCATTTTGTTACAAACCAAAATCTTACTGTCAAAAACAAATCAGGGTGACAGAACTTGAGCTGCTCTTCGCGCACGCGTAGATCGTCGGGGTGTAGGCAAAGAGGTTTGCAATGGGTCCTCCTTCACAGTGCCCGCTATATCTTTCTCAGAGGGAAGTTAAAAATAAAAGTTAAAAATAATCTCCAGTCGTGCGTTAAAGCCGACACATACTTTTCTTCGTTTTAAGTTAGCAATAAAACAATCAAAATCAATTTAATTGTGAAAAATGATATTATGAGGCGTGCACTTTTGGATTTTCCAAACTATTAAAGTAATTCACTAAGATACAGCGTAACGAAGTTTCGGAGTGGGGGTGATTAAAACGTTACCGTCTTTTGAAAATCATACTAGATCGTGACGTCATTAATTTAAATTCGCTATGTCTTCGTCAGTATTTGCTTATCGGAAAAAAGAAAAAATACATATACATATACAATATTTTTTAATAATTTACCTGATAAGCCAAACATTTGTTTAGTCTACTCCAAGACTTTCCGTGGATGTCGTAGAAGGCAAATTAGGAAATATATGCTAAACAAAGCTTGTAAACATCAATGAGACCACTTCAATCCGTCTGGCCAGCGTTGAGAGTGTAGGCCAATCCTCTGGCTGCTCTGGTCAAGTATGGGGCTCTGGTACTACAGAGAAGGTCGTGCTCCTGCAATGGGGACTAAATAAACGGGCAAGTGCGAGTCGGACTCGTACATGAAGGGTTCCGTACCACCGTACAATGTTTTAAAACGCTGAAGGAACACGTTTCTTGTATGACGACCCCCTTTAATTATTGACTTTATCTTATTTTTAGTATTTGTTATTATAGTGGTCATAGTAATACATAATCGGTAAAAATTTCAGGTGTCTAGCTATAACGGTTCAAGGGATAGAGCCCTGTGACAGATCGAGTTAAAAACGCTGAAAAAACACATTTTTTGTTTGACGACTCCCTTTAATATTCAACTTTTTTTTATTTTCAGTATTTGTTGTAATAGCGGCCACAGTATACATAATCGGTGAAAATTTCAGGTTCTCTCAAATCTAGCTATTACGGTTCAAGAGATAGAGCCCTGTGACAGACGGTGCAAGTGTGCAAGTGACAGACAGCGGAGTCTTAGTAATAGGGTCCCGCCCTATTACTAAGACTCTGTCTGTCTGTCACTTGCACCCTTCGGGTACGGAACCCTAAAAAGAGCTGATGATGATGATGATGATACTTGTATAGTATAGTCTTGATCACAACATGCTAAAAAAATTGTTTACTTACCAAATTTTCTTTTATAAATATTCATTTGCGTTTGATAAATTAATTTTCACACTGCAGCGCTCTCCACCAACAATTTTGCAAAGTACTTCCCTTAATTGCGTAAATTTTAATTTCATTAAGCCTGCAGAAATTTCACGGTATAAATGAAATTAAAACTTCCTGTTCGTTCGGTAATTTATGACAACCACCCGAAGTGTCAAACATTCTCAAGAAAGACCGAACATGGTTTGTATTGCATTTCAAGTCATGTAAGTGAGAATCTCATATGACATGAAATGCAATACAAACAAACCATCATTTGACGTGTATCTGTGTGTTCAACTGTGGCATCGTAGCTCTTAAACCAATTGCCAATGGACCAAACCAAACCGATTTCGATGCGATTTTTTTAATCGAAAGCCTTGTCTGTCGAGATGGTTCTTAGTCATGTTTGATGGAAATCGGTTCATCAAATTAAAATCAAAGAAATATCTACTCAATATGGCTAGCGATATGGTTTAATTTAGCTCACGTCAGAACTCAGCACCTTTTTTTTCTTTTATTAGAAATTTGAGTGCGTTTGACCTCTATCTAGCCTGATGGGAAGCTAAGATGAGGTCTAAGGTGTATCACGCAGACTCAAAAAATGCCTGTTCACTCTTGCCTTGAAAATCCCTAAATTATATGTATGAGGAAACATCGACGCAGGGAGGGAATTCCACACCTTAGCGGTTCGCACAATGAAGGAGGAGGCGAATCGAGAGGTATGATGAGGAGGAATATCGACCACAAATGGGTGGAATCCCTGTCCACGTCGTGTTGTCCGATGGTGGAATGGTGCAGGGGGAATTAAATTATGTAATTCCTGCGCACACTCCCCGAAGTGCAACCTGTAGAAGACACACAGACTTGCTACCAGTCGGCGATGTTCGAGGCTGTGGAGCCGTCCTGTCGTAAGCAACCTTTTCGTATAAATATCTAGACATCCATTGCAAGCCAATTTAATTTTTATTACTCTGGAAAAACGATTCGTATAACTGAATTTACCACCCGGAGGGGCCGCCTGCGCGCATAGTAATAATGTAGGTACATTTTCGATACCTAAACGGGGAGTGGCACAGGCCTGCCTTTACTCCCATTTCGTAGCCAGATTTGGTAGCTAGCTACGAAATGGGAAATGTGCTTTCCCATCTCGAAGCCAAATACAAAATGTGAATGACTTTCTCAGCTCGTAGCTGGATTTGGTAGCTGAATTCGGGATGGAAAATGTGCTTTCCCATCTTGTAGCTAGTGACCAAATGGGAAATGAGGGGTTACTACGCACATTTGCGAAAAACGGCCACTTTTGGCAAATGTGCATAGTAAAGCTTAATGCTCTCATTATTAACTGTAAACAGTAGTTCATAAAATACTTTGAAGGGTTATCTAGGATTTGATAGTAGCAAAATTTTAAATAATGTCTCCGTTTTCTTTGAAATGATTTATTTTAAATGGGGGCAGCACTGGACCCCGAAAAATTCAGGTACGGCCTTAATGAGAATCGGTTAAGCCGTTCAATAGTTATTTAGAGGTTGAGCGCTTCAAAGCGTCAGAGGTTTTTTTATTTGCCTAAATAAACTTGTATTCAGTATATTCATCCATCTATTTATACTTATAATATTAATTTAAAGTCCCTGGCGTGTTTATGATAAATGATTTATCAGTCAACTTGTATGGGAAGCCAAACTTAATTTTTCACAATTCGACAGTTCTACTAGGAAAGTTGTTCACTATCATAAACTGAATTCAGTCTTAAAATAGTTTCCGTATTGTCAAACCCTGTATATTTTTTTCTAGAACAAGTATCCCCGTTCAACATCCCAATATCTCCAGCGTCGAACGTGTCTCCTAATTTCTTACAAACTACACCGACTTACAAGAGGACAGCCAAAAGTACTCCTTACAGCGTAAGTTTAAGATTTAGTATTTAATGTTGTACAGTCAACGACAAAAGTAGATAATCATAGTAGATATTATGGGCTAGTCTGCCACTCCGAAGGTTTTTAATTTGATCCATGCAAGTTGGAAAATGGTCTTTTTCAAATTGTCCTGGGTCAGTGTTTAACTGTATATGTAATGTATTTATTATAAAATATAGTACCGTTGACGTTCCCATAACGCAAGTTTAAACTTACTTTGGGGTTAGCTCAATCTGTATGATTTGTCCCTATATAACTGTATTTATTTATTATAATAAGAGTTATTCCTGAATGATAGAGAAACTCGTACCATTTATGTCAGTGTTATGAAAAACCATCTATCCACCTTCATAAAAAACCGAAGCACTCTGCGAGTGCCGACAGAAGTGAAAACTTGAATAAGGTGGTGTCGGTTACGGTAACAGTGTCGCGAGTTAAATCGTTTTTTCCCATCTCAAAAAATGCCCAACGCACCTAAAGAAGTTTTCACTAAAAAAAAAACTGCGTTTTACGGCCCAGGGCTCTGCCGACTCATTAAGGAAAAACGTGATGTGTGTGTATGTGTGATGAAAACCTCCTGATCTTATAGCGATGTCAGGTTATCAAAAGTCATTTATATGTATAGAATTAAAACTCTGATGTCTATCATCCACTTTTCTCCTTTACTGAATATTTTTAATAGGGATGTGGACTGAGTCCGAAATATATTATTTTATTTAGTCCGTTAGTTAGATTATCCAAAAATAATGGGGCCATATTTTTCGGTTTATCGAAGTAGTAAAAATTCACAAAGATACAGCGCATCAAAGTTTCTCACCGTCTTGTGAAAATTGTACTACATCGTGACGTCATGCGAAATTAAAATGCACTGTATCTTCATCATTATTTGCTTATCAGATAAAAGAAAAAAATACGTAAGTACTCAATATTTTTTTTAGTTCACAAATATTTTTGAGGCACAAAAATTTTTTTAGTCCACACATCCATATTACAACAATTAGAGTAATTTGCAGTATTATTATTACATCTGTTATTTTTTAATATGATCGAAAAGCAGCCATTTTATTAATGGAACATGTAGGTGTGCAATAATTAGCTATTTATCATCCAGAGTTATCAGAGGTCTACCAATGAATAAATATTCTTGTTTATTTCCTTAGTTACTGGTGATTTTGTTGTGAGGGAGCAGGGAATATCCCTATATCAGTTATATACTTGTTTACATTATAACAATCAATATATAATATGAAACGAAGTCGCTTCTCGAATCCCGCCTTACAATACACTTTATTTTTAAAATTGTATTCTATTAAATAGAAAAAAACTATTAATTTTTATATATATATAGTTTTTAGGGCCGATAATTAATTATGGAACATAATGTCAGTCAAATGTTCACCTCTAGCAGCATGGCAGATTTATGTGAACCCTTTTTCATTGCGTTTTTTTTGCGTGAGAAAGCCGTTTCCATAAAACATACCTAGGTACCTAAAGTTATAGGTGTCCCTTTCTATTTTTTTGCATTGGCAGTTTGTGGGAAAGGGATGTTTATTGCTTTTTTGGGAATGGTAGGTATTTAAATATAAGAATTATGAAAATATAATCTTAAAGTACGTGGAATGGAAATATAAACGTTAAGTAGTTACGTTTAATTTTTAATGCTGGTTTTTTGAGCGTAGTCATTCTAGATTGTATTAATTTCTTTGGGCGAGACCATTACTGTCATTAAATTGTTATGTTGTCAGCAACCGTATCAATCTAACCTCGTGACCCCGTCGCGGATAAGCAAGCAGAGGACAAGCAGCAACTTCAGCTCGCACAGTCAGGTAAGTTGTTTTTTTTTAAAATAAATATGTCATGTATGCTAAAGTCTATTCAAAACTAGGCTTTAGCCGGACATTTTTGGCTTTTCGGGTCGTTTAATTTTTCAGCTATGAATAGACTTTTGCACTTAACTGTACCTACGTAGTACGTAAGTACATACCTACTTTCTCTACATTTATTTATAATTATCGAGTTCGGGCATTAGATATTTTTGTTTTGCGTTGACAAGTGAAGTCTTAGAAGATTCATTCTCAAGCTGAATGATGCAATCGAAACGGAATAAAAGCTAGGAACATTAAGTTTTATAAAGCAAACAAAAATGAAAATCCTCGCACATTTTCAAAAGGCATCCAGTATTTTCCCGTATTTTCTCAACTGAAAATACTTTTAACATCCCTCTATTCTATTTCAGAGATCTAATACGTCGAACAGGATTTCGTCGACGGTGTTCACTCCTCCGACGCCCGAGTCAGTAGGGTACTCCGACTTTTTAAAGAACTTGTAATGGTATCAAGATGAAAGATTTGTTGCTTGCGACGCTAAAGCGAATTGTGTTATTTTTTTTTAAATCCTGACCCTATGTTGTACCAAGTGCTGCCCAGAACTGATATATCAAAACTAAAGTCAAAAGTGATGAAAAATAATAATTATATTTCCATGATAAATTAGCATTGGGTTCCTAGCCGCATCACCTATTAACATGATTAGTAATGCTAATGCGGCTAGGAACCCATCACTATTTTGATTTCTTTTTCTAGCTTCTCGCCCACAATCACGCTAAAAGTGCCCTTTGGGTCTTGCGGCCCTGGGCTCTGTCTGCCCCATTAAGGATAAAAACGTGATAGTGTATAGTACTCGTATAGTATATATATATATACCTATCACTTTCGTCTATAGTTTCGAACTCGCAAGGGGTTCATTTTCAAGATTATTGCAAGACTTTAAGTATCTTTTAAAATACGAGTATAATACTCGTATTTATAGCAAGTATGTGGTCTTTCCTTAGTATAATAATAACAAGTCTGTAAACTCTTTAGTTTAATAGATTAGTCTTACTCTTTAGTTTAGTAAATGGAAATCTATCTCTGAAATCCTGAAGTAAATCTCCGTTAACAAATAAAAATACGTACTTTACATATAATAATATACCTGTATTACCAAAGAGTTTAAACATTTTGATAAAGAGTTTTGGATACTTATCACCTAACTTCTGGCGTTCGTTTCTGGGCAGCTTTGGGTTCAAACAATGTCAATCTCTTTTGAATACTGACTTCATGAACCAAGCAATGACGTCGTTCAATTGTTTTTAAATTAACTGTAAAATTTTTTCTGCCAGCCTTTCATAATCTGAATGAAATATTTTTTCTCAATAGCTCACCGAAGAAAACAATCATAACAAATTGTATGGATTTCATAACAAAGCATTGGTTGGTTTGTTTTCTAGGTCCTTCCATAGTCAAGCTAGCAATGAGTCAGGGTATATCTCCAATAGTCCAGTATACTGCAACGGCGTTGACAGAAAATGTTCGTTCAATAAAAAAAATAAAACACTAGTAGACATTAAGAAGTACAGATTTGGTTAAGTTGATTTGATAATTGTTTCATGATTTATTATCGAATAAGCTGTAATGCATGTCATGCATGTAAATGAGTAAATATTTTTAATGCATGTAAAAATACGTTTTTCATATTATAATTGCTTTGATTTTGTTCTTAAAATATAAGGTTTGATTAATTATTTGTCTTGTTTTGTTTTATTACGACATGAGATAGTTTAAAAAAAGAGCATGTAAATACTTAGGGTTCCAGCTGCTACTTAATCACCCTAGATGTATAAAAAGATAAATAAAAACCTTTTTTAAGCTGCCATAAAGTCCATCGTACGACCAATTACGAAGTTGAACGAGTCTAAATAATGAGATGCAAATAGTCGAGAGACAAGAAAATATTTTTTTAAGTTTTTATCGCCCTAAAGCTGACCGTGCTCTTTCGAAATCGGAATTCTCTCATAAGAGGAAAATAATTAACGATAATTATGTTAATTTAATAATTAATTAAATTAACATAAGATTCACTGTTTTATCTGTAGAGTTTTTTTAATTTTATTATAATTGTTGCGATTAAGTTAGTACCACTTACCTCCCTGACTTTTATCGTATTTAATACTTCTTTTAGCTAATATAAATTCTTGCTTGTCAGTGATGTGGTCACATTAGAAAAGCAAAAACTTTAAAAAAATAAAAAAACATTAACTAAAGGGTTTTCCAATAAGAGGTGTTATTTTGAATAGCCCGCTATTTCGGTAGATGTCACTTTTGAAGCTGTCATTTTTTGACATTTGACAACTAGAAACTACGCCATTAATAAAAATGGACCGATACACGCTTCAACAACGCGTTGAAATTATTGAAATTCACTATAAAAATGGTCAAAATTTGGCAGAGACGGTTCGTAAAACTCGAACATTTTTGAGGCCGTCGTGAAGCACCTTGTCGGACCGCAATAAAGAAATTGGTGGAAAAATTCGAGCTGTTGGGACAAGTTACTGATGTGAAGAATAAAACCCGTGCACGTACGGTTTATGGTCCGGAGGAGTCATTGGACCTTACTTTTTGAAAATGAGGCTGGAGCAACAGTTACGGTGAATGGATTGCGCTATCGAGAGATGATTAATGATTATTTATGGCCGGAATTGGATGGTATTAATCTGGACAACGTTTACTTTCAACAAGACGGCGCTACGTGCCACACAAGCAACGAAACCATTGATCTTTTGCGGGAAAAGTTTCCGGACCGTGTTATCGCTCAAAGAGGTGATCACAATTGGCCACCGAGATCTTGTGATTTAACACCTGGCGACGTCAAAGAGAAGGTCTACGCCAACAGCCCAGCGTCGATTCAAGACCTCAAAGATGGAATTCGTGAGGCTATCGAGGACATAGGGCAGCCACTTTGCGATTTGGTTATGGAAAATTTCATGAAAAGGATATGGTCCTGTAAGCGTGGTCGTGGTGGTCATTTGCCTGATGTTATTTTCCACTTTTAACGGCATAGCTTCTTATTTATAATGAAATAAACAAATAATCATTTATATTAAGAAATGGCATTTTTCTTTGAATATCAAAATAACACCTCTTATTGGAAAACACTTTACAAAACTATTTTACTATAGTTAGGGATAAAGACGTGATCTGTATATTAATAATTCGCAGTCAAGTCTTCCTTTGTTAAGTACCTAACAGATAGTATATATCTATACATATCAGAAGTTCGTACTTGCATTTCGGCAGCCTTAGGTTATCCTTGTACTTCGGCGCATTGAAATGCCTTCACTGAAAACACAGAGGTGTCATGACATATAGGTATTAGGGTATATCTGTTTTTCGTATGTAAGAGGCCAATACTGGCGTCAGATTTTTCAAGCTGCCAGAAATCATGACGTAGCTTGACGAGTGTCATGTAATGATGACAGCAAAGATCAATGGCTTAACGGAGAAGTTTGGGAGTTTTTGGCGGGAAGTCAAGGGGTTCGGTTGGGGTTTGCTTTAAATTATTTTGCAAATTGATTTTAGTGGACTTTATAATATGAAATTGGTGTTGTTTGGTGTTATAAATGCTCATGCTCATGAACAATGTGTAAAATAATTAAAGTGAACAGTCATAATACGGCTGTAGTGATATTTGTTTTGCGGACTGTGTGGGCGTCTTAGGGCGTCGTCGTCCGCCACTCAGTCGTCTATGAAAACTAGAGGACTCGTACAGATTTGTCGCCAGAAGCTCCCTTAAAGCAGTCAAAGGCCTGCACCACCCTTTGATTGTAACTGGTTAGGTTAGGATTAGGAATAAAGAACAAAGTTAAAGATAGGCTCTAAAGGACTTGTATCCAGAGCCGTAAAATTATTTAATAAAAAAAAAAAAACGGAGAAGTTTGAAATATGTCAGTTGTCACAAATTCAAGGGCAAACTATGCGGCGTTGCAGAAAAAGAAATCACTAGTAATAGTAATAAAGTCACTGTTGCCGTCTCATCGATCCTCAAAATTAGGATAATAAAACAATACGCTAGTTGCGAACAAGTCAAAACAGATACTTTTTTCTAAACGTCAAAACAAATATTTTCTATGGGATTTCTAAAAAACGCACGGCGTGACGTCATAGTTTCTTGGAGTCAAATAGTGCTTTTAATATCAGTTTTTCAGGATTAATAAATCAAAAATCACGTTCAAAATGGATATGATGAAAGACAAGTGACATTATTTTGAGACGTTTCAGTCTCGTATCATTACAAAATAAATATATAAATATACTGATTAAAACAAATCACACTGATTAAGCTAGCCCCAAAGTAAGATTTTTTTTAAACTTGTGTTATGGGATACTAACTCAACGACACTATATTTTATGATAAATACATATATAGATAAACACCTAAGACCCAGGAAAATATGAAAAAGGCCATTTTCCAACTTGCCCTGGCTGGGAATCGAACCCAGAACCTCCGGATTAGCGGTCTAGCGTGTATTAACACGCTAGGACCTCCGTGGCGTAATGGTTACATTACGCCACGGAGGTCGTCTAAAATAATTTATTTTAGACCCTGGACTACCCTATTATGAGAGCAGGGACTCGAAATGTTATTGTCACTTGTCACAAATCCAAATGCAAACTAAGCGGCGAAATCAATGTTGCCGTGTCATCCAGCTCTTAAAAATTGGGTTAATAAAACAATTCGTAATGAAAAAAAGGTCAAAAAGCGTATATTTCACAACAACGGTCGGCGCAGTGCTCAGCGGTGGATAGGCAGGATGCCCTTGTTCTGCTGGAAGCCGCCGCTCGCCTCCTGGTGTCCGTGGATGGAGTGAGCTCCAAGGTTGTTGAACTTCTCCAGCTGTTCTGCGCCTCCTTTGTACCCTTTCTGCAAGAATTCTCCCTGAAAAAATTGGAAATATGTATTATTGGGACTGTTTCTATTCTTCCATGCTGGTCAGGGAGAAAATAAAAAACTTGGACTGCTCCTTTTTTTCCCATGTAGAACGTAAAAGCCAATGAAGGGAATGGGCGGAGATGTGAAGGCGATTTTGAGTCTTACGGCCCTGGGCTCTGTCTACTAAGAGTCGCAAGACCCCAAATGCTCTGTCTAGGGATAAGGACGTGATAATGTACACCAACAAAGCCGACCCGAAGCTATTAGGTACGAGTATATCGGCATTTCCCCCTGAACATTCATTTATACATATAATTTGTTTTTACCGCCGCCCGGCGCATCGTCACACGATTAATGCCGGCTTGAATAAGAAAAGAAACAGCAAGACAAAAGATGCAAATGTATCATATGTCTTGATAGTAGTTACTCTGTCTCGCTGCATTATCTATTTATTTAATAGCATCGAGGTATAGGTGAGCTGATAATTAATTAGAAGTACTAAAGTAAATAAAAACTTGGGATTTATCGAATATAGATAAACTTTTTTCAGTTCCTTTTGGTATTCATTCTGTCAGCTTTTCAATAATATTCTATTATTCAATAATATTCAGCATATTGAATATGCATTTGTATTGTACCCACCTACAGCCTTATACACTATCGTATCATACAAAAGGCTGTTTTAGTGAAAGTTAAAAGTTATGGCGAACACCGTTATTGTTGTCTAGAGAAGATATTTGTCTAGTTAGTTACAATACGAGTAAGTCACGTTTAGACTGTCTTTAGTTTCCTTTAAATTATCACTTTACCCTAATTTATTTAATTAACTTCCCTTCGTGTGTATTAACCTAACTGACACAAGTGTCAGTAGTGTCTGTCGCTGCCAAAAGTCATCTGATATAGGTTTGCTAATATCATGAAGAGACAGCTATTAAGCTAACGGCATTTTTAATTCTTACACCATACAAGTATGTTTTAGACAATTTTTCCATACCTTATTAGCTTTCGCGTCGTCAACCTTCTGCTCCGACACGTGATGTCCCTCCTTTCCTTGCGCATTGGCATCCAAGATTTTCTCCTCATGAGCTCCTTTGAATCCTTGATGAGCATTCTCCCCGAAGGACCCAGCGTTCTGCCCAGCGATCTTATGGTCAGCCTCGTCATGGGCTTCGTCGTAGAAGGTTTCAGTCTTTTCTTCCTCATTTTTACTGCTTGAAGTCTTGAAACCTTTGCTCGTATGACCCTTTTTGTGACCCTTTGCTTTCTTCAGTTGTTCCTCATTGGCACCTAAACATTGAAGAATTTTTAAAGATATATTCGAAATATTTGATGAGTCATCTGATTTGTCATTCAACTTATTATCAAGTTGAATGACAAATCAGATGATTCATTCTGCCCGTGACTAACATCTAATAAGAGTAAAAGTAATTGATTTAAGCGTTACGGTAGTTTTTCAGTCTACAATGAGGTCTTTGACCCATATCTCTGATAATAAATATTTTCTAGTTAATAATAAATGAAAATATTATGCACTTACCATGTTTATCAAACTTCTGTCCACCTTCGTAAAATTTCTCATCACCAGCAGCCTTTTTCTTGGCCTCTTCATCTTTGTAATAGCCGGACTCTCCTTTCTCAGCCTTAGCAGCAGCTGCAGCCTGTTGGAATCCCTCCTGGCCGTGCTTCGCTTCCTCTTCTGCTTTCTTTTCAATCTTCTCAAGATTTTCACCAGCGCCTTTTTTTTGTGCAGAGTCGTATTCTTTCTTATCTACATATCCGCCACCAACTTGAGCTCCCAATATGGGGTGATGGTACAAAAGTCCATTGCCAATGCCGACGCCTCCAACGCCTAGACCAATCCCAGGATTAATGAGGCCTACAGTTCCTACTCCTTGGCCGATTCCACCTATGCCAGCCCCGCCGATGCCTCCAAGTCCTCCAAGTCCAATGCCCAATCCTTGGCCAAGTCCTAGGCCACCGAGACCGCCAATGCCGATGCCTTGGCCTAAGCCAATTCCTCCAATGCCTAGTTGACCAACACCACCACCACCAACGCCACCAACTCCGCCAACTCCTACTCCACTGACTGTGTTCAGAATAGATGAAGCCGCGCCTTCATATTTATCAGGATAATCCTCACTTTCTTCTACTTCATATGAGTTAGATATGGGGATTCCCGATCTCGCGTCCGTACCGATCGCATCGAGGCGTTCTTTCACATAATCGTAAGGGGTTTTTTCATCAGCTAATTCAACTTTATGGAACACTTGTGCCGCTGCCAGCGCGGCAACGAAAATAACAAAAACTGTTGTCAACATCTTGGTGATGTGATCGTAACCGACGTTCTACGACTGATGTCATTTGGATATTGCAACGATCATTTATAGTAAGGTTAAATTCGGTGGAACGAAGCAGTTTTTGTGTTGCCAGTGTGATAGTTTTCACGCGGCGTCTGGAGCCGTGTCCAGCGGTTTCCTTCCTGTGGTATTGTTTTAACTGCTCCTAATAGGAACGACACCAGCCAAATAAGACAATGAGCCCAGTCGAGACCTTGCGTTCCAGTTCACTGCGAGCGGCAGTGGGCCGTTGGTTTTACGCAAGCGAGCTGTGGGTGACACATTTTCTCAATGATTAACTAAAAATGCATATTCTAGAAAACATGAAATACCTATGATCTATATGTTTACAATCTGCAAAAATAATATTTTTGTGTCATGTTTCCTCTTCGGCAGCTGGATGGTGTCTATCAAAAGCAAAGCATAGCTTCTGTATTTATTTCTGTAAAGGTAGTATTTTACTGCAATCAAACTTTTAAATAAATTAAGTATGACAAATTACATTTTTTTGCAAAGTCTGCTAATATCGTTAATTTCCATTATTAGGTGCTTTAGCCTTGGTTTCGTTTGGACGATTTCACGGTTTTGTTTCTTACGGCTAAAATATGTGTCGAGGGCTCTAATAAAGGTTATCGCCCATTATGTTGGTAGTTTGGCACCTATCAATGAATGAACAATGACTTTGAGTTCAAGCGATGACTCAGCACGTGTAGTCAGAGGTTTAACTACAATGGTCAGCTTTTAGTACGAATAAAACCGTACTATAATAAAACTTCAAAATATTCAATGTTTTTTTTTACAGTGTACTGTACTGTGGTACTGTATACTACTAGTCAAGAAGCGACTTAAATTTCTGGTCTTTATCAGTTTCACTACACCAAAATAAGTATTCTTTCTGAATGAAAATGCTTGATTTATTGCCAAAACATAAAAATCGCTATATGTATGTGTGTGCATAGAATATTCGAGGAGTTTCTTCGATTTCTCAAGTATTTCATCAGCAGATCTTCGCCTATTGACAATGAGACCAACTTGTATGTAAGTATACCCTTCCAAATAAAAAGATTTTTTTAAATCGGTTAAAAACGAAGAAGTTATTGAGAAACATACATAAAAAAACGCTTATTATACTTTTGAAGTTGCTTAAAAAGTAAGTAGATAGGTATGTTTATACTGCTATATTGTGGCGACGGCCATTTTGGATTTAGAATATTATTGTAATGTTATCAGAACTAAAGATGTGTAGGTACCAAATTACAAATAAATCGATCAACACAAGGGGGTAAATTTTTAATTAAGTACAAGATTTAACTCACACAAGACGCAAACAAGTCAAGCTAAATAAAACCGTTTTATACAGGTTTTATATTAAAATTGTTTGGAGACACCATCATTTGAGGTCTACTTAGCTGTCAACCTTTATGCGTGTGTAAAAGGTCATGTAGAAAACAAGATTTAACTTCAGTAACGAGCCCATTACATCGCAGAGGCGGCAAATTAAGTCTTTTGAGCGTAATCATATTTCAAAGCGGAAATTATAAATTTATTAGGTGGCTAATTAATGCTGCTAACATTATTACAAAGCGTAAGAGATTTAGATCATGCCCTGGGGATATTTCGTTTAATTTCTTTAATATTTTATTAAGTTCAAGTAGGCTAATATAATAGTAGGGTGAAATAACACCTCAGAGGTGTGTTATGTCGAAAGTCTAATATGTCCGGCGCATTAGTAGGTATCCTATTATAATTTATAACCCATCAAATAATAAATGTGAAAATAGGAGCCTAGTTCAATAAGTATTATTCTATGATGTTGAATTCACCAACAAAATAATTGAGATCAAAATTCTGTAGATACTCCTGAAAATTTATAAGAACTGATCAGATTTGAACCTCAAAATTTTACTACACCAGTTTTGTACCAGAAAATAAATATATATAAAAAATATAATAAAGTAACCGAAGGGCATGTGTGAAGAGGTTGATGAGTGTAGATGAAGCGAAAGAGGTCTGTCCGGATCGTAGCAAGTGGAGGTCCATGTCTCTGCCTACCCCTGTGGGAAACAGGCGTGATAATATGTATGTATGTATAAAAAATATCCTTACAATGTTAAAACAATATCTTGCGGGTAACATAAAGATGACAATAAAAAAAATATTATACAAATATAAGTTGACTAGTAGGTAAATAGCTACGCATATAAGTTTCTTCCATGCTGGTCTGGGAAAAAAAAACATATAATGTACCAGCTGTTTCTGTTCCCGCGCAAATCGTAAAAGCCGATCGAGAGAATGGGCCAGGATCAGAATCATATCAGTAGGCGATGCGGTTAGCTACCCATCACTATTATGATTTTCTTTTTTAGGGTTCCGTACCCGAAGGGTGCAAATGGGACCCTATTACTGAGACTCCGCTGTCTGTCCGTCTGTCCGTCTGTCACAGGGCTCTATATCTTGAACTGTAATAGCTAGACACTTGAAATTTTCACAGATTATGTATTACTGTGGCCGCTATAACAACAAATACTAAAAATAAAAAAAGTTGAAAATTAAAGGGGGTCGTCATACAAAAAATGTATTTTATAGGGACAAATCACACTGATTAAGCTAGCCCCAAAGTAAGTTCTAAACTTGTGTTATGGTATACTAAATTAACGATACTATATTTTATGATAAATACATATATAGATAAACACCCAAGACCCAGGACAATTTGAAAAAGGCCATTTTCCAACTTGCCATGGCTGGGGATCGAACACAGAACCTCCGGATTAGCGGTCTAACGTGTTAACCATTACGCCACGGAGGTCGTCATAATGGCATTAACTAGATACTTGAAATTTTCACCGATTATGTATTAACTATGACCACTATAACAACAAATACTAAAAATAAGATAAAGTTAAAAATTTACGGGGGGTCGTCATACAAGATACGTTTTAAGTTTTTTAAGCTTTTAAGTTGTTATAGTGGTCATTATAACAACAAATACTAAAAATAAGATAAAGTTAAAAATTTACGGGGGGTCGTCATACAAGATACGTTTTAAGTTTTTTAAGCGTTTTAAAACATTGTACGGTGTGGTACGGAACCCTTCATGTACGAGTCCGACTCGCACCATGTCCACCACCACGCTAAAAGTGGCCTGGGCCTTACCTACCGCCCTACGCTCTGTCTGCCCCGTTAGGGATAAAGACGTGATAGTGTAGTACCTTCGCGAAAACTAGCCCAACAAAAAGGGGAGGCTTTTGCCCATTTTCTTCTTCTAATATTTAAGAGCTGGGCTCTTGTCGGTGGAGTGCTTTCCATGTCTCTCTTTCTTCCGCCAAGTTCTTAACCTCCTTATATGTTCATCTATGGACCCTAAATAGTAAAAAAAAAATGCCGGTAATGCTTTACTAGTAAGTATATTAAAATTGACTTGTGAGTTTGGGACAAACAACTATTAGCAATTAGCACTACTGGTGCATAATAAATAAATAAAGAAATAAATAAATATATACGGACAAATCACACAGATTGAGCTAGCCCCAAAGTAAGTTCGAGACTTGTGTTATGGGATACTAACTCAACGATACTATATTTTATAACAAATACTTATACATATAGATAAACATCCAAGACCCAGGCACAGAATACAGTAAGAGTAAGACCCAGGTCAATCTGAAAAAGATCATTTTCCATCTTGACCTGTCCGGGGATCGAACCCGGGACCTCCAGTGTGACAGCCTGGCATGATGACCACTAGGCCTCAGAGGTCGTCATAGGTAGATACTATGCAAACTCCGAAACTTCAAGTAAGTAAGTTCTCGTATTATACAATGTGGAAGGGACATACCCGTAATAAATCAAACCACAGGTTATACTAGATCACTTGAGTATAATGAAATTAAAATAACAGTCAAAAAACAAAAGAAAAATCGACATCCCGATACAAATCGCCCGGCTGCACACTTTTGTATGGAAATGTAATTTTTTTTTAGTTTTTTGGCTATAATTTTAATTTTATTATACTTTAGTGAGTATAGCCCGTGGTTAGATTTATTACTCTACGGACATATTTATTTATTTAAAAAACTATTGTTCCACAATAAAAAAATGGTACAATTGGCGGACTTAACGCTAAAAGCGTTCTCTCCCAGTCAACCATAGGGATAAACAGATACAAATCATGTTGCGGCGCAAAAAACTAGATACATAATAAAGTATTAAAATGTGCATAATATAATATATGTGTACTTAATACTATATAATATAATACAATATATAATATACATATAATTAAAATATAACTCATAGAATATACCTACATACGTACGACTATCTATAATACATATAACAAATAAATATGTACAAATATGTATCACTGTATTCACTTTTGAAATAGGTTCGAAACGATTAAAATAAATAAATAAATCAACTAAAGAAAAATACTTCGTACTACTAAAAATTTTTAATAAAGCGCCTGATGAAAATAAAGAGTAAACTTCAGCTTCGCGAGAGTTTCACTTAGTTTTCAAGGCGCGTGTACTTAGCAACTTCAGTCCATGTATTTTCCAGTAACATGTGTATTTATAAGGAGCAACTAGGTAGCTAACGAATAGAAGCAAAGCTTTGGATTCACATGGGTTGAAGGATATACAAAGTATTTTCGGACTGGCGGTTTCTATTATCAGATCTTCGAGGCTACTTAAAATCTAGCAATGATTTATGTAAATAACCCAGCCATAATAACCGGGATTAACGAGTAGCGTACCTTCCGAGCATGGAAAGCTCAAAATTAGGGCTAAAACTAGATGGGTGCGTTCCGGGTCAACCGGAACCCAGTGACACTTTAGGCATATAGGTACCTACAAAAATTTTGGTTGGTTCGAATTTCAACCACCAAGAGACAGCATAATGTGCGATTATTTTCACACAATGATTACAAAAGCCAGGATTATGAGATAGATGTAAATGCAGAAGCCCTTTGAAAAGGACACGACTGTTGTCGAAAAGTCAATTCAAAGTGACTCTCCGAATAGTTCTGCAAATATTTGACATTCAACGGATTGAATTGATAGCAAATTCGGGTCACTTTTATTCCGTCTCGTCTTGTTACGGGGTCCCGAAATAAAGTTACTTTTTATTGGATTATATATAGCCCCGACTTTTGATCTTACTTCGAGGGTCACGTCTGAATAAATATGTGAAAATAAATCTAGAACTCTATAATAAATGTTTAAGGCCGTACCTGAAGTTTCCGGGGTCCAGTGCTGCCCCCATTTAAAATAAATCATTTCAAAGAAAACGGAGACATCATTTAAAATTTAGCTACTACCATGACCTAGATAACCCTTCAAAGTATTTTATGATCTACTGTTTACAGTTTATAATGAGAACGTTAAGCTTTACTACGCACATTTGTCAATAGTGGCCGTTTTTCGCAAATGTGCGTAGTAAAGCTTAACGTTCTCACTTTTTATTTTAAATGGGGGTAGCACTAGACCCCGGAAAATTCAAGTACGGCCTTAATTCTAAGGGCAGACAGACGTGTGACAATTGAAAAATTCCTAAAGAAAACTTGTTTTTTTACAAAATACACAAATCTATGTGTGGGCACACAATAAAAAAAGTGGCGCAAATAGGACTCTTTAAATTTGCCGCCTTTAAGCCTTTATAAACATTTAATTTGAAATTTGGCCGCCCTAATGTTCACTTATTTCTGGCGACGACGGGACGGAACGGGGGGCGGGGGTGCAAATCGGAGTTTTTCAATTTGCCGCCCATAACCAGCCGCCCCATTGTGAACCATTATTGACCTTGCCGCCCGGGGCATGGCCCCGTCTTGCCCTCTAGATCCGGGGATGGAGAAGGGGCAGTGAGAATTTTTTTACGCGGCGCCCCTTTCTTACCTCGCGCGCCTAGACACGTGTCTACTTTGCCTTTAGAATAATCGGCTACAGACGAGCGACAGCAACATTAAATAAGTTTTATTAAAAAAAATCATTTTTTGTACAAGCTTTTATTGTGAGACCAAAGGTCTTGTCTACACGAAACAAATAAGCCCAAACTCGAGGGAGTTGCGTCGTTTATTACGGAGTTTTTATAATCACCTTCTAGCTCAATCATCAGACCTCATACATATACCATCTAAAAGACGAACTTAACCAGCCCAAACTCGATGGGGAATCGTCAAGACGAACTTAACCAGCCCAAACTCGATGGGGATCCGTCGTTTCATTACAGAGTTCATATGGCCAACTTCCAGCTTAATCATCAGACCAGCTTTAAATCATCATATTATTGCATTGTCACGCGATATGCATATGCGTGCAAAATTTCAGCTTAATCAGTTGAAGATATCTGCTTCAAAATTGAGTTGCAAGATTCCACCCGAACAAACAAAGTTACCTACATACAATACATACCTACATTGCAAGTTAAATAAAAGCTTCTAAAAATGCATTTTGCTCAGGTATTTCAATCGCACACAGTGGCAACACTCCCAACTGATTATGTATTCTTGCTAATCACGTGACCCAGATGTCACGGGAAAAGAATATCGTGTTTTATTATACCTTACTATGAGTGCTATTTTTCATTCAGGGACTCACATTACGAATGATTGCGCGAGTGTATCCAAACGGGCGCATTTTTTAATTAATCGTATGCGAAGGATTGGCAACGAGTGGTCTGGACCAGGTCTGGACCACTCGTAATTTTGTCATTTGTAGCGTACAAATGTCAAAGAAACTTTCCATGGAGTATCGTTCCGTTTCACGCTGCTTTTTTTGTTTTTGTTGAAATGTTTAGAAAACTATTGTCAAATTTATGAGATATTCTGCGTAACATAATATTACTTATAGCTCACACGATGGTTTCAAAAATACGATGCAAAGCGTCGGAACGCGAGTGATGAGTTGGAAAACTACACGTTTTGTGTTTCGCTGAGTCCTAAAAATGAAATGAAAAATAGCACTCCATGACGCAAACAACATTTTGTTTTTTTTTAATGGCTTGACGCTACTATGTATTTGGCCAGGAACTAGTTAACAAAACGTGGGAAATTATTTATTCCTATCAAGTTACAACCAAAGGTTGGTGTAGGCCTTTCTTCCGGCGACAAATCTATACGAGTCCACTGGTTTTCATAGCCGATTGAGTGGCGGAGGATGCCCGAAGACCACACAATCCGCAAAATAAATATCACTACAGCCGTACTATGACTGCCCACCCCATGTTGTCTATGGGCATGAGCATTTATAACACCAACCAACACCAATTTCATATTATAAAGTCCACTAAAATCAATTTGCAAAATAATTGAAAGAAAACCCCAACCGAACCCCTTGACTTCCCGCCAAAATCTCTCCATTTTGTTATTGTTCCGTACGAGTACCTACCATATACAGAACCTGCAATACACAGCCACCTACACATTTTTACACTCTCACTTTCTTTACTTTCTATGTTTATGCCGTGATTAAAATGTCTATCAATAATGCCTGCAGACTTGTCACTTGTCCTGGCCGTGTGGGCGTGAAGTATTGTTGTGAAAGTCGCATGCGCATCTTTTTTGTTATCAATTGATATGATAAATGAACATTTGCAAGGCAAAAAGTTTAACAAGATTTATTTGTTTCGTTGATAAATTTATCTACAGATTTATCTTTAGATTTAAAGAACATATAGGTTGTAACGATGCTGCATGCCACCAGCATACTTCATCTTGTTTTCATACGTAATTTTTTCATCTTATCCTGTCCGCTTTTCATAACTTAATTTCATTTCAAATTTAATTTTATTCCATTTTCGAATCATTTACACATTCCTCTTCATTTTGACTTATTTCAATTTAAAATTTTTAATGTTTTATTATTTAAAGTCTGATTATAACTGTAATATCAGTGCTATAAAGTGTATCAGTACCTACAATAAAGTTAATATATATGTGTTGTTGAGTTTCCCTGTTCTCCACTTTCACTTCCTGTCTTCTACGTGGGAACTTCCCTGACTGGGCCGGGACAGGTCGAGGTCCCACAAGGCAAATATATGTATGTAATTGTTTTGAAAACACTCTTTCTTCTTTCTTTTAGTATTTTATAATCTTGCAACCCGTTTATTACCTTTTCTGTTCTTTTCTGTCTGATCGTGGGAATTTTTAATTGAACACCCGAATCTATATTTTCTATCTACACATACGCATTGCGCTGTATTGATGCACTCTGGAGACGAATTTAGACGAATTCAAAAGCGCAGCGCGAGGTCTGCCTTATCAGCGTTTGCGTTCCCATATGTATTTGAGAATTTCGGAGAAATTTAAATTTATCAATCTTTTTACAAAAGACAATTTATTTTTATTTATTTATTACATATATATGTGTATTTTTTAACTCCGAACTCCGACGAGAAATCCGACGTATTTGCTTAAATTTTCTTCAAAGTTTAACCTTATTAACCAAATTTTTCTTTGAATAAAAAAAAAGTACTAAAAACTCATTTGCCACTTTTTAGGATTTTCCTTTGTCTTTATTTCTCTGTAATTTATACACAACTATATTTTTTAAATTCCGTGTAAACAACAAAGACATGAAGGTCGCGCACCGCAAAAAATTAAATTATCTCTGCCACTTTTTTAATACCTACTTAAAAAAACTTCAATTTAACATACCTTAAGTTACTAATTTTGTTTGGCTCCAATCAGCTCCAAAAAAGAAGTCAAAATCACTAAAAATAATGAACGGCCCCTTAAGTTTAAGTTTTGTATTATATATAATAATCTTTAGATTATTGTGCAATAAATAAACCATCTGATCACTAAAAATATCTTCTTCTTGTATTTAAGAGCCGCGCTCTTGTCGGTGGAGTGCTTTCCATGTCTCTTTTTACTCTGATAAGTTCTTAACCTCCTTATATATACATATATTTACATTTAATTTGTTCAATTTATGTTATTTATTTATTTTTCATAAATATTTTATCAAACCTTTATTTATGAAAAATAAATAAAGGTTTGATAAAACCTTTATTATTGTGCATTAATTGCTGTCGTAGTCGTAGACGAAGTAACTTAATGTACTTAGGTACTTACCTAATCTGTGGTAATGGTAATGGAGAGCCAACTTGTATCGTTAGACTCGTTACGTTACGACTATCTTAGTCTGGTTACTGTAAAACAGCAAAACAAATACGAATATAGGGTTTTTTATTTAAAATTCTTTTTTTTTTATGTTATAGGGCGGCAAACGAACAAGGGAGTCTTGGGCCGACTGCGGTGCCGAACGGTCGTCTCCCATTGTCTCCCATTTTGGGACCGGACATAAAAAGTCTGCGATCATAAACCTCTCGCTCGCCTTACGTTCTGCTATTACTGGGACAGACGCGGTTCAAGTAAAATGTGCAATTTGTGACAATTTGTAAGTGTAGTGTGTTTGCGTAAATTGTGCATTCAACAAGGCCGCCCTAAAACCTAGAACAAAACCTACTTACTGCCGTGAAGAAATCTGGTGAGGTCTTTCCAATTATTTATTTATCTATCTATTTATAATTTGATTATTTGTATAGGCTGCCTATTTAGGTCATCAAAAACTGCGAATACCCTGTTTAAAACTTGGTTAGCCTTAAGACATCAAATTCAAGAGTGACGTAATAGTAAGTAAACATCCTAAATTCAGCATCTGAGAGATACATACTACAAGAGTCATCAACCGTGATCCTAAATACCCTTTTGTTTGAACGAGCTTCAAATTGTGGTTTCGAAGTCAAGACACTAGATTACCAGCCGAGCTGTAAAACAAAAAAATCCAACAAAATCCGCAGGGAAACCAAAATAAAGAAAACAAACTTAAATATAGCAACAAAATACAATCATGTCTCGCATAAAAGAATTTGAACTAGCTCCACAAATGAAAACTGCTTGATCTCGGTAAGAAGCATGTCACATATTGTACCTAATATACTAATCTTCTAAAATAATTTTTCTTCACTTATAAAAATAGATATATGCTAAATACCCTAAACAAAAAGTAAATTAGATCAAAACTAACACCTTAGTAGCAGAGTGACTCCTTTTTTCTTGATAATCATGCATGTTCAAACAGGTTAAAAACAAAAGCTATCCCCCGGAAGCACAAGTTACCTACTCAAAATACCGGCTAAGGAACGCGCTCTTTGTTGACAGCCCAATACAAGAACAATAGTAGGTTGATATCTTAACTGACTATTTTTCGGCTAGCCCGGACCGATTTTCATGGCTCCCCTTTCTTCGCAAGAGGTTGGCTTTGTAATTGAAAATAAGTAAAGTTATTATCATCATTCAACATAGGAAATTTTACTTATTGAATAAAACCAGATCTAGAAAATAAAGTTCATAATTTGAAGACGAAAATATACAACTACATCATCCCGGTAAGAAGCTTGCCACATAGCGTACCTAATGTATTAAACTTCTAAAATAATTTTTCCACACTTCTCTGTGATAAAACATTTCGCCAAAAACGGTTGTAATATAACATAGTTTATAGTCAGGTTGTAAATAATATACTTAATAAAATATCAGAGTCAGTTTTACATCCTTTAGTAACCAGTTTAAAAAGGGAAAATAGCAACAAGGACGTACATATATTGTAACCACTCCGGAAACAGTCAAGTACATAAATCTTCCCACCCATTAAGCAAAACAATACCTACGGCCTCCAGTGCATTTAAAAATATTCCACGAAAAATTACTAACACAGAATTGCATTCAAACCAAAGGCCTCGCTCGAAGAATTATAAAGGAACAAAAAATATATAAGTAAAACAAAAGCCCACAGATGCAGACCACTCTGTTAAATAATCCGGGTAAAAAAAAAAAAAACAACACTGAAAGAGAATTGACGCAAACCCATAACAATAAATAACCAAAAGCAACGTAACCCATAGACCATAAATTTCTGAAACGCATAGCCCAGTACACACGTGCACACAATGGAAAAAAAAATCTAAACAAAGAAATTCGACAAATTACTGGAGACGGTAACTGCCTCTTCAGAGCGTTAGCGGATCAAATAAACAACATCTTTGGATTAACCTTCAACTATCAAATGTTACGAAATGACTTAGCTTCTTACGTTAAAAACAATGAACACACACCCAGTATCAATCTGGCCCTGCAAAATAATATCCTAGACTGCAACCACCTGTTTAGCTCTACTAGCAATATAAAATTAGAGGAACGCATAGACAAATATGTAGAAAAACAATTTGAGGATGGCTTCTGGGGAGGAGAGGACATCCTAATAGCTGCAGCAGAATATTACATTATTAACGTTTACATATATGGGCAATATAGAAATCCGATCATATATCACCCGTCATCAGATAACGCAGTAGCAAACATCTACCTTTACTTCGAAAATAACCACTACGATAGTATTATTAACCAAGAAATACAACACAACCAGTTTTCAAGTATCGTAGAAAGCAACACGGAGCCCCATAAAACATACGAAAAACCTAACGGAATAGTAGTTAATTCCCAAGGCGACACCCAAGTACCTACTACAGTTTCAATCGTGTCGAAAAGCAATAAATGCAGCGATAATTACCTTAAACGACCGAGTCCCCCCACTCAAAAACAGGTAGAATTACAAAGATCTTCGACTGTGCCAAGCGAGACGAATTCAACGGAAAACACTCATTCACTTATAATACTCTCGAATGATACTGAAATTACACAAAACAGCTTCATATGCCCCAAGGGGCTACGCTCTCCCGATCCAACAGTAAGATTACCGACACATTTGCCTATGGCCTGTGAGGCGCTTTCCGTTGCGACTTGGAATGTTTCGGGATGCGCACAACCTCACGATAAGAAAAACATAGACAAGACTCTCACCGAACGCAATATAACTATCGCAGGCCTACAAGAAACACACCTTACAACGGGCGAGTTCAAATCGAAAAACAGCAACTGGATATTGTGCGGCGGTAAAAGCGCGAAGGAATCTCGAGGTATAGCGATATTAATCAACAACAAAGTAGAACACGAAATTATCCAGGTATATCGTAAAAGTAGAGACGTACTTGCAACACACCTACATCTAAAAACAGCAGATGTCAACAACCCAATCAATCTCTTTGTTATCACAGTTCACATTCCAGTAAAATCAACATCACGGTTTTTACAAATAGGAAATCTTGTCAGACAAAACAGCCCCAAAAATGCTTACTTAATAATCATAGGCGACTTCAACGCGCACATAGGTAAGGAAGACGTACGAGCCGGTAAAAATCACACATACGAGAAATTAGTAGGAAAAAACCTTTATCATAAAATTTCCAACGAGAACGGCCATGTCTTACTAAACTTAATTCAACAACATCAGCTCAAGGTAAATAGTACTTGGTGCAGACCTACATGTAGGACCACATGGTCTAGGGGGAAAAAGCAATCACAAATTGACCATATTATGACTGGTTTAAAAAGAAAAGTATACTTCCATAGCGTAGTAGGCGAAAAAGATCTAGCAGTTAACTCTGATCACAAATTAGTATGGGGCAGCATCCAAATGTCATCATTCCACAAATCACAAATATCTGGGACATATGGAACCCACCAAAAAAATAAAAACAAAAAAATTCAATATAAACATAGAAACTACAACTATGAGCTCCTACAAGGGAGTGCCCACGCGGAGGCCTACCAGAAAGCCATAATAGAGAAAAATGCAAAACATGACCCCGAAAATTCTAATAAGACACCCACTAAGGACATCCCATTAGAATGGGACACGCTTAATGGAATTTTGAAAGAGTCCGCACACGAAACCCTCCAAAAACCAATCGCTAAAACAAAGGAAAGAAGAGTTGCACTAGCAAACCTACAAAAAGCGCTATTCAAAAAATCTAAAAATCCCCATAATCTAGCATTACAACAAAAAGTAGTGAAAGCCCGCCGCTACCTTAAAAGAATTCAGGAACAAGAGGAAGCGTACGACGCCAAATTTTTCTTCGAGGGACTCAGCAGTAAACACGAATCGCTCCGAATGAAAATTACATATAAATTCTTGCGCAAATTTAAAAGAAAATGTGCCCGAGCGCAAACAAAACACCAAATTCCCATGTCCAACTGGATAGCGGACCTAAAAAAAAGCGAAGGCCAACACATAGCTCACGTTTCAAGAAAAGATAATAGAGTTATACACTTAGAGCCCCCAAATCTTGAGGAAATAAATAATATCATCCAACGGATGAAAAATGGCACAGCCCCGGGCACAGACCAAATAGTGCCGGAATTATACAAGGCCGCACCAATGGAGTTTTTAGAAGAGTTAGTTAAAACCATGGCATCAATATGGCTTAAAAATAAGGTTCCCGATGAATGGCGCCTCACCAAACAAGTGCCCATACAAAAACAAGCACACCCAAAACAAATCAGTGACTTTAGGAAAATATCCATATGCAATGTAGGTTACAGAATTTACGCAAACTACATACTAGAAAAACTTGACGCTACCATCGACGCACTCGGAAATTATCAAGCAGCGTTTCTTAATAATAGATCAACGGATGACCACATTTTCACACTTCGTAGAGTCCTAGATATCAAAGGGAGAGAGGGCGCAGTCATGTTCGTGGTGGGGCTTGACCTGGAAAAGGCCTTCGATAATGTCAATCTGGAAGCTCTTAAAGATATTCTTTTAACCAGAGTAGGAACCTCACTAACGAACAAAATAATCGAGGCGTGCATGAATGAAGAAACTTTCATCTCATGGTGTGGACAAAACTCCGACACCATCAAGAAGGGCAAGGGAGTAAAACAAGGTTGCCCACTATCTCCGAGATTATTTACCATAATCATTGACGAAGTACTCAGAACGCTTGAGGAAGAAGATGAGGCAGTAAGACTAGATCAAGACTCAAAAATATCCCTGCCCATAATCCTTTCCTTTGCAGACGACATTTTATTAATCGGTGAAGATATTGAGGTACTAAACCGCGTAATAACCAAAATGAAGACACTACTCAACTCAGTCGGACTCACCATTAATGAAAACAAATCTAAACTCGTAGTACGCGATCTTTTTTCGCCAACGACCTCACACCAACAAAGCCGGGTCCTTGGGGGAGTTACCATCCAGCCAGTACCAGAGATCAAGTATCTTGGCACATACATAACAGCCTCACACAATCGACGTTCCACCATCAGAAAACGCTGCTTAAAGGCAATCAAAAACAGCAAAATGCTACTGCCCTTCATAAAAAACAATAAAATAGAATGGAAAATTGCACTTTTAATGTATAAAATGGTGATTAGACCGTGCATTACGTATGGTCTAAACGTATCAGCATTAACCAAAGCGAATCGATCCAGGCTTAGAAAATACGAACGTCAAATCCTTCACGATATGTTATCCGTCGCTAAAACGACGCCCAAACGAAAAACAAAAGCCATCTTAGATGGGAAAACAATTACAAAAGTAATAAAGGTACGGAGAATTTCTTACTATGGACATATACTAAGACGACCAACCCCGCACTTACTTCAAGCAGCTTACAAACACAAAGAAATCAAAAGAAAAGTGGGGCGCCCCATTTATACATGGGAAGACTCCCTTAATTACGACATCCATTACTACACAAATAAAACAAAGATGGAATGGAGAGAAATAGCGGAAAACAGAAAATTAATGAAAAATGAAGCCGAAAAGATTTATGATGCTCCCGAGACAGATTCAGAAACCGACCTGGAACCAGAAGAACATACCTTGACCACATCACAAATTAACTCACCACCGACTGTTTGTTACTAAATAATCGCACCTTTTACCATCTACCTTCCCCCATACACAGATACAGGTGTCTCTGAACCCCCCAGCCCTATTTATGGAAAGTACCCTAGATCAACACATAAATAAGATACTCGTAAGGGCCCATCCTGACATATGTCTTTAATTATTTAACATACGTATATACTTCATATGATCTACGCCTGGATAGTTTGATCCGCGCAGCCGACTTGACGCTTTCGACGTTCCGTATGTACATCTACAAGGCATACCCATCATTTTGACTCAACTTAACAAATTAACCATGTACACAAAAATAAGAGTATAGTACATATATAAAAAAAAAAAAAACGCAGCTTACTAGAGTACATAACGAGGGCAGTACGAGTAGCTCTACAAGCAAAGAAAATACCTCAGGACCGATAAAAGATATAAGAAAACTAAGAAGGAAGCGTCAGAGAAACCAGAATCCCAAACCCTATCTATGACTCCGTGAAGCATGATGCAGCCAGCACAGCCCTTCGAAAGAGGAACATCAGGAAGAGCAGAACACGCAGTTTTATCCCTTCCTCATTATATATTACACACCAAGTATAGAATTTATCTCCCATATGTTCACTTGTTGCTGGTATACGGTAGACTCTAATTTCCCTCCTCTTTCCCATTTCCCAGACTGCAATTCCCCACACACTCCATATCCTATATACGTGCTCACCTGGTTTCTCGAGCCTGGTACAGGTCTAACGCGGTCTGACGTGGCTGCGCTAGTAAAACGGAGACGATAAGTACATATATCGGCCCGTTGCGTGAAGTGCAGTCACGTTCACTCCAAGGTGGACTTAGTTCCTACGCTCTTGCTGCGAAACGCTGGCTGGGTGGGCACAGAACTGAACTGAACTATAGGGCGGCAAACGAACAAGCGGGTTATTAACTCCCGACTAAAAAGAGGGGTGGAATAGACCGATTGCTACGTGTTTTAATCGTGTTTTTAATCGCAAGTCTTGTGTTGTGTGTCGGGATGGTTCTTAGCCATGTTTGATGAAAATCGATTCAGCCGTTCAATAGTTATTGGTGGTGAAACCTTGACAGTCAGGGGTATTTAATTTGTATGGCAAATAAACTTGTTTGCTATGTAATCTTATAATTACACAGTCTTTCTTACTGACCCTTTCAGGTATATTGCACGATTTTAACAATAAATTAGATATTTTTATTTTATCTGGCCCAAAACCAGTTTATGACATAATTACGTTGTATCATTTTACATAGTTTTTTCTTTTTATTTTGGTGGAATATACTATACATCCTCATCAGGTCTTTTTAGGGTTCCGTACAAAAAATGAAAAAACGGAACCCTTATAGGATCACTTGTGCGTCTGTCTGTCACAGCAATTTGCTCCGAATCTACTGGACCGAATCAGGTGAAATTTGGTGCGATGGAGTAATCCTATGACCCAAACACATATGTGTTAAGTAAATAAATATATTTTTAAATAATTTTCGGGGGATGTATTAGGAAATTGAAAGAAAAAAATTTGCAAATTTTACTGTGTCATATATCAAATGAAAGGGGTCGTTATGAGGATCTTAAATATATTTTTGTTATAATTATAAAATGAATAGTTTTGATTTTATTCATGAAAGAAGACGAAAATTGACCATTTCCTCTCCCCCTGATCTCCAAAACTACTAAAATTTAAAAAAAAATACGAAATATAGTTCATTGCTTGTAGATTACAGGAAAACCTATAAGAATTCAATCAATTGAATTCTTCAATTGAAACGCGAGTTTAACTCGCACTTGGTCGGTTTTATTTTGTCTCCACTTCAGGAGCACGACCCACTCTGTACTACCAGTGCCATAATTTAGTCAGAGCAGTCAGAGGATTTGGCCTACACTCCCAGTACGTACGCCTTCACACCGCGTGGCGCTTCCACTCAAATAAACGGGCAAGTGCGAGTCGGATTCGTACATGAAGGGTTCCGTACCACCGTACAATGTTTTAAAACGCTGAAGAAACACGTTACTTGTATGACGACCCCCTTTAATTATTAACTTTATCTTATTTTTAGTATTTATTGTTATAGTGGTCATAGCAATACATAATCGGTAAACCTTTCAGGTGTCTAGCTATTACGGTTAAAGAGATAGAGCCCTGTGACAGACGGACAGACGGACAGACAGCGGAGTCTCAGTAGTAGGGTCCCGTTTGCACCCTTCGGGTACAGAACCCTAAAAATTACATGCACGTTCACGTTTACGTCCGAGACGGTCCGTGAGTGGCGTGTGCTCATATTTCATTGTATCAATTTATCTGTTATCAATATACTTCTTTTCTATCAGAACTTTCTATCATTCCCTATCATTCTATTACTAACCATATGTTTTGCAATTTTGGTAACACACCATACACTCTCCATCCACGGGAACACTTGGAGTGGTTCTATTCTACTTTCCGGGAACCACACGACTGAATATACTAATAATTAGACCCATACATTGTTCTTTATTTATTCTTGACTTGTATTGGTTATAAGTAATAGGGATGATGACTGGGTCAGAAAAATATTAATCTAATTAGTCCGTTAGTTAGATTATCCAAAAATAATGCACGAAAAATATGGATTTTTCAGTTTATCAAAAAAGTAAAAATGTACAAAGATAACGAGTATTTAAATTTAAATGCGCTGTATCTTTGTCATTTATTGTTTCTCAGATAAAAGAAAAAATGTGTACAATATTTTTAATAATCTATACGAAGGGCCAAAAAAATTTTTACAGTCATCATGCCTATTATATTTACAGAAACTTACAAACTGAGAATGCGAAAAGTGCCTACAAAGGAGTTGTATCTAAAACATTTGATTCTTTGATTCAAACCTACGGCCTCGAGGCTGGGACTTTTACCTGTGCCCTGTAAAAGTCCCGGCCAAAAAGGCGGCCTTACGCGGAGCCCTATAAAATTCAAAGGCGGTTTTTAGCCCGGCTTGCTGTATAGATTACATAAATTCATGAAAACCCTAGCAGCTTCGCTGACATTTGTGGTTTTTAATCAATTTTTGTTTAGTTTGCGAAGAGAGAGAGAGAGAGACATCGACTTGGGTGTATATATTTGTGTAGATTACATACCTAGATTTATTTTACATGCAATATTTTTTATACCGAAAAGTAATATTGTGTATTTTCTCCCTAATATTTGAAAAGAAAGAATATTTTTCGATCTTATTTAAAAAAAAAGATACCTGTTATCTTACTAATATACTTCGCACTCCTTTTCTTTATTATTGCCAGTAAGAGATTGCTTCGGCGATAAGCCGCCTTCATTAATTAAATACATAACAGTTCTGTAATTTTTGTAAGCGGACCCCAGGCTTCCCAGCGTTACAGCTGTGGATGCAACTGGGAACACGCTGAGATGAGAGAGTTCTGTAAATTTTGTAATTTTAAATGTTATTTGGTGCAATAAAGATTTTTGTATTGTATTGTACCTATACCATACAGTGTCTTCAACTTTTATTTTAGGCATTATCTAATCTAAAAGCAGAAGTTTCCTACAAACATATAATAAATATAAAATTTTGTTCAAAATAATCCATTTGTATCAATTTCAAACGCCAACAAAGAAAGTTCGTTACAAAATCTCGTACTCGTAATGCTTTAATATTTTTTCAAGAATTTCCATAAGCTCCCTGAGTACCGAAACCTTAGTCTTGATAATTCTCTTCAGACGTCAAGGTAAATTTACATGACTTGACCTTTGCTCGGGTATGTCCACTCGATTTATATGATCCGTTCTGGAGAAGTGAAAAAACGTAATACGTCATTACTTCACCCTTTTAAATACCTTAGGTACCTCTACAAAGAATAATTTATTGTACTTAATGACAACGAGATGACAACCTTAGTACTTGCTTACAAGTCAGATCAGGACACTAACTCTATAAAATGACACGACAGTCGTCCGATAGTGTCGTCCTATTTCAATGTCAAACCAAATTAGACTATCATCATTTCGTAGAGTAAGTAATGTTGCTCGATACTACAACGCATGTCGCACCGCTTTTGTAGTAATGGTCCAGATCAGACAATCTCCATGGTTACACGCTTAGTTCTTGATTCGATCCCCAGCCAGGGCAATTTGCCAAATGGCCTTTTCAAATTATCCTGGGTCTTGGGTGTTTATATACATATATTTATAATAAAATATACTTAGTATCGTTGAGTTAGTGTGCTAGCTCAATCAATGTGATTTGCCCCTATATATTTATTTATTAAAGTGTCATCATCATCATCATCATTTCAGCCGCATGACGTCCACTGCTGGACATAGGCCTCTCCCAGGGATTTCCAAAATGACCGATCTAGGGCGGCCTGCGTCCAGCTCTTTCCAGAGACCTTAGTCAGATCGTCTGACCACCTTGTGGGTGGGTGTCCAACGCTTCGCTTGCCAGTACGTGGTCGCCATTCGAGAACCTTTCTACCCCATCGGCCATCGGTTCGTCGCGCTATGTGTCCCGCCCACTGCCACTTCAACGAGCTAATCCGCTGGGCTATATCAGTGTCTTTTGTTCTCCTACGAATTTCCTCATTTCTGATTCGATCACGTAGAGAAACACCGAGCACAGCCCTCTCCATAGCGCGTTGAGCGACCTTGAGCCTTCTTATGAGACCCATAGTAAGGGACCACGTTTCAGAGCCATAAGTCATCACTGGTAACACACATTGATTATACACTTTAGTCTTGAGGCACTGAGGTATTTTGGACGAGAAGACGCTTCGTAGCTTCCCGAACGCTGCCCAACCAATTCGGATTCGTCGAAAGACCTCTTCCTCGAAGCTGGAACTTCCTGCCTACTACAACTTCGAGGGTGAAGCTCCCAACACAAACAGGTAGGGGCGCGACATGGACATTCAACATTACTTTCGTTTTGTCCATGTTCATTTTGAGGCCCACCTGTTGGGAAACTCGATTAAGGTCTCCGAGCATGGTACTTAAGTCTAACATGGATTCTGCCATGACAACGATATCGTCGGCAAATCGAAGGTGAGTGATATACTTGCCATTGATGTTGATGCCAAGTCCTTCCCATTCCAGAAGCTTGAAGGTTTTTTCCAGTGCAGCGGTGGACAGTTTCGGAGATATCACGTCTCCCTGTCTCACACCTCTTTGCAGTGGAATAGCCCTCGTGCACTGCTTCTGTACTCGGACTGACATAGTGGCGTTACTGTACAAACACTTCAACACTTCGATATACCGATAGTCAATACGGCATCGCTGGAGAGACTAAAGCACGGCCCATGTTTCGATCGAATCGAAGGCTTTTTCATAGTCCACAAACCCCCAGCATAACGGCCGGTTATACTCCCTCGTCTTCTCTATAACCTGCCGTAGCGTGTGGATGTGGTCCATGGTACTAAAGCCTTTACGGAAACCGGCTTGTTCGGGAGGCTGGAAGGCATCAAACCTGTTTGCAAGACGATTCGTGATGACCCTCGAAAACAACTTATATATATGACTCAGAAGCGTGATAGGCCTATAGTTCTTCAAAAGGGCGTTATCTCCGTTTTTGAAGAACAGGACCACCACGCCCCTGTGCCACGCTTCTGGCGTTACGCCCTCGAGCAGATCGGAATTAAAGAGCCTCTGAAGGACTTTCAGTACCGGCGTTCCACCCGCTTTCAGAAGCTCTACTGTGATTCCATCCTCGCCCGGCGCCTTGTTGTTTTTGAGCTGTTTGAGGACCATCCTAATCTCGTACAGGCTGATGTCCGGGATATCTTCAGTATAGTGTCGGGTCAGCTTGGCTCTTGGGTCTTTAGCCAATTGTCCACTGGGTTGTGCAACTGAGGTGTATAACTGTCCATAAAACCTCTCGATCTCTCCCAGAACCCCTTCCTTTGTCGACACCATGCCACCGGCCTCCGTCTTCAGCTTCATAAATCGGCTTTGCCCAACCGACATAGCTCTTGCGAACACTTTGGAGCACTTTTTGTTTTGCTCTATCGTCTCCCTAATACATTTGGTATTAAAGGAGCGGATGTCGTGTCGCAAGGACTTTTGTATACGTCTGTTGAGCTGCCGATATGATTCAGCGTCTTCGGAGGTCTACAGCGAAGACGCTGAATCATATTATATAAGTGTGAATATTAAAGTGTACTCTGATTAAATAATCGAATTCCTCATGACACAAATGAATGTGGTATCATTCATATATAGTATCATTTATATATAGTTTCATGTTTTAATCCCTTATCATGTATAACTTAAAAGGATTAGTTATGTATTATTTTTGTTTAGTTCATCCATAACAATTTCATCATTTTCTGTCATCAAGCCGTCACTGTCCACTGACTGTGTGTGTGTGACAGTGACAGCTGTCAGTGTCATAAACATTTTCTTTTTCTTTTTGCCACCATATGTGCAGGCAGATTTGTTGTGACAATGAAATATAAAGGCACTATTGTAACTTGGCTCCAATGGAAGACCAGCGCTGGTGCTGCGTTTACGTAACACCAGCATATGCTGAGTTGGAGGCCAATTTGGAGGGTCATGCCACATATTTATTTTAGTTGATATGTTATTATTTTATGAAGTCTTTCAAATAAACATTTTATCTATCTATCTATCTATTATAGGGCGGACAGCTAGGGATCACAAATCTCAAAAGCCACGGTTAACGATACGGTGTGAATAATGTCATCTCTTTGAAACAGAAAAAGCGGCAACGATTATGGAGTTCATGCAAGATCCACAAATGGTTATTTATACCACCCGAAGATATAAAGACTTGTTAGTCTATTCTGATTGTAGTACAGTCTAGATGGTAATCACGCTTACAAATAAAATTAATGAGAAACTTTATTATAGAATTAATAAAATAAATGAGTTTATAAATAAAATTAATAATTCAAGCAAAACTATCCAAATTGGGTATTATTGAATACCTTATTGGTGGTTCTAGTCTGCGAGCTGTAGACCTTGCAAGTCTGTCTTTGCATAGCCCCTCACATATTGATTGACCCTTAAAGTTTATCGAATGCAAAAGAGGGTAACAAAAAAGGTTTTATGTCATTTTTGAATATTATTCGAAATGGCTGAATTATAATATTTTTTACGTTATCAACCACTATATTTTCGCCATTTTGAAATCGGTTTGAATCAGTTGAGAAATGAGAACTGTAGGTGAAGACTCACGAAAGGATTTTGCCAAAGCTGAAACGGAGACGTTTATTAGCTTTGCCACATAACACATATTAGCTTCGCTCACTTGGTCAATTAAACAATAGGTACTAGATTACAATGGACCCTTTCCGTCTTATTATAAAAACAGGACTAACTTTGTTACTAGGTTTAAACCATTACCCGCCTAAATAAAGTTGACATCTAGTAATATCACACTATCTCACCTGTCAATGTCAACTTGATTTGGGCGGATAATGGTTTAAGTAACAAAGTCAGTACTGTTTTTATTTGTTGGTTGTTGTTGGTTGGTTTGTTGTGTGTGATCCACTTTCATTTCCAACCCGGATTATATATTTCGAGTAAATATACCCGCTTTGTCGTCCTTCGAGGTTAAGGATCTAATGCATGATTTATTAGTAGTTATCATTTACACATCGAAATATAATTCTCTAGAAGCCTAACTAATCCCGAAAAATCATTCCACGCGATATGTACCGCGGTGGGCGGGTCATAAAATATGAACAGCGCGGCGCGACAGTTAGCCGCGACACTCGAGTTGTGCGGTTGCGTGGAAAAAAGTTTCCTTTGAGAATATTGCTGTGTTTTTGCGATAGTCGATTTATTAAAAATGCCGTCATGTGCCGTGGAGTAGTGTAGAAGCCATACAGACATGAAAAACATAGGACTCGCCTTTTATATGTAAGTAAATAAACATTGTAATAATCCATACTTGACATATGTTGACACCTCACCGCTCGTTGCGTCGGCCGAGTAGCCGGCTCGGGGCAGCCGGCTGCTTGTCCGATGCAACGATGACGCGTGCGTGACCTTGTCGCGACCAATCGCATGCATCTTTGTCTATGAGTGTGTTTGATTATTTCGTTGTAATTACTGTTAGTTTGTTTGCGTGAATGGAATCAGAATCGAAGCGGTGAATGTAGGAGCGTTAGATTTCTAGAGAATTATTGTTCGTAGCATTTACATAATCTGATTACTTTATTTTGGCTAAAAAGTAAAGATCATGGATTTTCTGAAGAATGTCATCCTTAATTAAGCAATATTTAATCCTGATAATGAGGTCGTGACCGGCAGCTTAGTAGGTAGGTTAAGTTTTTTCAACCTTAAATTATTTTAATTAATGGCGTTAAACAAAATAGAATTCTTTTTATTTCTCGCCTTTTACCTTTCTTAGCGAGTCTAAAGAGAAATTAAATGTGAAAACATATATGTTTACAATTTTTCTTTTATTTGATCAATAATCTTCTTTCAGGTTTTCCTACACCTCAATTATTGTTTTGTGTCGTAGTAGATGACCGAACATTTTCCTTCTTCTATTTTCTATGATTTGTAATATTTGCCTTTTCTCTCCCACGATCTCTAATACCAGGCCAGTGACACTTTTTCCATGGGACCATTTTAAAAAATATCGTCTTTTTTATAAAAACGTGTTAAGCCAACCGGATACTTTGTATGCGAACGTCAATTTTATAAAAAAAAACCCGTAGTATTCACCACCCGATACGCGAAAATGAGTTGAAATCGACCGATGAATTTATTCATGAGGAGTTTTAGCGTAAATTCTGGATTGAGTCTGAATACCTAAAACGTTTTAGTAGCGTTGTCGGTTTAGGAGGTTTAGCAGCTAAGGTTGCTTTGTCGATATTCAATTATGTACCTACAGGGTATATTTTTGTTCCGTGAGCAATTTATTACTAGTGAACTTTGTTATATTCCAAAAAAATAATTGTAACAGAATAAAAAAGAAATAGTCGCAATTTCCGAGTGGACCCGTTGGTCTGATGACATTGTGAGGTTGACGGGAAAGCAGTGGATGAGACTGACCGTGGAAAATGGTGCGAAAAATGGGAGGCCTTTGCCCAACAGTGGGTTGATGTGGGCTGAGAAAAGAAGAAGAAGACGTCAGACTTTCAGGGGTTTCCGACTCGGAAAGCGCACCCTGGGCTCAAGAACCAGCTAGGCTAAGGATGCATCTGGATACGTGCTAAAATGAGAAGAAAATCCTAAGAATAAATAAACTAACGATACTGTATTTTATAATAAATACATATGTAGATAAATTTTGCAAGGTCTATGGTATTAGACCACTTGGGTGACCATTGACATGCATGTTATATTTGGAGAAAAAAAGCGGAAAAGCACACCCCAGGCTCCAAAGCAGCACAGCTGAGGATGCAACCGGGAATGCGCTTAGACGAAGAAGAAGATGAAGACATATATATATAAATATCCAAGACCCAGGACAATTATTTGGCAATGGCAATTTTCTAACTTGCCCTGGCTGGGATCGAACCCAGACCTTCCGAGTGACGGACTAGCGTGTTGACCAATGCCACTAAGATCTTCAAAAGTAACATACAGCAAAATAGGTAAAAAATAAGGTAGTCAAAAAGTAGAAGTGGATTTTGTTTTTATAAGGGCTTGTACACAAATCTGCGATGCCCATGCGTATTGAAGAGCTCGCACGAGCGACGCATCGCAAGAACTTGCGAATATTCGCATGAACATTCCCGAACCGTGGAATCATATGAATATTGTCCGTGCCGCACGAAATTGTATCGCAGCAATTTGTATCGCAATTTTCTGCGTTGCGAATTTACATCATGCTGATTCATGCTGGTCTGGGAGAAAAGAAAAAACTTAGAATCTGCCAGCTGATTCTCTTCCCGCGCAAATCGTAAAAGCCGATCGAGGAAATAGGCGAAAATGCGAATGGCGGGAATTGATTTATTTTTCCAGCTGCTCGCCCATCATCACGCTAAAAGTGGCCTTTGGGTCTTGCGGCCCTGGGCCACAGACTACTAAATAGTTACTACGTAACCTGGGCTCTATCTGCTTAGAGCCGCAAGACCCAAAATGCTCTGTCTGCCCCATTAGGGATAAAGACGTGATAGTATTTATGTATTTGTATCTGGAAATGTACTCGTAATACGTTTCGTAGACGAAACATTCGGTTTGGGCACATATATAAAAATTGTCAAGAATAGGGGATCGGACAACTTTTCACAAAGTGTTTGAAAGTAATTAGAATGGTTATTTATTACTATAAAAAATAATATTTTATTTTAATAAGGCTGTAAATATACATTAATTACATTTAAAATTTGAATACATAAAAATGCCGCGCAAACGCTCCTATCTGTCACCTTGGCCGCGTGACGTCATCTGTGTGTGAGTAAACATCAAACTATCAAGTGGTGAAAATAATGGCAGTAGTGGAGGCCAGAAATTCACATAGTAATGTTGACATCTATGGTTGACATTTTGAGGTTATCCCAGCCGTCAAAAATGACAATTACAAACGAATGACGTAACGCGCTGTGATTTTTGTTTCGTTCAAGGTGACGAACAGATTCAGAATATTGCAATTAACGAATTTTATTTCTTGACTAGCTGTGCCCGCGACTTTGTTCGCGTGGTAGTCGGAACGTTATGTTATATAGCCTAAAGCCTTCCTCTATAAATGGACTACCCAACAAAAAAAGAATTTTTAAAATCGGACCATTAGTTCCTGAGATTAGCGCGTTTAAACAAACAAACAAACAAACAAACAAACAAACAAACAAACAAACAAACAAACTCTTCCGCTTTATAATATTAGTATAGATTTAAAAATATAAATCATTATTATTTCACAAAAATAGTCATTGAATGGTCAGTTTATTTAATTAACATTACCATAGACCTGTCCGATCCCCTATTGGCAATAGGGTATCGGACAGGTCTCACAAAAAAATCTTTGTTGTATTTAAAAATAATTTTAATTAAATAAACTGACCATTCAATGAGTATTTTTGTGAAATAATAATGATTTATATTTTTAAATAAAGAAATAAAATTCGTTAATTGCAATATTTTGAATCTGTTCGTCACCTTGAACGAAACAAAAATCACAGCACGTTACGTCATTCGTTTGTAATTGTCATTTTTGACGGCTGGGAGTACCTAAAAATGTCAACCATAGATGTTAACATTACTATGTGAATTTGTGGCCTCCACTAATGCCATCCTTTTCAATTGATTGTTTGATGTTTACTTACACACAGATGACGTCATGCGGCCAAGGTGAACATTGATGCATTCAAATTTTAAATGTAATTTATGTATATTCACAGCCTTATTTACATAAAATATTATTTTTTATGGTAATAAATAACTATTCTAATTACTTTCAAACACTTTGTGAAAAGTTGTCCGATCCCCTATCGGAAAGCCGAACATTTTTATCGTAATAATATAAATATTATTTGTGGTGTAAACACCACAGGTTTCTGTTGAATTATTTTCAGAAGAACAATATACTCGTATATTCTTCTGAAAATGATCTACGCTAATGATTCTATGAGTAAAATAAAGTTTACCATTACTGCCTTGCCTATTGCCTATCTGATAGATTGAATTGGTGACGTCTTGTATCTGCCCTTTGCCCCGACAGGGGGACATAGCAAGCGAAGGGAAGAGCCTAATAGCCTATCTAATAGTAATCTACCTTCAGTGAGCATAATACATAATAATATATTTTTTCCAAGAAAAATGTCCTCATATAAAAGTCTCATGAGGGTCATATCATATACGAAAATTGTGACAGCTCTAGAAATAATACTTTATTGGAGCAACGTTAATATTTACGAAGGGTACTTTGATAAAACCTAAAATATTGTGTGTGAGAGATATCACGAAATATGTTATGAATATTGGATGATAAATAATAAATAAATCTGTCAAATGAGAGTCGGACTTGTACATGAAGGGTTCCTCCGTACAATATTTTAAAACGCTAAAAAAATACGTTTTTTGTATGGCGACCCCCTTTACTTTTTATCTTTTTCTTATTTTTGGTATTAATAATTGGTGAAAATTTCAAGTGTTGGCTATTATGGTTCAAGAGATATAACCCCTGTGACTGACGAACGGACAGACAGCGGAGTCTCAGTAATATCGTCCGACCACCTAAGGTGGGTTTCCTACGCTGCGTTTGCCGGTACGTGGCCGCCATTTGAGAACCTTTCTGCCCCATCAGCCATCGGCTCTTCGCGCTATGTGTCCCGCTCACTGCTAATTCAATGAGTTTATCCGACTGTGCCCATAGTTTCACACTTTTACCTCACCTCACCTCCATACTACAATTTATTTTATAACTGCCGTTCACAGAAGTTCACTTAAAACGGTTCACAGTCTAATGTTTACTAAATGCTCTGTGAGCTCATATATTTTTTTAATCCCCTTGAATGTAGAAGAACCTTGGATCAGCATATACCCATAGCCTCTTAATTCCCTTTCGAAGCTTTCCATTTTCAAACTTAACGCACAGTGCGTATTAACGCACAGGATAGAAAATGAAACTTTCATTAATATTTACTGCGACAGCGAAATTACCCGCAGTATTTAGCTAAATTGAAATTGTGGAATGGATTTTCCGCCATCAATCAGTGTGGTTTGATGGCTTACCATAGTTACTGAGTAAGTTTACTGAAGTTAAGATGTCAATTGAATAATTTATTGCTGTGAGGTGTGGACGCTAACATCAAAAGAGAAAAGAAGCCTTCTCGTAGCGGAAAGAAAGGTACTTCGCAGGATCCTGGGACCAGTGAGAGGAGAGGATGGTGTATGGAGGATAAGAAGCAATGCCGAAATACAAGGTCTAGTAGACGAGCCTAAATTGAGTCGCTGAGCCAGGATAGTAAGTGATTAAACTTTCGGATTGTACAAAGGGCCGTAAAATAAGTTTTAAAAAACGTAAATTGACAATTTTATGCTCCATCACCCAAGGGACGTTGGGAGGAAGAGTGCCAGACTAAACTGGGTGGGTCACGTTTGCCGAATGGTGCCAGAAAGATGGGCTCACAAACTACCATATGGACTCCAGAAGACGAAACATTTAAGGGATAAGGGAGATGGAGGGACCAGGCTTTTGACAAGGATTGGAAAGAAGTAGCTAAAGATTGAAGTAGCTGGAAACAACCCTGAAAGTAGCTGGAAGGCCTCTGCCCAACTATGGGACCTGAATGGCTAGGAAAAAATGTATTAGTTATATAATAAGAACTTAATACAAATTTCTTTAGTCCAAGATTTGGTACTTGTTAATATTGGTCAAAATCATTTGGGATCCTTTTGGTAGACCTTTGCCTGTGAGTTTATCGTGGCTAAAATGTGTATGTTATGCAGTTTTGGTTATTTTTTTTTTATAGAGACGGTGAATATCAAGCAGCAGTGGCGCCCACATTTGAAATAAATTGTTAACTCGTAAATATGGTGAAAATTTCCATATTTCTCAATGTTAGGCACTAGATAGCCCTTAAAATTATTTTATGAACTGCCGTTGAAACTATTATTGGTGATCCGTCTAGCTTTAAAACCAGCTTACCTTTGGTGGAAGCAGGTTTTACAGCTAGACGGACTAATGTAATATTTTCAATCGTGGTTCATAAAATAATTTAAAGGGCTATCTAGTGTCTAACATTGAGAAATATGGTAAATTTTACCATATTTACGAGTTAACAATTTATTTCAAATGAGGGCGCCACATCTGCTTGGTATTCACCTTAAGCTAGCCCCAAAGTAAGTTTTAAACATGTGTTATGAGATACTAACTAAACGATTCTATATTTTATGATAAATACACCCAAGACCCAGTAAAATTTGAAAAACACCATTTTCCAATTTGCCCTGGCTGGGGATCAAACCCAGAACCTCCGAATTGGCGGTCTAGCGTGTTAACCATTAGGCTACGGAGGTCGCTGAAATAAACACCAAAATATACAAACTACAAATTCTGTCTCAGGCAGAATGTGCTTGCATAAAGTATTGTGACCACGCCTTGAAATAATAAGAACATTGTTCGATACATGTACCTTTTAATGATTTCGATGTTTTTTCTCGAGCAACAAAATAAGGATTATGACTAATTGGAATTTCTTCCTATAACGTTGGAAAAACAACAAATAAAGTGGACGAAGATAATAATAGAGGCTTAATAGAGACTCAGAAATAAACGAACAGATATTTAGGTTGCCCAAGGACTTTATACTTACACATTGTGTGTGTATATGTAGGTACCTATAGAAGGAATAATAGAAAGAGAAAAACCAAAGTGTAGTTAAATCTATACATATAATAAGACTGTAAAAGATCGATTTCTGTACATTGAAGATTTTTATGAAAAATTGTTACAGGGGGTCTTAATTACCGTAATAGAAGCCAAAACAACAATTTTTAAAATTTTTGTCTGTCTGTCTGTCTGTCTGTCTGTCTGTCTGTCTGTCTGTTTGTCCGGGCTAATCTCAGAATCTACTGGACCGATTTTGACGGGACTTTTTTTATTTGACTCAGTATCACCTGGAGAGTAAACTGGGATATAAATAATCACGCCGATGAACTTAGGGGGCAGGCAGGAAATTGAATCTCAGAATCTACTAAACCGATTTTAATGGGACTTTTTTTTATTTGACTCAACATTACTTGGAAGGTAAAGAAGGATAGAAATAATCACGCCAATAGACTAAGGGGGTAGGCAGAAAATTGAATCTCGGAAACTACTGGGCCGATTTTAATGGGACTTTTTTTATTTGACTCAGCATCACTTGCAATAATCACGCCAATAGACTAAGAGGGTAGGCAGGAAATTGAATATCAGAAACTACAGGACTGAATTTGATGGGATTTTTTCATTTGATTGAGTTTTACCTAGACAGTGAAATATATAATAACTCACGCCAAGTGACTAAGTGTTAACTGGCCTAAACTTGGGATGAATTAATCACCCTACCTAACTAAGGGAACTCATTGTTTCTGTACATTGAAGATTTTTATGAGCTAATCTCAGAATCTACTGGACCGATTTTGACGGGACTTTTTTTATTTGACTCAGTATCACCTGGAGAGTAAACTGGGATATAAATAATCACGCCGATGAACTTAGGGGGCAGGCAGGAAATTGAATCTCAGAATCTACTAAACCGATTTTAATGGGACTTTTTTTTATTTGACTCAACATTACTTGGAAGGTAAAGAAGGATAGAAATAATCACGCCAATAGACTAAGGGGGTAGGCAGAAAATTGAATCTCGGAAACTACTGGGCCGATTTTAATGGGACTTTTTTTATTTGACTCAGCATCACTTGCAATAATCACGCCAATAGACTAAGAGGGTAGGCAGGAAATTGAATATCAGAAACTACAGGACTGAATTTGATGGGATTTTTTCATTTGATTGAGTTTTACCTAGACAGTGAAATATATAATAATATACATATAATAAGACTGTAAAAGATCGATTTCTGTACATTGAAGATTTTTATGAAAAATTGTTACAGGGGGTCTTAATTACCGTAATAGAAGCCAAAACAACAATTTTTAAAATTTTTGTCTGTCTGTCTGTCTGTCTGTCTGTTTGTCCGGGCTAATCTTCACGCCGATGAACTTAGGGGGCAGGCAGGAAATTGAATCTCAGAATCTACTAAACCGATTTTAATGGGACTTTTTTTTATTTGACTCAACATTACTTGGAAGGTAAAGAAGGATAGAAATAATCACGCCAATAGACTAAGGGGGTAGGCAGAAAATTGAATCTCGGAAACTACTGGGCCGATTTTAATGGGACTTTTTTTATTTGACTCAGCATCACTTGCAATAATCACGCCAATAGACTAAGAGGGTAGGCAGGAAATTGAATATCAGAAACTACAGGACTGAATTTGATGGGATTTTTTCATTTGATTGAGTTTTACCTAGACAGTGAAATATATAATAACTCACGCCAAGTGACTAAGTGTTAACTGGCCTAAACTTGGGATGAATTAATCACCCTACCTAACTAAGGGAACTCATTGTGTGTACCTGTTATAGAGTCGCAGGTATGCCTGCATTTGGGTCATGTTAAACAGTAGCATAGGCTGGGAGTACCTCCACGCGGTGAAGGCGGTAACAGTTAAAGTACTGGCTAAAACTCCCATTATTATTGTGATGTAAAGATGCCTTCGGGCTTATGTTATTGTTGTCGTGTATTTTGGTCATTGTGTGGTTGTGTAGACGGTAACGCAGAGGAGCAACCACAGCGCTTTCTTTCAGATTTTGATTGTTTCTGGAAAAAAATACTTACCTACTTATAGAATTATTTGACTTGGTTACTAAAACCTATCTTTGATTTTTAAAAGTGTATTATTCAATACTTCAACGCGAACGAAGTCGCGGGCACCAGCTAGTAAAACATAAATTTGTATGCTTTTGAAAAAAATGTGATATAATTTCTTACTCATATTGCACAGTCGTAAAAAAAGCAATGCACATAATTAAAACTTTCATGAGGTTGCAATGAGTTACTTCCGGACATCGCTCAAAAAAGATAAAAAAATGCGTATAATTTTTTAATTTTAGTTAATTTATATAATCAAGACAATTGTAGTCCATCATTTGTTTCGGAATTCGAACCATGGTCTATACTAAATCATTGTCATCATCAAAATTTAAGAGCGACGCTCTTGTCGGTGGAGTTTCTTCCATTCTGTTCTATCTTCCGCCAACCTCTTGGCATCTTGGTACGACACTGCTATCACCTTTTCCTTTGCTTGCTTCATATAGCTGTGCCTGGGCTTTCCTCTTCCCCTCCTTCCTTCTATTTCGCCTTCTATTATAATTCGCATAAAATTATCATGCCGTATCAAGTGTCCTTACATTAAGTTACATTTAAGGAGTTCCCTCAATTTCTCGAGGATTTTATCATTATATCTTCACTTAGTGATAATGGAAGCAACTTGCATGTATACCCTTATAAAAAAAAGAATTTTCTAAATCGATTAAAAAACGAATTATCAAGAAACTTACATAAAAAAACCTTATAAGTATACATTAAAATTGAGGAGGTATTCCTTTTCTGAAATCGCTTATAAACCAATAGCCACCGCCATATATTATCGTACTTCGTATCGATAACATTTAATATATCATCATCATCATTAGGTCTGTTTCAGCCTACACTGCAGGAGCACGACCTTTTCTCTACTACCAGAGCCATATATTAGCCAGAGCAGTTAGAAAATTCTCTCTCTCCACGCTGGCCAGACCGGTTGGAGAGGTCTCATTGATGTTTATAAGCTTTGTTTAGCTTGTGATTCCTAAGTCGCCTTCTACGACATCCACGGGAAGACTAGGAGTGGTCTTTTATACTCTGTCAGGAACCACACGGCTTTATTTAATGTACGAGACAAGATAACTATCAGTTTAACGCGCCATGCCTCGCTCTCCAAAGATTCCTTCTCCTCCTGAAGTACGCCGTTACTGCGTCTCTCGTTGATTTTGTAAACAAAAAGAATAGTATCAGTGGTAGCATTCTGAGCTGTGTATACATATTTATGTATACCATATCCATAAAATGGTTTAAATAATTAGAATAAAATTGAATAAATAAAAAATAAACCAGAGCCCAGTTTATAAGTAAGGTTATGTCACAGAATATAGCAACTCCTACCAGAGACTTCACTTGTTTAACAATGGAACGCCGCACTGAAGAAGACATTACTGAAGCAGCTACATTGATGTACATTAATACATTTAGAAGAAATAAAAAGCCCATACTAGCGCCCTTAATTATAACAATTTCAAAAATATCCATAGAATATAATAAACTACCAGAAATCATGTGAATAATCTTAATCATGGCGAACATCCCGCATATGAAGGCTGTGGCTTTTAGCTTCTCGGACGTTATTTTGATTAAGTCCACGAAAACAAGTTTGATGTGAGCGACCAGTAGCGAGCACAACGAACAGCACACGTGCAGTATCAAATAGTCAAAAACTAAGTTGTCGCTTGTATAATTCCCAAAAAAACCCATTAAGGATCGGAGAAAGTGAATATCGTATGAATAGGATACGACCCCGGTAAGGTTATCTAATAACGCATGCAAAGAGTGCACTGTACCCACAAAGATCTGAAGCATGCCGATGTACGTCTGCACTGTACGCACTCGCGGACATAAGCTCCAGATCGTCAACAATAATACAAAACCAACGAGCTGCACCAATGTTAACACAATCGTTATCACAACCTCAACAGATGTAAGGAACTCTTTGATAGTAACGAATTCATAGAAACCCATTATTACGTATGTAGATCACAGAAACGATATTTTCAGCCAGCTCTTCGGAGACTGATTGAGATAGTGCTTAAGTGCGGTTACTTGATTAGTCTCATTATTACTTCCGAATTCTTTTTTAAATATGCAGCAAAGTTAAAGACTATTAATCCATTCAGGAACTTCAGTATCGGCTTCGTGTATTTTCCGAATGACACCCTCAATGGACAAGATTGGACAAGAGTCAGTAAGGTTGAACATATTATACTGAATATCTTCACAGAAGCAATTTGGATCACTTGCAAATTTCCATCTTTACATCAGTTTGGCACATCTTCCTTTTGTGCATTTTTTCAGAATAAGGAACAGGCAGATTAGGGTCAGATATGGTGTCTTTGTTATCTATATTCTTAGAATTAGTATTATTTCTCCTCTGAACTCCTTGTTATTCTCGTAATCTACTTGTAAGTAAGCAAAAAGCTTAACCAATGAGGTGTTATATTGCTTTGGAATATTTTTATTTTTATAATTTGATTAAAAGTTTTGCTTTCATTAGCTTAATTTGTATAAACTTTAACAACTAATGTGCAAATTGCACATGCACTGCGCAGGCAGGGTACATTAATAAAACTGTTTAAATTTACTGTACAACAAAACATTAGATTCTTATCGTAATTAATTAATATTTTGATTTTATGTGCAGCCACTGTAGTGTTTCGCCAAGTCAAACTTCCCTTTTATTTTCATTACGTGTATGAATATTACATACGGCTTACTTACGTAGTATAGTTGGACATTGTTTATTTTTATAAATAAATGTTGTGTGTTAAATCTTTTTTGAGTGAGTGATTTATATTTGAAACAACAGACATATAAATACAATTACAGAAACATATAAATACAAATAATACAATTGGTTAAATGACTAGGTCAAAAATAAATCATTTGGTACTATTAACAGAATAAAACGTCACAATATAGTGTCATTTGTCATTGATCATATCTATTTTCAGCATGATTCAGAAAAACTAATATTAAGAGTGCTATTTGACTCGAAAAAACTATGACGTCACGGTTGTGATTTTAGAATCCCATAGAAAATCTTTGTTTTGACGTTTAGAAAAAAGTGTCATTTTGCGGATTTCTTTAACAAAAAACATAGATAATATCGGGTCGTGAACCCCGTTCTTCGCAGCATTATAGCTGAGGATGCAACTGGGAATACGCTGAGATGAGAGAGAATAAAAAAAATGGTCAAATGGGCGCCGTAGAGAGAGACTAGCGAAGTAGAGAAGTAAAAGTCAGAACCATTACCCGATTTGGCTTTCGTTTATTGTTTTATTGGACTATTTATTATCATGTGACCATGGAACGTTTTGAATCGTATATTTAGTTAATTTACGCGATAGTATTTTGTGTAAAAAATTTATTAATTTAAATTGAGTAGTTCAAAAACAAAACACTAATTAGTACTCGTAGTTAGTTACTGAAAACCGAACTGATTTGATACCAAATGTCAAAGGTCAACAATTTTGGTTGACGTTAGTTCGTTATTTAAAATTTGACTCTTTACGGCGCGGTATTCCAATAACTTATTTTAAAAACCAACGCAGTGTACCTATTCTTAAAAAGTTAAAAACAATTTGTCATCCATTCGACACACACAGATAAAAAATGATGAAAACTGTGACGTCACGGATTGATATTTAATACATTGGCCATAAAAAAAATGTTTTGACATTATCTGATTTGACTTGTTAGAAACTAGCGGATTATATAATTTTTTGGTTGAGTCAGTTTTTGGAAAATGGGTTTTTCGGTGAACAAATGTTCACCATTTATTCAGTTTTAATCAAAGACAGGCTCGCAAGGTCTTCAGCTCACAGTGCCACTAGTCATATTTATTAAAATTATTGAATTTCAATACAATATAGTCCATCAAAACCATTTTGATATGGTTCTGGGTCCCGAACGCCATCTAGCGTTTGTCCTAAACCTATCCTAATTAGTTCTAGTTTACCGTTTGGGTTGCGGAGGTCAGACGGCAGTCGCTCTGTGTAAAAACCAGTAACCTATCCAAGGCCGTCTTAAACTAGATTGGGGCCCTTGGGCACACAAGAATTTGGGGCCTTTTTGGATCTGAAAACGGTATTGAACCTATCGTTAAATCACCTAGGTTAGGTAGCGGACACCGGTCTCTGAAGCGTTACCGCTGAGGATGAAATCGGGAATAAGCTCGGATGATGATAGTCCATCAATAACAAGTTATAAGTGATTTTTAATTTAAAATGAAACTAACGGTAATACGTGAACGAAAACAAGTGCTTTCGCATGTTAAGCACCACGGGCTTGGTCTGCACTTGGATTGGTATCAAGAGGCTTTAAATATCTCGAGCTCAGTGCTTTAGAAAGCACTTTAAGCCACCAACATACAAACAAAACCGAAAAACGGATAAGCGTTTGGTTTCCGGGTGCTTTCCCAATTAATTGCCAGCCCGGCCGTGGACTTTGATCTTATTTAGCTCACAGCGGTCCCACACGAAATTTCACAGTTTGCTCTGTGACTCTGTTTACGGAAGTTTATTCTACGAGTTAAATTTGTTGCAAAATTTCGCTGCTAGTTTTAACTACTTATTCAGCGGGAGGCGTGCTGCACTGAGTAAGCTTTAAGAGCCCGTACTACCCTAAAGTTCTTAGAGCGATCTTAAATATTATCAATATTAACGAAATACTCACTTTGAAATAAAAACACAGTAAAGTTCAGGACTAACTCTAAACATAATAAGTTTCGAAAACACGATTGCTTAAAATTTTCTCGATGGAAAATCATTGCGAAGTTGTCTCCAAATCACCTCAGAATTATACTCAAAAAGAAAGTATTTAAGAAATACAATAAATTAGATTATTGACATCAGGCGCCCTCTTAAATAAACATTTTAATAATAGAACTGCATTGCGGAAATCGGGTTTAATGTTTTTAAAGTAAAAACTTTTTTATGTATTTTTCGTCCTCCCATACAAAATCCGTTTAGCTGAGTGCTGATTTGTGGAGAGCGAATTTTTATTTTAGTTTTTCGTTAATTATTTTTATGGAAAGTAGTTCAGTATCATGTATCTGAACTTGCTCCAAAAATTTGGCTGGTGGTTTAAAAGTCAGCCTGTATGTGTATAAGGGTGAAAAGTATTGTCGGGTTGCTAATCGCATCGTCTATTGAATAGATGATAAAATCTAATTACTTACCGATGCAAAGTAATTCCTTTACACTTTGCCATGTTCCTTGAATTATCAGCACAGTACACATCTTAACACACACCAAGGCATTTTTAATAATGTTTTGTTTTCTTAAGCTTTTCGCATATCAACTGTACGAGTAGAAAGTACTAGACGCATAAGAGCTAGCCAGCGACTAAGTGAAGTATGGGGTGATATCCATAATTGAACACAACAGATGATGAGTGACGTCTGCTCTAGTATTTTATACATGTATCTCGATGGGTCTGGTCTACTCCAAATTTAAGGTGCAAGTTTATTCTACGAGTTTAATTTGTTGCCAAGTTTTGGTGCAAGTTTTAACTACTCATTTAGTGGGACACAGGAATCAGCTAGTAGAAGCTTTTAAATAAATATTTTGACAAAGAACAGCTTACCGCTTTATTCTCGAATCTCGACTACAGTTTTTATTATGGAATCTAGCAAACGAACTAGGAAATGAATCGTTACAGAGTCACGGGGTAATTTAAATTACTTGATTGGGCGCAATATAAATAACAATGTCCTGAAGAGCATAGATTGTAGTGTCTCGGGGTTAAATTTTAACAAAAAACTATTGAATAGATTTTTAAAATGTTGCACCAAATATCAAGCATTAGAATGGGAAACAAAAACAAGAAAACTGACTACCTTAATTTTTGAAGCGTAATTCGATTTACAGTTTAAATGTTGTAGCTAGATGGAGCTACTAGTTCAAAAGAAGGTAGTTTCGTAGTTTTGCCGCATTTGGAAAGATGGCAGTATAAGCGTTCATTTTCTACGAACAACCAAGCGCCATTTACATTTTTTTCTGGATACCGTCAGTCTCAGTACCCAGCATTCATTGTATGGCTGGCGGGCGAGATAGTAGGAAAATCTAGATATTATACAGGATTTATATGGGGTTGTCAGTTCTATACTATTTGTTCGTTAGTGCACTATAAAAAGGTACATTCCAAGCTCTTTGATCTAAAGAACAATACAGAGATATAGGATATATTTTTTGATCTTTGGGACAATAACCCTGATCTACAGTAACTCTACTTTTTATGCAAATACGGACGCATGTGTACCAACGTTGTATCTATGGTTGTTTGTCAAAGCTCAAAATATGTCAAGCTTCATAGCTGTTACTTTGGTAATTAGTATGATTAGACGGGAAATGTTTGATAATTTATCGGGATAATTAACGCTCCAATTAATCTCGTTCCCACTCATTTTGCTAAATAAATACGTGTATTTACGTTCGTCTGTTCGTTTTTGTAGTGTATGTGAGTGAAAGAGAAGGAAGCATTATGTCATCTCTAGCGCACGTGCGGTCGTAAACAGCTCAGTAAGCTGCGGCGGAAGTGAGAGGGCGCGCGCGTCTAAGAGCCGACAATATTAAAGGATATACCACAGTTTTAAAAGAGGAAAACATTGTGCAACACCAATATTATGTGATGTAAAAACACGATTATCGATTCCATAAACCAAAAAATTGTTCCATCCATGCTGATCTGGAAGAAAAGAAAAAACTCAGAATGTACCCGCTGCTTCTCTAACCCCGCAAATCGTAAAAGCCGATCAAGTGAAAATGTTCATCATGTCACTATTTTGATTCATTTTTCATCTTCTCGCCCACCATCATGCTAAAAGTGGCCTTTGGATCTTGCGTCTCTGGGCTCTGTCTGCTTAGAGCCGCAAAATCTAAAATACTCTGTCTGCCCCGTTAGGGATAAAGACGTAATAATATATCTGTAAAATATTGTTACTTGTCATTTCACAGTGATAGTTCAATCTTCGATTAGAACAGTTGTGTCACAAACGCATATGTCGCGCATTAACAGAGTGCAGTGAAAAGTGCTAACGCATCAAAACAAAGTCCATCTTTGTCACGTACCTTCGGCCGGGCCGCGATAACCTACATCGGTGAGTCATTGCTTAAGGTATGTTTACGTATGACGGGTAATTGTTAAGGCGACGCTCTCACCCGCCTTGACAATGAATACGCCTTCCAAATCTATTCAGTTAAAAACTGACACGGAACATTACCTTTATGACCGTTTTAAAAAAGAGCAAAATGAAAGGCTTAAACAGCAGAGCCTTATAGAAGACCTACAAAAACAAATTGCTTCTCTCCAACAGCAGTTGCAAAGCATTACTGATTCTAATGCAGTGGCTCCAGCAGCCTCTAATGCAGAATCCTCTACGGTGCATGCTGAGTACAACACCGACGAGGAGGAGCTTGCTAAAGAAACAGAGTGGATAAGGACGAAATCAAGAAAGAAAAGAAAATTGAACACTTCACCCACACTCTCACCTGAAGAAAAAGAAATACCTAAGGTAGCTAAGGTAAAAAAAGTTCCCCCTCCACCTCCCATCATAGTGGATGGAGTGAAGAACTACCAGAATTTTTACGACTTTCTGTCACAAAGCCAGCCTGAAATCACCTTTTCAGTAAAAATGTTGAATGGTGATAGCGTTAAAATAAATGCGTGTAATGAAGATGCATACAGGGCCGTAACGAAGCTGCTTTCAGCGAACAACCTTCTATGGCACTCCTACGAAAATAAGCAGGAAAGGCCTATTAGAGTAATGGCAAAAAAATTGCCCTCAACATGTAAGCCGGAGAGAATCGTAGAAGATCTCAAAGCAAAGGGTTTACAAATTGAAGACGCAGTAAACAAACTGAGTTGGAAAAGCAAAGAACCATTAAACATGTTCATGCTGACCTTTAGCAACAAAGAGGAAATTGCTAAAATATATGAAATAAAATCCATAATGGGGTGTTTGGTTGAGATAGAATCTCTGAAATCATCAAAACTTATTCCCCAATGTAAAAGGTGCCAGGCTTATGGACATACACAAATGTACTGTGCTAAAGAGCCAAGGTGTGTAAAATGCACGGGAAAACACCTAACTAAAGACTGTAAGAAAGCAGCAACTGAGAAACCGAAGTGCGTGCATTGCGGAAATGATCATCCGGCTAACTACAGAGGCTGTATGATAGCCAAAGAAATGCAGAAGTTAAAAAATAAGACTATTAAAAAACATGTAGCCAGTCATGAAAAGAAAGCTCCAACCAATCCGCAGACACCTAATAATAAGCCTGTCTCGACTGTAAGTACTCGTACAAACGTTTCTTATGCCCAGACTGCCGCGAAAAATTCAATGAGCTCCCAACGCAAAGAGCAAGCCACCACTAATAAAAACAAGTTAGATGAAATACTCAAGCTTATGAGTTCATTCGATGAGCGTCTAAAAAAAATTGAAAATAGCACCAAGACAGCTATTCCCAAGAACAAACAAAGAACAATCTGAAAATTATGGCATGGAATTGCAATGGACTACTTAAACACAAAAATGAACTGCTAGTAGTCTTAGACATGGAAAATATTGATGTGTGTCTAGTGTCAGAAACACATTTCACTAAACAATCATTTATAAAATTTAATGGCTATAAGGTTTACCATGCTCTTCATCCAGCAAACAAAGGAAGAGGCGGCAGTGCTGTGATCATCAAGGAAAATATCCAACACCAAGAATACCTTAAACATGAAATACCACAGTTTCAATGCACTGCAGTTCGACTAAGCACAAAGAAATATCCGCTAACAGTGGCAGCAATATACTGTCCACCTCGGCATAAAATATATAAAGATTCGTATTTAAATATGCTTCACACGCTTGGTGATAGATTTATATTAGGTGGAGACTTCCATGCCAAAAACACATATTGGGGGTCTCGACTGACCAACACAAAAGGAAGAAGGCTGATGCATGCCATTAAAGAACTGGATTGTGATGTTGCATCAACAGGATATCCAACATACTGGCCAACGGACCCATCAAAAATACCAGACCTACTAGACTTTTTTATCTACAAAAATTTATCATCTAATTATATGAAAACAGATCAAAGCTTTGATATGAACTCGGACCACTCAGCCATATACTTAAAGATAAGTGAGAAAGTTCTGAATAAGGAAACAAATTTAACTCTAGTCAATAAACATACTGATTGGGAGAGTTTTAAAATAGAATTGGACAAAAACATCAACCTCAGAGTACCATTAAAGACTCCCGAGCAACTAAATATAGATTTAGAGAAATTCGTCACTCTAATACAACGGACTGCCTGGATACACCTAAGATAAAAAAGAAAATCGTTAAAAATGTATATCCAATAGAAATTAGAGAACTCATCACTGAAAAACGAAAGCAAAGGAAACTATGGCACCAATCTAGGTCACCAGAAGACAAGAGAAAATTAAACAACCTCAACAAAAAACTTAAACGAGTAATCCAGAATCATGTTGATGAGAGTACAAACACGTATCTACGAAAACTTACCAATGACCGTAGTACTGATTACTCCCTCTGGAAGGCTACAAAATATTTAAAACGTCCTATCAACCACATCCCTCCCCTAAAACTGGAATCTGGAAGGTGGGCAGTTAGTAATGAGCAAAAAGCTGCTAAATTTGCTGATCATTTAGAGGAGATTTTTAAACCAAATAAAAGTCAGGAAGTAAATTATGAAACAGACACTGAGGTAATCAGTGATAACAATGATGAACAAAACAACATTAAGATGGTGACACCAAAAGAAGTCTTACGTGAAATAAAACAACACATAAACCCAAAAAAATCGCCTGGCTTTGATCTGATATCAGGGGAAATACTACACAATCTAACTAGAAAAGCTCTTGTTAAGCTAACAAATCTGATAAATGCAGCATTCAGACTTAGATATGTACCAGATTTGTGGAAAATAGCTGAAGTTATTATGATACCTAAACCTGGAAAACCACCACATGAAACAACGTCTTATAGGCCAATTTCCTTGCTGCCTGTAATGTCAAAATTGGTTGAAAAACTGTTACTTAAAAGGCTAAAACCTATATTAGAAACAAAAAACCTCATACCTGACCATCAGTTTGGCTTTAGAGAAAAGCATTCCACTATAGATCAAGTACATAGGATAACTAACATCATTGAACAATCTTTAGAAAATAAAAAAGTTTGCTCAACAATCTTTCTAGATGTAGCCCAAGCTTTTGATAAGGTGTGGCACGAAGGCCTCATTTTCAAACTTAAAAAAATGCTTCCCAAAATCTTTGTAGATATACTAACGTCATATATAAGTGATAGAGCCTTCAGAGTGCGACAAGATCATGCATACTCTGAAGTTAAGGAAATAAAAGCTGGAGTGCCTCAAGGAAGTGTATTAGGCCCGGTCCTATACCTATTATACACCTGCGACATTCCTGAACTAGAAGAAAACACTATTGCGAACTTCGCTGATGACACGGCTATAATGGCGGTTGGAAACAGTTACGCGGAAGCAGCAGAAAAGGTCCAAGTAGCTGTTAACAAAGTTCATAACTGGACAAAGAGGTGGCGAATTAAGCTAAACGAGTCGAAGTCAATCCACGTTAACTTCACAAATAAACACGATGACTACTGTCCTGTCTACATAAATGGACAGCAAGTGCCATATGAAAACACTGCTAAGTACCTAGGTATAACACTCGACGCGAAGCTTCGCTGGAAAGCCCACGTCAAAAAGAAAAGAGAGGAACTCGATATACGATTCCAGAAGATGTACTGGCTACTTGGAAGAAACTCCGCATTGTCAGTACATAACAAAATACTACCATATAAACAAGTCCTCATGCCAGTATGGACTTATGGTATACAGCTATGGGGTTGTACTAAACAAAGTAACATTGAAATTATTCAACGTTTCCAAAATAACGTACTGAAGGCCATTGTGAATGCGCCTTGGTATATAAGAATCGACGATCTACACCGGGACCTTAAAATGCAGACCGTCGATAAAGTAATCAAAAAATACGCCGAAGCACATGAGTATAGACTGCTTCACCATGTGAATGTTGAGGCGATTCAGCTCCTCGACAACACGGACATAGTGCGACGTCTCAAAAGAACCAAACCTTTTGAACTAGTGTAGTTATAAATATATATATACATTGATATTATAGTGCAGTGATGTGCCAGCAGAGACACACGAACAAAGTGCCTTCCCCTTAATAAAGACAGTAAGAAAAGTGCCAATGGACACATTCTTAGTCTACAACGTATAAAACTAGGTCAATGTTTAATTACTTATTAGTCTTAGTTTAGGCTAGATTGTAATATTATTAGCGTACTTGTTTATAGTAGGTACGTTAAGAAAGGGAAAAAAAAAAAAAAACTTGTCATTTCATTCATTATTTCAGCCGCATAACGTACACTGTTGGCCATAGGTCTTCTCCCAAGATATATATCTCCCATAGATTTTCAAAATGACTGATCTAGAGCGGCCTGCATTCAGCAATTTCCAGCGACCTTGCGGCACAGAATACATAAGAGTCAAACAGAATGGTATCTCATAGCGTCTCCCGCAAATTGGCGTCCCCGCACCTCTCCCCCGCACTTTGTGAGCTTTGGCGGCTCCAAACCAGGGTTTAATTACTAGCCGCACGCAATACGCGACGTGTGTTGTCTTGAGAACTGTCAACCAATAGTAACCATCATGGTGATAAGGTGCGCGTATAATAATTGTTTATCCACCCAATACTCTAAAGAACGTATATTTCATACATTTCCAAATGATGAAAACAGGTAAGCAAAGCAACAATATAATTTCACGTTATTACCCAGCAACCATCTTGATATATATACCCTTCTCGCTCTCTCGCATTGGCGGGAGATACACAAGAGCGAGATTGTAACATTACCGGATTGCTAATAAGCAATCCGGTAATGTTACATAGGCTCCTCGCTCACAGGTAATCACATACACGCAGATGCCAACTAGATTTCCGCGGGTTATAGTGCTAAATGCCATTGTTGACAATGACAACTTGACATGCTGTGTGTAAGCGTGATAAACATTTGTTTATTTTTATTGAATTTATTCATATAATTACCGTATAGTTTTGCGCCGAATATGCAAATTACTATATTACAATAGTGAATTAGTGAAATTAGTGCGTTACATTATAAATGACTCAATAATAATCAGTAAAGTGAACTAGGTGAAATGGACAATTGACATAATGAAAAATATTTGTGAAGTGATATTACGTAGCTGTTTCCGACTTTTCTGTAACATTTAATACATATAAAACAGAATATTTTTTACGTAATAGTGTTCCCAAATCTTCCGGTATGGAAAAATATAATCGTAAATATGTCGAACTCGTTAGTAGGTAAGTATTAAAATAATTCTGCGGTGCGACCCTAAGTATAAAACTCACACATCGACGTGTGTACAGATAAATTGTTTCGTTTGTAGTAGTAGTAGGTATATATGTTACTCTGAATCAATGGAGAGTCATACCAGTGCTTGCGGTCAGGGCCTCTGACCACCTTGTGTGTGGGTGTCCTACTCTGATGCTATGAGTTATTTTTAAGAGCATCACGAGCACAGATCTGTGATTACGAGTAACAAAAAATGAGCATTTTTTTTGGAAATGTTTATTAGTTGTCGGTAGATGGTATTATTACCTTTTTTTTTACTGATTTCTAGTGCAAGTGTTCCAGCGATGTAGGGGTTGTTTTTTACTCAAATTCGAATTCTTGATCTTACTCAGATTGATCCGTAATATTTTTTAATTTTTTTTATTTTTTTTTAATATACGCGTACTACTCTACCAGTTCCAAAGACTAATAGAGCAATTGTCTACACGTAAATTTACATTTTGTTAGTAGCGCAACGCAAGACTCGGTAAGAAACGCTAGAAGTAAATAGCAGAAGAGAACACCATAATGTACTGTACAGCGGACTTATCAGTTCCAAGTACTCTACTAATTTAATTAGAGCAACTGTCTTCACTTAAATTTACATTTTCTTAGTAGAGTACTGTTCACTCGGTAAAAAACGCTAGAACAAAATAGTAGAGTCAAGTAGAATACTACTCTACTAGTTCCAAAGACTAGTAGAGCAACTGTCTACACGTAAATTAACATTTTATTAGTAGAGTAACGCAAGACTTTGTAAGAAACGCTAGAAGTAAATAGCAGAAGAGAACGCCGTAATGAACTTTGCTCACCGAGAACCGTTTGCATGGGTCAAGTAGTCAGTAAAATGTACGGTAGAGTAGAGTGGATGCCGGGTGAGGGAAAGAAAGCGGTAGAGTAGAGAAGAGATGTAGAGCTTGCCCGCGGTGCTAGCTGTACTACTCTACCTCTCCTTTATAAGTAGGATAGTTAGTACCATATCGCTCTAGCGTAAATTGCACCCGTGACAGCAGTCTTCGGTTTTCATGAAAGACTATTTAGCAGTTACAGATAAACGAGTTAATAGGTATTAACCTGTTCCGATTATTTCATCTTAATTTTGCATGATCTTTTGCATCCTTATGAGATTGTGTCATGATCTAAATGCATATTAATGGAGAAAAAACAATCGGAAAGCGCATTATGCATATTTAAACTTTGGTTTATGTATAATATTAATGTGGTGGTCTAGAATAGCTTGTGCTATAATTTATTACGCTAATATCTTTTCCACGTTGTATAATTCAACGATTACCTCAAACCTACCAATTTCACCTTTATCCTCTTTGCCATATTTTCGTTTATGTTCACAAAGTTTCTGTATAATTTGTATATATGGAACAAAGAGGATTGCTCATTGTCGCGAACAAAGCCCCATTGAGGGAGGTTGACGTGAACTAATTACGAACGGTTTCCTGCGGCTGTAATGGAAATTATAGTGATATAGAACAAAAGTAATTACATTTATGTACATAGTAATGCTCGTATTGGGAAGCTGTTCCATACATACATACACTATCACGTTTTTATTCCAAATGGGCAGACAGAGCATTTTGGGTTTTGCTGCTCTGAACAAACGGAGCATTTCGGGTCTTGTTGCTCTAAACAGACAGAGCATATTGGGTCTTGCTGCTCTAAACAGACAGAACATTTTGGGTCTTGTTGCTCTAAACAGACAGAGCATTTTGGGTCTTGTTGCTCTAAACAGTCAGAGCATCTTGGGTCTTGCTGCTCTAAACAGACAGAGCATTTTGGGTCTTGTTGCTCTAAACAGACAGAGCATTTTGGGTCTTGTTGTTCTAAACAGACAGAGCATTTTGGGTCTTGTTGCTCTAAACAGACAGAGCATATTGGGTCTTGCTGCTCTAAACAGACAGAGCATTTTGGGTCTTGTTGCTCTAAACAGACAGAGCATATTGGGTCTTGCTGCTCTAATCAGACAGAGCATTTTGGGTCTTGTTGCTCTAAACAGACAGAGCATTTTGGGTCTTGTTGCTTTAAACAGACAGAGCATATTGGGTCTTGCTGCTCTAAACAGACAGAGCATAGGCTACAAGACCCAAAGGCCACTTTTAGCGTGTTGGTGGTTAGAAGGTGGAAAAATTAATCAAAATAGTGATGGGTTAATAGCCGCATCGCTCGCATTTTCGCCCAAACCCTCGATTGGATTCTACGAACTGCGCGGGAAGAGAAACAGTTGGTACATTCTTAGTTTGTCTTTTCTCCCAGATCAGCATGGAAAAAGGTTGTGTCAGACAATCGTAAGGATACAAAGCGTTGCTGTCGCCCAGGTGTCGGAAGTCGAAATGTTGTGTCGATCATTCGTAAGGATACAAAGCGTTACTGTCGGCCAGGTGTCGGAGGTCGAAATAAATCTCGACAAACAGTTTTAAAATCAGGTTTTTTTTCTCTTTCTCATAATTTTCTATAATTCGCTTTTCAAATGCAAATTAAGTGCTCCAACATCATAATAATTATTAGTTTCATTCATCATATTCCTACGAGGTGCGTGTTAAAACTTACTTACACAAATATTAATAATTCCACGGTAAATATAGATGCTAATGTAGCATTGGTATTTGCGTAAGTGTACGCAAGTCATGTAGCAGGTTGTACGGAGTTAATCCATCATTCAAGTCGAGGTTAGAAGATGATTTATCGCTGCTTGTTGTTCGGTTGGTTACTAGAATAATTAGTGCCTGTAATGTATGAACTGAGTTTTGTGGAAAGTTGAAACTAACGTGAGATATAGGCATTACTATACTTATTATACACTATACTCTTTTTCTAATGTTATATCTGGCCATGCACTATACTTTAAGTAAAATAAATCAAATTTATCTGATCATATTGAGTCAACACTACTACAGAGAAAAAATATCAAAACAGGAGACTAGCACCCAAAAACTGTTTTACCTCACCGAAATTCACATCACGCACGAACGGTAAACTCATAGATTGTCCAAATTGATCTATTTCGCGTCGCTACGTGGCTTTGTCCGGCGCCATCTTGTTTCTTAATTGACACATTCAGGACTCGAGACGATGGGAAAATCGTGGATTATGTGGCGAAGCGTGGCCGGAATCCAAAATGACCATATTTATTTTCTGCCGATTTCGTCGACGCGAAACGAGGTTTATTTATTTTTGTATTGTTGGAAAAGCTTTAGCGACAGGTTCACAAGTAATAAGTACTCGTAGATAGGTATTCCTGAATGTCCGTTCAGGATGAGAGATGGAAGTGGACTGAGTTAAACGAAACCCTTTTCATTTGACTCATTCCACTTTCATGTATCCCTATGTGTAAATGATTCGAAAATGGAATTGGGGAATGAAATTTGAAATGTAGTTATAAAGAGATGGGCACCATGAACCAACATGCAGCATGCAGGTGATATGCAGCATCGTATCTACTAACTCTTTTCACTGAAAAAAAGTTGCAGATTTCAAACGATTTCTTACTGAATGCGGCTTAGAGTAGATGGAGGGTTGAAAGGCGGAAAGGAAATAGCTGACGGGCATCTAGCGGGAATAGATAAAGAAGGTTGACTGTCATCTTTTGAAAGCCATGTCTGAGATGTCACCTCAACGAAAGCCGTTTTGTACGTGGGCGCTCATGGTAGGCGCACAATGAATTGAAAATATTGTAATTTTTTTTTTAAATTTTATTTTGGCACATATAGTCATTTTGTTACAATTACAGTTTATGTATGTTTATGTAATAGACAAACATAGTGCCGTAACGTAGTATAAGCAGATACAATTTTTGAAACATGCTGACAAACATTTCTTTTTTACATTTAATTAATATAGAAGTTACGCAAATGCTATTACAAAATATATAAAAAATGTTGAATGAATAACTGTCTCAGCTAGAATCTTGCTGAAAATATTATATTGTGACTAGATTAGGTAGATTTATTACCACAAAAAAAACATAAGTACTACGTCACATGAAGAATCCCATTTCCTGGCTAAATGGTTAAATTATTTACACTACATTATGTATATCAGTAATAAAGAAAGCTTAGTTTACATATGATACTTAAGGCGAGATGGGTTCACAATTTGCAATACTGTGCGTGTTTTTGAAAAATCACTGTTATTAAACTACTACAGTTTATTCCTCAAAAAATGTGTTTTATTTATTATTTTTTTTGAATTTATTTATATTTTTTTTGTAGTTCAAACGACTAGATATTTAGATAATACATTTTTTGGTATAATTTTCATATAAAAAGGTGATTGTATAAAATAGAAATATGGATAATTACATGAATTTAGCAAATATAAAAATCCGCATGCCGTTCCATTTTTTTCTTTTGCAATGGCCTATCAGGGTTCATGTTGTACCTACTAACTAATGAATTGACAATGTAGTGTAGTGTAATATATGTGCAATATGTAAAGGAAATAAATAAATTGAAATTGAAATTATAAAGGCAAATTTAGGCAAGGTAAGTATGGCAAGGCAGGTATGTTTGAGATTTTTTTCTATCGAACTAAAAATGCTCAATCGTGTTTTGGATATTGTGGATGTCTGTAGAAAAGCCTTAAAATTGTAATGTAAAATTTTTGAGGAATAAACTTTAGTAGTTTAATTACAGTGATTTTTTAAAAACACTCACAGTTTTTTTGGCTCTGAACTGGCGGGGCCCGTTAAAAGTACCCTTACCCTAGACAGAATCAGACTTTACCTTACAAAAGTAGTCTGTCGTTTATTTTGAAGCGACATGTCAGATTTTGGAAAAAAAATGTAATTTCAAAGAAATTGCATATACCTAGGCATAATTTAAAAAAAAAAAATATATGCCTAGATAATTATTAAAAAATATAAACTTGTAAGAGAAAACAGTGTATTATATCATATTTGAACATCAGTTTGGAAAACTTCCAAATCCTTATATTTTCTTTCAAGTTCATATTATGACTCGAAAACTATTTATATGCCAGATAGATGCAATTTCTTTGAAATTTTAAAATACTGCCGAAATCTGACATGCCATTTCTAAATAAAAGCTAGACTACATTTGTATGGAAAATTCTAGGGTAAGGGGGCACTTAAGAGGATTGTGTAGTGCCGATACGTATCACGAGTAGGTATTTGCAAAAATTATATCTGTTTCACGCCGCTCTGCTTCCGACCCGTGTCGTGCGATAGAGAAAGTTGCAATTCTTAGATGCCTACTTTTCCCTTCTGAAATATTGTTTCGGGCGATAACGTTTCCACCCCCATAAACCTTAACAAAATGAGGCAACTATGGTGTCATTTAATTCAGTGCACCTTAATCTAGGGCTGTACGGTTTCCTATTTTAGTAATTCGATTTAGTTTAACTTAAATAAATTAAATCGCTTGAGGTAGTTTTTTAGTAAAAAGTATGGATATTGAGATGCTAATGCTAATGCTAAGAAATATTGGTTATAACTTTTGTTATAACCAATATTTCTTAAAACAAAAACGTACGGCCCTACTTATCTAATACATCAACAACATGTGAATATATATATTGGGGAGCTTATTCCTGTTATCTGAGACATTTTTTATTTATTGCCCTAGGTGTGTTTTAAAAAGTGTGTTCTATTTATAAACAGTACAATATCATTAATTACATAAAACATTTCAGTAATTAAAATTCGTAGATTTATTTCATTTTATCAACTAATTTATCTCTTTAAAACTGGAACATAATTATCAAGCACTGGATGGACTTGCTGATAAAATAACGCAGCTTTTAAACCGAAAATGTGTCGAAGCCAACAATATAGCGCGTTATATAAATAAAATAAACAAGATTATTTATTAAAAAACTTTATTGTACATCAGCAATAAATGTTGCTGATATTTGTGTAAAAACAAATACAAATAAACAAACACAATTACAGGATGTTACAGACACGTGAAATATTGAGTTATTAGGAGAGGAACTTGTCCAGTGCATGACACTGATCCTTGATATCATACATGACATGTGTACTAATATAATATTAAAGAACTTCCACAGCAAAATACGAATTTCAAAATATTATTGTTTTCTTTCACAAAATCAATAAATCTGATCGAGTTCTATGAAAAAAAAACAAAATAGTAGGTATCATCAAGGACTAAAGTATATCATCAGTGTGTGTTAACAGTGCAGTGATTGCTTTAAAACGTGTTTCCTTTACTATGGGTCTCATAAGGAGGCTCAAGGTAGCTCAGCGCATTATGAAGAGGGCTATGCTCGGTGTTTCTCTACGTGATCGAATCAGAAATGAGAAAATTCGTAGAAGAACAAAAGTCACTGACTAACCGGATTTGCTTGTTAAAGTGGGAGTGGGCGCGACGAACAGATGCCCGATGGGGCAAAAAGGTTCCCAAATGGTCACCACGTACTAGCTTACGAAGCAAGGGCACCCCACAAGGTAGTCAGACGACCTGACCAAGGTCGCTGGAAAGCACTGGATGCAGGCCGCTCTAGGTCGGTAATTTTGAAAATTCCTGGGAGAGGCCTATGTATATATGATGAATGATAATGATGATCAAGTATTGATAGATAATGGCGAAATAATCTTCGGAGACAATTTCGTCTTAAAGTAACGTTGATCTAATAACACCCTGTACCTGTATGTTATCACATAAACCAACGCAAAACATTTAAAGTCAATTAACGCACGCGTTACGGTCACCACGCACGAGTTCATTATCTACATCCAGCTGGAGCATTGAATTTTATTGCTAGAACTGACTATCACCTGCTAACTACAAAATACTCGTAAATATTTATTTATCAGACTGAATATACTGACATTGTTGTACTGCTAGCGCTGACAGCAGTAATGTGACGTAAAAGTACAGATACAGACACATTATCACGCCTTTATTAAATGGACAAGGCAGTAGTTAGCAAGCCTTAAAATTATGATTATTTTATAAAAATTTCATATCTTGTTCTAGAAATATACATACTAATTAGCTTTTTTTTACTAAAAACTAAATAAAAACTTAAATTAAAAAATAAAACTCTGTTTAAAAATCTAAATGCTGATCATGTGGCATGGTGCCAAGAACACTGCTGAACTGCATTCCCGCCCTGAATGGCTACTGCGATTTTCTGCGCGAGGTATGAGCCAGCCCTCTTGTCACCAGCGGCGTCGACGAGCCGAGGAGTAATTTTTTTAATAAATTGTTTTGTGCTTGGACCCCACGGACCAAAAGTTTGACGCCAAGCGGAACAAAAATATATTCATTAGATAAGGATGAATATTTGCGCCGCTTGGCGTCTTCTGCGGCCGCTGCCGCGGCTTCAGCCCTTAACACTGTGGCTCCGAGGCGAGAAGGGGCAACCGTGTCGACGCATGTCGCGTCCTACACGAGTGCCCTCCCTCGCTCCCAAGGGATGAGGGTTAATCCATCTGGATGCTTGCCATCATCGTGAGTTATCCCTACAGGTTCTAACACATTAGGGATGTCGATGGTGGCAAGCGCCCTTTTAACGTGGTGTGAAAATCTGCCGGCACTGCGTTGGCAGTGCAGTCCGTGAAGTCCCTTCTTGTCGACGACGCTACCACATGAGCAAAGGTGGCTTTCGACAATAGCAGCACCCAGTCTAAGCCCAACTACAATTCGGAAGCTGCCATTGTCGAAAAGTGTTCCGAGGTTGGCGGAGGGGAGTGCGTGTAACCATTGACCAGATTCGTATTCTGAGACGGCAAGAAGTCTCGCGCGGTCGAGATCACTGACAGAATTTTGAACCAGATAGTTATAATCTCTCTGTACCAGTGGGACATCCCAGAGATTTTGACGGTTTGGTGCCTCTGAGATGTTTTTATTGGGACAGAGAGTCCTCCAGGCATCGATTGCGTCCGTTGCAGTGTATGTCAGCTGAAGGCATTTTAAGTATTTTTGCACACAAAAGTGATACACTATGAACGGACGAAAGGAAAGCCGGAAAAGCTATGCTAGAAATTTTTCTAATACTAAGCTCTTAATAATATGTTAGTAATTAATTAGTTCATTGACAATTGAACATGTCATTGAAGTTTTGAAATGTCAACTCCACAACAATATCATCTCAAATCGACGGCCACACAATCTGCGTACAATCAGCGCCAATTAATTCCTTTGCTGAACTTTCATTGTTCTAGTCTAAGCAGCAATTACCTGGTATAATTTGCAACATTATTGAAGTCCCTCAAATCGGAGCAATTAAGGCTAATTGTTTGAGTAAAAAGCGCTGGACGTGGGTGAGCCGTAAATTTTAGGTCTCGTTAGGCTGCAGATGGTACCTGATAGTCTGAAAAAGACTATACTATTAATTTAAGAGCCCGTACTACCCTAAAGTTCTTAGAGCTATCTTTTTTAAATATTATCAATATAAACGAAATACTCACTTTAAAATAAAAACACAGCAAAGTTCAGGACTAACTGTAAACATAATAAGTTTCGAAAACACGATTGCTTAAAATTTTCTCAATAGAAAAACATTGCGAAGTTGCCTCCAAATCACCTCAGACTTATACTAAAACAGAAAGTATTTATGAAATACAATAAATTAGCACTTGTAACTTTGGATTATAATTGTATTAAATGATATGTCTTACTTTTAAAATAACTCTTAAATATTCTTTGTAAAACGAAAAAAACCTCAAAACCAGAACCAGCCTCATTGACCCACTGCGATTCGACGATCGAGCCCAAACTCGGTGGGGTTATGTTGTTTTATCACAGAGATGACGTGGCTACTTTCTGGCTTTATCATAATTCAAATTCAAAATATCTTTATTATCACAGGATATTTATAATATCTCTCAAGGCGAGATGGGTTCACAATTTGCAAAACTGTGCGTGTTTTTGAAAAATCACTGTTATTAAACTACTACAGTTTATTCCTCAAAAATTTACATAAAAATCTAAAGGATTTTCTACAGACACCCACAATAGCCAAAACACGATTGAGCATTTTTGGCTTGATAGAAAAAAAATCACAAACATACCTCTAAATTTGCCTTAAAAAAAAACAAAGAAATAAATAAATAAATAAAACTGTTTTAAGGAAGAGAGTAAAAGAGTTTTATCTTTCCTTAACGTAATGAATAGTATACCTACTCGTATATACTATATATGTATTTGTTTATAGTTAGGTCTTTATATGTATATGTATTTATGTATAATATGTGTGTATGTTTATTGATGTATTGTATATGTATATGTATGTTTAACATTTTAGATAAGTACTTATATGTATTTGTATATATATAACAGTAATTTTTCAAAAACACGCTCAGTATTGCAAATTGTAAACCCATCTCGCCTTAAGTATAATATCTAAACTTTCTTTATTACTGATTAATATGTAGTGTATAGAATTCGTGGCGTGTGGCTTGTCACCCGGAGGTCGTGGATTCAAATCCCACTGGGAAGCATGCTTTGTGAAAAGTTGTGTCCAGTCTGGTTGGAATATTGCAGGCTTGAATCACCTGATTATCCGAAGAGGAAGATGATTCCGTGCTTCGGAAAGCACGTAAAGCTGTGGGTCCCGAACGCCATCTAGCGTTTATTTAAAACCTATTCTAGGATTGGTTCTGGTGCTCTGGTCTACCTCTTGGGTTGCTGAGGTCAGACGGCAGTCGCTCGGTGAAAAAACCAGTAACTTCGCGTCAATGCACCTAGGGTTAGGTAACGGCCTCCGGGCTCTGAAGCATTACCGCTGAGGATATAACTGGGATTACGCTCGGATGATGATGAGTTGAATGATCTTACCATGTCGACTTGAGAACCTCCTCTGCTCTCTCACTGGTTAAGAGCCCGTACTAACCTAAAGTTCTTAGAGCGATCTTAAATATTTAATTAATTATCAATATTAACGAAATACTCACTTTGAAATAAAAACACAGCAAAGTTCAGGACTAATATGTTTCGAAAACACGATTGTTTGTAATTTTTGAAATTTTGTAAAACGCAAAATTGCCTCTAAAGCACCTCAGAATTATACTAAAACGGAAAGTATTCAAGAAATACAATAAATTAGCCCTTGTAACTTTGATTTATAATTGTATTAAACATAAGGCAGTCATAATATGTCTTATCTTTTAAATAATTCTTAAATATTATTTGTAAAACGAAAAAAACGTCAAAACCAAAACCAGCCGGATTGACCTACCATGATCTTTTCACCCTGCATGGTCTCGCTGTCTCGCTTCGGCTAAAGTAAATTTGTGTGCGTGGAAGCGGGAGCAAAATTTAGATTATCCACATCAGGCCCAACCTAAAAAGAAACCCACATCAGCAATCTGATAATTGTTGTCAATCTGATCATTGTGGGAACCATTGGAACTATCGGATCACGTGCGCACTATTTGCTCAACTTTCTAGATACAATCGTAGACATTTCCTGTTTTACTTTTACACTTCCCAGATGCTTCGATATGGCTAATGTGTAAAGTGTGATAAGTACGGAAAATAACTACTCAAACTACATCACAGTTTGATATGTCAAGCATTCATTTATTATTTTCTTTTTTGAAAGTACCAAGACTGTCTGAGCGGTCCAGTGGTCTAAAATTTGCCTTGTGATCAACCCACGACGGTTTAAATCTGGAAATTCCACTGGGAAGCATACTTTGTTAAAAAGTTTTTTAAAAGTCAATTTTGTGAAAAGGTGTTTCCAGTCTGGTTAGGATATTATAGGCTTGAATCACCTGATTATTCGAAAATAGAGATGATTCCGTGCTTCGGAAGGCACGTAAAGCTGTGGGTCCCGAATGCCATCTAGCGTTTGTTTAAACCTATCCTAGGATTAGTTCTGGTCTGGCCTTTAGGTTGCGGAGGTCAGACGGCAGCGCTCTGTGTTAGTAGGTGTCAGTAGGTAAAAGTATTCCACTTCGTAAGAAACACATTTCTTTTTAAGATTTCGGAGGTGGTCACTAGTAATATTAATTTATTTGTACAGATATACTAATCCTCCAGATTTGCCAGTAAATGTGTGTAAATAAATACGTATTGCCGCAAAATGCTGATTTAGTCTGTTTAATTTCGTCATAAACAAAGCATTCGTAGCGTAACACGGTGCCAGATAAAAATCTTTGAAGAAATTACAATGGTTTCCGTAACATTCCGAAATGCAAACTTTCTAATAAACGCAGAAAGCGTGCCTCCAAACTAACCTGTAGGCGATATGGTTTTATTTTTAAACGGTTAAATAGTTTATGATTAAACGTAATCTATGATAGCAGATGAATTAGTTGCTTTTCCTCCCTAGACTACAGGACAAAATAACAAAAGAGTAACACCATTAAATGGTATTTAAATAAACTACGCAATTTGTAATCGATCTTTAAAATCTATGTTTTAAAGGGAATATGCAAAACGTAAAAGTACCCCGTGTGGTTTCGGGTTAGAATAGGACTACACCATCTCTTCCTCTGGATGTCGTATGAGGCGACTAAAGGATAAGCACAAACAATTCATGCCCATTGCATTCCCAAAGAGGGTTAACGTCGGGCGGCGGCCGGTTGTAAAACTTTTCGCCCAAATACATTCCCAAAGAGGGTTGACGTCAGGCAGGCTACCAGTCGTAAAACTATAGCCAAATCTTGAAACTCTTCCTGCTATTCCTTCTCCAAAGCAAGGTCTTCGGCATCCTTGGGTGACCATTGACATGCGCATGTTATAGGTATTTGGAGAAGAAAAAGCGGGAAAGCTCACCCCGGGCTCCGAAGCAGCACAGCTAAGGATGCAACCGGGAACGCGCTAAGATGAAGATGCAAAACGTAAAAGTATGCTGAAAGAAATACTTCTTTGATTTTAATATCGGACTTTCTTTAATTTTTCGTAGCATTAAATTATAGAGTCAATCATAAGAACTCATGAGCTTTCCACCTTTCAGAACCAGGATTTAACCAAAAAGGGTAATGAATTTATGATTATAACCTCAAAGTTTCACGGAGCAGATGTGGCTCTCACATTAGCTATTAGTATCGTCGAAACTGCCCTGGCCCGCTAACACACAACGTCTGCACTTTGAGGACAGACGAGAAACTGGCTGAGGTGGAAGAGGAGATGAGTAGGTTACGGTGGGACATAGTGGGGTTGTCTGAAGTCCGAAGAAAGGGTGAGGGTTTCTCTTTTCTATTCTTTCTTTTCTGTACTACTAGAGCCATACTTGGCCAGAGCAATCAGAGGTATTAGCCTATACTCTCCACGCTGGCCAGACGGGTTGGAGAGGTTTCATTGATGTTTATAAGCTTTGTTTAGTGTAGTTATTTCTTCAGTCGCCTTCTACGACTTCCGCGGGAAGACTTGGAGTAGTTCTATTCTACTCTGCCGGAAACCGCACGGCTGAACGTGCCTAAATGCATTACAATAATATTAAACCAGAGGGGCCTCGCAAAACTGGCACTCCCGTATGAAACTTCTCTCTGCCACGGAAGTGGACTAGCTTTTCTTTTTAGGACTCTTCCCGTCTAAAGACTCTACCACTGGATTCCGACAGGCAAAATCTCGGTGAATGCTAGATCGACAGTTCATATACTTTTTGTGCATTATAGCGACAGAAGACAGAACCGAAATAGGTAATCCCGACTGAAAAAGCAATTATTCTACTAGCTAAAGGGCCAGGCCTTCTGGCTAGAATTATCTCGCGCACATAATACTTTGATCTTGCTAAGTCTCTGCCCTTCAACCAACACTAGACTTCAAACCAGTGCGGCTCGCGCAGTAGTAGTAGTAGTCATTACTAAAATATTCGATGCAACTGATAAACGTGCATTTACTGTTAGCCACAATTCGCCATATTAATTACAGGTTCCAGGAAAAAACTACTTTACACCACACGAGAGTTGAATCTTCTTATTTTCTCATAGAGCAGAAGCAAAAAGAAGAACAAAAGTCATTTTTTTTTTGTTAAAACTAACCTGAGACACAGGCATTATTAATATGCGATAAACGGGTAACTCACTGTCATGTTGTCACGGCTGTCATGTTTCGACCTCATCTGGAGGCCTTCTTCAGGGCCAATGTAAGTCGCGACGCGTACACGAAGAAGTCCTGAGCCGCACGGATGAGGTCGAAACATGTCAGCCAGTAGCTGACTTTTTGCTTGAGTTATTTTTTTTTATTTTTTCATTAGAGATTTGAGTGCGTTTAACCTCTATCTAGCCTGATGGGAAGCTAAGATGAGGTCTAAGGCATTTATCGCATATAAGAATGTCTTCTGTAGGTCTTCTGCTTGTTTTCTAGCGCTGATCGTAAACAACTATAACAGATCGTAAATAAAAAGCTGATTGAGGTAATGAGTGAATTTCTCGAGGACTCTTGCGGCTAACAACTCGTCACTATAATGCTTCCCTTTTCTACCTACACCTCCTTTGACTCTGGGAACTGTAAACCACGTTCGGGATAAAGACGTGATTAGAATGTACTTATTTCATCATCATCCGAGCGTATTCCTGGTTGCATCGTCAGCGGTAACGCTTCAGAGCCCGAGGTTCGATACCTAACCCAGTAGATTTGACGAGGTTACTGGTTTTTACACAGAGCGACTGCCGTCTGACCTCCGCAACCCAAAGGGTAGAGCAGAACCAATCCTAGGATAGGTTAAAACAAACGTTAGATGGCGTTCGTGATCCACAGCTATACGTGCATTCTGAAGCACGAAATCATCTTTCTTTTGGGGTGATTCAAGCTTGCAATATCCTAATCAGACTGGAAAGAACTTTTCACAAAGTATAATATGCTTCCCAGTAAGATTTAAACGAGCTCCGGATTACAAGGCCTTGACCACTGGCACAGGCCGGAATCTCCTAAGGTACGCGCAATATCCCCCGGTTCTTGACGGCCAACGTGAGTCATCGAGGCGAAAACGGGGGAGAGGTGCGGGGACGGGAAACGGGTACGCATATTGCGCGTACCTTAGGAGATTCCGGCCTGTGCCACGGAGGCAGTTAGTATGTACTTATCTATGTTTGTAAAATTGAACAACAGGATTGGCTACTAATAAATTCGAGAGAGAGTCATACTCGCAATGGTGGACTTGAATGTCAATGCTGATTTGTTTACAAGATAGTTTTCCTCAAAAGAATCGTATCGTGTAATCTAAAGGTAACTTTCGCGGCGTGTCATTGAGAGCTGTGCGTAACGTACTACTGTTATGTTATTAAATAAATCTCGACGCTATCTCCTTGTCCTAACTAACATTAAGTCTAGCCGCGAAAGAATCTAGATAGGCGCTCGATTACTGGTAATTAAAGCTGCTTGGCGCGCTTTGAGGTTCCCGCCAAAACATTGCGCTTCGCTTGCTGAACTGTACGGTAAATATGATACAATATTAGAACTTGTTCGTATCTACAATATTGTATCATATTCAGTTGATAAGTACTTTTGGAACGAGCGAGCGAAGCGTGTCAGTTTCGAAATGGTCCCAAATAACTTTTGTCCGTCAGCAACGACGACCTCCGTGGCGTAATAGTTAACACGCTAGACCGCTAATCCGGAGGTTCTGGGTTCGATCCAGGGCAAGTTGGAAAATGGCCTTTTTCAAATTGTCCTGGGTCATGGGTGTTTATCTATATATGTATTTATCATAAAATATAGTATCGTTAAGTTAGTATCCCATAAGACAAGTTTAAAGCTTACTTTGGGGCTAGCTTAATCAGTGTGATTTATCCCTATATATTTATTTATTTATATTTAGTTTGTCAGTTTGTTCTCGCCTTCTGGTCGCAATTCTCAACCGATTCTAGTGAAATTTTATATAGGTATATTTTAAGGAATATTATATATCCTATATTTTCTAGGAAATGTATGCAATTCCTGAATTAAATCTTCCATGCTGGTCTGGGAGAAAAGAAAAAACTTGCAATGTACCAGCTTCTTCTCTTCCTGCGTAGATTGTAAAGGCCGACTGATGGAACGGATGAAAATGCGAATGATGTTAAAAGGCGAACCGGGTAGTTAATTCAAGCCTTTTGGGCACTCTACGAGTACCGCAGTGCAATCCAATATTTGCGCGACGTTTTTTATTAGTAAGTTTTAAATTTTAATGTAATTTTTAGATAGTTATTTAAGTTGTATATGTAAATACATATAACTCAAAGGTGACTGACTGACTGACATAGTGATCTATCAACGCACAGGCCAAACCACTGGACGGATCGGGCTGAAATTTGGCATGCAGGTAGATGTTATGACGTAGGCATCCGCTAAGAAAGGACGCGAGCGAAGCCGCGGGCAAAAGCTAGTTTTAATTTAAATTATTAACTTTTAATTGATTAGTTTTAGTTCTGTTTGTTTTCTTAGTTTACCTGTTATTACTATAAATGTTAAATAAATAATAAATATTTTTCGCCTATTTATTCAATTAGGTATAATCATTTTGTCTTTCCTTATGTCAAAGAAGTATGTAACTAACTAAACGACGTAGATTTTTGCATGAATATTTGAAAAATTTGAGACACCGTTGCTTGACATAAGCTACTTTGTATCCTGGAAATCTAGTTCCCGAGGGAAGTACGCGAACAAAGTTGCAGGCAACGAGGAAACGTTGTTCCTTGCTTAAATCATTTGGATCTCAAAACTTTGACGCCAATGTCTCATTGCTTATATTTATCTACAGGCGTTTTATACACCAATTTTATTTATTTTTTTGAATCATTGCCATCCAACGTGGCAATGCAGCCAGCGTTTTGGGCACCCAACAGCAGGGCATTGAACTGCACGATATTTTTTATTTGTAAATATATTTTTAAATTTTTATTTTATATAATATATTTAGGTTTTAAGCTCTAGTTTTTAGTTTGTTTTAAATATTTTTATCTAGTTATAATTTAGATTAAATAATTATTAGTTGTTATTTTACTTATGTTCTACATTATTTTTTTGAATATTATTTATAAGGTTTCCAATTTAGATATTGTTTCGAGCATTGAAATGTTGTATATAACAATAATTGAAATAAAGCATTCTTCACTATCCTAATCGACTTTCATTTCATCTCAATTAGAATTAAGTTGTGATTGTAATGCGGTGAAGGAATTCGTCAGGGTGATTCGAAGTACGAAGCACTCACGTACAGTACAGACGTATGGGTCGTGAGTTCAAAATTTTAAAATTTTGATATTGTTCCGAGCATTGTTATGCTGTCTTCATCTTCTTCTTATATTTAAGAGCTGGGCTGTTGTCGGTAGAGTGCTTTTCATGTCTCTCTTTCTTCCGCCAAGTTCTTAACCTACTTATATGTTTTCACGTTTAATTTTTCCTTTATATGATCGAAAAAAATTCTTCTGGGTTTTCCTACTCCTCTTTTTCCTTCCATTATTGTTTTAAAAAACTCATCGAACATTTTCCCTCTTCTATTTTCTATAATTTGTAGTATTTGCCTTTTCTCACCCACATTCTTTATTACCTTTTTGTTTTTATGCTGTATAAATCAACAATTTAAAAGTGTTTTAGCAATAAAGTGTTTACTTACTTTTTGTTTCACCCATTCCTTCGATCGGCTTTTACGATTTTTGCGGAAGGACAAGCAGCTTATTTTATTACACTACTCTTTTTATTTTCCCCAAACCAGTGTGGAAAAAAAAACGTATGGATCCTTGATCGAAAACCGGCTTTACGCAAAATTCTCCACAACACATACCTTACTTTATGCTTTTAATGTCGCTAATCGGTTACAAGAAACATTCATTATTGTAGGAGGATTAAACAATCTGTAGTTTGCGTGGCCATCATTTGTTAGAACAGACATCTGAATGGCGGGACAGTGTTGTTAGTCACTATACAACAGTGTTGTACGGTCATTGTACTGCTACTAATTTCATGTTATAACAATCAGTTCTTGGCTAAACTATTGTTTCTTGTTTAAGTGAAAATAAGCAGAAGAACACGAGAAAGAGAGGTCCGACCTTCCAAAGTATACATAGATTACTAGTATAGAGTTCGACCAAGGACAGCTGTTCATGAAAAAGCGCGATTTTTTTTTAAAATATACATATTTTTATTTCATTTTGATCATGGCAGATTACATGACAAAATAACATTAAAAACTAAAAAGTGTGATTATTTAAGCATCTCTAGTTTTCTTTTCATGGACAGCAGTATTTATATTCTATAGTTTATATATTATAAACTTTAGTTTTGTTAGTTTAGTTACTTTATAAACTATAGTTTATATATTATAAACTATAGAATATAAATACGTAATACTTGTAAGCAGTACGGTACAGTTCACAATTTATCGACAGTTTATATCTTGCGAGATAGTTTATGTAAAATCATACATTGACATAATTATACATAAATGCCCATCACAGAATAGGTTCAAAAGGCTCTCATTATTACACTAGGTATCATAGATATTGCACAGCTTTTCGTTATGCGGTCGGAGTAAGCCTAGCAGGTCAACAACGGAATCCGGTGGTTTGCGGGGCTGGTAATTAAACCACACTATAATTAGGTCGCGAGCCGAGCGACAGCTTCACGTGTGTATGTTCCTGTATGTATGAAATAAAAGACGAGAAATAATATTAATAAATAGGCAATGAGCCTAGCAACCCGTCACTAAAATTGCATAAAGATGCAAATAGTTGAGTTATCTTCGAACGTACATACATATATAGCAGATTGTTCAAGTAGAATGAGAAAACTAGCTCGCTTGATCAAAAATAAACAAAGCGGTAAATATTTTTTTAAATATTTGCCGCAATGCGAGATATTGTCATCGTGCCTCGAGGTGTAATTACTCAACTGTATGAGACGAGCACAAACAACACGACAATACCACTGCATCTTATGTTATTGTTTCGGATGAAGGAGGCATTAGTATGATGATATTCTTACTAATATTAGAATAAACAAACTGGTGAATATTTTGTGACAACTTTGCCGCAATGCAGCGAGAAATTGTCATCGTGCCTCGAGGTGTAATCACTCAGCTATATGAGACGAGCACAAACAATACGACAATACCACTGCATCTTGTGTTATTATTTAAGATGAAAGAGGTATAAGTATAATGTTTGTACTAATATTAGAATAAACAAACTGGTAAATATTTTGTGCATTACGAGCTTGAAACGTTTTTCTTCATGATAAAAAGTTTAATGATGATGTTCTTGCTGATATCAGAATAAACAAACTAGTGAATATTTTGTGACATGTCGCACTGCAGCGAAGTATTGTCAGCGTGCCTCGAGGTGTAATCACTCAGCTGTATGAGACGAGCACAAACAAAACGACAAATACCACTGCATCTTATGTTATTGTTTCGGATGAAGGAGGCATTAGTATGATGATATTCTTACTAATATTAGAATAAACAAACTGGTTGTTTTCTTTTCGACAACTTTGCCGCAATGCAGCGAGAAATTGTCATCGTGCCTCGAAGTGTAATCACTCAGCTGTATAAGACAATCACAAACAATACGACCATACCACTGCATCTTGTGTTATTATGATTTTCGAGCATCACGGAAAACTGTTTTCTTGGAGTAAATACATTTACCTTATTCTAGGTTTTCATCTCACATCGCTCACATGAGAATAAAATAACTGTGTTTAGTGACTTGTATTTGTTAAAAGTATCTAGCTTATTTAGTTTATGTGTAACGTTTTTTCAATAACTAAAAAGATAAATTTAAGCAACCGATAACGGTATCCGATGTTCGGAAAAACCAAATCTGGTTTATGTAACATGGTACAATGTAAAATATTGTAATTCTGCCGTACCCCTTCCACATCTGGTTCAGATTTTTCTGGAGATCACTGGAGCACCCTGAACACTATGGCATATCAATCATTATACCTGTCAGTCAGAAACAGGTCAAACATACACAATACAAGTTAAATATAAATAACTAGCAGTCAACCCCGGCTTCGCCCGTGGTACACACATAGCCTATGTCACTCGGGAATAGTGTAGCTTTCCAACGGGGAAAGAATTTTTTAAATCGACCCAGTACTTTTTGAGCCTATTCATTACAAACATACAAAAATAGGTACAAATCTTTCCTCTTTATAATATTAGTATAGAAGTATAGATATAGATGAAAACTAGCTTTTCGGGCCTTGCGCGGGCTGCAAGCAGCCCGCGGTTTTTCGTGCAGTTGTTGAAGTTGGCTGAAGTACATGTCCAGTTAAGAAAATAGGTAAAAAATTTCAGTCAGAAAAGGAAACAAAAAAAAATGTGTGGGTGGCCATCTTGGAATAAAAATTTGTTTGCAGTTTTAAGTTCCGCGGGGTGCTTTACCCCACAATACAAAATTTCAGACCCCTTCGATGTTCCAGTAGGACTTTTTGTACAAAAAAAAGTTAGTTCTGCTAAGCGCAGCGTAGTTCACCTACCTCGGTGGTCAGACGACCAGAGCAGGATTGCAGGAAAACGATGGATGCAGGCAGCTTCCAATCGATAATTTTGGAAATCCTTGGAGGAGGCCGAATGTCCAGCACAGAACTTCTTGAGGATGGTGTGATGATGATGATTAGTAAGGCTGCCCGCGTGAAAACTTCTTTATTTAAAAAAATGTTTTTTAGTAGGCGCATTTTGAAATATAGGGCATACATAAGAATTACAATGTTGATCGAAATTTAAAAGCAATCTCGCAGCGACGAGTGGTAGGTATATATTGGGTCCCCTATGTCCACGCGAATAACAAATATTGTTCCTGACATTATTTGTTATTCATATTGACAAAGGGGACCCAATATAGCCTCCTTTTCAATAAGTAGGCCCAAAAAAAGTGAAGGGACTACTACTCTTCACGTTAAACCTTTAAACCCTTTTCTGAGTAAATACAGAGGTACACTTTTATTTCCTTAAAAAGGTACGTCAACAGTGTTACATATACAGTATTAGATTAAGATTAGTATACATTATGTGTTTTATACTATACTATACTTTATCTTGTAATTAACCCACATATTTTAGACTTTCTGTATAACCCAAAGGTTGACTGGTGGACAACGCTTTTAGCGTTAAGTTCGCCTATTGTTCTGTACAATTTGTATTTGATGGACCATAAAGATTAAAAAATAAATAAGAAATAGTTAAAGTTTCATATGTACCAATTAATAGCATACACAGCATTTGCCACTTTACAAATTCGCTACCGTAAATAGAAAAAATATAAATTCTTGTTAAAATTAATAAAAAGAATCAATATCGTTTTGTAGGATTGAGGTAGGTATTCTTATGTCCTAATTAAACTTTAAAATTATTTAAAAAATTTAGCTTCTTAGGGTTGGATCTCATCTATCAGCACGGAATAGCACTTTCCTATGCTGCTATCCTTTTCTGTCGCTTAGAACTGAATTTGCCAGAGAGAGAGAGAGAGCGACGGAACGCTGCAGCACGGCCGGTGCTGAAGCGTTCCGTTGCTCTCTTTCATATGCATTGCATTTTCTTCCATGTTGGCCTTAAAGAAAAGATAAAAACATAGAATGTACCAGTTGCTTCGCTTCCCGCGCAGATCATAAAAGCCGATCGAGGGAATGAGCAAGATTCTGAATCATATCAATACGCGATGCGGTTTGCAACCCATCACTATTGTAATTTCCTTTTTCCACCTTCATGCCTACCATCACGCTAAAGGCTAAAGGCTAAGTGGCCTGGAGCTTGCCGCCCTAAGCTCTGTATGCCCCGTTAGGGGTAAAGACGTGATAGTGTAGCTGTATCTTTAATTTTCATGTTACAGATTCCATGTAAGGTACGTTCGCAATAATCGACAATGATGACCTTAATGTCTTTATAAACTTAAGCTCCAATCAAACTCTCAATACAGCTCATTAACAGCGAATACTCGACGCGAAAGCTTAGACAAATACTTAGAAAAGTAAAAACGTCAATCAGACCCGGTCACAGACTTCTGAAAGTGTAGAGGCAGCAGAAATTTTAAATTTGGTTTTTTTACGCGATCCATACGCTTCACTTTTAGCTCTTGTCGGTGTCATTGTATAGAACGAGACGCACACAATGACGATTTTTGACAGAGATAATCTTTGGTCATATATTATACAGATGCACAGTTGCCGCCTAAAAATGGCACCGGAAAAACAAGGAATAAAAAAGTATTATGCCTTGTTTCGCTCTCATTCGCTCGGTGGCCGCGCGCGTGACTTTACGTCAAAGATGCCAAAGAGCGTAATGAAAATACGCATTTAAATTAGATTAAACTGTATGACACTTTAGAACTTTTTTCGCAATACTTGAAATAGTATACATCTACCTATGTACGTATTGACACGGGGACAATATTTTCTTTGATTTTGCAAGGAACTGTGCATATATAAAATATATGATCGAAGGAGATAATGGAGTGGTTTGCCATTGCCTTTTCCAATTCATTATCTATAAACATCGATATATAATTCTGTAGATACCTAACGCTCCTTCATTCACCGCTTCGATTCTGATTCTATTTACGCAAACAAACGAACAGTAATTACAACGAATCACTCGAACGCACACATAGAAAAATATGCATTTCATAGCTTTTACATCACTTCACGGCACATGACGGCATTTTTAATGAATCGATTATCGCAAACACACAGCAATATTCTCAAAGGAAACTTCTTGCGACGCAACCGCACGACTCGAGTGTCACGGCGAACTGTCGCGACGCGCTGTTCTTATTTTAAGCCCCGCCCGTTGCGGTACATATCGCGTGGAATGATTTTTCGGGATTATTTACGATTCTAGAGAATTATTGTTCGTAGTCTATAAAGCATAAATTAAGTTTTAAATTATAGTGGAGTGGAGATAGGATTTGTCAGCCTAGATATTGTTATCAAGTCTAGCTGGTTCCAGGGTATGCCACGGGGAAGCTTCTACACACGACCCCGTGTTTAACTGGGTGGAAAGAAGATCTAATGAAGGCCACCGTTCGAGCTGTAATCGTGACCCAATATTGCTGTAACATGCAGGTTTTAAATATTGATGCTAGCATATTTTTTTTAACCATCGACAAAAAAGTAAGGTGTTATAAGTTTGACGCTAATGTCGGTCTGTCTGTCTATATGTGGCATTGTAGCGCTCGAACGGATGGACTGATTTAGATGCGGTTTTCTTCACGTGGTAGCAAGTTCTCTTGCGGTGGTTCGTAGCTATGTTTGATGAGAATCGGTCCAGCCGTTTAAAAGTTATTTAGGATAAACGCTTGAAAATCAGGGCTTTCTCTAGCAAATATATAGATGGCGCTACCCGTAGCGCACAAGTAGCACGACTTGATGACCGTAACAAGTCGTATCAATAGTTCCGGTTCATCACTAGATGGCGTTTTTGACAGTCGGGGTTTTTTTTAATTTGCCTAGCAAAAAACTTGTTTATACATATTTTGATTTTGCACCCCTTAGCTATATTTAAAACTTGCAATCAGAATAATTAATAGAACACAAAATCGTAAGAAGAGAATAGTATTTTTTTTACTCACAAATCTTTAATATAAAAATTAATCGCTAAATGTGTTGCTAAGCGCAAATCTTGAGAGCAGCTGAACCGATTTCGCTCATTCTTTTTAAAATATTCCTTAAAGTACGAGGATGGTTCTTACGGAGAGAAAAAAATAAAAAATTGCCTGAAAAACCGTGCGAAGTCAAGTGCGGACCGCTTGTTTCTAATAAATGGCTAACCTACTAACTTTACTATACGCGCGGCCGTTGCTCTACCCCTCGCCGGCTGCCACCGTGTCATTCAAATGAGAGATTTTTGGTATTCTTGGCTGAAATATTTGGTTTTTATTACAAAACAAGATAGCCGTATAAAACAGGAAGAAACGCTATCTTTCCGCGACAGTGCCACATCTACATTCATGTAATCTTTGGCACTAATTCAATTTCACCATAATTGAAGGGCAGTTGTTAACGCATGTTAAGATTAGTGAAAACGCAGTCTGATTTACAACTGGTAGTATTGTCCAATTACATTTTTTATAGACGAGCAATAAAACTGCCAATCAGCTGAGACTTCGCTGCGTAGGCGCATTTAGCTTGAAGAAGTTACGAGATATCAAACAGAAATCGAAAGTTAATTAGCTGGGTGCTGGGACATAAAGTGATTCATTTAAATTAATATTTTAAAGTTTGCTGATTTTATTGCTGTGAATGGCAAAAAACACTTTTTTGACATTTTCACACCAAATGTTAGGTTGATAAGAAAAAATTTTTAGTTATTATTTTGAATTAAAAGATTGCTAAGATCTTTTTCCCATGTTATTTGGGTTAGCTTTCTTGAGCAAATATCAACAACATTCGTGTGTTAACTGTAAAACAAAAAGAAATGTATGCGGTAAATCCCTTTTCATTCTTGTTGTTCTTTTTAACCTGTTAAGAACAAGTTCTAAGTTAATAACAGTTAACTTTAGATTTGAAACTTGCAAAATATTAAAGTTGGAAAAGGTACTAGAAAAGTACCTATTTATTTTATTTTATTACAAAAATGTAACAGGCGGACTTAAGGCCTAGGGCCTTTTCTACCTCAACCTAAAATTCATATAAATTTGAATATTATTAAACATTTACCTACTTAAACATATATTCCAGGATATTTTTCTTATACATTCATAGACCTACACTACGAACAATAATTCTCTAGAATCGTAAATAATCCCGAAAAATCATTCCACGCTATATGTACCGGGCGGGCGGGCGGGGCTTAAAATATGAACAGCGCGGCGCGACAGTTCGCCGTGACACTCGAGTCGTGCGGTTACGTCGCAAAAAGTTTCCTTTGAGAATATTGCTGTGTGTTTGCGATAATCGATTTATTAAAAATGCCGTCATGTGCCGTGAAGTGGTGTAAAAGCTATACAGACATGAAAAACACTTTCTCACCACTACACTGGACTCACCTTTCATATGTAAGTAAATAAATATTTTAAAATTGTACCTCACCGCTCGTGGCGTTGACCGCGGCTGTGTCGGTTGAGCAGCCGGCTTCGAGGAGCTAGCTGCTTGACCGACATGACGCGTACGTGACCTTGTCGCGACCAATCGCATGCATCTTTGTCTATGTGTGCGTTCGAGTGTTTCGTTGTAATTACTGTTCGTTAATTTGCGTAAATGGAATCAGAATCGAAGCGGTGAATGTAGGAGCGTTAGGTATCTAGAGAATTATATGTCGATGGACCTACATACAAATACACAAATATTTTATAAATTCACCATTAACCTTTTTTTATATATTCATAAAAAATAATAAATAATAAATAAGTATTTGTTAAACTTCGCTCCCTGATTCCAAAAACCTTTCCCAATTGCTATTTTAATTTGTTCGTAAACTAGTCAAGTAGGTACCCACTTGTATTTACTCAGACCGGTGAAATCAGGTCTCAAACAGAACTGTTGGGTTAAGCTGGAGTTGACAAAGGCCTCAAAATTCAAAGGGAACTTAATCCCTCGCATTAGTTTTAGGAACAAACTTTCTAATTGTTAGTTCTAAGTACGTTCTAAGTACGAAGTTGACAGCTGACGCACCTCTTTTGAAATTTTAGTTGTTTTGATTGAAAATATAGGTACGTTATTTAACGATTAAATAAAAAATATTTATAAGTAAATAAATTGTATAATTTGAAGAGCTTAATAATCCCCAAAATCGCCCGGGCAGCTGCACACTTTTGTATGGAACTGCTGAATTTTTTTTGTTTCTTTGGTGTTATTTTAATTTCATTATACTATAATGATCTAGTAAAGCCTGTGGTTCGATTTATTACGGGCATGTCCCTTCCACCTTGTATATTTACATCATTCTTGGTACTTCTGTCTGTCGCATGTCTGCATTAGCATCAATATTTAGAAACACATTGTAAAAAGCACAAAATAATAAGAACGTAATAATTACCGACAGCATAACAGCAACAATCATAATGATTGACAGTCAATCATTATGATTTTGCTGTCAAACGCTACCGTGCAGAACTGTGACAGTGTGACAAGTTTTGACAGGTACTTTCTCGAGTGTTGGCGCTCTGTGTCGGAGCTAATCTGTGCGATCGCCGACTCTGAGTAGTTAATCTGTGATCACTGATCACTTTCACTCGCAGCTTCCGCGAATTTAATGATTTTAATGACGCATTTTCGATAGATTAGCTTTTTGGTTGATCGGCGCAAAGTGCGTCTTATTTTATTTTTAGGTGCGTTGAGTGAAATCTGAATCGCTGAAGAAATCGGATGCAAACGGGAACGCGCTTAGAAAAAGAAAGGGGGAATTAAGGCCTAGGGCCTTTTTTACCAGTCAACCTACAGGTGCTGCTAAAAGAAAATTTTGGACAAAAGTGTCATCAATCACAAGAATCCATATAAATAACTATGTTCATAGGTACATACAAAATACACAGATACTGCATACATTTGTGAACCCTACACTTTATATACATATAGTACCTAAATATACATAATACTTTATGATAGTTTGTAAAGATATAATGTGCGCGTACAGCACTCTTAAACGCTTTGCGACTAATATCTTTTTTTCTATATTAAGTAATAGAAAAAAATTGTCTGATTTGACTTGTTGTCTTAGCGGATTTTTTATGAAAGCTTAACTTGACATGCAGTGATTTAGCGATATTTTTGCTTCGCTGATTCCAAATTTTACTCAATTTCTTAAACATATTGCAATTCTGACAACACAATGCTTAATTGTGACAACTCATGACATCTTGCGGTTTTCCTAAGTGTTAGCGTCGGTTAATCTTCGATCACTTTCACTGCCTATCCGAAGAAGCGTGAAAGGGTAAAGGAAGAGCGTCAAAACAGAGTCAGCAACGCGTCCACTCTTAGTGATATACAGCGGCAACCATGAGTAATAAAATAACTATTATTGATAATAAACAAAAAAAACTTCTTTCTCTTACCAAGTCCAAAATGGCTTTATATTTCTTCAGCTGTGTGGTTTCCGGCAGAGTAGAATAAGACAACTCCATGTCTTCCCGTGGATGTCGTAGAAGACGACTTAGGAAATACACGCTAAACAAAGCTTATAAACATCACAAGACCTCTCCAACCCGTCTGGCCAGTGTGGAGAGTGTAGGCCAAATTATCTATAGCTCTGGTAGTACAGAGAGGGTCGTGCTCCTACAGTGGAGAATAAAAAAAGACCTGTTGATGATGAGCAGTCTTAAAACAGAACCGAAATGCTATTTTCATACGCACCTTTGAAATAGGTCGTCTATCCATCGTAGACATATTGCATGCTTCTTTGACAGTCAGTGAAAGTGATAAAGAATGCCAGTGCATCTTGTTCACTGGTAAAGCCGTTAGACGTGTGCATGGACATTATTAGACACAGATTCCTTGATAAAATGATGTGTCTGTTTTTAACCGACATCAAAAAATGGAGGTTATCAATGCGACCCTAATGTTTTTTTATTGTGTGTTTGTTACGTGATTTTTTGCATCTCATTTTTTAAGCTTTGTTTAGCTTGTGTTTCCTAAGTCGCCTTTTACGACATCTACGGGAAGACTTGGAGTGGTTTTATTTTACTCTGCCTGGAACCACACGGGATAACTTACAAGACTACTCAGTATTACCACAGAATAATAATATACTATGTACAAGTATTACTTATTTCTGTAAATTGGATTTGGCAATCGTTCGCAAGCTTTACACGTTATATTATGATGACATTGTACAATAATAAGGGACAGTGAATAGTTTTAAAAAACGGAGCTGAGCTGACCAGCACTCGTTCACGAGTTGACGCGTTGATCAGCCATCACTGAACTCTCAAAACTGCTTGTTTTTCTCCTGTCTGCCAATGCTTTCCCGTGATCAAGACGCATCCTAAACCAATCACTTTCACTGCAGCGTGAAACGATTCGTACTCATAATTTACATACGTTATTATGACGATGACGGACGTAACACCCACACAATATCACTATCTATCTTGTATTGTGCTTTTGATGAGCATTTAAGACGATGATGGTGGGCGTTGATCAAATTTTATGGTCACAATTTGAAGTTACGTAAAATAACTATAGCATTATGTAAACGATGGAAAGCGGGTAAACAGAAAACAAAATATTTTTATATTTTTTTATGTATGAATGTAACAAAAGAGTACTTATAATTTCAAAAGGACTATTCAAAATGTGAATTCAAGAGGTCAAAAATTACATCGACAAACCAAAAGCTGGAGAAATAAGGTCTCGAAGCAAGGTGCTCGATGTTTACAAACATCGAACAAAAAACCTTTCGCAGTATCGAGGCATCGCACCATTAAGGCTTCGCTGTAAGGTTGGCGATGTATCAATTTTCGAAGAAAAGTGTTTCGCAGACACGTAGGGAATTTAAGGAAATAGAAAATTTCCCCCCCCCTTAGTCTGGGCATTCATTTGCTGAAATTCAGATGCTTATTTTATGAACATTGCTGGTTTTGTTATGATACAATTTTACCGATTGTTGCAAAACAGGCAATGTATAAAAAGCTTACATTACCCAGCCTTAGTGTGTTTCTGTTATATCCTTCGCTGTGTTAAGTCCTTAATCTGCCTCTTACCTTTTAGAGATTTAATTTTGCTTCTTATGATGGCGCATCAAGTTTCTTTTTTGAGTGTGTTATAATAGTACATAACACGTACGTAAGCGTGTACAGGAAATGTGCCAAAATGAGAATCATGCTAAATAGGTGATGCGGGTAGAAACCCATCACTATTTTGATTTCTTTTTCCGTCATCACGCTGCTGTGGCCTTTGGGTCTTACGGCCTTGGGCTCCATCGGTTTAGAGCCTCAAAACCTAGTCTATCTGCTCTTACAGTACATCGTTTATAATCTGGGCGTAGTACCATTTTGTATGTTTAACGTTCGAACCACACGCAGCGCAAGATGCGCGACGCAATTTGCGTCGTTCATATAATTTCTTTAAATTAATATTAATTTATCTAAGTATATTTATGTAAGTTTTAGGTATTTCTTAAATTACTACTAAACAAAACTAAATAATGAAATAGACAACATTAGGTGTGTTGTCCATTTCATTATTTAGTTTTGTATTGTACACGCCAATTACCTCTTTCTTCCCAATTCCTCTAGCGGGTCTACTGAAAGTAATTTCTTTAAAAATAAGTAGCACCTAAGTACTATGTTTTCTTTTTTAAAATTTTTATGTTCGTAAATTTTCAAGTGTACTTGGACCAATAAAATTAAAATTAAATTCTGCCTGCGCCTCTTTGTGGTGAACGAACGATGGCTAGAAATTCTATGAACCGCAATACTCGTATAGGCGCGTAACGAGACGCAAGATGCTTCGCGCAACTTGCGTCGCGTGGTTCGAAATTAAGACTTTCAGATGTAAAACTATTCGTGTTCAGAATCAAAAAGCTACCACTTTCACCGGCTGTAAATTTGATGATTCGCCTTTTATACAGGTTTCTCTCTAGATTGGATTAGCTCGTATTCATACTCTTTGTATAGAGTGTAATACCTCGATAGTTAATAAAGTCTTTTGATCATTATTTAAACTAATAATGTATGAGCTTTCTGTTCTAAATTGCATGTATGAATATGGTTTCATTTTCAATTATAAAGACACTTTAAACACTATCCGTCTTATTATAAAAACAGGACTAACTTTGTTACTAGGTTTAAACCATTATCCGCCCAAAATCCGGTAATAGTTTAAACCTAGTAACAAAGTTAGTCCTGTTTTTATAATAAGACGGTATAACTTTTTGATTAGTTTAGAATAGGTATTTACACTTGGCTTGGTTTACTTCACGATATAGTCATATTAAATATAATATGACTATATGGTGACAGATTTTTCAACTGCCTAAAGGAATCTGACATAGCTAAATGACTGCCATACATTGATGACAGCCGGGACCAACGGCTTAACGTGCCTTATTAAGCACGGATAAAAATGCGTGCTCCCACCGGGCTGATAATATAAGGTGATGTCGATAAAGAAGTGTTTTCGAGACGTTTCTTCCTCATCCAGGTCTTTTTTAGTCTCCACTGCAGGAGCACGACCCTCTCTGTACTACCAGAGCCATATATCAGCCAGAGCAGTCAGAGGAGTTGACCTACACTCTCCAGACGGGTTGGAGAGGTCTCATTGATGTTTATAATCTTTGTTTATCTTGTGTTTCCCAAGTCGCCTTCTACGACATCCACGGGAAGACTTGGAGTGGTCCTATTTTACCACACGTTTCTAATAAATCTTTGAATGCCTTTAAGAGAGTCCTCTATCAAGCCAAATTATGGTCTAAACGTGACCCCTGAAATACAAAAAAGCCAAGGTCAAAATGTTCTATACTGTACACTTTCACACACGTAATTACAATAAATAAAATTGTCTTCATTACGCGAGATGACTTTTGCAATATGTCTAGACAAAAATTATGGCTAATAGACACGTAATTGTCATTAAAAAATCCTTTCACAGGTTCTAATCGTGGGCTGTAAGTATCATAAAACGTGTAATTACATCAGTCAGTAGTATACTTTATGATCTAGCCTTATTGGGATGAATGTTCAGAGAAAAACCTCTTTTTTAGGGTGTCGTTCAAAAAAGGAAAAGAAAACGAAATCCACATAAGGTCACTTGGTGTCCGTTTGTCTGGTTTTACAGGCAGTGTTCTCTGAATCTAATGAATGGAATCATTAAAAAAACCAAAGCACAGTTTGAAACCAGGGCTGAGGCCCTAATAGAAAAAAAAGATAATCAAAATTAATGCGGCGTTTTCCAGTGAAAAAAAAAAGAGATTAAAACATGCTCAATAGATGGCGTTTAATAGTTTGAAATCGTTCTGTCAAAACAAATACTACTATATCAAATCGTACTAAAATTTACTAAAGTGACTCTGTGAGCTGTAGAACTTCGCAAATCTGTCTTTTTAAACAGCTTAAAACCGAATAAATGTTAATTGTGCGTTTTATGAAAATCTTTCTCCATGACTCCACTATTTTGACAACACCATCATAACCAACTGTATTCCCAAAGAAAAGAGGTAAAGTGTTTTTGTTGCACTTTAAGGTGCTTACGCTTCGCACATGCTTAACAGATACATTCACAATGATCATCATCATCAGGTCTTTTTTAATCTCCACTACAGGAGCACGACCCTCTCTGTACTGCCAGAGCCATAAATTAGCCAGAGCAGTCAGAGCATTTGGCTTACTCTCTCCACGCTAGCCAGAGGGGTTGGTGAGGTCTCATTGATGTTTATAATCTTTGTTTAGATTATATTTGCTAAGTTGCCTTCTACGACATCCACAGGAAGACTTGGGGTGGTCTTGTTCTACTCTGCCGGGAACAGACGGCTATTAACACGTCTTTATTCCTAATGGGGTAGACAGGGCCCAGGGCTGTAAGACGCAAAGGCCACTATTAGCGTGATGCTGGGCGTTTAGTTGGAAAAACGGAATCAAATTCGATCGGCTTTTACGATCTGAGCGGGAAGAGAAGCAGCGGGCACATTCTAAGTTTTTCTTTTCTCCCAAACCAGCATAGAAGAATTCCCAGATGCTATCTATTTGACGACCTCCGTGGCGTAATGGTTAACACGCTAGACCGCTAATCCGGAGGTTCTGAGTTCGATCCCCAGCCAGGGCAAGTTGGAAAATGGCCTTTTTCAAATTGTCCTGGGTCTTGGGTGTTTCTCTATATATGTATTTATCATAAAATATAGTATCGGTGAGTTGGTATTCCATAACACAAGTTTAAAACTTACTTTGGGGCTGGCTTAATCAGTGTGATTTGTCCTTATATATTTATTATATATCTTCCTGTTTTTTCAGAAACTTCGTTGACTGAAAGAAATACCTCAATATGTATGTATGTAATGCATTTGTAATTTGTTTATATTTAATTGAGCAATAAAGAGTTGAAACAAACAAACAAACATCATTAAAGTAGTACAATTAGCTAATAACAGGAAACGCCCACAGTTCCATAATACGGATGTAGATTATAAAATATTTTTAACTCATCAGGTGGATTAGTAAAAAATAGTTGTATGTATGTGTATGTGTAGATTGCCGCTTGGTTCCCGGCAGAGTAGAACAAGAACACTCCAAATCTACCCGTGGATGTCGTAGAAGACGACTTAGGAAACATATGATAAACAAAGCTTATAAACATCAATGAAACCTCTCCAACCCTTATGGCCAGCGTGGAGAGTGTAACCCAAATCCTCTGACTGCTCTGGCTGATATATGGCTCCTGGTAGTACAGAGAGGGTCGTGCTACAGTGGAGGCTAAAAAAGACCTGTTGATGATGTATGTGTATTTTTTATTTTCTCTGATTAGCAAATAAAGAAGACACAGTGCATTAAAATTTCGCATGACGTCACTATCTAGTACGATTCTCACTAGACGGTGACGTTAATTGCCCCCAATCCGAACCTTCAATGCGCTGTATTTTTGTTAATTTTTACTACTTTGATAAACCGAAACATAAGGGTCCGTTATTTTTGGATAATCTAACTCAGATACATACATACTATCACGTCTTTATCCCTAACGGGGCAGACAGAGCATTTTGGGTCTTGTGGCTCTAAGCAGACAGAGCCCAGGGCTGTAGGAACCACAGGCTACTTTTAGCGTGGTAGTGGGCGGGAAAGTAGAAAAAGAAGGATAATAGTGATGGGTTGCCAGCCGTATCGCCTTTTAACATGATTCCTAGTTTCACCCTGTCCCGCGATCGGCTTTTACGATCTGCACGGGAAGAGAAGCAGCTAGAACATTCTAAGTTTTTTCTCCCAAATAACGTATGTATACTAAATGACTTTTTATCCACCTGCTAAATTTTTTGAGCAAGTTTAGTCCATGATACTGAACTACTTTCTATAACAAAAGTTATTAAAAATCGATAAAATTTTTCGTCCTCCCATACAAAATCCGTTTGACTGAGCGCTGATTTGTATGGGAGGACGAAATAATATTTTTCGGACCCAGTCAACATCCCTATTAGAATTGTTTAATTTTTAATGATTGCGACGAGGCAATCATTAAAAATTAAACATGCTAACCTAATTAATTTGGCAAATGTAAAGATGTTGATAAAGAAGAAAGTTTCCGCCGTTTTATGGTCTTCGCAGGCGATAAATCTTAAATTTAATGATTGCGTTTCATGTTAATGATAGAAAGGATAGACTGGGAGGATTGGTCAGTTTTTTTATACCAAGGTGAAAATCAGTCTAAAGTAAAAATTGTGACCGCGTAAATGCTAAAGCGTGCAGTAATATTTTTTCAAGATAATGTTCACTAAAATCAGAATATTTCATTTAGATTTTCAATCTAGATGATTGAAAATCTTGGGGAATCGTGTCAGTATGTCGATGCGGCTAGCCACCCATCACTATTCTGATACCTTTTTCCACCTAAAAACACTTTTCAGTTTTTGCTTTCCGTAGTCGGGTTGCAGTTTTTATTTTTGAAGTGAAAACTTCTTTATGCGCGTTGGGCATTTTTTAAGATGAGAAAAAAACATTAAACTCGCGACTCTGTTACCGTTACCGACACCACCTTCATCAAGTTTCACTTCTTTCGGCGCTCCCGGAGTGCTACAGTTTTTTTACACCTAAAAAACACATGTAAATCTAAATTTAGTAGTAAGAGATAAAGTTGTAATTATTGCCTTTTTAATGACCTACATCACTAAAAAAGTTAATAAGTCATTGTTCCAATACATAATTTTTTCAAAACATAAAAAAAATGCAAGCAACATAATTATACCTTTATTGTGGTACAAACTTTTTATTTTTAGGTGATCGATAATACTGGTTTATCATCGACTGCCTCCGTGGTCCAGTGGTCAAGACATTTGCCTTGTGACTAGGAGGTCGTAGATTCAAATCACACTGGGAAGCATACTTTGTAAAAAAAAAAACCAGTCTGGTTAGGATATTGCAGGCTTGAATAACCTGATTATCCGAAAAGAAAGATGATTACGTGCTTCGGAAAACACGCAAAGCTGTGGGTCCCGAGCGCCATCTAGCGTTTGTTCAAACCTATGCTAGGATTGGTTCTGGTGTACCGTTTGGGTTACGGAGGTCAGACGGCAGTCGCTCTGTGTAAAAACTAGTAACCTCAACAAATCACCTAGGTTAGGTAGCGGACCCTGGGTTCTGAAGCGTTACCGCTGAGGATACAACCGGGAATACGCGCAGATGATGAATACTTTTATCAGCACCACCTGAGTGTAGGTTGACTGGTAGAAAAGGCCCTAGGCCTTAAGTCCGCCTGTTACATTTTTTTGTAATAAAGTTAATAAATAAAAACTGTATCATTATCGTAGAATTTTGACTTTTAGAGCACCTCAACCCTAACGATATATTATGTTTAAATCACAAGCCAAATCACACTTCCTTTCTTCGTTGTAAGTCACTCTTTTCCTTTCGCATCTTGTTTAGGTTCTTACTTTCTTTCGTGTACACTACCTTATTTATCTATACTTCTATACTAATATAATATTATAAAGAGGAAAGATTTGTACCTATTTTTGTATGTTAGTATGTTTGTAATGAATAGGCTCAAAAAGTACTGGGCCGATTTAAAAAATTCTTTCACCGTTGGAAAGCTACACTATTCCCGAGTGACATAGGCTATGTGTGTACCACGGGCGAAGCCGGGGTGGACTGCTAGTATTATATATATATATGTAAATATTTTTTTATATAAGTATGTATTATATGTATCTATAATATTTTATTTGTATAACTACTCCTTTGAAATATTGCACCTCACCTGTAACATATCTAAATTTTATTTGTATCCATACTACCCTAAGGTTGCCTGGAAGAGATTGCTGTGTGATAAGGCCGCCTTTTGTATGCTAAAATTTATCTCTATTATTTGTGTCTAATTAGTAAAATTGTGTGCAATAAAGAGTAAAATAAATAAATATGTTGACGACCCTTTATCAGCGTTCTACATCTCACTGCCGAGAATAGACCTTTTTAATTCAATTATTCAGTCCATGAAAATGTTTCCTTACGAAGTGGAAAATAATTACGTCGTGCAAGATTTTGTGACGTTCCGAAAAAAAATCATTAAAAGTGTATGGAATTTCGGTCGTCGATTTTGTAATTTGCGGCCGGCGGCTGCGCGCGCGCCGGGCCCGTTGATGTCTTTCTTACGTGCAAGTGAATTTCGTATTTTAAAATGTTCTCTTTACTTTTTAGGTTAAACAGTGTCATGTTTCTGGTTAAACAGATGGTAAGGTAGTTTTAAAAATATGTTTAATTTTCCAGTTTGGCTTGAGGCATGTGTGTAAGTTATAATATCGTAGATGTTTTTTTTTTATATTTTGTTATTATGTTATGACATGATTTTACACTGCTGCTGCTGAGTTGTTGACTGTCAAATTAGGTTTCATAGTTTTATGGATATGCCCATTAAAATCAACAATTTTTGTATATTTTTAACTCTGAGAGTAGCAATGAAGATTTTATTGCTTTTTTGCTGTAAGTTTTTAATCTTCTATGGATTTCTCTATCACGAATTGAAAGTTGACTTTATGTTTAAAAATTTTGATCTACTGATCTAGACTTTAAAGTATGCCACCTGATTCACGAATCAGCTAGTCAGATTGCTATGCGTTAGTATCATTTAAAAAAATGACCTACTTTCTAGTAAATGTAGACAATAATCCCGGGGACAGTTTTCAAAACACAATATGAAATTCAAACAATGCCCTAATCGGTACCAACCGTGAGAGAAAGTGATCCAATGTCACTGTCACAAATAAAATCACGAATAATTACCACTTTTCTGTTTTTGAGGAGTATCGTAAAACTGCAGCAAATCTTACGCGATTTCGTTCCGCACTCCCGTACCGGCAGATCATTTCACCCGCTCAGTTGCGTCTGCGCATTCTAACAGAACGCACGCCTTTACCTCCCGCTCTCTCCAACACGCGCCGCGCGTCCAGTGCGTCTACGAAACATCTGTGACAGTGACATGGTTTTGTGTTCTTATTGGATTCTGTGTCTGTATCATTGAAAACGTAAGTCTGTATAAATATTTTACAACCTGCCCCAATAACGTGATAAAACGACAAAACTCAATTAAGCCGACAAATGAACACGCAAATCGATACACAAACCCATTTGAGTGCGGCAATTAATTCGCCATCTGAGCGTTTCTAACATCGTGCACGTATTTAAATTATTTAGAAAACGGAGTCGTCACTTGCAAAAAATGCACGAAATCGCCGAAGCGGCGCGCGGCGCCGGCATCTGTAGCGACATGTGATGATCGCTTGCTTGGCTAACTAGAAGCGACTGAAAAAATGTAAGGCAATTGGTCACTAAGTGAGTTTAGTGCAAGTTCAATTTGGATTTAATTAAATTAAAAAAAAATATATATATAGAAATAAAAAATGGCTATAATTATGTATATTTGAATACTTTTTACTGTAAAGAAAAATTGCTTAAAAATATAGGTCACGTAGCGAGTTTATAGCAAGTTTTTGAAAAGTTTGGACTTCATAAAAAAATGTTTTGCAGATGACATGAAACGGTAACTTTGAAAAATTTGTATTAGATACTTTTCACTGGTTTGCAAAGTATGAATTTTTGTTTAAGAAATTTGACATATTTATTATTGAAATCAGAAAGAGGTTACAAAAATCTAAGCTACTGAAAGTTAAGTACAAGTATTTGCAATAGTTATATAATAATTTATATAATGTATATAATAATTTAATACTTTATTACCTACGTAATTTATTTCGTTTTGTTAATATTATTAAGTTTTAAATGCGTCTTAAAACAAATTTAAGGTAAGAAATAACACAGAATGACTTGAATTACTTTTTAATTAAACTTAATTTCAATTTGTATCATTTAAAAAAATATATAGTTGTAAATTTTTCACTTGGTACCTATCCTATTTGAGAAACCAATTTCAATTATAAATTAGATAAAAAATTAAGATATTTTTATGATCTCTAAATTATCAGTTTCAAATTACTAAACTACCTACTTAAAGTGCAAACAAAGTGATTCTATGCAGCAAAATAATTTTGATTAGTTAGTTCCAGGAGTTAAAAATTTAAACTATGCTGGACCAACGCCAATATACCACTTAGAAAATTTCTCCTAAGTTATTTCCATTGTGACATGAAAAGTGAAATTTTAGCTGGCTCGCTGAAAGGAGTGAATTTTGCAACGATTCCATCGTATCGCTATGCGAAAATAAAAAAAACGAAAACATAGTGCTCCTGTTTTTACCTAGGTAGACCAAATACCAAAGACATTTATTTAAATCATTCGCTTTTTATACAAATATATAGCGATAAAAGTTGGCAAACAAATGTTGGTTTCTTTTCATTATTATGTCTCGAGAGTTTGTTATAATTCTTAGAAGATACATTATTCAAGATGTGGTCAAAGCCTATTACAATAATCCACAAAGCATTTCTCTAACCAACATGCAAAAAAGAATCCATCGGTTTCTCCAAGTCGATTGCAATTATTTATATCGGTCGATTTCCATACTGAGTATTGTCTATGCGTATACTTATTTATGACTTGTCCCATAAAATCTTAAACAAGATATATCGTGATCATTGATTTACATAACACGTTAAGTTTATTAAGTTGAGTTCAAATTCGGATATAATTTGATTGATAAGCGATCATACAGGTAACATTAATTAGGTAATTATACATACAGTAAGCCTATTAAAATATATCAAATGCATCAAACTCCTGGTAAATATGCATATACAAAATTACGGTAGTTTATTCTGATGTTACTTACCTTTCTGTGTTTTATAAGGGATCAGTCCAAAGCTTTTTCTTGACATTTACAATTTATTTTGATGGCGGTTTTTATGTTATATCTTATTTAATCAAAAATACCATTAACGTAGGATTCCAAGGGAAAAGAAATCTCTTATTAAAAAAAAATAAAGATATTTGAAATATAATAAATATACCTAAACTAGAATTTTACCATATAAGTAATTAAAGAATTTAAAATATGAAATATGCCATCGTCGAGCTATAAACTAAACGTATGCATAGTAAAACAGTCGACTCGTAATAAAAAGAAAGCATTTTTAAATGACTCAGTAATATTATTTTGATTTCACTCTGTGTTACATATTTTTAATTAAATTTTTCATTTACTTTTAAACTTTGATTCTATTTAATATAATTATTTTTATCAAAAAATTAAACATGCTATATTGACCGGATAAAAACATAAAACATAATTAGTTTGGGACTCAACATCACTGCAAGCACGCGACTACTGTCCACGGGCCACGTTCTAAACGCCCATACACTAAGTCGTTTCTAGGCAAGAATACATCGTCTGACTGCTAGTGTGTTAGTGGTTCGCTCAGTGAGAGTTAGAATGTGTAGCAGCGACCTGGAACCCAAAGAATTAGCACCCGTAAAGAAGTATGCATTATTTTAAGCGAGCATAAATCAACTATAATGAGCCGTTTAGAGCGCTGCTCTGTTTTATGCGCCGGATTTAAGTTGCATCAAGGAATGGGCAAACTAGGTCGGGTCGTAACCAAACGGGAAAATATAAATTTAATATTTCATTGATAGCTTGACCCCTTGAAAGTTAGTCTCTAGGTCCCATTTTTGAGGTACTAGGGCCTAAATACCTAAACTTAAGTGCATATTTATTACTCATAAAGGGTTATATTTTAAGGAATTCTGTTTTCACTCACACTAAGGACAAATTCATAGCAATGCGTGCAAAATCAAGACTATACTGCGGACCATTTACGAGATCCAGCAAACGGTCAAACGGTAGCAGCAGAATTTCGAATATCTACGGAGTCTTCTTCTTCTTATTTAAGAGCTTAGTGGCTCTTGTCAGTGGAGTATGCGCCAAACTTCTCGGTTCTCTGCCTTACTTTTTAGTGCTTGATACGACATGACCCCTGCTTTTTCTTTCAGTTGGTCTACATAGCTCTTTCTTGGTCGTCCTGGACCTCTTCTACCTTTTATCTTTCCTTCTAGTATTAAATAAGGAGTCATGTCGTATTAAGTGACCAATCATTTTCCCTCTCCTATTTTCTATTTCGCCCAGCTGTCTTCTTTTCTCTCCTACTATTTACCTACTCCTACGGAGTCTTAGAGGGACAAATTCCATTCAATCATGGACATTTACCTTACATCAGGGACAAATTATTGTGCTTATTAATTTCTTGATATATCACAACTTTCTGCTGGTGTATCGTTACCCTAGTAATGTAATTTTTTTGGCCAATAACTCCAAATACTCGAGGGAGGGAATTTTGCACTTTGATGGACATTTACAGGATATAAATATCTAATATAGTAAGAATATCAAATTCGGTATTTTTCTGCCAGGGTAACGCATTTCTGCCATCAGTAGATGGGAGTTGTTAAGTTAGTTATGTCAGATGCCTATAGCGTTTAAAAAAAATACGTTAGCGTTGGTCACTTGCGACGATATTTCTATCATGCCACCTGCCCAATTCCATACTGGCTGTATGAACGTGTCTCCAGTCTCCACAAGGGGATATCATAGCCGCGAGTTGATGTATTGACTTATGTCAACTTGTCGTGATTCTCTCGCCCGTGGTGATAGCGCCTTACACAAGAAGAAGAATAAGTAAATTGTGTTGGATTGAATGCTGGCGGATATTTAATTTAGTCCGCCCAAAAATACTATCTGCTTTATAAACGCTGTTCGCGGTTATTAAATTTTTATGAAGCGAAATTTTTTACTTTATGCGTGAAATTTTAGTTCATAAATGTGTCTGGGTATCCACACCCACAGACACTTTTACTGCCGAGAACGATTTATTTTGGATTGTACACTATTTTTCCAAACATGTAACTAACATTAGCCTTATCTAGTATTCTATTAGTTCGTTTTTATATGTAGTAAAAAAGTTACAGAGTAATTTATTTATTTTATTTATTCAAGTACACTTGGAAATTTACAAACATACACTTAAAAAAAATAAGGAAAACATAGTACTTAGGTGCTACTTATTTCTAAAGAAATCCAAATCCAAAGAAATAAAGAAATGTAAATTTAAATCCATATTTTTTTAAGCATTTATTATATTCGTTTTAATAAACTATTATCATTTACAAATACATTAAATTAAACTGAAAAACTGTCTGCAAATCGTGAACGAAATATTTTTTTGCTGCAAAAAACCTTTTATTAAATGCGTGATTATATTTTCTTTGATTTACTCATAAAATCTTCCATGCTGTTTTGGAAGAAAAATAATTTAGAATGTACCAGTTGCTTCTCTTCCCACGCAGATCGTAAAAGCCATTCAAGGGAATGGGCGAAAATGTGAATCATGTTATTAGGCGATGCGGCTAGTAACTTAATTATCACTATTTTGATTCCTTTTTCCACCTTCTCGTCCAAAATCACGCTAAAGTGGCCTTTGGGTCTTGTGGGCTTGTGGCCTGGGCTCTGTCCGCTTAGAGCCGCAAAACTCAAAGTGCTCTGTCTGCCCCATTACGGATAAAGACGCGATAGTTTGTGTGTGTGTCTTAATAAAAACGTTATTTTGATAAATAATTTAGCACCTTCAGTTAATAAGTAAGTATAAATGTTCTATCACCCGCTATACCATATTAGTCCCCAATAAAATTATGGCGTTAATTTTAATTACTGTTTTAAAACTTCAAGTTATATGACTAATTAGTTAAGAACTCGTTACTACGGATACTAAAGCCAACTATCCAATATAAAGTGTCCATAATAACTGGAATCAATCAAATTAAGTGTCCCATTCATTAGAGGAAATTGCCATGCGCGCTTCCGAGCAACTTTCTTGGTCCTTTGTGGAGTTCACATTGAGATTAGTGGCTTTACTTTTACCCGACTTCGCCAGGAGGGTTATGTTTTTTGAGCGTATTTATGTATGTATCAATATTTGGCTGGTTAAAAAAAAACTACTATTTTTTCCCTGTAAATATTCAGACTTGCTTTTCAGAGGCGTCTTTTTACACCTTTCCGGAAGTTTTAATGTGGATGACTTGAAAAAAAATTGTCGATTTTTTTGAACCAGCCTAATAATTATATGTATGTATTAAGTCTACAGCTGCAAGATGTCAAATTTTTTTTTCGACCGATAATTTAGATGTGTGCCGTCAATTAAATCGGCATCTTGACAAATGTGTAGAAATTTGTCAGCGTCAAAGCGTGAATGTATCGCACGCGCATGCGTTTTAGTTAAGTCTTTTTTAGGGTTCCGTACCCAAAGGTTGCAAACGGGACCCTATTACTGAGACTCCGCTGTCTCTCCGTCTTCTGTCACAAGGCTCTATTTCTTGAACACTCGAAAGGAGAAGCCCGGTTTCCATATAAGCTTGGGCCTGACGTTACAGGACTGAAAATTGGACTTCAATTAGAACATTTAAAGAGTGGGCCGATATAATTGGGCCGATTTTCACGCCTATCTACAATGGCCAAATCAGTTAAATAATACTATGAAAATATTAGGTTATGTCCATTTTTTACGTTTTTAGGGTTCCGTAGTCCACAAGGAACCCTTATAGTTTCGTCATGTCCGTCCGTCCGTCCAACTGTCCGTCCGGGCTCGTACTCCGCCGCTACTGCACCGATCGAAGTTTCAAAAGTTGGTTTTTAAAATTATGAAAAAAAGATTTTTTTTTCAGCCCCTCTCCAATACATCGAAAAGTAAATTTAAAAAATTAAATTGGACTAACCCCAACGTGTGGGATATCGTTGAAAAGGTCTTAAAATGCAACAAAAACTGCTTTGAAACTATGTAGATCAAACCCCCCAGTCTTGAGATAATCTAATACAAAATTTGAAGTGTCCCCCCACCGTAACTTTTGAAATATTACTAAAATAATTCTGAAAAAATGTGGTATATAACTCAAAGTATATACTTTCAATTAAAACTAAAGCGGTATCGATATCATAGATAGTTATTTTTTAATACGTCATAAATCGTAAACCGCAATTTACCTTTAGAACTTTTATATTATGTTACTTGCTGCTGCGGAACCCTTCATGGTCGAGTCCGACTCGCAGTTGGCCGCTTTTTTGTAGTATCAAAAGTATTAATATTAAGGTTTTTAATAAGGTTATGCATTATTGGCGACAAACAGATATATGCTATGCTTAACTATAATGTCGGCCGGCCGGCATACAACCTCTTGAGTCGAAATCAAACATATCTATGCCATGGTCATAATCGCGGAGTAGCGCGTTCATTAGCACTACGCTTTTTGATACAAGTACATGTGTATCTAAGGAGATACATATGTACTTACATCAAAAAGTGATATCTGATGATCAAGGCATCATCAGATTAGAAATACATATATTACACAATCGTAGGCGCTTCGGTGTATAATGCGAGAGGCAAAGACTATGGATCTCCACTTGCTACGATCCTGACAGACAAACTTCTTTCACTTCATCTACTCTCATCAATCTCATACATGCAAGGGCATGGGCATGCAACCGAAGGCGGTTACAGGAACTTCTAACCTCTCCTTTTTTATACTTACATGACTTCTTCTTCTTTGTCTAAGCACGTTCCCGGTTGCATCTTTAGCTATGTTGCTTCGGAGCCCGGGGTGCGCTTTCCTGCTTTTTCTTCAAACATAACATGCATGTCAATGGTCACCCAAATATGCCAAAGACCTTGCAAAATAGAGAAGAAATAGCCGGAACAGTTTACATTGTTTGGCTACAGTTTAACGACCGGCCGCCTGCCTGACGTCAACCCACTTTGGGAATGTATTTGTGCGAATAGTTTTACAACCGGCCGCCACCCGTCGTAAACGCTCCTTGGGAAAGCAATTGAAGCACGAGATGTTTGTGCTAAGTCATTTAGTGACCTCTTACGACATCCACAGGAAGAGATGGAGTGGTCCTATTCTAACCCGGAACCATACGTGTAATTTTTTTATACTTTTTTGTTTTGTTTAAACTAATATGACTTATGCGCAATAAAACATCAATATGTATCAAGTTTATTTTTTTTGCACATAAGCAAACCGCAACACTACTCAGTACGCAGTAACTGCCACTGCTAATCGGTTTTCAGTTTTAGAAAGTAAGCGATCAACGTCGGAGGTCGGTTTACAAGCAAGGGTCCTACAAAATCACTAAATATACGAAAATACATTCACTAACGTACGAGTACAAAAAACGAATGAGTAATTGACATCTAGCTTGACATTTCATTTCAAATTGATTAAAAAATAATATAAATAGTACGTCACAGAGATGCTTATTTTTTAATGTCTGACATTGACAGTTATTAGATGTTGTCGACGCTATGACATTGACAGCACGTTTGCGAAGATGGTTACACCCACGCTGTTAGTATGAAAATATGCATTTGCAGAGCCAGTTCGTTATGAGATTTACCGATTGTTATTTTTTGTATTTAGCCATTGCCATTGCGGTCAAGATTTAAACCGTGTAATCTGGCATAATAGACAAGTTTTTTAGGATATTTTTCATTTTTTAGGTCCAAAATCGGTCTTCTCCTTTTCATCGATTATATATGACTGTGTCCTCTATAACAACAAATACTAAAAATAAAATAAAGTTAAAAATTAAAGGGGTCGTCATACAAGAAACGTGTTTTTTCAATATTTTAAAACATTGTACGGAGGTGCGGAACCCCAGACTTACACTTGCCCGGTTTATTTGTATACATACGAGTACGAGTATATTCGTACAATTCACACAGATTGAGCTTTGCATCTTTATTGCAGGCAGTATAACGTGTGTCCAACTTGTGTCTCAATACTTAGTCTATGAAAAATAGATTTTATAATTACAATGATTTAATATGACGACCCCCTTGGCGTAATGGAAAGACTAGACTAGAATCTAGAGGTTCTGGTTTCGATCCCCAGTCAGGGCAAGTTAGAAAATGGCATTTGCCAAATTGTCCTGGGACTTGGGTTTTTACTAGTACCTACTATCATTTTTTACAGTACCTACACTGGCCAAAACGTGTTTGAGCAATGTATTATTTTGATAACCTGTTATTCTTTTTTAAAGATCATTCATCATCATTTCAGCCGCATAACGTCCACTGCTGCATGGACATAGGCCTCTCCTAATGACTTCCAAAATGACCGATTTCGAGTGGCTTGCATCCAGCGCTTTCCAGGGACCTTGGTCAGGTCGTCTAACCACCTTGTATGGGTGTCCTAATCTTTGCTTGCCAGTACGTGGTTGCCATTTGATAACCTCTTTGCCCCATCGGCCATCGGTTCGCCGTGCTATGTGTCTCGCCCACTATTACTTCAACGAACTAATCCGCTGGACTATGTAAGTAAATTTTGTACTCCTACGAATTTCCTAATTTCTGATTCGATCACGTAAAGAAACACCGAGCATAGCCCTCTCCATAGTGCTTTTCTATAAGTGTTATTGGCATAGTAGGTAAGTTTCTTCCAGTTGAGTCTATCTTTTAGCGGACCTCGAGTTCCAAAGCAGAAAAATTGAGGATTCAACCAGGGAAAAAGCTTTGATAAGAGAGATATCGAATGCACTACTGGTCTGTCTACCTTCTGGCATTCTCGTCCAATGTAAACTAGGCTGAGCCCGACTTGGGAGCGCTAACTTTCCTCCCTTTACGGTCTTTGATTACCGGTGTGACCACTTCATTATACGCACCGGTCCATTGATTGTAATGGTCCTTATTTTATTAGCCGTAAAGGGCAGTTTTCAATAAACAAAGAAATATGAGCTACCGCTTCTGCAGATTTATAGGAAGAGAATTTATGAGGGAAGTCTAGATTTTAATGGTTTATAGGAATATAGACAATAAGGCAAATTAGAATGTAAGCATTTTTTTATTAAATAGCAAAGAAATAACATAACTAATAATAAAACTAAACAGTTAGGTGCTTGAATAATTATACCTAGAAGTACGAAATTATACCTTGAAACTTGGCGAGCTTGGCGTATTACTAGCGCTTATATTGTAACAAAAACTGGCACGACACCCCACACCATGAAAAAAAAATATTTTTACCACTTTACATGTATGGGAGCTACCCTAAAAAATCTTTTTCTTTGTTTTTGTTTTAGCTCTTTTTCGGCGTGACTAATATACATATCCATGAAAATTTAAATTACAGCTTTCTAGTACTAATAGTGTCTAAGTTAAACCGCGGACAGACACACATACAGACATGGTGAAACTATAAGGGTTGTTAACCACGAAACCCTAAAAACTTTCAAAAAATCTGTGTTAAGGTGAATATAGAAGGAAATGACCTTGAAGTGTGAAATAAATTGTTAACTCGTAAATATGGTGATAATTTCCATATTGCTAATCGTCAGGCACTAGATAGCCCTTGAAATTATTTCACAAGTCGTGGTCAAGTCACAAGAAGTTATAATTTAATTTCGATAATAATTAGATACAAGTAAAAAGTAGGTTTTTTATTCATCAATGTTAGTACTGTTCTTAAAATACCTACCTACCTATATAAGATATACCTATATAAGGTATATTACATACACCATCCACAGCTGTGGATGGTGAAGTGGCAAAGTGGCATTGGCAAACCCAGCTCAGGGGGGTGGTCATGACCCCCATGACACCCCCCCCCTGGATCCGCCCTTGTAGTTACTCCATTTTTAATGTTGCTCAAGTCTAAAAGGATTGATAAATGGTGTTCTCTGAATCGGAATTATCTTCGAGTGACAGTGAGAAATGCTGAGATTAGAGTGGAGCAAATTGAACGGAACCTCTTAGCCCACAAAAGATTTTTAAGCCGACTGCCGAAGAAGGGCCATGTTTTTCGAGTATGATCGGTCGAGATTAGTAGTGGTGCGATCATCACTAATCCAACTTATCCAGGTTGGATTTTTTAAAGTGTTTACGTTTCTGGGCATTTATTTTATTTGTGTTAGCATCTCATTAGTATATCTCTTCATGTATTTGACGTTACCCGTTTTGTGTCTAGGATTTAAGGCGAAACGCCACCCAAAACAGTTATTTGACGTGTTTTACCTGCAAGCAAAACTACTATTTGCTTTCAACTACAAATTCGCCATAAGTTTCGCATGATACTGAAAGTTGAAAATATTAATCAGTCGCTGGCGAAAACCAAAACAAGCTATACTCGTAGAAAAAAATCTAAAAGTTACCTCTAATTCTGCAAATTGAGATTAAGTTCTGCAAAATGGCTTCGGAGAGTCTGTTTTATTCAATAATTATGAATTTTTTTGACATTTTTCAATGTCTAAACTCAATGAAATAGGGGAAGCGATGTTTTGTTAAACAATAGTTTATAAAATTAAAACATAAATTTGCTTTGTGGTTATTATATATTTATTAATATATAAAAATATGTAATACATATTATATTTCTTAAAAACTAAAATAAACTACTTACTAAAATTTACTAATAATAAAGGCCGGGTAGTTCTTTACCCTGCGGAAACGTGCCCAGAAGGCTGGCAACATTGCCACGTTGAATGGCAATGGTTTTATTTTCTGACCTAGACTAGACATAGGCTAGCACATAAATTTATAAAATATCGCGTTTATTTTTACGGCAAAACAGTAATTCTGCCGTTGCGCATTTTCTGCTGATGGTCTTTCAATTCTTTAAAAAAATACATTTCGCTATTTCCGAACACATAAAAGGTATTTCGAAACGGAATATAACACTGGGTACCAACAATGGGCGTGGGCGCGTTTTGCATACAATGAGTGTCTTTTGTTTTTGTTGAGATTTCATCAAGTTGAGCACGAAGACGCAACGGGACGATGTAACCGCGGCGGAACTGATTGTTTGTACGAAAATCTTGTTACGTAGTGCCACAAAGTGGAAATGACATTAGCGTAAAAATTATAGCACAAGCTATATACCACTACATTTTTATAAAATTATAAAAAATTAAAATAAGTAAAGTAAAGGGAAAATGCTAGGGCACCTTAATAGACATGATGAGTTTTTTAAATACTGCCATATATTTGCTGCCCCTCTTTAAAGTAACTTGTAAATTCTTAAGACATATCGGCAGTTTTATTTGCTATAAAATATAATATGACGGCGCGGCGCACCGCTATGAATGACCACAAATTTACATGATACACTGAAGGGGGTGGCAAATCTTATTACCCCGGGGCACAACGTCACAATTACCTAAGCACAGATACCTAAGTTATAACAGTTCGCAATTAGCCGGCCATCAAGATTGTCGCGCGTTCTCATATTATATACATCAGTCTCCATACCTAGTCAAATAAGTTTCCAAAAATATAATTCTTTTCCCGTTATCAGTGACTTTAAGGCTTACTTACCTAAATTTTCTGGGGTCCAGTGCTGCCTCCATTTAAAATAAATCGTTTCAAAGAAAACGGAGACATCATTTAAAATACCAAGTCCTAGATAACCCTTCAAAGTATTTTATGAACTACTTTTACAGTTTAAAGTGAGAACGTTAGGCTTTACTACGCACATTTGCGGAAAACGGCCACTTTTGGCAAATGTGCGTAGTAAAGCTTAACGTTCTCACTTTAAACTGTGAACATTAGTTCATAAAATACTTTGAAGGGTTATCTAGGACTTGGTAGTAGCAAAATTTTAAATGATGTCTTCGTTTTCTTTGAAACGATTTATTTTAAATAGGGGCAGCACTGGACCCCAGAAAATTTAGGTACGGCCTTAATTCATCTCATCAGTCTGTGTCGGTATCTCCCGGTACACTTGCTACCTACTACAAGCTTCATACTAATAAATACACTTAGTATAATACTCGTGCATAACAACATCCGGGAAAGCCTTTAAAACTTATACTTTCGACATTGAAACCTTACCTTAACGATGTTATAAACCCAGCTTTCAAAACGGCAGATAAAATGCTTTCACATAATAAAAGTCAGAAAAAATTGAGTAAGGTTATCTCACCATGTTTAATTGTATTTTAATTACCGCGGGCGTTGACCCCGTCTAGACGTGGCTAGGGGTCATCTATTCAGTGGCGAATTAATGATTTTGCTCTCGCCAAAATGATGATATGATGATTGTAAACATCACTTAACACACCATTTTTTGCTACTAGTTGCATTGGCGAAAAAATGGTGCGTTAGGTAATTTTTTGATTGGTTTACACGATTTTAGATTCATAAACAAAAAATATACAATAGATATACAGGGTGACTTTTTATTAACTGGCAACATTTTTGGAGCAAGTTCAGTCCATGATATTGAACTACATTCTATAAAAAAAAAGTTATTAAAAATCGATAAAAATATTTCGTCCTTTCATACAAATCAGCGCTCAGCCAAACGGATTTTATATGGAAGGACGAAAAATTTTCATCTATTTTAAATAACTGTTTTTTATAGAAAGTGGTTCAGTATCATTGACTGAACTTGCTCCAAAAATGTTGCCAGTTAATAAAAGTCACCCTGTAGATATACATGGTCCAACAAATTTATACTGTTACTATTTTAAACGCAAATTCAGTCTATGATTAAACTAATCAACCGACTGACCGACCAGTTGATTCAAGTTTCAATGGAAAACAATTTTTTTTTTCATATTTAGAAATATGTTCCTTGGGGAAAGTTGATCAGTATATAATTGGACTGAATCTTCACTTAAAAGAGTTCCAGTATATTTTGATAGACGTTTACAAATATAAAAAAAATATTAAATCGATACTGGAAATATTTCCCTTATGGAACACATATCGAAAAGAAAAAAAAAACTCTCCGTAGAAATTGATTTTAACTGATCGGTCAACTTGTATGGTTGGTAGGTGACTGAATTATATACGCGGAATATTGTTCCGTAAGAACCTAAACGCCGAAATGTGTGTATTGTTTAAATTTATCCTAAGTTCATATTAAACAATGACATTAGTCTACTGGAAGAAATTTCTTTAGAAATAAGTAGCACCTAAGTACTATGTTTTCCTTATTTTTTTTAAGTGTATGTTTGTAAATTTCCAAGTGTACTTGAATAAATAAAATAAATAAATAAAAAATTAGAAAAACGTAGGATTGTTACAGTGATGTAAAATAAAATATAGCCATTCTACTTTACATGTATTAACTTTATACAGCAGGTACCTATCTACATATCTTCCATGATTGCCACTTACCATTAGTATACCTTATAAACTGAAGTATATATTAATAAATTAGGTATAACAAGAGTATATTAATAAATCAGGTCAGAATAAGTTACTTTAGAAATTTAAAACCTATGAAAGATCGATCTAATTTATGCAAAATAATGCCTCATTTGTGTAGTAATTGGGTTTATCTTAAAGTTTATAGTGAATAAACGATTAAATTGGCTGATAATGGAGTATTAAAGTTTATTAATCAGGCTGGACGATCCCGGTATTTAATCACCATGAGAATTAATGACTGTTAAGGAGTCTGCTCACCGGTTTTCGAGAAAAAAAGTATTTAATTTTATTGGTTCAAGTCACAGACCATGGATCAAGATAGACACAGCCTCTGAATAAATTTGCTTGTCGATCTAAAGTCAAATTGACTTATACACACAATCTATTTGGGACGCTCTGCTCAGGAGCTCCCACACTTCGGGGCTACCCTTGCCCCCCATATGTTTTTGGGAAAATAAAAATGTCGTACTATTATGAAATAATGATTTGTTGGCAAATATGTTCTTATGTTATAACTTTGGTATCCCGCAACTTTACGTTTGTACTATTATAGTACCTATTACCACAGAATAAATAATACTAACGTACAGAAGCTCACTCAGCAAAGAAATTCAAAGAAATATCTACTCATTGTGGCTAGCGATATGGTTTAATTTAGCTCACGTCAGAACTCAGCACCTTTTCGTATAGATACCTAGACATCCATTACAAGCTAATTTCATTCTTATTACACTGGACAAACGATTCGTATAACTGAATTTACCACCCGGAGGGGCCGCCTGCGCGCATAGTAATAATGTAGGTACATTTTCGATACCTAAACGGGGAGTGAGTAGTGACACAGGCCTGCTATTACTACGTGATTACTGGTTCTTATTCTGTGCTATTACTGCTATTGTATTAATACTATCGTAGTAGTATAGTATTATAATATAAATAGTGGCGGAAGTACACAAAATAATAGAAATCAAGTTCTAGTTATTTTGGACGTCATGTACGAGTATGATAAGAGATCTACGAGTATGAGTGTACGCTAGTTATCATACGATATCAAACTAGGAAAAGTCAGACTTAGCATATTAGCTTCCCGTGACGGACGGAATTTTTCAATTTGAATATAAACTATGTTACCAGAAAATGAAAAATGGACACTTTAATAGCTACCTACTTAAACTTGCATAAATATAAGCCTTCCTTTCGACCGTTTCTGAAACGGTCTCGTTATCAATTACGAATGAGGAATAAATTATCTTTGTACCTTATACCTTTTTCTCGTATATCGAACAAGGATGCCAGTTTACACAACCCGGACCAACGTGTCTTGTATTAAAATCAATTAAAAAAAATAAACTAATAAATAGAAGATTTCGTTAATTGTAATTCTGTCGTAAATTGAAGTCGGTTTATTCAACTGAAAAAAAAGCTTTGATATATTATATAATTGGGCGATATAATATAATATATTAAAAAACTGACCGAGGATTTGAAGTCCAAACTCAAGGTTTGTCAGAGAGCCATGGAGCGAAGTGTGCTAGGAGTTAAAAGGATAGATAGAATCCCAAACGTCACAACACGGATCGTTGATGTGGGACATAAGACCGCCATACTAAAGTGGAATTGGGCAGGGCATGTCGGTAGGAACATCGAAAGATGAGCAAGAATTGCAACGGAGTGGTTGCCTAAAGAAGGTTACCGTCGCCCGGGCAGGCCTAAAAAGCGCTGGCGAGACGATCTCGACGCATTCCAAAAAGGATGGTCGAAAAGGACAAGTGGAAGGAGATGGGGAGACCTTTGCCCAACAATGGGACAATTAAGGTTATATAAAAAATTAAAAAAAAATTATATAATTCAGAATCTCAAAAAATATAAAATTGGAAGACTTTAATCGTAACTTATAAATAGAAGCATTTGTTTGCTGTAATTTTGTCGTAGCTTCAACTCGGTTTGTTCAACTGAGCTAGAATTTGTATTAGCCCTGTTTAATACCTTGTATCAGAATCTCAAAGGTATAAATAATTTAATCGTAGGTAACTAATAAATAGCTTTGTTGCGTATTGGCCCACTAGAATCTCAAAAGTTATAAAGAATTTAATTATAAATAGAAGCTTTTGTTTGCAGTAATTTTGTCGTAACTTGCAACTGTGTTTATTCAAACGAGCTAGCATTTGTATTAGCCCTGTTTAATACCTTGTATCAGAATCTCAAAGGTATAAATAAAGAATTTAAAATAGAAGAATTTGTTGCATATTGGCCCAGCAGAATCTTAAAAGTTATAAAGAATTAAATCATAACTAATAAATAGAAGCATTTGTTTGTTGTAATTTTGTCGTAACTTCAACTCGGTTTATTCAACTGAGCTAGCATTCGTATTGACCCTGTTTGATACCGTCGTCTGGCTTTCCAACGATGCCCGAGGCTGGCCGTTTTATTCGCAGATGCATTTTACTGATTGCAAAAATGCATGTCTGACCACTGTAGCCGACATTTTGAAGTTTTTTTGCTTCAGTGATGCCTTTATCTGAATTACGAACTATTCGGGTAATGTTACGTTATAGTTTGTCTTGTTTCATATGGAATTTTCTTTTTTTATTATTTCCAATTATTCGTAACCTTTAAAACGGTAAAACCTCATGATTAGGGATTCATATATGCATTGCAAAAATGCATGTCTGACAACTGTAACCAACATTTAGAAGTGTTTGCTTCGGTAGTGCTTTTATCTGAATTTCGATTTTAATACTAATTAAGAAAAATTACATAATAGGTTTGGAAAACAAAAATTATAAATATGCCTTCAGGGATGATATCTGTCTATATTTAAGAGCTCTTGTCAGTATCGTTGTGTGGAAAGATGATATCGTGTAAACGTCGTGTAACGTGTGTGTTTAGGAGAAAAGACGGAAATGGAATCCGTCAGATGATGGAGAAGGAATATGTCATGAATTTTGGAATGAAATTAAGTTTCGAAAAGCGGATAGGATAAGAACATGCAGGATGAATGGAAAATTCAGCATCGTTACGTTACACCCTTAGATTGTTACACCTTACGAACCAGTATTTCACGTAAGTAAATATTTTTTTAACTCCTGTGCACGATTTAATTTAAATTTGGGATTTCCGATACTTTTATGGTAAAGTTAATCGGCTTGTATTGCTATCGTATTTTCATACAGACTGGCTGTCAGAGACAGCATGTCAGGCGATGCCAACTTTGGAAACCGGAATACCGATCGCAGAATATATTTTTTTTACAAGTAATGCATCTACAGTTACAAAAGGCAAAATAATCCTTGTAGGGCCTGCCCCTAACTAAGTATCTCTATCATTATAATTTAAGAAGTATGGTTTTGGTGAAGTAGTTTCCTTGTTTCCCTCTCTTGAGCCAATATTTTGACCTCCGATACGATACGGCGTCAACTTTCTTTTACTTGATCTATAAATGCTCTTCTTGGCCTTCCTTTTCCTCTTCTTGCTTCTATTTTTCCTTCTATTATGTTTTTAATAAATTGATCGTGTTGTATAAGATAACCAAACATCAATGGCATCTAAGCATGGTAGCAATGATAAACACAAATAAAATTTATATAATTTTTTTTTTGGACTTACGTCTTCTTACCCAAGTATTTATCTCTAAATTAATCACTCAGTATTGTTTAGTCGAGTCCATTACACTAGTGTCTATACTAGGCCGAGCCTGTATCATAGACACCAGGTCCTTCCATTATTAGCATTTACAATTTGAATTACATTTATAAAACGAAAAAAACATGCATTTATCATATTATTTAAAATAGTTAATACAAACAGGTGTCTAACTAATAATCATATTTCGCGATGGACTATTTGCCATCACGCTTGTTATAATGGAGTAGAGTGAGATAGTGATATGTGATAGCGCTCCATAAACGCTGTCGCCGTTGCCATGCTAAGCGGGCTGTTAGCTTTTATGATACGGAACGACTTCCCCAGAAAAAAATCTTAAAATACAAAGAAAAATCTTCCATACAAATTCAGCAGCAAAAAACTCGACTTTTTTAGGGTTCCGTAGCAAACAAGGAACCTTTATAGTTTCGCTATGTTGTCTGTCTGTTTGTCCGCAGTTTTACTCAAAGACTATTTGTACTAGGGAGCTGTAATTCCATGGGTATGTATATTAATCACGCCGACAAAGTGGTAAAATAAGATTATGAAAAAAAAACGACGGGTTGCACTCCGGGAGTGCCGGCAGAAGTGAAAACTTCAATATTAACGTTATGCATTTTTGATATTTTGGAATGGTTAGGGAATAATTTTGCACGAATTGCTTTAATTATCAGTATAAAAGTACTATCATTTATGTGGTAGAATACAATATTCATTTATTGCGCTATCGTACACAAACATGACAATTTATATTACATTAAAAAGTTTATCTCTCAGCTAAAAGAAACAGCAGGCGCAGGCATACATTTTCGCCGCGCCGTAGAAAGAGAGGGGGATACTTCCTCTCCTACGCCGCGCCGGCTGTCTACTCTCCATCCGTCTTACGAATTTTCGATCAGGACACGTGTCCTGACGCGAGTTTAACATTTTTTACCCATTACAAAAAAGTGCACAAGGCCGCTAAAGAAGTTTTCACTTCAAAAAAATTTTTTGAGTAGCTCCCATACATGTAAAGTGGGAGTAATTTTTTTTTCTCGACTTACCCATGGTATTGTTATTTTTTTAAAGATATTTTCTTCTAAACAATAGGGATAAAGGCGAGATTTATGTATGTATGTACACAAAAATTAATATGTCCAACTCGTTCAAAACAATTTCTAATGTTATTGTAGACTCGTTATGGAACCTGTTCACTAGAAGTGAAATATTATCAAGCAACTAGAAACTGTGTCACTCAACGCACTGTTCTTTTTTTTTGTTGACTTGGTTTCTTAGGTTGACTTCTAAATCAAATAGACATTAGATAAAAACTGATTTAGGAAAATCACAGATATTAAGCGAGCCCGAAAGTAAGTTCTATAAACTTGTATGAGTACTCTTTTTCATCTTAGAGCTTTCCCACTTTTCGTCTCCAAATATAATATGCTTGTCAATGCTCAGCCAATGATGCTAAAGACCTTGCGAAGTAGAGAAGAAATATCCGAAACAGTTTAAATGATTTGGCTATAGTTTTACGACCGGCCGCGTGCCTGACGTGAAAACCCTCCTTGAGAAAGCAGTTCACGAGATGTTTGCTTTGATCGCTTCTTACGACATCCACTTGATCGGCATCATAACTTGTATGAGTATTATAAGATACTAATTCAACGATGCTATTTTCTATAATGAAGTAGCGGCCTGCCCCGGCTTCATACGAGAATGTACGATACATGTAAATCTTCCATGCTAGTCTGGGAGAAAAGAAAAACGTAGAATATACCAGCTGCCTCTCTTTAAATGCAGATCGTAGAAGCCGATTGAAAAAAATGGGCAAGAATTTAAATCATGTAAATGTCACGGCTACTATTCTGATTCCCTTTTTCCACCTTTACCCCCTAGCATCACATTAAAATGAGGCCTTTGGGTCAAACAAAAAACAGTTTTTTATGGAGTACAAACTAAGAGCTAGACACGTTCCTGATGAATTCATATATAATACATTTTACAATAAGTATCGATAGGTAACTGATGTAGGAGTAAAAGCGGCAAAATTAAAATGGTATTAGGCAGGTCATGTCTGTCACATGCTTCAAGAAAGATGGGAACATGCGAATAAGAAACACAAGCTGAACATAGCATAAAAACATCAATGAGACCTCTCCAACCTGTCTGGCCAGCGTGGAGAGTATAAACCCATCCTCTGGCTACGCTGGCAAATTTATGACTCTGGTTGTACAAAGAGGGTCGTACTCCTGCAGTGGAGTCTAAAAAAAGACCTCATGATGATGATGATGACAGTAATACAACAGTCACTGCATTTTATCACCTTTAGGTATATTTTAGCGCGCATTTATTATCATAAAAACTACTTCGCCACCATCATTTTTCACCGGCCCACGAATAACTACCAACTAGTAATTACGTTACTGACCCAGCCAGCAATAAATCAACATAAAACAGAAAATAATGGCTACCAGTGCGAAGCCTATAAATTGCGAATTTTGTTATTATACTATAGATTGGGTCAGCAGGTTAGCGTTTCATTATGGTAACTAGCTAAACTTATTCACCTACTTTAAATTAGAAATACTTTTTATCCCTTGAGATAAAAAAGTCAAATCCAAATTATTGGATGTTTGTATCACTTGATAATTGTCAGTTTTTTTCTTTCGACTTCATAAAAGTTGTTGACATCAGATCATCAACTTACGTAAGTATACAACTGCCGCTTCCTAAGCGCAAGTTCAGAAGAAGCAGCAACAAACTGCACTGCAGCATTTTTTTCGTGTCCCTGCGCGGTACTCGTAATTAGTAGTCATCCATATATGTATTTATCTATCCGCATACATATATGTATAATATATATATAGTTCTTTATGTATTATATTTACATTATTATATATTTTGTATATTTATTTTATCTATAGTTATTGTATTGGTATATATTTATTTAAAATTAATACTTATGTATATTCTTGATTTATTCTTGTAGGTATTTATAGATACTTTTTAATTTTGTTTACACACTCTGTCGCACCACCCAAATTATTTCTCTAGTTGGTCCAATGGTTGACTGGCAGAGAACGACATAACTAAAAGTGATATCATTAGTGAAATTGAAAATAATATCAATTTGTAAATTTAGTATGTACCAATCTACACAAAACAGATTACAACTATTACAAAACTACACAAAAAGAAACATGCAAAAACATTAAAACTGGTTGCAATCCAAAACATGTGTGTACATGAAATAATAAAAGAGGTGTTCTTACAATCTAAGATATATATATAAATCGCAGTTGGATTGTATAAACCGCTAATTCACTAAACCTCTAGCTGTTTGGCATTACTTCTCGGTTTTGTAAAACAGCGAACCCTAATACGCGGAATGGAATGAACGACTTGTATTCATCCATGCGGTTAGAGAAGTTGTTGAACAATTCTATCTAAAGAAATTATATACAATGTAAAATGCCTACGAAGTGGCAATGGCGAGCGAGCGAAGCGAGCGTTCACGGCAGCGGCCGGCGAGTGCTAGGAATGTTCTATTCATTTTACTACGTTAGCACAAACCTATAGGTTAGGTTAGGTTAGAACTGCGACCAACACACTCAGCGAAGCGAGCGTGCCGCGGTAGCGGGCGGCGAGTGCTAGAAAAGTTCTATCCGTTTTACTAGGTTAGGGCAAACCTATAGCAATAAAAATCGGGGAATAGTTGCCTGGGAAATGAAATTCGATGTCGAAAAAATCTGTATTCTAATAGACACCCAGTTATATTTCATTATGGTAACCCTACACCAAATCCTTATCATGCATGTGTCGCAGTTGGATTGTTTAACGGTTTCGTTAAAAAGCGGATTACCGCTACTGTTTCACAAAACCGCTAGCCATTTGGAAACGTGGTTAGCGGTTTAAATGAACGTAACACGTGGCGCAATCTTAGATTATCCACCTGAACGATATTCGGCTGTTAACAAAACCGAGCTGTAATGCCAAACAACTAGAGGTTTCGTGAATTCGCGGTTTATACCATCCGACTACTACTATTTCTTGTACAATAAAGATATAAAACAAACAACAAACAAACATATATACTAACAATATCATGTCATTATCCCTAATGAGGCAGGCAAAACATTTTGGATCTTGTGGCTCTAAGCAGATTGAGCTCAGGGCTACAAAGCCCAAAGGCCACATTAGCATGATGTTGAGCGAAAAGGCAAAAAAAAATAAAAACATTTTATGTACGACACATTTCTACCCTTCTTGTGAGTAATTGTTATATCTACTTATTCGCCGGTTTACTGAAGGGATTCCATTATGGGATAAGTCCGCCGTTGTAAACTTACTCTATATTTTGTTTTTGTCTTTAATTGTGTGTTTTCTTAGATTTATACAATAAAAAATACAAAAAATATAAAATCATTTATTTACCGAAAGGTCAATACATATAATGAGCTTAACAAACGAATTCCGCACTAGGCAAAAGCCTGTATCGCGGGCAATCAGAAGGAATTAGCATTATACTTTTTACAGTTTAGGACGAGCGGCGGGGAAAATTTAAGTTTAAAAACTATAATGGAACAGTAAAATCTACATTTAGCCAATTAATATAACATGGAAACACCAGCCACATAATAACTACTACTTTAGTAAGGTAGGGAGGGGGGAGGCATGGTGAATGTGTGTGTGTGTGTGTGTGTAAAGTTAATATTAATTACAAAAAGTGACGAACCGTCTATGAATATGATTCGCATTTTTGCCCATTCCCTCGATCTTGAATTATCTGAGCGAGAGGAGAAGCAGCTGCTACGTTTAAAGTTTTTACTTTTCATCCAGACCAGAATAGAGGAGTAAATGGTCCGAGAGCTGGCACGAATTTTTGGGTAGGTATTTGAGGCAAGTTGAAAACTTGTCACATACCTCTCCTATTATACCCCAACACGGAACTGCAGACCTGGCTGGTGAGTAGCGGGGCTTAAGCAACCTATAAACGTTACAAAGTTTTTTTTTTTTTCAAGAAAGGTATTTGAGGCAATATGCTTTTTTTATATGTTGTAGTTTAATGTTTAAAGAATAAAAAAATCAATAAGCCAGACGATTTAGTCGGGGATTTGATATTGCCCGGCGCGTGCAAAAGTATTTAAAAAAATATATAAAAAAGGTATTTTAGGGCAACTTGAAATTTAAAATTTTAAAATTTTAAAATAAATTACTTACAACAAAAAAATAAGATTCTCTAAAAGATAGGTCATTTTGATGGGACTTTCTACCTGCCAGGTCAATCTAAATAAATCAAAATGAAAGCCCCGCTACTCACTAGCCAGGTCTGCAGTTCCGTGCTGGGCTATAATAGGAGAGGTATGTGACAAGTTTTCAACTTTCCTCATATACCTACCCAAAAATTCGTGCCAGCTCTCGATCTAAAATAAATTCTACGACTTTATTATCTTCACAGCTTGCGTGTCCCTACAATCTTAAAGAATTTTCTGTAAGGCGATGACTAACTGTGTGATTCACTGTCCCAATAACGTTGCGTCAATTAAGAAAGTCGTAACGTAAATGTTTTTAGAGTGACACGGAATGTACACTCGAAATGGGTTATTAAGAAGCACACAAAATGGACATTGTTTAGCTTTGTTGTAGTGCACTCTATATGTGACCTCATAAGTTATATAAACAGGCTGTCAGATAAGTCAGATTACAAACTTTAAAAGGCGCTCTACACTCTCGCGAGAATCTCGCGAGAACGCGAGAAAATCACGAGAAGCGTGAATGTGGAACCAATTCGCATATTCTTCGCAGGTTCTTGCCTTGTTCTCCGATTTTTGTCGGTTTTTTGGCGCGAGACAAAGGAGCTAAGAACGCGAGAACAGACAAGAACTTGTATTCACTCCACACTCGCAAGTTTCTCAGTAGTGAGCGAGTCGTCGATGAGAACAGTTGTGTATACTAATTACTGAGACTGAGTTTTGACCGAATTTGGACGAGCGAGCTAGAATTGACATTCCTAGAATATTTCCAAGCGGAACCGATTTTGTGGAATACACTTATATGGAATACAATTCTCCACTTCTTTTTAATTTGTTTTTTACCTTTAATATAAGTAATTATAATATGCAAATGCGCATATCAATAAGCTTGTCGCAACAGATAATTCTGCGTCCATCGTCATGGAGCGCGAGAAGTGTTTTGAGAACCTTGCGAGTGTGTACCCAAACAAGTTCTCGCCGAGATCCTCGCTGAAATTCTTGCCGAGATTCTTAACAAGGATCTCGCGCGAGTGTAGAGGGCGCTTAAGAACATGTCATATTCTATTGACCCGATTACGGTTATATCCAGATATATCCATGATACTTGACAAATGAGGTATCGTTGAAAACGTTTTGGCTGTCCACTGGTTATTTGGCTATACAGGCTGAATTTTTAACCACCAGCCAAATTTTTGGAGCAAGTTCAGTCTATGATCCTGAACTATTTTCCATAAAAAGAATTGACGGAAAACTAAAATAAAAATTTGCCTTTCCATACAAATCAGCGGTCAGCCAAATGGATTTTGTATGGGAGGACGAACATTTTTATCAATTTTTAATATTTTTTTTTTTTTATAAAAAGTAGTTCAGTATCATGGACTGAACTTGCTCCAAAAATTTGGCTGGTGTTTAAAAAGTCACCCTGTATATTAATCAAAACATACCGTGTAGGGTTTTATTTCTAGCGTCATGGTGGGCGTGTAAAAAAAGTGATGTGTTGCCAATAGTGATGTGCCGTTTCCGTTCCCTAGATTTCTGGGAACGTTCCCGGAAATGTTCCCAAAAAATGGAAATGTCTGGGATAGTTGTAATTTTATTTATTAATGCATCACTTGATATGGTTGTAATACAAATACATATATTCAATACTACCAATACATTCCCTAGAAACACGGAAACGTTCCGAAATTCCCGGGAATTTGGGAACGTTCCCGGGGAATTTGGAAACGTTCCCGGGAACGGCACATCATTAGTTGCCAACTGCATCGCTTATTGATTCCTCGAGATTTTTGTCTATTCCTCTATTACACATAATATCTTTGTAAACTGACAAAGCCCTTCTGGCGCGTAGGCGACCAATACTGTGTAAATGAGTTTCTTTCGGCGTTTCTTCTCACCAGAGGTCGTTGGGAAACGCTTATCATCATCATCCGATCGTATTATCGGTTGCATCTTCAACGGTTAGCTTCAGAGCCCGGGGTCCGCTACCTAGACCTAGGTAATTTTACGAGGTTACTGGTTTTTACACAGAGCGACTGCCGTCTGACCTCCGCAACCCAAAGGTTAGACCAGAACCAATCCTAGGATAGGTTTAAACAAACGCTAGATGGCGTTCGGGACCCACAGCTTTACATGCCTTCCGAAGCGTGGAATCATCTTTCTTTTTGGATAATCAGGTTATTCAAGCCTGCAATATCCAAACCAGACTGGAAACAACTTTTTACAAAGTATGCTTCCCAGTGGGAATTAAACCCACTACCTTCGGATCACAAGGCGAACGCCTTGACCACTGGACCACGGAGGCAGTGCGAAACGCTTGTATCGGTAACTTTTAAAAATAGAATAAAATTTATATATAAATAAAGATTACACGTAATGTAAACTAGAATGATTGACTGCAAAACCCAATTACTGAATAAATATTTGATATTTGATTCTTGATTTACGATCTATGCGGGAAGAGAAACAGCTGGTATATTTAATTTTTTTTCCAGACAATCAGTAAAAACCTTAGTAGCTTTTCAGCTCATCAATCATCAATGAACTGTGGTTCTTGCAGCCTGGAGGTATCCGGCCATCTGGGAGTCTTAGTAATGAATAAATAATCCTGCAAATAAATGTAGTAAATGGTCGGTACCTCGATATATTTGCCATACATCTTAATGAAACGTAGCATTAGCGTGAAACTGGCTCGTTAGTACTTTTCCCTACTGTACTACCTCATTTGTCCTAGTGGACAAAAGTTTAGTTTTTTGGTAATGTTTATCGGATGATGCCCAAAAGATGGGCCCATACAACAACAACATGGGTTCCAACAGGCGGAAAGAGGTCCAGAGGATAGCCTAGGATGAGATGGAGGAACGAGTTGTCCGCTTTCGATAAAGAATGGAGGGAAACAGCCGAAGATAGAAGTAATTAGAAACAAAAAGGGGAGGCTTTTGCCCAATTATGGGACCTAAATAGCTAAAAAAAAATATAGGTAAATACACCTATTTATTTTTGACGACCTCCGTGGCGTAATGGTTAACACGCTAGACCGCTAATCCGGAGGTTCTGGGTTCGATCCCCAGCCAGGGCAAGTTGGAAAATGGCCTTTTTCAAATTGTCCTGGGTCTTGGGTGTTTATATATATTTATTTTTTATAAAATATAGTATCGTTGAGTTAGTATCCCATAACACAAGTTTAAAAAAAACTTACTTTGGGGCTAGCTTAATCAGTGTGATTTGTCCTTATATATTTATTTATTTATTTATAGGTAAACACAGGATTCTGTCAAAACGAAAATATGAAGAATTATATATTTGGAATTTGAAGATGTTTATCAACAACGGGGATAAATGTGACGATCTACGGTAGTCCCACGTTTTACTTACATACGGACGCGTGTGTACTTACGTCATATGTAAATGAATAAGTACAATAAATAAAACACAGCGAAATATCGTCGAGCACGGGTCCGGGTCTTTATTTACTCTCGACGAATATTTCACTGTTTTTTTTTTGTATTATATTTATAATTTTTTGTGTAGCGAAATCGACGAGTAATTTAGATTATACATTTTTTGGTATAATTTTCATATAAAAAGGTGATTTTATAAAATAGTAATATCTTTTTTAAAGGTAAATTTAGGCAAATTGTGTGTTATGTTTGTGATTTTTTTCTATAGAGCCAAAAATGCTCATTCATGTTTTGGATATTGTGGGTGTCTGTAGAAAAGCCTTACGATTCCTATGCGAAATTATTGAGAAATAAACTGAAGTAGTTTAATTACAGTATTTTTTCACAAATACGCCCAGTATTGCGAGCTATGAACCCATCTCGCCTTAATATTTCTATGTAAAATTTTTGAGAAATAAACTGCAGTAGTCAATTTACAGTAATTTTTCAAAAACACCCACATTATTCTTGGTATTTTCAGTATTATTATTCAGTATTCTGAACTGACGGAGTCTTAAATCATAGTTTGAATCACTGGGTCATGTAGGCCTACACCTGTCGATACTCCGTACTAACCGGTCTGGTTCCTTACTCGATAAAGATGCGATGAAAGCAAGCGAGTAGCATCGTCTAATCTGTTTGCAAATTGTTCAAGGGTTATTGACTAACGACTTGCTTGACTTTCGCCCAGGCGGTTATTTTATTAATATTTATCTCTGGGATCTGGAAGCAAAAACAGCATTTAAACAGCTGCTTCTTTTATTCAGATCGTATCTGGCTCTAAGCAAGTCGACTTTACAACTTCTTTCTGCTAGCAATGCATTTAGCCTTCAGGCACAGAAGGCAGTAAGAGCTTTTACTGTATTCTGTAGTTCAGGTTTATTCCAACAACACCTCATATTATGATCCCATCGTAAGAATGTGTTGCCAATATAATGAACTCCTGGTCTTCAATAGAGACATAGACATTTACTACTACGCATTTCACAAGTTCCGGCGGCAAATAATGATTGACCTTACCAAGTAACCTAATTAATTAACACTAAAAATCTTAATTTAATTACCAAAATATGGTTCTTACCTGTTTTGTGTTCTAATAAACAAATGAAATGCTAGTGTCTGCTCTTCAACAGCAAGTTTCTAAACCTGGAAACCCTCAATCGTCAAAACGTCGTTGGTAGAGTTGTATGGCATACTCCTGAGCCTGTATGTTTCCTGGGCATATTTCTCTAAAGTACATTATGCGCACACTTGATCGTTGACTAACCTTGGAAATTCCAAACCGTATGCTAGCGGGCAATGAAGTATAGTATCGCGTCAAGTTGATGGACAAAATCCGCGACACGAACTATGCTCCCGTGAGCGCATCATAGCACAGGACTTGCAGATGTAGACGAAGGCCGCCAAACTAACTAACATACATGATACATGTGTATCACAGACCAGACAACTTCTGGGCTAAAGTATCCTCATCCTGGATCCCCATAAATACCAACTAAGTCAATTATAATTTTCCAAAATCCATGACTGTTTTGTATATCGACGCAGTAGACTCAGTCCATAAACAGACTCGAGTACTAATACCGAACTAGAGTCTATTACGGGAGCTTGAGTTTATCGACACATAGCAGTGGAGTCTCTATTTATGAGTCGAGTCTTGTGATTTACAGTCGAGTTAGAATATTTAGACCCCCGGACTCGATTTTTTTTTTACAACACTAGGTATGACATGCAAGTTAACATTGGAGTGAAGTGCAGAATGGTAACAAACAGATGCTACATACCTACTTATTTCTTATCGAGTGTGTGCATAGCTAATACTAGTGTCAGATTTTTCGAGCTGCCGAAAGACATCTGTAGTAGGTCAATGAATTTCATCTAGTGACACACTATTACACACTAGTGTGCAGATTTCACCAGAAGCAAATGGGGTTTGTTAAGGATGACCTGTTCTTACGTACAAATTCAGTAAGTGTTGAAGTTCTGCCTCACAGACGCACATACAGTGCCTTAACCGCTTGGCCACCACCACTTCAAATGCTATATACTTGCGCCTGCCTATCTGAGATCTCGAGAGATAGATCGCTGGTCGAATATCACCAAGTGGCGTTATAAATATTATTTCCTAAGCAGAGACTGTGCAACTTAGACCGAGCCTTAACTTAGAAGATCTACTTATAGTGTGTAAGTCAAATATCATGGGTGAGACGAAATAGCTAAGCTTCGCTGGCTCGAACACGTAGAAAGAATAGGAGAGTGTTGAAGAGAGCCTACTTGGGAGTAGATAGGCCAGAGAGGTTCAGAAAGACCTGCGATACCTCAGAGCTGATGACTGGCAGCAACGCTTATAAGACCACAAGAAATGGCGTCATCTTGTGACAGAGGCAAAGATCCACTTTGGGTCGCTGTGCCACCGTACTAAATAAGACCAAGCCAAGCTAACGCAGGATAAGCTAGGTTGTGATGTGTTTTTCCAGATACAATGTGCCTTCTTAATGACTTTCCTGAGTAATGTTTACACTAGGATGCCGTTAATAAAATAACAACTGATTTTATTTCATCTCTCAATGGTAATTCAAACCAACCAACCAAATCAACCAATTTGGTCACAACATAGAATTATACAATGAAGAATAGCTAAAGAAGAAAATAATTTGCACAAAATACTCGAAATATCCATCTAGTAAAATAATTGAGGTTACTCAATGAGTAAAATAAAATTACTTGCGTTGGTAGTTCTGAACATTGCAATATCCAATTTATATAAAATATCCCATACGGAGCGGTACCGGCAAATTAAAACCGGCGTACGGTACACAAAAGCGATGCAAAGCCGGTAAAATAATACGTTTAGAATGGACGCGAGGTGGCGGCGCGGGTACCGTTGCCGACTGTATCAATAACGCATCAGTGGCGGCATTAGCCGGATTCTTGCCGCTGCCGTATTCTGGATTTGAGTCATAATATAAAAGTACATTTTTTCTTCATTTAGCGCGTTCCCGGTTGCATCCTCAGCTGCTGTGTGCTGCTTGGGACCAGGGTGCACTTTCCCGTTTTTTAGGGTTCCGTACCCGAAGGGTGCAAGCGAGACCCTATTACTGAGACTTTGCTGTCTGTCCGTCTGTCCGTCTGTCACAGGGTTAGAGCCCTGTCGAAATTGGTGAAAATTTCAGGTGTCTAGCTATTACGGTTCAAGAGATCGATCTCTTAAACCGTAATAGCTAGACACCTGAAATTTTCACCGATTATGCATTACTTTGGCCGCTATAATAACAAATACTGAAAATAAAAAAAGTTGAAAATTAAAGGGAGTCGTTTTTTCAGCGTATTTAACTCGATCTGTCACAGGGCTCTATCTCTTGAACCGTAATAGCTAGAGACCCGAAATTTTCACCGATTATGTATTACTATGACCACTATAACAACAAATACTAAAAATAAGATAAAGTTAATAATTATTAAAGGGGGTCGTCATACAAGAAACATGTTTCTTCAGCATTTTAAAACATTGTACGGTGGTATGAAACCTTTCATGTACGAGTCCGGTTCGCACTTGCCCGTTTATTCTTCTTCAAATATTAGAAAAAGAAATCACCAGAACAGTTTAAACGATTTGGCTATAGTTTTACAACTGGCCGCCTGCCTGACATCCAACCCTTTTTGGGAATGCAGTCGTGCGAAAAAGTTGACAATAAGGAATATGCATATAATACCAATCCGGCTCATATTTTTATTTTACAATTTCTATTAATACGATACCACGCCTAGTTAATTATTTTTCTTACTGACTCTTATTTGGATTAGAAATAAATTATTGAAAATATGCAAATATTGCGCGGGAACTTTTGACAATCAAAAGGGAAATGACGACAAAGTTCACAAAAGGGAAATGACAAGTTCAGGTGCGTTCGGTAGGACTGTCCGTCCATGTAGTTTGACTATCGATAACATTCGAAATGTATGTACTTTTATATAGAGGTTTAACAAACATCACTGGCTGATAATATCGAAAGTACCCAAAAAAGAAAAACATCGTTGACAGCTTCTGTCTCTAGCGGATATTGCAGACCTTGACGTCATATTTTAAAATGGCGTGTTTTAGTTGTTATAATCTACTTGCTATTTTTAATATTTATTTTCTACACCATAAACATGTTTTTCGGCACTGACTTATTTTTTTGCGGCTATTTCTCGACGAGGACTATAGATTAAAAAAATGCATGCATACTCTCTATTGGCTGCTGCCCGGCGGCGCCAACCTTCCTTGGGAATGCAACTGTAGCACGGGATGTTTGTGCTTCGTCCTTTAGTCGCTTCTTACGACATTCACAGGAAGAGATGGAGTGGTCCTGTTCTAATCCGGAAGCCACACGGCACAAACATAAAAGTACATTTGTTTGGTCGTAATTTATTACCATACCATACCATATTACTCGTAATATTTATGAATTTCCCTTGTAAACTAAACTTTGCGTATCTGTAGCGTTTAATTTATATATATTTTTTATATTAGCAATTATTTATTAATATTATAAATATGATGTCTCTTAAAATATACTGAAACTAAGAAATTAAGTATATTATTGGTATATATATTTTTGCTATTCATAGAAGCCAAAAGTTTGTTCATGTCACTAAATATTCTCTAAAGTATAAGTTGAATGTCTAATAGACATTAGAATAAGCCCGCGATTGGTATTAACTACGTTTTGAAGGCAATATATCTGGGTGCACGCGTAGCGCAGTAATGCAGCACGAGTGAATTCAAAGCAATACTATAAGAAGACTGTAAGGTAACTTCTACGACATTCCGATATCTGTGGTAACGACTACATGCCGCTAGCGGAGGTTATACGCAAATCGCACGATTTCAATATAGGACAATTTATAATTTTTTTTGACAAAAATCAAACTGACGAAAGATCTATACGGAAATATACTTCAAGCATATTAAAAAAGATTAATCAAATTATTATTAAATTTTTTGCGCCCTAATGAGAATAGGTAATTTACAAAATATTGCCATATAGTTCATTAAATAGTACAGCCAATAAGATATTGGAAATATTGTTAAAGTTATTCGCACTCCAATCATAAAGTTAAGAACTGCCATAATTAATTAATTTGAAACGATTGAGTCACGTAATAAAGTCAGGAAAGGCCGACCAGGTTTCGATCGATTTAATAAATTTATGCGCCTACGCAATATACTAATCTCAAAATATTTTCAAGAAGGCCTTTCCACGAAGTACACCAGCAGCCATTCAGTTAGTCCAACTCATAAACGATTGTTTGACTGGCGATAAAATTACAGTTGATGAGACTAATATTGATATGTGGATTACCTGAGGTGGTTACCTTCGAAAAACACACACGCCCACGAAAAACAAGAAACCACGAAGTTGCGTTGGTATGAATAACGATATAAAAAAGAAAAGACAGCAGGTTTGAGGTGTATAGAAGTTGCCCAAGATTGACAATAGTAGCTTTATTATGTACGGTCGAGAATGGCTGAAAAAAGAAGAAAAGAAAAGAAGTTAACGAAAATAAGGATAAGCTTAATGTAACATTAAAGGACTGAAAGAACACATCTTCCGTAGGGATGGCGATCGTTAGAGGCAGTGTTCTGGTGAACCCGTACAGGAAATCGAAGTGTAGGCAAACTAGCAGCCATGGTCGGGCGATATCAAAAAGACAGAGCCGGCCTGAACTTGAATCAAAATCGGAATGGAAATGCATGTAAGATGCATATATTCAATAGTGGACGCAGATATGCTAAGAAGAAGAGAATTTTCTAACATTCAAGGAAAATGCTGGATGCAGCCTACTACCGGTCATTTTGGAAATCCTTAAAAAACTTTTTGAAATCCTTTTTCTACACCTGTGGACTGAAGTAAGGTGAATGAGCTAGTCGCATTTGGAAGATCCTATTTATCGAGGTGGGTTTGTTTTTAGACCTATTTAAGCAATCGAAAAATGTAACTATTATTCCAATGATAGGCAATATCTTCTTCGTCTAAGCGCGATCCCGGTTGCATCCTCAGCTGTGCTGCTTCGGAGCCTGGGGTTTGTTTTCCCGCTTATTATTCTCCAAATATATCATTCATGTTAATGGTCATCTAAGGATGCCAAAGATCTTGCAAAATGGAGAAGAAATAGCCGGAACAGTTTAAATGATTTGGCTATAGTTTTACAACCGGCCGCCTGCCTGACGTCAACCCTCTTTGGGAATGTATTTGTGCGAAAAGTTTTGCAACCGGCCGCCGCCCGACGTTAACCCTCATTGGTTAAAGAGGTCTCATTGATGTTTATAAACTTTGTTTTGCTTGTATTTTCTGAGTCATCCGACATCCATAGGAAGACTTGGAGTGGTCCTTTTCTACTCTGCTGGGAACTACACGGCAGTTTTTATGATGTCTAAAAAGATTTGAAATGTTTATTAATAGGAGTAGGTAGTGTGTCATGCAAAAAGAAGAGTTGAAGTATGCGTGTCAGTGTGTCTGGTGCAACACAAAATTGCAAGTCCCACATCTAGTAAGAGCTTCTGGCCACTTGACCGGTAACGATTATGTTTGAGACACAGAGCTGGGTAGGTTCACAAGCAAATACAAGCCAATTTTTATAGTGGAATAGTTCCACTTGTTTGCCATTAATATTTTAGGAAGAAGTCTAAAACAAAAACTGAAATAAAAATAAAAATTAAGCCCTTAAAAGTTAAGTTAGCAAATTATAAATATACAACGTATAAAATCGTACTACACACTATACTAGGTCACGATAGTTAAAATAAATAAAAAAAAACAGAAAAAAAAATCGGCATTTCATACAAAAGTGTCCAGTATGGGAATGTCGATTTATTTTATTGGTTATTTTAACCTTTTTTTAATTTAATTATAGTATAGTGATCTAGTTTAGCCTGTGGTTCGATTTTTATAACGCATATGACCTTACACGTTGTTAGTAATTAGCATTTAAACCACTACAAAGCTTAGCTTATGTAAGGCCTGGAATAGGCCTTCTAAATTAATTTGGGTATTTCTTACTTGACTGGTTACCTAATTACTTTTATACGTTCTTAATTTATGAAATTTTAAAATATACCTTACTGTTACTTGACACCACTTAAAATAACATAGTGATTAATTTGAAATACGCAGAAATTTTAAAAGCGTGTAGTTCAAAGCACTTATTCCTAAACTTAACACATAAACAAACCATTACCACGCTCGTTCACCGTCCCCTGCGTCCGTGTGTCCACAGTTACGCGAAAATGAGCATAATTTGCACACCACAAATAGCGCTTATTATTTTAAAGTACTCACGTATTGTCTCGGCTGATTTCTTTTTACTTTTCCTCCGCTGACAATTTGACTGGAATTGTCTACAAAATGGCGGCCTTTTCATTGATTAGAGCCATTTTAGCGGTCATTTGTGTGAATTTGTACTTTCTATTGTAAACAGAAAGTGTAACAGATGTTAATGTGTTTTGGATTCAACTGTTGCTAGTTGCGTATCAAATGGGATCTGATCACGCTACGCAGAAACACATTGGCGTGCTGTAAGATTGATTTGTCTTTCGTGTAATTGAACGGGCGGCGAAGTTCTTTCAATCTCTGTTTCATCCTGAGCTGTAATGCTATGAAGCCTGAGGTCCGCTTTTTTGTTTTTTTTCTCATCTATGCACTCTTAAATCTGGAGCATCTTTGGTTGTCAGACCCGGTGGAGGCGGCATGGCCATACATTTGTTTTCCACTTAACTTCCCTGTATTTTAAGTCTACTGATACTGTGATAATACGGCTTTTGTTTATATGGACGAGTATTTTCCGACGATGACTCGAGTACCTTATAACATTTAGTAAGCAAGTCATTTAGTTAAGGCATCAAGATATGGGGCTTGTAAAGGCTTGAAACTAGAAGCTATATTTCTGGTATTTCAATTTATATTATTATTAACAAATAATTAAATAGTGGCTGTGTGAACTGTAAACCTCGCGAATCTGTCATTGCATATCTTAAAACTAAATGAATGTTCACAGCGCACCTTTAAACTGCCATGGTCCGCGATTTTGAAAAAAATCCGAAAACTGAGTCAATAGAGTAAAATTCCCTTAATCAATCCTACTCCTAAAATTTAATTAGCATAGGTTGAGACGAACTAACGGCGTACAGGAAGGACGAGAACTGTCGCCACTAAAAGAGATATATGGAAGGCTGGAGGGGAGGCCTTTGCCCAATAATAGGACACTATAAGCTAGTAAAAAAAACAAAAGGTTGAGATATTCTACCTGTAGAAGACAAGAGCCAGACAGCCGGACATACCAAAGTATTTTTGCTCAAGCTGTAACATAGTCGCTTCGCTTGCGAATCGCGTTCGCCCGGTCAATAAGGAAAATTCCATCTTTGTAATGAAATCTTCCAATCTACTACTAACTACTAAATGCATCGCAAACCCTGGTACAGCATGACGTGGTACATAACGATCATCACGTACAGTTACCGCGCGCTTCTCGAATACCGTACAGGCGACTCTCAATGCTCGTTTTTTGTCGTCTTAATATTCTTTATTGTTGTTTGTATTTTATTCGAGCGTACTTCCGTTTTTAATAATATCTATAATCTTACTATGTGGTAATGGATACTTGTCTTCATTTTGGATCAAGCTGTTTTTGATCTGCGACGAAAAAGAGGGTTGTTATAAGTTTGACGTGCCTGTGTGTCTGTTTGTCTGTCTGTGGTGTCGTAGCTCCTAAACGAATAAAACGATTTTGTTATGGTGTTTTTTAATCAAAAGTTTTGTCTGTCGAGATGGTTTTTAGCTATGTTTAATGAAAATCCGTGCAGCCGTTCAAAAGTTATTTGAGGAACGCTTGAAAGCCCCGGTTTTAAGAATCTCCTTACCCTAGACTTTTCCATACAAACGTAGTCTACGTTTTCTTTCGAAACTACATGTCAGATTTCGGTAAAAAATTGTAACTTTAAAGCCGCTACGATTTCATTGCAATCTATCAAATCAAAAGCAAGTTTATTAGCCAGACAAATTAAGAGCCCCCTTACCCAAGACAGAATATGAGTTTCCCATACAAACGTAGTCTACGTTTTATTTTGAAACGACATGTCAGATTTTGGTAAAAATTTGTAACTTTAAAGAAATTGCACATATGTAGGGTTATAATTGGTTTTTACAGTTCAAATATGAACTTGAAAGAAAATATAAGGGTATAAAATTTTTCCATACTAATGATCAATCAATTAATCAATCAATAATTTATTAATCAAAAATGATAAAACTACTATATTCACTATATTCAATTTTAAGGTCATATTTTGACGGTGAAAACCAATTATAACCCTAGATATGTGCAATTTCTTTAAAGTTACAAATTTTTACCAAAATCTGACATGTTTTAAAATAAAACGTAGACTACGTTTTTATGGGAAACTCATATTCTGTCTTGGGCAAGGGGACTCTTAATTTGTCTGGCTAATAAACTTGCTTTTGATTTGATAGATTGCAATGAAATCGTAGCGGCAAAATTTTATCATCTGGTGGTTTGTCACAGAACCATGAATTTTAAACTTACTTTCCTGCTCATCATAACTTTAATAGAATGCTACACTATAATTTACCTATTCGAGTTATCGTCAAACCAATACATACTCTAAGTAGACTTTAGAGAGTTCAAATTAGCCGCTTGTACACTAACAAGAGAGTTTGTCTTACGATATTGTTCGCATCTTAATCTCGCCTCGCCTTGTCTACAGCACTATAAATAAATAAATAAATAAATAGAGAAGTACAAAATAACACTAATAGAGCTAGTCCCAAACTAAGTTTTAAAGTTTTATATTATTATTATTATTATTTTGTATTTTATACCAAAGAACTAAAACGTTTAAAGTGCTCTTCAAGACGAATCAATTGAGCCTAAACACGTATATTGTTTTATCTATCACAAAGATGCCGGGGTGACCTTCCGGCTTCATCATGAAACCAGGTCATTGGTGCCACAGTATTGCATTTTCATCCAACTTACTTAAATAAGTGAAGTTTCAGCTCAGTGGAATGGGAAGTGGGTGTAATTTATTAAATTAATGCATACGGGAATTAACGCGAAACGTACCTTTTTTTATTTATTTTGCTGACGTTTCGTTCTGGTTTCACCGAACGTGGTCCCAGCTTGACTGAAGCAGCGATGACGCCTACGCCTCCCCCTGCCCGGTGTGATCTTCGTCCACCGTCATATTGTTCATTTTCCAAGTACCGTCACACACTACACTCACAGTGTCCCTATTCCGTAACGCAACCGTATTCTGGTGGTTAACCCATTGTGCACCAAACCGGGGTTGTGTTTTGTCAATCAACGGTTGCGTTACGGAATAGGGACACTGTGAGTGTAGTGTGTGACGGTACTTGGAAAATGAACAATATGACGGTGGACGAAGATCACACCGGGCAGGGGGAGGCGTAGGCGTCATCGCTGCTTCAGTCAAGCTGGGACCACGTTCGGTGAAACCCGAACGAAACGTCAGCAAAATAAATAAAAAAAGGTACGTTTCGCGTTAATTCCCGTATGCATTAATTTAATAATAATGCAACGCGATAGTTTAAAAGTATGGGTGTAATTTAGCTTGCAAGATTTGATTATGGTCACACGGATAGGACAGGTTAAAACTAAATCATCATCATCATCAGGTCTTTTTAGGCTCCACTGCAGGAGAACGATCCTCTCTGTACCAGAGCCATACTTAGCCAGAGTAGCCAGAGGATTTAGCCTACACTCTCCACGCTGGCCTGACGGGTTGGAGAGCTCTCAGTGATGTTTATGAACTTAGTTTAACTTGTGTTTCCCATACGACTAAAATGAAATAAAAGCTTGTAAAAAGGCAATTTTCCTATTTACTATGGTTAAGGATCGAACTCAGAACCGCCGTAGTAGCGGACTTGCGTATTAACCACTACACCACGGAGGACGTCAACTATAGATAGTACTGTTTCGCTGTGTGAAGTCTGAATGTTTCTGAATAGCATGCATTCACAGTTTTTGCGGCTCTCGTCCCGCAAACGGGCACACCAAGCGGGTCCCGTTCGTGCCAAAATAGAAGAAAACGTTGCATAATTCCGCCCGAAAGTAGGTGTGGCACTTTTTATAGTCAAATAAAGTTTATCAATGCTTTTAAGGAAAGTACTCACTGTGCTACTGACTTTGTTATGTTTTTGTACGTTTCAATGATTATCGGATAAAAGTCAAAATTGTCATGCTCACAATAAACGATAGTTTATTGTGGGTATTGTGTTTAAAAATTGTAATGTTATCTTTAAAATATTTGGTCCAATGGTCTCAATTTTTTTGCATAAATATTTACAATATATCTTCTTTTTTTTTGCGCATTTGTTTAAACTTATTTAACTAAAACTAAACTAAATTTTAAATTTATGGTCTAAATAGATATTTAAAAGGGAACGATCTAGTTATTTATGTCACGATATGTGTTTATAATTTCAACGATGGAACTACATATTAAGAATCGGAGATACGCCTTGTCTTTTATTCCAGTGGTCAATCTCTTAAGGGAACTTATAGAACAAAAGGTATTTAAGAAATATTCACTGATTCGTAGATACTGAGACTTCTACGAGTAAAATCTACTAGGCTGATAAAATTAACTTCCTACAGTCAGTCACCGTCATAAAAAGGTGTTAGATGTACGAGAAATTTTTCGATTTTTTAAGCAACTCTCGAATGACATTTCCGTTTTTTTAGGGTTCCGTATTTTATTGGTCTAGCATTTCAGATCAGCGAAGTATTTTTACTTTGAACTATTTAATAAAAAAAGTTTATTTAAACAATAGAGTTAATACTAACAAATTATAGACATCTGTTATGTAACCCATCTGTATATTTTATAATGTCTAACAAAATATCTAAATAAAAATATGTAATGAAAATTTTCGTCACGAGTGAGATTAGAACTCACGGCCCTCACATCTGTACTGTGAGTGCACTTCCAATTGTGCTACCGTGACTTCGAATCTCCCCGAGGAAATTCCTCACACTCGACGAATTTCTAACAAAATATACTATTTTATGGGTATGTTCTGTCCATGATACTGAACAACTTACCTCATGGAACATTTTAAATACGGAAAAAAATTTTGACCTCCCATACAAGTTGACTGATACGATCTGTGTTTGTAAGGGAAGCAAAATTGTTTTTTTCATATTTCAATATATGTTCCATGGAAAAGTTGTTCAGTATCATGGACTGAACCTACCCTTAAGGTGACGTGGTTTCACAATTTGCAAAACTGTGCGTGTTTTTGAAAAATCACTGTTATTAAACTACTGCAGTTTATTCTTTAAAAAAATTTACATAACAATCTTAAGGATTTTCTACAGACACCTACAATAGCCACAACACGATTGAGCATTTTTGGCTCGATAGAAAAAAATCAGAAACATACCTCTAAATTTGCCTTTATAATACGTATTACTATTTTATACAATCACTTTTTTAATCGAAAATTATATATAAAAATGTATTATCTAAATATCTATCCGTTTTGGCTACAGAAAAAAATATAAATATAATAAAAAAAAATAATAAAATAAAACACTGCGAGATATCGTCGAGCACGGCTCCGGCCCTTCCTTCGCTCTCGACGAATATTTCACTGTGTTTTATTTATTATTATTTTTTGTGTTATATTTATAATTTTTTCTGTAGCCAAAACGGATAGATATTTAGATAGTACATTTTTTGGTATAATTTTCATATAAAAAGGTGATTGTATAAAATAGTAATACGTATTATAAAGGCAAATTTAGGCAAATTTTGGAGGTATTTTTGTGATTTTTTTCTATCGAGCCAAAAATGCTCAATCGTGTTTTGGCTATTGTGGGTATCTGTAGAAAATCCTTAAGATTTTTATGTAAATGTTTTGAGGAATACACTGTAGTAGTTTAATAACAGTGATTTTTCAAAAACACGCACAGTATTGCAAATTGTGAACCCACGTCGCCTTAAGGGTAGGTTCAGTCCATGATACTGAACAACTTTTCCATGGAACATATATTGAAATATGAAAAAACAATTTTTGCTTCCCTTATAAACACAGATCGTATCAGTCAACTTGTATGGGAGGTCAAAATTTTTAGTTTCAGTATAATTTGATAGTAATTTTATACTATCTAATGTCTACTAAATTTGAAGCCGGAGGGGAGGTATCGGTTTATTATTCCATTTTAATCCAATACCTCCCGGCTTTAAAATTATTTATTTGTTATCTCTTTACGATACTTTTAGGATGTTTCCTATATGATGATCCCTCCCTTGCAGGTCGTGTGTGGCGACAGGCGCTGCAGGTGCGGTGATGCGCCGCGAGCGCCCGGGATCGACACATGCATGCCGCCCGCGCACCCGGTATGTACACAACTTTATATCTTTTTGTAAAAGTTATTGTCACCCTTCTTCTTTTTGGTCAATATCAAGTAAATCGCGACGAAAATTTTTCCGGACATAGCTTTTTTGCTATTTTATTATGCTAGGTTTTAAATATTGTTTTTAAAATATTTTGTAATCATTTATTTTGATTTTTGAACTGTACTTCATATGTTTTTCATGCTAGTATTCCATGAAAAATAAGGCTAACTGCGCGACGAAAAAATAGACGTATTACGGTATTCCTCTGATGCACAGCGCCTTAAGGCAATGATTGAAGACTTTAATTTCTTCAAGTCGGGTTCCAGGTCCACACAGGTCGGTCTTATGTGTATGGCTCCTAGGTATTATCAGGCCTGTGTCACTCCCCGTGTAGGTATCAAAAATATACCTACGCGCGGCGGCCTCCGCGAGCAAATCGGCGCTCAACCAAATGGATTTTGTATGGGAGGACGAAATTTTGTTTTCGTTTTTCGATAATCGTTTTTATGGAAAGTGGTTCAGTATCACGGACTGAACTTGCTCCAAAAAGGTTGCCGGTTAATTAAAAATAACCCTATATATGTATTTATTATAAAATATAGTATCGTTGAGTTAGTATCCCATAACACAAGTTTTAACTTACTTTGGGGCTAGCTTAATTGGTGCAAAAAATAATATTTAGCTTATAGTATCATATCAACCGCCATGAAAATAAATAATGTTGATGATGATCAGGTCTTTTTTAGTCTCCACTGCAGGAGCACGACCCTCTGTGTCCTGCCAGAGCCATATATTAGCCAGAGCAGTCAGAGGATTTGGCCTACACTCTCCACGCTGGCCAGACGGGTTGGAGAGGTCTCACTGATGTTTATAAGCTTTGTTTAGCTTGTGTTTGCTAAGTCGCCTTCTACGACATCCATGGGAAGACTTGGAGTGATCCTATTCTACTCTGCCGGGAACCACACGGCTGAATGTATGAAAATAAATGGTCATCATCATCCGAGCGTATTCCCGGTTGCATACTTAGCGGTATGCTTCAGAGCCCGGTCCGCTACCGAAACTAAGGTAATTTGACGAGGTAACTGGCTTTTTACACAGAGCGACTGCCGTCTGACCTCCACAAAACAAAGGGTAGATCAGAACCAATCCTAGGATAGGTTTGAACTAACGCTAGATGGCGTTCGGGACCCAAAGCTTTACGTGCCTTCCGAAGCACGAAATCATCTTTTTTCGGATAATCAGGTGATTCCAGTCTGCAATATTCTAACCAGTCTAGAAACAACTTTTCACAAAGTATGCTTCCCTGTGGGATTTGAACCCACGACCGCCGGACTTAGCCACTGGACCACGGAGGCAATCTACTGAAGCAGTGCATATTAGAGGAAATCTAGCACCAACCTTAAAATGAAAATAAATGAAATTTTTCACAAACACGGCCTGCGTGAAAGCAATATTTAAAAGTCACTTAATTCAATTTATCACCACAGAAAGTACATTTTACATAATGTGTCAGTAGGTCAAGTACATTTAGCGTCGCTCAGCGAAAGTGCTTTTGTTTTCACAATCATATTTGTCATCTGCCAAAGCCTTTTAATGCACAATGGCGTTTTTCACAACTTTAATTATATGATTGAGTGTTAATTTATACTCAGAATTGTTAGAAGTGTGTTAAATTACTTACTGTAATGGTACTTTTTAATACATACAGGTACTACCATGTCTTTATCCCTAATGGGTGAGATAGAGCCTTTTGGGTCATGTGGCTCTAAAAGAGCCCAGGGCTGCAAGACTCAAAGCGTGGCAGGGCTAGAAGGTGGAAAAAGGAATAAACAAATAGTGATGAGTTCCTAGCTGTTATCGCCTATCAACATGATTTGCATTCCCTTGATCGGCTTCTACGATCTGCGCAAGAAGAGAAGCAGCTGGTACGTTTGTATACATATGTATTTTCTTTTTTCTCGACCTATATTAGTAAATGGTTTTAAAACAATACGAGAAGAGATTCACTTTCTTTCTTCTAAAATAAACATAAAGCATGATTAAATTTCTCCTAAGGTATCCTATTTATCTAAGCATGTTCTCGGTTGCATCCTTAGTAGCTGTGCTGCTTTAAGGCATGGAGTTTGCTTTCCGGGTCGTCAACTAAGTTAGCTTTATTAATTTAAAGTTACATCCCCCTAAAATATTATATAATTTTCATAAAATAATATGTATGTGGAATAAATTCTTTTGTATAGAAAATAATTCGGACGTGGATTAAAAAATCTCTAGTTTGAGCCAGGACACGCACTTGGCTATTTACAAATTCTTCAGAACTTATTTGTTTTCAGCATCCATCATCCATATTTTGCCTGTTTTAATTAAGTATATTGATAACATAGCACTGTTGAAAATTATGTAATTTTACATGCAAAAAAATTACATTACATACCTGTAAAATTTCCAAAAAATCTGGGAAATTTTCGGAAATATATGTAAAAATTACAAAAATTATGTAAATTTTCATATTTTTATGTAAATTTTCATATTTTGCCGTAAATTCCCAGATTTTCGCGAATTTTACAGGTTTATGTAATTTATTTGCATGTAAAATTACATAATTTTTAACAGTGTGGTCATTTCATGTACCACAGGATCACTGATATAATTATTGACATCATTGAGAAAGCAATGCTTACACTAGCCAATTAGAAAAATGTAGGAACATTATACATCATGATGTAAATTGGATTTCACCATTACCACGAACATTAATTACTGTGACATGTGTCGATAACTGGAGCGGAACGGAACAAATGACAGCCACCTGCTTGACCCTCCATTCCAACTGATTGTGTAAACGTGTTTAAATAGGTACTTAATTAATTGATAAACCTACATGGTCTGCATTTTTAAGTTAAATAAATAGGTAAGTAATACTTTATTGTAAACAAAAAAATACAAACAGAAAAAGACATTAAAATGTACAATGGGCGGTGACAACCGTTGAATGGAGAGAACATAGTGAAAAGTATGTAGTTAATCATAAATACAGACCCTGGATTCATCATTCTAATCTATTTTTAACAGGCATTGTGTAGCAATTTTAAATAATTATTTATCAATTCAAAAACGTATGTTATTTTATTGAAGTGATAATTATTAATTAATGTCATTCTTGTTAAATAACAGTTCCCATATATATTATTACTGGTAAGTTGTTCAAATAAAATTAAAAAAACTACTAAGTGTTATGGTTGTTAGGTCTTTTATTACAATGCCAGCTAAGTGATGTCTATCGAATAAAAAAGAAGTAAAGTTTGCCTCGCCTTTTGACATGTTCACTACGGTTCAATCATGAAGTATGGCACATTTTATCTGACCTTAGTTTCCTAGTTAATTTGTGATTTCCACTCTGTCCAGGTGGATTGATGATCGCAGAAGACTAAGCGCAATGTGCGCTTAGTTTAAGCCCAAGAAGGGTTGACGTCATGCAGGCGGCCATTCGTAAAACTAAAGCCCGTATGACCCTGATAGTACAGACTGTTAATCAGATACCTGTGCCACCGCGCGCGTCACGCACTACTTGAGGTGGCATAAGTATCTTATCTTTGCTCTGTACTTAGAGCGATCTTAAATATTATCAATATTAACGAAATACTTACTTTAAAACAAAAACACAGCAAAGTTCATGACTATACATAATAAGTTTCGATTGCTTAAAATGTTCTCTATAGAAAAAATTGCGAAGTTGCCTCTAAATCACCTCAGAATTATACTAAAACGGAAAGTATTCAGGAAATAGAATAAATTAGCCCTTGTAACTTTGGATTATAATTGTATTAAACATAAGTCAGGGATCATATGTCTTATTTTTTAAATAAATATTCTTTGTAAAACGAAAAACACCTCAAAAACCAGAAACGAGTAATCATTGACCATCTTTTCACCCTTCATGGTTTGCTGTCTCACTTCGGCTAGAGTAAATTTGTGTGCGTGGAAGCGGGAGCAAAATTTAGATTATCCACATCAGGCGAAGCCTTAAACTGTTCCAGCCATTTCTTCTCGATTTCGCATGATGTTCGGCATTCTTGGATGACAATTGATATGCATATATTTGGAGAACAAAAAGCGTAAAAGCGCACACTGGGCTCCGAAGCAGCACATCTGAATACAACCAGGAACGCGCTCATATGACAAAAAAAAAACACAGAGAAACTTTAAATAGCGACAATCAATTCGTATAGGTAGGCATTAATTAAAAATGATTTACCAATATTAAAAATACTAAAACGGCTAACTGGTTTCCACTAATCAGAGTGATCGGAATTATCTAACCGGCCGAGTGGTAATTGTAGCCAAGACATTGAACTTAGCAGCAAAAGTAATGAACTTAGATCGCTGATAAATACGTGTAATGGCCCGTCACGAGTTACGACCGATTGAACTCTTGCTTTAAGGCCACACACACACGTAAACACATTACTAGTTCTTCATCATTTTACACCAAATATATCGGACCAACTTGGTCCGATGTTAGAAGGCTTTTAAATAAACAATTAATTATTAAAAAAAAATTTTTAAAAACGAGCTTTTATCTAAAACAATGAACTAAAAGTTAGTGCTCCACAAGATGAAACAATCTAGTCCGAACTCGGTGGGGTTTTACGGACACACAAACAACATGACAGGGGAAAATATGTAAATAAAAACGAGACAAAAATTTTATTGAACTCGTGGATAACAGCGTACCTACCGAATAAATATTTTTAACCAGTCTTGAAGAATATGTCAAACGAGCATTGCAATTGCAATACAGCAATAATAGGTGCCTAGTAGTGTTTAACAGGATCGAGTTCTCAATTCTTATTGTAAGGACTTCAGAATCTTGTCACTAACAACAAGGCTTGAGTTCTTTTACTCAAACAGTCTCCAAAAATCGAGTCCAGTCCCTAAATTAGGTCAATTTAGGGATTGGACTCGCTTTTTGGAGACTGGACTCGTATAAGAGCTCAAGGTTTTTTGTTAGTGGCAAACCTCACAATATGACTTGAGAATACAAGTCTTTTTACAATAGTATATTTAAAGAGACTCGAATTCATTGCTAGTTTGAAGTGTTTTTGGGAAAGTGAGTTCCATTATTAATTCCAGTTATAAATTTGTAGGCAGTGTTATAAAATTAAGGCGACCGTCACCTCCGTGCGAGTCAAACGCGACGAGTGCACCCATTTACATCGAGAGAATATCGCCGCGATTAGATCGCCGTGTTGAGAATCATTCAAAGAGTTTATAAATTTTATGGCACGGCGAGAATATCGCTGCGATATACTCGCCTCGAGATAGGCTCAAGTCTCAGAACACAGTACTCATTTAAGTCGGAGTCTTAGAAGCTCTGCCAAAATGGGTCCCATGCAAAATTAGAACTCGAGTCCCGGCCAACACTAATGCCTACCTAGGTGTACATTTAATAAATCGTAACAAATTTTTACCCTAAAATTATTATGACTAGACATAATGAAGAAGAAGCCACTTACTTAAAGCTCCAGTGGAGCTGATGAAATAATTTATTTACCCGAAAATGTAATTCTAAAATTGTTTTCGTTAAAAAATGCCTTTCGTGTAAAACACTACGGTTGAGATTATAAGAACAGATTTCGGTTTTTATTTCGAATTGTTTTGAACAGGTTTCGGACTCTTATTTCCAACGAGGTCGCCACTAATGCCCATGTAGTCTTTAATGCCTTAACCATCGTCCGTTACGGAAGAAAGTACGATGACTATTACTACATACAATAAAATTTTATCCTACGGCAATTATCTCGAGACTGGTTATAATTGCGGCTGTATTAGCAACCAAAATAGCCCTAATAAAAAGTGAAAACTTGCAGTTAACACGCGTTTCGTAGTGCCACATGTTGTTGGGCAGACGAGCGGTTAAAATTTTGCAAAATTATGAGTTTTTTTTTTATAATACATGGTAACTTTTTTACCACTAACCAAATTTTTGGAGCCAGATCAGTCCATGATACTAAACTACTTCCTATAAAAAAGGTTGTTAAAATCGCCAAAAAAAATTCGTCCGATACAAATCGACAAAAAATCCGTTGGTATAAGCGCTATGATTTGTATGGGAAGACGAATTTTTGTTTTTCTTTTTCATTAATTGTTTTTATGGTAAGCAGTTCAGTATCAAGGATTGTACTTGCTCCAAAAATTTTGCTGGTGGTTAAAAATTCATCCTGTGTGTTGAGATTTTCTTTATATGGTTGGCGCTTAATTCCTTCTAATATATGGTTGAGTTCAGCGCTGGCTGTTCCACGCGTCAAGTCGTCAACGGGTACCGCCACTAAGGTCTGGTCAGCTCGGCACCGTTTTTTAAGACTCAGATACACTATCACGTCTTTATCCCTAACGGGGTAGACAGAGCCAAGGGCGGTAAAGCCCAGGCCACTTTTAGCGTAATAGTGGGCAGGAAGGTGGAAAAGGGAAATCATAATAGTAATGGGTTGCTAACCGCATCGCCTATTCATATGATTCAGATTGTCGCCCATTCCCTCAATCGGCTTTTACGATCTGCACGGGAAGAGAAGAGAGCGTTAAGTCCGCCAATTGTAACACAATTTCATTGTTAAACAATAAAGTTTAAAAATAAATAAATAAAATAAAGAGAAGCAGCTGGTACATTCTATGTTTTTTCTTTTCTCCCAGACCAGCAAAGAAGAAACTACTCAGTATAACTTATTTCTGTAAATTGGATTGGCAGTCGTTCGCAAGCTTTAAATGTTTGTGACAACATTGTATTTGGCATAATATCTTTATAAACTAACTAAATATGTTTATTACTTAAATACTTTTTAGCATATATTGTACAAATGATCCTTATTTGAAAACATTAACATCCAATTATAGATTTAGTGTACTTTCGCCTTGTAATCTCGGATGCTAAAAGATCAATAGCTTAAAGAAGATAAATAGCATTAAAACACTTTCACGATTACTGCAAAATCGGATTTTAATGAAAGTGGCCTAACAAAAAAATAATACGCATAAATAAAAGACTGCTACAAAATCGCGAAGCGTCGCGCGTCTGCGCAATTCGTAATTACAAAAAGCAATTAGCGAGTGAAAGTGAAAAAGGTGACTTTTTTCGGAAAAGTGTTGTTTGACACCCGTTGCGCAACGCAACGAGACGCCTCTCGGTTATTGACGTCGACGTCACGGTTGCATGGATATAAACCCGCTTTTTAAAATAATCGTACACTCCGTTAATATTTATACATTTTTTTCTTGACATTGTTTTAAATAATTAAATTGTATTATAAGTTATAATGGTGTGAACATAAAGTTTGTATATTTTATATTGTTACATAATTAAATTTAAAAGATGTTAGTTTTAAGTTATAGCTATATTCCGACACAATGTATATTGTTTTCTGGAAATAAATAAATGAAATTTAAAAATATATAAATATATAAATATTTTTATCGCCTTAAAAATCTGCACTTTCAGTTCGCAGTTCTGTCTTCTTCATTTGTGATGTAGGTAATTGGGATAAAAATTAAAATATTCTAAGAGAATTAATCAAAATCTAGGCAATATCATGATTTTATTTTTCTTAAATAATGCTATATTCCTTACAATTAAATTGAAAGATCATAACAAAAATGGTTAAGTAAATGATCAGATGTTAATTTATTTGAACAAGGTTTCCGAACCCTGGGCGATTCGGTGAAACAATCGTGACGCCAATATGAAGTACGCGTTCTCGTCAACTACGTGACTTGGGCGACCGCTGCCGGTGAAATTAAAAGTGTTCATTTGACCTAATGAATTAATTATGTTACGGTTGTGACAATTGAAAATGTTGTAATGTTTTCTTTGTTGGCGACTAGGTTTTGTGTATTAGTACATGTTTTTTTTAATATTAGATATGTGTATGACGACCTCCGTGGCGTAATGTTTAACACGCTAGTCCGCCAATTCGGTGGTTCTGGGTTCGTTCCCCATCAAGGGCAAGTTGGAAAATGGTTTCAAATTGCCCTGAGCCTTCGGTGTTATCTATGTGTCGCAGTTGGATGGTATAAACCGCTAATTCACGAAACCTTTAGCTGTTTCGCATTACAGCTCGATTTAGTTAAACAGCTGAATATCGTTCAGCTGGATTGTCAATGTGTCACGTTTAACAAACCAGCTTTAAACCACGTTTAGACCGCAGAATAGGTTATTTGCAGGCATTTTATTTTTATGACGGGGCATTGAAATAAAACCTCAATTCAACTTCTAACTATGAACACACCAATAAGGAATGTTACAAAGTTCGATGCAAGTGGATACAGAAAAGCTTGATAACGCGACCTAATCTCAATGGCGTAGCGGTTTCTCTCGGCCTTCACTGATTCACGTAAATTCTCCATCTTACCGGAAGGCGGGCGTCGAAATAACTATATGGGAACCAAGCTGAAGATCTGCTTTAGTTTTCCTAACCATTTGCAGTCCTAAATCATAAACGATGTCTCTGATATCTCTCGATGAAAACTGCTTACTCTCGGAACGCTGTGTAGAATTTCGCACTAAATCTACAATCTTACGTTTTGCGCCGCGGCATTGTTGAATATAAATCGTTTATGCCATTCTGCGTATGAGGTGTCAGTTATTTAACGCTATTTTACGAAACCGAGCTGTAATGCCAAACAGCTAGAGGTTTAGTGAATTAGCGGATTATACCATTCAATTGCGACAGATATACAATACGTACCTACTACATAATATCAAAATGAATATCTACTTACACACTACATACATACCATTATAAATATAAATATACATACATATAACTAACTTATGAAGAGTAGAACTGGATGATGATGACTTTATGAAGAAAGGGTGTTCAAATATATCCCGTCGTGGTCCGCTTGAAATGTTTATGCTCAAGTATTATGAAAATAAATTTTATAATTGCCACTCCTCACCGGGCATAATCGGGCATGAATGAATGATTCGTCGATTTCGTCCGGTCTTTAGCGGACCGGTTAGTCCATGTAACTTTAGCTATGGTGATAGTGAGGTAATACTATCCATGACTTTCATTAACATCGGACAGTTATTCAAGTCCAAAAGTTGTAGGTATTAATATGAATTTATGCAGCAATAATACGGCTGGCGCTCTAAGAAGACAGAGCCCAGCCCGGGCTCAAATAGTAGTGGTTCAGCGTCGGTGGACGAGACGGTAAATAAAACCGGCCATGTGCGAGTTTAACTCGCGTGGAGAGGGTTCTGTACAATTGATTTTATTCCTATAGGTTTTCCTGTAATCCAACAAGCAATGAAGGACATTTCGTATTTTAAAAAAAATTTAGGCTCAGTGGTTTCCGAGATCAGGGGGGGGGGAATGGTCAATTTTCGTCTTCTTTCATGAATAAAATCAAAACTATTTTATAATTATAATCCTATAAGGGTTCCGTTTTTTTATTTTTTTGTACGGAACCCTAAAAAGTATCACCTATTAACATGATTCACAGTTTCGCCCATTCCTTCGATCGATCTGCGCGGGAAGCGAAGCAGCTGTTAAAATCTATGTTTTTCTTTTCTCTCAGACCAGCAAGGAAGAAATGTAATTTTGAAACTTATTGATTTTTGCATGTGCGTTTATGGTCTTGTTTCATTTTATGTATGTTTGTGTTGTAAGTTGCGAGATTAAGGGGATACATGAATTTTTAGGGGTCAAGTGCTGCCCCCATTTGAAATAAATTAGGTATTTGAAAGGAAACGGAGATATCATTTAAAATTTTGTCTTTGTGAAGCCCTAGATAACCCTTCAAACTATTTTATTAAAGTGAGAACGTTAAGCTTTTCTTAGCATTTTTGCCAAAATCGGCCGTTTTCCGCAAAAATGCTGGTGGACCCCGAAAAATTCATGTATTAGTATTCTTTATTTCAAACATTATTTATCAGTTCATCACCTTTCTTTTTGTAACATTTTGAAATATGTAATAACGATGTTAGTTTGCAATAATACATTCTGACAATTTTGCATAACTAGGTACTCTCTTTAAATTTCTCTATTATCGTATAAAATCTATGTAGTAAAGTAGTAAAGTAATACACAAAAACAGCATATACAAAAATAGTTTGGAAAATCCAAAAGTGCACGCCTCATAATCTCATTTTTCACAATTAAATTGATTTTGATTGTTTTCCGACGACGTTACGATTAAACTACATTGAATTAGACCGTAATCTTCGAAAGGACTTAGTTTTGGATAATACAGAAGCGTATAAAAAAAATGGACTTGATCAGATAAGTTTTTCGGGAGTTATCGTGACCACGCCAGTTTCCATACATACAGACACATGGACTTCCACAAAATGATTTTATTAAACATTGTTTTTATTTATTTAAAAGGCAAAATGTCTTTTATAAATGTCATAAGTGTTGAAACTAGTGTTTTTCCTTGACATTTATGTGTAAATATTATTGTACAAGTGCGATAGAAAATAAATAGAGACACATTTAGTTAAAAAAATCACTTGATTTTTGTAAGGCGAGAGTAGAGCACTACCTCATGCGCTTCGCTTATGAGGCGTGCAAAAAAATACCTTCTAAGAGGATGAAGGCAAAATATCGTACCTATATAGGTAAATTCTCATCCGCTCAATGATGCACGACTCTCAGCAAAAATAAATCCGATTGCAATGAGGAGTCTTAAATTAAAAACCTCTTAATCCCGCTCGATCTACTTATTCAGCATTGTGGGTCGATCATTCCATTCTCTTCGATTGAGGCTATTATCTCCCAATTTTCCTGCGCGCCGCCGCCTTAATGGAAATTACAAAAAATGTCAAGAACGAATTTGGCATTATAAAGTATTGCGGTTCAGTATATATTTATAAAAATACTGTATTAGAAACATTAAAAAATAAGACTAACATTAGATCCGAGGACAGTCAAATAAGGAATCACTAGATTGCAGGAAATTTTTAGCCTATAGTAAAAATGATACCTAAATTAAAAGCGTAAGAAATAATTAGCGTAATAAATTCAAGCAACTTGTATTAAGTAATAAATAAATAAATATAAAGGGAAAAATTACGTTGATTAAGCTAGCCTCAAAGTAAGTTTTTAAACTTGTGTTATGGGATACGAACTCAACGATACTATATTTTTATGATAAATATATATAAGTATATAAACACCCAAGACCTAGGACAATTTGAAAAAGGCCATTTTCCAACTTGCCTTGATTGGGGATCGAACCCAGAACCTCCGGATTATTTGTCTAGCGTGTTAACCACGGAGGTCGTCATTAATGATGGTATTCAAAGAGTTATTGAAATCCACCCAATAGTTTTCGAGAAAATCAATGATAACTTTTTATCTCTCATAGAAGTACCATGATTTCGTGTTTTTCTCATTTGTTTGGGTTTTCTTTTCTGTGTAAATTTTTCGATATTATGTCTATATTTATGAATATATTTTATTTATGTATGTAAATATATATTCATCTATTAAGTATATTCATCAGCTCTACCCAGAGTTCATTTATTATTATTTTTTCACCTATTTTCGTGAAACATCTCCAAGTACCTTGGTTACCTGGAAGATATTGTAGCTGCAATAAGGCCACCTTTTGAAATCTGTTTAATGTTTTATATTGTTCTGTATCATAATGTTTTGGTGCTATAAAGATTTTAATTAACTCACTAAAAGATATGAATTCTTTTATTTGAAAATTACGTAGCTTTACATATTTAACTCTATATTAATATGTGGTATATTATAACCTGTGCTATCATTTATTATGTCTTTTCCACGTTGTATGTGATCCGAAGCTTTTTTTATCGCCCCCGATGTAAACAGGCGCGAAAAATGCCTTTCACGCCCTCTTAGAATGTCACTGGCAACAGCGTTTGTCGAGCGCTGTCATATATCAATATCTCAGTCTGCTTAATAATAACGAGAGGGATGACACTAGGCCGGCACGCGATATAAACTTTAACTTGGTTTATTAGCGGTGCCATGCTAAGGGGGCTGGTAAATACATTTTAAAATTTGCATGAGATAAATTTAGGGAACCTTGTCAAAACTTTCCCCGAAGATAATAAACGGGCAAGTGCGAGTCGGACTCGCACATAAAGGGTTCTCGTACCTCCATACAATGTTTTAAAATGCTGAAGAAACACTTTTCTTGTTTGACGAACCCTTTTATTATTAACTTTATCTTATTTTTAGTATTGTTATAGTGGTTATAGTAATACATAATTGGTGAAAATTTCAGGTGTCTAAGTATTACGGTTCAAGAGATAGAGCCCTGTGACAGATTGAGTTAAAAACGCTGAAAGAAACACATTTTTGTATGACGACAAACCCTTTTAATTATTAACTTTATCTTATTTTTAGTATTTGTTGTTATAGTGGTTATAGTAACACATAATCGGTGAAAATGTCAGGTGTCTAGCTACTACGGTTCAAGAGATAGAGCCCTGTGACAGACGGACAGACAGACAGCGGAGTCTCAGTAATAGGGTCCCGTTTGCACCCTTCGGGTACGGAACCTTAAAAGCATCATGTCGAATATAGACTTATTTCCCTGTCTCAAATATTTACAGCTATTTGTTTTTGAATCTCCACTATAATCTTACCCTTTTTGACGCACGTTTAACCCTAAATCGGTATCATTTCGGCACTTTCTACGCTTCTCATCTTATTGTACGTGCGTTCAATATTTGTTTTTGTCACCGCCAGTGTTTGCCCACGTTTTAAGGCGTTTTCACTTTCATACAATGCGCTTGTAGTGTCGCGCACGACTTGTTAACCCTCTTTACGGGTTAAGTAGGTAGTGAATGGTAAACGTTAATATTTTGATAGTACTCATTAGTGTCATGGTATTGTTTTGTATGCGTTGATTCACGGAATAGAAAACCAAACAAATAAGGAATTCAATTCAATTCAATTCAAAATATCTTTATTATCATAGGATATTTATAATATCTCTTAATAATAGTCACTTTGTTTTGTTTTGCACAAATGTTGACGTCAAATCGTTACTTAAAGCTAAGTTTACGCCGCTTCCTAGGCGCAAGTGCAGAAGAAGCGGCAACAAACTGCACTGCACGTTTTCTCCAAAGACGTCAACTAACAAACTAAAAACTTAAAATTAGTTATATAGATGGACAGAGATTACATTGTTTATTATGTCATAATTAAATTGAATTATAAGAATTACGAAATTTAAAATAATGTGTAAATTACAGTCTGCCATATAAATAACGGCCAACGAACTTTGAACTTAAGATCTTATACTGAATTAGTATTGAGCATGAGAGAATATACTGATTACACGTCTTTATAGCTAACAATGTAGACAGAACCTTGGGCCGTACGAACCAAAGGTTACTCTTAGCGACATGGTAGGCGTATGAAGGTGAAAAAAGGTAAACAAATAGTGATGGGTTGTTAGCCGCATTGCTATTAAATCTGCTTTTACGGTCTGCGCGGGAATAAAAGCAGCTGGTGCATTCTACGTTTTTCTTTTTTCCCATATTAGCACGGAAGGAAGGTTTCCCAATACTTTGAGTTATTATTGTACATGTTTCATCTTATTAATTATATTCTAAATATATAATTATACTGAGTTAAATGGATATGATTAGTGGGCCACATGAAAAGTATACCACCTCTATACTTTGATACTATAATATTATTATCTAAATTGAAAATATGTGATGAAAAAAACCCTCCACGAGTGGGATATTCAATTTGGATAAATTTTCGAGCATTGTAATGCTATTAAAAATAATAATTATATTATTAGTCTATACATTGATACTATTGGTGATATTCTTATTTATGTGGCCCACTACATATGTACCTACATAAATATTCTCCGATTTTCGCTAACTTTATAAACTCTCAATATTGGATACCTAAACGGTTCTAAATCCACCTAAAATCTCATTTATTTTTATTGGTTTCACTTAAATTTCTTTTCTAAGGACCGAAAGACTAAGATAATCAGCTTTAAATTTTATTATTTAATATAAATAGAATAGATTCGGGTACGATTAGTTATTAGTATTATCAGGCCTATGTTACTCCCCGTTTAGGTATCGAAAAAAACCTACATTATTACTATGCGCGCAGGCGGCCCCTCCGGGTGGTAAATTCAGTTATACGAATCGTTTGTCCAGAGTAATAAGAATGAAATTGGCTTGCAATGGATGTCTAGGTATATAAACGAAAAGGTGCTGAGTTCTGACGTGAGCTAAATTAAACCGTATCACTAACAACATTGAGTAGATATTTCTATGAATTTATTTGCTGAGTGAGACTTCTGTACGGAGTATTAGTATCTATTCTGTGGTATTATGAGAAGTTCGGTAGGTCGGTGCATACTCCCGCATTGCTAGAGATGCCGATGTGGGCAATCCGATCGGACCATGCAGCACATTCTCTCGTGTCCTTCGTGCCCGACCAGCTGCACGAGACACGACTTGTACACGGCGTCGGAAAGTGGTAAAATATAATGTGTCTTTTGAGCCAATCGACACGAAAAGGAGAAGGAGCTAGAGGTTTCGCAAGTTAAACATTTAAAACAATTTAATTTTAGTTTTCAAGTTTATAGATAAATTTGAAAACAGCAATCCCTTTAATTTGTGTTTATGGGTATTTTAATGACTAGTTCCGGTAAAATTCTGTGTATTTTGTACAAGAGTATTGTCAAAGTTATTATGATTTTTGATTTATCAACTTATTGTTTTTTAACCATCTTACCTCTATTTATGGTACCAGCTGAATATCAGCGCTGAGGTTCCTACAACACAGCATGAAGCTCAGCTGGCCGCCTTTTCGGCATTCATTACACTGTTAAAAATTATGTAATTTTACATAAAATTATGTAATTTTACATGCAAAAAATAACATAAACCTGTAAAATTTCCAAAAAATCTGGAATTTACAGAAAAATATGTAAAAATGACAAAAATTATGTAAAATTTCGTGTTTTTCCGTAAATTTCCCAGAATTTTACAGATTTGCGTAATAAAAAAAATAAGCTTTCACGTTTACCAAACTAAATAGCATCTTTGTAATAAATTAATTTCACATGCACGTGCTAAGCAGATTAAGCCTTGATTACTTACATGTAACTTGGTTCAGAGTTCTCTAAGCTCACACTCCCAAGTTACACGAAAAGCTCTTGGACAAACTTTTGTTTTTCATTTTCAGTTTCATGTTACTTTGCGAGATTAAAATTATCTGCATGAATTATATTTGTGTGTGGAACTTTGCAACATTGATTTTGAAAGAATCCATACGTTTTTATCCTTAGTAGGACAGACAGAGCCGAGGGCAGTAAGGACCAAAGGCTAAGTTTAACATGATGGTGGGCTAGAAAAAAATCAAGATAGTAATGGGTTGCTAGCCACATCACCTATTTTATGATTCAGATAAATCAGTTTTTACAATCTACGAAGGAAGAGAAGGAGCTGCTACATTCTTAGTGTTTTCTTTCTTTAAGAATGCAAATTTTAGGAGTTGCTTGGGATGTTGCAAAAATACAAGTGTTATAAAATTTTTTCCTATTAAATACAGTTTTATAATCATCATTATGGAAAAAAAAGCGGCCAAGTGCGAGTCGCCCATGAAGGGTTCCGTAGCAGCAAGTAACATAATATAAAAGTTCTAAAGGTAAATTGCGATTTACGATTTATGACGTATTAAAAAATAACTATCTATGATACCGAGACCGCTATAGATTTAATTGAAAGTACATACTTTGAGGTATATACCACATTTTTTGCAGAATTATTTTATTATTATTTTAAAAGTTACGGTGGGGGGACACCTCAAATTTTAACTTTGTATTAGATTATCTCAAGACTGGGGGGTTTGATCTACATAGTTTTAAAGCAATTTTTATTGCATTTTAAAAGACCTTTTTAACGATACCCCACTAGTTGGGGTTAGTCTAATTTAATTTTTTAAATTCACTTTTAGTTGTATGGAAAGGGGGCCAAAAAAAAAATATTTTCATATTTTAAAAACCAACTTTTGGAACTTCTATATCTATCTCTCCACCAATTTTCGTGACAATCGGTGCAGTAGCGGCGGAGTACGACCCCGGACGGACAGACAGACGGACGGACGGACGGACATGACGAAACTATAAGGGTTCCTTGTGGACTACGGAACCCTTAAAAGGATCCAAATAAATGGTTTCAATTACAAAAAAGTGACACTTTATTCAAAAAACAATAACACATCCTATAGGGATCACTAGATGAATGCTTGTTTTCTTGATTGTCACTTAACCGAGAGATTTTAACTCATAAACATATATTATACCGGGAGATACCGGCACTATGATGAGATGATTTAAAGTCATTGATAAATGAGAACAGAATTATATTTTTGGAATTTTTTTTTGACTAGGTATTTAAATTGATGTATACCTATTATGTGAGAACTCGCGCCACACTTTATGGCCGGCTAATTGCGAACTGTTGTATTGTAACTTAGGTAAAAATGCGCATCGAACACACTTGTTGTACGACTTGCTTGTACAGATTTTACTTGAATTTTTGTATTTAAGTGTAAGTTTCCTCATTATTAACTTTTAGCCATTTGACGATCTCCGTGGCTTAGTGGTCAACAAGCCAGTCCGCCACTTCGGAGGTTCTAGGTTCAATCCCCAGACAGGGCAAGTTGGAATATGGCCTTTTTCAAATTGTCCTGGGTCTTGGGTGTTTATTTGTATTTATTGTTGTATATGTATTTTTTATTAAATAAAGTATCGTTGAATTAGTATTCTATAACACAAGTTAAAACTTAATTTGGGGCTGAGTCAATCAGTGTGATTGTCCTTAACAAAGAGCAATAATGTACCTTATGTACCTTCCCCAAGCTATTGCTGACGAAGAAAGTAAGAAAAAAACTCTTATCTTTCTCCATGACTGTACTTATTCTTAGGAAACTGAGTTATAATTTTACATTTTATTTGCTTATCTCATCGGAGTATCGTAATACTTACGAGTACACATAAAAGGAGTTAAATGGTCTACTTTACACTCCTATTATATATTTACTTTACTCGTTTCAATCATGGACGTTCAAATACAAGAGGACTATCAACTTCATACAAAAAAAGATACAAAATATACTATGGAGATACTAAAAAAAAGGCAAGTGGAATAAAAAGTCGATAAATAAAGGAAGATACAGATACATATAAAAAGAAAAAAAATATATAAACATACATTCTTAGTGGCTGTGATGAGTGGATACAAAAACTAGCAAAAAAAGCGGCCAAGTGCGAGTCGGACTCGCCCATGAAGGGTTCCGTTAGCAGCAAGTAACGTAATATAAAATTTTTTGTAGTTCGTTGTAACTTTGGTTTACGACGTATTAAAAAAACTACTTACTTACACATTTTACCACTTTGGAAGTGTCTCTCGCGAAAACTATTCAGTTTAAAAAATATATATATTAGAAACCTCAATATAATTTTTGAAGACCTATCCATAGATACCCGTTTGGGTAAGATGAACAAAAAAAATTTGAGTTTCAGTTATAAGTATGGGGAACCCCTAAAATTTATTGTTTTTTTTTCTATTTTTGTGTGAAAATCTTAATGCGGTTCACAGAATACATCTACTTACCAAGTTCCAACAGTATAGTTCTTATAGTTTCTGTAAAAAGTGGCGACATACGGACGGACAGACAGACAGGTTCCGTTTTCTGCCATTTGGCTACGGAACCCTAAAAAGAAGCATATCTATACAGACATGTTTGAAAACATTTATTCTTTTTTATATATAGTTAATTTATCTATAAAAAATCCCATGAGTCGGTAAAACACAAAGGTGACTAGAAGCAGTGGACTTCTTTGGGAACAATAGTATCAATAACTCGAATAGAGCGGCATCGATATAGTTGAGCCGATTTAGAGAATCGATAACAATCGCAGGCTAGCGTCGTTTGTTATGATATTAGAAGTCGGCTACTGAATTAATAAAGGGAATAAAACGGAGACAATCTTCAAATAATTTATTATAATATATAATATTCTATTTGAACCAAAGTGATGTAATTTAGGCATATTTCTAAACGCTTAATATATACAGGGTCTAAATAAATATACTGAAACTATTTCAAGGGTAAATTCAGTCCATGATACTAAACAACTTTCCCAAAGGAACCTATATTGAAATATGAAAAATATTTTTTGGCTTCTCATACAAGTTGAGCGATCAGCTGATCCGAGTTTGTATGGAAAGCAAAAAAATATTTTTCATATTTGGATATATGTTCCTTGGGGAAAGTTGTTCAGTATAATGGACTGAAATTAACCTTAAAATAGTTTCAGTATATTTTGTTAGACGTTATATATACGTGTTTGTATATGGGTCTAACAAAATATAATGAAATAATTTTAAGTGTGAATATAGTCAATGACACTGAAAAACTTTCACTATGGAACATTTATCACGATATTAAAAAAAATGATTGGCTTATAGAAACTCGGATCATCGGATCGGTCAAGTTGTATGCGCAGCCAATGGTTTTTTTCGTTATTCGCTATATGTTTATTGGGGAATTTTTTTTATTATATATTAGTCGCTACACAAAAAATTATAAATAAAACTTAGTGAAATATTCGTCGAGAGCGAACAAATACCCGGACCCGTGTTCGACGATATTTCGCTGTTTTGTATTTTTTTGTATTATATTTATATTATTTTGTGTAGCGAAGTTAACTTGTTATTTAGATTATCTATTTTTTTGGCTGAAACATTAACTAATACAAGAAACAAAACGTTGAGATGTCAATCTGTCAAGATATATTATTAAAAGGAGTCCCTTTAGGCAAGGTTCCGGAGATACTGGCAGCGTTCCCCCTTTGAATAGTTAGACTGATTTTTTTGGTATCATTTTCATATAAATAGGTGATTGTATATAGGAGTAATATCTTTTTAAAAGGTAAATTTAGGCAATTTTAGTGGTATGTTCGTGATTTTTTTTCTATCGAGCCAAAAATGCTCAATCGTGTTTTGAATATTGTGGGTGTCTGTAAAAAAGCCTTAAAATTCTTATGTAAATTTTTTGAGAAATAAACTGTAGTAGTTTAATTACAGTGATTTTTCAAAAACGCGCATAGTATTCTTGGCTCTGAACTAACAAGGCCTTAAGTCCACCTTTTGTAGCACTGTGTTCAATAAAGATTTAATAAATAAATAAATATAATATACACATTAAAAATACGCTTTGTTAAATAAACCTCTTGTAGGTATGTCTAAGTAAGCTTAGCTTCGCATACAAATGGTGCTGGGCCCTAATTGCCGCTGTTGCATGTCCCGCCAAGCAGACGGACATAAAAGGGCTCACTTAATTATTCGGACAAAGGGCCCACGCCCACAGGGATCACCACGTTATATATATAGGAAAATATATGGTACAACAAATTAGGTATTTTCCTATATAACAAGTACATACAATATAAAATAACTAATTTGGTTTTATTATAAAAAAAATCTTGAGTATTGACAACATAATTTTAGGTTGATATTGCTCTTGTTTAGATAAAATTTTATGAGATTTAATGATTATATTACTACCTCAAAATACTTGTGTAATAATTAAATATCTTATTCAGCTAATTCAGATCTCTATCCACAAACAGACCCGAGATATTTATGATAATATCTCTGAGGCAAATGCGTTAAAGTGTAATGAACTATTCATAGCTCCTGGTTCCGCATATGACCGCAAAATCCGTGGTAAGGACGGGTGGCCCACTAGGGCTGTCGCTTACCGCATGTCGGATCCGGGCCTATCTACTTACGGACTTGTAATAATTTATACAACGTCCTTTTAATTTATTTCTGTAAAACTTTTTATGAATTTATTATCATTTTTAACCGAATTCAAAAAAAGAGTTGGTTATCAATTCTAACCCTAGGTACGTTCTTTTTTGTATGTATGTTACGCTACGAACAATAAATGTCGATGATGTTACGCCACAGGCCGGAATCTCCTAAGGTACGCGCAATATGCGTCCCCGTTACCCGTCCCCGAACCTATCCTCCGTTTTCGCCTCGATGACTCACGTTGGCTCACAAGAACCGGGGGAGAGGTGCGGGTGCGGGAAACAGGGACGCATATTGCGCGTACCTTAGGAGATTCCGTTCTGTTTACTCTTACTGTATTCTGTGGTTACGTGATATCTTCGCCAATTGTGAACCGATTTTGATGATTCTTTTTTTAAAGCCTTTCCTACCAAATTGGTCCTATTTTAATTTAGTGATGACATAATGAAGAACTTTGAAGAAATGGAAGAACCTTCTCAAAGAAAATGAAGTCGATTTTTTTTGTTGCTTTAAAAAAAATATATAATTAGTTTAGATTTAGATTGGATTTTAATGTCTTTTCTGGTAGCTCAATAATAGGTAAATTGAAGATATTGAAGTAGGCAAAAAAGTTTTTAGAAATCTAAAAGCAAATGGTTTTATTTCCCTCTTCAAAGAATTAAGTGTTCAAAAATCCTACAGTAACAAGAAGCGAACAAACTGCAATTGAAGTACAATCTTGAGTGACAAATACAAATAAGTACGTAAAGAACGGGAGGATAACTTGGTGTAAAATGGCAAAACCACGAACGAAACATCTGTTGCGCTGAGCGAGGAAAAATTGAAATGCCAACAAATTGTTCGCAAGCCGCACGAGATTTCAGCACAAACTTTTGTGTGAATTATTAATACGAAATTGATATTTTCGTGCCACTTGTTGCGTGGTTAGCTCGTTTTTACTCGTATATATCATTTTTTTTATTAAATTCGTGTTTTGTGTTGGTGATGATGTTAATAAGTGTAAGCTTAAACAATACTAGCTTTGTGACCATTTATTGTTTTGTTTTGTAAGTCAAATACTTTTTCAATTCTGATTTAGCACATTTTTCACAATTGAATAATTATTTTTTGAATGCGTGTGAATTGAATACCTGCTTAGGAAAAATGCTGTTCAATTTGGGATGAAAAATTTAGTTTAAGCCTGTTATAACAGTTTCATAATTGTTTGTCTCATATTTTATAATATCTTAATTGTGGCTTCTCCCGTTGTACACAACAATTGCATGATTTGTACGTACAGTATGTACTTAGTGTTTTATATTTCAACATTAAAGGTAAATGAAAAAAAAAATCAATATCGAACCATACACATTTTTTTCTTGATTTGTAAAAATATTTTTTTAATTTAATTCGTAAAACAAACTCATTAGCACAACATCGTTTCATAAATTATAATCACGTTCTCAAGGTGTCAGCCCTACGGACCCTCGTCATATCCAGGTAAAGGCCCGCATACTATACATTTTTCGAAGAGAAACCAGCATCTGGTCTTCCTAGCTAATTAACAGGATTCTGAACACCAACAATGTAATGGTGCGTGTCATTTCTGACCTAAATATAATATCCATTTTTAATAAAGTACAAATATTTAAAAAGGCAGTTTAAGTCATCATTTTGACCATTTTGTACCAAAATGTGAAAAATTCATTGGAGTCGTATACAATTTTCATGGTATAAGTTCAATTGGAAGAGAATTTTATTTAAAATAAGCAATAAATAGGTTTCATTTTAAGGTCTTCAGTTGTTGTGAGAGTTAATTTAGTTCATTTTTAACCGACTTCAAAATAGGAGGAGGTAATCAATTCGATTGTATTTTTTTATATACGTTACGTGACCTTTGCCCAGCAGTGGGACGAAATAGGTTAATAAAAAAATACGTTACGCGAAATCTTTTTCGTCTAAGCGCAAATAATAATAGACAAATCATTTAAACTGTTCCGGCTATTTCTTCTCCATTTTTAAGGTCTTTGGCATCCTTAGGTGACCATTGACATGCATATTATATTTGGAGAAGAAAAAGCGGGAAAGCGCACCCCGGGCTCCGAAGCAGCACAGCTGAGGTTGCAACCGGGAATGCGCTTAGACGAAGAAGACGCGATATCTTCGCCAATAATTGTGAACCAATTTTGATGTTTTTTTTTTATTTGAAAGCTTTTACTACTTTTAGTTGGTCCCATATTAATTTTGTGAAGATGAAGAAGAACTTAAACTAACTAAACACAAAACTTAACTAGAAGATATGAAAAAACCCCTCAAAGAAAATGAAGTCGTTGTATTTTTCTTAAAAACCTAATTATTGTTTTAATGTGTATTATTGCTAAAAATTCCTTAATATTCCTAAAATTAAAATTATTATTTGTGTTTTTGATCTTTATGTGGTCTGATTGAACCATTGAGGTTTCTGTGACATTGCAACACATGCTCAGGTGCAGCTAGATTTTTTATTGTTTAGAAATACTCCGTGCACTTACTTACAGTTTTCCAACGCGTGCACGAAAATCAGATACAAACTTAATAGAAACTAAAAATAACGAATAAATATATCATCAACAATTAAATAGGTGGTGTCTGAACTTACCTCGGCCGGCGCGAGCAACTACGGCTTGTTACGCAACTACCTAAACATACACGGAACATAGAAGCAACATCGAGATAAAGCTAGTGGGTTATTTATCTTACCATTCAGTAGCAAATAATAATAGATAAAAATTCGATTTATAGTATGTATAAAAGTTATTCAGTATCATGGCTGGACTTGCCTTTAAAATCCTTGTATTTAATTAAAGTTCTTTTCGTCCCTTTGTTACTGCGAAAAATGCGGCCGAAATGTCTCTGAATTCCTTAATTACAATGCCTTGATCTTTTTTCGTTTTTTTCTTATTGTCTTTAGGAGAATGGCTTTACGAACGAGCTTGTGGTATCGCGAAAGCCTCATTTGCATTATTTAATATGGATTTAGTCAAATTTATTTTATTTTACTTTTTTATTTCAGATAATTCATTTTAATGACATTTGTTTTCAATTAATGTCTTTGTTTGTTTTTCGTGTGTGTAAGTGGCCAACACTAGTGTTAGATTTTTCAAAAGACGACTGCCATACATTGATGACAGCCGGGATCAACGGCTTTACGTGCCTACCGAAGCACGGAGGAGTTCAAGAAAATTCTATGCCACTTTTGGTCACCCATCCAAGTGCGGGCAACGCCCGATGTCGCTTAACGGAAAAATTCACTTCTCATAGTAACTAGATCACGTGACTACGATTTGTATGGCAAGTGAGTTTTTTCGTATTTCAATATACATTTATTGGGCATACTGTACCAAAAATGTAAATTATATTGCTGTAAGTAACGATTTGACGTCAACATTTGTGCAAAATAAAACAAAGTGACTATTATTAAGAGATATAATAAATATCCTATGATAATAAATATATTTTGTTTTTATTTTTACTGATTTTTAAAAATAATAATATATATTTTTTTAATTTTGAATTTTATATATTTTTAACATAATATTTTACCACCAGCTAGCGGCCCAATCTGACTTTGTACGGGTGTATCTTATGCATATAAAACTTCTTCTTAAATTACTTTATCTATTGATGAAAACCGCATCAAAATTCGTTGATTAGTTTAAAAGATTTACCACATACATACAAATGGACAGACGGCGGTGAGAGATTTTGTGATACATCGATAATCAATTTTTATACAATGTATAGTTTTAGTTTTATAGTTTAGTTTAATTTATCTAGTATCTATTCATGTTTTGATGTGTTTATAATTGATAAATAAATTTATCTTTGATAATCGTAATTGTAAGAAATATTAAACATCATAATTCGCCATACAAACTAAACAATTATTAACAACATTTAAATAATAGCGTCAAACAATTTAAATTTAAAAGACCGTCATTTTCATTGTAGACCATTAATTATAATAAACTTCGTTTATTATAAAGATAACATCTCTGGGTCACGGAATATAAAACGAAAATTGACAAAATATATTCGGCCATTTGTTCTCCATTATAATAGAAAGTTTTCAAATTAACTCGTGCGATATGGATTTAGTTTTAATGATGTTAGAGGTGAGCCATAACTTCTGTGTTAATATGCTTCATTTTGGTTTATTAACGCGGGTCAATTGAATATTAAAAAGTTTTAATTATTTTAATTTGCTAACTTCTCAAAATTTATGGAAAGAAAGAGAGGCTTTTGCCCAACAATGGGACCTAATTGGCTAACAAAAAAATTTATAAAGTCTGATAATCATAAGGTTGCTTTTCATCTTCTCGTCCATCATCATCCTAAAAGTGACCTCTGCCCTGCAGCCAGAATAAAATAGATAATAAATATAAATATATAAGGACAAATCACACTGATTGAGTTAGCCCCAAAGTAAGTTTTTTAAACTTGTGTTATGGGATACTAACTCAACGATACTATATTTTATGATAAATACATATATAGATAAACACCCTAGACCCAGGACAATTTGAAAAAGGCCATTTTCCAACTTGCCCTGGCTGGGGATCGAACCCAGAACCTCCGGATTGGCGGTCTAGCGTGTTAACCATTACGCTACGGAGGTCGTCAAATAATAGATAAAGACAAAAAGATGGAAAAAAGAACCAAAATAGTTATAGGTAAAGAAAGACAGGCTTTTGCCCAACAATAGGACCTATTTGGCCTAGAAAAAAAAAATTATTAATGTCTGATATTAATAAGGTTGCTTTATTACCTTATTAATATAAGACTTTTTAGGATTCCGTAGTCCACAAAGAACCTTTATAGTTTCGTTATGTCCGTCCGTCCGTCCGTCTGTCTGTCCGGGGTCGTACTCCGCTGCTACTGCACCGATTGTCACGAAAAATGGTGGCGAGATAGATATGAAGTTCCAAAAGTTGGTTTTTAAAATTATGAAAAAATGTTTTTTTTTTAAAATGCAACAAAAACTGCTTTGAAACTATGTAGATCAAATCCCCCAGTCTTGAGATAATCTAATACAAAGTTAAAATTTGAGGTGTCCCCCACCGTAACTTTTCAAATATTACTAAAATAATTCTAAAAAAAATGTGTTATATACCTCAAAGTATGTACTTTCAACTAAAACTATAGCGGTTTCGGTATCATAGATAGTTGTTGTTTAATACGTCATAAATCGTAAACCGCAATTTACCTTTAGAACTTTTATATTATGTTACTTGCTGCTACGGAATCCTTCATGGGCGAGTCCGACTCGCACTTGGCCGCTTTTTTTTCATCTTTTCGTCCATCATCACCCTAAAAGTGACCTTTGGGTCTTGCAGCCAGAATATAGATATAATTAGGGACAAAGATGTGATAGTGTATATGTATATAGATAAGGACCCTTTAGTTGCAGAAAGTATATCAAAATGTCCATTGTATCAAAACGTCCACAGTAAGAATGACTACTTTAAAATGACTACTGAACCATTAGTATTTTTTTGTAAAAAATACTCACTTTAGAATAGAAGAGCATAAAACTGTCTGGCTTAATTAAAGTCATCTTACATTTTCTGTAACGAGTCTTGAAACAGTGTTTTCAGAATTTAATTAAAATGAAATCTTTTGAAGATTATTCAGTATTGCGCTTGTCTAGTTGGAATAATAAAAACCTGTGTATTTTTGAAAGGATTTTGCATATAAAATTCCTAAAATGATTTGTATAACGAATTGTATTTTTTAAATTATATAATTTGTGGCCCGCGCGGTCTTTGTACGGATGTGTATTGTATCGAAAACCTGCTCTACTTGCTGGTTAAACAGATTCAAAATCGGCATCGTTGTTTCAAAGTTTATTGAGGACAGACAGACAGACAGATTGTGGGACCTCAACCTGTCCCGGCGAACTCAGGCGAGACATAGAAGACAGGAGGTGAAGATAGATGAAGTGGAGAATAGAGAGACTCAATAACAAATATATTGAATTTATTGTACTGATACTTTATAACATAAAGTATAAAGTATCATCATATATATTTTTCATGGAGGAGTGGGAGAGAGGCTCTCAATACATCCGTCGCGTAATGGTCAACCCAATAGTCCGCCAATCCGGAGGTTCTAGGTTCGATCCCCAGCCAGGGCAAGTTAGAATATGGCCTTTTTCAAATTGTCCTGGGTCTTGGGTCCAGGGTCTAACAAAATATACTGAAACTATTTTAAGGGTACATTCAGTCTAGGATACTGAACAACTTTCCTCAAGGAACATATATCGTTATATGAAAAATAATTTCTGGCAACCCTTATATACGGCTGATAAGCTGATCCGAGTTTGTATGGAAAAGTCAAAATATATTTTTCATATTTCAATATATGTTCCTTGGGAAAAGTTGTTTAGTATCATAAACTGATACTGATACCCTTAAAATAGTTTTAGAATATTTTTTTAGACGTTCTTTGTATATATATTTATTATAAAATATAGTATTGATGAGTTAGTATCCCATTATACAAGTTTCCATCCCATTAAACTTACTTTGAGGCTAGCTTAATTAGTGTTATTTGTCTGTAACTATATTTATTTATTATAGTTATTATTTGTTAATGGATATTAATTCTAGTAATAATATAATTATATGGATACTTTACGATAAGACAGACAGGAAGTTATAAGAACTATATAATCAGAAGCTGATATTACTAACGACATAAAATATTTTCTTAATATTTACTACTAATACTTCCTTTATATGCGTGAAACAAGCAACATAATATGATAATTATAGTGTAATTATTATATTATTTATAGCCTAAGGTAAATAAGTGTTTATTTTACGCTAGGTTCAACGTCTTTTATAAGCTCATTTATTTAAAATTCATATACTTAGCTGTATAAAAAATATAAAATCTTAAAAGTGTAATAATTTTTGAAATACTTAATAAGATTTAAAAATACACAGGTTTTTAAAATACTGATTTGACACCTATAAGCGAAATAAAAAATAGATATCTTTTCATATGTATTATAATAAAAACTAAAGATATCAGCTGAAAAATGCATAAATATCTTCCATTTGAATGTCACCCGCACCGGGCTCGTAGCGGGCGGAGGCTGGTGAGCCGGAGAGCAACGGCCACGCGTTCAGTAAAGTCAGTAGGTTAGCCATTTATTAGAAACTAGCAGTCCACCCCGGCTTCGCCCGTGGTACACACATAGCCTATGTCACTCGGGAATAGTGTAGCTTTCCAACGGTGAAAGAATTTTTTAAATCGGCCCAGTACTTTTTGAGCCTATTCATTACAAACATACAAAAATAGGTACAAATCTTTCCTCTTTATAATATTAGTATAGGAGTATAGATTTGGTGAAAGAAAGAAATTACAATAATTACATTTTTAACGAAAAAACACAACCTACTTAATTTTTTTTAGGAGTTTCTTTCATATCTTCAAAGTTCTTCATCATATCTGTACTAAATTGAAATGGGACTAACTTGGTAGTAAAGGCTTTCAAATAAAAAAAAACCATAAAAATCGGTTCATAATTGGCGAAGATATCGCGTAACAAACATACATAAAAAATAAAAAAGCGGCCAAGTCCGACTCGGAATCGCCCATGAAGGGTTCCGAAGCAGCAAGTAACATAATATAAAAGTTCTAAAGGTAAATTGTGGTTTACGATTTATGACGTATAAAAAAAAACTTCTTACTAGATCTCGTTCAAACCAATTGTCGATGGAAGTTTGCATAGTAATGTACATCATATATTTTTTAAGTTTTATCATTCTCTCATTTTAGAAGTTACAGGGGGGGGGGGGGGGCACACATTTTACCACTTTGGAAGTGCCTCTCGCGCAAACTATTCAGTTTAGAAAAAAATTACATTAGAAACCTCAAAATCATTTTTGAAGACCTAGCTATAGATAACCCACACGTATGGGTTTGATGAAAAAATAATTTTTGAGTTTTAGTTCTATGTATGGGGAACCCCCAAAATTTACTGTATTTTTTTACATTTTTGTGTGAAAATCTTACTCTTATCTTACTTCCCAAAATACATCTATTTACCAAGTTTTAACAGTATAGTTCCTATAGTTTCGGAAAAAAGTGGCTGTGACATACGGACGGATAGACAGACATGAAGAATCCATAAGGGTTCCGTTTTTTGTCATTTGGCTACGGAACCGTAAACACATACAGTCAAATTGATAATCACCTCCTTTTTTGAAGTCAGTTAAAAATTAAGTATTTTTTACTTACGGTTTTGTGTTCTAGTAATGATTCTGATTCTAAGATTACAATATTTTTAGCTAGGGGTACTAAATCAACCTAAGTACATACAACTTTCTCATAATAAAACTAACGTGAGATAAATTCATTATGAATATTGTATCTCTGCACAGCAAACCGGTCGGGTCGCCGCTCCTAACACTCGCCGTGACGATAATCGCTTAAATCGATCGATACAGTCTTTGGATTTTATAGCCCAAGGTCCTGTCTACTCCGTTAGGGTTGAATAAAAAAGAAGAGGGTTGAATAACCCGAATAGCAATATTTGAACTATTTACCTTAATTTACACTTAAATTAAGGTAACTAGTCCAAATATTGCTTAGCTTACCTGAACTTAGTTAAAGTGGCAAAATAACTAGGATTTGGTTCGTCAAGCTACGGAATCTTACCGTTTCTAGCGTGTCGAATATTATGGCTTTTGGCTTAAATTACAGTATATACAGATGTGAAGTCTTTCTGGTAGGAAAAAAACCTTTAGACCTATTGATAGGAATCACTTAAACATACAGATAGATCTCCTTTTCACATCCTTAAATATTCAGTAAACAACTTTCCATGGATCTTTATGGTCACACCATAAAGATGTTGTGTAATAGGATAAAGTAAAAAAAATAAAAAACGTGTGGCACTCGGGGACTGCCGCGGTAAAGCTATTGCATAACATTCTGCCGAACTGAAACGACGTTAGACGATGCCCGGCTTTCAACGCCGCGCCGCTGTGCCGGTCGCCGGTTGCCGAGTGTTAGGTTTTATTTTCGGAATTTCTTGATTCGGTCGCCGCGCTCAAAGCCCGCGATAAAAGCTATGCAATAGCTTAAAAATAACCTCTCGAACCCTCTCGCCAGCATGGAGAGTGCAGGCCAAATCCTCTAAATGCTCTGGCCAGGTATGGCTCTGGTAGTCCAGAAAGGGTCAACCTCCTGCAGTGGAGACTAAAAGACTTGTTGATGATAAAGGAGAAAAAAAAACATCAGGAAAACATTGTAATCAATTAAATATGAGATTGTGTGCAATAAACTTAAATAAATAGTTTGGAAAATCCAAAAGTGCACGCCTCATAATCTCATTTTTCACATATAAATTGTTTTTGATTGTTTTATTGCTAACTTAAAACGAAGAAAAGTATGTGTCGGCTTTAACGCACGACTGAAGATTATTTTTAACTTCCCGCTGAGAAAATTGAAAATTTTCAAAATTCAGGACGTTATTAGTTTCACCCCGTTTTTGTTTAACTTCCCGCTGAGAAAATTGAAAATTTTCAAAATTCGGAACGTTATTAGTTTCACCCCGTTTTTGAAAAGTCGAGTTTTCATCAGATCTCGACGTTTAAAGGTCTCAGGAATCTTCCCTGGCCACTCACGAGCAAGTGTCATGCACCCTATCCGTATGTGTGTGTGGGTGAACTTCCCGCTGAGAAAATTGAAAATTTTCAAAATTCGGAACGTTATTAGTTTCACCCCGTTTTTGAAAAGTCGAGTTTTCATCAGATCTCGACGTTTAAAGGTCTCAGGAATCTTCCCTGGCCACTCACGAGCAAGTGTCATGCACCCTATCCGTATGTGTGTTTGGAAAGCTACTTGTTTGGTGGTATATGGAACCAAACAAGTAGCTTTCCAAAGAGTTCTATACAACTCAGATTTCCTGTGAATTTAAACCGATTCGAACCGGTAGATTTTGAGAAATCTCAAAAAAACTAAGCAAAAACAAGAAAAAGACACAAGACTACGTCACGAATGTCAAGAAAAGTGTTACCACCGATTTTTCTTTTCATTTTCAATTAGTTAATGCAAATTAAATAAAATATTAACTAACTTATCGCTTCTTTTACATTTATTCGTCTTTCATATTTAATAAAACAAACAAAATCACAACATTCTTTATTCAAATTTCTTTTTACTTCTTTTCTTACTTGCCAGTTACACATTCGTACTCATCATACATAGGTATTAACTCTTTCAACAGACCTCACATCCAAAATTATTTTTAATATGTCACCTGTATTTTTATAATAATAATTACGATTAAACTACATTGAATTAGACCGTGATCTTCGAAAAGACTTAGTTTTGGATAATACTGAAGCGTATAAAAAAAAATGGACTTGATCAGATAAGTTTTTCGGGAGTTATCGTGACCACGCCAGTTTCCATACATACAGACACACGGACGTCCACAAAATGATTTTATTAAACATTGTTTTTATTTATTTAAAAGGCAAAATGTCTTTTAAAAATGTCATAAGTGTTGAAACTAGTGTTTTTCCTTGACATTTATGTGTAAATATTATTGTACAAGTGCGATAGAAAATAAATAGAGACACATTTAGTTAAAAAAATCACTTGATTTTTGTAAGGCGAGAGTAGAGCACTACCTCATGCGCTTCGCTTATGAGGCGTGCAATAAATAAAAACGATTATTTGTAAATTATACTTAGTTTTTAAGTTTAGGTTTCCATTTTGTACTATTTTTATTTTGAGCTTTAAGTGTGTTAGTCTTGCATTAGTCCAGCCCATTCTTACGATTATAGCCCCTTATATTACGCTTTATGAATTGTACCATGAAATTCCGGCTTAATTTCAACCGTTCTGAGTTATTTACATTGCTTGGGTACTAATATCTGCTGTCTGTCGGCTATTAGGTTATGTATAACTTACGTACGAAAGATCTTAGAGAAAGATATGATATCCATCTGGTGTGGGAGATAAGAAAATAAACGGGCAAGTGCGAGTCGCACTCGTACATGAAGGGTTCCGTACCACCGTACAATGTTTTAAAACACTGAAGAAACACATTTCTTGTATGACAACCCCCTTTAATTTTTAACTTTATCTTATTTTTAGTATTTCATTTTTTCATTTTTTTCATTTCATTTATTCATAGAACAATATTTACATTGTATTTGAATATATTTGTACTTATAAACTAAAAAAATAAAAATTTAATCAAATGCATTTTTACAAATTACAAAAATTATTATAAACATGTCAAAAATTATAAAATATCATTAAATTAATTATTATAAAAAATGTGCGGTATACGCATCAGGCATTTTTTACCGATGCTGACACCATTTAAAAGTCCCCAATTGAGTAACAACACTTCTCCAGTAGCAATATCCTCAACTTTTTTTTGAAAATTAAAACTTTTCTTACTAATTTAAATTCGTTAGGCAATTTATTAAACATTAAAACGGTTTGGTATCGTGGACAGTGAATTGCGATGTCAAGTGTGGGAGCTATAACACTGGTTAAGTCTTTCCTGCGCGTGCCCTCTCGATCCAACATTTCTTCTGCTGTTTCGTATGAGTCTCTATTTTTTATAAAATCCGTTAGTAAAACAAATATATATAAAGACGGCACAGTTAATATTTGAAGGTCCTTAAAATATTTTTGGCACGATTGCCATGGAGGTATGCGAACCATGGTCCGTATTGCTCGTTTTTGTACTGCGAAAGCTTTATCAATATTATATTGGTAGCTTGCATCCCAATATTTTATGCTATAACGAAGTCGTGACTCTACGAATGAGTAATAAATAGATTTTAATTGATTCATGGTCAATTCGTCTCTTAAGGATCTTAGGACGTAACAAGCTCTGCTTATGCTTTTTTCTACCTCTTGTAGCTCAGGTTTCCAGTTGAGATATTCATCCAGATGTATGCCTAGAAATTTAATAACTTTAACTGGCTTGAGATTTTCATTATTTAAATAAACTTCAATTTTGTCTTTATTATTGGCTGTCGTCTTGAATAGCATAACATTCGTTTTACTGCTATTTACCTTTAGATTATTAGCAGTGAACCACTGATGAAACAGTTTCATAGTACTGTTAATCTTCCTGTTTAAAGCATCTATGTCTTTTGCCCAAAGTACTGCATTTGTGTCGTCAGCAAAAACAACTACTTTTACGTCAGATTCTATCATGGTCATATAATTTATCAAGTCATTAACAAAAATTAAGAAAAATATCGGTCCTAAAATTGAGCCCTGGGGTACTCCTCTATTAATTTGTATCAATCGTGAGTGCTTTTTTGAATTGATGAACTCACCCTTATTATCTGTTATCTCTACGAATTGTTTTCTATTACTGAAATATGACTTTATTAGATTTAGAAACTTCCCCACAATTCCATAATACGCTAACTTCATTGTGAGTATATCTACATCTACCACGTCAAATGCGCCACTTAGGTCAAGAGATAAACCGGCGACTTTAAATTTTCCATTTATCTTTGAAATCACATCATCAATAATTGTGTCTATGGCATTAGCAGTTCCAACACCTTCTTGGTATCCGAACTGTCGGTCACTTATAATACTATTGTCTTTTAAATGTTTGACTATTCTTTTTTTTAAGATCTTCTCAAATATTTTCGAGAATATAGATAGCATAGCAACTGCTCTAAAATTGGATGGATCAGATTTCGAATTTTTCTTATGAATGGGAATTATTTTTGCAATTTTCAATTGGTCTGGAAAAACTTCCAGATCAAAACAGTTATTGAAAAATTGTGCTAAAGGTGCTGCTAATATATCAATATTATTTTTTACAACATATATTGGAATTTCATCATAGCCAGATGACTTCTTGTTGTCCATATCCTTGACAATACTTTTAATTTCACTCTCAGTCACGCGTTCAAATTCAAGATGAGAAAATGTCGATTGAGAAAAATTACCTAGTATTTCCGCGGACTCACTTACACTGCCAGAGGGTACTTGATTATTGTGATTGAAAGTACTGGCAAACGCTTCTGCTATTAATTTCGCGTCAGTTACATTATTGTCATCAATTTTAAGATGCGTAATTTGATTGTTACGAGTCTTCTTGTTGAGACTCTCATTAACAATTTTCCAGACATGTTTTGTACAATTGCCATGCTTCTTTATCTCTGATTGCACACTTAGCCTTTTTGCGGATTTAATAACTCGCCTATATATTCTGAGGTAATTTTTCCTGTAATTATATAAAGACGAATGATTATGACTCTTGTCCAATGTGCATAGTACGCGTTTCATTTTGCTTGATATTCTTAGGCCTTTAGTTATCCATCCTAATTTTCAATATTTGTTTTTATTAATTTGCTTTTTTTTCTTTTTGTAGCATCGTTTAAAAATGTCAACAATTTTAAAAAAAAATGTATTTATGCCTAAAACAGACCAATCTACTTTTAATAATTCGTGCCTAAAATATTCGTCATTTCTACTATTAAAACATCGCTTTTCAATATGAGCTACCTCACCACACCGCGTGTTAGCTTTGTTTTTTTCCGTGTACATATGAGTAATTACGCAAGCATGTCCATCTGACAAACCGTTATGATCAACTTGTGTAAACAAACGAACCGAAGATTTCAGTAGATGTAAAAATTCCTTTGTGTTAGTCTTATTAGCTAGCACATCTACGTTAAAGTCTCCAGAAATTAAACATTTTTTCTCGAAGAAGTGTTGCAAAAACCATTCAAGACTTTCCATAAATTCACTAAATTGTGTATTATTGTTATAGCAACAAAAAATATATGTGTTAGTAACTTTGTCCCTAACTCCACATACTTCGAAATGCTTAGTCTTGTTAAACTTCTTACATATTATTACCTCTTCTACATTTTCGCTCTTTTTTGTTAGTATTAATGTCCCTCCCCTTTTCTTGTTTTGCCTGGCAAAATGCGTTACAAGATCATAATTTGTAAAACGTAGTAGGGGGATAGAGTCATCGTATAGAAAATGTTCACAAATACATATAACACTTGGTTTTACTTCTAAATTTTCTATATATAATTCCAACTGATCTTTTTTTGAGTTTAATCCACAAACATTTTGAAAAAACACACAAGTTAAATGTTGTTCCCGAAGAGTATTAACTGAATCACTATCCTCGAAAAAATGTATGTTATTTGTTACATTTCCCCTCACTAAGATCTCTTTACCTTGTATGTTTTCTGTCGGTGATTTGAAGTAATCAAGAATAGTTTTTTGTTTAACTACTTTTTGCTTATTGTCTACATGGTCAACTCTGATTAGAAAATAGTCTGTCAGTTTACGTTGACAAAGTGTTTTCCTATTTATATCAGATGCTAATTTCAGATTGTCGGTTTTACTTAAGTTCGTTTTATGGACTTCTGATATATTTTCAATATATTTGCGTTTATACTTGTCATAATCAATTTCAATATTAATTTTCATACATATAAATTCCAGAATGTCATCGTATTTCTCATTGTCAATATTTATTAAATTACAATTAGAATAATTGCTTATAGCTAATCTTAATTCACTGTTCAATTTATTTACATTAAGGTATTTACTGTAAGGTACATTCAATACTATTATTTTATTATCCCTGAAATTAGAGAAGACATTACATAATTCAGTAAGCAATTTATAAGGATTACTATCAGCTGTGCCTACAGACAAAACAATCACATCATCATTTGAAATATCGGATAGGTTATTGCAACTGCTTAGTATATGACTTGCACTAGCATACGGTTTTATAAAACTATTCACATCATAAATATCATTCCAATGTCCGTATCTTTTAGCTGTAAGTTTGTTTGTTGTTGTTATAGTGTTCATAGTAATACCACAGGTTCACAGTAATACATAATCGGTGAAAATTTCATGTGTCTAGCTATTACGGTTCAAGAGATAGAGCCATGTGACGGACGGACAGACAGCGGAGTCTTAGCAATAGGGTCCCATTTGCATGCTTTAGGTACGGAACCCTAAAAATTAGGAATTTACCGGTTGATTCTCTTCCCACGCAGATCGTAAAAGCCGATCGAGGAAATGGCCGAAAATGTGACTCATGTTAAAAGGGGATTCGGCTATTTTGACTCCTTTTTTCGTCATCTCGTCCACTATTACGCTAATAGCTAAGCAGACAGGGTCCAGGGGCACAATACCCAAAGGTGGCCTTTGGGGTCTGTCTGCTTATAATCATAAGGCACTAAATGCTCTGTAAGCCCTATTCGGGATAGGCCAGAAGAAAGAGACGAGTTTCTTTTAACGCAGACCGTCGCGGTAGTACTAGTCATTGCAAATCTAATAACAAATCCAATGAAACTAGAAGATACCTAATTTTAGGTAGGTTTTAGACCTCATGGTATAATAAAATAAGGTTTCCTCTTCCTGTGACAGCTGGTCACGTAATTGGGTATTTTAGTGGGTCAAAAATAAATTATTTGGTACTGTTAATAGAATAAAACGTTACAAAATATTGCCACTGTCATTGATCACATCCACTTTGAACGTGATTTTAGATTTATTAACGCAGAAAAATGGATATTAAGAGCGCTATTTGACTCTAAGGAACTATGACGTCATAAATCGATATTTCATACAAATCCCATAGTAAATGTTTGTTTTTGAAGTTAAGGAAAAAGTATCTGATTTAACTTGTTGCAATACTAGCGTATTAGCCCAACAATACGTCATAAGTTGTAAGTGCTGCCACTGTATTAGATTGAATTACCCGAGCAAAGTGTATTTTTAAGTAATAATTCAATATATAAAATAATTAGAAATTAGACAGATGAAAAACACGATATACGAAATAGGTAAGTTAAATATATGAAGTTGAAAGAAAGCTTTTTATGTAGTTAAAATCCCAGATAAATGCATTTTTTTTTGTCTTAATCTGACATGACGTTTCAAAATAAAAGCTTGAGTAATGCTTTTACTCTAGAGATTTTCCATACAAACGTATGGAAAAGCTCTAGAGTAAAAGCATTCTTAAATAACATTGTTGGTAACACTGAAACCTGCTACAGCTAGCGTTCGTCGGTCCTGAGCAGCTTCACGTGTTTCCAACTAAATCCGCTTTAGTAATGTTTTCCAGACAGTCTTTGCGAAAGCTGAGCTTTGAGCTTATAAAACTTAAAGTAGGTACGATAGTTCTATGCAAGGAATAGTGCTTTCATACTCTTTGAGCCGGTCTTTGTGTACCGTAAGTTTCTGAATTTGAAGGTAGTTCTGTCCTCAAGCTTTACTAAGTACACAATATGTACCTAGAATGTAGAGTAATGAATTTGTTATTTATACAACGTGTCAATGAACTAACGCAAAACCTCTCAGATGGTCCCTCAGCCCATGAAACTGAACAACTTTTGTTCTACAACTTTCACGAAACCCAAAAAAATATTTAAATTTTCATACAAACTGATCAGCTGATCGAGTCAATTTCATTAACACGTTGTATACTCGTACCTACAGGGTCTAACAAAATATACTGCAACTATTTTAAGGCCATACCTGAATTTTCCGGGGTCCAGTGCTGCCCCCATTTAAAATAAATCATTTCAAAGAAAACGGAGACATCATTTAAAATTTTGCAACTATCAAGTCCTAGATAACCCTTCAAAGTATTTTATGAACTACTGTTTACAGTTTATAATGAGAACGTTAAGCTTTGCTACGCACATTTTCCAAAAATGGCCGTTTTTCGCAAATGTGCGTAGTAAAGCTTAACGTTCTCACTTTAAACTGTAAACAGTAGTTCATAAAATACTTTGAAGGGTTATCTAGGACTTGATAGTTGCAAAATTTTAAATGATGTCTCCGTTTTCTTTGAAATGATTTATTTTAAATGGGGGCAGCACTGGACCCCGGAAAATTTAGGTACGGCCTTAAGACATAATGTTGCCCCAGCTAATGTTAGCCGTTAGGTGAACCGTTTCGGCAGTTTCAGCAATATTGGTATAATAGTGAACAGCGTTATTATCGTTTTTAAGGGTCATTATGAGGTCTTATATTTTTAGAGGATGGACCTCTGGAAGTATTACATTCCTTTGTAACGAAACTTTTATGGATTTTTCTATTGTATTCTGATTTTTGTGGGTCGTAACTATACTTTCATGCTAGTCTAGGAGATAAGAAACAAATTAGAATGACCAGCTGCTTCTCTTCCCGCGCAGATCATAAAAGTTTAGCAACCCGTCACTATTTTGATAACTTTTTCCACCTTCTCGCTAAAAGTAGCTTTAGACGCGCAAGACCCAAATGCTCTGTCTGCCCTATTAGGGATAAAGATGTGATAGTATGTACCTATGTAACTATACTTTTTAACACACTAAAGTATGAATTTTCAAACTTGAAATAGGTTTATTTATTGGTAACTGAATGTTCGTCGAAATATTTTATTTAAGTTCTTTGACATATGTAGTGAAAGCTTAAAAAATTATCAACTTCAAAAGTTACTATTTTTAAAGATGCAAGAAAAATAATAATTTAATAGGTACATGTAAAAATTAAAGATTATCGCCACTGTATTTTAAATAAACTTTAGATTAGTTAAATATAGATTTTTACATTTTCTTTTTTTTTATTAAAAAATATAAGCTCAGTTTCTAGTCTTTTGGTTCTTGGCAGAGTAGACAAGGACCACTCCAAGTCTTCTCGTTGATGTCGTAGAAGGCGACTTAGGAAACACAAGCTAAACAAAGTTTATAAACATCAATGAGACCTCTCCAACCCGTCTGGCCAGTGTGGAGAATGTAGGTCTAATCCTCTGACTGCTCTGTCTAATATATTGTAGTACAGAGAGGGTAGTGCTCCTGCAGTGGAGATTAAAAAAAGACCTGAGGACGAAACTCAATTACAACTTACTTGGCTGCCTCGTTCACTACTTCACTCGGCAGACTGTCTTCTGAGCTTAGTGGCTCTTGTCGTGGAGTATGCGCCAAACTTCTCAGTTTTCCGCCTTACTTTTTAGCGCTTGATACGACAAGACCTTTTTGCTTTTACTTTTTCTTGGTCTACATAGCTCTTTCTTGGTCTTTCCGGACCTCTTCTACCACCATGGACCCAAAGGTAGCCTGTAAGAAATTCCCTTGGCGATAAGACCGCCTATTGCACTGGATATATTTTTGAATATTACTTATTTATTTATTAAATCTTTATTGAACACAAAGGTACAAAAGGTGGACTTAACGCTAATGCATTCTCTACCAGTCAACCTTTAGGAAAAACAGAAAAATCAATTTTATTGCGATAGGCGCTACAAAAAGAACCTATAAATATATAAATACTACAATACATACACATACACATAACTTATATATAATACTATATATACATATCATATATATTAACAATTACACAAATACATACCTACATAAACTAAAAATGTGAAGATAATGACTAGTTCTGCTGCAACAAATTACCAGAGAGGTGCGTGTGGACCTTTTTCTTAAATAGATATCTATTTGAGATATCTTTGATGTCCTCGGGTAAGGCATTCCAGAGACGCGTAACTTGAAGAGTAAAGGAATTGTGCATAAAATTTGACCGAAAAAAAGGAATATGAAGAAGAAGAGTATGACTGGAACGAAGCTCACGGTCATGACTTTCAGACTGATAGGTAAATTTGTTATGTGTTTTTGGTGCAATAAAGTTTTACTTACTTACAAACTCGTACCTACCTCTTCTACCTTCTACCTCGTCTTTCTTCTTCATTCTTTCCAGACAGTGCGTGACCAAAATCGATGACAAGAATGGCATAAAGTCAAGCTGCTTTGACATAATTAAGATGACTAGGTATACTCTTATTTGCATTAAACGTGTCTTTCGTCGCGTTTGTAACTGTATTTCAAGTCGTTAAACCGATATAATCAGTCTGTCAATGCTTTTACATTAAGAAGCGTTTACACTTACCTTCATATGCATAAAAAATACTTTCTTAAATCAGTTAGTGACTTTGCCACCAATTTTTCTTTCGTGTTCGTGTGTCAACACAGGTGTCAGCTTTTTCATGCTGCAATATATACTATATATATAACATCTAACAAAATATACTGAAACTATTTTAAGGGTGGATTCAGTCCATGATACTGAACAACTTTCCCCAAGGAACATATATCGAAATATGAAAAATATTTTTTCACTTTGCATACAAACTCGGATCAGCTGATCGGGCAACTTGTATGGGAGGTCAAAAATTATTTTTCATATTTCGATATATGTTCCTTGGGGAAAGTTGTTCAGTATCATGGACTGAATCCACCCTTAAAATAGTTTCAGTATATTTGGTTAGACACTGTATATATTTTTTTACTATGAAAAATACATACAAAGAATACAAAAAATACAAGAATGTGCATATATATCTAGATAGGTACTCGTATATGCAAATTCTTTTAGAAAATTACTGAAATGTTATATTATATAAAATAAAAGCTAGAATTGTATTGTTATGCATGTGACATAGTATAACGACTGCCATGCAATGATGAGAATGAGATGACAGCTGGGAGTAACGGCTTAACATGCCTTCAGAAGAACGGAGGAGTTTGAGACATTTTTATGCCACTTACTTAATGACGACCTCCGTGGCGTAATGGTCAACACGCTAGTCCGCCAATCCAGAGGTTCTGAGTTCGATCCCCAGTCAGTCAAGTTGGAAAATGTCCTTTTTTAAATTGTCCTGGGTCTTGGGTGTTTATTTATATATGTATTTATTATAAAATATAGTATCGTTGAGTTAGTATCCCATAACACAAGTTTAAAACTTACTTCTAGGCTAGCTCAATCCGTGTGATTTGTCCTTATATATTTATTTATTGACTTATGGTTACCCATTCAAATGTGGAGCACACCCAGTATCACTTAACTTGCGAAAAGACTGAAGAATGCGTACTCCCATCGAGCCACAGAGCTCTTCTACTATCAATGTAATATATAAGTTAGTGGTGCAGACTTTATTATGTAATTGGTAGAACAAAACCGCAGTTGCAATTGGGATCTGACTACACATTTAACACATTGACGTCGAATCATATGACGACCTCCGTGGCGTAATGGTTAACACGCTAGACCGCAAATCTGGAGGTTTTGGGTTCGATCCCCAGCCAGGGCAAGTTGGAAAATGGCCTTTTTCAAATTGTCCTGGGTCTTGGGTGTTTATCTATATATGTATTTATCATAAAATATAGTATCGTTGAGTAAGTATCCCCTAACACAAGTTTAAAAAACTTACTTTGGTGTTAGCTTAATCAGTGTGATTTGTCCTTATAAGGTCCTTATATATTTATTTATTTATTGAAACACATTTTTCTGTTTATAACATTCGGAATCTATCCTGTTTGTTTTCTTTTTCAATTAAATTTTGTCAGTAAGTCCATTTAACTAGTCATTATCATCATCAGAGCGTATTCCTGGTTGCATCTTCAGCGGTAACGCTTCAGTGCCCGGGGTCCGCTATTTGACCTAGGTGATTTGACAAGGTTACTGATTTATACACAGAGCGACTGCCGTCAGACCTCCACAACCCAAAGAGTAGACTAGAACCAATCTCAGGATTAGATAAAAAGTTAAAATATGTAAAAGTAGCAATAGTATAAAAAACTATATCAAGTTCCTAAAAATAGCAAATACATTTAGAAAAACCATCAGATTTTTAGTAAAAGTAAAAATATAATTAGCGGATAAGAATAAAAACGTTGAAAAAGTCTCCGAGTAATCTTGTCGGAGGTAAAAGTAAAAAAAAAAAAATCTCAGGATTAGACCCAGGTTTAAATAACGGAATCATCTTTCTTTTGGGATAATCAGGTGATTCAAATGATTCCTGCAATATACTAACCAGACTGGAAACAACTTTTACCTTTTAACCAGTGGAATTTGAACCTACGGCCAAAATAACAAGGCAAACGCCTTGACCACTGGACTAAGGAGGCAGACATCAAGCCAATTTAACTAGCAACAAGCACATAAATAACAACATTTTATTTGGTACAACAAATCATATGTATTTAGCTCTAATCTCCATTCCGAACCCGTACAGTGTAAAACCACCTTACATTGTAATACTCGGTTGACATTCAATTGAAAACCAGTACAGCTACTATCAAATAAATGATGGCGAACTTAACAAATGGCTATAATCCATTACCATTTAATCTGCGATGCGATGAAGGGCTGGTCTCGTGGGTGGTATGGAATTTGCTATGGTTATCTCATCAGGTAGGGCTTTGTTGATACTTAATAGTAATTTCAATGGGTGCCGATTTTATAAAAATTAATGGAAGACACGTAAATAGCAAACTTGTAGATATATATACATATTATTACCAACTATTCACATAGATAAATGGCAGCACACAAATTATATCTTCTTCTTCGTCTAAGCGCGTTCCCGGTTGCATCCTCAGCTGTGCTGCTTCGGAGCCCAGGGTGCGCTTTCCTGCTTTTTCTTCTCCAAATATAACATGCATGTCAATGGTCACCAAAGGATGCCAAAGACCTTGCAAAATGGAGAAGAAATAGCCGGAACAGTTTAAATGATTTGGCTATAGTTTTATGACCGGCTGCACACAAATTACTAGTAAACCTGCGAAAGGTAGGTAATATCAGTCCAAACATTTGGTAAGTAAGTATTAAAATTTAATTATTGCTCCTACTTTGGTCTCACTTGTCTTTGCATCACCTTTCGGTTGACCGTTTACAATTTATTTTCATAAAATTGAATAAATACTTATTTTAAGTCAAAAACGCTATCTAGTTACCTATTAAAAAAAGAGAAGAGAAAATTGCTTTCTCTAAATTGTAGGTAATTATTTTATCTTTGGTAATGTCTTCTTCAGGGCTGCAGTATTTTCTATAAGAGCGCGCTTCAAATCGTTAGCTGTATTGAAATCTTGGAATAGAACATAAAACCGTGAGAAACAATAACTTATTGTACAGGTTAAGGCCGTACCTGAATTTTCCGAGGTCTAGTGCTGCTCCCATTTAAAATAAATCATTTCAAAGAAAACGGAGACATCATTTAAAATTTTGCAACTATCAAGTCCTAAGTTAAGTAAAGTTTAACGTTCTCACTTTAAACTGTAAACAGTAGTTCATTAAATACTTTGAAGGGTTATCTAGGACTTGATAGTTGCAAAATTTTAAATGATGTCTCCGTTTTCTTTGAAATGATTTATTTTAAATGGGGGCAGCACTGGACCCCGGAAAATTTAGTAACGGCCTTAAATGTACCAAATAAACCAAGCATAGTTTATAAGTACACTAAGCTCTGGCTGCCCTATTAAGGATGAAGACGTACATATAGACGTTATCCTTCAAAAGGCACCTAATTCATTACCGTTCAATGAGACGGCAATGAAAGCTCCATATCACGTGGGTGGTGGGCAATTAGCTTCGCTGTTGTGCTTGTCTTGTCTGTTAGGGCTTTGATGATAATAGTATATTTTGGTTTATTTGCTGGATTAATACTCTATAGATCATAAACTATTTCTTGATTCAACACACTATGCTGCCAAATTCAATTGACAGAAAAAAATATAATAAATAGATGAGATGATACAAATCACACTGATTGAGCTAGCCCCAAACTAAGTTGAAACTTGAGTTATGGAATACTAACTCAACTATGTTATATTTTAAAATAAATACATACTCGTATTGACAAGGGCGGGGCTTAGGCCCTTTCCCTGTACCGTTCAGTATTGTCAGGTTTTTGAATACGGGGACTTCATTCCCGCTTGTCAACTTGTAGTAGCGACACTCTGTAATAAATTGACTATACGAACTCCTTGGTTTGTTCTACGCCCACCTTAGTCGAACCCCGTAATATCGTATACAATTTTTACTTTAATAGATAAGGACAAATCACTGTGTAGTTCTGGGTCAGAATAGGACTACTGCATCACTTACTTAGATGTCGTAAGAGGCGACTAAAGGATAAATTGCACTTAAAGATCGTGCTTCAATAGCATTCCCAATAGTTGAAGTCAGGCAAGCGGCCGGGAGTCCGGTCGTAGAACTATAGCTAAATCGTTTTAATTTTTCCGGCTATTTTCTTCTACAATTCGATACATTTTTGGCATCCTTGGGTGACCATTGATATGCATATTATATTTGGAAACCCCATACTTAGAAACTCAAAAAATTTTTTTTCATCAAACCCATACGTGTGGGATATTTATGGATAGGTCTTTAAAAATGATATATTGAGGTTTCTACTCGTAATATAATTTTTTTTCTAAACAGCATAGTTTGCGCGAGAGACACTTCCAAAGTGGTAAAATGTGTGTCCCCCCCTGTAACTTCTAAAATAAGAGAATGATAAAACTAAAAAAATACATGATGTACATTACCATACAAACTTCCACCGAAAATTGGTTTGAACGAGATCTAGTACGTAGTTTTTTTTTAATACGTCATAAATCGTAAATGCAATAGAACTTTTATATTATGTTACTTGCTGCTACGGAACCCTTCATGGGCGAGTCCAACTGGCACTTGGCCGCTTTTTTTTTCGATTTTGAATGGATTTTGGCATCCTTGGCTGACTATTGACATGCATTTTATATTTGGAGAAGAAACAGCGGTAAAGCGCACTCTGGGCTTTAAAGCAGCTGAGGATGCAAATAATTAATTTATTAATTTTACACGCAATGTATACAAAACTTATTGACATGTAAAAGAGCCTGCAAAGGCTTAATTACTGGAAAAACATTTGAACTTTGAAATTGGTAATGAGCTAAGATGGAGAAGATAAGATTGTTTTAAAAAAAACTAGAAACAAAATTTATAATGGTGAATATAAAGAAAAAAGTGGACAAAAGAACTTTGAAACCACACTTTCTTTTAAGACATCTTTATTTTCGCTTCTAAAGTGAAATAGCAGACAAAAGTTTCAGCGCTCGTAGATCACGGTAAGCCTTAGATCCCGTCGGGTTGTGCGAGGACTGTGTCCAGGAAAAGATAAATGCGACTTTCCTACATATTTTTAGTGTTAGTGTCACCCTCGCGCCTCGTGGCCAGTTTAACATAAGATTTATTTGAGAAAAATGTTTTCTTTTGTTTTTTTAATTTTTAAGAATTTTATTGCTTATTAAATGGAGAGATTTAGTATTTTTGCTTGCGGCTTTAATAAATACTACTTACTAGATCCTAGCTACTCTTTTTCGATCAAATTAAACACAATAGAAAACTCCAGAAGTCCACAGCTGGGCATAGGCCTTCCCCAAGGTTTCATACATAACGACCTTTTACTAGCGGTTTCTATAAAATCATGCAAATATACTAAAGCTACCGACTAAGGGTTGGGATTGGGACACATCTATCAGCACGGAACAGCATTTTCCTATGCTGGTATCGTTTTTGTCGACGACGATGTCGAGACGTCAACGAAAGAGCGACGGAATGCGGCAGCATCACCGATTCCGCGACGTTCCGTCGCTCTCTCTCGCCCTAGCAAATGACGGTTCTGAACTACAGAAAAGGATAGCAGTATAGAAAAATGCTGTTCCGTGCTGATAGATGTGTCCCAACTGTCCCAACAAATGAATATGCAAATAAAATGATCAATCCAATACATTTATTCATTAACCCACTTTTCCTATTGTCTGTCTGTACTACCAAAATAATGTTCTTGTCCAGATAGATAGAACTAGTTTCATCAGGTTAGAGATAGCATTAGCAACATAAAACAAATATAAAATGGACTGGGAAGCTGTATTTTTTTTTATTTGATAAATTTTGGTTGCCATAGACGGCATATCCTACTGCACCGGACAAATCTTCAGCGAAATTGATATCGGAAACTTATGAACTATCTAGTGCTTCGGTTATTATTAGATGTAGTGATACACGTCGGTTACATTGGGATTGCAAGACACATTGCTACAACTCGTCGGAAATATCTGCGGACCTGGCTAGATGGCACCGCCTTCCAGCGAGGTCCGCAGACATTTCCGACCAGTTGTACCTAGAAATATGTGTTCTATAGTCTATGCTGAACAAGCCCGAGCCGCCTGGCGGACACCGCGCGTGCATCCGTCGCGAGAAAGCGATCCCTATCGCGCGGGCGCGGGGCACGCCTCCCCGTGACGGACACATGCGTGGGAGCACGCGACCGACACCCATTCGGGGCACTTTTGTATGGAACCGCGCAGGCTTCAGCGGTATTCCCGCTTATATTTTGTTAAGGCCGTTTCTGAATTTTCCGGGGTCCAGTGCTGCCCCCATTTAAAATAAATCATTTCAAAGAAAACGGAGACATTATTTAAAATTTTGCAACTACCAAGTCCTAGATAACCCTTCAAAGTATTTTATGAACTACTGTTTACAGTTTATAATGAGAACGTTAAGCTTTACTATGCACATTTGCCAAAAGTGGCCGTTTTTCGCAAATGTGCGTAGTAAAGCTTAACGTTCTCACTATAAACTGTAAACAGTAGTTCATAAAATACTTTGGTTCATTAAATTCAGGTACGGCCTTAATAGTATTTATCACTCACTCCTCGCGGCTTTGATGAAAACCGCTAGCGCAGCGGCGTTATATATTTTTTTTTATTTCATAATGTGTGAACGCACCAACAGTTTGGTGCAGTCTTTAGGAAAACCATCAAAAAGCTGACTGTTTGTATCGTCCGTGGGTCAGTTACTTCAAAGTAGTGCGTCCGTTCCTCCACATTTCCCTCGCCTGCTGCAACTACTGCGCGACTATACTCGTAATGTACTTTATCATGCAACCAGTCGTTGTGATTATCAATTAACTTACTCTGTTTACGCTATATTTCATGCGAGTGACTTGTGACTGGCCGGTGGTACATTCATGTATTCTAAGCGGTTTTAACTAGGCTGCGGATCGGAAACTTAGGCGATTCTCACATTGCCCCGCACTACGCAGCGTAGCTCGTGAATGCGTGTTCTAACGTTGCTTGTAAGTAGCTCCGTTTGTATAGAAAACATGCACAGTCCAACACAGAAAATGCATCCAGAAAACGCAACATGCAGCGTAATGCCAGTTGGAAAATGGACTCTTTCAATTTGTCCTGGGTTTTTGGTGTTTATCTATATATGTATTTACTATAAAATATAGTATCGTTGAGTTAGTATCTCATAACAGAAGTTTAAAAAAACTTACTTTGGGGCTAGCTCAATCAGTGTGATTTGTCCTTATATATTTATTTATTTATTTTTCTTTAATGCGTGGCATGGCACAGGGCGAAAGCGGGCGAACACACATTGCACGGGGCACGCGGCCGCACAAGAACGGGGGAGAGGTGCGGGGACGTGGAACGAGGACGCATATTGCAAGGGACCTTAGGAGATTCCATTCTGTATGTTACTCTTACTGTCTTCTGTGGCTGAGATCCATCTCGACAGACAGGACTCTCAATTAAAAAACTGCATCGAAATAGGTCTATTCGTCTTAGGAGCTACATACATACACACAGACACCCAGATACATAGATATAGGTACACAGAGACACAAACACGTCTAATTTATAACACCCTCCTTTTTCGTCGGAGGTCAAAAAGTAACTGGATCATGGCCTTGTCCTTCTATCTCTTGTGATTCTATGACGCGCTTGCTGCGTTTGAGTAAGTAACCAGCAATTTATTTTTTCAGTCATGATTTTACAAGTTATGTCAGAAGCCTTTGCTTCTGACATAACTTGACGAATGCAATATTTTAATATAAGTTGGACCAGCTTAATGTGCCTTCCGAAGCACGGAGGAGATCGAGAAAATTTTATTATTGTGGTCACCCAGCCACGTATGGACCAGTGCCGTTTAACTTGTGAAAGCACTAGTTATATAAAATTACTTAAATATCGTTATGTAGGTTCACTTTATTTATAGTTAATAATAAAAATAATAACTCAAAGAGTAAGCATTTATCAAGTGAAACATTTTGCCTACTAGTTGCAAAAAAAAACAGTTCAAGAATTTAAAAAAGACTAATATAATTTACATAGCAATCACAACTACTTCTTATATGTTTTGACGATTAAGTTTTACGACTTTGCCATGACTTCACCCTATAAAAATTAAGATAACCCACATTATAAAACCATTAAGTATCAATTACTATTAACCTTGTTAAGTTTTACGACTCTTTTAAACATCCTGTATTTTTATTTTATGTAAAAAGCTCTAGGATGTATGTATATTAAAATTATTTTTAAATAAGACTTTTATGATACCATCAACAGTATTTTAATTTTTACTACAAGTAGGTATTTTTTCCAAATAACTTCGACCGACTTTTGTCAATTTTATTAGTTAAAAAAACGACGGGTTGCACTCCGGGAGTGCCGGCAGAAGTGAAAACTTGAATATTAACGTTGTGCATTTTTGATATTTTGGAATGGTTACGGAATAATTTTGCACGAATTGCTTTAATTATCAGTATAAAAGTACTATCATTTATGTGGTTGAATACAATATTTATTTATTGCGCTATCGTACATAAACATGACAATTTATATTACATTTAAAAGTTTATCTCTCAGCTAAACGAAACAGCAGGCGCAGGCATACATTTTCGCCGCGCCGTAGAAAGAGAGGGGGATACTTCCTCTCCTACGCCGCGCCGGCTGTCTACTTTCCATCCGTCTTACGAATTTTTGATCAGGACACGTGTCCTGACGCGAGTTTAACATTTTTTACCCATTACAAAAAAGTGCACAACGCCGCTAAAGAAATTTTCACTTCAAAAATTCAGGTAGGCAATACTTAATTAATTTTTTAATAAAAAAAAACCTAATTTTGCAAAAAATTCTATGGGTGGGTTATAAGGACACAAACACACTGACTTGTAGCGGTATAACCACAGACAAATGCCTGTGAAAATTTGTACCTACAAGGCATCGACTATACAACTACAAGCATACGCTACTTTAGCACAGATTTAGAATCCAGGAGCCCAGATGATGAATGAGCGTGATAACCTAATATAAGCCATGGAGGTCGTCAAATCTTTAAAAGAAAACAAAACCTTTTCTTTCTATTCTCAAATCAATTCTATTGTGAAATTCTTTCAAACCTGCCATAATCTTTGTCAATAGCAAACAGTTTAATTGTCAGGCGACACTGTGATCTGATTTGCGAGGGAAAGTGATATCCCGTCACGATTATAGATGATCGACTCAATTTTAATCGATTGTCGAATACCGAGTTAGATTGGCGAACAAAGGGGAGATAGCATTCGTATTTGAGGTGAAAATAGATAAATTACGCGGCGTCGTGTTTCGAATAACTCGATAGTATCGATGCGAAATATTGAAACTGTAGATATGGCTCATTCATAAGTTATTAGTTTTAAGCAAGTATAAAAAATTTGGCGTTAAAAGCCTAAGACGTCACGTCTCAAGATAACCGTGTAAATTCAGGGTTTATTCAAAGATGCATTAAGACTGCAGTCTTCGACCGTGGGAATTTTTGATTGAACACCCGAATCTATATTTTCTATCTACACATAAGCATTGCGCTGTATCTTACATGCACCCTTGAGACGAATTCAGACGAATTCAGAAGCGTTTTCGTCCCCATATTTATTTGAGAATTTCGGAGAACTTTAAATTTTTCTATCTTTTTACAAAAAACATATTATTTTTATTTTATTGTACGTGTTTAAGCATGAATTGTTATATGTGTATTTTTTATTTTTTAACTCAGTCGTATGCGCAAGAAATCCGACGACGTATTTGCTTATATTTTCTTAAAAGTTTAACCTTTTTAACTAAGATTATGAATGAATTAAAAAAAAGAAAACTAAAATCTTCTCATTCACTTTTTAGGATTTTCCTTTATCTTTATTATTATTTCTCTGTAATTTTTACACAACTTCATGTTTTAAATTCCGTGTAAACAACAAAGACATGAACGTCGCGCACCGCAAAAAATTGAAACACGTCTCAGGTTATTTGGAATTAAACAAACTATTACAATGAAAATCAATAAATTGTCTTATTCACTTTTTTAATACTTAAATAAACTTTAATTTAACATATCTTAACATATTGTTACTAAGTTAGTTCAGCTCCAATCAGCTCCGAAAAAGCAGTCAAAATCACAAAAAATAAGGACTGGGCCCTTAATTTTGAAACTAATTTAATGTAGTAATTACAAGTTATTTATTCTTTTATCGCTACCTTACCGCAAAAATCACAGTCTTTTTCTGATATATCCATGAATGGCAGTAAACTTTTGATCTAAGAAAAGGGTAAAATCGTTTAGATTACTTATTTAAAGTTTAAAAAAACTAAGTTTAATTTGTTGCATATTGAAAAAACTTTTTTCTGAGTTTTTTAGTCATTACTGTTTTGCGACGTTGTGAAGTACTCAAAATGTAGTTTTGTTTGAGACTACGAGTCATATCTGTACATTAATTCTATTTTGCACTCTCAGCTATTCGGGCAATTTCTCGTTTTTCGATAAAACACGTGGTGTTGCGTGTTTGCCTCCGGTGACATCAATCGTTCAAAATGAGAACATTTATGTCCTTTGATAGCATACAATGCGCGACTGTAAAACGTCATTTTAAGTTATTATTAATTCTTACTTCATCACCGTATTTAACTGTTTAATATCACTCAACTTTATTGTTTTACATTACTCTCTTCATCTTTTATTTTTAGAACAATTCCTATCACCCAAAGGTAGCCTGTAGGAGATTGTCTTGGCGATAAAACCACCTATTGTAAACATATACTGTACATCTTCTTTTTCTTCTGCCTCATCCTTATCCCACTATTACGAGTATGTGGGGTCGCCACAGTACATATGTCAACTTGTATATCTCATTCTTTAACTTTGTTAAACTGTATGTAACTGTCGATACTGTACATACTCGTATTTTAAATATTATTGAAGTGAAAACATCCCTTGGCGTGTTAAGCATTTTTTGAGATGGGAAAAAACCATTGAACTCGCGACACTGTTACTGTAACCGACGCCTCTCAAGTTTTCACTTCTGTCGGCACTCCTGGAATGGCACTGTTTTTTGTATATGTGTTTTTGTTGCAATAAAGTGTTACTTACTTCAAGGTGCTGTTGGCACCAAACTTATTCTATTTTCAATCTTCCCGTCCACCATCATGCTAAAAGTGGCCTTTGGGTCTTGCAACCTTGGGCTCTGTCTGCTAAGAGCAGCAGTACCAAAAATACTCTGTCTGCCCCACTAGGAATAAAGACGTGATAGTTTAGGTATGTGTAAAATATTATTTATCATGAATACGATAAATCGCGTGACAAAGTATGTCTGTCACATTTAAGGTGAAGATATAGGCAAATGGCCTTGAAGGGTGAATAAATTGTTAACTCGTAAACATGGTGATAATTTCCATATTGCTCTTCGTCATGCACTAGATAGCCCTTTAAATTATTTTTATTGCCGTGGCCACTTTTGGCGGAGGCAAGTTTTAAAGCAAGACGGACTAATGTAAATACTTCCAAGGGTGGTTCATAAAATAATTTAAAGGGCTATCTAGTGCATGACGAAGAGCAATATGGGAATTATCTCCATATTTACGAGTTAACAATTTATTTCAAATGAGGGCGCCACTTCAAGGCCATTTGCCTCTACCTTTACCTTAATCATGGATAGTTGTACAATACACTACAATTACAATACAATTGATAATTAATTTCATTCGCACAATTACGTCCTTTTTAGGAAGGAGAGTACGTAAAAAGTGACAAAGGGATGTTGCACAACAGGCTAGGTCATGAACACTTCCCCAAAAATCAGAAAAAATATCATAAACCGATTAAGACGATCTTATATTTGTTTTTACGAGATCTTAATAGTGTACAAAAATACATTTAAAATCGCTTATTATCGTATAATGGCGATATCAGTATCGTACGTATGGCGTACGCAACCTGATTTAAACGTCACTCGCAGTTACTGTCAATGTCAAGTCAGTTGACATAATTGGTGTCGGCCATTTTGGCGGAATTTACCTAACCTTTATTACGATATTTTGATCCAAATCTACCATAGAAAGGCTACGAATTTATCGGATTTACTTATTAGGCATTGATACCAACCCAAAAATGCAAATTTCAGGTAGGTGTTCAGTGACCTAGCCGGCTCCCCATATATTTGTACAACAATCCCTTTATATTTACTTCATTAAAAAGTGTCGTGCAAGTTATTTCTCGATTTCAATAACTCGTGTGGCGTGACTCTCTCTGACATCGATCGATGGAAATGGGAACATTTAGTACAAGCTTAATTTATCGTTCGACATAATAGCGTATTTAAACATAGTGTTTTTTTTTCCAGGTAAGATCTCAAGGACTACTTACGATGATTAAGATTTAAGTTTGGTTGCTATCTGGCGTTGTAAAACTTGTAACTGAAAAGGCGGTAAGTCTTAGCAATATAAAGTAAGTTTCAGAGAATGTAATTATTAGTGTGATGTCGAATTAGATAATTAGTAATATTTGGTGATGTCATAATGATACAGAAGTAACTAGCTGAAACATTTATATATTTAATGCTATATATACATACTTAATAATGACTACGGTCGATGCAATCCCATTAAATATCAGTAAATAAAAAAAAATACGTTTCGCGTTAATTCCCGTGTGATTTTTAACGTCGCGATAATACAATATAGTGTATAAATTCTTATAAAAATTGCGTTATCCCACTACATCCATCTCATCCATCTCGATTGCCGGCGGTAGTAGCTGACGTCTTCACGGCACATAAATCCTACTTTCGCGCCTTGCCGTCTCCGAAAATATTGTATTCCACTGAAAAGCGCTTTATCTATAGTTTTTTATACCTTTGCTTTTCAGACAAAATTGGATAATACAATATGGTGTATAAATCCTCATGAAAAGTGCGTTATCCCACTACATCTATCCCGATTGCCGACGGCAGCTGACGTCTTCACGGCACATTAATCCCACTTTCGCGCCTTGCCGCCTCCGAAAATATTGTATTTCACTGAATTGGCCATTTTATGACTGCGTGAAAAATGTTAAACAGATTTGCATACAGTATACCAGGAGAATAATGCATTCTCAGTCCACATACATACAAACTTTTATTAGGTATGAGTTTGTATGTTGATGTCTTTGGAAAAATGCTTCTTCTGCACTAGCATCTAGTAACCAGCACTAAACTTAGCTGTAAGTAACGATTTGACGAAAATTGGTGCAAAACAAAACAAAATGACTATTATTAAGAGATATTATAAATATACTTAAAGATATTTTGAATTGAATTTTTTTTTAAACTTATTTATTTATAATTTATTTAACTAAAACTAAACTAAAATCTAAATTAAAAAATAAAACTGTTTTAAAAATCTAAAAGTTGATCATGTGGCATGGTGCCAAGAACACTGGCTGCAATCCCGCGCTGAATGGCTACTGCAATTCTCTGCGCGAGATATGAGCCAGCCCTCTTGTCACCAGCGGATTTGAATTGAATAGAACATTTTTAATATGTTCATACTTACGTAAGTATTTAAATTGGATAATAAATTTCCAAAAAAAGGTCCTCATACACGTATTAATAGTTAAACGTTGTATCATTACTATTATTATCTTAATGAATTTTAATTTTATTTACAATAATTAACAAAATTAAAATAAACTTTTGATGATTTTTTTTTGTTAAAGAAAGTTTACAAAAATCAAGCTTTGAAAAGAACTTGTTACTAACTATTATTATTAATTTTAGTTTTAATTTAAAAAAGCCGTTTGTTAAGGTAACGCGAATAAATGCTATAATTATACAATCGATTTAAATAACGTAAAATTTCACTGAGATAATATTCGATTACAGCAAAGACAAAAGGAACATTGTTATAAATTTACGTTATTATTATTCGTGTACATAATTTAATTGTTAAAGAGGTTTTTTTTCATGATTAAAGTATATACAATATATATGTAACTAATTATGTAAGTATTTTAGCTCATTTAAAAAAAAACACACAAGCTATGTTTTATAAAATTTACTTTTTTATCCGTTACATTAATTTAATTTGCGAAATATTAGACTGTCATCAAAGTAATTAAATTATAATAACCGTATTAACACGCACGTAAAACTATTATTAATGATCTTATTAATATTCTTGCCGCAGAAACTAATATTTTGCAAATATTTAAATATCAAAATATTAATGGCCATTTACCTAATGGTTTAGACATTATAACCCCTTTATAGCTAATGACTGATCTAAAATTTTAAAGATAATCATTAGGTAGTATTTATCAGTGACATTATCATATTCTCATACGTCATATCATCTTATATTTATTTATATTTATATATTATATCTTGAATACTGACTTTGGGTCATGAGTTTTCATTGCCGTCGACTTTATGTTTTTTTAATGGTATGGACCAAGTCATAAACAATTATATTTTTTAATCCCTGAAGAAAAAGGGGGTGTTTGACGTGTCTGTGTGACGGTGTGTGGCATCCTAGCTCCTTAACTAATAGTCTGACGGTTATTTTTATCGAAAGTCTCGTTTGATGAAAATTGGTTCAGCCGTCCGTAAATTATTGGGGGTAAACGCTTGAAATTTGGGGGTTTTTTAATTTGTCTGGCCAATTAACTTGTATAGCATATATTGGTGTCTGAATACAAAAGCCCCTTTACCTACCACTTGATCCTGTTTATGTAATAAAATAGGCCTTATAATATTAAAAGAAAAAAAAGGCCAAAAATACGAAATAATTCATATAAACCCTCATTATAAGCGAAATTGTTACAACGCGATAAACGTAATGAGTTTGGAACGAAAAAAGATTAAAAGCGTCTCGGTACGCCTCTTCGAAATTTTATAGGCTTTGTGTGAAGAGAAAATACATAAATTTCGCTTTGCTGATTTGCTGTCGACCCCTACTACGCTTTTTATATTTACCAAGTTATTTGTGTAAGTTACCAACACTGGTGTCAACTTTTTTGAAGCTGCCTTAAGGCATCTGACATAGCTTAACGACTGCGATATAATAATGACAGTCGGGACTAACGAATTCACGTGCTTTCCGAGGCTCGAGAATTTTTTATGCACCCATCCAAGTGTGGATCACACCCGGTGTTGCTTAACTGGCAAAGGATTAGCAATGCTTACTAACAGGGCTACCAACCAAGCTCCTCGTCTATATTTTCCATTAAAGTAGGTTTTTTAAAAATGCACTAGTTAATTAGATACCTTAGTTCTAAAATACCTACCAGCCTAGTAACAGTGCAATAAAATAAATAAATAGATAGGGACAAATCATACTATTTGAGCTAGCCCCAAAGTAAGTTTAAACTTGTGTTTTGGGATATTAACTCAACGATGCTATATTTTGTAAAAAACGCATAGGTAAGTATATAGATAAACACCAACAATTTATTTGATATACGAGTATTTATATCTGCTATATTTAAATTCCTGTTTCTTTTGCATAAATGTCATATGACTCAGATTAAGTTAGAGATAAACTTAGAAAAAGAGAATAAGCAGAGGAACCAATATGATGATCACGATGTTTTCCTTCATCGGAATCGAGTAGTTGAAAATAACTGCGCATGAGTACAAGCTCAGAGGTTTAACTCGTGCCAAGTGTGAATCGCACTTGTGCCGCAAAGACGCCCAGCCAGTATCTAAACCGCTTGGCTACCATACCCAGCTTATACCACAATAGTGTCTACTGAAAGTGAATTCGTGAATGAAACTTGGAGTAAGTTTCATTCACGAATTCACGTTCGATATCGATATTGTTTCGATTAAAGAGTAGGGGTCACTGGGCATAGTTGTAAATATCCCGATTTACGACAGAAAGTTTCGGTTTTCCAGAATTTGGGCGCTGTTAAGCAACGGAATGGTTCGGGGAACCATCAATCTTGAAAATGCCTCGACAATTGACCCATAAAGCTGTGTAGCTGCCACCAAAAATGGTAAATTCAAGAGTACAACTCGTAAATAAACCAGTCAAGTGCGAGTCCGACTCGTACATGAAGGGTTCCGTACACGGAGGTATAATATTTTAAAAACACATTTCTTGTTCTACGACCCCTTTTATTTTTAACTTTATCTTATTTTTAACCGTCTTCAAAAAAGGAGGAGGTTATCAATTCGACTGTATGTTTTAATTTTTTATTTTTTTTAATGTATGTTTGTTATGCGATATCTTCGCCAATTGTGAACCGATTTTGATAATTCTTTTTTTATTTGTAAGCCCTTACTACCACATTGGCCCCATTTTAATTTGGTGAAGATATGATGAAGAACTTTGAAAATATAGAAGAAACTCCTAAAAAAAAATTGAAGTCGGTTGTATTTTTTGTTAAAAATTTAATTATAGTATTTGTTGTTATAGTGGCTTGCGCTAATACATAATCGGTGAAAATTTCAAGTCTAGACACTTGAAATTTTATTACGGTTTAAGAGATATAATCCTGTGGCAGACGGATGGACAGACGGACAGGCAGCGGAGTACTGAGACTCCACTGACTGTCGTTATATAGGGTCTCGTTGGCACCCTGTGAGTACAAACCCTTAAAAAGTATCAAGTATTCTATCATCTTCTCCTGCACTGAATGCATGGAAGCAATCACAATTAACATCAATTGCAATATACTCGCATACTACTGGATTTTACGAGATTTTATTTTGAATGACTTTTTAAATGATTTGCTTTCAGTTATGTGATGATTTGAGTGAGCAGCTGAACCGATCAAAGTTAGAAATAGATTCTTTCCGCCAATGTGGTGATACGTATGAGCAGACCCTCAGACGTACCACTGAATTAGAAAAGGAGTTGGGCGAGGCATACAGACAAATTAATAGCTATGAGCAAGATGCCCAGATGCGTCAGTCAGCAGAGGTGTCCAGCCTATATGACCAGCTCATTGATAGTGTCGCTATGTCTCCCTCAACTAATTCTCCAGTTATTGATCTCACTAGTGAGACATCATCGAGTAGTATTGATTTAGATATCTCAAAATCAATGATTAGTCATAACCAAGTTAAAAAATATGTAAAACTATCCAAAAAAATTAAGAAAACTAATAATAAATTAAAAATTAATCTCAGGAAATCATGTTTATTAAAATCCAGTTCATTAAATTGTAAATTGCAGTCAGAGTTAGAGTTATGTAATAAACAATTGGCGGAAAGTCAGGAGTCATATGAGGACAACAGGGTTAGACTTGAATCTCATATTATTAAGTTGCAGGAGGACTATTCCAAATTATTCTCTAAGTATGACCTCCAACAAAAACAAAATACCGAACACATGCTGACTGTGGAGAAATTGATTAACGACAGCAGGTACAATCAAGAAACTCTTGATTTATTAACTAAGCAATGTACCTGCGGGCAATTCACCCAGCCCACCATCAGTGTCTCCACACCAGAGCTCTCTCCTTGTGACGGTAGTTTGTGTAGTAATGTGTCTGATTGTGTTGACTTTATTGACCCTCCATGTAATACAATAGTATTTTCTGACAGTATAGGTCGCAATATGGGTTGCATGTTAAACAAAATTCTAGATAAAACTTGTATAAATTACTGCTTCCCGGATGCAACCTATACTCAAATTTTAGATAAAATGAAATCAACCAAACTGAATTGTAAATCTACTGTTGTATTATTAATAGGCAATAGTAACAAAGTAGGAAAGAAAGAAATAATCAGCTGTATGGATTATTTATCTGAACTAGAAGTAAGCAAAATAATATTATGTGCGTTCCCATATCTACATTGCCAGTCTCCAAAAACTAACAAAATCATACACTATCTCAATACTTTGATACATAATATGACATGTCGTTATAGTGATAAATTAGTGTTTTTTGACACTAACAATTTTATAAGTGAATGTCATGTGACAAAAGATAATATTTATCTTTCAAAATATTTTAGACATAAGATTGCTACATTGATAGCAAATAATATTAATTTTTGGACGAGTTTACATTGTAAACAAGATTCTAGTTTTAAGACACCTACAGACTTACCAAGTTTATGTAACGGTAATTCTGTAGACTTGACGACAGATTTAAACTGACCATTCAGACAACGGGAAGGCCTCATGAATTAAGAATACTTCATCAAAATTTAGAAGGTCTTTCCGGCAAAGAATTATTAGTAGAATTAGTTTTAAAAGAAATGGATGTGGACATTTTATGTTTGACTGAACATTGGCTGCATGAGAGTCAGATGATGTTCAGCCTAAACAACTATAATATTGTTAGCTGCTTTAACAGAAAGTCTGCTCAACGAGGGGGTTCTATAATTTTTATAAAAGATTCTTTCCGTAGCAAAGAGCGGAAGGATATTGTCAGACATTCTGTTGAGCGCTGTTGTGAGGTGGCCTGTGCCGAGCTTGATCATCATATAATTGTTTGTGTATACAGTCCACCAGATAGTAATTTCAAAAGTTTTTTAAAAGCAATGGACCAGGTCCTTAAGTCCTGTTCAACTAGTAAAAAGAATTTAATTATTTGCGGTGATTTTAATGTTGATATTTTAGTACATAATCCAAAGAGCACACAATTCCTAAATCTTTTTAAGTGTTATGGATTAGAAAACTTATTTTTTGAGCCAACCAGAATTACAGCTACATCTGGCACATGTCTTGATAATTTTTTTAGTAATATTCAATATTGTGATAAATCTGTTATCAACAAATTGCCTTCAGATCATTCTGGTGTATATGTAGCTTTTGTCAAAGAGTCCACCAGTAATTTGAGAAAAGATAAGATCTTGTGTAGACCGATTACTTCTAAAAACATGAGGTATAATATTTTAATATATAGATACATAAGTAGAAAAAGGTTATATGATCTATATGCCCAAAAACAATATAACTTTAATCCTTCTTTTATAGAATATGTTAGAAATTATTCTAAAATATTTAAAAAAGTTTGTAGACGAGCCAAGTCGAATAGTATTAGCAAAAAAATAAATAATGCTCCTAATAAAATTAAAGAAACATGGAGTGTCATAAATAAGGAAACAGGTAAAAATAAAACCAAAGAAAATATTTGCCGAATCAAATGTAGTGGTAAAAATACTTCAAAAACTGAAGAAATAGTAAATATGTTTGATGATTATTTTACTAACATTCCTTTGGAACTCACTTCTAATGTGAGTTCTAGCGCCCAGCGTGCTGAGGCTTTGCTTAAGAGTAATGTTAGCCCTTGTGATTCTAAATTTAATTTTAAGCATGTTAGCCCTAGCGATATAATAGATGCTTTTAAACAGTTAAATTTTAAAAAATCAGAAGATCACTGGGGCATGTCAGTAGCCGTAGTAAGTCATATTATACACATAATTGCTGCCGATTTAGCTTTCATATTTAACGAATGTATTGATGAAGGCATATTTCCTAACTTAATGAAATGTAGTAAACTAATCCCCTTATTCAAAAAAGGAGAAAAAACAGACCCTGGCAACTACATACCTATCTCTATTCTGCCAGTTTTGAGTAAGGTGTTCGAAAAGATAATGCTCAATCAAATGCTACTTCACTTTAAGACCAATAATCTGTTCCATAGCCAACAATACGGCTTTACTGCTGGAAAATCGACCACCGATGCAGGAGTAGCACTTATTACTAATATCTACGACGCGTGGGAAAACAGAAATGATGCAATTGGATCATTTTGCGATCTTTCTAAAGCATTTGATTGCGTTGATCATCCAACACTTTTGCTCAAATTTCGTCAATACGGTTTTGATGATAAGTCAATTAAATTAATAGAATCTTACTTAACAGATAGGCTTCAAACTGTTGATATAAACGGCGTAAAATCACACGGGTCTAATGTGAAAATGGGCGTTCCCCAAGGTTCAATTCTAGGACCGTTCCTTTTCTTAGTTTATGTCAATGACTTGCCTTACATGGTTGAGAAAGAGGCTGACATGGTGCTGTTTGCTGATGACACCTCGCTAATATTTAAAATAGATCGACATAACAGTGATGCTAGCGCGGTGAACAGCACCTTATCTTTAATTTCTGATTGGTTTTCGGCCAATAACCTCATGTTAAATGCGAACAAGACCCAATGCATTCGATTCTCTCTTCCTAATGTGAATCAAGCCTGCGTTGACATACTAATTAATGGCCAGAAACTTGATCTGGTTGAAAGTACTACCTTTTTAGGAATCACAATTGATTCGAAACTTCAATGGGGCGCTCATATAACTAAACTTTCTAATAGGCTTAGCTCTGCGGCTTACGCTGTTAGGAGAATAAGACAATTGACAGATGTAGCAACTGCTAGACAAGTCTACTTTAGTTACTTTCACAGTCTAATGTCTTACGGGATACTTCTATGGGGGAATGCAGCCGACATTCAGACTATTTTTCTTTTACAAAAAAGAGCAATTCGTGCTATTTACGGTTTAGGATCGAGAGACTCACTGAGGGAATTATTCAAGGAAATAGGTATACTTACTTTTGCATCACAATTCATATTTGAAAATATAATGTATGTAAGGAAAAATATTTCCATGTTCAATAAAGTAAGTGATTTTACAGATAGAAATTTACGTAATAAGAATGACTTAGTTAGCCCGTATTACAGGCTGAATACAGTCAGTAAGTCTTTTATGGGGAAGTGTATACTTTTTTATAATAAATTGTCAGAATCGGTCCTTGATATGCCAGACAGAAAATTCAAAGCTTATGTAAAGAAAGTACTTTGTGAGAAGGCTTATTATAGGACCGATGACTATCTTAAAGAGAAAAAGGTCTGGCTTGAGCTTGGCGCGGGTCCCTCTTAAAGGTTTGTATATATAGACATGTCATAATTTAGGTACATTGGTACATACTAAATTTACAAATTGACATTATTTTAAATTTCGTAATTCTTATAATTCAATTTAATTATGACATAATAAACAATGTAATCTCTGTCCATCTATATAACTAATTTTAAGTTTTTAGTTTGTTAGTTGACGTCTTTGGAGAAAACGTGCAGTGCAGTTTGTTGCCGCTTCTTCTGCACTTGCGCCTAGGAAGCGGCGTAAACTTAGCTTTAAGTAACGATTTGACGTCAACATTTGTGCAAAACAAAACAAAGTGACTATTATTAAGAGATATTATAAATATCCTATGATAATAAAGATATTTTGAATTGAATTGAATTGAACTCTCTCTATATGCTAATACTGGGTGGCGCAAAAGTACTGGCACTAAAGAAAATACTTTTATTTTTTTTATATGACATTTTCTGTCATTCTGTTGTTGAAAATTGTGTAGTGAACAAATGTAAAATACACTGAAAATAAACATGGACCGTTTTACTCCCCAAGAATGTGGAATAAACACTATGGACTTAGTGAGGGACGCTTTTCCAGGCCGAGTTATCCCTCGTTTTGGCGATTTGCCTTGGCCTGCAAGATCACCCGATCTGACCAGTCCAGACTTCTTTCTTTGGGGTTTTTTGAAATCTCGGGTGTATGTGAACAAGCCACAGACTCTCGCAGCTCTAAAAGAAAACATTCGTCAAGAAATAACGAACATATCGCAGGAAGTGTTACGGCAAGTTATGCAAAATGTCATAAATAGGGCTCAAATGTGTATCAACTCTGGAGGTCACCATTTAAAAGACATCATCTTTAAATCCTAATGGTACGAAATTTAATGGCACAAATATACATTTAAAAAAACCTAAATCTAGTTTTCTAATTTAGAAAAAATGTTATAGCTGAACCAAATAGGGTCTTTACTTTTGCGCCACCCAGTACAAATATATGTTTATTAATGCCACAAAGCTTCGTCTTATCTTGCAATACAAAAATTATGACCGTTATTAAATATTACAATCATCGTATAGATTTTTTTAAATCAACGTTTATCATTTGTGGCTTAGAAATGTTTAAACACGAGTACATAATATTTTATATTTCGATCGCGAATTTTATCTAGGAAACTGAAATTTTTACGCGTAAGTCCGTCAGTCGTAGACTATTTGTATTGATGATAAATATTTTTAAATAAATAAATATAATTAAAATATCAGTCTACAATATATGCAAAAAAATTATATTACTAAGCTCAAGTGACAAGACATAAAAAAATCCGGGCCCACTACCCGCCCCTGAATTAATTTTTTTTTTAATTCAGGGGCGGGTAGCGCTATTAGGGTCTAGAGACCTTTTTTAAAATTAAAATTATTCAGGGGAAGATGGGTATACATTTACCTGATACATAAATAAAAAATAGAAATATTTTTATTTTATTTACTGATTAAAATTTGATTGTTCTACAATTAAAAATTGTACAATACATTTATTTATTTACTAATTTATGTACACGGACAATATATACAGAGAATAAATAAACAAAAAGTTGTACAAAGTTGTATATTTTTTGCGTCGGGAGTTAAAATTGTCATGTACTCGTAAGTTTCGCTTCCGTTCTTACTTGCGATCACTGAACTGCCTGGGTAAAAAACTTTAAAAGCAATGAATATGAGATCCATGTGAACAACTTGACATTAGGGAACCCACCAAGGCACGGTAAACACTTGACATAAACGTACACACACAGACGGCTTTTAACTAGATTTTAATAGGATTCTAATGAAAATGTAAACTTTCTAGCTCGGTAATTGATACAGGTGTATTTAGCCGTAGCCAGTAAACTGCCACCATCGTAAAAGTGTTCCTGGGAGTCGTAAAATGACTTTCTCTGGTTTTAGTGCGAGTTTGAGCTGCATTTTGACGATGTGCGATAATATATTTTATTTTTTGATACATATATTTACCTATATAAAACGCTTAAAGTACTCAACTTTACCACCAAAAAAATGGAGCTTCACAATATTAATTATGCAAACCGGAAAGCTACCAAATAAAGACCAGAAATTATGGTACTCGTATTATGAATTTAGAAGAACATAATGTTTGCCAAGTGGATTGAGGTAGGCAGGTCAAGAGTAAACTAAAAACTTAAATATAAATAAATAAATATATGTTTGACATTGAAATTGTATATCGTCTTCAAAATCAAATCAAATATTATAAATCTCTTTTTAAAGAATAGTTTTTTTTTTATATAGGTATTCTTAAAAAAACTAACTGAAGAAGTTCTTAAAAGCTACAGCCCTGATAAGAAACCTGTGGCTTAACAAAATTATTATATCTCTTGAATACGAAATAAACATTATGTCTCGCAATGAAAAGTCTATCTTTGCAAGTTTTCGTTTTACATTTTTGCATTAAACAGAAAGTTATTCGCGAGTTGATATTATTAAAAATACTAAGTGAAGAAGTTCTCAAATGCTACAGCCCTGATAACAAACCTATAGCTGCACATTTTTTTTATCTGGATACAAGATAAATATTATGTCTAGCAATGAAAAGCCTTTCCTTGCAAGTTTATATTTGCAAGTATTCATGCTACATTTTAGCAATGAACAGAAAGTTATTCTTATGTTAATATATTTTTAAATTCTAGGTGAAGAAGTTCTCAAATAGTACAGCCCTGATAAGAAACTTGTGGCTACACAAAATTATTGTATCCCGAGATACAAGATAAACATTGTGTCTCGCAATGAAAAGCCCGTCCTTACAAGTTTATATTAGCAAGTTTTCGTGCTACATTTGCATTGAACAGAAAGTTATTCGCGTGTTGATTGCGCAGAGCAATCGGCTGAGTTTGTAAAGCTGTGGTAGCTGATTTACAGTAAGAGAGGCCATTCAGCGAGAAATGTTTAACATCTCTCTTTGAATACATAATTTCTTTGATTTATTCATGGAGAGGCTGTATCGATTAGCGATTTGATTTAGTTTCTTGAAAGAGATTAAAAAGCCGTCTAGGTTTGCATTGTATCACGTTTATATACTGAAACTATTTTAAGGATGAATTCAGTCTATAAAGTATCATTTATTCTATATTTATTTTATATATAGGGCCAAATCACACTGATTGAGCTAGCCCCAAAGTAAGTTTTAAACTTGTGTTATGGGATACTAACTCAACGATACTATATTTTATAATAAATACATATACAGATAAACACCTAAGACCCAGGACAATTTGAAAAAGGCCATTTTCCAACTTGCCCTGGCTGGGGATCGAACCCAGAACCCTAATTCATAACTCATAAATTCACCCTTAAAATAGTTACATAGTACATACATAGTCCTTGGGGAAATTTGTTCAGTAGAACAACTTTCGAAATATGAAAAACATTTTTTTGCTTTCTATACAAACTCGGATCAGCTGATCGGTCAACTTGTTTGGGAGGCCAACATTATTTTTCATATTTCGATAATGTTTCTTGAGGAAAGTTGTTCAGTATCAGCATATTTTGTTAAACATTAGGTATATAAACTTTTGTTATCATACTATCATGTATTATATTTGTGGTAGACAGAACTAATAATCACAAGCTGTAAGGCTAGATTCAAGGTGAAGGTATAGGCAAACGACCTTGAAGTGGCGCCCTCATTTGAAATAAATTATTAACTCGTAAATATGGAGATAATTTCCATATTGCTCTTCGTCATGCACTAGATAGCCTTTTAAATTATTTTATGAACCACCGTTGAAAGTATTTACATTAGTCCGTCTAGCTTTAAAACTTGCCTCCGCCAACAGTGGCCACGGCAAGTTTTAAAGCTAGACGGATCACCAATAATAGTTTCAACGGCAGTTCATAAAATAATTTAAAGGGCTATCTAGTGCATGACGAAGAAATCATCACCATATTTACAAGTTAACAATTTATTTCACACTTCAAGGCCATTTGCCTATATCTTCACCTTAACGAGATTATATTATAAAATAGGAAACAAAAATAGTGACAAGTTCCATCGCCTTTTTAGAACGATTCTTATTGTTCGTTTTACGATGTCATAGAATTCCCACCAAAATACCGTCCTAGCCATTTAGGAATCAACGATAATTTGCCTATCAAAAGTTTTCCACCTCGTATTTTCATGTTATGCATTTTGAGTAGATGTATAAATAAAATTGTCAAGGTCAATTTTATTAATGAAATGTACTTGTGAAATGTATAAATAAAATTGTCAAGGTCAATTTTATTTATACATTTCACAAGTTTGAGCATAAAGCTTTATTACAAGATAATACTTATTTGTAATATTTAATTTACTTCCGGGTGAATAAGTTCAACATCTTTTTATTTGATTTTACTTTAAGTTAGTAAGATTTTATAGAACCAACTCTTCTTCTTTTTCACACATCACATAGGATTTAAAATCAGATTTGGCATAGAGAGTGGCGCCCCTAGTTTTCGAGAGTTAGTAGTCTGTACAAACATTTGTGAGTCAATATAATATAATATATTCATACATATTTATTAATTGAAATCTCCCACAGCGTATATCTTTTGGAGTAGTTTTCACTAACATGTAGGGCATTTCACCGGAAAGGTTATAGTGTACCGTTTAAAGCCAAGAGGACTGCACCAGTAACCTATAAAGAATATAAAAATAATGAGTAGCATTTTCAAGGAGGCAGCCCTAATAGGTGTGGCGATGCGTGATAGCCGTAGAATGCAGACTAATTTAAATGATAACTTGTTATTACTTAAACGACCGAAGGAAATACATTTCATTTGTAGATCAGCGATTATTACGAGTTATAAATGTAGCTCTTAATCAAAATTGGTCTGGGACTTGCGAAAGTGTATAAAGAAGATATACTTATAGGTGATTATTAACCTCGTAGTATTTATTAAAAAGTAAAATAAAAAAAACCAAAAATATCAGCAGCTGATATCTTTATTTAAACGAAATGAAAGGAAACGGAGATATCATTCAAAATTTTGTCTCTACCAAGTCTCATTTACCAAAAGTGGACGTTTTTCGCAAATGTGCGAAGAAAAGCTTCATGTTCTCACTTTGAAATGTAAACAGTATTTCATAAAATAGTTTGAAGGGTTATCTAGGTCTTGGTAGAGACAAAATTTTAAATGATATCTCCGTTTCCTTTGAAATTATTTATTTCAAATGAATGATCACATGAATTTTCCGAGGTCCAGTGCTGCCCACTGGACCTCGGAAAATTCATGTATGGCCTTAATAGCGGTATCTGAAAGAGAAAAATAAATAGGCATCTTGAAAAATATGACATCAGTGTTGACCACTTACACACTCGAAAAACAAAACCACTCAAAATCATTTTAGTAGTTTTCACAAAATTAAGTTCTAGCTGGTTTTATAATTAGACGCTTCAATTATCTATGTCTTTCTATATGCTCTTGTCAGCAGAGTATAAATCCTCTTATGTGACTAAGCATCTATGTGTATATGCCCTTATACATCACAAAGTCGATCGGGTTAATAGCTGGCATCTTGATGTCTGTTACAGGTCCTTGATACGTCGAGGGTACTCGACGCGATCCAATTATGGTCAGAGATTTCAAGTTATTGACGTTATTGGCAGACTGAGATATTATGTGACAAGTTGCTAGTATCTTATAGGCGTTAGAGTATATGACGTCTAACAAAATATACTAAAACTACTTTAAGAGCGCGTTCAGACGACACGCGCGCACGAGCGCCGATCGCGTAGAGCCAGCTTTCAATAAGAGTCCGCGTCGCGAACGCACAAAGAAGAAATATTGGAATAAAATGGTTATCTATTGTAATATAAAGTTTAAAATATCCCGATATAAAATAGGCGACGCGGGCTCTGCTCGTGCGCTGTGCGATCGCGACGCGTGCGCGACGCTGGTACTACGTACTAAAGAGGGAGCGATGCTTACGCGACATTCTCTAAGGAACATATTTTATATCGACATATAAAAAAAATTTTTGCTTTCCATACAAACTCGGATCAGCTGATCGGTCAATTTGTACGAGGCCAAAAATTATGTTTCATATTTCGACATAAATGTTCCTTGGGAAAAGTTGTTCTGTTCAGTATCATGGCCTGAACTTACCCTTAAAATAGTTTCAGTATATTTTATTACACGTTAAGATAACATAAAAGAAAATCGTAGAGGTAGAATGTACCAGCTGTTTCATTCGTTGCGGCTAGCAACTCATCACTATTTTGATGCCCTTTTTCCATATTTACGCTCACCAATGCGCTAAACGTGGCCTTTGGGATTTGCGGACCTGGGCACTGTGTGCCCCGTTAGGGTTGGATCTCATCTATCAGCACGGAACAACACTTTCCTATGCTGCTGCTGAAGCGTTCCGTCGCTCTCTCCCACTCTAGCAAATGACGCTTCTGAGCGACAAAAAAGGATAGCAGCATAGGAAAGTGCTGTTCCGTGCTGACAGATGAGATTGTGATAGAGTATCTGTTTCTATAAATGTAATTTATAAAGGTTAATTTCAAAGGTCAAGAATCATTTCCCAGGTGGTCTTCTCTCTGACCCAGAATGCCGATTGGGATTCGCGCTTTGTTTCTATACATCTTCAAACAGTGGGCTGAAGATTTAGTAGTATTGAACTGCGAAATAATGGCAATAAATAACAGTCTACCGGGCGTAGTTCAGCCCAGCCTGGGATTCCATGATAGAGCCGAGTATTTGGAATACAGTAGATAGGTATCTAATTAATTTTGAGTCTTAAGGTGAAGATATAGGCAAATGGCCTTGAAGTGGCGCCCTCATTTGAAATAAATTGTTAACTCGTAAATGTGGAGATAATTTCCATATTGCTCTTCGTCATGCACTAGATAGCCTTTTAAATTATTTTATGAACCACCGTTGAAAGTATTTACATTAGTCCTTCTAGCTTTAAAACTTGCCTCCGCCAAAAGTGACCACGGCAAGTTTTAAAGTTGGACGGATCACCAATAAAAGGGCTATCTAGTGCATGACGAAGAGCAATATGGAAATTATCACCATATTTACGAGTTAACAATTTATTTCACACTTCAAGGCCATTTGCCTATACCTCCACCTTAAAGAGTTTTCTTTTCCTTTTTCATTACCTAGTGGTTATATGAGAGAAGTAGACCTCGCGAGCCCTAATAATCATGCAATAACCGACACTTTCGTTTTCTCCTCTAGTATAAATTTCAAAAAACAAAGTCCGTCGATATATAGCGCTACAGCGAACTTCCCCCTTTTATATACAAAGTGGACGGTAACCCGTAATAAATCGAACCACGGGCTATACTAGATGACTAAAGTATAATTAAATTAAAATAAAGTTCTAAAACCCAAAAAAAAATTCGGCATTCCCATACAAATCGCCCGGGCCGCACACTTTTAATGGAAATGTCAAAAATTATTTTTGTTCTTTGGCTGTTATTTTAATTTGATTATACTATAATGGTCTAGTATAGACCGTGGTTTGATTTATTACGGGTATGTTCTTTCCACGTTGTATACAAGGCACTTCTTCAGGGAAACTTTAAAAAAATACATTCAAATAACTATTATATTATATGTATATTGAGAGTAAAGGTTCAAATCAACCCCATGCAACCAAAAAAGAACACTTACTTTATATGAAAGAATAAAATATGGAAACGAAGGAATAACTTAACAATTTCTTCAAATATATAATTCCGCGCCTGATACCGCCGCTGGTGACAAGAGGGCTGGCTGCTTCTTTTCTCAACGAATTAGCATAGCTATTCCAAGAGAAAACGCAGCCAGCGTTCTTGGCACCATGCCGCAAGGTCGTAATCTCTTAGATTTTTAAACCAGTAATTTAGACTAGGTTATTATTTTTATGTTTATTTTGTAGTTTAATTTCAATTGTATTTTATTTCTCAATACTTGTTGTATTTGGCAGAATTCTGAGGTAAAATTTTATTTATTTCTCGACAAGCCTAATAATATGGCTGATTAAGCATCGCAGTTAAATGTCACTAAAGTTATAACTATTATTTTATATTATCAAGTTGTCAAACGAGATGCCGCGCAGTAACGTAAAGTTTTTACTACGTGTATTAAAACAACAAGTTAATATGGCCTTATACAGACATCTAGACATGCGATTTGATACGAGTAATTAATATTTAACGATATATCTTTTTGAATTAGTCAGATAAGTCGACTAGTTTTTGTTATATATTTTAAACAATAATAGCACACGCTAAAATTAATATTTTGTCTGTTTTTTATTAGCTTGTATTTAGCATGCCCCGTTTCTTGTTGTTTTTAGGGTCAAATCTTGCAAGTTGATGACAATGCAATATTATTATGACAAGAGGCTGACCTAATGATGGAGCCGGAAGGTAACTATAGATAGACTAGAGTAATAAAACGACGCAATCCCATCGAGTTTGGGCTTATTACTTTGTCTAGACAAGTTCCTAGGGCCCAAAACAAAAATTGTTTTTTTTTTTAAATAAATCTTATTTTTAAGACTAGCTAGATAGTGGTAATAGTAAATTCTTTGCACGCATTTCCCTTAAATGTTTGCTCGATGGCACAGCAGTGCACTCTTGCGCTAGTACATAAAAAGCAGTGTTTCTTAACCTGTATGTGTTACTAATACACAAAAACTATTAAAAAAAGGCGGCCAAGTGCGAGTCGGACTCGACCATGTAGGGTTCCGTAGCAGCAAGTAACATAATATAAAAGTTCTAAAGGTAAATTGCGGTTTACGATTTATGACGTATTAAAAAAACCTACTTACTAGATTTCGTTCAAACCAATTTTCGGTGGAAGTTTGCATGGTAATGTATATCATATATTTTTTCACACATTTTACCACTTTGGAAGTTTCTCTCGCAAAAACTATTCTGTTTAGAAAAAAATTATATTAAATTCCTCAATATCATTTTTGAAGACCTATCCAATCCATAGATACCCCACACGAATTGGTTTGATGAAAAAACATTTTTTGAGTTTCAGTTCTAAGTATGGGGAACTCCCAAAATTTATTGTTTTTTTTTCTATTTTTGTGTGAAAATCTTAATGCGGTTCACAGAATACATCTACTTACCAAGTTTCAATAGTATAGTTCTTTTAGTTTCGGAAAAAAGTGGCTGTGATATACGGACGGACAGACAGACATGACGAATCCATAATGGTTCCGTTTTTTGCCATTTGGCTACGGAACCCTAAAAATCATTGTCATTTGTTCAAAATTTCTACCGTTATCTATGCCAATTACTTTTTTTACAAAGTATACAACCTACTTCATATAAAGCGCAAGTAATTAAGCAAGTGTATTAACAGCTTAGGATACCGTATTTAGAGAAACAACTCTCATACTAAATCGTAATGTATCAACTGAGTTATATCGAGACTTGTTTCGCGACCATTATCAACTGACTAAGTACCCGGTAGTGCAGCTTTGGTTTTCTTTGCTCATAATTACTTAGAGTATGTTTTCTTTTATTGAGAAAATCAGTTGAGGCCGTACATGGATTTTCTGGGGTCCAGTGCTGCGCCCATTTAAGGCCGTACCTGAATTTTCTGGGGTCCAGTGGTGCCCCTATTTAAAATAAATCATTTTAAAGAAAACGGAAACATTTAAAATTCAGGAACGGCCTTAAAATATATTATTTCAAAGGAACCGGAGATATAATTTTTTTTTTTTTCTTTTCTTCGCTCATTTGCCAGAGATGGTCGTGCTCCTGTGGCGGATATTAAAACACTATCTGTACTACTAAAGGCATACTTGGCCAGATCAGTCAGAGGATTTATAATTAATGAAATCGTCAAAATTTTCTACGCGGTATTACTTGGCGATTACCACGCTTTTCACCTAACTAGCCGAACAACTGACGTGGGAAGGATTGTTAGAAATGTACTATTGTACTCGTATGTTTTATCTGCTGACCTAATTATTGTGTGCCGGTTTTCCTGCAAACAATTTTATATTTATACTGGCAGTACAGGTCATGCTCCTGCAGTGGAGACTAAAAAAGACGTGATAATGATGATGATGGATCTTTATCCCTGATTGGGTAAATCTAAGGCTAAACGTGGCCTTTGAGCCTTGAGAGTGTCACCATAGATTTTTTATACAAAAGTAGTCTAGCTTTTATTTTGAAATGACTTGTCATATTTTAACAGTATTTTGTAATTTCAAAGAAATTGCATCTATCTAGGCATATGTATTTGTTTTCGACTGTCAAAATGTGAACTTAGAGTTTAGGTTAAGGGGACTCTTAAAGTTAACTTACTACTTTACTATGCTAGTAAATAAATAAGTTGACACTAGTTTTCGACATTCAAAATATAAACCAGAAATAAAATAAAAATTTTCCGAAAGACATGCCGCCGCTAGCTGACAGCTTGTATATTATTTTTTAACTTTTAGATGTTAAAGCAAAGGCGTAACCTGTGAAATGCCTTTTTCCTCGTACTTTTCAGATTTTTTCATGTACCTCTAAAAATATAACGCAAAAAAATCTGAAAAAATATTTAACGTGTTCAGAATCGCCTAATCTCGAAACGGTTTTCGTATTTTTATACCTTTTTGAAAATGAAATGTTGTCAATTGGGAAAGTCTGATTCTGTCTAGGGTAAGGGGGATCTTAAACTAAAGGCTACGTTTAGCGTAATGGTGGGTATTTGCTACCGATTTGACCGAAATTCAGTATGCAAGGGTTTTATTAATCACGAAATCCAAATTTGTAATTGCTTTTGGAATCCAAGATGGCATCTGGATTTTAGAATGTTAATTTAATTCTGAATAATGAAGGTAAATAATTGCGCCTTGAAGAAATGTACCTATGTTTTATCTACTGACCTATATGTTGAAGTTTTTCCGCAGACAATTTTATATTTTATCCCACGGTCTGGAATAGCGCGAAACCTCGTTCCCATGAAATTGCTTTGCTATCAAATTTTGTGAAGCAATTTTTAGTTGTTTGGCTCCTGGAAATTTTGTTACGGGTTATATTTTATTGAAAATTGTTTTTGTTTTTAGGTGTTTCAGAAAAGCAAAATAATATTTTTAGGGCAATATCAGTCCGTGATATCGAACATTAACACTGAAAAAAAATCAAAATAAGAATATTTTTACTTTTTCATAGAAACTCGGCCGCACGAGTTGCTCAGTTTGTATGGGGAATCAAATAAATATTTTTTGTCTCGGAATTTCTTTCCTGAGTAACCTGTTAACCTTTATATGCATAGTCTTGGCAATTGGCAACATACTGAAACTATTTTTATTTTAAAAATATTTTTCAGTTGTATTATAATTATAATATAAGAATCACGTCTTTAGAGTGAAAATAAAAAGAAATAATGTACCAGCTGCTTCACTTCCCGCGCAGATCGTAAAAGCTGATCGAGGATTATGGGCTAGGAAAGATGGAAAATGCGAATCAGTAATTAAGAGGGCGCCTGATGTCGCTTCCACGCACACAAATTTACTCTAGCCGAAGCGAGACAGCGAGCCATGCGGGGCGTCGGGAATCGCGGTGGGTCAATGAGGCTGGTTCTGGTTTTGAGGTTTTTTTCGTTTTACAAAGAATATTTAAGAGTTATTTAAAAACTAAGACATATGATTACTGCCTTATGTTTAATACAATTATAATCCAAAGTTACAAGTGCTAATTTATTGTATTTCTTAAATACTTTCTGTTTTAGTATAATTCTGAGGTGATTTGGAGGCAACTTTGCAATGTTTTTCTGTCGAGAAAATTTTAAGCAATCGTGTGTTCGAAACTTATTATGTTTAGAGTTAGTCCTGAACTTTGCTGTGTTTTTATTTCAAAGTGAGTATTTCGTTAATATTGATAATATTTAAGATCGCTCTAAGAACTTTAGGGTAGTACGGGCTTTTAAGTGATGCGGCTTACAACCCATCACTTTTTTTTTCATTTTCCACTTTTGCCTAATATCATGCTAAAAGCGGTATTAGACTCTTCCGGCCCTGGACTCTGTCTGCCCCATTAGGAATAAAATCGTGATAGTGAAGTGTACGTAACACATAAGCATTAGCCTTAACATCCTATACAAACAGTTTGAAAGCTAATATTACCGGCTTTACTTACAAGCCTTGTTAATTGGGATCATTGGCTCGAGTCAGACATTCGATCAACAACATAATACCTATTGCTGTCAGCAATCCTTTGCTTGTCAGTGATGCGCTTTAACATCTGCCGATAACGATATCGACCCGATATAGAAATATTGACAGCGATACAGACACTTATTATTGAATCACGATCACAGAAGTTCAACCTCAAAATGGAGATTTAAAAAAAAAAACCTTAGTGGCCAGCAATGACATTAGAGTCCATCTTCTTGTGCTCAATTGTATGCTAGAATTTAGATGTTTGAAAGATGATTGAGTTTCTTTCGGCGTTTCTTCTCAGCAGTGGTCGTTGCCAAACTCTATTATGCTGTAGTCTAGTAACTGTAGTAGCCTTTGCACTGAAAATAATTAAAAATAATGACCTTCATTAAGTCATATATTATTATTTATCCTACATTGAATAAAAAATGTTGACTTTGACTTTGATTGTACGGTGAAAAAGTTACTAAAACCTAAGTTTCTTGTATGACGACCCTTTTAATTTTTAACTGTATTTTATTTTTATTGTTTGGTTTTATAGCGGCCACAGTCATACATAATAGGTGAACATTTCAAGTGTCTATTACGGTTCAAGAGATAGAGCCCTATGACTGTAACTGTTGTAATTGTTTATTTGCTTCCATGTATTAATATTCTCTGTAGTGTCGTGTACAGGCTTTTGTAGGATTTCAGAATAATATTGGTCTTAGATATAAGTACTATAAATGAAGTAGTTCTGTTATCTGTGATTGTACCTTAATAAATAAAATAAAATAAAAATAATAAATAACAGACGGACAGACAGCAGAGTCTCAGTAATAGGGTCCTATTGGCACCCTTTGGGTATGGAACACTAAAAATGATTCCTTACCCTTTAAAATTGTGGTTGCGAACTATTCATCGGTTTTGAATAAAGACAGCTTTATCTCTGCGATTCGTTTTTGAGCAATCGGTCCGTATTGGTGAAGTTATTGTTTATCACAGCACCCATTCAGCGCATCACTAGTGAAAGCAAAACCAACATTGATCCGTGCCCGTCAATCACTCCGAGATATCGCGCGAATTTACTTGTCAAAACATATGACGAACTTGAAGAAATCTCCGTTTGAACTGCTGTAATTTTGGTGCAGGGAAAGTGACGTGTAGATCGTCACAGTTAGGAATTTGATGGTTTGTTGATGATTGCAAAATTGTAATGAGATAATAAGTCAGGTATGATGTGCTCGTATATCAAGTTTGGTGTACTTCAACCCACGCAAAGAAAGCGAACTGTTACGAATAGATACTGGTTTGTGATATATTCTTATTGAAGATCTTCACTTTCAATTTTCATAATTTAATCATGGACTGCGTATGCTGTTAATACGCAGTCCATGATCGAAACTTCGATGTTCGAACATTTTCATATATTTTTTTTGCCGATTGCTTGATTTGTATGGTTCCCCCATATAAATCATGCAATCGGAGATCGAACCCTGGACCTCCGGTGTGACAGCCTGGCATGATGACCACTAGGCCACAGACGTCGTCTTTACTTACGTAGTGTAGTTGGAAATGCTGACCGGGTTTCGATCACTTTATACGTTCATCTTCAGGGCGATTATTAGGATCCAACGGTTACGCTACACTTATTACACTCTGATAATGACCGTAACCAGGCCGGAACTTAGTTACATTAGTACTTAAAATTAAAAGGATTTAATTCAAATAAGAAGGATAAAATAATTAACATATTTAAAAGTAAAAAAAAATACTACTTTACTCTTAACTATCTCTACTTGTACCACAAACATAACAATGATAATCATTCTGTGGTTTAGTTCCCAGAATTGAAATTTCTAAAATTTTTTTGCCGATTGCTTGATTTGTATCGGGCCCATACAAATCAAGCAATCGGCAATTTTTTTTTTATGAATATGTTCGCACATCGACATTTCGATCATGGACTGCGTATTAACAGCATACGCAGTCCATGATAGAAACTTTAAAAGGATTTTTTTTACTAAGAGAATAAATGATTTCCTTATTTTGAAATTTCAATTCAACTTTTAAATACGTAAATTATTTTATCCCTCTTATTTGTATCAAACCCTTTTAATTTTAAGTACTAACATAACTAAGTTCCGGCCAGGTTACGGTCATTATCAGAGTGTAATAAGTGCAGCGTAACCATTGGATCCTAATAATCGCCCTGAAGATGAACGTATAAAGTGATCGAAACCCGGTCAGCATTTCCAACTACACTACGTAAGTTTGTACCCTTCTGTATTCTGTGACGTAAGTAAACTTATGATACAAACATACATTCTATCACGTATTTATCCGTAATGATGCAGACAGAGCATTTTGAGCCTTGCAGCTCTAAGCAGACAGAGCACAGGACTGCAAGAACCAATTGCCTATTAACATGATTCGTAGTTTCACCCAGCCCCTCGATCGGCTTTTACGATCTGCACGGGTAGAGAAGCATCTGGTACATTCTAAGTTTTTTCTTTTTTTTTTCTTTCTTGGTATATTCTTTTTTCTCAGACCAGCGTGAATTGACGATAGTAAATTTATCTCAAGTTAGTTTTAATGATTGTAACTTACGTACTTGTACCACAATCGAAAAAGATAGAGTGGCAGACGAAAAATTAGAAAAAAAAAACTAATATTGGTAAAGGGAAAAGCCTACCATCTGCGCTCCAGTTGCATAACGCTCAGCTGTTCAATTAGAAGCACAGTGGAGCTGTCTGACACAGCCTGTCTGACACGGCCTTTGTGTCTCAGTCGCTGCGCCAGATTCAATTCGTTCGCGTTTTATTCAATTTATTATTCTAGATGGAAGTGCAGTTTCAAAGAGCTTTTCTGTAAAAGTCACCACTTATGTTTGTCTGTGTGAGTGTTGCCAGACAATTAAATAAACTTATTTTTAGGGTTCCGTACCCAAAGGGTGCAAACGGGACCCTATTACTGAGACTCCGCTGTCTGTCCGTCTGTCACAGGGCTCTATCTCTTGAACCGTAATAGCTAGACACTTGAAATTTTCACCGATTAGGTATTACTGTGGCCGCTATAACAACAAATACTAAAAATAAAAAAAGTTAAAAATTAAAGGGGGTCGTCATACAAAAAACTGTTTTTTTCAGCCTTTTTAACTAGATCTTTATAATGGCATTAAATAGATACTTGAAATGTTTACAGATTATGTACAATTATGGCCGCTAAAACAACAAATACTAAAAATAAAATAAAGTTAAAAATTAAAGGGGGTCGTCATACAAAAATCGTGTTTCTTCAGCGTTTTAAAACATTGTACGGTGGTACGGAACCCTTCATGTACGAGTCCGACTCGCACTTGCCCGTTTATTAATGTAAGTATGTCTTTGGTGTAGTATGGCGATTATTCTTCTGGTCACCAGTCTACACTATATTATTATTGACTTATTATCACACCTGAATATCAATTTGTTGAAATTTCTTCAAAAGCAATACTCCTACGACGTAACTACTCGTAGTTTGTACGAGTACAACAGTCGAGCCAAATTCTGCAACATTTTATATTGAAAATAAAGTTTGTCCTCAAAATTTGCATGTTCGCGTTACATGCAGTTAGTCATTCTGTTTCGCAACGGATTTCCTGCAGCAGAGAGGATATCAGTCGAGCGGAATTTTACGGGTATGTTCTGTCACGTCACGTCGCTCATAAATGAGTTTCAAATAAATTTTTGTTCGGAGTGAATTGTTTAGGGAGTATCATTACTCAGTTTTCTATCATGCTGGTCTGGGCGAAAACAAAAAAAAAAAATACCAGCTGCTTCTCTTCCCGCGCAAATAATAAAAGTTGATCAAGGGAATGGGTGAGACTTTGAATCCTATCAATAAGCGATGTGGCTAGTATCCCTATTTTGATTCACTTTTGCCATCTTGACCAATGCGCTAAACGTGGCCTTTGGGTTTTACGGGCATCGACTTTGTGTACCCATCTATACTAATATTATAAAGCGGAAGAGTTTGTTTGTTTGTTTAAACGCGCTAATCTCAGGAACTAATGGTCCGATTTTAAAAATTCTTTTTTTGTTGGGTAGTCCATTTATAGAGGAAGGCTTTAGGCTATATAACATTCCGACAACCACGCGAACGAAGTCGCGGGCACAGCTAGTTACGTATAAAGACTGTATATGTGTGTGCGTTACTCGATACATGAAAAAAATCATGACAGTATATTTAGTTTAATAAGTATTTTGTTTTAGACGTTATGTATTATAAAATATACTAAAACAAGTCTCAGTATAGTCTCGGTAATGATACTACACCCGAATCCAATAGAAGGGAGCTGTATTGACATTTCCGCATTTCCAGACTAAAGGCCCATTTACACAGTGCAAGTTTCTTGCCTGTTGCATACAATTTTATTGAAGCAATAAATGATTTGTATGGCTGACGTTCTGTTTAGAGCAAGAAACTTGCACCGTGTAAATGGGCCTTTAGACTATCTGTCTCAAGACAACCACGCTCTTTACTCGCATCTGTATTCTTTCGTGACATTTTTCTTTAAGTTTCTTTAAGTTTAGTTACCAACAAACAGTCAAGCCAATTTTCTAAAATAAAGTTGAGCTGACCCAGTTCAACATTTGCATATTATGTTGCATGCAGTTAGTCATTCTGTTTTGTGACGAATTTCCTGCAGCAGAGAGTATATCTATCGGGCGGAATTTCAATTTTGTGTTACCACGTCGCGTGTCGCGTATGCATATGTGAGCCAACGGAAATTTTGTTTGTGAATTGTTGTGACAATATCCAGTGTATTCGATCCACGATAATACAATTCAGTTCAGATATGAATTTAAAATCCATTGTTATTTAAACCTTTGTAATTGAAACACAACATGTCGCCATAAATGGGATTTATATTTTCGGCTCGCATCGTCATGGTTTTTATAATAAAAAAAAACATGTATAAGTAAAATGAGGCCGTGTGTTATAAGTTCGACGTGTCTGTTTGATTGTGTCTGTGTGTCTGTATAAGGCATCGTAGCTCCTAAATAAATATACCGATTTCGATGCGGTTTTTTGTAATTCGAAAGCCTTGTCTGTCGAGATGGTTTTTAGCTTTGTTTAATGTAAGTCTGTTTAGCCGTTCAAAAGTTATTGGGGGTGAACGCTTGAATGCCAGGGGTTTTTAATTTGTCTGGCAAATTAACTTGTACGGAATTTATGTCACCGAACCGAACGAATGTCTCGATTTGTACAGTAATTATCTTATGGTATGGTTTATATGCATACAATAAAATGAAATTTCTGTTAGTAGCATACTTAAACGCTTTCCAAGTACCGTTTACGCAATTCAATGTCGTTACTTTCATTTCGGATCATAAACAGATTGAAATGAAATTAGCGGAACTAAAGGAGGGCCTGGCGTGTGGACATAGCATACAACATCTAATTTACTCCATAATGCTTGAGCGCTTCCGATTTCTCACTTTGTTTTCGAACGAAAGTATATTTTCACTTAATGTGGTTGCAATTAAGTCCGGAAAGATTTATGCAACGCACGATAGAATCTCAGCATTCCAAATGGACAATCAAGATTATTTATCTTCGAAATTGGAATTCGGATTGGAATCCTGGTTTTGGCCAATTACAGTTTACGATTCGTTTCGTTTGATAGTAAAAATGAAATGGCTTTCTTTTTCTAGGTTTTATTGCTTATTGCTTCGGAAGTCGTGTTAAGCTGTTGATCACGGCTGTCATAATTACAGAGGCGGATTATCCTTAAGGCAGGCAGAGGTATCAAAGCGGCGCGCGAAAAAAATTCCACCCCTCCCCTTCCGCAGCCATCCAGCAGGGTAAGCCCGGGGCCCAAGCCCCGAGCGGCAAAGGTTAAAGGCTGCAATTTAAAAAACCTATTTGAACTCCTGTTTTATAAATACTCTTCAAAGAAGGGTGTTAAGTTTAATCTATGTGACTCTGTCACACACACATAATGTTAGTTTGCCTGTGTGTGTTGACATATTTTCTATATCCCCTGCGTGGAGCAGAGGGCCGCTACAATGATTCTTCATCTAGTTATGTCTTGCATGAGCAACGCGCTTTACTTCAGGCCAAGACAGCCCGATTGTCTTCATCTCCGCTACTGATCGCCGCCAGGTTTGCTTTGGTCGACCATGCTTCCTCTTTCCTTTTTTTGAGGAGTCCATTCTAATGCCTCGGTATATGAGTAGGCTCCCCCTTATGAGCGTGTGGCCGATTCATGTCAATTTACGACGCGCTATTTAGTGATCGATTGGTGTCTCGCCGCAAAGCTGCCACAGACGTTCATTAGATATCTTTCAGGACAAAAGATACCCAATATCTGTCGAAGGCAGCTATTGATGTAGACTTGGATCTGCTGCGTGATGTCTTTGGTCAACTTTCACGTTTCGCACCCATATATCAGAACTGTCTGTAAATATAAATCAGGTTTATTTTGGGTTTAAAAATATATCAAGATGTAGATAGACAACGGGATACTTGATCTAGTTGTAGACTAGACTTTACGTTCATAGAATCAAAAGAAAGTTCATATAAATGAAAGAAATTCTGTAAACGGAAAATTCCGTCAGGTACGCCTCTAGTAATTCAATAACTCACAATTTCACAACTCAGTACGTGTGTCGCAATGATATCGCACGGTAGATATAATATCACTTTATAGCGTATTTCTATTACCGGTCTCTCTAACATCAGCTGAGATTGATTCGCACGCATGTCTGTCACCTGAGATCTTACGTTGATTGAGGTTGACTAGATGTGGTAACAACTACGAACAATAATTCTCTAGAAATCTAACGCTCCTACATTCACCGCTTTGATTCTGATTTTTGATCATTCCATTTACGCAAACAAACTATCAGTAATTACAACGAAACACTTAAACGCACACAGACAAAGATGCATGCGATTGGTCGCGGCAAGGTCACGCACGCGTCATCTTCGCGTCGGTTGAGCAGCCGGCTGCCCCGAGCCGGCTACTCGGCCGACGCAACGAGCGGTGAGGTGTCAACAGATGTCAAGTATGGATTATTAAAATGTTTATTTACTTACATATGAAAGGCGAGTCCTGTGTTTTTCATGTCTGTATGGCTTCTATACCACTTCACGGCACATGACAGCATTTTTAATTAATCTATTATCACAAAAACACTCCAATATTCTCAAATGAAACTTTTTGCGACGCAACCGCACGACTCGAGTGTCACGGCAAACTGTCGCGCCGCGCGGTTCATATTTTAAGCCCCGCCCGCCGCGGTACATATTGCGTGGAATGATTTTTCGGAATTAGTTAGGCTTCTAGAGAATTATATTTCGATGGGTAGCAACAAAACAAGATATAGTATTATGAAGTTTTTATAAAAATTAAATTTTTTGTACAAGCTTTTATTGTGAGACCAAAGGTCTTGTTAACACAAAACAAATAAGCCCAAACTCAACGGGGTTTTGAATATTTTGAAATTAATTTGTATCTGAAAAAAATTACACAAAGACACACAAGATTGAGACTTCAATGCTGGTCTGGCAAATAAGGAAAAAAATTGATTGTACCAGCTGCTTCTCTTCCCGGGCACATCGTAAAAGCCGATCAAGGGCATGGGCGAAAGTGCGAATCATGTTAATAGGCGAAACGGCTAGCAACCCATCACTATTTTGATTCCTTGTTCCATCTTATCGCCCACCATCACGCTAAAAGTGGCCTTTGGGTCTTGCAGCGGTGGGCCCAGTCTGCTTAGAGCCGTAAGACCCAAAATGCTTTGTTTACCGCATTTAAGACGTGAATATATACAGTGCATACAGGGTATAAAAAAATTTTCGTCCTTCCATACAAAATCCGTTTGGCTGAGCGCTGATTTGTACCTATGGGAGGACGAAAAGTTTTTATCGATTTTTAATAACTTTTTTTATAGAAAGTAGTTCATTATCATGGACTGAACTTGCTCCAAAAATGTTGCCAGTTAATTAAAAGTTACCCTGGATAATAGTATAGTAGAGCTTTTGTAACCTCCAGAGTTTTATATCTTTGTAAAAGCTGCCCGCGCGCTTTTTCCCAGCCGCTCCTCTTTGAACAGCCTTCGTCAACTCGAGTGCTGTATTAATGAGGCTCTAACTGGTTTTTCCTATATAACATTTTCTCCGTTTGGTGTTAAAAGTGGTGCGAATATAAAAACGCAAGTCCGTCTGTTACAACGGTAATGGTTATTTTATATTTGTGCAGATTTTTTATGACGTTGATAGACAAATCAGTGCTCCTAAAATTGGCAGAATTGTACATAGAACTGATTTAAAGACTGCAGATTTTCATGAATATGATGGATAATATTGCTGATGTTTTTTTGACGTGACAACGTCTTATAAATTGGTTAGCCGGGTGACACTTCAAGAAACTGCGTTACGCTCCGCTCACGTTATGCGCTTACAATGAGAGCGAGTGAGAGGCACGCGTGCCTTTCACTTTTTATGTCTGTCTCTCTCGCTCTTAGGCGGGCTAACCATGCCCGAGTGGAAGTCAAGTTTGGAGTGAAGTGGAGTGAAGTCGTTGTCACGTAAATCTTTCGCCCGTATACCGACTTTACAGGCAACAATTTTTTTTTTATATACAGCTACCCACTTGCATCCTTTGCTGTGTTGTCATAGATAGAGCCCGGTTTGCATTTTTTTTCCAAAGATAATATTGACTTGTATTGGGTCATTTGAGTTTGCTAATTGCGTGCAAAGTGGAGAAGGAAAAGTCAGAAGTGATTTTGCAGGGTCTCTATTGGCTTCCCTAATTTTTTGTGTTTCGTTCATTTTCGGGGGACAAATTATTAGGAAATTAAAAAAAGAAGTTTTGAAAACCTTACTGTGTCATATATTAAATGAAAGGGCTCGTTATGAGGATTTCAAATATATTTTTGTTATTATTGTAAAATTAATAGTTTTGATTTTATTCATGAAAGAAGACGAAAATTTACCATTACCCTCAGATCTCCGAAAATACTGAGTCTAAAATTTTGAAAAAAATACTAAATACAGTTCGTTGCTTGTAGATTACAGGAAACCTATAAGAATTCAATCAATTGTACGCAACCCTCTCCATGCGAGTTTAACTCGTACTTGGCCGGTTTATTTTTATGCATATGATTTGTAACTTATTTTATTTAAATGTGCAATAAATTGTTAAAACAAACAAACAACTATAGCCAGACTACCCGCTATTTTCAGGGCTCTGTAAAAATTATAAATATTAAAAATACAGTTCCGGAAAAAAAAAATACAATACAATACAATACAATACCCTTTATTGCACAAAAGTAAAAAACAGAACATAATTATCTTAAAAATTAGGAAATGCGCAAAAGGCGGCCTTATCGCTATATTATTAATATACATAAGTATAGAGAAACATCCACTAGATATAGCTATGAATGACCACATCGCTTTATGAATATAACTAAACATCTCAAAGTTTCTTAATTATTAGCATGAAAGCTTTAAGACATAAAACTCGATTTAACCACTTTACGACAAAAGTAAAGTTCCAATCACATCTACTCTCACGTTACTAAGTCACATCCAATCATAGAAGTCGTTCAAAGAGCGTTTTCAATAAAAATTCCTTTGCAATAAATATTTATCTCAGATGTCACCCAGGGGAGGGGGGACTACGGACTCTCTCCAATAAAAGTTCTATTGACAGATAGATCAGTTTACGAGGTATGTGTGGAGAGCTATTAGATGTGCGAAGAGCGGGCAGTCCGCTTATATTATGGATCGTTCAGACAGAAACGTAGTGACAGCGTTCTGGTGTGCCAACGCGGATAAAAGAAGCTACCATTTTAGAGCAAGTTCCATCCATGATACTTAATTATTATATTCCCCTTAAAAATGTGAAGCAAAATAAATTAATTGATTTTGCCTATTCAAAGCCTAATTCAAAATTTTCTATATCGTTTATATGTGTATATGTGTTTTTGATTATATATATTTTATTTATATTAAGTTTGCTTATTTTTGTGAATTTTATTACGCCAGCCACACATATTTTCTGCTTGGTCTAATGGTTGACCGGGAGAGAGTGCCATATGGCATTAGGTCCGCCACTTGTACGTTTATTTTATTGTGCAATTCGGATTAAATAAATTAAAAAAAAAAAAACTTGAAAATACGGGTTTAACCCAAAGTTTTACCTAAATTAACATGTTACATATAAGGTAGATATTAGAATTGTACGGGTATTCCAAATAAAATGAAACGACTTGTAACTTGTTATTGTTGTCTGTATTGAATACATTTGATTATACAGAAGATATGAACGAAAAGCGGTTTTTATAGCCCCAGTGTTAAGTGTCCATGAATCTTGTTACAAAACGGGAAAACGTATGGATAATGCTTTCGTCGCTCGTAAACGTATCTCCGCACTGGATGACGAAATGTTGTAACTTTCACCTTTATTAACACGATGGAGATCGATTTGATAGTTTAATTGAAGTATTTACGTTTGAAAGTATTTCATTAATGTCGTTAAGGGTCCCCTACCCTACACAGAATCAGACTTTTCCATACAAACGTAGTACAGCTTTTATTTTAAAACCACATGTCAGTAATCGTCAAAATTTTGTAATTTTAAATAAATTGCACATTTACGAGTATCTATATTTTGAGCATTTATTGCTGGTTTTCACAGTCAAAATATGGACTTGAAAGAGGATATACTGTATCTTATATTTGACCATAAGAATGAAAAAAAAGCCTTGTGGTTCCCGGCAGAGTAGAATAAGACCACTCCAAGTCTTTCTCAAGTCAAGGCGACTTAGGAAACACAAGCTAAAAAAAGCTTATAAATATCAATGAGACCTCTCCAACCCGTCTGGCCACCGTGGAGAATCTAGGCCAAATCCTCTGACTGCTCTTGCTAATATGGCTCTGGCAGTACAGAGAGGGTCGTGCTCCTGCAGTGGAGACTAAAAAAGACCTGATCATGATGATGAAAAAAAAAAAGTTAGCACCCTTATATTTTATTTCAACTGCATATTTTGACTGTAGAAAACTAGATATATGCCTAGATATATGCAATTTCTTTGAAGTTACAAAATATTGCCAATTACATAGATTTCCGTGTGGTTCCCGGCAGAGTAGAATAGGATCACTCCAAGTCTTCCCGTGGATGTCGTAGAAGGCGACTTACGGAACACAAGCTATACAAAGGTTATAAACAGCAATGAGACCTCTCCAACCCGTCTGGCCAGTGTGGAGGCCAAATCCTCTGACTGCTCTGGCCAAGTATGGCTGTGGAAGTACAGAGAGGGTCATGCTCCTGCAGTCGAGACTTAAAAAGACCTGATGATGATGATGACATAGGTAGATTGTTTGTGAAGGTGATTGATAGGTGAAGGACCTTAATCCTTACCATGGAAGCGTATTAATGGTGTAAGACAATACCTTATGATGTCCTCCTTGACGTATCCGTCAACGGCGAACCTTGGTTTAATTTCACAGGTGCGAGCGTATGTGGCTCGCAAAGCCAAACTAAATTTGGCTTAAAGGTGCGGTTGCAGGACGCACAATGCAACTGACCTAAGTCATTATAAGTATATGTATAAGAAGGTTTCGGTTGAGTTTTCTTAAGGAGGCGTTTGGAATCGAGTTCCCGAATCCGATTCTCTTCATATTTAGAAACAGCGACCTTAACAGAGAGACAATACTTAATAACAGGTGTGTCATTACTCATTATCATTATTATTTTCCATGGGAGAGGCCTATGTCCAGCCGTGGACGTTATGCGGCTGAAATGCTGATGATGATGATGATTATACCTAGTCAGGTCATTTTTGGAAATCTAAACCTGGGGCAAACATTTTTCTATTTCAGAAATACCGCCATCAGCTCTAAATATTCGCATTAGAATCTCGAGCAGCTCTTTGTACTCTCAGAAAAAACATTTTGGGGACTTTTTGCAAGGGACTAAGAAACGGGATCAAAGGCCCCTCGGAAATGTGTTTGAAGTTAAGCGTAAAGAGTTGGAGTGCGACTTTGTATTGTATATTCCAAAGGAAATGTGTTTAATGAAGCCAATTTAAATCTTTGTTTGTGGTTTTTTTGTTTTGAGGAATTTCCTAAATTATATATGTTACAGTCAAAACTCATAACCAGTTAAAACCATTTTTGACTGGAAAAATCAGGCAAATTTTTAAGTTAAATATCAGTTTTGAATTAATTTCGCAGTCGAAACTGGTTTCAACTAAGAGCCTTGGTCAAAACTATACACTTTTAACTAAATATTGGGTATTAGTGACTGACCAACCAGTTTATAGTGGTTTTGACTAAGAATGTTAGTCAAAACTACTTTGACTGGGAATATTTAATAAAAATCATAGATACAGTATTACGTCTTCATCCCTAACACGGCAGTCAGAGCCTAGGGCTAGTCCCTGGCCACTTTGAGCGTGATGGTGGGCAGAAAGATGGAAAAAGGAAATTTTAATAGAAACAGATTGCTAACCTTATCGCCTATTGATATGACTCAGATTTAGATCGACAAATGACAATTCACTGACAATGTATATTAAACAAAATAATACTCAAACTGTTTTAAGGCTGAATTCAGGGGTGCCCCTTGTTTCACAGACTGAAATTTCATAGAATTTCGATTCACAGAAAATTTTTCATAGAATATTTAATTTTTATATTTTTATTTCAAATATTATTGTTTCAAAGACTATTTACTTGAATGAAACACAATTTATAGAAACACAGTTCAATGAATTTTAGAATCTCATATTTTCATTTCAACAAACTAATCAAACAGTATAATATTTCTTTAAAGAATATTGTTTGTTCGGTATAATCTTTCATGGAATTTTATTTTACTGAAAATTATTATTTAAGGAAGTATTAAGTGAAAACATTGTTTAATCAAATTAAATACCATATACTCGTAATAAATTAGAATACATCATAAATCGCTACCACAATATAGGTTAGGGCAAACTAATAGGTTAGGTTAGGTTAGAACTGCGACCAACGATGGGAAAGTTTTATCCATTTTACTAGAACAGGGCAAACTTATAGGTTATAAATATTATATTAACTAAACTTATAAAAAATAATAATATTTAATTTGATATTCTGATATTAGAAACACCGCAAAAGTAAATGTTATTTGTAATAAAATTCTATGATTTGAAATTATTCATAATAAACATTCTAATTATTGATTTTCTGTGCAACGAAAATCTATTATTAAAAATTCTTTATACTGAGTAACCTACATATTGATTATTCTATGACATGATAATCTTGATAAATGAAATTTTCTATATAACGAAAATCTGTTAAACTTTTGTCTGTATAAGAAAGTACACCCCTGAATTCAATTTATGGTACTGAACAACTTTCCCTAAGAAACATATATCAAAATATAAAAAATATTTTTTGACCTTTCACCCTAATTGCCATACCTATCAGCTGATCCGACTTTGTATGAAAAACAATATATACTTTTTCATATTTCGATATACCATACATATGTATCTTGGGAAAAGTTTTTCAGTATCATGGATTGAATCTGCGCATAAAATAGTTTTAGTATATTTGGAAATTATATTTTACGTAAACCATACTGAAGGGAAGAACATTTCAAGTCTACTTTCCTGATTTACGCGAGTTTATTACTTACATTAAATCATACTAAGCAGTACAATTAATAACTCTGGCGCTTTCAATATATAAATGGCTTGCATTGTTATTTTAACAGCTCACAAAACGGTTTCGCTCTCAATATTTATCAAGGTATAATTTACGTCGCGAGCCGTACCGTAAGCGCATTTACAAAACCTATAACGAATTGTAATGAATGTAGACGAAATCGTAGAGGTCGGGCAGGCAGAACCGTATTGGTGGAGGTCCATAGTCATGCGTATATGATATAACATAGTTGACAAGGTACAAGGTATGTATATTCTGAGGTACATTGGGCAATAAATAAGTGGACTGTAATATAGGTAAATGTTAAACTGGATAGTTAACAAAGCAGATCTATGGGACATGCGTATTGCCTAGCAAGTCGTTTGGCCGTGTGATGACCGCTGACCGGGGCGGTCCAGGCAGGCGAAGGAGCCGCCTGGCGCCCATGCCTCTTGAGATGACGTAGTCGCTCGTCCGCAGCATTACACTGTCAAAGCTTAAAAAATAAAGGTCATGAACTAGCAAGGTATTAGTCCAATTTAGGTTTTATTGGAGCCTTGAAAGTTTAGAGCAACTGCTTAGAATTGCTTTTTACCAAACAAGTTTTAAGTTGCTAAATGACTAGTCTCTAGGAATAAAATGGCGCTTACAGAAGAAAACGAATCCTTCTAACTAGAATATAAGAGCTGGTGGATTTGAGTGGATTGACGTGACTCCATTGACTGCCTCCGCGGTCCAATGCTCAAGGCGTTTGCCTTGTGATCCGGAGGTCATGGGTTCAAATCCCACTGGGAAGCATACTTTGTTAAAAGTTGTTTCCAGTCTGTTTTGGATATTGCAGGCTTGAATCACCTGATTATCCGAAAAGAAAGATGATTCCGTGCTTCGGAAGGCACGTAAAACCGTTGGTCCCGAACGCCATCTAGCGTTTGTACCTATCCTAGGATTGGTTCTGGTCTACCCTTTGGGTTGCGGAGGTCAGACGGCAGTCGCTCTGGGTAAAAAAACCAGTAACCTCGTCAAATCGCCTAGGTTAGGTAGCGGACCCCGGGCTATGAAGCGTAACCGCTGACGATGCAACCGGGAACACGCTCGGATGATGATGATGATGGATTTGAGTGGATCGATTAACGTTATACTTTCTTAAATGCGAAGGGAATATAATAAGTATAATATAAATGTTTGAATTGACTAGGTTTTGTTAAAGAAATGCAAATGATTTATGGTGCGACTGAAACAGTAGGTTTTGTAAATACGCGTACCGTAATGTTTATCAAGAGTGCTTTCTTGTTATCGCGGCTTAAGCACGACCCGTATCAGAAATGGGACAAAAATATTCGCAGGTGGTTAAGGTGCTGAAGTGCTATATGCCTTTAATGAAGAAAACAGTTTGTTTAGAATGCTTTATTGTACACAATACAAAAACACAACAAAAATAAAAAAGTAAACATACAATGGCGGACTTATCCCGTATAGGGATCTCTTCTAGTCAACCGGCCAGTAATTGAGAGAAACAGTGTCCCAAGGAACTACTGGGAGAGTTTTTAATTAGATTTGAAATGAACATTTTTTAAAGCACTTTCAAATTACAAAATACTTAAGTCCCAAAACTGAACTAATTTTCAATTACAGTAGGTACTGTCGCTGAATATTACAATAAATATTTACTTTCAAATGTCTTCCGAGTATGAAAAAGTACACGATTCTAAATTTATTCAAATTTCGATATGCGTATTAATGAATCATTTACGCGTTCTTTTAGTTTATTTTTTTATTTATTTTGATATCTTACAAGCACTAATCATTACAGGTTTCATACTATACCTAATGTGATGGTGCTGACATTTAAAAATTACATGAATATAGTTTTTAAAACGATTATAACTATCAACAAAAAAAATTACATACTAAACACATTACATTTAATAAATATTAATTTATTTCAATATAATTTTGTCTATGCTTAGTTTTTATAAACTAAAAATCTACTTATTATGATTTTAAAACAATACATTATACACCAAATGAAGTATTTTTGAACACTAAATAATGATCTTATGTATGTAGTTAGTTACATACTCAAATACCTATGCTAAATGTATGCATTACCTAAAGATAGTCGAAGAGAATGCTTTAGCATTAAGTCCACTTTTCGTACCATTCTGGTCAATAAAGATTAACAATAAACATACATAGACTTCTAAAATCATTACCCTTCCTCCTGCCGTAGTCGGGTAAAAAATATTTTAAAATGGTAATATTATGCGTCCGACTATGCAATGGGTTAATGACGTAATCAAGGTCGCACCTGGATTAGAGCAGCACAGTACCGAGATGGGTGACGTCAGCGAAGAGAGGCCTATGCTCATATCATCCAATCGTTGGATGATGATAAAATGCTAATAAAATAATCATGTCCTCTGATTATAAACAACGGTTCGGAATCGCACCTTTAGACTACCGGTGTTAAGTTGACAGGGGGTGCTAAATACCCGAAGATTTACGATACCTACTAAAACCGATTATGTTGAAGTGCATTTATGGGTAATCTATGGGTAATCTGCAAGCTTAACGGATCGGGTGATAGGTTACCTGATTTGCTGGTGAATCACTTTGCTTTTACCGATTTCCCTATAGCTAGAGTATCGGATGTAGATAGATAGATATACAGGGTGACTTTTTATCCACCAGCCAAATTTTTGGAGCAAGTTCAGTCCATGATACTAAACTACTTTCTATAAAAGAATGTATTGGAAATAGATAACAATTTTTCGTCCTCCCATACAAAATCAGTAAGGCTGAGCGCTAATCTGTATGGGAAGGCGAAATTTTTATATCGTTTTTCGTTAATCGTTTTATGGAAAGTAGTTCAGTATCATGTAGCGAACTTGCTCCTAAAATTCGGCTGGTGGTTAAAAAGTCAGCCTGTACCTATAACGTCTAATTAAATATACTGAAACTATTTTAAGGGTGAATTCAGTCCATGATAATGAACAACTTTTCCCAAGGAACACATATCGAAGAATGAAAAATATTGTTTTGCTTTTCATGCAAACTCGGCTGAGCTGATCAGACGATTAGTATTGGAGGCCAAAAAATATTTTTCATATTTCGATATAAGTTACTTGGAGAAAGTTGTTCAGTATCATGCACTGAATCCACCCTTAAAATAGTTTCAGTATATTTTGTGAGGGACTCACATAAACTCAGTATAAACTCATTGGTTTGCTGCTTTATATATACAAATATAAAAAAAAAAAATATTTGAGACCACCTGGCTCGTACTCTTTCAAAAATAAAAAAGAATTTATCAATTCGGTCCAGGCGTCTTTGAGTAATAGGGGAATATACCTACATAAAAAGATTCCGACAAATTGATAACCTCCTCCTTTTTAGGGTTCCGTACCCGAAGGGTGCAAACGGGACCCTATTACTGAGACTTCGCTGTCTGTCCGTCTGTCCGTCTGTACGTCTGTCCATCTGTCCGTCTGTCTGTCCGTCTGTCCGTCTATCTGTCTGTCAGACACAGGGCTCTATCTCTTGAACCGTAATAGCTAGACACTTGAAATTTTCACCGATTATGTATTACTGTGGCCGCTATAACAACAAATACTAAAAATAAAAAAAATTAAAAATTAAAGGGGGTCGTCATACAAAAAACTGTTTTTTTCAGCCTTTTTAACTAGATCTTTATAATGGCATTAAATAGATACTTGAAATGTTTACAGATTATGTACTATTATGGCCGCTAAAATAACAAATACTAAAAATAAAATAAAGTTAAAAATTAAAGGGGGTCGTCATACAAAAATCGTGTTTCTTCAGCGTTTTAAAACATTGTACGGTGGTACGGAATCCTTGATGTACGAGTCCGACTCGCACTTGCCCGTTTATTTGAAGTTAGTTAAAATCAAATTACGCTTCAAAGTATGAAGGTTGCCAGTCTTCTTATATTTATTTGTCAATGCAAAAACGTGTTTGGCAAGAGCATAGCACAAGCATAGCTTGCCAAGATCTAATTGTGGGCGTCAAACACCTTAGTACCACATTGTAGGTGGACTGGAAAACAGAATCCAATTTCCACTAAACAGTTGAAATCTGGCCACAGTCATCTGTCTCGTAGAAGCCATCCATCTTGTAACAGATAGGTTTGTTGTAGTATAAGTGGTAGATTTAATATCTTGTATATCACAAGTTCTTATCGGTCAGTAATTCTTTCTTATTCACAGTTATTTCGATATATGATATGCCTTACTAGTTTGTAAGAAACGAAAAAAAAAAAATGTACCTCTTCTCTTTCCGCGCAGATCGTAGAAGCCGATCGAGGGAATGCAAATCATGTTCATAAATAGGCGAAGTAGCTAGCAACCCATTATTATTTTGATTCCTTTTTCCACCATATCGCCCACCATTATGCTAAAAATGGCCTTTGAGTCTTGCGGTCCTGGGCTTTGTCTACTTCGAGCTGCAAGACTCACAACGCTTTGTCTATCCGATCAGGGATAGAGATATGATAGTGTATGTATTTCGGTACAGATAAATTATTTCGCTTCGCATCACTAGTGGGCGCAAAGTGCACCATCGATATTGAATAAATAGTTAATAACTAACTAACATGATAAGGTATTTTTGAGTAAATTACAATTTTACTCGATTGTAAAAAATTACTCGATTGTAGAAGTATTTAGGAAACATAATCAAACATAATCACCTAAAACTATTGCTAAGTAGTTATTGCGATTCGTTCAATAGGCTAAATACCACAAGTTTATATTCTATACCATAAGACAATAAGAACTAAATTTTAGTTGAATCGATAAACAGAATCCAATTTCGACGAAACAGTTGTTGTAGCCACCAGAGATCTAGGTAGCCACAGTCATCTGTCTGTTGAAAGCCATCCATCTTGTAATAGATGGGTTTGTTGTATTACTAGTGTTATCTAATGTACAGGGAATGTTCGCTGACATGACTAACATGTGTTAGTGAGATTAATCTTGTGTAGGCTGTCATTGAGTTCAGAGGAATGGAGAGGAGGCCGTATTTCCATACAAGCGTACTCCCCTGATTCCTCGCCGGATAGTGTCAGTAAAGCAATGATTTTCTTACAAAAAATTCTATGGATTGGTATATTGGCATATCCCTATGTTTTCTTTTTTTCATAATTTAATTATTAAAAAAGATACAAACCTTCATAAACCTGAAAACTTGGTAAGATTTTCCACTGTGTTCAAACATCTAGTTACTAATTTGACAAGATTAAATTATAAAAATAAAACATCCATAGCTAACTTTTCTTAATTTTTTTATGAAAAAAATTATTGGTTAAGTTTTGGAGAAGATATCATAGGAAGACGTCATGTTAATTTTGTCTACCTACTGTTCATAGGTCTTTGCGGCCCGAGCTGCAGTTGTCTCTATCGTACTCGCTTGGGTGTTGTTTGAAATTTAAGCACAGCTCGATTTGCAATAGGCTTTACAAATACTGATTTTGTAAGTCTCTCGACCTAGTGTTACCTCTTAAGCCCTACGATTTGATGTGACTTCTTTTCGGTTGGTAAGGGTCGATTTTAGAACAAAGAGACTTTACATGTAAGTAATCATAGATATACGTACACATTATCACATCTTTATCCCTAACGGGGCAGATATAGCCTGTAAGACCCAAAGGCCACTTTTAATGCGATGGCGGGAAAGGAAATCAAATTAATGATGGATTTCTAGCATCGCATTATTATTAACATCATTAAGATTATCGCCTATTCCCTTGATCGGCTTTTACGATCAGCGCGTGAGGAAAAATCGTAAATTTTGCATTTCTTTTTATAAATAACATCACACAAGATTCCTACATAGGAACTAAAAAACAGCAATATTTTTAATGTAAAAGCCATTTGGTATTCTGCACTCAGGTAAATATAAAGATTAACATTTCATGCCGCGTAACGTCTGAATACGAAACTTTTGCGCCTTAGTTCTTGAATGTTTTACTTCTACTGAATAAAGTGAACATTTAGTTTTAGTTTTGGAAACTTACGTTAATAAAATATTTATTTAATTGAAAATATTTAATATTACAAAAAATTATAGTTTCAGAAAGATATTTGAAACTACCTAACCTTGGGTATTTTCGCCTACAGAGCTACAAAATAAATAAAATCCTTATATACCTACTAAATATAATCTGCGTGTCTGTACGCGATATATAGGTACAGAAACTGATAGGTGAATTTTGATGCAGTTTTGACTAACGTGTAGAGAATAAACCTAGAATTTTTACATGTATAACACATACCCACTCAAGTTGGAATGGGGCGGTAGTCTTTTAATAAAATAAGATTTAATATCATAAAACTAAAACGTAACTAAGCAGTTACTAAATAATGAATAATATTTATTATAGGGTTTTTAGGCATTCAAGATGCAGTACTAAAGTACTCAAATTAAATAATGAAATAAGAAATGGTGAATAAATTCCACGTGAGCAGGACTTGAACTCGCGACCTTGCACCATGCTCTAACCAACTGAGCCATCACGTGTTCAACCCCACATGCGGAATCACGTCACCATTTGATATTCCTCGTCAACGGGTTCAAGTCCTGCTCACGTGGAATTTTTTTCACCATTTCTTATTTCATTATTTAATTTGAGCAATGAATAATGGCCATAACACGTATATTTAAGATTTTAGTATTCACGAAAATTTGAATAATTTAGAACAATATATGGCTGCTTTAGTTATGAACGCGAAACTGCGAAGTCCCCGGGGCTCTTTCCGGTCACAAAAGTTATGGCCCCGGGGATCTTAGCCGCATTAGCAAGTTTGGTAATAGATTCTGGAGGAATCCCTATGGATTTACCTTTTGTAGTGAAATACACTGTATGATTGAAAAATTAAATTAGATTTTGTCAATTTGCAAATTAGCATCAACCCATAAAGTTGAGAGAGTAGAGTAGAGTTAAGTAAAAATAACTAAAAATAATATATTCTAAAAAAAAAGATCAATGGATCTGCGATGAAATTAAATGTGATTAGATTACATTTAATTAAATGACTATTGTAATAAGATTATATGTGTGTGATTAAATTAAATGACCGGGTTGATAAGATATTGGTCTGTGATTAAATAAAATGACTGGGGTAGTAAGATAATAATTCTGTGATTAATATAAATTACTGGAGTTATAAAATAACAGGTCTGTGATTAAATTAAATGACTGGCGTGGTAAGATAACAGCAGGCCTGTGTCATTCCCCGTTTAGGTATCGAAAATGTACCTACATTACTCGTATTACTATGCGCACAGGCGGCCCCTCCAGGTAGTAATAAGAATGAAATTGGCTAGCAATGGATGTCTAGGTATCTATACGAAAAGGTGCTGAGTTCTGACGTGAGCTAAATTAAACCATATCACTAGCCACATTGAGTAGATATTTTTTGAATTTCTTTGCTGAGTGATACTTCTTTAGGTTAGTATTATTTATTCTAAGATAACAGGTCTGTGTTTAAATTAAGTCACTAGTTGACACAAGAGTGCCTACAAGATAGGGTCCACTAGACCAAGATAGACGCGGAAAGAATGTGTAAGGACAGATATAAAGGAACTGAGGGCTAGTGCAAATATGGTAAATGACAGAAAGAAGTGGAAGCACTCGACATACAGAGCTAACCCCAAATATGGAAGTGGTGAGGAGGATGACACCAATTAAAGAGAATATCCTAACTAATATTATAAATGCGAAAGTGAGTTTGTATATTTGTTTGTTTCTTTGTTACCTCTTCACGCTTTATCTACTGAACCAATATTCTAGAAAATTTGCATACGCAGAGTACAGAGAAGGACAAAGGGTACCTTTTATCCCGGAAAAATGTAATGTTCCCGTGGGATGCGCGAGCGAAGCCGCAGGCGAAAGCTAGTATATTATATAAGCTTTTATTTAGTTTACCCATGCTGTTGTCTGTGTCCATAATCAAATCTTGCAAACTAAATTGGACTCACTTCCCATTATTTTATCGAGTTGAAACTTCACATACTTATAAAGGTTGGGGGACAATGAAATATTAATGGAACCAATAAACTGATCTCATGCTGAAGCCGAAAGGTGGCCACCGCATCTCTGTGATAAAACAACATATCCCACCGAGTTTGGGGTAAATTTTGACGTCTTAAGGAGCGCTTTAAACTTTTTATTAAAATATTATTTAAATAAATTACTTGTAATATTACTTCTTTATATTTAATATTTATACATAATATTTTTACATTTCCCGCTACATACAAACGAAGTCGGTAAAACTAAATCAAGAAAAATCAATAGCCTGAAGGTATCAAAGACCCGTATAATATTATGATCGGGTGTAGTTTGCCAATGTTGACTTTATTCATGTTGTGAAAGGATCGCCAGCCTACTGTGTATATAGGATTTTAGGTCAACAGGGTAAGTTACATTGGAAAGTATCGAAAATATATGTGTTTTGGTATCAAAGAGTCGGGGTGTTATCTCTAATAAATGTGCCCGCATCCACTTTTGTAGGCGCTTTGACAATAAAACGTTTACAAAATATTTTGAGTAACGTCCCGTATGTTCAAAGACCTAGTTAAGATTCGGAAGCGGTTTTATAAAATTATTTTTATATATTATAACATTGAATGTTTATTGATTTTTGTTAACATTAAAAGAAAAACGGAGTTTGTTTATAGTTATTATTTATTTAAAATCCGCTCCTTCTGTGGTTCTATGAGCTTTCTATTTGTTGTACTTTATAATATACAAAAATTACTAAGTTTACTGAGATTTCAACAATTTCGTTGTCGGTTTAATATTATTATAAGATATTGACATAGTTATAATACTAGGTAAACAATCCAGTATTTAAATTCAAAACACCTCACCTTCCAAAGTTAAACAGTATTTTAGAAATTCCCAGCGCCATCGCTTTGGTAACTTTACACATAAAAGTTAAGTGGGGCTTTAATACTTATCCAGAGTCACCTTCAATTTAATAGTTTACTTAGCCCGGCTTAGTCGCAATCTCATAATTTATGAATCGTCTTAAGTCATTGTAATTTTCTACGTTGAAAGTTTTAAACTGCTTTTACGATACAATTGCGTCATGAATTCTTAATGAAGTCAGTCCATAAACTTAATTATTTAAATCTTGTTCTTAGCAATCTATAAATCATATCTTTTTAACCGACTTCAAAAAAGGAGGAGGTTATCAATTCGACTGTATGTATTTTTTATTTTTATTTTATGTATGTTTGTTACGCGATATCTTCGCCAATTGTGAACCGATTATGATGATTCGTTTTTTATTTGAAAGCCTTTACTACCAAGTTGGTCCCATTATAATTTGGTGAAGAACTTTGGAAATATGGAACAACTCCTAAAAAAAATGTAAGTCGGTTGTTTTTTTTTTGTTAAAAATTTAATTATTACTTGATAATACCTACCTACAGCACAGTGTAAAGCGCCGAAAGTTAAGCAAGCGTGGATAGTTGTCATGGCATAATAAAATATGGTATTCTCTTCCCACGATAGCCCAAGACTACGTCACGAATGTCTTGAAAAGTTTTACCACTGATTGTTCATTTCAGTAAATTTATGGACTTTCTCAATTAGGTAATGAATATAAAATAAAATACTTACTAACTTAACTATTTCGTATATCGTGTGATTCATCCGTTTAATTTTTAATAAATTTAAGTATATATTAAATTATTAATAATTATAAGCTTTTGGTTTGTTAAGTTAAAAAACCGGCCAAGTGAGAGTCGGTCTTGCGTACAAAGGGTTTCGAACAATAGAAATTTAGACACAAAAAATCACGTTTGTTGTATGGGAGCCCCGCTTAAATATTTATTATATTCTATATTTGTTGTTATAGCGGCAACAGAAATACATCATCTTTGAAAATTTCAACTGTCTAGCTATCAAGGTTCATTAGATACAGCCTGGTGACTGGTGACAGACAGACGGACGGACGGCCAGTGGAGTCTTAGTAATAGGGTCCCGTTTTTACCCCTAATGGGTTCGGAACCCTAAATTATATAAATATATAACGACAAATCACACTGATTGAGCTAGCCCCAAAGTAAGTTTTAAACTTGTGTTTATTTATTTTATTCATTTATTTACACTTTATTGTACACACATACAAATGTAATAGTACAACAGTACCTTTGGGTTGATTGGGAGAGTTTATGTGGGTGTAACATATAATAAAAAATAACAATTAAATACTAAATAAAATTTTAAACTTAAAAATAAAATAAAACGAAACATACTAAATATAAATATTATAATAATACTATACCTACATATTAAATACATACATACATACAAACGAGCAATAAATATATACATATCTCTAAATACATATTATGTACGTGTTATGGGATACTAACTAAACGGTACTATATTATACAAAGTGCAAGGGACATACCCGTAATAAATTGAACCACGGGCTCTACTAGATCACTAAAGTATAATGAAATTAAAATAAAACTCAAACAACCAAAAAAAATTCGACATTCTCATACAAATCACCAGAGCGGCCGCGTACTTTTGTATGGAAATGCCGAATTTTTTTTTTGTTTTTTGGCTGTTATTTTGATTTCATTACGAGTATAATATAACGATCTAGTATAGACCGTGGTTCGATTTATTACGGGTATGTCCCTTCCACGTTGTATAATAAATACATATTATAAAGAAATAACGAAGACCCAGGACAATTTGAAAAAGGCCATTTTCCAACTTGGCCTGGCTGGGGATCGAGCCTCCGGATTGGTAGACTAGCGTGTTGACCATTACACCACGGAGGTCGCCATAATATCATCATCATCCGAGCGTATTCCCGGTTGCATCCTCAGCGGTAACGTTTCAGAGCCCGGGGACCGCTACCTTACCTAGGTGATTTGACGAGGTTACTGGTTTTTACACAGTAACCTGTATATAATATGTATACTTATATTTGTTTGTTTGTTTGTTACAGGTGTGGTTGTGATGACATGGTGGTGGGCGCTCGCGCTGCTAGCGCTAGCGACACCCGCCCGACCCGCGCCCCGGGCGGGCAACGGTGAGCTCTATTACAGTAAGCATCACTTGCACTGAACGTGAAACTGCTGGAACGTTACTGTAAAGGGATGCTGCGGATATGTTGCGTAGGATCTACAAAGGAAGGTCTAACCGTCAATCCTTGTCTTCAGCCTTACCATGGACGAACAAATTAGTTTAGTTGTTGTAGAGCCACGCTACCAGCAAAACTCAGTTTTGCTAGTAGCATAAATGGGCCGGCTCGTCCGGGGAAGTACCATACTCTCACAGAAAGTCGACGTCTGAGTAGTAGCTTCACGGCTTTTATACTTCGTTCGGTGAGTGGGAGAGCCGGAGCCCCCTCCCTCTGGGGTGGGCCCTGAGCGTTACCGGCCTGGTAACGCTCTTGTTATACCCCTGGTGTTGCAGTTGTCCATGGGCAGCAGTGATCACTTGAGGACTGACAACCCCATTAAAAAAAGCGTACTCTGCTACAAAGCCAAAATCCTGCATTATTACTAGATGGCGCTGCTATCTCGCCCGCTAGCCATATAAAGGATACTGGGAACTTAGGCTGACGGTATCCATTAAAAATCAGAGATGGCGCTTGTTTGTTCGTAGAAAATGAACGCTTATACCGCCATCTTTCCGAAATTTAGCGGCACCACTACGTAACTACCTTCTTTCGAACTAGTAGCTGCATCTAGCTACAACATTGAAACTAAAAATAGAATTACGCTTCGTATTTATTCGTCCATGGCCTTACAATTTGCCGCTTCATATGACATAACCCCGGCTTTTTCTTTACGTTGATCTACATAGCTCTTTCTTGGTTTTACTGGACCTCTTTTACCCTTTTTTGTTTCTTCTAGTAAGTTTTTAAATAAGGAGTTAAATCGTATTAAGTGACCAATCATTTTCAGAGACACTAATCTCTAAAATAGGTAGAAGGGCCATAAATCTAAGAAATCTTCTCAATAAGGATACCCGGCTTGCATCTAGTCACTATTTCGTTTTTATTCCCCACCATCACGCTGAATATGGCCTTAGGTATACATTTCCGGTGAGTTTACCTTGTGTCTTTATAATATTCCCGAAATGTGAAAAGAAGAAGTTCAATTAGGTAAAGTTAATGAGGTTATAAATGGAAAAATAAACGCAGCATCTTTAGTGTCAAGTTGCGATTTCAGCAGTTTTGGGTGGTTTTGGGTAGATTTTCACTTGCACTTGTTGCAATTCTTACACTAGTTATTTTGCTATTTTTTTTCTTATCTTATTTTATGTTATTCCTTAGATTGTACATGTATTTATCTTTCGATTTTTAGCAATGTCGCGCATTAGTGTACAATGTTGTGTGAAATTGTGCAACTGTTCATCAACAACGCAAAACATTTTTTTTTTATAGACAGACATAAAACTCATGTAATGTAATTATATATCCAGCCGTTCATATCATACAATACAGTGTAAAAGAATATACGTACCTAGTGTAATATTAAATCTGATCTGCAATTCCAAAAAAGGTACTACAATCTTTGGATGTTCTCAATCTGTTGAAAATAAATGATTGAAGTGGAATATTTTGTGAATAACACTTGTGAAATTTCCATGTTGAAATTGTCGTGTTGAAAATGGTAACTTTATTCCGATATCTAAACATTCTTGTCCACTCCCTATGGGATTGGCTCATGTATACGATCCACATAACTCATTTCTAGCGTGACTTTGTAACAAAGAGGTTTAGGTGCTATTCGTTCGCGCCTCCTTATCGCGGATTGAGTCGTGAACCCCGGATTATACCGCGATTTTATTACCTCTAGATACGGCTATTGAGTTTGCGATGTAGACTTGACTTTAGATACAAAAAATCTAGTGAAAGCTGTTGTTAATAGAATTTTAACTCTTCTATTCTGAGCCGTAGCTACGATTCATATTTATTAATTTGTTGTTTCTCAATGTAAAAAATTTCTTGTCTGTGGGATGTTGACAGCACTAATAGTGTCGGTCCATCCAACTTTCAGTTGTGTAGGATTATATCCTTTTTTAAGTTGTTCATCCATAAAAAGTATGAATCAATACGGACTTCATAAGCGAAACTTCGTTTCAGTTTCGCCTATGTGACGATATAAGTAAAGTCGCAGGTTGCACCTGGATGAGAGCGGCACAAGACCGAGATGGGTGGCGTCGACGAAAGGAGGCCTAAGCTCAGCACCGTACGGAAGACGGGCTGAGATGATGATGATGATGGTAATAATGATGATAATGATGAAGGGTTTCTTAATGTTACGAGAATAGAAAGAGTTAATAACGAATAATTGTATTTAATTGTTACTACTCAACAGATTATGCTTAAATAAAATACTTAACTTCACAAAGGCACGTCGTTGCAGAACTAAGTCAATTCTAGTAAGTAACTCTAATACCTCTACGGCAATCAAGGGCGCGTTTCACGGGACGCTCGTGTCACCAAGTTTATAGTCCATGAAGTAATCTAGGAAGTCTTGCTTTAATATACAGCTGTAAATTCCTCAGCATGTCCTAGGCATTAAATTTTCGAGCGTGACGTAAATGATCTAAAGTTTGTAAGTAAATTGACTTTTGTTAGAAATTAACCTTAGTTTCTGTTCCAAAGTCTGCTCTTTGAATTGGTCTTTGCGTTTTTAATTGTTTGCATCGGAAGGGCTCTTCACGAGTATATCTACTATTAAGTGCGCTTTATTTTTAAGTAGCTTTTTAACTCCGAGCAATTAATCCAACTCTCTCCGGAAATGAATGTAGAAAAAAAACCGTGGCACTCCAGGAGTTCCGACAGAAGTAAAAACTTGAATAAGGTGGTGTCGGTTTCACGGTAACAGTGTCGCGAGTTCAGCGGTTTTTCCCCATCTCAAAAAATGCCCGCAAAATAAAAAAAATAAAAAAAGCGAGAAAATTTTAAAAATATTTTTTTTTCTCTTTTGTTCTGGGAGAAAAGAAACAACTTAGAATATTTCAGCTGCTTTCCTTACAGTGCAGATCGTAAAAGCAGATCTAGGAAGCAAAAATGCGAATTATGTTAACAAGCGATACGGCTAACAACCCATCACTATTTTGATTCCTATTTCCACCTTATCGCATGCGCCCTACTAGCAGCCCTGCGCTCTGTCTGCTTAGAGCCTTAGGGAAAAATATGTGATGATGTGTATACATATAACGTTTTTTGATGAACTCCTGCAAACATTTTCTTAAATAGGCATGATGACTGAAAAATTATTTTTGGCCCATCGGTTAGATTATTAAAAAATATTGTACATATATTTTTTATTTTGAAGAAACAATAAATGACGAAGATACAGCGCATTTAAATTTCGCATGACGTCACGCTTTCGTACGATTTTTACACATTGGTGACGTCACAAGCCCCCACTCTGCAACTTAGATACTCTGTATCTTTGTGAATTTTTTTGACAAACTAAAAATATGGGTACATTATTTTTGGATAATCTAACTAACGAACTAATTAGAATAATACTTTTCTGACCCAGTCATCATCCCTATTGCTGCAAAATCTTTTTACGATTTAAAACTTTAGTGCTGTTACAGATATTTTAATTCACATAGTTTACCGTTTCATAATTACTTGTTAAACAAACCAATTTTCAACACGCTCTAATTATCTCGAATAGATTAAACCTTGTTTATTTGTGACAGTTTAAATAGTATTATGTTAATCACATTTAAACACGCTTCGTATAAAGGTTGAATCACACTGCGACTAGGCGAGACGCGGCGTTATGGTGAGCTCTGCTACCCGAATGTCTTTGAAGTATTACATAATGCAGTGAACTATAGGAAGAAAGTATAATTAAAATATGCATATAAAACGTGGTACTCAAATATTTAAAATCAAAACAAATACCTGCATCTTGGAGTTGCAGCGCAGTTCACCTTCTTAGGTGCTTGCCCTTACTGATTTCTAAATTCTCTCTCCCTTTCTCTCATCTCAGCGCAACGCTGCAACGCTGCGGAGCCCGGGGTCCGGCTTTTCCTTCTCCACTTCGCACGGAACTGATTTCTAAATTAGCTGGATATAACAAACCTTATATTATAACCACCCCCCCCCTCCCCCCTGAAAGACTGGTAACGCTTTTATTACACCCCTGGTGTTGCAGTTGTCCATAGGCAGCGGTGATCACTTACCATCAGGTGACCCGCTTGTTCGTTTGCCGTCCTATGACATAAAAAAAAACCTTTTGGGTTAGAAACTTTTGGTCCTTGTGGGACCACACGTACCAAAAATTCAGCTCATAATTTATTTTAATACATATCAAAAATACTATTCGAGGTATTCTGTGAGAAAAGGACAGGAAACTATCTGGCATAAAGAATCAGAATTGCCATACAACGTGGCAAAGCTGCCGGCAGTTGCTCACGCTGCCGAGAGTTAATATTTCAGTAGGCCTTCACAATTTGTAATTTTTTTGGTTTTAGTTTTAGTTCTTACATAGTTTTAATTTATGTAAATTTTATTATCTAATTTTAATTTAATTTTAATTGAACGACAGAAATTAATGACAAAAGCAACTATTGCGTTTTTATTTGATCCTTCATTTTGATATTTAACAACACATGCATTCCTGCTACCTAATGACACTTATAACGTCACTAAACTCAGACGCAATCAGCACCTTGCCAGTGCTTTTAATTTCAGTCAAATCTTACAATTTGTCAGTGTCAAAATTGCGATAATTTTTATCGCCCTTTTGGCGCTGCCTGATCGAATAGTGAGTGGACTTGCTTTGGTCGATTTTTTATATTTTGTTTGTCGGCGCTGCAATAAAACGGTAAAAGATTTTTGCAATGCCGAAACAAATGTCATTCGTTAAGGCGACGTGGGTTCACAATTTGCAATACTGTGGGTGTTTTTGAAAAATCACTGTTATTAAACTACTACAGTTTATTCCTGAAAAAAAATTACATAAAAACCTTAAGGATTTTCTACAGACACCCACAATAGCCAAAACACGATTGAGCATTTTTGGCTCGATAGAAAAAAATCACAAACATACCTCTAAATTATAATTATAGAGGGAGACATCGAAACTACTCCACCGACAAGAACGTAGTTCTTAAATTATAGATAGATTGTAGCCAAAACGGATAGAGATTTAGATAATACATTTTTTTGGTATAATTTTCATATAAAAAGGTGATTGTATAAAATAGTAATACGTATTATAAAGGCAAATTTAGGCAAATTTAGAGGTATATTTGTGATTTTTTTTCTATCAAGCCAAAAATACTCAATCGTGTTTTGGCTATTGTAGGTGTCTGTAGAAAATCCTTGAAATTTTAATTTAATTTTTTTGAGGAATAAACTGTAGTAGTTTAATAACAGTAATTTTTAAAAAACACGCACAGTTTTACAAATTGTGAACCCACGTCACCTTAAGTATTTTTTGCATATCGTCCTGTCGTGGTGTGCATCAACCCTTAACATTAACAGTTAAATAAAACGCATGTTTCCGCTGATTACGATAACGAGAACATCATAAAAGTTAATGTCGTTTACGAGATGTAAGTGTCCCATAATTTGAAATTATACGTGTTTATGTCGCCTTAATATTTGTGGTATTTCATTGAGAATTATGTAGACGTAGAACGTACACCTAAACGAAACGGGGATTAAACTGTACTAAGATTGATAAAGATTTAGTTGATACCTTTAAATATTACCTATCTTTAAATATTGGAGACTAGCTGTGCTCGCGACTTCGTTCGCGTGGTTGTCGGAATGTTATATAGCCTATAGCCTTCCTCTATAAATGGACTACCCAACAAAAAAATAATTTTTCAAATCGGACCATTAGTTCCTGAGATTAGCGCGTTTAAACAAACAAACAAACAAACAAACAAACTCTTCCGCTTTATAATATTAAGTATAGTATAGATATCTAATGACATTTTATTTTCTGTTTATACATTTAGCCAGTCAAACTACTCGTATGTATATTTACAAATATAGAAATTCGAAATTGAAAAGTTTATTCAGAAAAAAGGCATACAAGCACTTTTTCACGTTATGTTATAGACTAGATGACGAGGCTATTTGGCTTACACTTTTTCAACTTTTAAACGTTCAAAATTAAGTGGATTAGGGATACATTTTAATTGGAAAACTGTATGAATTATTAAAACAAACACCTGTGTACAATCGTGTAAAGACGGACGTTTGTCTACATTCATACAGTTTTTATGAATCAGCGGAACCACCTGTCTACTAAGGCAGGTGTTTGTCTACAATCATACAGTTTTTATGAATTTTAGTATATTGTGTGACAAAAACTTTGTTTCAGAAGACATTTTCTTGTGTTCTTTGCTGGCTCTTCGGGTATTTTGTACTATTTATTTTACTTCCAACGCAATAACTCCGAATAACAATAACTTAGTAGAAACGGTTATTACCAACAGGTTTTCATTACGATAACTGAGGGCCAACGAAAGTGACGATGGGAGTGGCTACACATGTACATGTGATGTAGGGAGTACATAATGCGCGGAGTTATGGGACTTTCTCCGTAATTCGCTCGTTATTTTGATATTTGGTTCGGACCGTTCCAGTTGCCTTGTTATGGTATTAGAAAATGTAGTGTAAAATACAAATAGCGGAGTCTGGGTCGTAACCAATTGGTTGCTTATGATCGAATTTTATGTATATTTATGTAGTCTACATGTTGAAATGCTTTTAATAACTGATAATACTCCAGCTTTTACTAATAAAAAAAGTGCAATAATTGTTTGTTATTTCCAATTTTCCAATAAATACAAAAAATAAACGGGCAAGTGCGAGTCGAACTCGTACATGAAGGGTTCCATACCTCCGTACAATGTTTTAAAACACTGAACAAACACGTTTTTTGTATGACAACCCCCTTTAACTTTTAACTTTATCTTATTTTAAGAATTTGTTGTTATAGCGCCCATAATAATACATAATCTGTGAAAATTTCAAGTATCTAGTTAATTCCATTATAAAGATCTAGTTAAAAAAGGCTGAAAAAATACGTTTTTTGTATGACGACCCCCTTTAATTTTTAACTTATTTTTATTTTTAGTATTTGTTGTTTTAGCAGCTACAGTCAAACATAATCGGTGAAAATTTGAAGTGTCTAGCTATAACGGTTCAAGAGATAGAGCCCTGTGACAGACGGACAGATGGACAGACAGCGTAGACTCAGTAATAGGGTCCCGTTTGTATTTAGGGTGCAGGTGAAGTTTCATAGAATTTCGATTCACAGAATTTTTTTCATAGAATATTTAATTCTTATATTTTTATTTCAAATATTATTGTTTCAAAGACTATTTACTTGAATGAAACACAATTTATAGAAACACAGTTCAATGAATTTTAGAATCTCATATTTTCATTTAACAAACTAATCAAACAGTAGAATATTTCTTTAAAGAATATTGTTTGTTCGGTATAATCTTTCATGGAATTTTATTTTACTGAAAATTATTATTTAAGGAAGTATTAAATGAAAACATTGTTTAATCAAATTAAATACCATATAATAAGTTAGAATACATTATAAATCGCTACCACAATATAGGTTAGGGCAAACTTATAGGTTAGGTTAGGTTAGAACTGTGACCAACACTGGGAAAGTTTTATCCATTTTACTAGAATAGGGCCAACTTATAGGTTATAAATATATTATATTAATTAGTTAGTAATTTATTAACATTTTTTTTTGTTGTGGCAAAGACACAATAAAAATACTTAACTTTGTAATGTAGAAATTTTTTGAACATGTTGATAAAGACACTAAGTATATCACAAAGGCAATATATTTTGGTATTATTATATTCATAAAGGAACGAATTGTTGCATGTAAAGAACTAACTATAACACTTTACTGTATGTCACGGTTACGTTAAATCATGATATTAATATAATATATGATTAAAAGTTATTTGTAGGTGATTTATTTTATTGCTTCTTATAAAAGTAAATCAGTGTAATTACTACTTAGCAGCACATACATTGAAATAAGAACATATAAGCAAACTTCCCTCACTTCGTCTATAATATAATTGAGAAAATTCAGTCAATATATAATATTACAAAAGTAAAATTAATCTAGCGATGCAAGGAAATTCAGTGTAGCAATAAATCAAAGATAATATTAGTCTTCTTCTATACGAGTTAGACTACTAAGTTGATAGTTATATATTGCTGTACTTTAAACTGTTTTTTTTTATTTCTTTATTATTAAACAAATTTTATATGTATTCTATATTACAAACAAAATTTATATTTATTATATTATAAATTTATATATTTTAAATGAAAACAATATGTTAAGTCTTAAAATACATTAACAGACGAATAAACTTCATTTTAAAATAGTCTGTAGTTTTAGAAAATCAGATGCATTCAAGAACAAGAAATGACTTTCAAACAGTTAATATCTGAAGCGTTAAATTCAATGTGTAAGCTTTCAAAAGACAGATGTTTATTAATGTAACACAGATAGTAAAACAGGCAGCGAACAATGTATACAGAGAATATCCCATGAATAATATTAACCTGGTGACCCTACAAAGGGCCAGAACGTCAGCGTTTTGTCCGTCCAGGTGGTAATTTGTACGAAAGTGAAACTGCTTTTCACTATCGTTCGTCTTATTCTGTCACGTTTGTCTTGTTTCGAGTCTAAAGGTCAGATTTGATAAATAATTAGGTTGCCGTAAGACAACACAGAGACAATGAGAGAGACAAATGTAAGAGAATTGATTTTCATTAAGGTTTTTCAATAAGAATAACTTCTTGTAGGTATAGTCCATTCGTTCAATTGGATGCGTTCGGTATCGAATTATACAAAGACGCGGCCTTTGTGCCGCGCCGACGGCATGCGAGAAGAAGTTTATTATTATATCAGAAAAATAAGTTCATAATGTCTGCTCACAAAAATGTTTGGCTAATGCCATTTTACGGGCGACCTGAGTCTCCCTTGACCAATTTATATAAAATTTGTTTTCATTATCCCCAAACATCAATTCTAAACGACTTATTGAAAACCCCAATTTGTACCAAAGCTGGCTGAGTAGTATCTCCATTATTCAGGATGCCTGGACCCTCATAACTTAACAGGAGGTATTCGCGTCCCTAAAATAAATAAAGGTAAGTTGAGCTGGATAAATGGCTGCCCTTGTATACAAGTACAAGAAAGGTCAACTGGTGATTTCTTCTTGCAATACAAAGGAGGTGGAACGTATTTGTTATACTGTGTAAATATAAGATTTTTTTTTAAATACTAAAAATTGTAAATGTGAAAATATTGTGACATATATAAGATCTTAACGGTGGAAAGAGAGACTAGTATGTGTGCTTTCAACTTAAGTCAAGGTGGGTTCACAGCACACAATACTGTGTGTGTTTTTAAAAAAAAATTTAAAAAATGCTCAATCGTGTTTTGGATATTGTGGGTGTCTGTAGAAAAGCCTTAAGATTCATATGATTTTTTTTTGAGAAATCAACTGTAGTAGTTTATTTACAGCGATTTTTCAAAAACACTCAAAGTATTCTTGGCTCTCAACTGACGCGGCCTTAATCGGTTCAGTAGTTTCGTAGCAAATTAGCTGTGACCGACGACGTACAGACAGACAAGTGAGTGATTCTATAAGAGTTCCGTGTTTAACTTTTGAGTTACGGAACCCGAAAAATGAAGTAATGCTAGTAAGACAACGAGTTAACATGGCAAAGTATAAAGAAACGACTCTCCATCGGTGAGGGTACCAGATTTCATTGTTTGAAAATTAAATACGTATGATAAAATAATACGTATTGGATAAGTCGATATATTTTATTCTGATATATACTATACATATTTTCATCAGGTCTTTCTAGTTTTCACTACAGGAGCCAACCCTCTCTGTACTGCCAGAGCAGCCAGAGGATTTGGCCTACACTCTCCATGCTGGCCAGACGGGTTGGAGAGGTCTCACTGATGTCTAAGCTTTGTTAAGCTTGTATTTGCTAACCACGTACGTGATAACTTAAAGTGATTCTATTCCACTCTACCGAAAACCAAACGGCATATATAAGTATATTATATAGTATGAAGTAATGGAATGTTTTACGCATATGTTCTTAATATGTTATATAAAGTATTGGTATTTATTCGATTGGTAGTCACAAAAAAGGCAGACAAAAAGTCTGGCTTAAGCTTGGCGCGGGTCCCTCTTAAAGGTTAGTATACAACATGCCATAATTTAGGTACATTGGTACATACCAATTTTACAAATTGACATTATTTTAAATTTCGTAACTCTTATAATTCAATTTAATTATGACATAACAAACAATGTAATCTCAGTCCATCCATATAACTAACTTTAAGTTTTAAGTTAGTTGACGTCTTTGGAGAAAATGCTGCAGTGCAGTTTGTTACCGCTTCTTCTGAACTTGCGCCTAGGAAGCGGCATAAACTTAGCTGTAAGTAACGATTTCACGTCAACTTTTGTGCGAAACAAAACAAAGTGACTATTATTAAGAGATATTATAAATATCCTATGATAATAAAGATATTTTGAATTTTGATTATTTTTGTCATTATGGATTAATTTTGCTTTTTGCGCCGAACAATTTTTTGATGTTTTTACCTTATGGTTGACTGGGAGAAAATGTTCTTAGCATTAAGTCCGCTATTTGTTAAAAAAGTATGTTTTTTTACATTGGAACAAAAAAGAGTTATAAATAAATATGATTCACGCCGATATACAAGGTGAATTTTTGTCTACCAGCCAAATTTTTGGAGCAAGTTCAGTCCATGATACTGAACAACTTTCTATAAAAAAAAGTATTGAAAACAGATAAAAACTTTTCGTCCTCCCATACAAAATCAGTTGGGCTGAGCGCCAATCTGTATGGGAAGGCGAATTTTTTTTATTGTTTTTCGTTAATTGTTTTTATGGAAAATAGTTCAGTATCATAGACTGAACTTGCTCCAAAACTTTGGCTGGTAGTTAAAAGTCAGCCTGTATATTTAAAAAAAGAACATGGGCCAATGTTTGAGATCGCTAATCTAAGTATATATTTTATATCAATGTCGTAAGAAAGACACGTCTAAAAGTATCAAGAAACCATACACTATCAATATTGACTACACCATATCCTCAGCAAATCACTCAGCGCTACCCGATCCTGTTCCCTGGGGAGATGTTCCATTAAGTTCTGCAAATAAAGTGCACATACAATGTTACTAATGGAATGGTTTAACGGTTCTTTTATTTGCCGTTCAATCACTAAATCTAACAATTCCTAGTTAGTAGTTGAACAACTATGAAAGGGATGGATACGATGTACTCGTACTTAAATAGTTATAATTCCTTGATATCGTGTTTATTTAAGTAAATATTAAATAGAGGTACATTGTAATAAAAGGTATTGAACTTCAACCGTCTTAAGGCCGTACCTAAATTTTCCGGGGTCCATTTAAAATAAATCATTTCAAAGAAAACGGAGACATTATTTAAAATTTTGCTACTACCAAGTCCTAGTCCTATAACCCTTCAAAGTATTTTATGAACTTCTGTTTACAGTTTATAATGAGAACGTTAAGCTTTACTACGCACATTTGCCAAAAGTGGCCGTTTTTCGCAAATGTGCGTAGTAAAGCTTAACGTTCTCACTTTAAACTGTAAACAGTAGTTCATAAAATACTTTGAAGGGTTATCTAGGACTTGGTAGTAGCAAAATTTTAAATGATGTCTCCGTTTTCTTTGAAATTATTTATTTTAAATGGGGGCAGCACTGGACCCCGGAAAATTTAGGTAGGGCCTAAATACAAAACACGTAAAACGAGTACTAACTTTTCTAAAAAGAGGGTGGTCTTTTTCCAATATGTTACTTCTCTTTTGCCATTGTCAACTTTATTTGGGTGAATAATAGTTAAAACCTTTGAATGTCTCCGTGGTCCAGTGGTCAAGACGTTTGCCTTGTGATCCGGAGGTTGTGGGTTCAAATCCCACTGGAAAACATACTTTGTGAAAAGTTGTTTCCAGTCTGGTTAGTATATTGCAGGATTGAATCACCTGATTATCCGAAAATAAACATGATTCCTTGCTTTGAAAGGCACGGAAAGCTGTCACGAACCTATCCTAGGATTGGTTTTAGTAGACGGCAGTTGCTGTGTGTTAAAAAGCAGAAGACCCCGGGCTCTGAAGTGTTACCGCTGAGGATGCAACCGGGAATACTCTCGGATGATGATGAATAGTTCAAAGCAAGTACTAAAGTTAGACCACGTTTAAACTAAGGCGGATTGATTGCCTGAAAATAAAGAAAAAACGCAGAACTAAACATTCTCTGTATCTCCTCTGTGTATGTTAACATTAACCGGTGTATGTCCGATTCAAGTATAAATTAAGAACAGTTTTTGAGTTACGCCATCGAAATTGGTGATTGTCGACATACACCAGTGCAACTTAACATTCGCTTATACCGGACATTCACAGTAACATGTCCATTGCAAACAAACAATCTCTTTTCTTCTTCTTTTTAGCGAGTCGGAATGGCTGATATTATTATAATTGAGTGTGGACCAATGTGTGGCCACACTTACTCTATCATTAGCCGAATTTAGGTCGTCTATTGTACAAGGGGTTGGGCAGCTGGGGCATGATAGTATGTGGGCCATGGTTTGAATAGCTCTTCTCTTTATAATAATAGTATAGAAGTATAGATAGTATAGATTATTAAAATAGATAGGGAAAATCTATTTTGCAATTAAGATTCCGCCAATAAATGTAATGCCGCGCTTCCTCGAAGCTTAATGGAATTTCATTAGAAAGCTTTCAGAAGCTCCCGTCGGAAAAATGTAGCGTCATATGAAAAATTATCGTAATAACGAATAAAATCATAAACCCTGGAGTATTTTATATATTTTGCATCTTTCGTTCGGGATCATACCTCAATCTATTTTCGGATATTAAGCACAAAAAGGTTGTATTTATGAGTCAATTTGATTTAGCTTCTACAAATATTATATTGGACTATATCTGTATAAAGTTAAGGTTGGATTTCGCGTGTCATAGAATAAGTTTTATAAAGGTGTAACTTGATAAGGGTTATCAATTTGAATAATGTTCGTAATAGATCAGGTAAGGATAATAAATTGATAGGATAATAGAAACGCACGAAACATTTCCATTTTCTTATCAATTTACTATACTTAGGTACTTTCCTGAGTATACAGGATGAGTTTTTAAAAACTGTCCAAATTTTTGGAGCAAGTTCAGTCCATGATACTGAACTACTTTCTATCGATTTTGAAAATAGTTCAGTATCATGGACTGAACTTGCTCCAAACATTTGGACAGTGTTTAAAAAGTCAGCCTGTATTGGTGACGACCTCCGTGGCGTGAGTTCAATTCCGAGCCAAGGCAAATTGGAAAATGGCCTTTTTCAAATTGTCCTATTTCTTGGTTGTTTATCTACTTATATAGGTATGTATTCATTACAAAATATGGTATCGTTGAGTTAGTATCCTATAATACATGTTAAAAACTTGTTTTTGGGGTTAGCTCAATCTGTGCGTGAATTGTCCCTATATATTTATTTATATAGGTATATTTAGAAAAAAATATTGTTGTAATTATTGTCTGGCTACACTTATATTATGTTTTAATTAAGAAGTTTATTTCTTACAAAATGGATTAAGCATTATTTAGCGCCATAAATTAATAATACACTAGAAAATAATACACTAGATTCTAATATTTTGGCACACCAAAATATTAGAATCTAGTGTATTCTTTTTTTACTTATTTAGACAAAGGCCTCGTTTAATTAAACTCATGAAATTCGGAGAAATTATACGTAAAAATGTGCGTAAGTACACAACATGGTTTTCACTACCACGTAGATCATTTCACCGGGAAGGAAACCAAGTTTAATATATGTACACCTGGGCAAAGCCGGGGTCAGTCGCTAGTCAAGTACAAATTTGCGGTTGACAAATACCAAAACAAAAATATTAACAAAGCATTTTCTCTTCGTAAATCTTGTTTGAATTGCTAATACAAAGGGCCACGCCCTGCGCGCGCGCAACATGGGAAGTCAACGAAAGTGACATTTGACACGCTTGCCGACTTAAGGTCTGTTCTCACTGTGACGACACGCTCGACACGTAACGTGACATCCGACGCTTGGATTCAATAAAAACGGAATATTCAGCCCATCATTTTGAACAACTTTTTTCAATGAAAGTATATCGAAATATGAAAAAAAAAAATTTGCTTCTCATACAAATCGAAAAACTAGATCATGCGACTAGATCTAGTTACTATGGGAAATTAATTTTTTTTTCATATTCCAATAAACATTTGTTGGAAAGTGATGGAATGAATCACCCCTTAAAATATTTATACTTGAGTGCACCTTATATATGTAATTATACACTTTTTTAGGTAAGTACTTTTGCAGTGCTTTGGAAAAATTGTATTGTTGATGTGCTGACTGTCTAAAGTTGAAAAAAATAATGACTATTCGCATAACACATCGCGTCGCGGTGTAAACTGTCCTTTAACTGGAGTTGTATTTATACGACCTTTTCTCTGATTTATACTAAATACTATATAGTGGTAGAGATTATATTTAATGATGTTCATATAAAACGATAACTATCGTAACATTAACATGTTTATGATAGTATCTTGGGCACCTGTACAATTTGAATGTGTTTTAACACTCATAACATAATATACACCGCATACTGCTTAATGTGTCGAAATACTAATTTCCCAAGATTAATTCAATACTTATTAACCACACTTATCGTAAAGTATATTAGGGAAAATACAGATACATTATCACGCCTTTATCCTTTTTGGGGCAGATATAGCCCAAAATTAGCTGTGAGACAAAGGTCACATATCGCGTAATTCGATATGGATTTGAAAAAGTCCGTTAATAAATTATAATAAACTTTATGGATTTTAAAGGGTCCTTTAAGGATGAAAGGGAAAGGAGAATGGAAAAAGTTTACTTAAGATATGCGTGGAGAAGAATCTTTGTGTCATGAATAAAATTATTCATATGTTTACGAAGGAAGAAAATGAAGTGAAAAGTATGATCGTTTTTGTGATAGTGGATATATGAGAAAGAATGTGACCGATAGCTGATATTATCAGACCATTATTTGGTCGTATCAAAAGGACCTTTTTAAGCGATGGCGATACCATAAATCTTTAATTTTACACACTTTAATTCTTTGTAATCTTTTGGAGGGTTCCTCCAAAAGATTACAAAGAATTAAAGTGGAAAAACTGCAAGAAGATAAAATGATAGACCAATATAAAAAAATTGTTGACTAAAAGTTTTAAAGGAATACTCGTAGATGAAGAGTGTTAGATTGAAAAAGTATGGAACCTCCAAAAAAATTGGATCATTCCCTATATCTGCTACTGGAGTATGTGGATTAACTAAAATAAGAAAAGGACGATGACGAATATATGGCGGGACTAGGTACAGGATGTAGAAAGAAAAATGCTTGAAAGAATTGGCTATCCCTTATTGAAGAGCATTCATGAAAAGAACAATGAGTGTTAACGAAGCAAAAGAGATTTGTAAGGATCGTAGCAAGTGGAGATCTATAGTCTCTGCCTTATGAGGAACCAGGCGTGCTATTATGTATGTATGTATATATACATATCTGTATGAGCGTAAAAATGGAACCAAGTAATTAAAATAGTGATATTGCTCGCCGCATCGCCTATTAAGATGATATACGGAGTCCAGTGCTGCCCCCATTTGAAATAAATTATTTGTAAGGAAACGGAGATGTCATTTAAAATTTTAAGCTACTAAAACCTAGATAACCCTTCAAACTATTTAATGAACCACTGTTTACAGTTTAAAGTGAGAACGTTAAGCTTTAGTTTGCGTTTATGCCAAAAGTGGCCGTTTTTCGCAAAAATCTAAAAAAAAGCTTAACATTCTCACTTTGAACTGTAAAAAGTGGTTCATAAATTAGGTTGAAAAAAAGTTTCATAAAGTAGTTATCTAGGTTTTACTAGCTTAAAATTTTAAATGATATCTCCGTTTCCTTACAAATAATTTATTTTAAATGGGGGCAGCACTGGACTCCGTGTATCGTGTTAACATGATTCGTATTTTCACCGACTCCCTAGATATATGTTTCAAAAAATCTATATGAGAGTTATTTGAAATCAATTTAAATGTATGATTGATTACGAAGGTAGATTTCACAGGCTTCAATTAATTTTTCGCAGAAATTTGATAGCAATTTAAATTCAATATGTTAAAGTAACAAATGTTCTACGAATTCACTCTATCGCGGTTAAACTATTTCAAGTCGCCCTTTGATCTCTCTGGATTCAATAAAACTATAATGGAATAACGGAATAGTTATTGCTTACTCGTGAGTGTACTGAGAAACTGAGGAGTCGAAGCAGTTTACATAAAATATATATTTTTATATACATCATTATTAGCCACAAGAAGTCCACTGCTGGACCTATGTCCATGTGTCCATGTATGCATCCTATGTCTTTGTAGGTCGTTTTGGAAATCCTTGTGGGAGGCCTGTGCCTCCCCCAAGGATTTCCAAAACGACCGATCGGAAGCGTCCTGCATCCAGCGTTTTCCTGCAAACTTGCTCAGGTCGTCTGACCACCTAGCAGGTGGGTGACCTACGCTGCGCTTAACGTACGTATTTTTGTGTACAGGGTCTAATAAAATATACTGAAACTGTTTTAAAGGTGGATTCAGTCCATGAGAATACAAGTTGATCAATCAGCTGATCCGAGTTTGTACGGAAAGCCAAAAAATATTTTTAATTCCATGCAGATCTGGAAAAAAAAGAAAAAACTTAGAATTTACCAGCTGCTTCTCTTACCGCGCATAAAGTCGCGCGGCGAAAATGCGGATCATTTTAATAGGCGATGTGGCTGGCAACCCATCACTATTTTGATTCGTTTTTCCATATTCTAGCCCACTATCACGCTAAAAATGGCCTTTGGGTCTTGCGGCCCTGAGCTCTGTATATTTTAGGTCCTGACAGATAATAAGGTAAGTGTGAATATATTATACAATCGCCATATTGTTCAATAGGCATGATGACTGAAAAACGTCACAAGCCCCCACTCTCAAACTTAGATCCTCTATATCTTAGTTAATTTTGACTTTTTTATAAACTGAAAAATATGGGTACATTATTTTTGGATAATCTAACTAACGGACTAATTAGAATAATACTTTTCTGACCCAGTCATCATCCCTAGTACCTACTCGTAGAGTCTGAACTTCGCGCGCTTCGCTATTTATTATTCTATTTAAAAGTATTGTATTTGTAATGATACTATGTGGTCTATACATCCACATTTAAGCTGACCCTACCTGTCACGCATTTCCTAGAAACTCAGGAATTGTACACTTATCTACCACATGAGGTGTCACTCGTCGCCATCTTGTTTCAACTTTCCACACAGTGAAATTGTTTGCACATCGCGGAAATCCTACGGCGCCCTACAATCTCTGCCTATTATCACTATGTGTTGATATAAACTGGATGGAAATGCCTTCACTGTTTATTTTTTACTTTTATAATTAGCGAAGGATTTAATAATTTTCGACGTGAATTATGCTCTTAAAAGTTACTTAAAAGTTTTTCGGAAAATAATCTGCATTTCATACACGCTTTTATTGTGAGGCCAATAATATAAATATAAATATAAATATATATATATATATATATATTATATATATTATATATATATATATATATATATATATATATATATATATATATATATATATATATATCAAAACATCAAATATAGCTTAGAACTATAGACGACAGACAAGGCTCTTAAATAAAAAAACCTAATATTTTTAGTCTGGGGTTAAAAACAGATTTTAAAATCGTTACGTACCTATGTCTCTTCTAACCATTCAACAGCCAAGTACGTTTAGGGCCTCGCTTGACAGACTTCTAAGATTTCACTCACATCTGCGGATCTTTATGGCTGCGAGAGATCGGCGGTAATGACCGCTAAATACATGAGCATTACCTTTACTTTGTACAAACTAATTGGAAGTACAAAATGGGTAGAGCACAGATGCGACAAGGTTTTTCTGTGATAGCATATCAAGCTTTTTATTATAACGAGCCGTTTCTGTCCCAATGCTAAGCAAAGGCCTCTTTCTCTCGCTTACATTCCTGACAGTTAAGCTCGTCGCACCATTTTGGTCTTTGCGAGACTTGAGATGAGATGACCGTGTTCGTCTATCATTATCATCCGAAAAAAGACACCCTCTCTATTGAGCACAACTATTAACAGATTAAAAAGACGAAATAGCTTCTTAAGCAACACACTTCCACTGAAAGAACAGCCACAATCCTCTAGATTAAGAATCTGACGCGAACAATATGTTTCACCCCCGATTACACCCAACCTTCAGAGGAATTACAACTACGCCATAAATAAATAAATATATTATAAGGACAGATCACTGGAAGAGGAAGGGGGAGGCCTTTGCCCAGCAGTGGGACATAACACCAACAGGATAGAAAAAAAAGGACAGATCACACTGATTAAGCTAGCCCCAAAAAGGGCTAAAAACTGCCAAGGGCCACTTAGAGGTGCTTGAATGGTCTCCTAAAATCTCACAATCTGGCATGCTGGCGCTATATTTACCAAGCAGAAGCATAGTGCCAGTGTGGCCCAGACGATCAGACCATTCAGAAACTCCTCTCATGCCCTTTGTGCCCCACCAGCTCTACCATGCTTGACCTATTTGACTCCAAGAAACTATGACGTCACAGTCCGATATTTTTCGCAAATCCCATAGAAAATTTCATCACATCTTTTGACGTTAAAAGTATCTGAAAGTATCTGATTTGACTTGTTGAAAACTAGCGGATTTTAAACAACAGTTGAAGTAGTTCAGGTACCTTCTTATTTCTACCGCTCATGTTATTTCTTCTGATTTTCAAGAGCGGCATTTCGGTACTTTCCGTAAGTTGCGCTAAAGATATGAACAGCTTTACTTTGTACAAACTAATTGGACGTATGAAGATAACGCGGCCGGTGTTAGGTGATTAACACAGAACCTTTCTCTTTTATTTAATTATTCAATCAATGGTAAGCCAAGCCACCGCAGTTAGCTTCTATTTACGGAGGTTGGATCGTCTTTTGTTATTACGAGGTAATTTATGTTTGTTTGCCATTTTTACTACGGCGAATCAAAATGCGGGTTATGTGTTTGCGCTGTGTGTGTTCATCTGTTCCCTTGTATCTTCTATGCCATCCATGGTTCCTTAACAATGAGGTATCGTTGGAAACGTCTTGGCTGTACGATGGTTATAAGCTGACTCTATTGGCCAATAAAAGCGGCCAAGTGCTATTTGGACTCGCCCATGAAGGGTTCCGCAGCAGCAAGTATCATTTAACGATTTATGACGTATTAAAAAAAACTACTTAATAGATCTCGTTCAAACCAATTTTCTGTGAAAGTTTGCATGGTAATGTACATCATAAATTATTTTTAATTTTATTATTCTCTTAATTTAGAAGTTACAGAGGGGGGGACCAACATTTTACCTCTTTGGAAGTGTCTATCGCGCAAACTATTCAGTTTAGAAAAAAATATATATTCACAACCTCAATATCATTTTTAAAGAACTATTCATATATATCCCACACGTATGGTGTTGATGAAAAAAATTTTTTGAGTTCTATGTAAGGAACCCCCAAAATTTATTGTATTTTTTCTCTATTTTTGTGTAAAAATCTTAATGCGGTTTATAGAATACATCTACTAACCAAGTTTCAAGAGTATAGTTCTTATATTTTCGGAAAAAAGTGTCTGTGACATACGGACGGACAGACAGACAGACATGACGAATCCATAAGGGTTCCATTTTTTGCTATTTGGCTACGGAACCCTAAAAAGCCACTTTAATTATGTATATTGACTGGCCACCAATAGCATAACAACTGTAGAACAAATTGTAAAAATCTATTTATCAAGATCCGCCTCTTAATAAGCAGTGCTCTCTGGCTGACCCCTGTACAAGTTAACAGTAAAGTGCGGTAAAGCGCAACCTAATTAATACTCGCACATATCGACTGCTCATCGGTAAGGGCAGATGCACACTATTTTCCTTTTAAAATGGCAAACATATTTTGTAAGCCATTTTGAAAAAGAAAATTTTGTGAATTTTCTTTTTAAAATAGCGATCACACGTAAAACGTTGTTAAAAGACGTTTTATTTTCTATTTAAAATGGCGAACACTTTCTTTTTGTTTAATAAGAAAATTGAAAACGCTGCTACATAGGCACTCTTCCTTCTCACCTGGGCGCCTACCCAGCTATCTTCGATGCCTGCAAAAAAAGCAGTCTAGAATAGAATGGTCATGCTGCATTTCCATATACGGTAAATCTGCAATGGGTTATTTATTTTTAACTTTAAATAATTTCGTAGTTATACAATAAAGTTAACTTTAGGCAGGTTTCCTTATTCTGGTCTTTAGTTACATAAACATTCTAGACGACCATTTTACTAATACATCCTAAGTAGAGTTGTTAACAACATTATTGTTAACACGTTTCAAAATTATTTACATGAAAACGGCATCATTATTTAAAAAATCCATTCAAAAGTTTTCGAAAGAAAGAAAATAAAAGTATAACTTCATAATACCTGGGGCGATGTGAACGCGACCTGCATCCGTATTAAAAACATTATTGAAGCGAAAAGTACTGTTATCTCATACGTTTTTACACCAACTTGAGTATAGTATTACGCTGGTGAACACAACGTGACCGCACTTGAATAAATTTTGCATTTCGATCAGAGCTTGTTGATTTTACAGTTAGCCAATGAATATAATTAACTGATTGAAAATATCAGTTGTTATTTGAAACAGCATCCGCGCTTTACTGAACTTTGTGTGATGTACGAATTTTTAATTTTTGTTAGCATTTAGAATAATGTCAGTAAATAAATTTTAGTAAGAGGGGAAATAATAATTGGGGGTAATAATTTTAACTTCTTTTATAGTTTTCTCCTTGAATCTTTTAATTAGAATATAATACTAAACAAGAAAAGGCTCTATTAAAATATTAATTAAAGTATTGAATACCTACGCTCCTTATTGTCAAAATAAATAAGGATAAATATTACTGTTAAAATGAGAGGAAAATTTTAATTATATAGGAAAACCTAAAAGAAGTTTTTCGATGTTTCGACAAAAGTTTTAAAATTGACCTCTTTTTTTATCTTAGTTCGCAATTTCTCGTAGACATTGGAAAGAAAATAAACAGAAGTACAAAAAGCAACCTCTGTTTTATCTTAGCTTGCAATTTCTCCCGGACTTTGAAAAACAAATTTTGACAATTTAAAATTATATATTTTTAAATCAAAATGAGTAACATAATCGACCATTATCGTGAGCAGAAATCTCTTTAATAGATTTTCGATACTGTGAAATTGCCGGACGAAATCATTAATGGCTGTATCTAATGGATCTTTCATTTCATAGATAGGACCCTAGTTAGACGTTGGATTTACAGTTCATTACTGGAAATAAGTTATTTTTAACGCCTTTGCACGCCTCACTGTTTTTTTATTGTCCGTCATTTATGTTATACTTTATATTTATACATATTTAGTCCTAATAGTGCCATATTGTGCTTGAATCAACTTTAGATTCATAAAATGTAGGTATGGGATTTGACAGCTTGGTAATTACGCGTTTAGGTATATTTTTTCTTGATTGATTGATTTATTCGATTTTATGCATAACACATCTATATCTATATATTTAATCTATGTAAAAAAAATATTCAGCTAAGTAGGCAAATACCTTATTATTTAGCGGACCCTTGGCACAGCATTATAGCTGCGGGTGCAACCGTAATGCTTAAAAGCCTAAGAGAGAACGATTTAAAATAAAAAAATTGTTTGAAATGTTGGTCCTATAAAAATATTAATATCGGTTGCGTGGTTTATTTTTTAAACGAAAAAACTATAATAATGATGTCGTAGAAGCATTTGTTTGAATATTTAGCATTTCTGGTCGGTGTTGTGTTTTGGAAAAATATCAATAATTATTGTGTTATACATTTATCAATATTAATTTCAAATAGCGATGCTTCAAGTATTGCTTTAAGCTATATTTAATTATATAACTCTTGGCCACAACACCTGCATTAAACATGAAAATAAATCATTGAATTTGCATTAAACATGTAACATAGACGTTCGAGTTCTCTAGAGTTAACTGTTAAGTGAATTTGAAGTTGGAAAATGAGTCATTTGAGTTTGAGTGATAACAAACATACGTTGTAATTATAATATGAATGCAGAAGTTAGTCTGGTGTACATTCTTGGTGAACGGAAAAACGTTCTTTTATAGGGTTTTTAGGCATTCAAGATGCAGCACTAAATTACTATATTTCTTTATTTCATTATTTAATTTAAGTAGGTACCTTAGTGTATCTTGAATGCCAATCAACAAAATATTGTAGGGCTTTCCTAAACTTATTTGATTTTCAACTTCATTATCAGATACATCACTTGTAATAGTGGGTATTAGTGTTAGGTGACGCAAGCCTTATGCGTGTTTTAGGAATATCAATTGGTGGAGAGATCGGCGTACGGGGTTGAACACGTGTTAGCTCAGAGTGGTAAGAGCATGGTTGTAGTTAGACCAAGGTCGCGAGTTCAAGTCGAGCTTACGTGGTATTTTTTCACCAATTTTCATCATATAAAACACTCAGTGTACATAAAGACAGACACTGGATGAAGATAGATGTAAAAGCAGCTATAAACTGATTAAGTCGATATAGAAGAGAAAGATGCCAGGGCACCCATTCATAACATAATGAAACGAATTAGGTACCAAGTTTGATTTGACGCCTGTATATTTGCTGAGATTGCGTTTTAATTGCTCAATTGGTTAAATAGTGAATGCAATGGATGGGCTTTGTTTTTTATGTGTGACATCTTTCTTCTCGCTTTCCTGCAATCTGTGTTAGTGATTTTGTAAAATGCGAGGGATGTGTGGATCTGTGGAAGAAAGCTGCAAAGCACGCTATTGGGAAGCGCGCTATTTGATTTGACAAGGTGAGATATCAGATGTTACACATTATATGCGGCTACTGCATTTTCATAGTATGGCCGCAATGACTGTAAAATATGCATTGGCCGCAAGGCATAAAAGTCAACATTATACGCTCGTCTCTTTTTACTTTTGATTCATTATGAGTAGTAAGACCTGAACTACGAACTCACGACTCCCTCACAATTCCATATGTTGGAAACTCCTTCATCTTGAAGTCCTTGAGCACTTCCATGGTGGTCTGGAGGAAAATAAATACTTAGGATGTACAGTGGGCCACATATAAAGGATACTACCTCCATACTATTGGTACTATTATATACGATTGGTGGTATACTTTTCTATCTGGCTTGCTGTACAAGCCTCTTTTCTTCCCGCGTAGGTTATGAAAGCCAATCGAGAGAATGAGTAAAAATTCGAATCGTGTTAAGCGATGTGGCTAGCACTATTTTGATTCTTATTTTCATCTCCTCGCCTACTATCACGCTAAAAATGGTATATGCGTCTTGCGGCTCTGGACTCTGTTTGTCCCATTAGAGATTAATACTAATGTGGCTCATAATTGAACTCAAATCTTTTCACTGCGAGGATATTTTTTTTTAACTTCATTACAATAAACGCAAATGGCGGACTTAAGGCCAGTGGCCTTTTCTACCAGTCAACCAACAGGTGATGCTGAGAGTGTAATCTTTTAGGTTTAGTAAAACATAAACTAAAAAAAAAACATAACGAGTAAACTTATTATTTAGTACGTCAACATCACATGAATAGGATGGAAAACAGAATTTCCGTAGTGGAATCTAATCTTCTGTGTTGTGAATGTAAAAACACTTTATTCGCAGTAAAGCTTTGGCGCAAGCCGAAAAAGACTAGTAATGTCGGCTTCTTTTGTATCTACTATTATCTTGATCTTATCTTTTCTGTCGGGCTATTAAAACGTTGCCTTGATTGCTGATTTTCCGTGTGTGGTATGAATTATAAAGTCATTAAATTTCCAAAATGACTACTCTTCCAAAATAGGTAAAAACAAATAAATCACACAAAGAAAGAAGGAAAGAACAAAATGGAAACGACTAACATGCTGTGCCGACCCCACTTAGAGTGGGATTAGGGAAGGAAGAAGAAGAAGAATTTGAAGAGTAAGTTGAAGCGATTATTCTTACTTCCATGCTTGTCTGAAAAAAAATCATTAGAGCCTAACTTTAGTTCTTCGCTTCTTTATTCCTAACACTTCTGGGAGCTTCTGGCGACAAATCTACCATGAACCAGTTCATAGCCGATTGAGTGACGAACGGCGCTTTGAGATGCCCGCCACAGTCAACTTAAAAATTATCAAATATCACAACTAAGTCGTGTAATGTCAGTTTTTGCGGACGTCAGTAAGCGGGCTGGCGATTTGTCACTATTTTTGTTAGGTAAATTTTCTACTTACATGCCCATTATCACGATGAATGTAGACTTTGAATCTTGTGGCCCTGAGCTTTCTGTACCCCGTAAAATGTATACCGCCGTATTCATATAAAATTCTTAAATCTATATCTATACTTCTATACTAATATTATAAAGAGGAAAGATTTGTACCTATTTTTGTATGTTTGTATGTTTGTAATGAATAGGCTCAAAAAGTACTGGGCCGATTTATAAAATTCTTTCACCGTTGGAAAGCTACACTATTCCCGAGTGACATAGGCTATGTGTGTACCACGGGCGAAGCCGGGGTGGACTGCTAGTCAGTTATATACCTAGTACCTACAACGCTACCAAAGAAAAGAAAGACAAATATTACAAATCATAGAAAATAGAATAGGGAAAATGTTCGGTCTTCTACAGCGACACGATGCGAAGGAAAAACAGAAGAAGATAGTTTTATCAAATAAATAAAAAATGGTGAAAATACATAAGAAGTACTTTAAAACTATCGCGTTGCATTATTATTAAATTAATGCATACGGAAATTAACGCGGAAAGACTTTTATTTATTTATTTTGTTGACATTTCGTTCGGGTTACACCGAACTTGGTCCCGCCAGACAGGCTAAATAAATAAATAAAAAATACGTTTCGCGTTAATTCCGTATATATGCATTAATTTAACATATAAGGTGGTTAAGATCTTGGCGGAAAGAAAGACATGGAAAGCACTCCACCGACAAGAGCCCAGTTCTTAAATATAAGAAAAAGAAGATTATTCTTAAATTAATTAAGATTCAGCATTTCTTAAATTGGTAGCTACTCACTAAAGAACTAATTTAAGAATGTTTAATGAATACGGAGTGATTAATATATACGTAGTTACTTCAACTTTTTGTCTTCTTCTTTGCGTGTCGATGGTCTTTTTTGTCTTTAAGGGGGACCATCCTGGTGACAGGATTGGCCAGCTTAGAGTCTGCGTTACCGATTCTAGCTGTTTCCAGGTGCGCCACGGGGAGGCTCCTATCATGCACCGTTTTTTTACCTGTCGTGTTTATCAACATTATAACTCAAGATTTACGACTGGGAAAGTGATCGTAAAAGTGTTAAAAGCTTATTTTTTTTAAACCTAATGGGCTGGGTGAGTGATGGAGACGCTTTAAATGGTTTTATGTACATATTTAAAGTGTTTCTACTGGTTAATCGCATTTTTAAATAAGCGGTTGGAAAATACAAGTTGTTTAGAGGACCACGCGCTTTTTGAGGCGAGCCAGTTTTTAGTAACTATACGACAAAATGCCCTATATTGCAAGAAGAAAACAAAATGTAGGATATAACTTCTACTTTTTAATGTAATAAAGTTCTCTAAACTCTCCCACTGCTGGGCATAGCCCCCCCCCCCTTTCTGTTTCCAATCAGTCCTGTCGAGGGAAATCATCATCATCATCATTAGGTCTTTTTAGTCTCCACTGCAGGAGCACGACCCTCTCTGTACTACCAGCGCCATTTAAATGTATTAGCCAGAGCAGTCAGAGGATTTTGCCTACACTCTCTACAATTAGAGGCCTCATTGATGTTTATAAGCTTTATTTAGCTAGCTTTCCCTAAGTCCTCTTCTACGACATCCACGGGAAGACTTGGAGCGGTCCTATTCTACTCTGCCGGAAACCACACGACACGAAGTCGATAAACATATTTATAATTAAATAATAAACAACTTTTTCAACCACCAGCCATTTGTTCGTAGATACGAGTAGGTATATATATGATATTGAAATACGTTTCAAAGCAAAACTTTCCGAAATATTAAATATTTTTTTTTGTTTTTTCGTATTAACATAAACTATTTTACTTCTTACTACTTTTGCAAAATACAAAAACATGGATTAAACAAAGAAAAGTGTTCTCAGTTGCATCCTCAGCTGCTGTACAGCTTTGGAGCCCGGGGTGCGCTTTCCCGCTTTCATGCTTTTTCTTCCCCAAATATAATACGCATTTTAATATGGTCACCCAAGAATGCCAAAGACCTTGCGAAATGGAAAAAAAAATTGCTGAAACAGTTTAAATTATTCGGCTATAATATCTATGTAAAAACAATGAATTAACAAAAGTTATTTTTTTAAAAAATATGTTGCATTTAGAATTTTGTTAAAATTAATTAAATTTTAATAAAGAATAAGAAAGCAAAAGTGCCTAAAGATAAAATTTACATGCATCTCACGTATATTTATGTTGTCGTAATTTATCTTTATAGCACAGGTGTTGGTGTTACTGAATAGTGCAACACAAAGTGCTAATGCTCAAAATAGAGACACTACAGAAGTAAGTCGTTTCGTTATTTAACTTTAGAAGTATTATTATCTATGTGAATTTATAACTTAAAAAATCTATATCATATATCATATAACGAGACTTAGCACGACAGCGACTAATTTAGGCAAAACAATAAAAAAGGTTCTTGCTAAGTCCCGTTAAATATATACATATATATAATCATGTGTTCCCGTGACCCGTGTGGTTACGGATTAGAATAGGACCACTCCATCTTTTCCTGTGGATGTCGTAAGAGGCGACTAAAGGACTAAGCACAAACATCTCGTGCTAGAATTCCATTCCCAAGGAGGGTTAACGTCGGGCGGCGGCCGGTTGTAAAACTTTTCGAACAAATACATTCCCAAAAAGGGGTTGACGTCAGGCAGGCGGCCGGTTGTAAAACTATAGCCAAATCATTGAAAGTGTTCCGGCTATTTTTTCTCTATTTTACAAGGTCTTTGGCATCCTTGGGTGACCATTGACATGCATATTATATTTGGAGAAGAAAAAGCTGGTAAGCGCACTCCGGGCTCAGAAGCAGCACAGCTGAAGATGCAACCGAGAATGCACTTAGACGAAGAAGAAGATAAATCATATGTTCAAAGCGCGATAGTTTAAAAACCAATATTTAAAAAGTCTTTACCAATATTTATTTAAATACAATTTTTTTTACCAAAATAATCAACCAATTTAATTTCCTTTGAAGAGTTTCTTCTATTTCTCAAAAGTTCTTAATCATATCTTCACCAAATTAATATGGGACCAGCAAGGTAGAAAATGCATTCAAATAAAAAAGGAATCATCAAAATCGGTTCACAATTAGATTTCGCGTAGTATACATACAAAAAGTAAGGGTCGAATTGATGACCTTCTCGTTTTTTTATTTTAGTTATTTTTTTTTTAATGAGGGTTTGGACCTACATCCCTGGCTGGCTCTTAAAGAAAGATGTTTTATGGGGCCCGCTTATTTATGGCGGGATATAAAAACATTTTTCTGTACCATTTTTAATTTTATACCGTAAGCCGACTGACCTTTCAGAGGTCAGCAGTTCTAATATCCCTATTAACTTCTGCCCTTTGGTAATGTAATCGATGTCCATTCAATATACAGTACAAATTTAGTAAATATTTATGATTTTACCGCCTTGATTTGTAAATGAAATGGGTAGGTACTTATTTTTATATTTATTTTATATTAATTTTTTATAATATAATTTTATATCAGCTCGATCCATAAGTGGGATTCCTACGTCCGATGTAAAAGACTGATATTCTGCCACACCACTTAATGGATCTGACTGATTGGGTATTCGATTAGTAAAATATGAAATAGGTATGTATTATTAATTAATTTAATGTTTTATAAATTTAATGAATAAATTGTATTAAATTAAATTCCAAATCAAATACGTTCATACCTGTAAAAATGAGCTGTATTGGAAATAAATAAATAAAAATAAAATATATATTTGATTGTTTAATTATAGGTATATATTTTTTTTACAATAGAAAGTCTTCTCAATCTTTTTTTAGTTATATTTTCAACATAAATATATACAATTTATCTAATAATAAATAATATAATAATTAAAACTAAGTAACCAAAATAAAACTTAATACAACTTAAATACTAAAATCAAATTACTTATCAACATAAACTATTATTAATAAAAAATATCCTGCAAATTCTTCCCCTGCGGAAGAGTGCCCAGAATGCCAGAATGCTGACAGCATTGTCACGTTTGATGGCAATGATTTATTATTTGTGCGAAGAAATTACCAACCCGCTGGTAATTAAATGTTGTGTTAATTAAATAAAATAATAAATTAAATGTTGTGCCAAAATCCAGCTGCGATTCAGGAAGAACGAATCCGTTAAGTTTACTATAGCTACAATTTAGCACCTTAGTATTAAACACATTATTTAGGAACCGTATGTTAATCATGTATTTGCAAATTTATACCAGCAATAACTCGACTGGCTTTCATAATTTGTCCTCTAACAACAGGTCGATAAGGTTAACTGTTGTATATCAAATTGATATAAATCATTCCACTTTCCTTCTCTAAACTATCGTTGAACAAGGGATCTCTCAGATCGGATATAGTTTATACGCAGTCGACATAAAGCTGTTAAGGTTATAGGTTATGGGCATTGTGCGAAATGCCATCTCGTTACTTACGGATAAATAACATGGAAATAGCGTTAAAGTTAAACTCCCACAGGACTAGATAGACTACTTTTAGACTAATGTTACTTCTAGACTAAGTATACCTACAATCTCATCGCTTTTTTATGTTTTTTTTTTACGTTCCCTGATACGAGTTCTTTTAGAGCCTATCTTAAGCTTTTCATTCTTTATTTCTTCATCTCTCTATCTCTTCATCTCTTAACTCCATTTTCTCGCCTTCCATCACGCTAAAAGTGGCCTTTGGGTCTTTTAGGCCTGAGCTCTCTTTGTTTAGAGTCGCAAGAGCCAAAATGCTCTGTCTGCCCCGTTAGAGATAAAGATGTGAAGTGTAATAGGGGTTCCATCTATCTGGCAGAATCTCGATGCTCCGAATTTCATTTGGCATTACATACCTGGCAGAATCTTATTTGAAAGGACATTTCAAACGCATAAAAAATATTTAATATAATTTTGTTTCGCCGAATATTTATATGTCCGAATGTTCAATAGCATACTTTTTTCTTTTGATGTCAGAATTTCATTTAGTACAATTACCTTTTATATACATTAAGTTTCGCATTATTTGTTTCAGAATAATGTTTAGTTACTTTTATTTGGTATAATTTCTTTTGACCTTCTAAGAAAACCATAATCGTTAAAATCTATACTATTTCAATTCACTTCAAAATATCGTTATTATCATAGGATATTTATAATATCTATTAATAATAGTCACTTTGTTTTGTTTTGCACAAATGTTGACGTCAAATCGTTACTTACAGCTAAGTTTACGCCGCTTCCTAGGCGCAAGTGCAGAAGAAGCAGCAACAAACTGCACTGCACGTTTTCTCCAAAGACGTCAACTAACAAACTAAAAACTTAAAATTAGTTATATGGATGGACTGAGATTACATTGTTTTTTATGTCATAATTAAATTGAATTATAAGAATTACGAAATTTAAAATAATGTCAATTTGTAAATTTAGTATGTAGGTACCAATGTACCTAATTTATGACATGTCTAAGTATAAAAACCTTTAAGAGCGACCCGCGCCAAGCTCAAGCCAGACCTTTTTGTCTTTAAGATAGTCATCGGCTATAATAAGCCTTCTCACAAAGTACTTTCTTTACATAAGCTTTGAATTTTATGTCTGGCATATCAAGGACCGATTCTGGCAATTTATTATAAAAAAGTATACACTTCCCCATAAAAGACTTACTGACTGTATTCAACCTGTAATACGGGCTAACTATTCAGTCATTCTTATTACGTAAATTTCTATCTGTAAAATCACTTACTTTATTGAACATGGAAATATTTTTCCTTACATACATTATATTTTCAAATATGAATTGTAATGCAAAAGTAAGTATACCTATTTCCTTGAATAATTCTCTTAGTGAGTCTCTCGATCCTAATCCGTAAATGGCACGAATTGCTCTTTTTTGTAAAAGAAAAATAGTCTGAATGTCGGCTGCACTCCACCATAGAAGTATCCCGTAAGACATTAGACTGTGAAAGTAACTAAAGTACACTTGTCTAGCAGTTGCTACATCTGTCAATTGTCTTATTCTCCTAACAGCGTAAGCCGCGTATTGTTGGTCAATATAAAAAATAGCATTCCAGGTTTACTCGATTGGGCTAAAAATATAGGTTAGGTTACATAACCTAACATTAGAACTGTGACCACCCCACGCCAAGGTAGACAGACAGCCTTTTCATACTATGATGTATTTTTTATTATTATCATCATAGCATTATCGTCGTTATGTCCGCTACGGAACAATTATATTCCATCAATTATGTGTGCCAGAAAAAAATTCTATCTAAGAAAAGATTCAGCATTGAAATGATTCTGACTGCGAACTTTCTGCGATATAGTGATTCTACTTTTAGATTATTATGGAAATAAAATTTATGCTCTAAGATTATTCTTATTTTTAACATTATTGATTTAGAATCTATGATAAATGAGTAGATGCCAAAATATTTTCTACGAAATGACGTTTCTGTAAACCTTTGTTATGCATAATAATATTATAACATAAAAAGTTATACTATAAAGGGTGGACCCGTGTAATAGTAGTGTTTTTACAAGCTTATGTTTAGCTTGCCTTGTTTGTTGTTGTATATTTGTTTGGGTCAAATCTTGTAAGTTAAATTTGAGCCACTTTCTGGTTTCTGATTGAGATGAAATTTTGTATGCTAGTGACAATCACATGAATGCAATATTACGATAACAAAAAGCTGATCTGATATTAGAGCCGGAAGGCTACAGGAACCTTGTAATAAAAAGACGCAACCCCATTGAGATTGGGCTTATTACATTTGCCTTGATTAGTACTTACCACCATTTTCCGTGTGTAGTGGAACTAATATTAAGGTTGAGTGGGTCAGGCGATTGTAGCTGGGCAAAGTGGGGCAGAGCGTAAAATGGTCTATGCCTAATAGGCTTCAACTCGCTGCTATTGATCAAATTAGCTTAACAATGAGTTGTAAAATATTAAACTTACTTTTAGCGTAAGAAAGAATAAATAAAAAACATCTTGTACATACTTTATCTCACGATGTGTTTTTATTTTTCGAAGCAAGTCCTTTTTCCCAGTCCCTTTTAGTTAACCCTTTAGAAACTCCTTGAAAATACGTCCTTTGAGAGCCTTGATCTGATTTCGTAGAGACAAGTTAAAATTGACTCGAAGGACGCCTTTCAAACAGTACACATGGATTATGGAAGGGTCTAGTGTCGTGAAGGTCGGAAGCTTGAATTTCCAAGTAGACAGGATTTTAAATAGGTGGCAATATTTTAAATATCTACTACCTATACTGATACAAACATATTGAACGTTAAGGCCGTCCCTGAATTTTCCGGGGTCCAGTTCTGCCCCCATTTAAAATAAATCATTTGCCAAAAGTTGCCGTTTTTCGCAAATGTGCGTAGTAAAGCTTTGAAGGGTTATCTAGGAATTGGTGGTAGCAAAATTTTTAATGCTGTCCCGTTTTCTTTGAAATTATTTATTTTAAATGGGGGCAGCACTGGACCCCGGAAAATTCAGGTACGGCCTTAATCAAAAGTCGTCATTTTCATATTAAAGAAAACCTCTAAACATGCGTTACTCCTTGATAGAAAATAAACTAGTCAAGTGCGAGTTAAAATCGTGTGAAGAGGGTTCCGTTTCTCATAGATTTTCCTGTAATCTACAAGCAATGAACTATATTTAGTATTTTTTTTTTTTTTTTATTTTAATCTTAGTAATTTCGGAGATAAGGGTTGGTCAATTTTCGTCTTCTTTGATGAATAAAATCAAAACTATTTATTTTAAAATAATAACAAAATATATTTGAGATCCTCATAACGAGCCCTTTCATTTGATATATAATACAGTACGGTTTGCAAAACTTTTCTTTTTAATTTCCTAATTTTCCCCCCGAAAATGACCCTTATTTACTTTGCACATCTGTGTTTGGGTCATTTACACCATCTATTTAAATTTTACCTGATTTGGTCTAGTAGATTCATAGAGCAAATTAGCTGTGACAGACGGACGGACAGACAGACAGACGCACGAGTGATCCTATAATACTTCTCACCAGCTATATAATAAAATATGTAGTTGGTATCAGTTGTCATCCAGATGAAATGATGTGGATTTAGTTAAATGTTTCTATTCTATTTAAAAAGATTTATAAGGCAAATGTGATTGGAAAAGCGGGGTAGGGTCGGCCTTGGTGAACATTCTGCAGGCGTTCTAAAAAAAGGAGATGTAAGAAGTTCCCATAACCAAAGGTCATGTATGAAGAGATTGATCAGTGTAGATGAAGCGAAAGAGGTCTGTCAGTGCTTCAGGTGCTTTCCGAAGCACGGAGTTATCTTTCTTTTGACGTGACAACGTCTTAAATTAGGTTGCGGCTGGGAGTCACTTATGAAAAAGTGTAACGCTCGGTAACGTTACGATGAGTCACCGAACGAGAGAGAGGCCCGCCGAATGCCTTGCGTCTCTCTCCCACTCAACTATGATCGGTCTGCCGCCGTTGTCACGTAAAATCTTCGCCCGTAAAACCGACTTTACAGGCAACCATTTTTTTTTTGACGTGACAACGTCTTAAATTAGGTTGCGGCTGGGAGTCACTTATGAAAAAGTGTAACGCTCGGTAACGTTACGATGAGTCACCGAACGAGAGAGAGGCCCGCCGAATGCCTTGCGTCTCTCTCCCACTCAACTATGAAAAGACGTTGTCACGTAAAATCTTCGCCCGTAAAACCGACTTTACAGGCAACCATTTTTTTTAGGATAACTAGGTTAATCATGCCTGCAATATCCTAACCAGACTGGCATAAACTTTTGACAAAGTATGCTTCAGAGTGGGATTTGAATCACAAGGCAAACGCCTTTGACCACTGGACCACGGAGGCAGCCTTTTAAAACTAAAATAACTTAACTAAATATAACTATATTAGAAAAAAGATAGGGCTATAATTCAAGTTGGGGTGAAAACACATTGTTTGAAGGTATGTATGTTTGTTCCGCGATAATTGCCGAATCAATGGTTCGATTTTGATGACATTTGATAGGCATGTAGGAAATATTAATAGAATTTTTAAGTTCGTTGGGTATCAAAATCGGTTCAGTAGTTTTTGAAATATTAATAAAAAATCGCGAGGTCTAAGTTCGCGGCGAACTACTAGTTATAAATAAATTAAATTTATCTTACAGTTTAGAGTCTAGAATACTCACTCTAGACAGATCACAGTCTAAATTCCCATCTATACATCATACAACATTGAAGCAGCTTTCCAACCATTATACTCGTATATTGTAAATAATTTAACAGATCGCGAGAAGCGGTGAAAATCGCTAACGACCGAGGCGAGTTATCGAGATAAAACGTAATCAGCTGGGTTGCATCAGGTTTCTAAACGTGCCGGTTGCGTGTACGCACAGACGTTGTAAATAATACAGTTTGGAACATAATTTTGCTGGTTGTTTGAGAAATTTGACGTTTTATGAAGATCTACACCGTCTTATTTTATAAAATACGGACTAAAGTTTAGACGTAATGGTACATAGTACTTAGTTTAGACTAATGGTCTAAATCAAGTACTAACTCAGGGTAACATACATACAAAAGAAACATACATCTGTTCGCACGGAACACAGCCTTCCCAGGGCGACGGAACGCCGCGGATTCGGCGATGCTGCCGCATTCAGTCGCTCTCTCTCGCTCTAGCAAATGACAGTACTGAGCGACAAAAAAGGATAGTAGCCTAGGAAAATGCTGTTCCGTGCTGTGTCTCAACCCTTTAAAACCTTCTACAAATCCTCCTTTTTTGAAGTCGGTTAAAAATGTAAATAAAATCGTCTAAACTATGTCTGGGTCGTCCGGTGTACTTTAAATTTACATAATGGCAAAAAGACGTGAGCTGAGTTTATTTTAAACAAACTCAACTGTAATACGTACAATTTAAATGTAAAAATATTTTAGCAAAACTCCGACTTGAAAGTTTTGTAGCGCGACACATGTCGGATTTATTTGCATTGCCAACCCCACATGTAAGGTGAATTTTAATATCTCGAGCAGATGGGTTATTTGAATTTTAAAGTGTTCTTTTATTAAATATTCTTTTAAAAGGAATAGGGTTGGCAGCATTGCTTATACTTAGGTTCTTATTTAAAAAAAAACGACGGGTTGCACTCCGGAAGTGCCGGCAGAAGTGAAAACTTGAATATTAACGTTGTGCATTTTTGATATTTTGGAATGGTTAGGGAATAATTTTGCACGAATTGCTTTAATTATCAGTATAAAAGTACTATCATTTATATGATAGAATACAATATTTATTTATTGCGCTATCGTACACAAACATGACAAAAAGTGCACAACGCCGCTAAAGAGTTGGGCTCGTTCAGGATTTGAACCCGGGACCTCTCGCACCCTAAGCAAAATTCATACCCCTAGACCAACGAGCCGGCTGATAGGTTCGTCGAAATTATAGTATAAATACTTCCTCTCCTACGCCGCGCCGGCTGTTATTCCGTCTTACGAATTTTCGATCAGGACACGTGTCCTGACGTGAGTTTAACATTTTTTACCCATTACTAAAAAAGTGCACAACACCGCTAAAGAAGTTTTCACTTCAAAAACTGGTTAAGTGCGAGTTAAACTCGCGTGAAGATGGTTCGTACTTCTCATAGGTTTTCCTGTAATCTGCAAGCAATGCTCTAAATTTTTAATTTTTTCAAAATTTTAGATTTAGTAGTTTCGGAGATCAGTGGGGGGGGAATGGTCAATTTTCGTCTTCTTTCATGAATAAAATCAAAACTATTTATTTTACAATAATAAAAAAAATATATTTAATATCCTCATAACGAGCCCCTTCATTTGATATATTATATGACACAGTAAGGTTTGCAATTTTTTTTTTATTTCTTACTTTGTCATTTATTTTGTTTGTTTATTTACTTTGCACATCTGTGTTTGGGTCATAGGATTACACCATCCTACCAAATTTAACCTGATTTGGTCCAGTAGATTCGGAGCAAATTGGCTGTGACAGACGGCCGGACAGACAGACAGACGCGCGAGTGATTTTGTACGGAACCCTAAAAACATGTAAGTAGAGAAGAGCTTTCTCTCAATTTATTTAAAATAGGTCAGTAGATGGCATATTTTATATACTTAGTCTGTTAGTGCGTGCTTCTATTAATAACTGGCCTCAACGTTTAAAGGACTGTATTAAAGCCAATGGAGACTACTTCGAATAAGCTTTTTATATTTTAAATTGTTTTATATTTATGTATTAAACTAACGCATTGTAAAAGTAATAAATAACGAAAATAAAACCTAACACCCCCCACTCCGCCTACCGACCGGCACAGCGGCGCAGCGTTGAAAGCCATTCATCGTCTAACGTCATATGCAATAGCTTTACCGCGGCAGTCCCCAAGTGCCACACGTTTTTTTTGCTTTCCATAGGAACTCGGATCACCTGATCGGTCAACTTGTCATCATCATCCGAGCGTATTCCCGGTTGCATCGTCAGCGGTTACGCTTCAGAGCCCGGGGTCCGCTACCTTACCTAGGTGATTTGACGAGGTTACTGATTTTTTACACAGAGCGACTGCCGTCTGACCTCCGCAACCTAAAGGGTAGACCAGAACCAATCCTAGGATAGGTACAAACGCTAGATGGTGTTCGGGACCAACGGCTTTACGTGCCTTCCGAAGCACGGAATCATCTTTCTTTTCGGAAAATCAGGTGATTCAAGCCTGCAATATCCTAAACAGACTGGAAACAACTTTTCACAAAGTATGCTTCCCTGTGGGATTCGAACCCATGACCTCCGGATCACAAGGCAAACGCCTTGACCACTCGACCGCGGTGGCAGTCAAAATCGGTCAACTTGTATGGGAGGTCAAAAAATATTTTTCATATTATATATATGTTCCTTTGGGGAAAGTTGTTCAGTATCTTGGACTGAGTTCAGCTTTAAAATAGTTTCAGTATATTTTGTTCGACTCTGTATTACGTGAATGTCGCCGTGCACGTTCGAACGTCACCGTAAAAGAAATAAGCTTCAATTTCTCTCAGTTTATATTTCGCTACCTACCAATGATCCAGTCATATATCTAAGGTACTCTAATCTACTCGTAGGTAATCAACATATCGACTCGGAGTCATAAAACTCCGTACTTCAGTAAAAGCAGGTACAACCCACTTCAGTATCAGAAACGTCCCAGTTTTTCAGTCTCGTAAAATATTGCGATAACGTTAATGTATACTCGAAATATAAGTGCTGTTTTGTAACTCAGGTACAAAATAACAAGAGTCGAGGGATAGCTATAAATATTGTAAATAAGTTTTTTGGAAAAAAAAAATTGTTTTGAACAAACTTCTATTGAGGGCTAAAGGCTTGACATAAAATCACAATGTGATGGTAATTCAACGATGATAATGTATGTTACATACATTATCATCGTTAAATAAGAAAATATGCGGACATTAGTTAGTTTAGTGTCTAAAGTGTATGTGATATATGTTTACCAAATAAACGAATTTTCTTTCTTTCTTTCTTTCTTTCATTATTAATATGCGATAAGTCCAGAACCATGGACTGCCTCCGTGGTCCAGTCGTCAAGGCGTCTGCCTTGTGATCCGGAGGTCGTGGGTTCAAATCCCACTGGGAAGCATACTTTGTAAAAAGTTTTTTCCAGTCTGGTTAGAATATTGCAGGCTCGAATCACCTGATTATCCGAAAATAAAGATGATTCCGTGCTTCGGAAGGCACGTAAAGCTGTGGCTCCCGAACGTGATCTAGCGTTTTTCTATCCCTAGGATTGGTTCTGGTCCACATCTAGCCTTTGGGTGTCGGAGGTCAGACGGCAGTCGCTTTGTGTTAAAACCAGTAATCTCGTCAAATCTTGACCCCGGGCTCTGAAGCGTAACCGCTGACGATGCAACCGGGAATACGCTCGGATGATGATGACGAAGTCCCGAACCATGCGGCTCGGGAGTCTTCGTGTATGCGAGGCCTCGACCATTAGCTTACTCTTTACGTGAGTGACCTGTTTATCGCATATTACTAATTGTTTCACGTTAGTTCTAACCAAAAAATATGTGAAATTCACATCACGAGCTCTGAAGCAACACAAGATTTGCTCCTAAAAATAACACGACAGTCGTCCGATAGCGTCGTCATATTTCAATGTCAATCCAAATTAGATTTTAGTTTCATGTCGTAGCGCAATGTTGCTCTACACTGCAATTTGGACACGTAAGAAGCTACATGTCCAAATTGTAGCCACGTGTCCAAATTGTATCCACGTATCCAAATGGTATCTACGTGTCCATATTGTAGCTATGTGCCCAAATTGTAGCCATGTGTTCAAACTGTAGCTACGTGTTCAAATTGTACCTACGTGTCCAAATTGTAGCTACGTATCCAAAGCGTAGCCACGTGTCCCAATTGTAGCTACGTGTCTAAATTGTAGCCACGTGTCCAAATTGTAACTACGTGTCCAAATTGCAGTGTCAGCGGATGATATACGTATGTACTAATATGATCCGCTTAAGGTCTAATGAAGAAACAAGGGATGTGCTAAGATAAGATAAACTTCTATAGATTGGTTATATTATGCCACAGAGTTCATTATTATGGCTAAGCGATTTTAGCACGCGATTGGGTATTTTATTACGCGAACTTCGTGTGTTAAATTATCTGCTTTGTCATGATAAAATGTTTATGGTATACTCTCATCAATTTCGTTTCGAATACTGTAATTAAATTATTCATAACTACTTTATTAACGCGTGAACTATCAAGGGAATTAATTATATAATTTGAGCTACAGTTTGTTATTGATTTTAATGTATTTTTACATTTTAAGTGGCTTCAAAAAAGGAGAAACTTCTCAATTTAAATGTATACATACAGGGTTTAACGAAATATGCTATAAATTTTGTAAAAGTGAATTCAGTCCATGATAACAAACTTTCTCCGAGAACAAATAACAAAATATGAAAAAAATGGTCTCCTGTAGAAGTCGACCGATCAGCTTGTCTTAATTTTTTCTTTCATATTTCGTGAGGAATGTTTTCAAAATCATGGACTGAATCAACCCCTTAAATTATTCGACGTTGAACTACACAACATGAGACACAAAAACTGTGTTTCTGTACACTTTTTTGTATCGTACGATAAAGCGTTTAATAAAATTCATATCTGTTTCATTAATTCAAAATAAACCAATGCATTCGAAAGTACTATTGTGGCACATAAGCGGTTTATTTTGAATAATTCAGCCACAATCTGCCTCCAATCTGCATGCCACTCGCAAATAAAAGCATTGCCGATGCGCAACGAAATATAATGGAATGGAAGCATAATCCAGCGCAAAAATAATCACATCAAAAATTCATACAGCAGCTAGTATTATATATTGGAATTAAACTAACAAAGTAATCAACTGTTGTTTATTGCTTGACAATCAACTCGACACCGACGAATATAAATTTTACTTTTTACTTATGACATCTGTCACAATGACATTAAAGCAGGATTTGGCACAGAAATAAAGTAACAAACAACCTAATGCTTGGGATATTTAAGTATAACGTCAGTATAGTATTGGCAGTAAACGAGATGTAGTTTTTAAGTATCGCTTCATCAACATCATTTAAGCCGCATAATGTCCAATGCTGGACATTGGCCTCTCCCAGGGATTTACAAAATAACCGATCTAGAGGGGCCTGCATCAAGCGCTTTCCTCCGACCTTGGTCAAGTCGTCTGACTCACGCACGGTATAGCCAGTGCGTGATCGCCATTCGTGAACCTTTTTGCCCCATCGGCCATCGGTTCGTCGCACTATGTGTCCCACTCACTGCCATTTCAATGAGCTTATCCGCTGGGCTATGTCAAAGAAACACCAATCATAGCCCTCTCCATAGCGCGTTGAGCGACCTTGAGCCTTCTTATGAGACCCTTAGTAAGAATCGTCTCAGAGCCATTAGTAATAATTTGTAACACACATTGATTGTACTCTTTCGTCTTGAGGCACTGAAGTATTTTAGCAGTACCACCTACTTGAATGTAAGTAGGGAGTACTTAAAAACTACATCTCGTTGTCTGCCAATACTGTTACATATGTTACTTTACACCAATTGCTGGACAATCAGTGGCTGCTGTATGACGCTATGTCATAGCGGACATTGGTCGACAGTTGACGTTGCGTCATGCGACATTCATTTTATGTGAATTTCATGAGGTCATTTTGCGCAATGATGTTTGAAATTACTCTTCTATTGAATTATAGTTCGCTGCCAATGCGCTAACTGAGAGCTTTAAGTGCATTTTGTTGTAACAATTTGGGAATAACAATGTTATTCGGTTTCGTATATTTAAACATTTCATTTTCGAATATTTTAGACTCAATTTTATTATATATATTCTTAAGGTCTGGGAGAAAAGCAAACACTTAGAATGTACCAGCTGCTTCTCTTCACGCGCAGATCGTAAAAGCCGATCTAGGGTATGGGCAATAACTTGAATCATGTTTTACACAAAAAACCAGTATAGTATAGCATACTTGAACAAGCGAGCGGAGCGAGCGAGGGCTATAATTTAAGTTGGGGTGAAAACACATTGTTTGTATGTATGTTTGTTCCGCGATAACTGCCGAACCGATGGTCCGATTTTGATGAAATTTGGTAGGCATGTAGGAAATATCAATAGAATTTTTAAGTTTGTTGGGCATCAAAATCGGTTCAGTAGTTTTTGAAATATTAATAAAAAATCGCGAGGTCTAAGTTCACGGCGAACTACTAGTTAGGAAATAAATGATTAGCGAACTGTCGACCTATCACAAAGGCCGCGTTATTTAAAAAGCCGGTGCCGAAATTGCCGGATCGCCGACAGTATCCTATCCATTTGAACAAACGAATTGTAGTTATCAGTAGTTGACCGAAAGAGCGTAGCAAGCGAGGGCTATAATTTAAGTTGGGGCGATAACACATTGTTTGTATGTATGTATGTATGTTTCGCGATAACTGCTGAACCAATGGTCCGATTTTGATGAAATTTGGTAGCCATGTAGGAAATATCAATAGAATTTTCAAGTCTTTGGGCATCAAAATTGGTTTAGTAGTTTATGGAATATTAAAAAAAATCGCGAGGTCTAAGTTCGCGGCGAACTACTTGTATTATATCTAGTATAGCATTTTTAATATCGCATTTGAAACTACATAAGTATATTCTCTCTCTTTCTCTATCTCGCACAATTTCAAGCGCTTTAATTTTCTAATTTCAACGCCTTACAATGATGTGCCGAGTCGCCAATTTTTTGAATCGATTTGACCCAAGTAATTTTGTATAGTACTCGGTTGCTTACTCACTCGAGTCCAGGATTCTAGTCCAGAATTCGTTTCTCTAATCTCAGACTCGAATACCGGTCTTGAATCTGGTCTCGAATCCCGGACTCGAATCCCGGGCTTGAATCCCGGACTCGAATCCCGGACTTGAATCCCGGACAGGAATCCCGGACTCGAATCCCGGACTCGAATTCCGGACTTGTGTCCTGGACTAGGAATCGAGTCTGACTTGAGTAACGCAATACTCGGCACATCACTAGAGCATACTGTTCTGATGAACACCGCAGCTGTACTTCGCACGGTCAGCGCACCCAACTAACTGTACGCCGACGAAAGTGAAACCTACTCCATTTTCAACGCGACGACACGTCTGCCAGTCTCATGGTCATGACTACGCCTTTTGTGTATTTATGCTTTTAACTTGTTTGTATTTAGTGGTACTGATTTATCCTAGGGTAAAGCTTTTTAACCACCGACGAAAATGAGGGGATTTATACATTTGACGTGTCTGCGTATTTGTCTATGTCATCGTAGCTTCTAAACGGATAAACCGATTTGGATGCGTTTTTTTAATCAAAAGCATTGTTTATAATAGAGATGGTTCTTAGCTGTTTGAAAAAAATCGACGGGTTGCACTCCGGGAGTGCCGGCAGAAGTGAAAACTAGAATATTAGAAGAGAAGCGAGAAGAGAAGAGAAGCAGCTGGTATATTCAAAGTTTTTTCTTTTCTCTCAAACCAGCATGGAAGAATTTTAAGTTAGACGTAAATAAATAAAAACTGGCCAAGTGCGTGTTGGGCCACGCTTAGTGTAGGGTTCCGTAGTTAGTTGCAAATGCCGACTTTACGCCGAGTTCACGCATCACGATTTTAACAACTAAAAACGACGAAAAGGGAGAAAATTAAGATACAGTTATAAAATCCCATTTATAGAACAAGGGAAATTGGAAAATATATTCTAGTGTTTGTTTTGTCTAACTTATTTTCAATTGAATTGGTATACAATTTTCCTTTTCCCAGTACTTACTACTACGAGACTATAACTCATTAATTTGTAGGCCCTACTTAGCTCTGACTAAAACTAAACCCTTAAAACGAACTCATCCAAGAACTATCTTTCCAAGCTTAACCACCTAAACTATATTATAGAGCGGGCGCGCCTCGAACGGCGTGAAATTAACGAGCGCTGATTTGCACAGATAACGTAAACTAGACTCACTCCAGTTACGCCTGCTTAGCACGAACATAATGACACCCGTTTATAACATAGATCATGGAGGTTCTAACTATCAAACTAGCATAAAAGATAAAGCAAGAAAAATTGTCCAAGGAGGTTACAAATACGAGTACATATATCAAACTTGTATTATGGATGCTGGTAGTAGTAGCGCCAGTGAAGAAGAAATAAATCTTACCTATTCTAAATTGTTCTTTCCCTTCTTCTTCGTCTAAGCGCATTCCCGGTTGCATCCTCAGCTGTGCTGCTTCGGAGCCCGGGGTGCACTTTCCCGCTTTTTCTTCTCCAAATATAATATGCATGACAATGGTCACCCAAGGATGCCAAAGACCTTGTAAAATGGAGAAGAAATAGCCGGAACACTTTCAAAGATTTGGCTATAGTTTTACAAGCGGCCGCCACCCGACGTTAACCCTCCTTGGAAATGCAATCGTAGCGCGAGATGTTTGTGCTTAGTCCTTTAGTCGCCCATCTCAGCGTATTCCCAGTTGCATTCTCAGCTGTAATTCTGTGAAGCCTGGGATCCATTTTCCGGCTTTTCTTCTCCACTTTGCGCGGGCTTGAGAATCTTTGGTTGTAAGACGAGGCACCTCACCTCGACCTCGTCAAGGATGATATGCGATCCTTGACGAGGTCGAACGCAATATTTGCATCTCCGTTGTTAAGTTATGAAATGCATTTTGCTCGGGTAATTTAATCAAAGTGGCAACACCCCTAACTGCTGACGTATTATTGGACCAATCACGTGACTCAGCTGTTACGGGAAAAGACTACCATGCGAGGTATATTATTATGCCATGGTACATATGGTATACGATTTAGCATATTTTGGCATGGAAAATCCGGACTTATTTATTAAGAGCGTTTTATGAATGAATACCCCGTTTATCCCAGATATGACCTATGCTCATAAAATAGCCATCGTGGCCTAGAAAATTATTATGGTTAGTACCTATAAAATAGCCATCGTGTCATCAGAAATTGTTACGACTATTTAACATCCAAATATCTACATTAATATTATCAAAGAGTAATAATATGCTACGTACAAATAATCTAGATGGCCTTAAAGTAATCGCCACTAATAATCTGGTCCAGATAATGTGGATGTCACGTACATTAGAAATTATTCACGTCCCATATAGTCCCAATTCCATCGCTTTCAGCCGCTAATTCTTGAACATTTATGTTAAAAATGCATTTCATTTTAAAAGGTTTGACCCCGGGCATAAAAGCGTTACCGCTAAGGATGCAATGCAACGGTGAATACACTTGGATGATGATGATCGCAACCCGTGTGGTTCCGGGTTAGAATAGGACCACTCCATCTCTTCCTGTGGATGGCGTAAGAGGCGACTTAAGGGTTAAGCACAAACATCTCGAGCTACAATTGCATTCCCAAAGTGGGTTAGCGTCAGGCGGCGGCCAGTTGTAAAACTTTTCATGATGCACAAATACATTCCCAAAGAGGGTTGACGTCGCCCGGTCAATCATTTATACTGTTCTGGCTATTTCTTCTCCATTTTGCAAGGTCTTTGGCATCCTTGGGTGACCATTGACATGCATGTTACTCGTATATTTGGAGAAGAAAAAGCGGGACAGTGCACCCTGGGCTTCGAAGCAGCACAGCTGAGAACGTAACCGGGTACGCGCTTAGATGAAGAAAATGATGATGCCCTGGCGTGGGTCGCATTTGGATTGGGTACAATTGTCGAAAAAAATATTTAGCTCTTTCGTGCTTCATATGGTACGTTAAGCCATTGATCCTCTGTTCACTGACATCACTGTATGGAGGTTGTCAAGCCATGTCAGATGCTTTTAGGCAGCTTATAAACCTGATAGCTGTGACAAGAAAAACATACAACTGATAATATGACAGCCGTGTGGTTCTTAGCAGAGTAGAATAGGACCACTCCTGGTCTTCCCGTGGATGTCGTAAAAGGTCAGACCTCTCCAATCCGTCTGGCCATTGTGGAGAGAGTAGGCCAAATCCTCTGGCTGATCTAGCCAAGTACAGCTCTGGTTGTACAGAGAGAGTCGTGCTTCTGCAGTGGAGACAAAAAAAAACCTGGTGGTGATGATAATAGGAAATTTTTTGACATTAACTTTTTGTTATGATTTCTCCTGAATCTCCATATATCATACACGTGTAGCAGATGCCCATAAGCTATGATAATCATGAATGATCTGCAAACAAGCTCCTTAAAATCTTTTTAGGGTTTTGTACCCAAAGGGTGCCAACGGGACCCTGTTACTGAGACTCCGCTGTCTGTCACAAAGCTCTATCTCTTGAACCGTAATAGTTTTTTTTTACATTTTGAGCATAACCTTCCACTAGTCCCACGAAGACGCTAAAACTTTACCCCTATTTGCAATTCCCTGCCAAAGCACGTCTGTCCATTTCATCCAGAGGAGCCTTTACGGCGCATTTAAACCTTTTATAGACGTTGTAGGTGCTTCGAGTAAATTAACCCTGTTGCTTTCCTATACGAAATACGGCAGAAGAGCGCTGGGAATTCAAAGTGAAAATTGTTTAGTTTTTTATCGGAACTTTTGTTTTTTTTCTATTCATTGTTATTGGTAGAGTCTGTTTTTACAACGGAAATTACATCACATAGGTTAAGTGGGTATAATACAGATACACTATCACTTCTTTATTGATGAAGGGGTAGACAGAGCCTGGGACCGTCAGAGCCAAAGGCCTTATGCTTCAAGTGATGATAAAGGTACAAGATAAATCTAAGATATGACTGAAATTAAAAACAAAAACCCGACGAGAAAATTTCTTCTTCGAATAATTTAAATCAACTTTATCTATATTATTAAATTTTTTTAACTCGCCATTTTCTTCCAATTTTCTCGTCTTTCATATGATTAAAAAAGCAAAATTTTTTTGTAATGTATGTAACATTTGTTCTCAGAATAGATGAATGATCCATTTGTTGTATATTTTTTTTGCATACAAAATGTAACCTATTTTACCCGGACTAGAATAAGGAATCATGACTTTAATTGAATAGGTACTTAAGTAGTTTGCTGAGTAGAACATTTTTATGAACACCCACATACTTACAAGAAAACGGAGATATCATTTAAAATTTTGTCTTTGTGAAGCCCTAGATAACTCTTCAAACTATTAATGAACTACTGTTTATTACTACCCCGGAAAATTCAAGTATGGCCTTAAAGCGAGAACGTTAAGCTTTTCTTAGCAGTTTTTTCCGAAAAAGGCCACTTTTGGCAAAAATGCTAAGAAAAGCTTAACGTTCTCGCTTTAAGGCCATACTTGAATTTTCCGGGGTCCAGTGCTGCCCTTATGTGAAATAAATTATTTGAAAGGAGACATCATTTAAAATTTTGTCAATCCCTAGATAACCCTTTTTATAATATATAGATAACTCAAACAATTTTATGAACTACTGTTTACAGTTGAAAATGAGAACGTGAACCTTTCTTTTTACGCACATTTTCCAAAAGTGGCCGTTTTTCGCAAATGTGCGAAGAAAAGCTTCAAACAATAATCCATAAAATAGTTTAAAGGGTTATATAGGGCTTGGTAGAAACAAAATTTTAAATGATATCTCCGTAAACAAAAACAGTAGTAGATAGTAGATTTATCTCGATTTCAAGTTCAAAATGAATATGATCTATAACAAGTGACATTATTTTCTGGCGTTTTAATATTCATTACAAAATAATTTATTTTTGAATTTTTTGATCCTGGATACTATTGTGCGGAACCGTACTAAATGAGTTCTATTTATACAATAGCTACTGCACCGTATCTGATGTAGACCCAGGGCTACATGTGCCGGTCCGGTGCTGCCATGTTAAATTTGCATTAAATTGAATCTCCTAAATACTTAAAATAGGCTGTGAGAGAGTTCTAAAGGATTTACATTCATTACTTTGATTATATTTTCTACCTACGTGCTGTGTGGTTCCCGGCAGTATAGAATAGGACCACTCCAAGCCTCCCTCTGGATGTCGACTAAGGCGACTTAGGAAAAACAAGCTAAACAAAGCTTATAAACATGAAAGTGACATCTCCCTCCAACCCATCTAGCCAGCGTGGAAAGTGTAGGCCAAATTCTCTGGCTACTCTGGTTAAGTATGGCTCTGGTGGTACAGAGAGAGAGGCCTGCGGCTGGTTTCCGCGTTTCTAGTATTTTAGGATTTTTTCGTTTTAACAATAAAAAAAAAATAAGACATAATTGTGATGACTGAATTATGTTAAATACAATTATAATCCAAAGTTACAAGGGCTAATTTACTGTATTTCTTGCATACTAGCCGTTTTAGTATAATTTGGAGGTGATTTGGAGGCAACTTGGCAATTTTTTTCTATCGAGAAAATTTTAAGCAATCGTGTTTTGAAACAATGACTTGAGTGAGTCATGAACTTCGCTGTGTTTTTATTTCAGTGAGTATTTCGTGAAAATCGCTCTAAGAACTTTAGGGTAGTACGCGTTCTATAGTTTGACCAAGAAGTTCTTAAACACCCGTGTGTTAAAGCTAGCGCGATAAGGAACAGTTCGAATGGATTCGGGAAGGGCGTTCCAAAGTCTCACTGTCGCGAAATGGCGAATGAGTAGGTTTATTTTATAAACACTGACATCTTACCACGCACATGTTAACGCGATTGCGTTTGAACCTGCCAATCCTTAACTACTGGCTATAATAACTTCTATGACTGACAACTACTCATGATTGTCTTCGACAGGAAGAGTAGCGGCCAGGTCTATGCTTCCATTCAATGGAAGTTTAGTAATTTCTGATAAAATGAAGTTATTGCAACTTGCAAGGTCCAACCTGTTAGTTACGAGTTAAATTATGACGGTACTTAGTTCTCCTAAGTCTCGGGTTTCCGATTTAATTGCTAGTTTAAATTAGTTATTTGATAAATACACTGGCTACCGACCTAATACGATGTTAAATTATTGTGGTAATGAGGAAGCTTCTGAACATTAACATTTTATCTAAATGGGTTAACTTTAAAGTGAGTTAACGTTGTAAAGTGAGTGAACGAAGGAAGGATTTATTGAAGGCATTTATGATCGCACTTACTAGAAATAAAAAAGTTAATAATTTTAAATAAATTAACATTTTAGTTGGTATTCATATTTTGTTATAATCATATCACACATACTTATTTCATTCACTTTCACATAATTAATTTTTTCTTCATCTCGAAATGGTTTTACCTACTGTATTTTTTTTTTCATCCCTTTAAAGCATTTTTTTTTTACGTTTTCTTTCGTTTTTATGTTACTTCATACAGTACAGATACATTATCACGTCTTTATCCCTAACGGGGCAGACAGAGCATTTTAGATTCTAAGGCTCTAAGTAGACAGAGCCCAGAGACGCAAGCCCCAAAGACGATGTTCAGCGTAAGAATATGGAAAAGGAATAGAAATAGGTTGCTAGCCGCATCGCCTATTAACATGATTAGCATTTTCACCCATTCCTTCGATCGTCTTTTACGATCTGCGCGAGAAGAGAAGCATCTGGTACATTCTAAGTTTTTTCTTTTCATCCAGATCAGCATGGAAGAATGTTACTTCATTAAACTAAAATCTCCAAAATGGCAGTACCGCTAAAGACATATCAATTTAAAATTCTCCGTACACATAAATCACCAAAACCAATTAAGGAAATGTAACAAAAAAGAAACAAATTGCTTCCCCAAAATCATACGGTCGTTTTCATCAACATCATAATTGTTTTGGTGAAACGATGATTCCGAACGACACCCGACCCTTTTCGAGTATTTTAACAATTAAATTCCGGACGTGAGTCAATGTACCGTACTGCGAATTGATGGGAGAGCTGTTCATGGTAAGATTTAATCTCCGATCTTTGGCTTATACACTGCCGTGCATCTAGGTCTTTTAGATATAAAAATCTTTTTGCAGATATTGGCCATGGTATTTTCTTGTCTCTTATCGTCGTTTTTAGGGTTCCGTACAAAAAATTAAAAAACGGAACCCTTATAGGATCACTCGTGCGTCTGTCTGTCCGTCCGTCTGTCACAGCCAAGGATGGTGTAATCCTATGACCCAAATACAGATGTGCAAAGTAAATAAATATTTTTTTTTAAATAAGGGTCATTTTCGGGGGACAAATTAGGAAATTTAAAAAAAAAAAGTTTTGCAACCTTACTGTGTAATATATCAAATGAAAGGGCTCATTATGAGGACTTCAAATATATTTTTGTTATTATTGTAAAATAAATAGTTTTGATTTTATTTATGAAAGAAGACGAAAATTAACCATTCCCCTGATCTCCGAAACTACTTAATCTAAAATTAAAAAAAAAAAACAAAGTATAGTTCATTGCTTGTAGATTACAGGAAAACCTATAAGAGTTCAATCAATTGTACGGAACATTCTCCACGCGAGTTTAACTCGCACTTGGCCGGTTTTATTTTTACTAGTTTGTGTCTGTTATGTCCCACAATTGGGCAAATGCCTGCCATTTAGTTAAGAATTAATCAGGGTCATCTCGCCATCAGGTTCTAGTCTGCCTCTATTGTACTCGTATATTAAGTTATTTTTAATTAAGTACAAATATTTGAAAAGGTGATTCAGTTTGTCATTTAGAACAACTCTTTCTTATATTAAATAGCATATAACATTTTGTTTTTTTTTTTCATAGTAACCAGGTCACGAGACTAATTTGATTTGTATGAAAACCTAAAATTTTATTTCGTATTTTGATATTTACATTAATCAGGAAAACTTGTTTGAAATAATGAGTTGAATCGCCCCATAAAGTATCTGTACTTATAATTAAAAAGTACCTTGTAAGTTTATCCTAAAATTATAGTAACACTTTAAAAAAATTGTGACAATAATGTTAGATTTTTAAATCATTTGCATATGAAATAAAAAAGTGGAGATGGAATTAAAAGATAAACAGCTTAACTTGCTTTCCCAAGCACATTTGTTGCTGCCTTTATATGATTTTTTAAATAATCAAAGACACCAAACTTAGGAGTAGCAAATACAGATATGATCTTCATTGCTTTACAAAAGTCCTCATAATGTTTCCTACATCGTACATGTCACATATTCATATACTGGTACCGTGTTCCAGAAACGGTTTTAAATGTCAATATTAAGTATCTTTCGAAATTATATTCCCCTTCTAGATTCTCATAACGCTCAAACAATAAATGCGTCGATAAAATCGCAATAATGGCAACGTATTGGCAATCGTGCCATGAATGTCCCGCCTATGGCTCGATAAAGTTTTATTTTCCGAGTCGTTCATATCCCGCTTTTTATTAGGGGTAAATGAGACGAAATTGTTTAAGACTCGAACGGTTCTTATTCAAACCAGTTATTGAAAATTAATTGATGGTTTTAATTACTTTTTTGAGGAGCTCATTGGCAATGCACTTTTTCTGGCATTATTGTGGGTAACGTAAAACAACTATAAAAAAATTTACTCTAGAAAACATTACTGGTGTCAGAGGGAAGGTACATCCTTTCTTGCTCTTTGTGTCAGAGTTCAAGATGCCTTTAGACATCTGACACAGCTGTTAGCCATTTTAAAAGGACAGCTGGAACAACTGTCAATTCTGAGCTTTACTCGATACAAGTACGTAACTGATCTTCGAAATACAAACATGAGAATAATTGTGGTTCGAAATATCGTAGTTACGATAAACTGTTGGTCGACAAATTGCTAGTGCGAGTACGAAGGAATGGTAGTGCGACCTGTGCAGCGACAGAATACTTCTTCGACGAACGCTAGTGCGAAAGATAAGTATACCTACTCTTAGTTCAAAGGCCAACGTTATTTAATTTTCTAGAATATAATTTGAACTTCTGAGGAATTAAGTGATTACGAATATCTACTTTAAATTTTAACAACACAACATATGTCCAGACATTTGATGCGTGCTGTTGCTTCATATAAATAATTATTTATTAAAGATTTTAAATGTATAAAGCTCAGTTAGGCTAGATGAAATACACAAGAACTATTGCATCATTTTCCTACCTAATATTTTAGGTCTTATCATCTTTTCCATTCCATCACACGACTATCAGAACTAACCTTGCAGGTATGCCTAACTCTGAAGCCTCTTTAGTATATTACCCTCGTAACCATATTGCTAAAATTACATTTTACGTCCGTCTGTCCCAATTCCGTTAACAAAATTGAAACGAACCCTCTTATTTCGACCCACTATCCTTCGGGGACCAATTTAATTACTGGAGTTAGGTTTGGTTTATTACATTTCAATTTGGACTAAATCTGGGGCATAGGGTTAAATTTTGCAAAAGAATTTTGTAATTTTACTTTGTGTTTGTTATTTTTTTATTTGTTATTATGATGCAATAAAGTTAATTTGCATTGTATTATATTTTACCTAACCACAACCATTGGTAATTCTATTTTTTTGCTGCTTTAAATAAATAAATAAATAGGGACAATCACATTGTCTAAGCTAACCGCAAAGTAAGTTTCAAACTTGTGTGGGATACTAACTCAACGATTCTACATTTTATAATAAACACCTCAGATCCGGGACAATTTGAAAAAGGATATTTGCAAACTTGCCCTGACCGGGGATTGAACCCAGAACCTCCGGAAACGTTATGAATTTGTTAACCATAAATATTTAATATATAAAGCCTTGAGTTAATATAACCTCTCTAGTCAGAATTGTAAGGATCTGTAAACTTGAGCAACATGTATATAATAGACAAAATAAACTTTAGATGCCTTTTTAACAAGTCGGTAAAGCTAGAAGTCGTTTATGAAAATAGCCGTGCTAGAATTATTTCATCATCAACAGGTCTTTTGTAGTCTCCACTGCAGGAGCACGAACCTCTCTGTACCTAGCAGAGTCATATACCTATTAGCCTGAGCAGTCAGAGGATTTGCCCTACAATCTCCACGCTGGCTAGAGTTAAGTCAAAAGAATCAAATCCAAAAGACAGAGGATAACTCTAAAAAATACCCAAACCAGTGTTTCCCACATGTCAAAAATCAAATATACTAAAACGCCATCATTATACGAGAAAAGTACTGCAATCGTCATTATCGCAATTTTGTGGCAAACTAACAACTTAATCACGTTTTTTTCGTACCATACCGTGACGCACGGTGTCAAGAGCCGATCAGGTCCTTGGCTGGACCACAGCTTGAAGAAAGCAGTTAGAATGTAAACTTTGTAAATCTGCCGGCACCGGGGATTATGTCTATCCAGCGCTATCTTACCGCCGTCTCTCCGCTTTTGGCTTTGGGTTAATCTAGTCTGTCTCAGCATGCACGTACAACCTGCGTACGGTATACAAGTTTGTTGACGGATTATCTGTGATGTCATGCTATGGAGAGTTAGAGAAATTTCAAGTAAGTAGTGTACCGAAGGACGTTTTAAAATATGTTTTTAAAATGCTTAGTGTTTCTACTGGTTGAACGTAAGTAAAGGGAATGTAGGTACGTAAACGTCAGTTTTTGAACCTTTCTTCTTTTGGGAACTTACGTTTTAAATTGAATAGGTACTCGTATCTGGGTCAACACAAAAGATTTAAGATTATGTGCAGTCAAAAGAAATTCGGTGGAATGAAAATAATTGGATTTGGTTTGAATATACCGCTTTACGCAAAATAGATAAGGAAGTACTTATACTAAGTACGTATTGGATGTTCAGAAAAAAATTACACCCGAATTTTCAGTTGCTTAATTTACGTTCTGTAGAAAATCAAAACTCATTTTTTGTCACCGTGTGGCACAAACAGGACATTCATTTAAAACCAATGACCTTATGGAAGGTCATTGTTTGAAACAGAATGCAGTAGAAACTACGCAACTCATTTTATGCGAATCACAACTCAAAAAATACGTTTGTTTGTCTAAAATATGGATAGAATAAGTTGACGTTTATTTATAATGAAAGCTTTAAAGCGTTGTAATACCTTAAAGTTGTATAAAATTAGATTTTTTAAAGTATTAAAAAAAATAAGCTACGAGTAGTTTAAAGTATTTTTTACTTTACTCATGTGACTTAATGAACTCAACCTTCTGTTAACTTATCTTTGTTGTGGCTTGAACGCTGGAACTAACGGTTGCGTAATGCCTCCGTGTCTATTTATCGCGGGTTCCGTATAAGGTATGGGATACACTAGCGATTTAATGGTCTTAACTGAATTTTGTGTTCGGTTTTCCTTGCCGATGTCAATTGGTACATTACTGATGAGATGATCGTTGACTTAACAAGCGACTAAAGGTACTTAGGTACTTCTTGCATAATGCTGCAGGAAAATGCTGGATGCAGGCTGCTTCTGGTCGGTCTTTTTGGAAATCCACGGGAGATACGAGGCCTATGTCCAGCAGTGGACTTCCTGTGGCTGATATCATGATCATCATCATCATCATTTCAGCCGCATAACGTCCTCTGCTGGACATAGGCCTCTCCCAAGGTTTTCCAAAATGACCGATCTAGAGCGGCCTGCATCCAGCGCTTTCCAGCGACCTTGGTCAGGTCGTCTGACCACCTTGTGGGTGGGTGTCCTACGCTTCGCATGCCAGTACATGGTCGCCATTCGAGAACCTTATTGCCCCATCGGCCATCGGTTCGAAGCGCTATGTGTCCCGCCCACTGCCACTTCAACGAGCTAATCCGCTGGGCTATGTCCGTGACTTTGGTTCTCCTACGAATTTCCTCATTTCTGATTCGATCACGTAGAGAAACACCAAGCATAGCCCTCACCATAGCGCGTTGAGCTACCTTGAGCCTTCTTATGAAACCCATATAGTAAGGGACCACGTTTCGGAGCCATAAGTCATCACTGGTAACACACATTGATTATAAACTTTTGTCTTGAGGCACTGAGGTATTTTGGACGAGAAGACACTGCTATCATGACACTGACATCATGAAGATGATAATTAACTGAATTAATTTTACAACATTTTTTATATTCAAATATTAAACACACAATGGACGGGGTACATATCGCCTCCTTCTAAAAATTTTCTTTTTCTCGGCATCGCCAGTGGGTTGACTGGTAGATAAAGCCTATGGCTTTAAGTCCGCCTATTACGTTTGTAATAAAGGTAAATAAATAAAAAAAATAAAAATATCGCGGCGAACCGATAAACGCTGAGGCAGAAAGGTTCTCGAATAGTGATCGCGATCGACCAGCAACCGCAGCGTCTGTAGAAGATATAATTTTCTAGTTAATCAGACTAGCATCAAGATAGGCCAAATCCTCTGACTGCTCTGGCCAAGGCTCTAGTAGTACTAAATGGAGTCTAGTTATAAGATGTGATGATAACAATGAAGTATTTTATGAAAAATAGGCATGATGACTGAAAAATATTTTGGCCCATTGTTAGATTATTAAAAAATATTAAACACATATTTTTTCTTTTCTCTGAGAAATAATAAATGACGATGATACAGCGCATACATACATCAAATACAGTGTGATTTGTCCTTATATATATTTATTTATTTATTTAAATTTAGAATTAACACGGATTATCATTCTGGAACTAAGATACTCTGTATCTTTGTAAATTTTTACTGTTTAGGGTTCCGTACCCGAAGGGTGCAAACGGGACCCTATTACTGAGACTCCACTGTCTGTCCGTCTGTCCGTCTGTTACAGGGCTCTATCTCTTGAACCGTAATAGCTAGACTCTTGAAATTTTCACCGATTATGTATAACTATGGCCGCTATAACAACAAATACTGAAAATAAAAAAAAAAAAAGAATTAATACAAAAAGCATGTTTTTTTTTCAGCGTTTTTAACCAGATCTTTATAATGGCATTAACTAGATACTTGAAATTTTTACAGATTATGTATTACTATGGCCGCTATAAACACAAATACTAAAAATAAAAAAGTAAAAAATTAAAGGGGGTCGTCATACAAAAACGTGTTTTTAGCGTTTTAAAACATTGTACGGAGGCACGGAACCCTTCATGTACGAGTCCGACTCGCACTTACCCGTTTTTTTATATGTATATTATTTTTGGATAACCTAAGTAACGGACTAATTAGAATATTACTTTTCTAACCCAGTCATCAAACCTATTGTGATTGCAATTGAATTGTCGTACATGTATTCATATCCCTCATTTCTTACTTCGCGATTGAGTAACGACCTAACGACCAACACGTGGTTACTACAAAAAATACGCACTCTCATCGCTTACTTTCCGAACATCAGCGAGTCATGGCGATTAATTTTATTAAAAAATAATTTATACATGTTAATATATTTTATGTAAGTGCTAGGAAAATTTTATTCCTAGCTCCTCCTCATCTATTTCTTTGTCCAAAGGGGCCATGATCACATACCTAAAAAAGCTATGCATCGGAATCCCTAAGGAAAGCGTAAAGTGGGCCGCCCCAAACTAAGTTCAAAATTGTATTATGGGATACTAACTCAACAATACTACACAAGACGCTCTGTGAGCTGTAAACCTGTTGAAGTTAATTGGAAAAAAAAGTTGTTCAGCCAAAAAACTTGCGTCTTAATAAGGGTAACAAAAAAGTTCGATAACATACCTACTTAATTGATTTTTTTTCGAAATATCTGATATACATATGATTTTCTTAAAGTTTTAAATATCTCCCATATATCCGCCATTTTAAAAATTAAAAAAAACTGAATCGACAATTATGGAGGAGGCGAATCGAGAGGTACGATGAGGACAAATATCGACCACAAATGGGTGGAATCCCTGTTCACGTCGTGTTGTCCGCTGGTGGAATAGCGCAGGGGGAATTCAATTATGTAATTCCTGCGCACACTCCCCGAAATGCAGCCTGTAGAAGACACACAGACTTGCTACTAGTCGGCGATGTTCGAGGCTCTGGAGCCGACCTGCCGTAAGCATCTCATCACCAACGAGTCTTCTGGCACGTCTGTCGATAGCTTCCAGGGCTTCGAGCTGATAGCGGACACTACACAACGGAGGTCATCAGTCGTTTATTTATAAAATATATTTAAAATTTACCTAGCTACTGAAAACAAAATATAAATGTTTAATGAGAAATCACATACACAAACTAAATATACAGGGTTATAAGGTCGTCCACCGCGTTGACATAGCGGCTTTTGCCTCACTCATTACCTCGCTTGTAACTGTTTGTAATCGGTTAAATAAATATGGAAGTCGGATTTTATTTATGAATGAATTTGTATACCACATTGTGTGGACTGTGGAATGTCTGTCTGAATTAACAGTGTAATGAAAAATTAATCAAAATGGCCAATACACACTCACAGATAATATAATATAAGCAAACATCATAACTACTAATAAGTTTCTCGAATTTTTTTTCTGTTTACCACATTGATATTTCTTTGAATTTCTTTGCTGAGTGAGACTTTTGTCCGTAAGTACTGGTACTTTTTCTGTGCCCTTAATATTCTGGTATAAAATAACATTACAAAGCCATCTCCATGCATCCATAGCTTGTAACGTCGTGATATTAAACAAATCTTTACGCTGTTACGGCGGTTGATGCAATAATGATGTCATCTAACCACAGAGGCTCACAAATTGCTCTTTTGATCCCAAGGGTCTTACTCTACAAGTATATAATTGACGCAGATAAATTGGGTTTGCGTAAAGTCTAAAATTTAATAGTAACTGACACGTCGTTATTTCTTACAGTGTAGACAAAGCCAAGGGGCCGTAAAACCCACAGCACAGAAGACAGTAAGAGACATACAGAACGGAATCTCCTAAGGTGTATATGAAATACTCTTACTGGATAGTTTGTGGCGGGAAGTCAAGGGGTTCGGTTGGGGTTTTCTTGAAATTATTTAGCAAATTGTTTTTAGTGGACTTTATAATATGAAATTAGTGTTGTTTGGTGTTATAAATGCTCATGCTCATAAACAATATGTGAAATAGTTAAAGTGGACAGTCATAGTACGGCTGTAGTAATATTTGTTTCGCGGACTGTATGGGGCCCGTCTTCGGGCGTCGTCCGCCACTCAATCGGCTATGAAAACCAGTGGACTCGTATAGATTTGTCGCCAGAAGCTCCCTTAAAGCCATCAAAGGCCTACACCAACCTTTGATTGTAAGTTGTTGGGAAAAAAGAATTTCCCACGTTTTATTAAGGCCGTACCTGAATTTTCCGGGGTCATTTAAAATAAATAATTTTAAAGAAAACGGAGACATCATTTAAAATTTTGCAACTACCAAGTCCTAGATAACCCTTCAAAGTATTTTATGAACTACTGTTTTCAGTTTAAAGTGAGAACGTTAAGCTTTACTACGCACATTTGCGAAAAACGGCCACTTTTGGCTAATGTGCGTAGTAAAGCTTAACGTTCTCATTATAAACTGTAAACAGCACCGGACCCCGGAAAATTTAGGTACGGCCTTAACTTGTTCCTGGCTAAATACGCAGTAGCGTCAAGCCATTATTAAAAAATTAAAAAATACTCTTACTGACTAAGCCCAAAGGCTATGCTTAGCACAATAGTCGGTGCAAATCGGGAATCAGAAATAATGAAAGGTTGTCCCATTGCCTATTTACTTTGTGTTTGTTTGTTTGTAATATCATTATTGTACCAAAAAAAATTAATTTACTCTTAATATAAATAAATTAATTTTGTTATAGTTAAATCAAAAGTTAAGTAATGAAAAGAAAACTTTAAACTAAAATTATATAATAATATAATTAGTAAATTATTCTTAGTAAAACCAAAAACTAGAAATTAAAAAAACAAAAAAAATAAAATAGTAAATAAGTACTTACTTACCTAAAAAAACTTACAAATAAAAAAACGTTGTGCAGATCATTGCCCTGCGGTAAAGTGTCCAAAAAACTGGCAGCTTTACCACGCTGGATAGCAAATGTGCTTGCCCTTCATATCTGTTTTTTCTCGACTTAAAAAAATCTTTATATTTACAAGTTGCACCTTTTCGCAATATTTTGTGATGCGGGGCTCATAACGAGGACCTAGTAGTGCGCCTAACCTATTCGTTCTATGTCAAGTTAACGTGAGTCGTGTCCAGTATATTAAGTTAGCGGACAAAATGAGGCTCATTACACATTTCAAATAACAAGAGTTGGGTAATGTCGCATACCTAATGAAGCATTCAGGACACCTGGAGTTACGTAATTGAGGGTTAAAGCGCCCTTTAAATAATTAAATGCAAAGTAAAGATGCTTAAAGAAAATTTAAAGTTGACACTGTTAAAGTAGATAAGATCTTTTTATAGTTATCACTGTGTATGTTGGATTCTGAGAAACCAAAAGTCAAACACACACAAACTATCACGTCTTTATCCTTAATGACAGACAGAGAGTTTTGGGTTTTGTGGCTCTAAGCAGGCGGATCCTAGGACAAAGACCCAAAGGTCACTTTTACCGTGACTGTGGGCGAGGAGGTGGAAAAAGGAATCAAAATAGTATTAGGTTGCTAGTTCCATGATTCACATTTTCGCCCATTCCCCTTAATCGGCTTTTACGATCTGCGCGGGGAGTGAGCCAGCTGGTACATTCAAATTTTTTTCTTTTCTCACAGACAAAAGCAAAAGTCAAACAAGTGCAGAAATTAAATTCATCCAAAATAAAAATGTATTTTATGTACAAGCCTACAAAAAAGCCCTGGTCCTACCACGTACAAGCTACCCCGCGAATTTGGCCGAATTTTGTTTGAAGCTTAAACTTGGTCTTTTGATCCCTGATTTTTTGATCCTTGGACTCTTGGTTCTTTGAAGATAGACCTTTTTAATTCATTAAAAATTCTACAGTTTACTTGGCAGGAAAACTCGTGATTAATCGCTTGGTTAATTTATCTGAGAGTTTGTAAACCTTTATTTGTTATCTTTTCATTGTCTCCTTAATTTGCATTCCCTTTAGTTTATCCTTTAGAAAATAAGAAAATTTTACTTACTAACTTTGAAAGATCGGAATAGAATTGATATCATAAGAGAGCGGTGTGGACTAAAAGAAGATGTATCTTCCCTTGAGATGGTTTGGGCATGAAGAAAGGCTGGACGATAGAAGATTTTAAAAAGGTTACTAAAGCAAAGTGAGTGGAAGAGGTTCGCCGACGACAAACGTACTGCGACCAAATTGCAGACTTTCATAAAAAAGAAGAGGCCAGAAGTACCCATAACCGGCGGGCATGCGTGAAGAAAGTGATGAGTGTAGATAGGCGAGAAAAGTCTGTCAGGATCGTAGCAAGTGGAGGTCCATAGCCTATGTCTACTCTTGTGTGAAACAGGCGTGATAAGGTGATAATATGTATGTCCTTAATAAGTAATAATTTACTGAAATTAGTACTTCATCATCCGGTTTTTTTTGTCTCTACTGCAGGAGCACGACCCTCTCTGTACTACCAGAGCCATATATTAGCTGGAGCAGTCAGAGGATTTAGCCTACACTCTCCACGCTAGCCAGACGGGTTGAAGAGGTCTTATTGATGTTTATAAGCTTTGTTTAGCTTGTGTTTCCTAAGTCGCCTTCTACGACATCCACGGGAAGACTTGCAGTGGTCCTATGCTACGCTGCCGGGAACCACACTGTATTTGTACTTTGTGTTTATCATAAGTTGGAAAGTTTTAAATCAAACCTTGACATAGGCTTATCCACCTTGGTTTTTGAAATCAAAATAAAACATTTTATTTCCTACGTTACTTCCTACCAAATTAATTTCTAAACGATAAAATATATTAGGTAGATTATACATAAAAATTACATTACCTACTTAAATGTGAACATCATTAAATTAACTTTATTTTATAAGTTCTAAGTCGCGAATCTTACAGAAATTTTATTACATTGAATATTTAAACACAAATCTCATATTCATAAATTCTAAAATCATTACATTTATTCAAAGCCCTATAAAATATAAACGGGCTCGTAGAATTTTTATTTTTGGTGAAATAAAACTCGTACGTTATAATTCATACATACAAATGAAATCAGAATCTTAGATTATTTATTCTATCCGAAATACAATTTTAGCACTGAAAATTAATTGAACGACACATTTATCTTAGACGCAGGTGGCATCGTGGGAGTAACCGAATTTGAAAATTGTAGTAATTATTTACGTCACTGGCACAAACTAAAAATAGAGTGGAAGTCGATCTTGCAGCTTTTTTTGACAACTGAAAAGATGCTTTTTATTTATTACACTTTATTTACCAAAACAAAATGGTATAAAATGCTAGTATAAGAAATAGACATTCTGACATTCCCTATCAGTCAACCTTCTTTATAAATAAAAAAACTCTCGCGGTAGGCGTACAAACAAATACTCAAATATATTATTTACAACTATAGATAAAATATGAACTTTACCGAAAGGCAATGTGGGCGCAGATAGCTAAGATTACGTTCTGGGTACCAAGAGATTTTGTGACTACGCTCTTGGTACGAGTCCGGCAATCTCACCGGCAACAAACAAACACACAAACAACCTACGCAGTCTGCTACCACCCTGTATGAGGTACAGGGACCTATTTTTAATCTAATTTAACCTAATTATGAGTTGAATTGAATTCTAACTAACTAACTAACTAATCTAACTAATTGTAAGACTCACCGCTTCCACGCAGTCTTCAGGCAGCCTCGCCTGGCCTTCGCGTCGATCTTGAGGTCCTCCTTAGGGCTGGCGACGGCCTCAGGTCTCTCCATGGATCGCAAGTCAGTGGTGCGGAGAATTGGGTCCCTACAATAACCTCCCCATTAGCTCATGTACGTTGCCCCAAAATGAATACGTCGTATTTATAACACCACTTCTATAGCACAATAATTTTCTTGTTCTTCTTTGGACACTTCAAGATTATTCACATAACTATGTTATAAGGCCACATGGCACGCGCTTCACAATTTACACAAATCACTGTTCTTTACGTAATACATACAATTTCGGCTTCACGCCGTTTCAAACAATTTTGGCACAAACAATTAACGACAATTCTCTACCAAACATTTACTATATATATCAAAAATTACAAAATTAATGCTGCCATAGCACGCGAGGAAACCACACCCAAGTTTCAAGACATTTTTCACTATTTTGACGTAAAGACAATGATTATTTTTCTGGTCGGGCAAAGACAATCCGCGCACGGGATATCGATGAATCGATAATCTTGCCCGTGTTTGTGGAGATCACACGCAGATGGCGCTAGTCTCCTAACAAAGCACTTTTATTCAAAACAGGCAATAAGAAGACATTATGCTCTGACATCATACATCTTCATACAATGTCACAAGATTGTCTTTCATAAAGATTTTTATTATAGAATGATTAATTATTCTGTGACGTATGTTGCCAAATCATTTTTTTTACTGGAACGCTGGACAAAAGATAGATTTTTTGGGATAGGAAGACCTTGCCGCGGATAGAGATGAAAAGACATTATACCAACGGACTCGCGCACCGAGGGTTCCGTAAAATATATTATGTGATGTAACTAAAAATTTATGGTTTTCGTAATTTTTCCTTTATCTATGCTATAAGACGTTGCTTCGTACCAAATTTCAAGATTCTGAGTTCACGGGAAGCACCCTGTAGGTTTTGATTCCCTTGCAAGTGTCGAAAATTTGCGGCATAAACGGCTGTATCTTTTGATTGCGTTGGCTTAGAATTTTGATTTTTTCACAGCTTCAAGGGACAGTAGACCTGAGTAATTGATATAAATTTCAGCTTCATACCTCCACGCGTTCCTGAGAAAAAGGGTCTTGACAGACGGACGGACGGACGGACAGACGGACAACAAAGTGATCCTATAAGGGTTCCGTTTTTTCCTTTTGAGGTACGGAACCCTAAAAACCAACAATAATGTCTGCTGTTGCCTACCCTTTTGGGAAATAGACGTGATAGAATGTGAGTATGTATGTCATCATCATCCGAGCGTATTCCCGGTTGCATCCTCAGTGGTAACGCTTCCAAACCCGGGGTCCGCTACCTAACCTAAGTGATTTGACGAGTTTACTGGTTTTTACACAGAGCGACTACCGTCTGACCTCCGCAACCAACAAAGTTCAAACCAGAACCAATCCTAGGATAGGTTTAAACATACGCTTGATGAATTTGGGACTTAAAGCTTTACGTACCGAGTATGTATATGTGTTCTGTATTATCTTTATTGTGTAGCAGACGTATCGTTATCAATCATGATTGTACCTCTATAACAATAGTGGTGTACCGGTATCTATTGCGTTTTGATGTATCGCTCGTTCATCCTTCGTGGTACAGTCTCACACATAAGTCACATACGCTTTCGCATAAGTAATTTAGGTTTTATGACTCTACACCATACCCCAAAAGAGATAAAGACATGAAAACTAATACATTATACAAAGTGTTAATGAAATAACGCAAAACCTCTCAGTTAGTTACTCAGTCCATGAAACTGAATAACTTTTGTTCTACAGCATTCCCAAAATGCCAAAAATAAAATTCGGTTGCTCATACAAATTGACTCGATCAGCTGATCAGTTTTCATACAAACTTTTTTTTTCAAAAAATAAAATAAAACAAAAGTTCAGTTTCATGGGCTGAGGTACCATCTGAGAGGTTTTGAGTTATTTCATTAACACGTTGATTTTTCACTCCTTTGCTATATTGAAATTATGTATCTCTACTACACATGTATCGAATAAACAATAAACTAATAGATATGTAAATTTTTCTCTCCCAATTTTCAAATAAATGTCTAAACAAAAAAGTTAAGAATTTACATACCACACGCGCGGCTGTTGCGTACTACTCATCGGCCGCCGCCCACCAGTCGCCTGGAAGCGGGCGGTGACATTAAAATTTTCGGTATGCCATTAATGAAGCCAAAAGGTAAGGACAATTAAAAAATGTGTACGTAATTTTTTTTTAAATATTAAAATGCAATGCAATGCACTATCACGGCTTTATCCCTAATGTGGCAGACAGAGGATTTTGGGTCTTGCGGCTCTAAGCAGGCAGAGCCCAGGGCCGCAAGACTCAAAGGCCACTTTTAGCATGATGGTGGGCTAGAAGGTGGAAAAGGAATCAAATAGTGATGGATTGCTAGCCTTTCCATTTCCTCGATCGGCTATTTAGATCTGCGCGGGAAAAGAAGCAACTGGTACATCCTTAGTTTTTTCTTTTCTCCCGCAGACAAGCATGGAAGATTTAAAAAAATAAAAAATAATGAAGGGAATATACTCGTATATGAACCAAATAAAATAACATAAAAAGAAGAGGTTTCTCTTGTGTTTTCGATTGTACTGCCCGCTCTTAATTGATACAAGCATGTTCATTTCTTGCCGCCATTGTTATCTTTTCTTTGTACACGAAATTAATTGATGGTCAAATACAAACGCAACGGGTTTCGCCGTTACCCATTATGTTCTGATTTGCGATACCATTTTATAAATTGAAATTTGTTTTGTTTTTCATATTATAATTAAGTTTTGAATTTGACAAATTAGAACGAACCTTTTTTGCTTATCCCAAATGATTTCAAGTTTTTACAAATGAAATAAATTAGATACATTTCGTAACATGTGGTACCGTAGCTATATTATTCATTTAGTTCGAAAAAGTTTGACGAAGGTTTTTACGTACGTTTTGTAGATTTAAGCTGTGTGGTTCCCGGCAGAGTAGAATAGGACCACTCCAAGTCTTCCTGTGGATGTCGTAGAAGGCGACTTAGGAAACACAAGATAAACAAAGCTTTTAAACATCAATGACACCTCTCCAACCCGTCTGGCCAGCGTGGAGAGTGTCGGCCAAATCCTCTAGCTGCTCTGGCCAAGTACGGCTCTGGCAGTACAGAGAGAATTGTGCTCCTACAGCCTACAGTCAAGACTAGAAAGACCTGATGATGATGTGTAGATTTTAGCCGACACAAATTGTGTCTTATCGATCTTGAAAATTAATTTTTAAATGAAGCTGCTTTTAAATTTGACAACAGTGTTGGCCACCTACATATACGAAAAACCAAAAAAACTTATTTAAATGTAAAATGCTAGTTGTATAAACAAAAGGCAAATCCTGGAATTTATTTTCAATTCAAAACATAATAAACTTAAACCTAAGTAAACAAAGTCTTTCTGCCGTCTGTCTCTAGTACTCGTACAGAACAACAAGTGTTCTGTATTCCGTGGTCACTACGCATATACGAAACGTACGTGATTTTAATGCGATTTTCATCAATAGATATAGTGATTTAAGAGAAAAGTTAACATGTATCATGTATATCCATGCAATGCCAGGGCGAACGGCTAGTTACTAGTTTAAAATCTGAATAAGAAGTACAATTGTTAGATTTAAAATAGTTAAGATTAAACATGTTTACTAAATTAATTATATTCTGTCATAAAATACGCGATAAGTTTCTTTTCTCCAAATGTTTACTTGCATTCCCAATTACTTACTTCTGTTATCATTCACCAGGAATCAAACAGAGCGAAATGGAAAAATGGAATTATATTCAAGATGCCAAAAAAGTAATTCAAAAATAAAATTGCATTACAAACCCACCAAAGACAAAGGAATGGCTATTAAAAAGAAAAAAATACTGATTAAAAAAATAACAAGGAATCCTCGAAATGATGCCTCTTGGAGAAAACGTATCAGTGTCTTTTGTCTTTACTAAGGCATTGTGAGAAAGTCGAGACATTTTTTTGAACAGGTGTATCAGATTTATTCATAGGTATTAATTAGGTGTGTCATTATTTTATTTTTTTTCTTGATAAAAGAGGAGTAAGTTTCTTATGTATGAGTAACGCTTTTATTATATAGTACTCTGTGGTATGAGTAACAGAAAATAATTTACATATTTCATATTTTATATATGACTAGCTTTTGCCCGCGGCTTCACCCGCGTCCTTTCTTAGCGGATGCCTACGTCATAACATCTACCTGCATGCCAAATTTCAGCCCGATCCGTCCAGTGGTTTGGGCTGTGCGTTGATAGATCACTGCGTTATATATATTTAGATACTTGAATTTTTCACAGATTATGTATTCTCTTAATGATTAAGCGTTCTGCTATAACAAAAAATACTAAAAAAAAGATAAAATTAAAAATTAAAGGGGGTCGTCATACAATAAAAGTATTTCTTCAGCGTTTTAAAACATTGTACGGTGATACGGAACCCTTTATTTACGAGTCCGACTCGCACTTGCCCGTTTATTATTATGAAACAAGATACATATGACAGAATATGTATTTTTATTTCGCTTAAGGAGTACTGTCCCTGAATAATAGCTACGAGGTTCATAACGCAGAAATATCGAAGATTATACAGATATTCGTGTGGTTTTGTAAGTAGATATAAAATAATTTTATGATATTTTATATGTTTACTGCATTTATAGTCAATACAGTAAAGATGTTAATGTTGTTTATTTATATGACACGCCTACTTGGTGTCCGAAGCGCCATAAACTCAATAAACACGTAGCACCGGCTGGTCTGATTATGCGGAATGGTTGTAGGAATTTATGTTATTGGTGCTATATTCAGTGGTTATGGTTATCACATCGCTTAGTGTTAGAGTGCCCACAGTATTATTTACAAGCTTTTATAGCTTGCCCTGTTTGGAAGGAAGGAAGGAACTATTTAGTACCCTATGAAGCTAACACGTATGAAAGATTCGATAAATATATACTCATTATAACGTATTTATCCCTAATTCGGTAGATAGAGCATTTTGGGGTCTCTCAGCTCTAAGCAGACAGAGCCCAGGGCCGCAAGACCTAAAGGCCACTTTTAGCGTGATGATGGACTAGACAATAGAAAAAGAAATCAAAATATGTCACGTTTAACAAACCAGCTAACCACGTTTAGACCGCAAAATAGGTTATTTGCAGGCATGTTATAAACAAACAAATTTATGACGGGGCATTAAAATAAAACCTCAATTCAACTTCTTACCATGTAATCTAGTCTCCAACATCATAGAATACCATTAAGGCGACATGGGTTCACAATTTGCAATACTGTGCGTGTTTTTCAAAAATCACTGTTATTAAACTACTACAGTTTATCCCTCAAAAAATTTACGTAAAAATCTTAAGGATTTTCTACAGACACCCACAATAGCCAAAACACGATTATGCATTTTCGGCTCGATAGAAAAAAATCACAAACATACCTCTAAATTTGCCTAAATTTGCCTTTATACTACGTATTACTATTTTATACAATCAACTTTTTATATGAAGATTATACCAAAAAATGTATTATCTAAATATCTATCCGTTTTGGCTACAGAAAAAATTATAATAATAATACAAAAAAAAAAATAGACAAAACACAGTGAAATAGACAGAGAGCGAAGGAAGAGTCGGAGCCGTGCTCGACGATAATTCGCAGTGTATTATTTTTTTTTGTATTATGTTTATATTTTTTTCTGTAGCCAAAACGGACAGATATTTAGATAATACATTTTTTGGTATAATTTTAGTATAAAAAGGTGATTGTATAAAATAGTAATACGTATTATAAAGGCAAATTTAGGCAAATTTAGAGGTATGTTTGTGATGTTTTTCTATTGAGCCAAAAATGCATAATCGTGTTTTGGCTATTGTGGGTGTCTGTAGAAAGTCCTTAAGATTTTTATGTAAATTTTTTGAGGAATAAACTGTAGTAGTTTAATAACAGTGATTTTTTAAAAACACGCACAGTTTTGCAAATTGTGAACCCACGTGACCTTAAATAATACATAATGGATACAGAAAAGTATACACGAATAGTGTACGCGACATAATCTCAATGGCGGCGTAGCAGTTTTCTCGGCCTTCATTTGATTCACGTAAATTCTCCATCTTGCCGGAAGGCGGGCGTCGAAATAACTATATTGGAACCAAGCTGGAGATCTGCTTTATTTTTCCTAACCATTTGCAGTTCAAAATCATAAACTCTCCGATTTCTCTCGATAAAAACAGCGTACTCTCGGAACTGTGAAGAATTCCGAACAAAATCTGCAATCTTACGTCTTGCGCCGCGGCATTGATGAATACTAATCGTTTATGCCATTCTGCGTATGAGGTGTCAGTTATTTCACGCTGTTTTACGAAACCGAGCTGTAATGTTAAACAGTTAGAGGTTTAGTGAATTAGCGGATTATACCATTCAACTGCGACATATACATATATAAGCTTCGATAATAATGTTCAAGCTTTTGTGGTGAGGTAAGATCAAACTTGGTTGCGTCGTTTTATTACAGGGTTCCTATAGCCACCTTCCAGCATCATTATTAGTTTAGATTCTTGTTATAATAATATTGCATTGTCATCTGATTTACATTAGCATAGTAAATTAATCTCAATCGAAAACCGGGAAGTGTCTCAAATTTAACTTGCAAGATTTGACCCAAATAAATAAATAAACAAAAAACATGGCAAGCTAAATAAAAAAAAAAAAAAAAATAATTATGTAAAAGCTTGTAACAAGTAATTATTAAAAAACGGGCAAGTGCGAGTCTTACTCGTACATGAAGGGTTCGGTACCACCGTACAATGTTTTAATAACGCTGAAGAAACACGTTTCTTCTATGACGACCCCCTTTAATTATTAACCTTATTTTTAGTATTTTTTGTTATAGTGATCATAGTAATACATAATTGGTGAAAGTTTCAAGTATCTAGTTAATGCCATTATAAAGGTCGAGTTAAAAACGATGAAAAAAACACGATTCTTGTATGACGACCCCCTTTAATTTTTGACTATTTTTTATTTTAAGTAAATGTTGTTATAGCGGCCATAGTAATACGTGATAGGTGAAATTTTTAAGTGTCTAGCTAATACGGTTCAAGAGATAGAGCCTTGTGACAGACGGACAGATAGACAGACAGACGGATAGACGGACAGACAGCGGAGTCTCAGTAATAGGGTCCCGTTTGCACCCTTTGGGTACGGAACCCTAAAAACAAAAAACCCGACTGCTGATACAACAGTAGTACTTGCCAATGCCTAGGACCCAACCGGAAAAACGCTAGGACAGTTTATAATATAGGGTACAAGAGGCGGCTTTATCGCCGAATCATACTAGATATCTATACTATACTAGATAATAGAAGAAGACGATTAAAATTTTGGATCAAAGTTAGGGTGCCTGCATTAAATGCCCGAGCTCTCGTCCTTGCTATTTAACGGTAGATGCTTCTAATGGCTACCGGTTTTGAAATAGCCTATTACGTACCCAATATACAGGGTGACCCTCTAAACAAAACACTAAAGGGACTACTGAGAATAAACGAGAATAGCACCACTCCATCTCTTCCTGTGGATGTCGTAAGAGGCGACTAAAGGTAGCACAAAGCACAAACATCTCGTGCTACAAATACATTCCCAAAGAGGGTTGAAGTCAGGCAGGCGGGTGGTCGTAAAACTATAGCCAAATCGTTTGAACTGTTCCGGCTATTTCTTCTTCACTTCGCAAAGTCTTTGGCATCCTTGGGTGACCATTGACATGCATGTTATAAGAAGAAAAAGCGGGAAAGCGCACCCCGGGCTCCGAAGCAGCAGGATGCAACCGAGAACGCGCTAAGATGAAGAAGATAAAGAAGATTCTTTTCATGAAATGAAAATCGATAGGAATTAAGAACCTAGTTTTACTTACATGCTGATCGTAAAGAAAGAAAGAAATGGCATATTACCAACTGCCTTTATTTCCGCGCACATCGCAAAAGTCGATCGAGAGTATAGGCAAAAACGCTAAAGTCAAACTCAATTTTTTTTATTCAATTTTGGATAAATATATCACCTTATTGAAGGCTAATCATGTTAATAAGCGATAAGGCTAGCAACCCATCACTATTTGGATTCCTTTTTCTATCTTTTCTACCACCATCACGCTAAAAATAGCCTTTGGGTCTTGCAACCCTGGGCTCTGTCTTCTTAGAGCCGCAAAACCCAAAATATCTAATCTGGGATAAAGGATAGTGTAGTTTACCCCGAATAAGTACCTTAGTAAACAGTCAATTTAGTGTCAATTTTCAGAATCCAAGAAAATATGAAATAAGCTTATAAAAGATGGTTATTACCACTAATGATAGTTGTTTACAAATTGTAGCAACACAAAGAAAATTACGTAACTACTGCGATCATGTAAACAATGGAATAGCGAACAACTTCCTACCTTGGACAATATGTGGAAGTCATTCGTGCTATATTAGATACTATTTCCTATGACAACGACTGTTTTATAGTGCTTTTATTGCGATGCGATCTTTGTAAATCGCGTTTGAATATTGTTTAGAAAGTACTGATTATTTTCTTTCAGAAATAGAGAAGTCGAATATTTAACATTTGTTTCAAAGTCTAAAAGAACGAAGCCCGAGCCCCTCCTTACGCCCCCCTCCCCCCCTCAAGCCACTTAATGAAGCCTGAGGCTGTAGGCCAAGCCATTCCTAATAAGCACTGAGCGTTTTTTAAATTTTTGAAAATGGCTGCCAGTAGTCAACTGTAACAGATTTGACTAAAATTTAGAATATAGGTGTTTTTTTGCGTCGAGGATTTCAAATCCCATTTTATTTTAATTCCAAGATGGCGTTGGAGTTTAGAATTTTAACCTAATTTCGTTCATGACGTCCTACTGGAACATCGAAGGGGTCTGACATTTTGTATGCTGGGGTAAAGCACCCACGGAACTCAAAACTGTGCAAACAAATTGTGATTCAAGGATGGCCGCCCACACATTTTTTGACGTTTCGTTTACTGACTGCATTTTTTACCCATTTCTCAACTGGACATGTACTTCGGCCAACTTTAACAGGTGCACGAAAAACCACAAGCAGCCCGCTTAGCGTCAAAAAGCTAGTTTTTATTTATAGCTGATAGTCTTCCAAAAATGTAATAAATTAAAAGATTCTTGTGTAAGTAATTACAGCACCGTCCTTGTAAAGCCCGCCCAAATCTCGTCACATTACCCTCGCTCTATATTACTCAATTTTTTATCATTGTCCCAAAGTTTTTGTACCGTGAACCATTTCGAGGCCTTAATATGTTGTTAGTTGTTTTTGCTCACGACCCTTTGTCCAAGTGTGCCTTATGTCACAATAACTGTGATGAAATTCAGCCACCATTTTTTGGAGATATGTTCACATAGGATTTACGAATATTCGAGATCTACACGAGGCTAACGTTTCTATAGTAGTGCCTATTTTTTTTGTATTACTTACTGGTTACATTACTATTACATTTTGTACTATGAATACATACAAATATACTAATTATCGTCATTATTATAATTTGTCCCTATATATTTATTTATATATTAAAAAATATATATATTACTCACGAGGTTGACAACCATTATACCCATAGCGTAATAGTGGGAATATATATATTCGAATACGTTTCTGTAGCACTGTGTATCTTTTTATGAAGGTACATATTATATCTCTTGTTGTTTTGAAAATGTTCAATTACTTACACTGCGAGACAGCTCTATGAATGACATCAACAGTCGTCATAATTCACTTTACAATCAATTTATGTAAAGTATTTATTTCGTCATTTCCTTTCCAAATTTATTTTAAATGTATTTCCCATCCAAACTCAACTTAAAAATTATTAGCTCCTCTTTGAATTTTTCAGTAAAAAATAACTGTGGGATCCGCTATATGACAACAAGTCAAATCAGACACTTTTTTCTAAACGTCAAAACAATAATTTTCTATGAAAAACCAAACCATGACGTCATTATTATTTTTTTGTCAAATAGCGGTCTTAATATCAGTTTTTACGCATTAGTAAATCTAAAATCATGTTGAAAATGGATATTATCAATAACAAGTAACACTATTTTGTGACGTTTTATTCTCATAACAGTACCAAATAATTTATTTTTGACCCAGACCTAATTATTTTCTTCTTATAATTATAGATCAATCATTTCTCAACAACCATTTTCCATTGACAAATAAATAGAATCGAAATTTAAATGCCGTATTACGACCGGCAATGACCTTCAAACGAGGAAATGATAACTAAGTAACGTCACGTAGGGGTGAAAGGGAAACTCTAGTCCAATGGGAATCGAAGAGGATTCCACTCATGTCGGCTTCATTCATAAATCAGAAGGCGTTGGGAACTAAGCCGTGTTGATTGGGGTAATAGTAGGCTCAGGGGTAAATATGCTTGCCTTGTTAGGAATAATTTGAATTCATTCATTACGATACTTTTAGTTACTCGAATAAATTAATATAATAATTATATTTATTTCGATACATGTTTGTTAATAAATCTCGCATAAACGGCTGAATTGATAAGAATGTCATTTAGCATGTAATTAGCTAATAACTTGTTGATTAGGGTTATAGTAAACTCAGGTGAAATGGGTTTGCTTTATTAGAATTTTTTATGTATTCATAAAGATTCATTTAGTATTCTCGTCAAGGTGTTGTAAGAGGAAAATAATTTATTGATAATTTTAAATAACAAAATTGCACAGGGTGGATTTATTCTAGCCAGTGCTGGGTTGGGAAGAATATGCCAGCTGCTTCTATTTCCACATAAACACAACAGAAAAAAATATATAACAGAACATTATACGAGTACCTTGTATTTTGTTAGAAAATTATACGATTAATTTTTTAGGTAATACTCAATAGACTCCAGACTGGTGTCGGAAGGTGGGAAGAAAATCATGTTAGGGTGCGTCACTCTGAAAACAATCTTTGTCCTTGCGTGTCTTAATTGCCCTAAATAGTTGACAAAGGGGTAAAAAATAATTTAAAATACGTTTCCGGATATATAGGATTTTCGAACATTCAAGATCTAGACGTTTCGAGATCTAGACGAGGCTAAGGTTGCAATAGAGTGCTAAGTGCCATTACTACTACATTTTGTAGCATGTATATATACAAACATATTAACTATCGTCTTTATTCCTCGCACAACCTTTGGACTGCGTTTTCTTATTGCCTTAAATACTAAAGACAAAGAAGTCTAAAATAATTTTAAGTCTGTAATTTATGTGGATCCATTTTGGTTCGACAAGAAGGAGATTAAAAAATTTGTATTTATTTGAATTTTTGATATTCCATTTGTAAATTTCAACGATTGTTGTTGGCTATTGTATTGTAATGTAATTTAAACATCTTTCGGCCGCCAGTTGGCTCTCATGAAATTTTATGAAAAAATGCAGAAGTATTTTTTTCAAAGTGCGCTAATGTTTGCAGCAAGAGCAAGCCATGTTATTTATTATTTCCCCATAAAACTTAAGTGGAAATATGAAAATATTGTCATATATCAACTATTCATCATCAGCTGATATGAGTTTAGTTAGGGAGGTTGATTTTTTTTATATATCTTGCGTATATATAATATGAACAGAACTTTGGGGCTAGCTCAATCAGTGTGATTTGTACATTATGTACTTATTCACTTATTTTGTTAAATATTACGTTTAAAATTAAATTATTATTTAGTTTCTTGCGTTCCTAATTTCTGGAAAACCCGGCCAGACGTCATTACTTTCGAAAGCGAAAGGGTAAACACAGGTGTTAGCGTTAGTTACCTTATATGTGACGACCTCCGACGACGTCCGTCGTTTGCCATCTTTGTTTAGAGTCTCGCGTGTGTCCGTAGATACTCGTAGCTCCCCGTGTCGATCTGTTTGTTTGTGCATATATCGAAAACTGTAAATTGTGTGGACTTGTGAGAAATATATACGAACTTATTTACCGAGTGTTGAACTTTACCTTCTGAACCGCATAGCTTAGGCACCCATACACTCTCTGAATACATACAGGTAGCTAGGAAATAGATACAGTAAATTCCGTAATAACTTTGGAGTCAGAGCTATAGAGAGATAGCCCATAGTGCCTACATCTGTTATCTAGTGACAACAGTTATTTTTACACACTAGTGAAGCAATGTAACAAAGTACAGATAGATATATCCGATGCACGGTAAATCTCAAAAGAGATTATGATAGCATTGTAAATAGGATAAACATTAATATATTAAATGTGTTGTGTAAAAAAAAATATATATATCACGTCTCCCAAAGGCCACGTTTTGCTTCATCATGGGCATATACTCGTAGATGTAAAAAGAACCAAAACAATGATGGATTGCCATCCTTGTCGAGAAAGAACTAAGAAATACCAGTAGTCGCAAACATTTTGCAGAGTTCTGCTGTAACAGCCCTGGAAATAATTCCTCACGGAATAGACCCGGGGCTTCCTATTGCCTGCTGACAGAAACTCATTTCGTAGAGATTGTTCGCAGGAAATTTTCATTTTCCTGGCAATGTCGTTCCGTTTCACACTGGATTGGTAATTAGTTTGTGTTTCTAAAGTTATATAATAAACAAAGCCTTATTTTATTACTTATAATATAAAAAAGATGTTTTTACCTAAGTACAAGTACCAAGCTCCTTAATAGGAAAAAGGATTTAGAATACCTATATTTGTTAGAACAAAATTATTACTGTAAATTCATCCATACAATTCCATAGAAACTTAAACTAGATGCCTATAGTTACCGTATGAACTTAAATAACAATTAATATAATGCTTATTGTCTTAATGTTTTAATGTTAAAACCTGTATTGGATCAATCATAAACTTATGTCGTGTTTGTAAAAAAGATAATTAAAACAACGGAACGTAAGTTATCTTTAATCTAATATATAAAATTCTCGTGTCACAGTTTTCGTTGCCATACTCTTCCGAAACGGCTTGACCGATTTTGATGAAATTTTTTGTGCTTATCCGGTATCTATGAGAATCGGCCAACATCTATTTTTTAAGCCCCCTAAATGTTAGTGGTAGTCTTTATATGGCAAAACAACGTTTGCCGGGTCAGCTAGTACATAAATAAAAAAGTTAACAAGCACTTAAATAAACTTTCTCTACTTCCCTGAGTAAACAATTTTAAAATAAACACCTTATTCAGAAACTGCTATTTATTCGCATATAACACAATAATAACAAAACGCAGCGCGTATATCACTATTATTATCGCTGCATGTCGCCTTCCCAGCCTTAAAGTTATGGGCAAATTGTGGCGGGTCGAAAAAGATCGGCCAGTGAAAACTTATATGATGTTTCATTAATGCCACAGATAATGGTAGTTTATGTCGAATCAAAGGGGGCTTTATAAAACTAATATAAAACTTTATCTGAGTTATGGCACAGAATAAATAATGCTAACGTAGATAAGTCTCACTCAGCAAAGAAATTCAAATAAATATGTACTTAATGTGGCTAGCGATATGGTTTAATTTAGCTTACGTCAGAACGCAGCACCTTTTCGTAAAGATACCTAGACATCTACAGCAAGCCAATTTCATTCTTATTACTCTGTACAAACGATTCGTATGACTGAATTTACCACCCGGAGGGGCCGCCTGTGCGCATAGTAATAATGTAGGTACGTTTTTGATACCTAAACGGGGAGTGACACAGGCCTGGTTATGGTTCGGAACTGGGTAGGTACTGAGTAAAAAAGATAAAATTATTAAGAATGATGCATGTAATACCAATGCGACTCATAATATGTTTTAATGATGTTGTTTTTACAATCTCTATTATAAGATTATCTTGGTAAAGAATTAGAAATAAATTATTGATAATGTGCAAATATTGCGCGGGAACTTTTAACAAACAAAAAGGAAATAGGTAATCTTTGTTTGGGTGTGCTCGGTATGACTGTCCTAGTAGTTTAACTACCGATGGCACACAAGTATGTATTTTTTTATAGAAATTTTATAAACATAACATCGTACATGTATCAAATGTTTCCAAAAATGAAAAACATTGAAGCGTTGACAGCTTATTAGACAATTCCGTATTTACCAATTTTCCAAACCAATAGCAATTTTTTTTTGACTCCTGCCGCCAATATTATTCAGCAAGATTTTAACTTAATTATTAATAAATTTTCATTTAACCGTATTACAGACAACTTATTTTTCTTCTGTTTTTTAATAATTTAGTTTCATGAAAATTTATTAATGTTAATTTTACGTTCATTTTCATAATTTATATGAAAAAATCTAACGGAGAGAATAATAAGTATCTGAAAGAATACCTAAAATAGGTTTTTGTAAATAGACAGAAAATTCTGTGTAATAGAATATGGCTCCTCCCAGTTGTTGCCCGTGGGCGTCCTAGTTTTCACCTCTGGATTTTTATAAAAATCTGGGCTAGGTTTGCCCACGAAGTTTCCTTAACTAGCGCTATGTTAATGGTGTATATAGACTATGACGTCATATTTTAAAATAGCGCGTTTTAGTTGTTGTTATCTATTTGCAATTTTTTATACTTATTTTGATATACTGATTTATTTTCTACGGCTATTTCTCGACAAGAACTATCTATATTCGCCCGCTATGTCACGAGTGTTCACACTGATGACCCGCTTCGATATGCCCATTCCAAACAAAACCCAGCAGGAAGGTAACTTGCATCTATATTCGTGTAAAGGTCTTTTAAAACGTCTGTCTGTTAGTTTATTAGCGATATAAATCCTACTAGTCGAGTAATTTTGTTGTAACTGTTTGAAGGGGCACTTAGTTCTTGGAACAAGTTTATGAATATATTATGTTGTTTGTTTGTGGAGAAATTTTATAAATCGCTATACAATAATATTACTTATCAAATATTTATCAATTTATCTTAATTAATTATCTACCAACAATGATTAGCATAAAATCAGCCAAAAGGTGTAAGTATTAAATAGCTTGGAAGCTACATTTTTTTTTCAGTGGGGCAGTATTTTTCGTTATTTCCATACATACCTACTGGAGACTTGTGGTGACCTCTACGCTACTCCGAGGAACTACAACTACAAATAGCGAAGCTACAACAAAGTTCGCAAGAAGCCTACGAGATGGCGCTGACAGTATCGTAAATCTCGATATCAGAGTTCTAGTTGCAACTTGACATATAATATAATATAATATTATATACAACGTGTAACAAAAAGGGGGTATCAACCCGAAAGGTAGATAACGTAGTAATCAATGTGAACAATTTTTACTATGGGACCATCACTGAGACCAAAAATCAGTGATAGTCCCATAGTAAAAGTTGTTTACATTGATTTTTTGGTTCCAGTTGTTCACGTTTACTCTCTTTCGGGTTGATACCCCCTTTTTGTCGAACCCATTCTTCGAGCATACAAGCTCGCTCTCGCTACAGATTAAATAGTTCGATTCCCATGCGTCTAATTCAGGCGCAGAAGATATCCCGTTTATCCGTAAAACAAATCATTTTTCTCTCTCTCTCTCATCTTAGCGTATTCTCTCCCAGTTGCATCCTCAGATGCAACGCTGCGAAACCCGGTGTCCATTTTCTGGCTTTTCGCCACTTCGCACGGTCTTGAGTATGCTTGGTTGTAAGACCATTGGTAATAGAAATCATTATTATACCTTAAGGTGAATATAGAAGCAAATGGCCTTTAAGTGGCCCGTCATTTGAAATAAATTGTTAACTCGTAAATATGGAGATAATTTCCCTATTGCTAATCGTCAGGCACTGGATAGCCCTTTAAATTATTTTATGAACCACCGTTGAAAGTATTTAAGTTAGTCCGTCTAACTTTAAAACTTGCCTCCACCAAAAGTGGCCACGGCAAGTTTTAAATCTAGACGGATCACCAATAATACTTAGTTTCAACGACGATTAGCAATATGGAAATTATCACCATAGTTACGAGTTAACAATTTATTTCACACTTCAAGGCCATTTGATTCTATATTCACCTTAATTAGGCACACGTTGAAGCTGCGATCTGTTGCGCGTGTAGGTATAATTCTGCGTAAGTGACTATACTTAACATCAAAAAGATTCCCAACGCAAATTGAGTAAATGTGACAATACTTTCCAAGCAAGATTCATTGATTAAGTCATTAAAAATTTTGTCATTTTGGAAATAAACCGCATGAAGACACTTTCTAGCGTGCTCCGATCAAATCTTCACATCTGCAAGTAAAGAGCGGCAGGCGTGACCATCTAAACATCTACAAGATTATCTGCCTCTTGATGATGTCTGTGGAAAATTGGGGAAATTGGAGAGCTCCGTTTGAAGGCCATTTCGGTGGCTGCACAGTTAAATTAGATGGTTATGTCAATGCAATGTAACTTTTTGTTAGGAAATGTTAACAAGACTCGGATTGCAGGATTTAAGATGGTGGAATAATGGTTTGTTGTATATAAGAGAGAACACGAAAAAGGGAAGAATACGACGGCGGACTTATCTCGTATAGGGATCTTTTTCAGTCAACCGGGCTGTGATTGAGAGGAATGGTTACATTATATGCGTTTGGGGCAAAAGTGATACAATATAATTATACGAGTAGTCTAAGAAAACAGATTCTGTTCAAAAATATGTACAAAATTTATATAGATACATTATAAATATAAATCAACTCACATACGAGTAATAATGAACTTTCATATAAGTATACATAAAATATTTGTATAACTATAATTATTGACGTGTAAAAGTCCCTGCAATGCAATGCATGCAGGCCTAATTACTAAATAAATATTTGATATTGATTTAATATTATTTTGAAAATATACTTTTTGTTTCATTTATAGAATCTAAACAATTCAATTCAATTCAAAATATCTTTATTATCATAGGATATTTATAATATCTCTTAATAATAGTCACTTTGTTTTGTTTTGCACAAATATTGACGTCAAATCGTTACTTACAGCTAAGTTTACGCCGCTTCCTAGGCGCAAGTGCAGAAGAAGCGGCAACAAACTGCACTGCACGTTTTCTCGTGTACAATCGTGTACCCTGAATATCAATCTTCTTTGTCCATGGACATAGGACCATTTTCTGAACCTTTTGAGGATGACCCTATTACGCATTCCGCCTCAAGGTTACTCTATAATTTTAATGTCCCTTCACATCGTATAATTACAAGTTGTAAGTAGTGAACCAGAACTTACCCTATTCTATTTACAAGTCATTTTTGGTAATATACATACTTGTATGTATATCTTAGATGTTGTTGCCTTAATGAAAAACAAAGTACTTTCAGAGTCGATAAAACCTCTCCCTGGATATTAACTGAAATTGATTTGACAATAATTATTTTAGTAAAAAGTCGCGTGGTTCCCGGCAGAGAGGATTTGGACCAATCCAAGTCTTCCCGTGGATGTTGTAGTAGGCGACTTAGGAAATATAAGCTAAACAAAGCTTATAAACACCAGTGAGACATATCCAAGTCTCCAACCCGTCTGGCAAGTGTGGAGATTGCAGGGTTAAACATCTGACTTCTCTAGCTAATATATGGCTCTGGTAGTATAGAGAGGGTCAGGCTCCTGCAGTGGAGACTAAAAAAGACCTGATGATGATGATTTTAATAAGTGCTATTTAATATCAGGGCTGAATCTTTTCGCGTCAGCCTTTCTTCCATATAACTTAGACCACCCACCAATAAACCGGTAGCCAATGCAGCGCACAATATATTCCGAACAATTTATCGTCATTGAAAATTATTTCTCGATGAAACGCTGGAATATTGTAGAATTCCATGGTTCTTGTATACTACAAGTTTGTGGTGCGATATGAACGCTGGGTCCTACCACTGTTTTTCTAGAAGGAAGGAAGTACCTACGTGATAGCGTTCGAGTGAAACAAATAACTTGTGGATATTATTTATTGGTACTTAATTTAAATTGAAGTGGCCCGACCTTGGCCCCTGCGCCTATATATGTATGTAACTCTTGGATCGATTAGGCTGCAGTTTTCACTTACATGAACACTTGTTCAAAAAGGTTAACATCTATAATATCGTGTAAAGCCGTGGTGGGCTGCTATTTCAAAGAGTATAATATAATCACTGCGTTTTACAATATTTGAGCAATAGTTGATTACGAAAATGCATTTCATAATTACTGTTGAAGAAGGAAATATTAATCAAATAGGTACATCGAGGAAACTGCACAGAATAGACTAAAGTCCAAACCGCAAAGATGTCAACTAAAAAGTCTGGTTTGAAAAGTATTTCAAGCAAAAAGGACCGCCACAAGCTCTTTTCTACTGATTTGAAGTAACTTAATTTCCCTGCGGTATCGATTTCGTTTTTCCTCTTTTCGAAGTAGTTCCCTGGTATAGTGTTATTGGAAAATAATGGTGCGATCAGATTGGGACTCGATTTATTGAGATTTAATGCAATTTTGAAATGTTGGTGCTTTGGTAAATCGGTAAAATCTGTGTTATACTTATACGGGTACCTCGAAGGAAAGGCGAAAGCGCTTAACTTACTGAATTATAATGCTACATAACATAGAAGAGCAGAATATTATTATTATGATAAGCTTATTATCACGCAATGACTTTCATTGTATTAATTAAGAAGCACCTGTATAGTATCGCTAATGAGTGGCACTATTTTTTCTGACAATTTCGTCAAAATGTCGCACTCTTTAAATTGGTAGCATATTCACTATATGACTAATTTAAGATGGGGAAATGTTTTATGAATATGTGGGTTATTTTTATTATTAGTTAACCGACATGTCCTAAATGTGGCTGTTTTTTTAAATAAAAATTTAAATATGACTCCATTTTACTCTCTGCTAATAACTTTAATGGTTCCATAAAAACTGCAACAGCTGATTCACCTTGTATAGGAGGCCAAAATTAGTTTTTTGTTTGTACAGATACATTATCACGTCTTTATCCATAACGGGGTAGACAGAGCCCAACGCCGTGAAACCCAAAAGCCACGTTTAACGTAATGGTTGGCTTAATGATGGAAAAAGGAAATAATAAATAATATTAAAACCTAGCCTAAGTTTTAAATTAAATAAAGAGGTAAGATACTCGTAAGTTGCTTAAGTTTACATGATTCAAATTCTCGCCTATTTCCTCGATCGGATTTTATGGTCAGCACGGGAAGAGAAGCAGCTAGTATATTCTAAGTTTTTTCTTTTATCCCAGACCAGCTTGGAAGAATTTTTTCGTTTGCCTATATGATATATTCTTTATACCTAATATTATCATATTATGTTTTCTGGGAAAAATTATTACGAGTATCGTGTAATTAATTTAATTATTGTTTTAGTTAAGGCCATACATGATATTTCCTGGGTCCAGTACTGCCCCCATTTGAAATAAATCATTTCAAAGCAAAAAACTGCCAATTTTGGCAAATGTGCTTAGAAAAGCTTTACTATAGTAGTTCATAAAATAGTTTTAAGGGTTATCTAGGACTTGGTAGAAACAAAATTGTAAATGATATCTCCGTTTCCTTTGAAATGATATATTTCAAATGCGGCAGCACTGGACCCCGGAAAATTTATGTATAGCCTTAACCTATTAGTCCTAGTGTTAATTTTTGTTGTTTTAGCTTTTAATTTCTTTATTGTATTTTAATTTAGTTTAAGTTTTATTAAATTATAAGTGGAAGTATTTTTTTGTTGGTAATAACTTTTATGAGATCTATAATTATTTTCGGCGCTGTTTATAAAACTTTATATAAGTTATGTGATATGTGCGTGCAGGAATAAAATTTACACTTTCTAAATGGGGGCAGTACTGGACCCCGGAAAATTCAGGTACGGCCTTAAGAATAAAGTGGAAAATGATAATGAATATTTTCTTGCGAAAGCCCTTTCCATGTTGCACGAAGAGAAACGTAATTTCATGTTCATTTTAAACAACTTAACGATATATTAATAACTAGATGACAGAACGATAATGTGCAATTAATGTACAAGTGTGCAATTTAACGATAAATATGGTGTAGTGTAGTGTAGTCAAGTGTCAACAAGTAGTGGTGTGCCGTTCCCGGGAACGTTCCCATATTTTTAGGGAATGTTACGGAATATTGGATATATGTTTGTATTATAACCATTTCAAGTGATGCATTTACGTTACTTAAATATATTTACAGTGATAAAAAATATGTCTGATAAATAAAATTACAACTTTCCCTGACATTTCCATTTTTTGGGAACATTCCCGGAAATCTGGGGAACGGAACGGCACATCACTATCAACAAGTGATTATGATGTAGGATTTTAAGTAAGACGATGTTTATTTTTTCTAAAAAACTTTTATATTAATAGCATAAAAATAAGTTTAAAAAAAAATTGAAGTGAAGACTTCTTTAGGCGCGTTGGGCATTTTTTGAGATGGGAAAATGAAAAAACCATTGAACTCGCGACACTGTTACCGACACCTCACGTAATTGTTCAATTTCACTTCTGTAGGTACTCCCGGAGTGCCACTGTATTTTTTTTCGTACAAGCTTTTATTGTGAAGCATAAGTACTTATAAATACAAATGTAATAAGCCCAAACTCGATGGGGTTGCGACGTTTTATGTTGTAGGTGGGGCTTGAACTTAGGACATTTACAGGTTCCTATATCCACCTTCCGGCCCCATCGTCAGATCAGCTTCTTGTTATAATTTTATATTGAGCATCGATCAAGTGACGCGACCAAATTTCCGGACGCTATTTAGGAATTGTATACATTTAACACACTTCTGGTGACATATACACTATCACGTATTTATATTTTATTTATTTATTTATTTATTTAATTTTTATTGAGCCAAAAGCTACAATAGGTAGACTTAATGCTAAAGCATTCTCTCCCTGTCAACCTTTAGGAGAAGAGAAACAGATAGAATAGTTAGCGTCTAAAATAGATAGAAACAATCCAGAAATAATAAGTACTTTTAAATGATCATACATAAATATCGTATAAAATAAATACTATATTTATACATACAACATATTATATACATACATATATAAATATATATATTTGAAGATCAGAAAGAAACGATGAATTCTCTTAATTGTTGAAAAATTCAAAAAGTAAATCATGCACTTTTTTCTTGTATAAATGTCTACTAGATATTTGTCTGATGTCCACGGGCAATGCATTCCAAAGCCGTATGGCTTGGGAAGTAAAGGAGTTGGACATGAAGCTAGATCGATAAAAGGCAATTTGAAGCTTGAGCGTGTTACTGGAGCGAAGTTGCCGATCATGCATGTCCGCAAGATATTGAAACTTACATTAGAAAAGAGAACATAGAAGTCTCTGTTGCCTGCACAGTCGGATGGGAAGCCAATTGAGTTTGGAACAGAAAGCAGAAATGTGATCATACATACGCAAGCAGAAAAAGGCGGTCCAGCTTATTGAGAAGATCCACATTAAGATCTGGATAACACATATCAGCATAGTCAATAATGGGAAAAATCAACGATATATATGAGGCAGAAAGAGCCCTCTATGGATCTTGCGACTCTGGGCAGATAGAGCCCAGGGCCAGCCCGCAATACTTAAAGGCCACCTTTAGCGTGATGAAGAGCGAGAAGGTTGAAAAAATTAACCATGATAGGCTGCTAGCCGCATCACCTATCAACATGATTCGTATTTTGCCCATTCCCTCGATCGGCTTTTACGATACGGCTGGTACATTCTAAGTTTTTCTTTTACTCTAGACCAGCATGGTAGAGATCAAGTGTTTAACCAGCCAAAATCTACTTCCATATTGAAACACAGCAGACAATCTAATCGGAGCTGTAGGCACGTTTCCACTCATAAATCAGCGTTGGGGAGGGGGAGGGTCCAATAAATCTGCAGTGGTTGCTGCGCCAGCGGCGGTATATGCGTCGTGCCTTGTTTACGTGAAGTAAGTGATTCATGCTGGCCTTGCTTCTGCCTGGGAGCAGAGGAAAATTATAAAATGTACCGTACCAGCCGCTTTTACTGCGTTGGTCGTAGAAGTTGAAGAATAGAATAGTTGCTTTTTAAATGTACAATGTAAAATATGATAAGAATAACTGTAAATCTGTATTTCAATAAAGCCCATCAGGCTATGTAGGGATCTTTACTGAACTAGGTTTATTTTGGCGTAGCTTCCCGGCAGTAGTCGTTCCCAAAGGCCAGTAGATTGTAGCTTTTGCACTACAAATAATTTAAAAATAATGACCTTTAATAAGTTATATTATCCTACATTGAATTTAAAAAACCTAGGGACCTATTCTAAAAAATATTATCATTGCAATCAACATCTATTGATTGCCATAAAACCCTAAAAGTTTCCCGCAATGACTAGTAAAAACAAAGTATATTAATAAATTTTCTTTTTTCTAAAAATCTTACGTTATTTAGGTGCAGCAAACTATATCTAAGTGGGTCTAAAGCTAAGAATCTAATTTTAATATTTTTTTTGTGAGCAACTAAACACGTACTAAGCTCAAGTAAACTCGGCTGTAACTGGGCACGTGAGTCTGATAAGACCCGCTGAGGTGCCACAGATGTATTGTAATTTAAAGACATGAGATTTTAGTCTTTCGAAATAAAGACAGCTTGAACGTGGTTTGAAATTCAAGGAATTTTCAATTTTCTATGATTCATAGAAACTCAAATAACATTGGTATTTTTTTTATATGTAGACTTACACTAGACTCATACGATGGCTGCCAATCTGATGGGACGATGATATTTGGGAACAAATAGGTCCAAACTAGATGGCAAAAGCTTTTTCTTCCCGTGTTGATATTTTATTTTTGGCAGAAGCTGATTTTTTTTTATTTTTTTGTTGGAAACCAAAGAGAAATGAACAATTCACTACCTAATCATTAATGATGATGAAATTGATTACTGCACTTCTTAGCAAACACAATTTTTAAAAAAAAGAAAATATTCTTACTTAATTAAAATGTTTGCTAGTTTTTTCTTAAGAAACTTTTGCTTTTAAGAAACGAATCTAAAAACAACTTCATTATACTAAAATTAATCTGACTATAAATAAATACGTACCTACTTATATAAAACTAAACTAGACATAAATACTTAAATAACATTAAATAATGTTAATTTATACTTGAGCATTAATAAAATTCTTTTATTTTGTAAGCAACGTTTATTACTTAATTGAAAAATAACGTAGACTCCATTATCCACACACACCATAAGTATGTAAAACACGAAAGGAAACAAATCTTTATAAGTATTTTTGCCTCGTGTAAAAAGATCCCATTGCTAAATCCCATTAAATAATCCCCTTTTTCTACACAATACCTTTATCGGAACACAATACACACGCTGTTTCCCTATATTTTACTCGCATCCCGTTCTAATATCTAAACATATTTTTCTTTCCGCAACTGGATATAATAATTTCCTGTTTTTTTATTTTTAGGGTTCCGTAGAAAAATTAAAAAACGAAACCCTTATAGGATCACTCGTGCGTCTGTCTGTCCGTCCGTCTGTCACAGCCAATTTGCTCCGAATCTACTGGACCGAATCAGGTGAAATTTAGTAGAATGTTGTAATCCTATGACCCAAACACATATGTGCAAAGTAAATAAATATTTTGTTTAAATAAGGGTCATTTTCGGGGGACAAATTAGGAAATTAAAAAAAAGTTTTGCAAACTCTGTCATATATCAAATGAAAGGGCTCGTTATGAGGATCTCAAATATATTTTTGTTAATATTGTAAAATGAATAGTTTTGATTTTATTCATGAAAGAAGATGAAAATTGACCATTCCTTCCCCTGATCTCCGAAACTACTGAGCCTAAAATTTTGAAAAAAATACAAAATATAGTTCATTGCTTGTAGATTACAGGAAAACCTATAAAATTCAATCAATTGTACGGAACCCTCTCCACACGAGTAGAATGTTAAAGTTAATGTCTCCTTATATTGTAATGTAACAAGTTTATTTGCCAGACAATTTACCCCCAATTACTTCAAGCGTTCACCCCCAATAAGTTTTGAAAAGCTGATCTGATTTTCATCAAATATAACTAAAAACCATTTGGATAGACAAGACAAGGCTTTCGTTTTTAATAAAACCGCATCGAAATCAGCCTATTCGTTTAGGAGCTACGATGCCATAGATACACACAATACACAGACATGTCAAACATATAACTCTTTATCATCGGCGGAAAATAACAATTTTAGAGCAGGCAGGTACCTAAACAAAGTTTGAACATCAGTAACCCGTCTAGCCAGCGTGGGGAGTATAGGCCATCCTCTGGCTGCTCTGGCCAAGTATGGCTCTTGCAGTACAGAGAGGGCAGTACTCCTGCAGTGGAGACTAGAAATATCTGGTGATGATGATGAAGACCTAAAATTCTGCTTTTTTAAATAAATCAGAAATAAAAGTTGGCGCGATTACCTGACATTTTTATCATAGCCGTATATGAATCAAAGCAAAGATCCGAATGAAGAACCTCCTTTTTTTTAAATCTGTCAAAAAAAGATAGATAGATAATATGTTTATTCACGAAAACTGCATCACATACACAGATATATAAGGTACAAGAAAATAACTATTGTTCAAAACAAACAATAATAAACATGCAACAATCACAATCTATACTAATATTATAAAGCGGAAGAGTTTGTTTGTTTGTTTGTTTAAACGCGCTAATCTCAGGAACTAATGGTCCGATTTGAAAAATTCTTTTTTTTGTTAGGTAGTCCATTTATAGAGGAAGGCTTTAGGCTATATAACATTCCGACAACCACGCGAACGAAGTCGCGGGCACAGCTAGTTCACAATAAACAACAATAATACTATCTATACAATACATGTATGTGCTGCAGATACATCGCTGAATCATCGCGCTCATTAATTATCAGAAATTATAACGACTGAGGTCTACATCAGATGAAATACCTAATACATTTTATGCGGTACCTATAAAATCGAATGAAAAATAAAAAAAAAATGCAAATACTGAAAATAAAAGATTAACAAGATTCTTTTATGAAATAAATTCTCGTATATTTTAATAGTCCGCTTAGCAATTGTTTTAATATTTTTGTGTTTAAATTATAATGGTTTTTTATTAGATTTGAAGTTATATTTTGTAAGAAATACTTACTTACTTTTTGCAATGAATTTCTTCACGTTTTTAGAAATGTGAAAGAAGTTTCTGAACAACTGTACTTTTAAATTTAAATACTCGTAGGAGGTTAAAGATTTTTATTATCGTAAAATTTTTGTATTATGTTAATACAAAAATTTTAAATAACGGGTCAAAATATTTATTTATTTTCCGAAGTTTCCGAAGTTTTCCGAGGGTCCGAAGTGTCCAGAATTAATTTAAGTGTACGCTAACTACAAGCAACAAGAATGTATAAACCTCTTTTAAAAAGAATTGTCTCACCTTCAAGGCCTTTGCGCAAAGTTCCGTAATATTTTATTCAGAATCACCGGTGGGCCGAGTGTCATGGACTCACGGTATAAGGGTCTGCCCTACGAACAATTATTCTCTAGAATCGTAGTTATCCCAAAAAATCATTCCACGCCATATGTACCGCGGCGGGCGGGGCTTTAAATATGAACATCGCGGCGCGACAGTTCGCCGTGACACTCGAGTCGTGCGGTTGCGTCGCAAGAAGTTTCCTTTGAGAATATTGCGGTGTTTTTGCGATAATCGATTCATTAAAAATGCCGTCATGAGCCGTGAAGTGGTGTAGAAGCCATACAGACATGAAAATTAGTTATTAAAAAAAAGTAACAAGTAAACAAGGTTATTTATTTTAGCGTAGCGTACTGCATAATCCGCGCGTTGTATCTCACCGCTCATTGCGTTGACTGCCTCACCCGACCGACGACGATGCGTGACCTTGTCGCGACCAATCGCATGCATCTTTGTCTATGTGTGCGTTCGAGGGTTTCGTTGTAATTACTGTTCGTTTGTTTGCGTAAATGGTATCAATTTTGAAGCGGTGAATGTAGGAGCGTTAGGTTTCTAGAGAATTATATTTCGATGGGCCTGCCCTTTCCTGATAAATCTTTAGGGACGACTTGACATTTTATTCTCTTTGATTCGATTTTTCAGTTCAGTTTCAGTTTTTGGTAGGAAATCATGGGGTTCATGGGGTCTGCTTTAATTTATTTTGCAAATTGATTCTAGTGGACTTTCTAATGTGAAATTGGTGTAGTTTAGTGTCATAAATGCGCATGCTCATGAACAATATGTAAACTAGTTAAAATGGATAGTCATAGCACGGCTGTAGTAATATTTGTTAAGCGAACTGTGGTGGGCGTCCATAAAGGCGACTTCGCCACTCAATCGAGTATGAAAACCAGTGGGCTCGTATAAATTTGTTATCTATATCATTTACAATTACAAACATTTGAAGGAAATCATACATAATAAGTAATAACGTACAAGAAGCGGCCAGTATATAGTATAGGTTATACTGAAGCATATATATAGTGTGGTTCCCGGCAGAGTAGAATAGGACCACTCCATCTCTTCCTGTAGATGTCGTAAGAGGCTAATAAAGGACTTAGCACAAACATCTCGTGCTACAATTGCATTTCCAAGGAAAAAATGTCGGGCGGCGGCCGGTTGTAAAACTTTTCGCACAAATACATTCCCAAAGTAAGTTGACGTTAGCCAGGCGGCCGGTCGTAAAACTATAGCCAAATTATTTAAACTGATCCGGCAATTTTTTTCCATTTTGCAAGGTCTCTGGCATCCTTGGGTGACCATTGACATGCATGTTATATTTGGAGAAGAAAAAGTAGGAAAGCGCACCCCGGGCTTCGAAGCAGCACATCTAAGGATGCAACCGGGAACGCGCTTAGACGAAGAAAAAGAAACTGAAGCATATATAGGCGCAGTTTAAAATTTATAGTTATAGTAAATTAATAGATTAATAAATATTTATCAACCAATAGATATTCCATATATATAAATGCTCTTCACACCCATTAAACTAGTTACAGCGTAGAGGTACGCTATCCCGTCTTAATTTATTGCTTACTAATCGAATTTGCATACTAACTGCCTGAATACATGAATGATAACAAAGTAGCTGGATTGAGTTATAAATATATATATTATACGTACCTACTTGGTCCGTGAAGGATTTATATGAGTTTTGAGTATTTAAAAAGTATTTTATTTAAGAACCTCCGCGGCGTAGAGGTAAACACGTCAGTCCGCCACTCCGGAGGTTCTGGGTTCAATACCCAGCCAGGGCAGGATGGAAAATGGCCTTTTTCAAATTGTCATGGGTTTTGGGAGTTTATCTATATATGTGTTTATTATAAAATATAGTATCGTTTAGTATCCTATAACACAAGTTTAAACTTACTTTGAGGCTATCTCAATCAGTGTGATTTGTTGTCCCTATATATTTATATTTAAGAACACGAAAATATGGACGGCGAATATACCAGCTGATTCTCTTCCCGTGCAGATCGTAGAAGCCGATCGAGGGAACGTGCGAGAGCAAGCCATCACTATTTTGGATACATTTGCGTCTCGGGCCCTAAGGCTGTCTAAAACATACAAACATTGCAGTTGAATAAAAGCTTGTAAAAGGAACTCTATTGCAATGTAAATGTGAATTTCCTCAATTTTAACTCCGGATTTACGATTCACAAATAATGGCTGGTGAGTAACAAATCTCTTGAAATTGCTTTCTCTGTTTCCAATACAATGTTCGGTGAGTTACCGATGGTAAACACATTATGTGGACTCGCATGTGTATGGTGTTTCCAATTTTCCCATTTCACTTTTCTATTCATTTAGTACAGCCTGTGTACGGACGAAAGTGCTGGCCTCATTTGGAATAATTATTTCCTAAAAACATTAATGTATGTACTGCGTAGATCTTCTTCCTCTAAACGCGTTCCCGTGTTGCATCCTCAGCTATGCTACGTACTTCGGAGCCCGGGATGCACTTTCCCGATTTCTTTTCCAAATATAAATATAGTATATAGTAGTTAATGTTTACGTAGATAACTTTACAATAACTTCATATGTAAATAACATTATTAGTTATAAAGACACATTGTAAGTGTTTGATGTGTCTGGAAAGATGAAGGAACTATCGAAACTGTCTCCTGTCTTCCTCTTGCTCTAATACTAAAAAAGAATTGAAAATGAGTAATCAATTTCTTTTTTTTTTTATTTAATTTTGATTTTAAGAAATACTAATTGGATCCAGGCCAAATTTTTGCTCTTTGTTTGAGTATGTAGCCGTTCTTTAACAACGAAACGATTTGAAAAAAAATCTAGTACCAAACATATGAAAAAAAATAACTATGTACGTAATGTTGCATAATTTTCTACAATGCTTTTTGGTGCAAAACTAAATTTTTTATAGCTTAGTTTAAATTATAAGTTGTGAGTTAGTGTGCTCAACACATATGTCAGATGCTTGTACGAATAGGGTTTATATGGCCACACCAACAGCTTAACGTGCTTTTCGAAGTACGGAGGAGCTTAAATACATATAACAACTCTGAAAGCTAAGCCACGGCTGGACGTTATTTGACATTTCTCTGCTCAGTGTTCACAGTACGATGGATAAAAAAACCGGTCGAGTGCGAATCGGACTCATACATAAAGGGTTCCGTACCTCGTCCGTACAATGTTTTAAAACGCTGAAAAAAGCACGTTTCTTGTATGACGACACCCTCTAATTTTTTACTTTATCTTATTTTTTGTACTATTTGTTGTTATAGCAGTCAGTTATACATAATCAGTAACCATTTCAAGTGAAAATTATATAAAAAATAATAGCAAGACACTTAAAAAAAATTCAAAATTCAAAATATCTTTATTATCATAGGATATTTATAATATCTCTTAATAATAGTCACTTTGTTTTGTTTTGCACAAATGTTGACGTCAAATCGTTACTTAAAGCTAAGTTTACGCCGCTTCCTAGGCGCAAGTGCAGAAGAAGCGGCAACAAACTGCACTGCACGTTTTCTCCAAAGACGTCAACTAACAAACTAAAAACTTAAAATTAGTTATATAGATGGACAGAGATTACATTGTTTATTATGTCATAATTAAATTGAATTATAAGAATTACGAAATTTAAAATAATGTCAATTTGTAAATTTAGTATGTACCAATGTACCTAAATTATGACATGTCTAAGTATACAAACCTTTAAGAGGGACCCGCGCCAAGCTCAAGCCAGACCTTTTTGTCTTTAAGATAGTCATCGGTCCTATAATAAGCCTTCTCACAAAGTACTTTCTTTACATAAGCTTTGAATTTTCTGTCTGGCATATCAAGGACCGATTCTGACAATTTATTATAAAAAAGTATACACTTCCCCATAAAAGACTTACTGACTGTATTCAGCCTGTAATACGGGCTAACTAAGTCATTCTTATTACGTAAATTTCTATCTGTAAAATCACTTACTTTATTGAACATGGAAATATTTTTCCTTACATACATTATATTTTCAAATATGAATTGTGATGCAAAAGTAAGTATACCTATTTCCTTGAATAATTCCCTCAGTGAGTCTCTCGATCCTAAACCGTAAATAGCACGAATTGCTCTTTTTTGTAAAAGAAAAATAGTCTGAATGTCCGCTGCACTCCCCCATAGAAGTATCCCGTAAGACATTAGACTGTGAAAGTAACTAAAGTACACTTGTCTAGCAGTTGCTACATCTGTCAATTGTCTTATTCTCCTAACAACGTAAGCCGCAGAGCTAAGCCTATTAGAAAGTTTAGTTATATGAGCGCCCCATTGAAGTTTCGAATCAATTGTGATTCCTAAAAAGGTAGTACTTTCAACCAGATCGAAATTCTGACCATTAATTAGTATATCAACACAGGCTTGATTCACATTAGGAAGAGAGAATCGAATGCATTGGGTCTTGTTCGCATTTAACATGAGGTTATTGGCCGAAAACCAATCAGAAATTAAAGATAAGGTGCTGTTCACCGCGCTAGCATCACTGTTATGTCGATCTATTTTAAATATTAGCGAGGTGTCATCAGCAAACAGCACCATGTCAGCCTCTTTCTCAACCATGTAAGGCGTGTTGACATAAACTAAGAAAAGGAACGGTCCTAGAATTGAACCTTGGGGTACGCCCATTTTCACATTAGACCCGTGTGATTTTACGCCGTTTATATCAACAGTTTGAAGCCTATCAGTTAAGTAAGATTCTATTAATTTAATTGACTTATCATCAAAACCGTATTGACGAAATTTGAGCAAAAGTGTTGGATGATCAACGCAATCAAATGCTTTAGAAAGATCGCAAAATGATCCAATTGCATCATTTCTGTTTTCCCACGCGTCGTAGATATTAGTAATAAGTACTACTCCTGCATCGGTGGTCGATTTTCCAGCAGTAAAGCCGTATTGTTGGCTATGGAAAAGATTATTGGTTTTAAAGTGAAGTAGCATTTGATTGAGCATTATCTTTTCGAACACTTTACTCAAAACTGGCAGAATAGAGATAGGTCTGTAGTTGCCAGGGTCTGTTTTTTCTCCTTTTTTGAATAAGGGGATTAGTTTACTACATTTCATTAAGTTAGGGAATATGCCTTCATCAATACATTCGTTAAATATAAAAGCTAAATCGGCAGCAATTATGTGTATTATATGACTTACTACGGCTACTGACATGCCCCAGTGATCTTCTGATTTTTTTAAATTTAACTGTTTAAAAGCATCTATTATATCGCTAGGGCTAACATGCTTAAAATTAAATTTAGAATCACAAGGGCTAACATTACTCTTAAGCAAAGCCTCAGCACGCTGGGCGCTAGAACTCACATTAGAAGTGAGTTCCAAAGGAATGTTAGTAAAATAATCATCAAATATATTTACTTTTTCTTCAGTTTTTGAAGTATTTTTACCATTACATGACATTTTTATATATGTTCAAAAGAAAGAGCCCTCTGACAGACAACGAGTCCCGTTAGTACTCTTTGAGTATGGAACCCTAAAAAGGGTGACAAAGTTATTGAACCTTAGTATAATATTGCAGATAAATCTTATGAAATTGCCCATAATCTACATATCACCGAATATTTATAAATTTGTCAAAATCAATACAATTTACAAGTCATATCTTCAGATCATCAGACTCTTTGATTGCTTGTTGATGTTGGCCATTTTATTCTTGATTTCAATACACCGGCTAGGTACATACCATTTTTCTTCTCCGTTGTTAACATGACATTCTTTGCAGTCGACTTGTCAGTTCTACTTTATTGTGCCTCCATATTTCTAACGGCTTCGCAGGATGTAAATTAATCTGCGAATTTATAACCATTGGCCGCGGTACGCCTCGGGGTGATACGTACCCGCTACTGCTGCCCGCCATTTGACAACTGTTCAGTTATTTACGCCTTTAAATGTGAGGCTCCATCTAAACTCATAGTATAATCAAACACTGTATTCTATTCCCGTGAAAGCTGGGTCACGTGATTGGCCCAAGAATATCGTCATTAGTTGGGTGTTACTACTGTACGTGTTTATATTACCCGAGCAAAATGCATTTTTTAATATAACACAAAACTTATTGACGCGTAAGTGCCACACCATCATTATATTCAGGTCTTTTTTTAGTCTCCACTGCAGGAGCACGACCCTCTCCGTACTCCGTATTACCCAGAGCAGTCAGAGGACTCGGCCCACACTCTCCAAGCTGTCCAGACGGGCTGGAGATGTCTCATTGATGTTTATAAGCTTTGTTCAGCTTGAACAAAGTGTTTCCAAAGTCATCTCCTACGACATTCACGGGAAGACTTGGAGTGGTCCTATTCTACTCTGCCGGGAACCACACGGCTAGTACTAGCTCATAAAAGTGCCTGCAAAAGCCTTATTACTAAATAAACATTTGAATTTTAAAATAGTGGTCTCAACAAATTATGCAGAGTACCATTATATAATGGTTTCTTACGTTTTTAAATATCGAGCGAAGTTTTCATTGTCTAAACGTCGACAAGTAATTTAAGTAGCATACCACGCAGTATTTTCTAAAAAATCTGGGTCTTAATCTATAGCTAACCTACCTTGCCTTACATGTAACAAACGTGAAAATATCTGAATCATAAAAACTTCACCAGAATCGGTTGAAAAATGCGACCTATAGAAGAGAACAGCCTAGTTGGTCAGAAATACGAAATTATTATCAAACTGAAACGGTTGGTCAAAAATTATAAAATTAAGTTTTTTCTAATTATAACTGAGTAAATATACCTATATCGTTATTTAATGAATGAGTATGTATATCGTATATAAAATAAACTGTGATTGTAATAAATGTTGCTATCCTTATATACAAATAAAATCAAATTATCGTGTATTAGCTGCCGTAATTAATTATTATCGTATAAAATTAACATGTTTACCAGCAGCGGCGTGGTATTAGAAATCATAAAATTTATTAAAATCACCTAATATGAGTACCTATATAAAGACCTAACATGCTTACAGGAGTTGCCTTTCGATTCTGTCGAAACTAAAAATGTTGTGTGACGGAATTTGGCCTGAAGCGAATTGATGAGACCTTTAGTTGCAATTAGATTCTTTGTCTAGTTTTGTGTGTAATTGGCATTACATAACTACATACGTAACTTTCGTGTAGTGGCCAGCACTGTAATTTTATTAGATGAGGCATTGGTTGGAAAATTTGCCTTTAAAAACGTACTTAAAAAACATCTTGTCAATTCTACAGCACAACATAACGGTATTATGTGACAAAACTCGAAAATGTAGACAAGCTCATGTTGTCGTGTTATAGACAAATAATAAAAAAATATATATCTTGGTTTTTTACGTGGATAGTGATTTTAAAACTTTTTGCGTTGGAAAATATGTTGGAAAAATCGTTTTGTCATCTCTATCCCAAATGACTCAATGTCTCTTCAAAGACGGGACTCATTAACGGGACCTCCCTGTTATCTGCTTGTAATCTTTTAATTAATTCAGACAACGTACCGAATATAAAATTTACATAATAAGCCGAATAAGATGAAAAGTCCTGATTCTATTAATCTAGGAGATTAGTTTTTGTTTTGACATCGTCACGCTCAGATTTGAGTTTATATCCTACATCTTAAAAAAAATCCTACAGTTTTACAAACATTTTTATTTTACTACAACACATGAAATGGAAAAAAATGTACTTACATACTTACCCTTATTTTTTATTCTAACCCATTTTTCATCATTTTAGCTACATATAATATTTTATTTAATTATTTGATTTGATCAAAAAGTATTTCGTATGGTAACAAACATAAAGAAACAAGTTATTTTTTTTCTTTCTTGATCTGACATAGTAGAAACATGTGGTAGAAACTTACCTAATTTTAACTGCCGTGTGATTTCCGGCAGAGTAGAATAGGACCACTCCAAATCCTCCCGTGGATGTCGTAGAAGACGAATTAGGAAACAAAGCTTATAAACATCAATGAGACCTCTCCAACAAGTCTGGCCAACGTGGAGAGTGTAGGCCAAATCCTCTGGCTATTCTGGCCAAGTATGGCTCTGGTACTACAGAGAGGGTCGTGCAGTAAAGACTAAACAAGACATGATGATGATGATGACCTTAACCTTAAAATAAAGAGTACCATATACTTATGATTTTTTCTCTCTTTGCCCCAGGTTACCAAATGTCGCGCAAATCGTGCGTGGCTGGCGGTGCGCGTGGCGCGTGCATGTGGGTGCAGGAGTGCAACAGGGTGGGGGGCACCCATGCGGGGGTGTGCGTGGACGGCTTCATGTTCGGCTCGTGCTGTCGACTTCCAGACAAGCCTCTGGCTATAGAAGGTTGGTATTTAACCGCTTATTACAGGGGTGCAGCATGCGGGGGGGCACCCATGTGGTAGCCTGGACGGTATAGACTGCTAGAACAGACATATACATTATCTGAAAAAATATACTGAAATTATTTTAAGGATGAATTCAGTCCATGATACTGAACAACTTTCCCCAAGGAACATGCATCGAAATATGAAAAAAAATTTTTGGCATCCCTTACAAGTTCGAAGAGCGACCAGTTGCTCCAAGTATATTTTTTATATTATATTTTATATGTTCCTTGGGGAAAGTTGTTCAGTTTCATGGACTGAAACCACCTTTAAAATAGTTTCAGTATATTTTGTTAGACGTTATACTCGTACAACGTTAAAGGGACATAACCGTAATAAATCTAACTATATGTATACGGGCTATACTAGATCACTTAAGTATGATAAAAAATAAAATAAGAGTCTAAAAACCAAAAAAAAATCGACATTCCCATACAAATCGCTCGGGCGGCTGCACACTTTTGTATGGATGTGCCGAAATTGTGTTTTGTTTTCTAGCTGTTATTTTAATTTCATTATACTATAATGATCTAGTATAGACCGTGGTTCGATTTATTACGGGTATTTCCCTTCCACGTTATATAGGTACGCGCTGGGGACTTTAATTTATAGTAGATGTTTTTGGAAACAATATTTATTATAAAATTTAATATTCTAAATATGTGCTAAAAACGCAGGTGGCATTTTTTTATTCATATTTCTAAATAATTTATTTCATGAAATTTAAAATAAACTTTTTCCAACATTTTCAGAAACATCGAGCACCATTGCAGTTACAGATCATCCGTATTCTTCGCCATCTAGTGGCCACTCAACAAATCAACCGCCACTGACTTCTACACAAACCATCGCGCGGCCGAGTTTTCAAACGCAGCGGCCGTCGTTCATGACAAAACCAATAGATGGCGCGCCCGCTTCTTATAATTACAGGCCGCCAGAAATAAACTTACCTTCGTTAGGCAATTTAGATACAAGTAGCGAACAAAATAGTGATATAGTTAATAAAATATCTTATAACAGTGTAAATAAGTACCAAAATGTAAATAGGCCGAGCGAAGTGGAAACTAGTCCCCACAATAAGATATCGTCTAGTCTTAGCATAATGCCGGGCGCACGGCCCATGGCCGTCTCTGAACAACATGCTGAAAACAGTATTTCTTCAGGTTAGTATATAAACAGTATATTTTATAATACTCTTTTTATTATTTTATCCTGCCATCTGTAGAATTCCCATTACTTAAAACAATGAATAGGAAACGCATTATGTATGAGATGCTTTTAGAGGTTATTAAATAGTTAGTCCTATTTTAAATAGATGGCGCTTTGAATAGTTATGAAGATTATTATATACAATTTTTTTTAATGGCTTGACGCTTTTGCGTATTTAGCCAGGAACAAGTTAATAAAACGTGGAAAATTCTTTTTTCCTAACAAGTTACAATCAAAGGTTGGTGTAGGCCTTTGATTGCTTTAAGGGAGCTTCTGGCGACAAATCTATAATTCCACTGGTTTTCATAGCCGATTGAGTGGCGGACGACGCCCACATATTCCGCGAAACAAATATCACTGCAGCCGTACTATGACTGTCCACTTTAACTATTTCACATATTGTTCATGAGCATGAGCATTTATAAAACCAAACAACACCAATTTCATATTATAAAGTCCAATAAATCCGATTTGCAAAATAATTTAAAGAAAACCCCAACCGAACCCCTTGACTTCCCGCCAAAAACTCATATACTTACAATATTATATAGTTAGTTTAATTATTACCACAGATTATTACAAAGCATTCTGTTTTATTATATTTTCATTGAATCGTAAGTATGTATTGTTCAGAAATTATAAAACTATGGTGAAATGAACTTACCTAATTTTAAGTATGCAATACACTTACTTGAAGCATTTTTGCAAATTTGAGGGGTTCTGGTAACTGGGCCTCGGAAAAAAAATACCTATCCTGATTAATATATATCTATTAATAACCTTAACCCCACTGCATTTATTTAATGTTACCTACACATAGTTAAAAAAGTTTGCAGCTGTTTATTCTATTCCTAAATAATATTATAAATGCGAAAGTGAGTTTGTATATTTGTTTGTTTGTTTGTTACCTCTTCACGCTTTATCTACTGAACTAATCTTCTTGAAAATTCGCATACACATAGTTAGGAGTACAGAGAAGGACATAGGGGACCATTTTCATCCCGAAAAAATGTATTGTTCCCGAGGGATACGCGAGCGAAGCCGCGGGCGAAAGCTAGTTTAAAATAAAATCGAAATTAATAAGTAATTATCAATACACAGCTTATAAACATTTTAAAATTCCAGCGCAATTCATGTCAAGACCCAGTAACCTGAACACCATTCACTGGCAAGCGACCACCGAGCCTTCCTTCATCACGAAGCCTCGGCCATCTAACTGGGAGAAGCCGGCAATAGGCAAGCCGAAGCCTACAAAGAAGTTCACAACCACCACCAGCAAACCCCACAAGATCTACGTGAAGCCTAAGGACCCGTCTTTGAACATGATCAACAAGACTGACGAGACTACGGTGTCCTCCGTGCAGACTACCGCACCAACGACGAGCGTGGGTAAGCATTTTTATATTACTTACTCACTCTCATCTCAGCATATTCCCAGTTGCTGTCATCAAGCTGTAATGCCTGAAGCCTTGTGTCGCGTATCTATTACTTACTACCTATATAGGCACGTAAATACGTAAGGATATGAAGATCTAACCACAAAAATTGAGTAAACCGGTCAAGTGCAAGTCGGACTCGTACATAAAGGGTTCCGTACCTTCGTACAATATTTAAAGACGCTGAAAAAAACACGATTATTGTATGAAGACCCCCTTTAGTTTTACCTTTTATTATTTTAATATTCGTTATAGCAGCCACAGTAAACATAATCGGTGAAAATTTCAAATAGGTATCTAGTTAATGCCTTTACAAAGATCGAGTCAAAAACGCTGAAAACCACGTTTCTTGTATGACGACCACCTTTAATTTTTAACTTTATCTAATTTTTAGTTTTAGCGGCCACAGTAATATACATAATCGGTGAAAATTTCAAGTGTCTCGCTATTACGGTTCAAGAGATAGAGCTCTGTGACAGACGGATGGACAGACAGCCAGACAGCGGAGTCTCAGTAATAGGGTTCCGCCTGATGGTACCGTTTGGGCATACCCAGATTACCCAGTGTGCCAATGCCAACAAGCCAACGTACATTTTTTAGGGTTCCGTAGAACCCTAAAAAAATGTTGTGGCTAGTCTACTGCAATCTACATGAATATACTGGGTCTAACAAAATATACTAAAACAACTTGATGGGTGAATTCAGTCCATGATACTGAACAACTTTTCCCAAGAAACATATATCGAAATATGAAAAATATTTTTTGGCCACCCATACAAATTGACCGACCAGCTGATCAGAGTTTGTATGGAAAGCAAAAAATATTTTTCATATTTCGATTTTCCCCAAGAAACATAATTTATAAAATTAATTATTCCCCAAGAACCATAATTAATAATTAATTATGTTTTTTGGGGAAAATCGAAACTTGTTCAGTATCATATTATGGACTAAATTTACCGTAAAAATATCTTCAGTAAATTTTGTTGGAAACCATAATTATGTTTGTTTGTGATTGAATTAGAAGAACCTAAACTCAAGATAAATCAAATAAACAAAACTTACTTACAAACTGAAGTTCGATAAAAATTACGTAAGCAACTATTACAGTGAGAATGTCCACATATTTTATTTCTTCACAATGACAGCGAATTGTTAATATTAAATTATAATCTGCTCTTACTCATATCAGTTAAAGCAGAAACTTAAAAATAAAGTCATTCCTCTGGTTTTACTAAAATTTACTTAATATAGCAGATTTGTAGCACGTGTATGAGAAAATTCAACCATTTAACATCCCCTAATTCTGAAAATCTCGCTGCTCTGCCTGGGTAATGCCAGTTTCATAACACTGCAGCCCACCGACCACATACAAATAGATTAGGTACAATGTAAATGCAGTTACCTAGCTGCGTAAGTAGGTGCATTAACATAGATGTAGTTATTTAATTTAAATTTAATGTTATTGGTTCATGTACATGTAAAAAAAAACAGTACATAGGTGCTACTTATTTCTAAATATTTCTACTTGCAGACCCGCGAGATGACATGAGAAGAAAAACAATTATATATATTATTGTATGGTTATCTACATTTTGATTATGAGATACTCATAATTAGGAAATAATGACGTGATAATGTATAATAAACCAATACACTATCACGTATACATACATTATCACGTTTTTATCCTCAATGGCGCAGTCCTACGGCTCTAAGCAGATAGGGCCCAGGGGCCGTAAAACCCAGAATTTTAAAAGGTGAAAACGGGAAATAAGATATATTCGCATTTTCGCCCACTCGCATTCCCAAGATTGGCTTTTACGAACAGCGTGGGAAGAGAAGCAGCTGGTACATTCATTTTTTTTCTCCCAGACCCTTATGGAAGAATTAGTGTCGAATTACACACAGCGCAAGATGCGCTATGCAACGACGTCATTTTGCGTGTCACATCTTATAAGTGGTCTTTTCTTAGCATCGCACAAAGTATTTGTCATCATTTATTGGGAGACCATTGGAAACTGGACCTTTACTGCATAAAACACGACAGTTGTCCGATAGCATCATCCTATTTCAAACCAAATCGGAATAATCATAATTTTGTAGCAATCAATGTTTCTTGCTATTTCAACGCGGACACGTAGCTAGTACGCGTGTCGGGTCATTCTCACTAGTTCCATCGGCAAATAGTTCCATGGAACAAGTGAGTTTTTTTTTCTTTTTTACTTTATAATATAGTCAATGGAAGTACCTACTGAGGGAAAAAAAATTCTCACTAGTCCCATGGAACTATTTGCCGATGGAACTAGTGAGAATGATCCCGCGTGTCGTGTCTCGTGTCGCTTTTGGAGTAAAGATCCTTAAGATCGTGAGAAGCGCATACGTTTGATTTTAAACATGTGTCATCCATTTTTTAGTAAGTCTGTGCTGCAGCTAGATTACATCTCATCCTCATTTAGCCAACTCAAGATGTAATGTGAGAGCGCCATATTGTCTAACTGGATCCAAAGAACGCTCAGCTGCATTTGAAAATATTATGCATGTGTTTTACATGTAAAATAGGGACATAAAGACGACACTTAAGATCTTTTAGAAATATTCGTAGAAAGAGAATTCTAAATTGCATGAATGGTAAAGTAGAGTCTAAAAATCTAGTTAACGAAAAAATATTGTTAGATCTGAATTAATTATCAACGAGCATTTCTCTGAAAGGTAATACAATAACTTTGAAACTGTTTGGGAATTTATAAGACATACAATAGATGACAGACAGATTAACAGAAATACTAAAAAACTGTGATTTATGATTATAGAGGTAAATAAAAAATAAAAAACTTCACCTCATCTCACCTCACCCACCATCATGCCACATTTAGCATCATGGTGGGGAGAAGGTGGAAAAAGGAATAAAAATATTTACTTATGAAATATGAAAGTTATTGACAACATAATTAAATTGTTATACCTACTGAGATTACATAGAATACTGGAGTCCAATAATTTCATTCAATCCAATATTTTGTAAATACCATTTATTTTGATTCTGTAGAATACCTGTTCAAACAATGATTCAGATAACAGGTGTGTCTACACGTGGATCTATTGATAAACTATCTACTTATACAGTATACAGACGAAAGAATGCATTTTCTACAAATGACTGCTAAATAACCATCCATTTATGTACTCGTATCTTGTACATTTTTATGTAGGTAGTACGATTATTTATATACATATAAATAAACTATTTAACTTTAAAATCTGAAATTTAGAATTAGACAAGTATGTTATCTGTCATTAAAATTAGGTCAAACCAGAAATCTGAAAGCCCTCCTGAAATTTTGGCTTTGGGCTTTTGGTGTATACTACCGAAGATTAAGTCAACATAAATATTTTCCAGAATGTGGCATAACAGCAATGTGGCCGAGGCCCGAGACCCGCATCATGGGTGGCAAGGATTCCAGCTTTGGCCGCTGGCCGTGGCAGGTGTCCGTCAGACGGACGTCTTTCTTTGGCTTCTCCTCCACGCACCGATGTGGGGGCGCCATCATCAATGAAGGTTGGATCGCTACGGCAGGCCACTGTGTTGATGAGTAAGTACATTCTATTTACTAGCTTCCACAACTGGACTAAATGTCTCTCCTTGTATAGAAAGGATTAGCCCACGCTTATGAAAAGCAAAGACTCCAGCTTTGGCCGCTAGCCGAGGTAGACGTCCGACAAGTGGATGTCGTTCTTTGGCTTCTTCTCCACGCATCGATGTGGCGGCGCATCATCAATGAAGGTTGGATCTCTACGGTAGGCTACTTTGTTGATAAGTAAGTGTATCGTCACCTTCTTCTTCTTTCGAGTCGATTGGCTATACATTACTATTATATTAACTTTTTTTTTATAATAGGTTTGACCAGTGCTTGGCTACAGTCACCACCTGATTATATTATTTCACTATATGACTACAGGCCGTGTCCTAATAAAGGGAGAATTTGCTCATAAAATAATCACGCTGGGCAGGTAGGTAGGTAATCGAAGAAGACAGTATGAAGTTGTTGCATAGAGGACGCTGCTGCCAGTTTCCTGTTGACTATACCTCATATGACAACTGTGGAATGGAATGATGACAAATGATATTCTATTCGGCCGTCATCATACGTCAAGTATACTATATGTAACAGCAATGTGGCCATCATGGGAGGCAAGGATTCCAGCTTCAGATGCTGGCTGTGATAGGTGTCCTCATCATTTTAGCCGCATGACATCCACTGATGAACATAAGACTTTCCCAAATTTTTCCAAAATGATCTTACTAAAGCGGCCTGCATCCAGTGTTTTCCACCGTCCTTGATCAGGTCACCTGACTTATTATTGGTATGATATTGTACATGTTTAGCTCTTTAACTGTAAGTGAACATTTTAATGTTTCTCATTTCAGTCTCCTAACTGCGCAAATCCGGATACGAGTAGGAGAATACGACTTCTCATCAGTTTCTGAGCAATACCCGTACGTGGAACGAGGGGTGGCTCGAAAGGCCGTCCATCCCAAATACAATTTCTTCACTTACGAATACGACCTGGCGCTAGTGAAGTTAGAAGCGCCTGTGCAGTTCGCGCCGCACATATCCCCGATTTGCCTGCCAGCGTCTGATGATCTACTGGTGGGAGAGAATGCAACAGTGACGGGGTGGGGAAGACTGTCCGAAGGTGGAGTGCTGCCGTCCATATTGCAAGAGGTGAGAATATTTCTTTTGACATTAGACAGAACATAATGTGCACTATGGAACTCAAAATTATGTAGTATGCAAAGTTTCTTAAAAACCAATGAAAAATAATCAGGCGACTGTACGGCGACTTTATAATTTAGAATTTAATATTTAACATCCACCGAAATTTAACTACTTGTTCCTGTCCCAACTAACAAATGAATATCCGAAAAGTAACATTTAAATAGATTTTATGGAGGTTACGTTCAGATTAGTAAAAAAAGATAAGCTTCTTTCCATCCGCGAATTTGACAGAATTTGGAACAACAGACTCCAAATCCACTGCCACGTCACATGCCGCTAAGTTCCATATAATATATGTGTTCTGCCAGTCAACCTTGTTTCTCTGTCTTCAATTCCAGGTGCAAGTTCCAATAGTGTCTAACGAGCGCTGCAAGTCCATGTTCCTGCGAGCTGGCAGGCATGAGTTCATCCCGGAAATTTTCCTGTGTGCAGGCCATGAAAGAGGTGGACATGATTCCTGTCAGGGGGATTCGGGAGGTCCACTTCAGGTAAGACTTAGATAGAACTATCTACCTTAATATATTTAGGCACTGATTTAAAGAGGCAGTTGTAAATAGCAGTTTAGGTAAGTTAAAAATTATAAATGGCATTTTATAAACTAGTTCAGCAGTTAAAACTAAGCAGTAAAGTAAACAAAAATGAGTAATAAAAAATAATGAACTGGATCAGTGATGATTGAGCAGGAAAATAATTAAGTGGGCGGTAAAAAAAAATTGAACGAGCGGTTCAATTTTTTTCCCTAACCTAGTAAAATAGATAAAACTGACCTAGCGTGTGTTGGTCGCAGTTCTAACCTAACCTTACCTATGGGTTTTCCCTAGTAATATGATAAAATAACCGACTAATAGATTTTTTGTTACTTTTATTATATATTCTTTTTCTTTCTCAGACCAACTTAAACAACCTTTCCGAGTGATATTTTTTTAACTTGCAGGTCAAAGGAAAAGACCAGAAGTATTTCTTAGCCGGCATCATCAGTTGGGGTATTGGATGCGGTGAAGCTAATCTACCAGGGGTCTGTACTAGAATATCCAAGTTCGTACCTTGGATCTTACAAACAGTGAACTCATAGACTACGAGAAACTGAAAGTGTAACACGAATCGAAAGTGTAGAATCAAAGTTATTAAACTTTGGAATTATTGAACTAAACGAACTTACGGACGAGAGGTGCAGTGCAAGTTACCTTCAAAAATGTTGATTGGATTCAACGTTTTCTGAGGCGTTTTATTAATGGAACAACCCAAATATGTACAGAATTGTCCAATCATTCTGTAATTCATTATGTGCAAACTATTTTGCGGTCAATTAATGTAACTAATCGGCATAAAAATGACAATTAACGATAACGAACAACGATCATTCTACAGATTCTATTATTTTTCCGACATTGTTTTCTCCACTTTCCACGGTCTTTAAGGTCTAAAGATCGGGCGAAGTGGACAAAACAAAGGTTTTTAAACGATGACTGTTTATGAAATTAAATGTTATTATGAACTTTAAGGTTTAATTTTATGATTGGTTAAATTTCACAGGCGTGGGTATGTTGAAAATAAAGTTTTATGGACTAGGTTACGTCATTACATCAATTGATTGCAATTTAGTTTCACCATTGAAGCTTAGTGTTTATTTATATTCACAGGCTTGATTTATAATAGACGCCCTAAACTGACTGCTTTTACCAAGGCTTACAAATTCTATAGACGCTTGTAATATTCAAAATATTCTATGTAAATAACACGTACCTACGTTTAACGTAATTATCGCATAAGTTATTATTTAAAGATAGTTTAACACTTACTTGTAAATACTGTATACGTATTTCTTGCCTTTATTAAGTTTTTGTATCTTATTTACAGTATTATTTACTCGTTATTCATGTTATGCCTACTAACCACATGTTGGTGTAAATAAATGAGGGAATTTATTTTTCATTTAAAACTTGATGTCATTTGTATTATCGTTGACTTGTTAATGTCTTGTTTAATTTAATTATTAAGGTGGGTCGATTTTCATAAAATCGAGACTTTATTCTTAATCATTCACTATTTCTAGATTTGAAAAAATGTCGCAATCTATAATCAAATAAAAACATTCATTCCGCGCATAATATCTATATTCATTCCAAAATGTTGTGCATACTCAAAACACCAAGATAAATTAATTCGATTCCAGTAATGTAAAATTGTACTAGACATAAAAATATCGAGCAAGCTAAATAGTAGATTGTGCTACAAGGCGTAAAGGTAATAGTTAGTAGAAACGAAGAATGCCACAATAGCATCACGAGCGTAGCGAGGGATTCTACGGTGGAATCCTGAGTGAAGCGAGGGATTCAAGTATATCGCTCGAGATAAAACTATTACCGTACACCGTGTAGCACATTCTTCTTTTCATCTCCATCTATGAGAAAAAGCAAAATATATACCTATAAGGAAAGTAGAATACCTACATATACCAGAGTATATGAGAGTTTAACAGTCATTTACTAACCTTTATTTAGTGGCGTATTCACTGAAGAAGTACTATGAAAATATTTTTCTAGGACCACCAACATCTTCCAGTCATCCATCATTTTCCAGTCATTAGAATCGTTTAATTACTTTTTTCTTGTGTATTAATTCTTTATATATTTAAATATGTATATTATACGTAAACTTCATATATAATTACTATCGGCCTCATCAAGAAATTAGTCACATTTAAAATAGTTGTAAAAATAACCTTAATCTTCCTTAATAAAATTACTATAAATCAAAGACAACAATTGCGCGTTTTTATTGGTTTTTAATAAATTATTATTTTGAAGCAAGAGAACCAAAACATTTTGACCTACAGTCATCCACGTAAAACGTGTTGTATTCCAATTTTAAAAAATTACGACGCCCTTGCCTATATTTTATAATTTTAAAACTAAATTCTTCTTTTTTTTAGCTGACTGCCAATATTATTTTTGATTCTACAGTCGTGTTCGGTTTTCAAATGTGTTTTAATGCCTAGGGAATTTACTTTTTACTTTTCAGTGTCTAGAGAATTACCAGTGACTTTATAGCCCCAAATATTTGGGATAAAATCATCGTTTTTCGAATAGATGAGATGAAAAGGATATTTTAAATCCTGTGTAGTCAACTTGTGGATAAATAAAGATGGAAGTCGACTCATTTTTTGTAAAATAATGTACTTAATTAAGATGTTATTATACTCTTATGATTACCAAACCGTACATTAAAGCATTTAGTGATGTGGTTACTGATGCCTTTTCTCTTTTGTATATTCTATTGCAATTTTGTTTGAATGGATAGTTTATGACGATGTTGTTTTCATATTGTTCGTTTGCACAGTAAATTGTTAATAATTAAATATGAAATAATTGATGTGTTTGATTTTAATCACATTATTTAACTCAGGAAGGCCGAAAAGAAAAGGTGGAAGGAGTGCTTTAAGGATGATGTAGATAACAAGATATAGTTTCAAAAACTAAAACCCAACTACAGGAAGATTTTTGTTGAACAGTCCGTTTATCCAGTTATTGCAAGCTCAGCAGGATAAACAGCTAATAATGTAAATATTTTCGGAATGTACTTTCATTTGATCATCTACATAGTATGATTTATGCCGCGTAGTTTCCGGCAGAGTAGAATAGTACCACTCCAAGTCTTCCCGTGGATGTCGTAGAAGGCGACTTAGGAAACACATGCTAAACAAAGCTAATGAACATCAATGAGACCTCTCCAACCCACCTGACCAGCGTGGAGAGTGTAGGCCAAATCCTCTGACTGCTCTGGCTAATATATGGCTCTGGTAGTACAGAGAGGGTCGTGCTTCTGCAGTGGAGACTAAAAAAGACCTGATGATGATGATGATGGTATGATTTGATTTATTATTTTTTTTGTTCATTACTTTATTAATGGCCTATAAAGGACGCCGCATTAAACTGCTGTGACGACATTTATCATACTAGTTTATAACCAGCGAACCAAGCAAGACGCTTCCAACGACACCTTGTTTGTTAAGGTAGGTACCATGAAAATCATAAAATATACAAGGGACCACATGAACAAACATAGGTACATATACATATCGGCGAAACACATAACCCTTTGGGTTCGCCGTAGTCGGGTAAAATGATAACTTTTAGTACCTATATGGAAAAAGTACATAATATATAAGGTAATCAATCTCTGGGCTAACTGTGGCTGAATTACATCCTGGGACAAGAGTTAAATGCCCAGCGGGTGGCTAGACCACAAATTCCGACCGGGCCATTAGGGACCTTAAATTTAGGTCAGTGAGCCGGGAATGAGCGAAATTACCACTAACGGTAGCGAGATTGATATAATTTTGTGGGAATGGACCGAAAAGCGGTCAAAGTAGTGATCATTTGGTGGAACAAAGAGGTTTTTGTCGTTAGTTTGGGATAGAAATGAGTTTATATGGAATCACATTATTATTTGGAGGCATTAAATCGTATCGCTTCGTGTCGTCGCTTCGATTCGTATCGCTTTACCGACCTCACCCTTGGCAGAATTATCAGCGTTGCAGCTCGACCAGCTCTGCGACATCATGCTGAGTCAGGTCCTTTTCACTATCTAGGTCACTTCTCAAAGTATTACATACATTATTATAGACTATTACTTCTATACTAGATCTTTGATAATCATGGTGTCACTTTTTCATGTACCTGTGGCCTTTAGTGAATAAAGGTTTTTATCTATCTATCTAGGAGCCAATGAATGCGCGTTTTGAATTTAATGCTCTCGTCTTACTCACTCGTTCTGTCTCTGCTCACTGTATTCCTGCTAACTGCGTTCAAAAACAGGTCGCCATGTCTTTGTAATAAATATTTTTTAGTTTAGGGAATAATATCAAGTGTCAAGTGTAACAGAAATCATATTTACTTACATATACTAACATGTCACCAAGGACCTAATTTTTTTTAAATTTCTTTAAAACCCCTTAGACGGGATAATCAACCTAAAAAGGAAATCCAGTACGTCGTATAATCTAGATCTAGGAATAGTATAGGTACCTAATTAACATAATTTTGTTAAACTTAAACTACTCGTAAAAGCTAACATCAGATCGATCTTCGCTTATTTATCGTGGCAGTTTTAGGGGTAGCGCGCCAAATGGCCCATCTATTCGGGTGCCTTGGGAGTCAGCGTTTAGTGTTGCACCCGTGGTTGCATAGTGGCACTGATGGATGTTTAAATGCAACTGTGTTTACTGTTGTATTTAAGATAATTCAAGATGCTGAATATCAGCCAGTAAAAAAAAAACTTACTAGAAACTTAATAAAACATTATAGTAGGTTTACCCAAAGGTTGGCTGTCAGATAATGCTTTTAGCATTAGTCCGCCTATTGTGCTATACAAATTGTATTTTGTACAATAAAGTTTAAATAAATAAATGAAAACATTAAAGTTATATTTATACTCCTTTTGCTAAAGAACTAATTTCTTAAATTTTATTTCTTAGTCTATTTATGTAATTTTGGACATCATATTCATAACTTTATGGAGATGTGCTAGGCTGCAAGTATAAATAAATTTAATAAAAGAGTAAATCAAAATAATTTACGTAAACCCTATTTGTTTATGTCAAAAATTATAAGACATAAAATTTAAGAAAGTAGGTAAAAAGAAAAGGAATATTAGTGTTAAAACTTGAATGTTTTACCTACTATAATATTTGTTATTATGTTTCCAGCCTGGAGAACGAAAATTTAATGAAATGTATACGTATATAATAAATATATTATCGTTAGCAATTTAATTTGTAGTCCTTAGTAAATTAAGGTGCTATTACGCATGCTGCTCACATATTGTATCTGTGGGTCTTTAAAGTACGCCTATTATATTTGTAATAAAATTAAATAAATAAATAAAATATGTGCACTACAGACTATATGAACCATTCTAGTAGGTAAGTACAATAATCAAGCATAAATGAAACTAAAAGTTAATATTACCATTATATTTTATTCATTTAGCCATTAATCGACTCATGCAATTAAAACACAATTATTAAAAAATATTTACAAAATTATACAATATCATATCATGCATTATTTCGCTATGGCCAACACATTCCTAATACTTGCATTGGCATCTGTAGCCAATTTTGAAAATTTTCTACAGATGCATCAAAGTTCAATATCATATAGCCTCTATAGAAAGAAGACACTATACAATCGTAATATACCAACATTACGTTTTTGAAATTTTCATCACAACTGTCAAACCCTGGATGAACAGCATCTGGTGCATTTTTGCAATGAATACTACTACGATTCACGTTATAAATAGGTATCTGACGTGGTACAGGAGATCTGGGCATACCATATTCTAAATCTAGTAACCATGGTACATGATAGTGCACATCGTTCAGTTTGCATAACTCATCTATAACCGGATTTGGGTCTATTGCTAACATCCTTGGCGCGGGGAATAAATTTTTTGGTAATGATAAATAAATCTCCATAGAATCTGCATTCAACTCCTGTATAGTAAAATCATCGTGTGTCACGTTAGTATCTTCAGAAACTGAACAAATTGTATCATCAGCGGCTTGTATAGGTGATTCAGTTATTTCTTCTACGTTACTTACTGTATTTTCATCTTGAACTTTATTAGTTTGCTCATCAACTTGAGTTTCTGTCTTATTAGTTTGATCGACATAACTAACACCACTAACAGATGGTTCATAATCATACGGACAGGTCACTGCTGGAATTTCTGTAACTATTGGCGGTGGTACAACTGGTGCCATTATCTGTGGTGTCAGTACTGGACAACTGTACGGACATATAGGAGGCACTATCGGACTTAGTATAACAGGCAATGATTGAAAAGGTAATGGGTAGACTGGACTAGCCACATGTATTGTAGGGATTGTTGGAACTATCGGATTCCATTCTAATGCAAATGGTAGGGTAAAGGTTTGGGGATAGTACGTAGTGATAGTTGGTACTAGAGGCGTAGGCCATAATGGTAATAATGGTCTGGAATAAATAATGTTTTGTCCTGATTTTATTACAACTGCAGTACTAACTTTATTTTTCTTTCCCAATTCAGACTTTTTTCTTTTCACTTGTTGTTCTGGTTTTTCTTCTTTAATAGATGGTGTGGTTGTTTTGTCGTCTTCATCCTTGCTTTTATTTTTCTTTTGCAATATTTTGAGTGCCATATTGCCACATAACTGAAAATATTAAGTACAAATAAATTTGACAGTCCAACAACATATAAATAAAATATTGGAATCGGACATTAAATAACAAATAGGCACTTACTTTTCTGTAGCTAATTTTATACGAATGTGTTGGCAATTATATTCATTAAATAATATTTTATTCACTATAAATAAAACTCTCGTCAAGTATTGATACTCTCGTCATGGAATTTCTAAAAATTAATTTTCGATGTTTGAGGTATTGAAATGTAGGGTAGTTTACTTTTTAGTGAGTTCGGATACAATTATCGAATAGATTCGTCAAACATTTTGATTTTTATTTTGAATGAAAGTATGATGCTTTTACTCGATTGCCCATAATGAAGGGTAATGTTTTTCGGACATATGTTTGTAAGTGTGTGATGTTTTTAAGAATATGTAATGATTTAAAATTATTAAAAACACGAATTAACGTTATTACTAGGTTTAAACCACTACCCGCCCAAATCAAGTTGACATTGACAGACGATGTCATTTTATTAGATGTCAATTTGTAAAGGGTGGTTAATGGTCAAACCAAGACCAATAAAGTTAGTCCGTGTTTTTAATAAGATGAAATGTGTAAAGCTGTGTGAAAAAAACTATGCTTTTTAACCGATTTCATAAAGGAGGAGGTTATCAATTCGTCGGAATCTTTTTATTTAAGTATATTTTAATTTTAATTTATTCAAGTACACTTGGAAATTTTCAAACATACACATTAAAAAAATAAGGAAAACATAGTACTTATGTTATAGTATATATGTTTCCCGATTACTCGAAGACGCCTTGACCAATTTGGAAAATTCATTTTTTGTTTGAAAGGGTTTACCACTTTACAAGTGGTCCCAAAATATAAATATTAAAATCGGTATTTAGTTTGTTTTTTAAACAAAAAAACCTACAAGAATATGTTTATGTAATTGTTTGAATATTTAGCTTTTCTGTAAATGAAGTCTGTTTTTTGTTTTGACAAAATATCAATTATTATAACCTTATGGCCTACATATTGTATATAATAAAGATTATTTTATATTGCATAAAGATTAAATACGTATTGGCGATAGTTTTCTTCATGAAATACTTATTACGTATCCGTATTGCACTTTAGGTTCTAGCAAATACCAATACATATACCAGGGTCACAGGCTTCAAAGAAGGAATTTAATAAATCCCCTTTTCGCACGAGACTGAAATACGGCAGCCATTTTGAAAAAAAAAACGGTAAGAAAATAGTGCATCGTATTGCATTGATCGTAGACCAACTATCCAGATAGAGTATTTAAAGTTTTTGTGCGAATTTTATCCAGTGTAAAAAATTGTCAGTGCCTTATAAAGAGAAGTTTTTATTGAAATATTTAATAAGGAAAACTTTGACTTACGTCAGTGGTTAATTATGAATGTGAAGATTTGTATGGATGTCTGGATGTCTTCTACATCTAAACACGTTCCCGGTTGCATCCTTAGCTGTGCTGCTTCGGAGCCCAGGGTGTGCTTTCCCTCTTTTTCTACTCCAAATATAACATTAACGTCAATGGTCACCCAAGGATGCCAAAACTGCCTGACGTCAGACCCCCTTTGGGAATGTATTTGTGCAAAAAGTTTTACAACCGGCTGCCGCCCGATGTTAACCCTCTTTGGGAATGCAATTGTAGTACGAGATGTATGTGCTTAATCACCTCTTACGACATCCACAGGAAAAGATGGAGTAGTCCTATTCTGACCCGGAACCACATGGGGTGTATCTATGGATGTCTGGATGTTTATTCCGCTTTCACAATAAATGGCTGAACGGATTGGAATGTAATTTGGCATGTAGATAGCTTATTATCGGGATTAACACTAAAAACTGTAAGGGACCCGAGGAATGGTCAAATTTAGACCACGCATCAGCTATCTAGTAACTTAATAAATAATAAAAAATAAATAAAACGAACAATGACTTTCTAACTAGTTGCTTCTATACGAGTATATACCCCGTCATAAACTACTCTACTAAGTTTAGTTTATATTATCAAGTAGGTACATCAACCATTGATAATACTCTTTCAAAAACCCTAAAACCCTGTATTTGTGTTAAATTGTGTTGTCATGTCAAGTTTGTTCTGTTTTGTGAAGTAATTATTTTGATCACAGAAACCAAATTTCCAAGAAAATTCCTTAAGGTGAATATATAAGCAAATGGCCTTGAAGTGTGAAGTAAATTGTTAACTCGTAAATATGGTGATAATTTCCATATTGCTCTTCGTCATGCACTAGACACATTTTAAATTATTTTATGAACTGCCGTTGAAACTATTTATTGGTGATCCGTCTAGCTTTAAAACTTGCCGTGGCCACTTTTGGCGGAGGCAAGTTTTAAAGCTAGACGGACTAATGTAAATACTTTCAACGGTGGTTCATAAAATAATTTAAAGGGCTATCTAGTGCATGACGAAGAGCAATATGGAAATATATATATATATATCACCATATTTACGAGTTAACAATTTATTTCACACTTAAAGGCCATTTGCTTGTATATTCACCTTAAGCATACTTTGTGGTCTATTTCTATATTATCAATGAGAAATATCGAACTTGTCTAGGAAATTCGGTTTCTGCGATTTAATATTATTGCAAATTATACAAATACAGGGTCATGTCTTTGTTATTTACCACTACTTTAAATTGTTTTAATTCTGTGGAAATTAGAGGTTCTAACAGTCACGATAACTTTATCTATTATTATACAACTGTATATCGTCTTACAACAAGACAACTGGCTTATCTATCGACAAGACGGCTTACTGTCTATGCCTGCTTTTTCGCCCAACGGATTATCAGTTCAGGCGACCACGTACTGGCAAGCGAAGCGTTGGACACCCACCCACAAGGTGATCAGACGATCTGATTAAGGTCGGTGGAAAGCGCTGCACGCAGGCCGCTCTAGATCGGTCATTTTGGAAATCCCTGGGAGAGGCCTATGTCCAGCAGTGGACGTTATGCGGCTGATATGATGATAATGAAAAAGATGATTATCAGTTCTATTCATCGAGGGAACGCAGCCAGCATTTTTGCTACCACGCCGCAAGCGGCACGAACATGGGCAGATTATTATCTATTTATTTGATTTACTGATTTAGTTTTAATTTATAGTTTAGTTAAGTTTTTATTGATTGTAGGTACCTACTTAGTGTATTCTTATAAAAGGTACATACCTACTTGTTATATTTCAGTTTTGGCATTTAACGAAATTCTTTATTATACCTACTAAGAATAGAATAATACCATACCTAAGTATTCATGGATTGCCACTCCATATAGAATTGATTAATTGAATAAACCGAACCAGGACGAATTCTAGAACAACGAACGTACAAGCTTATAAGAAATGAGCAATTTCCACCAAATAATGTCGAAATACTAAAAATGTAGCTTGGTGGCACTTGGATAGGACCACGTGAGGCAAAGGTAAACATTGCTCAAGCTCCTGCGTGTTTCAGATGCTTACGGAAGGCATGTTAAGTCGTTGGTCCAGGCTGCCATCAGTAGTTGGCAGTCGTCAATTCTATCTCAGATGATTTTTGGCAACTTGAAAAATCTGACAGCAGTGCTGGCCACATATACACTTGAAAAACAACATTAACACAATAACAATACTACAATAGAACAAAAGCTATATTCATAGATTGCCAGTCCATAGAATTGAATGAACCGAACCGGGACCCATTTTCGAACAACGAACTACACAAAGCTCAGAGGAAATGAGCAATTTCCACCAAAGAATGTCGAAGTACTAAAAATCCAGCACGGCACGTCCTAGGGAGCACTGGAGAATTTTAAATTCTTCAAAGAACTTCTAAGCAAACTGGTAAGGTTGGGATGATCACGTATGTGGGGATTTTCGTCCGTGTAAACCCGTTGGAGACAAAGGATGGACGAGAAATCGCTTTTGTGCAATGCTTGGTGCAAGTCACAAGATGATCGGTTAAAAAAGGTCTGGTAAGTTCAAGAGATTCAAGTGTAATACATACGCTGTCATGTCTATATCCCTAATGAGGCAGACAAAGCAGATAGAGCCCATGGCTGCAAGCGCCAAGGGCAATGTTTGGCGTGATGGTGAGTTAGACAAATGATGGTTTAAAATAGTGGTGGTTTCCTAGGCGCATCACCTACTATTAACATCTAAAGTTTCTCTTTTTCTCGGCATTGCCAGTGGCATGAATGGTAGATGAAGCCAATGGCTTTAGTTCCACCTATTAGGTACATTTGTAATAAAATTAAAATAACATGTTTGGCATTTTGTACATTTCCTCGATCGTCTTTTATGAACTGCACTGGTAAAATAGCAGCTGGTATTTGATTTTCTCCCAGACCAGGCCCCCGGCGGAATTACACAAAACTGAACCCTGACACCTGAGCCTGTGCCCGAGCACTTCAAGCCCAGTCCGATCTTGGGATACTCATTATCATCCGAGCGTATTCCTGGTTGCATCCTCAGCGGTAACGTTTCAGAGCCCTATCTAACCTAGGTGATTTGACGAGGTTACTGGTTTTTACACAGAGCCAGGCGCTGATTCAGCCTAAAAAAAGGGTTGTGGTCACAGCCGCCCGAAAATTGGCCAAGTGCATGTTGTACTATGATGCACTCGTGATATAGTGTACTTAAGTATTCCTGAAAAGGAGATGTTGACGCTCTGACCAAGTTTTTTGTACTGTGAAGTTCCACGTGGGCAAAGTCTATTATCTACTTGTTAGTTGCTACGTCATCGTGCCCACAACGGTGGATCCGCACTTGCACAGAGTGACTGCCGTCTGATCTCCACAACCCAAATGGTAGACCAGGAGCAATCCTTGGAAAGGTTTGAATAAACGCTAGATGGTATTTAAGACTCACAGCTTTACGTGCCTTCATCACGGAATCATCATTTTTTTTGAATAATCAGGCGATTCGAGCCTGCAATATTCTAACTTTTCCAGTGGGATTTGAACTCATGACTTCCAGATCACAAGGCAAAGCCTTAAACACTGGACCACGGAGTCAGTCCGATCTTGGGTTAATATTCAAGTCTAAATAATCTCATGTCTTGGTCCACCAGACCTCCGCCCGGCATCTCGACATGCTCAGAGCGGTCAAAGACGCGGTTCATACTTGCTGGAAATAAAGATTATTTGGATTTTCTTCCGTCGTTCTCTTTTATTTTACTGTTATTAATACTTCTTATGGTCTGAGTTGATCTGAGTAAAGTGCTTCGCAATATTGTTGGGTAATAATAACTCGAAAACTTCTGTAGTGTAATTTTCGAATCAATGGCAGGAATTGTATTATTAAGAAGAATTAATTAATCTATTCGTGGTAAGTAGGTAGGTTTACTCACTGACCAGTTGATATATTTCACCTATTTGCATAAGGGTCATTCCGTAGTTCCGTGCAAAAAGTGTTTCCAGACTAATTTACTCATGAAAAAGAAGATTAATAATAAATGTTTTTTGTTAATTACATTGGAAAATAATCAAGTTAAAAGTAGTATTTGCAATATATACGACTTTTATTCATTTGTTTTTTTTTTTAAACTTCCTTTAAAATCATTCCTCTCCGTTTCCAACTACACATCATAGCCGGTTTTTAATTTTGCATTAGTTAATATTCAAATAATTAAGTATAATGACTACTCAATACTCAAACTTAAGTTATGACCTAAGGATAAAAGTGCTATAAAATAATAGTTAAGGTAGCTAGCACATAATAAAACCTACTTTTTAATTTGTCAAAAAAAATATTTCGTATCCTTCCGTGCCCTAAAACTTTACACTGTGTGCGGATCTGTAAACGTTTTCGAGTGTAACTCAGGCCGCGACTGGTTCCTATTGGTCGGTCAGCCGTGGCATCTGAGGGTGGTGGACGTACGCCAGTTGTTGTTAAAGTTATTCGCGCTTATTCCGTTGCGTTTCGCCGTGTGGTTCCCGGCAGAGTAGAATAGGACCACTCCAAGTCTTCCTGTGGATGTCGTAGAAGGCGACTTAGGAAACACAAGCTGAACAAAGCTTATAAACATCAATGAGACCTCTCCAACCCGTCTGGCCAGCGTGGAGAGTGTAGGCCAACTCCTCTGACTACTCTGTCTATACGGCTCTGGTAGTACAGAGAGGGTCGTGCTCCTGCAGTGGAGACTAAAAAAGACCTGATGATGATGATGATGATAATTCCGTTGCTACCAGTGCTTTGATGCCTTCGATTTCTTAAGGTACTGTGATATAAAACTAATATTTTTTTATACAATGCATGTCTTTTTCAATTATCCTTATCCTATCTTACAATCAATTTGCTAATATGTATAATAACAAAAATACCGTTAAAAAAGTTTAATTTTTTCAGTCATCTCCATTTCATTTCTATCCATACCATAATTTTTTTTAATGGAAGGTAATGATCTTCTTTGAAAGGAAATGAAAATCTTTTCTATTGTTTAAAAAACTCTGTTTATAGCAGTTTTACTTAAAAATATATTATTTACGATAAATTTCATCTTTTTTACAGCATCATTGTGGCGAAAACACGAAAAAAATTAACAAGGAAAATTGGCAAAGATAAGAATAAAAAAACGTGAGAAATATGTGCAAATTAAAATTGACCCTGCACTGTATTCTATACAAAAGGAAAAAGAAAAAGAAAGATATTTAGCAAGAAAAGAAAAAGATTTGTAGTATCCGTGAAATGACTCCTAGAGCACAACTTGAAAACAAGAAAACGTAAAAATAAGAAAACAATTGCGAAAAAACTCGCAAAACTATTTAAAAAAACTTTAGACCAAAAAAAAATTAAAAATATGAGTATTAATAGAAATCTCACCTCCAGATACAGAAAATAATATTAACGCTGACCCTCTTAGATCGGATCCTTTTGATACTAAATAGACCGGGACCATATTCAGATTCAAATAATCCAATTGCACCAGCAACAGCAAGATTACCTAAATTGAATAAAACAATAAGGCGTATGCGTTACAATCATATGAAGATGAAGAAGTGCAAAAACTGAATAATAAAACAGCGAGACTATTAACTGATTCTACGGAAAAAAGGTTGAAGAAGTTTTAACACATATACGACCTGAAAAGAAGGAAAAGTAAAAAAACAATTACTATTTAGTGAAACTATAGCAATAAAATTACAAGATAGCTATAAAACGGAGACTTAAAAAAACAAGAGACCTTTTACAGCAATGGTAATTAAAAATGAAGTAAAATTTAGAAAATATAAGTTGCTTCATAAGTTGCCTTTTATCCGAAGAAAGAAGAAGAATAAAATAGAAAAGAAAGAAATATGGATAAATCAGGTGCATGCTTTTTTTGAAGAAGACGCAAATAGTAGAGTTGCTGCGGGGAAAAGGAAATTTATAAGAAAAAAAGGTGTGAAAAAAAGTTTTAAACTATAGTCTTTTTCAAAGAAATTATAGTCTTTACTATAGCAATAAACATGTTAATTGATAAATGCTCAGTTGTTTTATTCTTCTTTATTATATATATATATATATTTTTTTATTTATTTAATATTTATTGCACAATAATCTAACGATTAAAATACAAAAGGTAAAAAAACTTAATGCTAAGCATTGTCTACCAGTTCACCTTAGGGACGTAGCAGGAAAGGTAGTAAACGGGGTGCAAGATTAACTACTTTAAATAAAGAAAGATGAGTGATAAATACAAATTATAAAACATATATAATTCGTATAATTACATAAGATATATACACTATACGTATATTCATATATAAATTCCATTAATCCATATACATATTTACATACTTAAAATAAACTTACATAAATATGAATGTATGTATTCATATTAATGTAAGTTTATTTTAAGCATAAAATAAATATACTTACTTAAATTATTTCAGCAAATCTTTTTGCGATAGTGTCGAATTACCAGCATTTTGAAGTGATTCCGCGTCTGTGCTCTCATGATGTTATCAGAAAGGGCATTCCAAAGTCGTACGGCCGTGACGGCAAAAGAATTTGAGAGAAATCCAGTACGGTGAGAAGGAATATTAAGAGTTAATTTGTCGGAAAAGCGCAGTACCCTGTCATGAGTAGAGCATAGAAGCTGGAATTGAGTCGTTAAGTAGTTAGAGGCAAAAAGATTATATAGTATACTACTAAAAGTACTGGCACTAAAGAAAATACTTTTATTTTTTTTATATGACATTTTCTGTCATTCTGTTGTTGAAAATTGTGTAGTGAACAAATGTAAAATACACTGAAAATAAACATGGACCGTTTTACTCCCCAAGAACGTGGAATAATTGTGTCAATGTTCTTACGGAATAATTCATCAGTGATAAGAACACAACGTGAATTTCGTCGACGATTTCACCACCGTCCGGCACCGATTGGTCGCACAATTCGACGCTTTGCCACACGCCTTGAAGCAACTGGCTCAATATTGGATAGACCTAAGTCTGGGAGACCAAGAACAGGCCGTTCAGCTGAAAATATCGATGCTGTGCGCGAAGATGTGGAAGAGTGTCCAGAAACATCAACGAGGCGACGTGCCACGCAATTGGGCATTTCCAGACGGACCCTGCAGCGTATTTTGGTGAAAGACTTAAAGATGTTCCCGTATAAAACTCAAATGACTCATCAGCTGCTGCCTGCTGACCACCGAGCTCGTCTAGATTACTGCCAGCGCGTCATAAACCTCAACCTTGAAGAGGATGATTTTCCTTCAAAATTGGTTATGAGTGACGAAGCGCATTTCCATCTCTCAGGGCATGTCAATAAGCAGAATACTCGGTTCTGGGGCACTGATAATCCGCGCATTATTCAAGAAACACCTCTACACCCACTAAAAGTTACTGTATGGTGTGGCATCTGTGTTGACAGAGTGATCGGACCCTATTTTTTCGAAGACGCTGGAGGCAATGCGATAACTGTCACTGGAGAACGCTACAGAACCATGTTACGAGAGTTTTTGATACCCAGTTTGGACGAATTGGGGCTGGAGCACATCTGGTTTCAACAAGACGGCGCTACGGCACACACAGCGCGCGACACTATGGACTTAGTGAGGGACGCTTTTCCAGGCCGAGTTATCTCTCGTTTTGGCGATTTGCCTTGGCCTGCAAGATCACCCGATCTGACCAGTCCAGACTTCTTTCTTTGGGGTTTTTTGAAATCTCGGGTGTATGTGAACAAGCCACAGACTCTCGCAGCTCTAAAAGAAAACATTCGTCAAGAAATAACGAACATATCGCAGGAAGTGTTACGGCAAGTTATGCAAAATGTCATAAATAGGGCTCAAATGTGTATCAACTCTGGAGGTCACCATTTAAAAGACATCATCTTTAAATTCTAATGGTACGAAATTTAATGGCACAAATATACATTTAAAAAAACCTAAATCTAGTTTTCTAATTTAGAAAAAATGTTATAGCTGAACCAAATAGGGTCTTTACTTTTGCGCCACCCAGTATGAAGTTGACATAAAATTTGAAGGTCTCTGCGCTGTCGCATAGTAAGCCATTTAAGCTCAGAACGATAAAAGGAAATGTGGTCATATTTGCGAAGGCAATATATGAACCTAATGCAATTATTTAGAAGACGATCAAGTTTATTGAGATGTTTCTTCCTGGTGTCCAGGTAACACGCATCAGCATAATCAATGATAGGAAGAATGAGAGACTGGACCAGCATTAGTTTGGTTTTGAAGGGGAGAAAGTTTTTAAGAAGGTTTTAAATGATGCATTGAAGCATAAACCTTGCGACTCACCTCAGCAATTTGTGTATCCCAGTTCAATGCATTATCTATATGGAGACCCAAGTCTTTAACTGAGTTAGAGAAAGGGACGATATTGCCATTATGCACTACATGTGCCATCGAACTGTAATCCAATTTTGGATTATATATTATTTAGATATATTGTAGTATTTTGACTTATTTTCCATGGATTTTACGTAATATGTCATTACCATCCTAGCTCAAATCTTACCATCCCTCCTTAATTCATTACAATCCGGTACTTTTTCATTTCCATCTGTTCTTTAAATTTTTAAAATTAATTTCTCAGTAACTAAATGAGATATTAAAGTCCCTTTCACATTTGACTTATCTAGCGGTATTTTAAACTTGATTACTTAAAAAAACCATGAAGTTACGACTTTTTTTTAATCCGCGGAACGTTAAAATTTGGTCGAAACGGCGGAATGACCCATAAAAAGAACAGGCATGTCGTGACGATATAGGTTCCGATTCTTCTGGTACGACTTCAAGCATTTCGTCGTCAAAATACTTAATGACAGTCGTTTTCAGATCATTCCAGCTTTTAAACATTGCCTCTGAGCGCAACCAGAGCGCTGCCATAACTTTAAATCTAAATACCATCTTGCCATCGACAAAATTTAAAAATAAACATAATCTGTGAAAATTTAAAATATCTAGTTAATGCCATTATAAAGATCTAGTTAAAAACGCTGAAAAACACGTTTTTTTGTATGACGACCCCCTTTAATTTTTAACTTTCTTTTATTTTTAGTATTTGTTGTTATAGCGGCCACATTAATATATAATCGGTGAAAATTTAGCTATTACGGTTCAAGAGATAGAGCCCTGTGACAGACGGACAGATAGACGGACAGACAGACGGACACACAGCGGAGTCTCAATAATAGGGTCCCGTTTGCAACCCCAAAATTTTATGATACCTAATAGTTTCTTTGTCCTTCTAACTATCTAGTGCTAATTTTAATTCCCAAACTTTAAAAACCTTTTTTTAAATTCTTCTTATCACTTGTAGTAAAAATATATTTAATCTATAAAAATATATTTATTGAGAAAACAAACCGGAATGAGTTTTGTCTATCTTTGATTAATTTGTCATGAATAGATACGGAACAAAACAATTGAAGTAGACACCTAAAAGGAGGAGGTTATCAATTCGACTTTATGTATTTTTTTATGTATATTTGTTACGCGATGTCTTCGCCAATTGTGAACCGATTTTGATGATTATTTTTTTATTTGAAAGCCTTTACAACCAAGTTGGTCCCATTTTAATTTGGTGAAGATATGATGAAGAACTTTGTAGATATGGAAGATACTCTTAAAATAAATTGAAGTCGATTGTTTGTTTTTGTTAAAAATTTAATTATTATTTATGATATACCCAGTTTCACTCTTACAAAGTTGCTTCTTCCGCGTAGATCGAGGAAAAAGCCGTTCGAGGAAATGTGCGAGAATCTGAATCATATCAATAGGCGATGCAGTTAGCTATTTTGATTGCCTTTTGTTCCACCTTTACGCCCACTATCACGCTAGTGGCCTTTGGGTTTTGCGGCCCTAGGCTCAGTCTACCTCGTTTGTGTAAAGACGTGATAGTATATTTGTATGTGCCTATACAGGGTTATTTTTAATTAACCGGCAACCTCTTTGGAGCAAGTTCAGTCCGTGATACTGAACCACTTTCCATAAAAAACAATTATTGAAAAACGAAAACAAAATTTTCGACTTTCCATACAATCAAAGAGGACGAAATTTTGGTTATCGTTTTTCGATAATCGTTTTTATGAAAAGTGGTTCAGTATCACGGACTGAACTTGCTCCAAAAAGGTTGCCGGTTAATTAAAAATAACCCTGTATAAAGATCTGTCAAGCTATTTAGGCTGCAGAGCGTGCCAAACAATACACACATTTTAAAACATAAACCTCCTTCTGGCGCAGTCAGGTAAAAAAACGTGCGGTCACGACAGCATCCATCGTTTCTGTATCCCTAATGCAAACAAATTCTCGATGTCATTTCGTTTGATGGCGGCCATTTGTTGCCGTAAACATCATTTATTATCTGTAACCGTAAAAAAGGCGAATTCGTTGAAAAATTTTAGTATTCATAATTTTATTTTATCATATTTTTTTCTTTATCGTTTCAGCTGTTCACTCACGTTATGTTGTTTGACTGAAAGCTACTGTTACCCAAACAACCGAAAAAAATCTTCCTAAGCATCTTATGGCACGTGTATGCAAAACGCACAAGATAAAAAAAGAATAAGAACTTGAGAAAAGTAAAAGTGCTCACTGAACGCCGATACGGGATTGCTTGATCTAAGTATTGGCAGAATTTTGGTTGCGTTGGATTTAGAATTTGTTTTTGTTTCACGAAAACGTGGAAGCAAGGAAAAACTGGACTAAACGCAATGCCACATTCTATCAACCATGTCTAATTTTCTAATACGTTTCACATTCTAAAATTTGAACAAAACATGAAAGTAAAGCATTCTGAAATGATATCACTTAAAGGCCTCAGAAATACTGTTTTTCTAGATAATTAAATACCTTATTGTCATTATCATCCAAACAAACTAATAATTTAAATTTAAATGTCGAGTTCACATTTCCTTCGTTTCAAATTCCAATGGCTCGTGTAATGCAAAAGCGACGAGCAGCAAAAGTTCAGTTCAGCCAACTTTCTACTGTGTGCTGATTCCTATGTACTCAGTAAACTCCGATACGAGATTGCTTGTTCTAAGCTTTGGCAGAAAGATTTTGGTTGCAATAGGATTTCTTCTTTGTTGCCTTAAAACTGCAGTTAGTGAAATTCTTTTCAGATTTTTGTTTGCTTAAACCAAATTAGAAAAAATGTAACCAAGCAGGAAATGGTCGTTTTTTTATCAACATAGTAACCATGTCAGATCACTTTCAGATATTGCAATCCGTAAGTAAGTTTATAAAATAAAAGATACATTTGTGATGTATAGTTTAAGAAAACTTAGAGATATTGCTTTTTTCTATTACTTTCATATAAAAATAAAATGATAACTAAATCTCACAAAAGAATAAAGATCGAAAGTGTCAACCAAACAAACATAACGTTCTGCTTTTAAGCCAAAACGACTGAACAAGTTGGAATGAAATGCATGTATTAGCCGACTTTCATTTGGATTAAGGTGACGTGGGTTCACAATTTGCAATACTGTGCGTGTTTTTGAAAAATCACTATTATTAAACTACTACAGTTTACTCGTATTCCTCAAAAATGATTTTCTACAGAAACCTACAATAGCTAAAATACGATTCAGCATTTTTGGATCGATAGAAAAAAATCACGAACATACCTCTAAATTTGCCTTTATAATACGTATTACTATTTTATACAATCACCTTTTTATATGAAAATTATGCCAAAAAATTTATTATCTAAATATCTATCCGTTTTGGCTACTAAAAAGGTGATTGTATAAAATAGTAATATGTATTATAAAGGCAAATTTAGGCAAATTTAGAGGTATATTTGTGATTTTTTTCTATCGAGCCAAAAATGCTCAATCGTATTTTGGCTATTGTGAGTGTCTGTAGAAAATCCTTAATATTTTTATGTAAATTTTTTGAGGAATAAGCTGTAGTAGTTTAATAACAGTGATTTTTCAAAAACACGCACGGTATTGCAAATTGTGAACCCAACTGTGGCATAGTGGTCATCATGCCAGGCTGCCACACCGGAGGTCCCGGGTTCGATCCCCGGTCAGGTCAAGATAAAAAATGATCTTTTTCAGATTGACCTGGGTCTTGGATGTTTATTTATATATGTATTTGTTATAAAAATATAGTATCGTTGAGTTCGTATCCCATAACACAAGTCTCGAATTTACTTTGGGGCTAGCTCAATCCGTGTCATTTGTCCGTATATATTTATTTATTTACCTATTTATAATATATATAAAAAGGTCTGGCTTGAGCTTGGCGCGGGTCCCTCTTAAAGGTTTGTATACTTAGACATGTCATAATTTTGGGTACATTGGTACATACTAAATTTACAAATTGACATTATTTTAAATTTCGTAATTCTTATAATTCAATTTAATTATGACATAATAAACAATGTAATCTCTGTCCATCTATATAACTAATTTTAAGTTTTTAGTTTGTTAGTTGACGTCTTTGGAGAAAACGTGCAGTGCAGTTTGTTGCCGCTTCTTCTGCACTTGCGCCTAGGAAGCGGCGTAAACTTAGCTTTAAGTAACGATTTGACGTCAACATTTGTGCAAAACAAAACAAAGTGACTATTATTAAGAGATATTATAAATATCCTATGATAATAAAGATATTTTGAATTTTGAATTTTTGAATTTTATAAAAGTATTTAAGAAAAACCTATGTTACAAAATTGGCATGTATTATTTTAAACACTTTTACATCGAGCCACAGGCCGGAAACTCCTAAGGTACGCGCAATATGCGTCACCCAGGCGTCCCCGTTCCCCGTCCCCGCACCTCTCCCCCGTTTTCGCCTCGATTTCTCACGTTGGCCGTCAAGAACCGGGGGAGAGGTGCGGGTGCGGGGAACGGGGACGTATATTGCGCGTACCTTAGAAGAGTCCCTTCTGTTTACTCTTACTGTATTCTGTGATCGAGCACAACACTACCAACAAAAGCGCCATATGTACATTATTATACATAAAACTATTTTAATGCCTTACTTTATCGTATAGTAATATTATCCTATTATAATTTGTTATCGTTTCATACTTAAACTTTGCAACTCGATAGTATCTTGAAGACACTTTGCCACTTACATGGACCGTTACTGATATTTTACAATGTACTATACTTTATTGTTTTATGGCTTAAGTGCGTACTGTATTGAAACTTTGCTGAGTGATGTCATATCCGTTATTTGTAGCAACTACGTATACTAAGTAATGCTTCCGATCTTTTATTTCGTTAGTACCAAGATGGTATAGGGGTTAGATACTTGTCTATCTATTCAACATTAAAAATATTTTTTGTCACATATATACATATATATGTCCTACTGTCATAAATCAAATGTCGATCTAACATACATACAGGGTGACTTTTTAAACACTGTCAAAATTTTTGGAGTAAGTTCAGTCCATGATACTGAACTACTTTCTACAAAAAAAGTTATTAAAAATCGATAAAAATTTTTCGTCCTCCCATACAAAATCCCTCTGTCTGAGCACTGATTTGTATGGTGTCAGACATTTCAGGCTGCCGAAAGGCATCTGACATAGTTTGTCAACTGCCGTATAACTAACTATGACATTAGACACAGCGTAACGTGCCTTCCGAAGTATGGAGGGGCTCATATCTTATACCTTAAATAAAAGTATAAGATCATCTTAGGACGCTAGTCACAACCCGCAAAATATAAGGGGATCGGTGGTTGAAGCCCCGACCATAACCAAAACCAAATTTGAGTCAAATTTAAAACAACTTATCGAACTTAGATACTTAAAGTACGGAATCCTCTTCTGCTTGAAATGCCAGGCTACTGAGCTTCTCATTCCTTTAGATTAATAAATTTTATATATATAATATAAATTCTAAATTTTAGCCATGAAATATAGGTTTGCCTTCAGCGCGCGTTCCGTATGTATAAATTACACGAAATATCGATGTAAATTACTGGTAACGGTAACTACAAATTAATAATGAAAATACAGCTTAATTAAATACTACCTAAATAGTATAGAAATGTAATCTCAGCAAGTTGTGTGGTAAGAAAAAGCCTTTGTTTACCGACTTTCGCAAGTAACTCCAGACAAATATTTTCTGGCCTCGGCCAGACGGCTACTATTATTTATTTGTCGACTCCCAAATCGGCCATGATTTATTTTTACAACCACCCTTCCGACCTTTTGATCTGGGTCTAATGTTTACATTCCGTTTGGGGGTATGACCTTGCATATATTTTCTGATGGAGAGTTATTTTTTTATGAGAAGACTGATGTTGCTTTCTGCCGTGATGTCAAAATGAAAATTCATGGATGTCAAAATGCATGTCATCAAAATGAAATGATGCTCTTTCATTGAATGGCCTTTTTGTTAAATGAATTTTTTGACGTTGAATAATTTTTCTGTCATTCTAAGTAGAATAAATTTGCTTTTATAGTAGCTATATACTTATTATTTTACTTTCATATATGTTTGTATCTATTATGTACCTATATTTCTTCCAAGAATCCCAGACCAGCAGCTCTGGGATTCTTCCATGCTGGTCTGGGAGAAAAGAAAAAACATAGAATGTACCAGTTGCTTCTCTTCCGGCTCAGATCGTAAAAGCCAATCGAGGGAATGGGCAAAAATCTGAATCTATCAATAGGCAATGCGGTTAGCAACCCATCACTATTATGATTTCCTTTTCCCACCTTCATGCCTACCATCACGCTTAAAGTGGCCTGGGCCTTGCCGCCCTAGGCTCTGTCTGCCCCGTTAGGGATATAGACGTGATAGTGTATCTGTTACTGTGGGATTTGATAGATATCTCTACAAAAAAATCCAAAATTAAAACTTGTATATTTACAAATATACCTATAGCTAATCTTAAACATAAATAGTTATAGAAATATAATTTTGGTAGCATAAGTGGCGCCCTCATTTGAAATAAATTGTTTAAAACTAAGTATGGTGATATTTAAAAATTTGATTTGTATCAATGTCTAAAAAGACCTTTTAAACTATTTTAGGAATAAGCTTTGAAAGCAATATTGGTAGTCCGTCTAGTTTTAAAACGGCCAAAAGTGGCTACTTTTGGCAAAAACCCGTTTTAAAACTAGACTAAAGGCGCCACTTATGCTAGGTACCATTTCACCTTGAAAGAAAATAAAAGGGTGAAGAAGTATTCCATACTGATAGTCAAATATGATATGATACATTATATTCTCTTTCAAGTTGATATTTTCACTGTTAAAACTATTTGTATGCCATGCAATATCTTTGAAATCATATTTTTTTTTGCAAAATCTGACATGTCATTGTTTCAAAATGAAAGCTTAGCTACGTTTGTATGGAAAAGTCTGATTATATGTATGTATGTAGGGTAAAGGGTAGGTACTCTTAAAACTCTTAAAAACGGGTCACACAAACTTTATTAAAAAAATCAATTAATATCTTGCGAATCGTACTTAAAGGAAAATAAATAAAAATATTTGATTGTGTTTAATTTATTTTTCATCAAATGAAATAGTGTACAGTCAGTCCATACAAAGTTAAATTAATTGCACTACAAAAGGTTACATTGTTAACTTCTGTTTACTTGCATAGCTACGTTTTACGATGTTGTTTAGAACATGAGGATATGGTATTTAATTTGCAATATTAACTTTGACCTGTTCAAGAAGTTTAGACTTATTCCGATTGATCTTTTTATATTTAGGATTTGCTTTAACTGATCTTCTTATACTGCTTCTTGTCATTACTCTGTCAAAAACTTCTTCACTGGTGTCGTCACTACCATCATCGGAAAAATGATTATTCATACTATCGTTCATTTTCTTTGGTCTGACGACAATTGGTTCCAATGAAGGTTCAGAAAATACCGATTCATCAAAAACAATTCTTTCGTCATCGCTTAGTGGTCTATCATTACTAAACTGTCTAGTAAATATTCTCTTATTCAATACTGGAATAGTTGGAACTTCTAATGTGTTTTTCTTTTCCTCTTTCTTTTTGCCACCTTCCCGGTTACTAGGTTTATATTTCATAGGAGAAAAATCTACTCGGCGTAAAAATCCAATGGAGTCTGCAAACCTTCTGCTACACTTCCTACTAGCCTTGACTTCGACTTTTATATCCTCTATTTTAGAGCTAGTGTCTTCGCTTTCTAGAACAACTCCCGAGTCTGAATTTGAATCCACTATTATTTCTGGCACTACAAAGTCGTTTTTGGCATTCAATTTTCTAGTCAATTCTTCAATTGTTTCATTTTGCTTTTGTATAATATCATCTTTCTCAGCAATTTGTTTGTTTATAGCTTCAGTTCTTTCACCTAAGTTAGTTTCATATTTGATCAGTTCTGATGATAAAAATTCTAATTCCTTTTTTCTGTTTGATTCCAACTTTTTAATGATTGCTGCCTGTTTTGCATAGGAATCTTTCAGTCTTGATATTTCTTCTTTATGTGTTGTAGTTAAATATTTTATGATGTTTATTGCTTCTTGCAATGTTGTTGGCTGCGGAAATTCTTCTTTTGTATGGTTCGGTGACATTTCGATTTTCAAGGATCTGCAACAAGATAAAAAATACTATTAGCAAAGGACAGTCAATATTGCCTGCCGTGTGGTAACGGCAAAGTAGATTTATGATTTGTCACTACCCCTTAGCTCTTCCACGGATGTCGTAAGGGGCGACTAAGGGAGGTATTAGCTATATGCAGCTGCCATTTCTCTGTTACCTTCAGAGAAATGGCAGCTGCGTCCTCTGGGTAAAGATTTTATGCCATATACTTCGATCAACAACCCGCCTGCCCAGCGTGATGATAATGGACAAGTCCTGTCTTTATTAGGAGAGGCTTAAATCCAATATTGGACTGATACAGGTTAAAAGAAGGGTCCATTGTATAATAAAACAAGGTATTCTCCCGCGATGATGGCCCAAGACGACACGAATGTCACGATAAGTGTTACCACTGATTGTTCTTTTCAGTAAATTTAAGGACTTTCTCAATATATTATAAATATAAAATAAAATACAAACTATTTCATATATCTCCGAAGACGCTAAGTCATATCGAAAGCTTAACCGACAAATTCAAAAGTCCTTGCGACACGACATTCGCTCCTTTAATACTAAATGTATTAAGGAGACGATAGAACAAAACAAAGGTTCCAAAGTGTTTGCAAGGGCTATGTCTACTGGGCAGAGCCGATTGACTAAGCTGAAGACGGAGGGCGGAAACGTTGTGTCGACGGGGGAGGGGGTTCTGGAAGAGATCGAGAGGTTCTATGGGCAGTTATATACATCCGTTGCAAAACCTAACATAAATACGGCAAAAGATCCAAGAGCCAAGTTAACCCGACACCATACCGAAGATATCCCGGACATCAGTCTGTACGAGATTAGGATGGCTCTCAAACAGCTTAAAAATAACAAGGCGCCGGGCGAGGACGGAATCACAGCAGAGCTTTTGAAAGCGGGCGGAACGCCGGTACTGAAAGTCCTTCAAAGGCTCTTTAATTCCGTTCTACTCGAGGGAGTGACGCCAGAGGCGTGGAACGGGGGTGTGGTGGTTCTGTTCTTCAAAAAGGGTGATAACACTCTCTTGAAGAACTATAGGCCCATCACACTTCTGAGCCATGTCTATAAGTTGTTTTCGAGAGTCATCACGAACCGTCTCGCTAACAGATTTGATGCCTTCCAACCTCCCGAACAAGCCGGGTTCCGAAAAGGCTATAGTACCATGGACCACATCCATACGCTGCGGCAGGTTATAGAGAAGACGAGGGAGTATAACCAGCCGTTATGCTTGGGGTTCGTGGACTATGAGAAAGCCTTCGATTCGATCGAAACATGGGCCGTGCTTCAGTCTCTCCAGCGGTGCCGTATTGACTATCGGTATATCGAGGTGTTGAAGTGTTTATACAACAAATCCACTATGTCGGTCCGAGTACAGGAGCTCAGTACGAAGGCTATTCCATTGCAAAGAGGCGTGAGACAGGGAGATGTCATATCTCCAAAACTGTTCACCGCTGCTCTGGAAGATGCCTTCAAGCTTCTAGAATGGAAAGGACTGGGCATTAACATCAATGGCGAGTATATCACTCACCTTCGATTTGCCGACGATATCGTTGTCATGGCAGAATCGATGGAGGACTTAAGTACGATGCTTGAAGACCTAAATCGAGTTTCCCAACAGGTTGGCCTGAAAATGAACATTGACAAGACGAAGGTCATGTCGAATATGCACGTAACGCCTTTACCTGTTTCTGTTGGGAGCTCCACCCTCGAAGTTGTAGACCAGTATATCTACCTGGGTCAATTGATCCAGGCAGGAAGTTCCAGCTTCGAGGAAGAGGTCTTTCGACGAATCCGACTCGGCTGGGCAGCGTTCGGGAAGTTACGCAGTGTCTTCTCGTCCAAAATACCCCAGTGCCTCAAGACGAAAGTGCTCAATCAATGTGTGTTACCAGTGATGACTTATGGCTCTGAAACGTGGTCCCTTACTATGGGTCTCATAAGAAGGCTCAAGGTCGCTCAGCGGGCTATGGAGAGGGCTATGCTAGGTGTTTCTTTACGTGATCGAATCAGAAATGAGGAGATTCGTAGAAGAACTAAGGTCACAGACATAGCCCAGCGGATTAGCTCATTGAAGTGGCAGTGGGCGGGGCACATAGCGCGAAGAACCGATGGCCGATGGGGCAGAAAGGTTCTCGAATGGCGACCGCGTACCGGCAAGCGCAGCGTAGGACACCCACCTGCTAGGTGGTCAGATGACCTGAGCAAGGTTGCAGGAAAACGCTGGATGCAGGCCGCTTACGATCGGTCGTTTTGGAAATCCTTGGGGGAGGCCTATGTCCAGCAGTGGACTTCCTGTGGCTGATATGATTTCATATATCTGTGATTTATCTGTTTAGTTTTTAATAAAATATATTGAATTATTAGTTCATAATTGATTGTTAAAAAATGCTTTTTTTGCTTAGGTAATTCAACTACACAGAGTGGCAAAACTCCCAACTGATGACGTATTCTTGGGCCAACAAATCACGTGACCAGCTATCACGGGAAGAGAATACCTTGTTTTATTCTACCACAGGAGGAACAATATTGTGCATATTGCACAATATTGATCCTAGGAACAATATTGTGTATATTGCACAATATTGATCCTCCTTTTCTATAATCATATTTCCATTTAGCCAATGAAATTACACAATTAGGTGTCATTATAGCATTTGTAATATCACAACTAACAACGTCATTAATTAATCGTTTTGCCAATTATGTAAATATGATTCAATTGGGAAAGTAAAATACACGCAGTGTTGAGTAAGTACAAATGACATTAAGTAAATACCTATTTTCTAACATAAGAAGTAATCTAATGAAGAACGGGCATGTCATTAATAATATGTACTTAGGTGTACTAAAAAGTATTTGATGAAACATTTAAATATAACTCAATAATAATTAAATTACTAAAGTATCATTTCTTAGAATTTATATGGACACACTTTTATTATTATTATGCAAAATTAAAAGAAAATATATTTGAATAACACACAATTTTAAATTAAAGTAAGTTGATTGATCCTTATTCAAAACTGGTACAACAAAAATTTCACGAATTGAATTATTATAGCTACATTTCTATAAATCACTGAGTTTTTTAATGAAATGCCTAAAAAGTTTTATAGGTATACATTTACCCTCGTACTCGCAAAAATTAACAAACGCTTGCCAAATCTATCGCAGCTAAATACATGATTTGCTTTGTTCGTTTGTCAGATATTAAAAAGAGTTGGATGAAAAAACATATTTTAGCAGAATAGGACAAAAAATAAAGAATACAAGAGGTACTATATTCTAGAACGGTACCAAATTCCTACCCAACTGAATATAAAACACAAAATAATAAGAAAGAAAACTAGTACGAGTAATCAGCAACATGCTTCGTCAAAGCATGATGCTTGACGAGGCATGTTGGCTGTGAAAAATTTGACGAAGCATATTGCGGAGACATTTTTGTGAGCATTTTGACAAAGCATGTTAAGAATTTTGGAATGTATTATATATTTTCATCAAATATTCTACTAAAGTCAAACAAAGTAAAGTAAGAAAGAACTAACTGAGTGATAGTGTAACTTCTTTACTCGTCCGTTTCCACAGACGCAAATATTTTTATTCCTATCCAAGTATCTTTGTATTCTGTACCAGGTGTACTAGTGAGCTCACAGCATACCCCGATTGTTTATATACCGAACTATACACCGGTCGTTATGAAAACAATGTCTTATTGTTCTGACCGACGCCACCCTCTTCAAACAGAATCTATTCTATTTTAGCCACATTTCCTATAATGTTTTTATTCGTAACAATTGTCTGGTGAGAAGTAGGATATAATGCGTGATGTCTTTACAGTGATGTTTAATGCGAATCGTAGGTGTTCATAGGCGATGCGGCTAGCAATCCATCACTATTTGATTCCTTTTTCAATATTCTCGCTTACTCTTCTTCGTCTAAGTGTATTCCCGGTTGCATCCTCAGCTGGTGCTGCTTCAGAGCCCGTGGTGCGCTTTCCCGCTTTTTCTTCTCCAAATATAATATGCATTTCAATGGTCATCCAAGGATGCCAAAGACCTTGCAAAATGGAGAAGAAATAACCGGATCACTTTAAATGATTTGGCTATAGTTTTACAACCGGCCGCCTGCCTGACGTCAACCCTCTTTGGGAATGTATTTATGCGAAAAGTTTTACAACCGGCTGCAGCCCGACGTTAATCCTCCTCGGAAATGCAATTGTAGCACGAGATGTTTGTGCTAAGTCCTTTAGTCGCCTCTTGCGACATCCTCAGGAAGAGATGGAGTGGTCCTATTCTAACCTGGAACCACACGGGTTATATTTTTGCTCACTATCACGTGGTTTTTGAAGTCTTGCAGCACTAGGCTTTGTCTGCTTGGACTGTCTTGAACCAAAATGCTCTGTCTACCCCATTAGGGATAAAGACGTGATAGTGTACCTCGTCGTCATCATCATTGGCAGTGTTCCACTTGTAATGTATCATTCTTTTGAAAGTTTTGATTCTATGCGTCACTAAATGAATTCATAGATCTATTGTAGAAGTATAAGCATTGCCGTGTAATTGCCACAACCAATGATAATGATTATGACGAGTTACAAAGTGCCAAAGATTGAAAATTGAAGGCCCTTTGCAAGTTCCTACAAACTTGCAAAGTGTGTGCTAAAGAAGGAGTGAAAAGTTGTGAGTCCATGGCCTATTTATAAGAATTTCCAGGTAAGAGTCTTTTCCCTCGATCGGTGCTAGAACTTAAAGCAGGTGATCTATATATTATTATTTTAATATGAACAACTATAGCGGCATCAATCCTTTAATCCAGAAAAAAAAATACACTCATTCAGCTGATGTATGAGAAAGACTTTTTCAGTGCGCAAATTTTTAAAGCGCAGACTTATATGGTATACTGTCTGCAAATTCAGAAACGGACAACTTTGTGACTTACAATTTAGAGGTATATAGGCTTTTTTTATCTGAACAACTTTCTTATCTGATAAACTTTAACGGGTTGGGCGTGAGCTGCGAGAATTACAGCTCACAGAGCCACTATTTATGTAGGTATATCTCTGTAAAAGTATTAAATAAACATCATAGAACCGAGTATTTCTTAAAAGCTTTTACTCATCTCAAATGCTAACGCGTAAACTACTTTTGTGATGTAAATAATGCAATTTGCAGAACCAACTACCAAGTTTCTCAATTAAAACTTCCAGCACTTAATTTTCAAGTTTTTGACAGCGTGAAAATGACAGTTCTGTATGTGATAGCGGAGTTTACTTAGCGATAGTTTATTTTAATATTCTTTGCTTTATTTTAAGATTGTCTTGAAGACTAAAACCATGGAAGTTCAAAATGAAATCTAACAAAAGCACTTTGAAACGATTTCTAATTATTTTTTTATGTACTAGATCTACCTTTAGGTTTAATTTGTGCATTTTCAGTTTAGTTTAATATGTATTTAATTTATTGTGTAATAAATCGTTTATTTTAACTTTAAAAGCCGTAGTACAGAACGTAAATATGATTATAATATGTAGCGGTTACACAACGTGTTAATAAACTAACGCAAACCTCTCAAATGGTACCTCAGCCCATGAAACTGAACAACTTTTGTTCTACAACATTCCCAAAATGCCAAAAATAAAATTCGAATTTTCATAAAAAATGACTTGCTCCAAAAATTTGGCTGGTGGTTAAAAAGTCATCAAGTATACTATACAGGTATAAACAAAATTATTTGAAATTGCATTGCAATCAATTTAAAGTCATAGAATTTCCTCTATTTATAAATAAAGGCACACATTGTATTTTATGACAGTAACTCAACTTTCGTATCGTATCGTTACAACATTAATTTTAATTAATTAAACTTTAATTTAAATTAAATACAAACGACACAATTAAAAATGTAAGTAAATTGAAGATTTACCTGTAAATGCGATCCTCAACACAATCCAATATCGAACTAAATGAAACAATTGAACTTGCGAACACTTCCAACGATGGACAAGCACGGACTGAATAATATTGACTATAAGACCAAGGTGCAGGTGATAAACTACTAACGATCATCCCACTACCTGTTATTAAGCCAAGCGATTCTCATCCTTATTCACTATAAAATGTCCTTGAGAAAGGCAAGGGCTCGTCTATAAATGGGATTCCTGTGAAAGATTAGCTACCTGCCGATCTTAATTAGGGTTTTCACCCGCAAAAAAAAATCTTAGAATTATGCGTATGCGCGCACATTGAAATTTTTACGCAGAAAAGTTGTAAAGTAAGGTTTGTTTTATCATTTCCAATTTAAATTTAAAGGATTATATGTAATAGAATTAATTTCGTGGAAAGATTTTGAATTCTATTATTTTAAACCTTTTATCTTTAAATCTTTTTTTTCCTTTACAAGCTTATTTTTAAATAAGTGCAAATATTTTAAGGGGTGCAAACATGATGAAGTAAATCACTCCAACATTTTGAACAACTTTATCCAATAAATGTACTCCTATAGTTTTTACTTATTTTTAGTCATTGTCATTGAAAAAAAATATACAAAATTCACAACAGTTTCGTCAATATGAAATAAATTAGTCAAAAATACCACCCCGAATTGTACCCGGCTCAAAGGTGAACATTTTTAGTTGTACTAAGTATCGAAATACAAAAAAAAAAAATATTCACTTCCCATATTTATTAGCTCAAGTGACTACTTTGATTTGTATGGGAAGCGATATTTTTGGTATTTCTGTAAATGTAAATATATTTATTGAGCATATCGGTAACGGCTTCAAGATTTAGATGAAATTAATTTGATCAAAATCGTTGCAGCCGTTTTCGTTTTACAAGTAAGGAGTGTCAAGGCTGAAGCTAAAGCTAAAGCTTGTGAAAAGCGTACGAAGGAATTTTAAGAAAGAAGTAATACCTACGTCCTTATGAAAAGGTAATCTCCAAATCCTGTTATGTTTTCTTTGAGTAAGTTGTATGTCTTGAAGTATTAGGTATGTATGTTTATTATAATTCTTGTATATAAGTATGTTTATTATATTGGCCACCCAGAACTACCTAATTACCCATAATTTTTTCTATTTAAACGAGGTTGCCTGTTTTTTTTACTTTTGGGCAATAAAGGGTATTGTATTGTACGTTTGTTCCTAATATGCTGCAATGTTCAAATTAAAATGACTTACGAGTAACAACGATATAGCAAAATAACTTACCGTGAAATTGAGGAGCGAATTTGAAGACTTATTCAGAACTTTTCCATTTAGAACCTGGCAAAATTATAAATCCTCGTTTTATTGTTACTTAAATACCACAGAGTCTACTTGTGAAGTTAGCCAATTATAACTTGCCATGACTTTCCACAGTTACATTAAATTGTGAATACTTATAGAATGGAATATCTTGGTTCATTAAGTTCTGCTTTACAAATCTATAAATATACCACAAATTGTTACATCTAAAGAGAGTAACGAGAAGCCGTTTACAATTATTGTTATGATTCTAAAAATATAATCAAAGCTTTTTGAAAAACTTCCTAGCTGGTCTTGAAGAAATGAAAATACTTACAATGTACCAGCTGCTCCTCTTCCCGCGCAGATCGTAAAAGCCGATTAAGGGTATGGGTGAAAAGGCTAATTATGTAATTTGGCGATGCGGCTAGCAACCCATCACTATTTTTATTCTTTTTCCATCGTCTCACCCACTATAACGCTAAATGTTGCCTTTGGAACTTGCGACTCTGGGCTCTGTCTGCTTAGAGCCGTAAAATTCTCTGTCTGCCCCATTAGGGATAGGTAAAAACGTGACAATGTATCTGTAGGTACTCGTATGATGACTGCCTCCGCGGTCCAGTGGTCAGCGTTTGCCTTGTGATCCAGAATTCATGGGTTCAAATCCCACTTAGGAAGGAAGCATACGTTGTTAAAAAGTTGTTTCCAGTCTGGTTAGGATACTGCAGGCTTGAATCACCTGATTATCCGAAAAGAAAGATGATTCCGTGCTTCGGAAGGCACGTAAAGCTGTTGGTCCCGAACGCCACCTAGCGTTTGTACCTATCCTAGGATTGGTTCTGGTCTACCTTTTGGGTTGCGGAGGTTAGACGGCAGTCGCTCTGTGTAAAAACCAGTAACCTCGTCAAATCGCCTAGGTTAGGTAGCGGACCCCGGGCTCTGAAGCGTAACCGCTTCAAGCCCGGGGTCCGCTACCGCTATCTAACAATGCAACCGGGAATACGCTCGGATGATGATGAATGTATACAGATACATTCATTATCATCCGAGCATATTCATCAGATACCTAACAGAGGTATCTGTATTTTTATAAATAAAAATGTTTTTGTGTAACAACTTCGTATTGTGAGGCCAAAGTATTTATTTATCAACAGAAATGAAGTAAGCCCAAACTCGATGAGGTTGCGTCGTAATATAGGTAATACTTTTTATGCAATGACAAATTTTTTGGAGCACGTTCAGTCCATGATACTAAATTACTTTAAGTATATAAAAAAAGTTCGTCCTCCCATACAATTCTCGCTTAGCCAAACTGATTTTGTATGGGAGCACAAACAATTTTTATCGATTTTTAATAACTTTTTTTATAGAAAGCAGTTCAGTATCATGGACTGAACTTGCTCCAAAAATTTTGCCGGTGGATAAAAGTCACCCTGTATAATATTATAACCTATATCCACCTTCCGCCTCCATCATCAGATCAGTTTCTTCGCTTAATCGTATTACATTCTCGTTTGATTATCATTTGCATAGGTACCTACAAAATGCTGTATCAATTAGAAATCGGATCAACTTGCAAGTTTGACCCAAACAAATATGCAAGCACCATTGCAAGTTAAATAAAAGCTTGTAAAATCGTGTGTCTGTTTGTGTTTGAAAGCTTCTAAAGCTTATATTGGACGACCTCCGTGGTGTTGGTCAACATGCTAATCCGCCACTCCGGAGGTTCTGGGTTCAATCTCCAGCCAGTGCAAGTCGGAAAATGGCCTTTTTCAAATTGTCCTGGGTCTTGGGGTGTTGATCTTTACAGGGTCTAACAAAATATACTGAAACTATTTTAAGGGTGTATTCAGTCCTTGATACTGAACAACTTTCCCCAAGGAACATACTTATATCGAAATCTGAAAATAAAATAATTATTTTTTCCATCTTTTAATACCCACCGTCACGCTAAATGCAGTCTTTGGGTCTTACAGCCCTGGATTCTATCTACCCGTTAGCAATAAAGACGTGATAATGTATCTGTATGAAAAATAAATTTTGCCCTCCCATTCAAGTCATCCAATCTCATCAGCTGATCAGAGTGTAACTCACGTTAAAAAAATCTCTACGTTTGTTAGTTTTTACGTGAATTTCCCGTTTATCGCATATATATTAATAAATTTCTGTGTCTCAGCACAGAAAAGGGACTAGTACTAAAGCACAAAAGTCTCACTCAGCAAAGAAATTCAAAGAAATATCTACTCAATGTGGTTAGCAATATGGTTTAATTTGGCTCACGTCAGAATCTTTTCGTTTAGATACCTAGACAACCATTGCAGGCCAATTTCATTTATATTACCCTGGACAAACGATTGGTATAACTGAATTTACTACTCCAAGGGGCCGCCGCGCGCTTAGTATCTGTGGTAATAATTAAGGTATATTTTTGTAACATAGGCCTGGTCTTACGTTAGTTTTAAGCAAAAACTTTATATAATATGATAAGTTCTTAACTACAGATAAAATATCTCCAACAACCTTCCCAGAAAGGCGCTTTTTTCCTCAGAAATGAATAGTTACACTGTAGTTACAAAATTAAATTCTGCCTACTAAGCATCTTCTGGGGAATTCTGCGTGATATTAAAAATAAAGCGTAAATTTTAATATAGCTCCCTATAGTGCTATAAAGTCTGAAGTTATGAAAATAAAATCAATTAACGCTATTATTTAGACAGGTATTTTTTATTATTATTCGGATTTATAGTAAAGTTCATATTAAGGTGGTCGACTGGTCGTATCTGCAATTCAAATATTTTAGGCGTAATTCATCATCATCATTTCAGCCGCATAACGTCCACTGCTGGACATAACTCTCTCCCAAGGATTTCCAAAATGACCGATCTAGAGCTTGGTCAGATCGTCTGACACCTTGTGGGTGGGTGTCCTACGCTTCAGTTTTTCGCACTACGTGTCCCGCCCACTGCCATTTCAACGAGCTGCTAAACGTTGAATTCATTGAGACTTCTACGTATGTACGCATGTAGGGATGGATTCATTTGTAAATATAATATTCTTATGGTTGGTATCGGTCCAAAATTATTATAGTATATAAACAATTATCTATCATTAAGTATTTTATCTCCTATCGGTTAACGCGTCTTTGTGAGTCTCGTTTTTATTATATTACACATTATCTATTTATTATTTATTATCATTTATAAAAAGACATTCATATTTTTCAAATATCATTAAAAAATATTTACTCCGCATATTGCTTTCGGAAAATTCCTTAAATTTGCGCCCATTTTCCTAATCAGTTCTTACGAAGAGAAGCTTCTAGAACATTCTAAGTATTTTCTTTTCTCGCAAATACGAATGTATTAAATTCACTTCTTTCTTGTTTTTTTATTATAAGTTTTGTTGCCAGATAAATTTAAAAAAACGCAATTACTTTTGAAGCATGGCAAACATTTCGATAGATAAGGCTTTTGATTAAAAAAAAAAACAAATAAAAGAAAGGACAAGGGTCGTCTCAAGCGCTAAAGCACAAAGCAGAAGATCTAGAAGTCTGACGCATACTCCACAAGAGCTTTAAGCTCTTAAATGAGAAGAAGATCAAGTAAATCCACGTCCAAAATCTGTAGCCATGTCGAAAATAAAACATACTGTATAATCATTTGTTTAATAGTAATTAAGTCCTTACTCCTATTTTGCTGTGCAAGCAAATACACGTAAAAAACTATACCTATATTACGCATTTAGTATTTACGCATGCTTGAAATGCGTGTACTATGTAATAAGAAAATTCGTCGGGGCGAATCAAAGTCACGGCGTTAAAGTGAGGGCCGTGGGTTCGAGTCCCACTCGTGTCGGATTTTTTCATCACATATTTCCAATATGGATATATTTCCGAGCATTGTAATGCTATTAAAAATAATAACTATAGCTACGTTGAAAGTAAAACAAACCACTAGAAGTAAATGCCATGTATCCTGCGGGGTGCGGGAGTTTTCCGGAATTTTCACATCATAAAATCGGAATTACATTCCGATATGTCGACTCGGCTGAGAAATGAGAATTTGAGAACTTCAGTGGCCCTTGAGACAGCTTTTAAACGAAGTGTGTCTTCCACGATGTTTTGAAGCGAAGTTATAGTTTAAGTTTTTATTGACTTCGTTACTGGAATTTTTACTTTCTTTTATTGTTATAAAAGAAGAAAATAATCATAACAAGTGATGAATTATTCTAAACCAAAGAAATAAAAAAAATTTAGCTATAAGTAGACAGTTTAATTTTAGTTATTTTAAAAAATGTTAAATATAACGCTCTAATAGAATCATTGAAAAGTGTTTGGATTATAATAAGGTACTACTATATTATTGGCAGTGGTCAATATTATATTTTTGTTTATCGAATTAAATGAGAACTGAGCTACTGTATTAAGTAGAGAAAAATAAAATTAATTTGAATACGTAAGCAAATACGTGTGAAAAATATAGCTATGTCGAACGTAAAACAAACTACAAGAAGTAACTACCATGTGTTTACTTCCCACCAAGGTGCGGGAGTTTTCCGGAATTGTGAAACCTCATACATTCTGAATTATTTTCCGATAAGTATATTTAGTTGACTGAGAATTTTAGAACTTAGGACGGCGTTTGAACGAAGTCAGAGAAGAAGTTTAAACGAAGCGTTGTGTCTTTAAAGATGTTTGAAAACGAAGTTCTACGTTTACATTGATGAAACATTCATACCTATTAATTTTAGCGCTCTAAAATTATATCATTAGGCATGCGTGTTTCATCATTTTAGAACGCTACAATTAAAAAGTATGAATATTTAATCAATATAACAACAAAAAATTTATACATGAAATTAAATCCTTTTTTCCTAAGAACAGGCCTACAATTATGCTGAACACCTTTGGGACTTATGGCACGGGGCTTTAGCTGATCCTCAAGGGATAAAGACGTGATTGGGTAGGTATATCTGTATAATAGAAAAATACTCTTGCAAATACTTTATATACCTATTTCCATAAATAATAGGTGGTAACAAAAGAAAGTAATAGAAGCCGTGAACAACAAACAATTCCACGTACAAGAAAGATTGTTGATGTAGCTTTGCCAATTACCACTTACTAGTAAACTTCATTAATAACATCCCTGAAGGTTAATATAGCAAGTTACTGACGAACTGTGGGCGCAAGTAGCCACGGCTTGTTTGCAAACTTCTGGATTTGTATTGTCCCACTGTGAGCGAATGTTCTGTATAAACTAAACTTCACGCTCAAAGTGTAAGTGACGTCAGCAGTCACTCAAAATTAGACTCTAAACTGAAAAAAGGATTATCGAAATCGGTTTACAAAAATTGGCAGAGATATCACGCCACATACCTACGTACAAAAATAAATATAAATATACAACGTCTAACAGAATATACCGAAAATATTTTAAGGGTAGATATCCATGGCATTGAATAACTGTCCCTAAGGGTCATATTATATCGAAATATAAAAGAATATATTTTGCTTTCCATGGATATTCAGATCAGCTGATCGGTGAACTTGTATAGGAAGTTATATATTTATTTTTAAATTTTCGATTTATGTTCCTTGGGGAAAGTTGGTTAGTATTATGGACTGAAGTCAGCCTTAAAATATTTTCAGTATATTTTGTTAAACCCTGTTATATACGGATCGAATTAAACACGGTTAAAAAAGTACTCGTCCTTATCTAGTAAGACTAAGAGTAAGAGAAAATCTTAGAAATACATAAGGCTGTGTTATCGCGTACAGTGGCAGGTACATATCCCCAAGTATCTTTGTAACTGTCTTTTCTTCCATGCATGTTCTGTGTGAAAAAAAACGTACAATGAATGGGCGAGAATTTGGATTAAGGCCGTACCTGAATTTTCCGGGGTCCAGTGCTGCCTACATTTAAAATAAATAATTTCAAAGAAAACGGAGACATCATTTAAAATTTTGCTACTACCAAGCCCTAGATAACCCTGTTATTTTTCTCTTATCTGTATCGACAATATCACTCGGTCAGCTAGTAGCGCCATCTGCCATGTCATATGTAATACTATGTGTTCTAAAAAATAAAAGAAGTCAGTTCTTGTCTGTGATTCAAGCGTTTCATTTATTAGAGGTTATGAGCCCAGTTTTTTAGTTATCTCGCAATTTTTCTTTGGACATTCCTAGTGGAAATAGACTTTGCAGATTGAGATTAACTGTAAATAACGCTGTGACTGTAAAAATGACGACGAACTACCTTGTCAGTGTGCCTAAATTGAAAGGACGGGAAAACTACAGCGAGTGGGCTTTTGCGGCTGAGAATTTCTTAGTTCTGGAGGGAATGTCTGATTGCATCAAGTCTGAGACGATACCAGCAGAAATAGGAGCAGCAGGTGACGCAAAGACCAAAGCCAAGCTGATTCTGACAATAGATTCGTCCCTGTACGTACACATCAAAGGTGTACAAACGACCCATGAGTTATGGAAGAAATTGAAGAACCTATTTGATGACACCGGATTTACAAGGAGAATCAGTTTACTGAGGAGTTTAATTTCCATACGCCTCGAAAATAGTGCTTCAATGACTTCGTACGTGACACAAATCATCGAAACGAGCCAAAAATTGTGTGGTACAGGTTTTAACATTAATGACCAGTGGGTCGCATCGCTTTTGTTAGCGGGATTGACAGAAAAATATTCCCCGATGATAATGGCGATCGAGCATTGCGGCATTGCTTTGACAGCAGACGCCATCAAAACCAAATTGTTGGACATGGAAGAAAGCGGAAACGGGGGCGACAGCAGCGCTCCCAATTCCAGTGGCGCATTTGCGAGTTACAAGAAGAACCGGAATGTTGGTAGCACTGAGACCAAAGACAACGCCCAGATATCAAAGTCAAAACCAAAAATCATAAAATGCTACAAATGTAAACAAATCGGCCATTACCGCAATCAGTGTACTTTTGTGAATAAAAATTCGTCGAATGCAAATAAAACTGAACGTGCAACGAGTAATGCGTTTAGCGCCGTGTTTCTGAATGGTGAATTTTGCAAAAGTGATTGGTATATTGACTCCGGGGCGAGTGTTCATCTTACCGCGAACGAAGTATGGTTGTCAAATGTGTCGCGAGATCTTAAGATTAAGGAAATTGTCGTGGCAAACAAAGATAAAGTACCTGTATTATGTACTGGAGACGTGCAGATTACGACAAAGACGCACGCCTGTGAATATGATATTACAGTGGAAGGAGTATTGTGCGTGCCCAAGTTGACGACTAATCTGTTGTCTGTTAGTCAATTAATATCACAAGGAAACCGAGTTTCATTTAACAGTTATGGTTGTCAAATTTTCAACCAAGCAGGAGTACTTGTAGCTACAGCAAGTCTGTTAAATGGGGTGTATAAACTAAACATGCCTGAATATTGTTCATCAGCTGCAGTGATGGTATCCAGTGAAGTTTGGCATCGACGTCTAGGTCATGTCAACAGCCAGTATTTGAATAAGATGCAAGATGCTGTGCAGGGATTGACACTTGACAGTAAGAGTGATATATCAAAGTCATCGTGTGTCGCATGTTGTGAGGGCAAGCAGAGCCGCTTACCCTTTCCCAAAGAAGGTAGTAGAAGTACTGAGTTGCTACATATAGTGCACACTGATCTCTGTGGACCAATGGAAGACCAATCTATAGGTGGTTCCAAATATTTTATGCTATTCATCGACGATTTTAGTCGTATGACATATATCTATTTCTTAAAAACAAAAGATGAGGCATTGAAATGTTTTCAACAGTATAAAGCAGAGGTTGAGAATCAACTTAATCACAGCATAAAGATCTTGAGAAGTGATAATGGGACAGAATTCTGCAACAGCGCATTTGACAATTTTTTGGTGTCGCATGGGATCGTACATCACAAAACTAACCCATATACACCTGAACAGAATGGTCTCTCGGAAAGATTCAACCGGACTATCATTGAGAAAGCCAAGTGTTTGCTGTTTGACGCAGGTCTCGAAAAAAGTTTTGGGCAGAGGCGGCACACACTGCAGTGTATTTACAGAACAGGACTGTGACCACATCATTAAATTACAAAACTCCTTTCGAAATATGGACAGGTAGAAAGCCTGAAGTAAGTCATTTACGTGTTTTCGGCAGTACAGTCATGGTACATGTACCTAAACAAAAAAGATTAAAGTGGGACAGAAAATCGGATAAATGTATCCTTGTTGGGTATTCCAATGAAGTCAAAGGGTACAGGATTTACAACCCGAAGTCCAATGTCGTCACAACCAGTCGAGATGTAATAGTATTGGAAAACATAGAGACAGAGAATGTTCTGGATGTACAGGAAAATTGTTCAGATGAAGCATGTGTGGTTCCAGTGGGGGAACAGGATTTGACACTTTTGGAAGATTCAATTGAACAACCAGAGAGCTTGAACGAAGATGACAGTAGTGAACTGTATGTACCTTGTGAAAATGATACATTAGATAGCTCTGAGTCTAGTACAACAGAGAGTGAAGACTCCATTATACTTAACAATGCCGACATAATAAGTGGTCCTCGGCTTAGGCGGCAGCCAGATAGATATGGACTTGCCAGTGGTTGTATAGAAGATGACAACATGTTCACAGGTGAGATATCATTGCAAGAAGCCTTGGAAGGTCCTGAGAAAGCACAGTGGTTAGCGGCAGTGCAGGATGAGTTACAGTCATTTGAGAAAAATAGTGCATGGGAACTTGTGGATGTACCAGTAAATGGTACTATAGTGCAGTGCAAGTGGGTTTTACGAAAAAAATACGACAGTGAGAACAATGTACGTTACCGTGCTCGTCTTGTCGCGAAGGGCTTCACCCAAAAATATGGTGTAGACTATACGGAGACATTTTCGCCTGTAGTGAGACACACCACTCTTAGACTCTTATTTGCGTTGTCTATAAAGTTAGGCTTAGATGTTAATCATCTAGATGTGAAGACTGCGTTCTTAAATGGCGATTTAGAGGAAACCATTTATATGAAAATGCCAGAATGTTATAATAGTAGTAGCGCTGTTTGTAAAGTATTGAAATTTAAAAAGGCCATTTATGGACTCAAGCAAGCCTCTAGAGCTTGGAACAAAAAGGTTGACAATTGTTTGATCAATAATGGTTACAAGAGATCAAAAATAGAGCCATGTATGTATATAAAGAATACTAACAAATGTAAGACCATTGTAACAGTGTATGTCGATGACTTCTTTATATTTTCCAATGATAAAATTGAAACTGAGAACTTGAAACAGGTTTTATCTAACCAGTTTAGCATTAAGGATTTAGGAGATGTTAAAGTGTGTCTTGGAATGAATGTAACTTTCAATAAAGACAAACAATATGTAACTCTGAGTCAGGAAACTTATATTGATCAACTTTTGAACAAATTTAACTTAAGCGAATGTAAAACTGTTGATACTCCGATGGAGGTGAAACTAAATGTAAATAAAGGTCAAGATGATGTCAATAGTCATGTGCCCTATCAGCAACTAATTGGTAGTTTAATGTACCTTTCGGTATTAACTAGGCCAGACATTAGTTACTCTATAAGTTTTTTAAGTCAATTTAATAATTGCCACACAAAAGAGCATTGGGAATATGCAAAAAGAGTATTAAAATATTTAAAAAGGGCTAAAACTTATGGAATAAAATACTGTAAGAAAGGTAATTCAGAAATAACAGGCTATGTAGATGCTGATTGGGCCTCTAACTCTATAGATAGGAGATCATATACTGGAATGTGTTTTGTGTTATGTGATGGTGCGATATCATGGGAATGTAAGAAACAGAAATGTGTGTCTCTCTCTAGCACTGAATCAGAGTATGTAGGTCTATCAGAGGCATGCAGAGAAGCATTGTATTTAAGGGGATTACAATATGAAATAACCAATAAGATGTACACAATCAGTCTGTTCAATGATAACCAAGGAGCACAAAAGCTGTGTGCAAACCCAGTCTTTCACAAACGTACTAAGCATATCAATGTTAAATACCATTTTTGTCGTGATCTTGTAAAAGACAAAGTTGTTAAAGTACTGTATTTGCCAACAGCTGATATGCCAGCTGACATTTTAACTAAAAGTTTATGTTCAGCAAAACATTATAAATTTATGTCGCTTCTTGGGATTGTTTGTATAGAATAATTTTTTTGTGAATATTGCGATAAGTGGGGGTGTTATTTTTCTCTTATCTGTATCGACAATATCACTCGGTCAGCTAGTAGCGCCATCTGCCATGTCATATGTAATACTATGTGTTCTAAAAAATAAAAGAAGTCAGTTCTTGTCTGTGATTCAAGCGTTTCATTTATTAGAAACCCTTCAAAGTGTTTTATGAACTACTTCAGTTACAGTTTAAAGTGAGAACGTTAAGCTTTACTACGCACATTTGCGAAAAACGGCCACTTTTGGAAAATAAAGTAAAGCTTAACGTTCTCACAATAAACTGTAAAAAGTAGTTCACAAAATAGTTTGAAGGGTTATCTAGGACTTGGTAGTAGCAAAATTTTAAATGATGTCTCCGTTTTCTTTGAAATGATTTATTTTAAATGGGGTCAGCACTGGACCCCGGAAAATTCAGGTACGGCCTTAAGTATGTAAATAGGCGAATCGGCTAGCAACCCATTATCTTGAGTTCCTTTTTCCATCTTCACGCTACCATCACGCTAAATGTGGCCTTTGGGTCTCTTCGGCACTGGGCTGCGTCTACTTTCATAGGGATAAACACGTAATAATGTATATTAAAGAGTAAGAAATGTATTTTTTTTTTAATTGTCCATGTATAGATTAAAATGTATTTTTTTAACATAAATAACCTAATAGATACCTACTTAGAAACCAGATAAACATTCTGATGTTTATTTGGTTTCTAAGTAGGTATTCACCAAGATTCTCCAAGAAATATTTCTTTAAATTTACTTTAATAAAAAAATTTATTGAATAAATCTATTGTACAAGTGGTGGACCTAATGCCATATGGCATTCTCTACCGATCAACCTTATGACCAAGGATTAATATGTGTAGCTGGCGTAATTAAAATATAAAATTACATAGGAAAAAAAAAATAAGTAAAAGGTCTTTCAAATACCTGAAACTGTTTTATCGCCCACAGTGGTACGTATCCCCAACTTTCTTTGTGAGTCTGGCAGAAACGTGAAAGTTTAGTCCGCGAATGGCCCGATAGTCCGCTAACTTCTAATAAAGGTGATATAAAAATGAGATAGGTGGCGCTGCCGACGATTTCTAACTGTTCCAGCATTTTATGTGCCGGAATAATGAAAAAGTTACGCAAATGGTTTCGGAAAAATACGATTTTGGCCCGTATTTCATTTCAGAATATGTAGGGTAAAACCCGGATAGTTGCCCCAATTTTTGAAATTAATTTATGTATCTTTTTACAAAAAGCAAGATACTTTATTTGTCAAACGGATAGGTACTTTGGTTTATTATCTTCAAATTTATAAAAGGAATAAACATTATCTTTGATATTTCCTGAGTATTGGCGATTTTGCAGACCTCTAAATTTTGAGACAACTATCTATATCTAACTATCTATATGGGATTGGGGCAACTATCCGGGTTTTACCCTACATATTCTGAAATGAAATACGGGCCAAAATCGTAGAGATTAGACCCAAATAAACAGGCAAGTGCGAGTCGGACTCGTACATGAAGGGTTCCGTACCACCGTACAATGTTTTAAAACGCTAAATAAACACGTTTCTTGTATGACGACCCCTTTTAATTTTCCATTTTTTTTTATTTTTAGTTTTTGTTGTTATAGCGGCCACAGTATAATATAATAATACATAATCGGTAAAAATTTCAGGTGTCTAGCTATTACGGTTCAAGAGATAGAGCCCTGTGACAGACGGACAGACGGACAGACGGACAGACGGACAGATGGACAGACGAACAGACAGCGGAGTCTCAGTAATAGGGTCCCGTTTGCACCCTTCGGGTACGGAACCCTAAAAACAAATAAACAACATAACAGGGCAAGCTAAATAAAAGCTTGTAAAAACGAAGAAGGATACTTAATATAAACTATAAAACTTGCGACTAGCTATATTTCCGTATTTATAAACAGAGTACAGGAAATTAACTGCAATGCTATTACAAGGTATTAAGGGCTAAGTTATATTATTTGGGTGAAGGTCTGAGGCGAAGGATTAACTCGTCTTCAACTACCTGGTATTACTGAAACAATAGTTTAGGGTGCGATTCGCTAAGTTCCTCTAAGTGATATAGATTTAGAGATTACGGTCACTTTATGAGTGGAAATGAGTTTTGAATGGAATTTATATAAATATTTAATAAGGTATAAGCCCATTTTTTGTAAAGTACGAGTATCTCAATTAGATTCAATGGTTCTAATAAATAACTTAAAAAAAAAACATAAAATTTTTATTCAATAAATAAGTGCCTTATAAATGCATCATCATCATGGCGGCTATTACTTAATTATTCGTTGTTTAAAAAATGAAAATTTTTGAATTGAATTTAAAAATTACTTTGTGAACTTCGCAAATATATTTCAAGATTTTTTCTTATACTACCGACTAGAATACCGTTTTATGCACACATTTTTCAAGACAATAATTTCAGTTAGCACAACTTACTCGTACATTACTTGCGGGTTAAAAAAAATTAACCTGGGTATTTCGGTATAGATATTCAAAAAAAAAAAGGTCTGGCGTTTTCTTATAGGTAAAAATATTTGAACTTAATAAAAACTTATTTTTTTTATTAACTTAAAGCTACTTACTACTTTGCTATTTTTAACAGATACTTTCATTTAAACACAGTACAGAAAATTATTCTTCTACGCTGGTCTGGGAGGTAAGAAAAAACTTAGAATGTTCCAGCTGCTTCTCTTTCCACACAGATCGTTTAAGCCGAGGTGGAGGGAATGGGCTGAAATGCGAATCATGTGTATTAGGCAATGTGGTTAGCAACCCATCGCTATTTTGATGTCTTTTCCCATCTTCTCGCCCACCATCACGCTAAAAGTGGCATTTAGGCCTTGCGGCCCTGAGCTCTATCTGCTTAGAGCCGCAATACCCAAAATTCTCTATCTGCCCCATTAAGACTGCAGTCTTCGACCGTGGGAATTTTTTATTGAACACCCGAATCTATATTTTCTATCTACACATACGCATTGCGCTGTATTGTACATGCACTCTGGAGACGAATTTAGACGAATTCAGAAGCGCAGCGAGTTGTCTGCCTTATCAGCGTTTTCGTCCCCATAATAATTTGAGAATTTCGGAGAACTTTAAATTTTTCTTATATTTATTGCACGTGTTTAAGCATGAATCAATCTTCTTATATGTGTATTTTTTATTTTTTAACTCAGTGGTATGCGCAAGAAATCCGACGACGTATTCGCTTGAATTTTCTTCAAAGTTTTACCTTTTTAACTAAGTTTTTGTATGAATTAAAAAAAAATATTAAAATCATTTTCATTAAATTTTTAGGATTTTCCTTTGTCTTTATTTCTCTTTACTTTATACACAACTTCATGTTTTAAATTCCGTGTAAACAACAAAGACATGAACGTGGCGCACCGCAAAAAATTGAAACACGTCTCAGGTTATTTGGAATTAAACAAACTATTACAATGAAAATAAATAAATTGTCTAATTCACTTTTTTAATACTTAAATAAACTTCAATTTAACATACCCTAACATATTGTTACAAAGATAGTTTGGCTCCAATCAGCTCCAAAAAAGCAGTCAAAATCACTAAAAATAAGGTCTGGACCCTTAAGGATAAAGACATGAATGAAAATTCCAAAGAAAGAATTACATAAAATGTTATAAATTGCCACAAAAAGATTTTTATGCATAAAAAGATTGAATACCATATTGTTTTCCCGTTTACGACACAATAAACTACAAAAAACCGAATATATCACAGGAAGCACTGAATAGTGAAAAGGCATCACATAAATCTAGAATATGGGGCCAACTCGTTCACAGACAAAATAAATATTTGGCTGAATGCGACGAGAGCGGACATAAAAATGACATACGGTTGCGGTCTGCTTTGTCTAATTTCAAATGAAAATCAAATTTCTGCTTTGTCTATTTTAAACAGATATTAATACATTTTTTCTTTAAAAATGTATAATAATCAATTTTGCTTGTCTTCTCTCGCAGATCATAGAAGCCGATCGAGGGAGTGGAAGAGGATGCAAATCATGTTCAAAGTGATCTTTGAATCGTGCGGTCTTTTGCTCTGTCGCAAGTCCGCAAGACCCAAAAATGCTCTGTTTTCCCTATCTAAATCTAAATATATATAACTCAAAGGTGACTGACTGACTGACTGACATAGTGATCTATCAACGCACAGCCTAAACCACTGGACGGATCGGGCTGAAATTTGGCATGCAGGTTGATGTTATGACGTAGGCATCCGTTAAGAAAGGACGCGAGTGAAGCCGCGGGCAAAAGCTAGTTAAGAATAAAGACGTGATAGAATCCAGAAAGTGCCGTGCTCCAAAACAACTTAGGGATACAACTTGGGCACACCACGCACTGCTTCCTCTTCTTAGCGAGTCAGAATGGCTAGTATTATTAAATGGGGGACCATGGCCCATAATGCTAAGCACAGCGAAGGTAGTCTGTAAACAAGATATTTTTTTTTGTGTCATAGGACGGCAAACGAACAAGCGGGTCACCTGATGGTAAGTGATCACCGCTGCCCATGGACTACTGCAACACTAGGGGTGTAACAAAATTTGTAAGATGTGTTGACGACATCTGAAAGTTCGCGGGTCCAAATGTGGATGAGAGTAGCTCAGTGGTTACTTTCATTTAGATAGGCCTCTGCCCAGCAGTGGGAGGATCAAGGCTGCGAATGATGATAATGATGATGACTAATGTGTGGCCACACTTACTCTTTTGTCATTAGCCGAGTTTAAGTCGTCTATTGTACTAGGGATTGGGCAGTTGGGACATCATGACAGTAGGTGCCATGGTTTTGTTTGATTGTTGTTTTTCGTGTGAAACTGGCCAACACTGGTGTCATATTTTTGCCTGCTTATAGGCATCTGATATAGACTTGACGGTTGGCATGCAATAATGATAGCCGGGACCAACGGGTTGATAGTTTTAGAGATATTCTACAATTCGACAAATTCTCATTTTCAGAAAAATCTACTTTGACGATGTTGTTATTTTTTTTAGCATTTATGCCCAGTGATTTTGATGAATTTGTGATGAATAAAAACTTAATTAATTAGCCACTAAAACTACAAATATTTACAATAAAACGGAAGACAAAGCCTAATAACCAACATTAGAAAGAAAGGGAAAAAGAAAATTTATACCTTAAGGGTCGGCACCATGTAAACTGGGTTTGCGCGGGCAACAAGTTTGTACAGAAAACGTTTGATTTAAGTCAAATAATGTATACACATAGATAGAGGAAGAGTTGGGACAGTAGACGAAAAAAAGGATTTTTTAAAATATTTTGTAGTTTTCCTAAAAACAAGCATTGAATTTACCCAAAAACATGCAAAACGCACTTTGCGCGGGCAATAGTTATGGCTTAAGTAGAAAAGACCACTAAGAAAATTACATACCTAGTTATAGGTGAATAGACTAGCCAGTAGACGAAAACCGTATTTTTTTAATTTTCATTCAGAAAAAGTAAGATAATTGTAAAGAAACCTGAAAGAAATATTTTAGAAAATCTTGCTACAAACTGGCCTGTTTTTCTGCGTAAAGAAATATTCTAACAAGGGATTGCATATATTTTATAAAAATAAAGGCTATTTTGAAACATTATTCTTAATATTTGCTTACAATGCAATCACGCAATAATAAAAAAAATAATTTTGAAAATTGGATGTTTTGCAACGTTTTTGACAGAATTCTCTGAAATGGCGGCCATATTTCCTCCATACAAATTCAGTTGCCCGCCGGGCGTTCAGGAAGGAGGATGTGTCGAATTTTTCAAAAAAATCTATTTTCAAATTACTTAAAATTGCATTACAGTCTAAAATATTTCAATAAAAAACTATGTACAAACTGCCAAATTATGTCATACTTTCGCTAAACTATGGTCCAGTTTTGACATTTTGTTGACGTTCCAGGAAAGATGTAATGCTATCGCAGATACGGCATCGCACATTTTTTTTTAAATTTTATTGAAAATTAAGTCAATGAAAAAAATAATTTGGTTTGATTTATTACCTATATTTTTTAATTGGCGATTAGCGTGAAAATCGGATTGGAACTTTCTCGGGTCGCGGAATCATATTAACTGTTTTTGTAATAAAAAGTGCTATTTAATTAGGGTTTTACAATTATTTTGGGGGGTGATTCAGGCTGAAATTTTGAACAAATTTTCCCCATGAATGTATATCAAAATACGAATTGACATTATGCGTAATATATCGAACCACAGGCTATACTAGATCTATACTTGGCTAGGCAGGCAGGCTATAGTAGGCTACTGGACCGATTTAAAAAAAACTTTCACCGTTGGAAAGTTACACTATCCCCGAGTGACATAGGCTTTGTGTGTACCAAGGGCGAAGCCGGGGTGGACTGCTAGTATAGTATAATGATATTAAAATAACAGTCAAAAAACAAAAAATATCTGCATTTTCATACAAAAGTGTGCAGCCGCCCGGGAAATTTGTATAGGAACCGATTTTTTTGGTGTTTTTACTGTTTTTAGGGTTTCACTTGTCTGTCTGTCCGTAAGTCACAGCTAATTTGCTACGAAACTATTAGAATGATTTAGTTGAGATTTAGTACCTACACTTATGTAACTTAGTGACCCAAAGATAGACGTATAACGTAAATAAATGAAATTTAAAAAAGGGGGCCACTTATTGTGGGTAAATTAGACATTAAAAAAAGTTTTGATAACAAAATCGTGTGACATATCAAATGAAAGAACTTTTTTGTCATAAAAAGTTCTTTCATTTGATATATTTTAAATATATTTTTTTATTTTATTTCTTAGATCGGTATTTTTAAGTTATTTAAGAAAATGGGCGAAAATTTACCCCCCCCTACTAAACTAATGGACCGATTCAGTTCAAATGTGGTGCACATAATGTAAATTTGTGACCCAAAGACGGAAGTAAAATGTTGGCAAATGAATAAATAAAAAAAAAATGGGGCCACTTATGGGACATAAATGAGACATTAAAAAAAGGGTTTTGTGAACTATATCGCGTAAAATATCAAATGAAAGAGCATTTTATTATAATATTAAGTATATTTTTTTATATTTTTTAAGTTGGTGTTTTTGAAGTTATTTTTGAAAATAAATAATAAAAATACCCTTATCTCCGAAACCACTGAACCCAAACTTTTGAAAAATATACAGTTAATAGTTCTTTACTTATAGATTACAGGAAAACCCATTAGAAGATAAAAAATAAAAGGGTGCAATAATGCTAATTACTGCTTCATTAATCAACCAAGTTTTTAGCTGTTTTCAGGAAAAGATTTCTTTTTAGTGCTTTTTGTTAATTCTTTAAAAATATTGTACAAAATCAAACAGTCAAGTCATTCATTGAGCACATACAGCTGCTAAGCCAAGACTGTTAATCTGTTCAACGTGCAATTCTTTTTTACCCTCCGTACTTACATAATAAGGTGAATAGAAGTGAAAGGTGTGACGATTGCAGATGGTCGCTAAACGTCTATGTTTCAAAAAGAAATGTGTACATTTTCTGTCAGTGGAACACAAAACGTGTAGTTTTCCAAGTCACCGCTCGCGTAAAATACTATTTGATTGTATTTTTGAGAACGTCCTGTCAGCGATAAGTAATATTGATTTACGCAGAAATATCATAAATTTGTCTATGGTTCCCTAAAATTTCAACTTAATCAAAGTAAACCGGCCACGTGCCGTGACGGGCCACGTGCAGTGTAGGGTTCCGTAGTCAGTACCTACTTGTTTTATGTAACTAACAACTGCCTAACTTTAGGTCTGAATTTAGTCCATGATACTGAACAACTTTCACCAAGGAACAAACGAAATAGAAAAATTATTTTTGATCTCTTTCACACAAGATTTGGCAAAATGTAAAATTTATGTAATATATGTAGGGAATATGTAAGGACAAATCACACTAATTAAGCTAGCCCCAAAGTAAGTTTTGAACTTGTATTATTGGATACTAACTCAATGATACTATATTTTATGATAAATACATACATAGATAAACACCCAAGACCCAGGACAATTTAAAAAAGACCATTTTCTAACTTGCCCTGGCTGGGGCTCGAACCCAGAACCTCCGGATTAGCGGTCTAGCGTGTTAACAATTACGCCACGGAGGTCGAATGGAAAGCAAACATTTTCTTTTCATTTTTAAATATGTGTTCTTTAGGAAAAGTTGTTCAGTATCATGAACTGAATCCACCTTAAATTAGTTTTAGTACAGGGAGACATTATATACTACTGCCGTGAATTTTTTTAAGTGTCCATATACAACCGTTTAACTGACAGAGAGGGGAGACACATGATTCTAACAAAAATTTGCAATCAAAAACCAAATATTTCACAAACGGATTGCTAAAACGAAAAAGGGTGTTCATAATCTTACAATATTTTTGAAAGACCTATTCAACGACGTCTCACACCACAATTTTTTTTTTCAAGTTTTTATTACCACATATCCATGCCCATGCCCAATTACAGCTACTAGTACTAATAGTCTATGAGTAAAACTGAGGACAGACCGACAGACATGACGAAACTGTAAGGGTTTATTGTTTACTACGGAACCCCTTAAAAAGCTGCGTGAAACGAAACAGATTCTCTATTCTAAGGGTTCTTTGTCATTTGCGCTTTAACAAATTTCAAAATACGAGTAATCAAAACCACTTGTGCAAATATTTCGCTCCACTTCGCATACGATAAATAAAAAAATTGATGGATGAATGACCGTGCTTTTACAGGTTAAGCAACTTTTAGCTTGGTCACAGTTAGGATGGGTGACCGTGCTTTCAAACTTAATGTTGTCCAAGTCAAATGTTGAGATTCTTATGAATAAATTTCAGTTTTCTCTACCTACATAAATTGGCAGCTATTTAAATTTCAATTGTTTTGTCGGAATTTAAACTTGGCATTTTTACATTTATGTTTTTGATGGGATAAAATAAATACCCAAGAACCAGGACAAATTAAAAAAGGCCATTTACCAACTTGCCCTGGCTGGGAATCGAACCCAGAACCTCCGAGTGACGGACTAGCGTGTTAAGGAATCGCCACGGAGGTCGACTAATACATTGAAAAGTAATAAATTTTACGCAAGATTCGAATAACTATAGCTTGGATTTTTTAGAAAGTGGTATATGAATTTCACATATATTTTAACTCGCTTTTTAAATAAACGTCTTGCATTCACGCACACTACTGTATTTTCAACTTTACTTTTTCTACTGATAGCCTGTCTACTAAAGTGTTAAGTACATTATAATGACGTCTGCCAAGGCATTAATTCAGAAATAATAATTCAAACAAAATAATTATTTGATTTGATTGATTTGAAAATTTTAATAATTATCGCGGACTGGAAGTCTTGACGAAAAAAAAAGTATGCTATATACTAATTCTACATTACAATTTATGATTACCTACATCTATTGTCCCGTTTACACATTATTAACTCTATGTAACTTCATCTTGACATTTTTATCCCCCTAGCGGGAAAATTTTGCATATTTCAGAGCAAAATCTGACCACATGGCTTTGTGCATACAGTCCTTAAACCCGTCTCTTTATAAAAAAAATTGTATGATACTAATTGTGCAAATTATAAGAAAAACTTTTAATGTATGTTTCCAGCTTTAAGATAAACTATACTATAAATAGAAACACCTTCAAATTGACCCAAAGAAATATTTTCCACCGTCAACTAACATTTTGTGAAATGGACTGCGAAAACGGGAGAAGTTTTATTGGGCGCCCGCTAAACGGGGCGCAAATATTCCGTTTATAGAATGCTAACAAATAGTACTGGCCTTCTAGCTGGGCAAAAGTTTAGATGAAATCCCTTGTGAAGTAACAATATGCTTTAATTTTTAAACTTTCAAATGGTACAGTTACACTTTTGTTCATCATCATCATCATCATGTCTTTTTACAGAAGCACGACCCTCTCTGTAGTTTTGTACTACCAGAACCAGACTTGGCTAAAGCAAACAGAGGATTTGGCCTACAGTCTCTACGCTGGCCAGACAGTTTGGAGAGGTATTGATGTTTATAAATAAATAAATATATAGGGACAAATCACACTGATTGAGCTAGCCCCACAGTAAGTTTTAAACTTGTGTTATGGGATACTTACTTAACGATACTATATTTTATGATAAATACATATATAGATAAACACCCAAGAGCTCTAATAAGCTTTGTTATTTGTTTAGCTTGTGTTTCCTAAGTCGCCTTCTACGACATCCACGGGAAAACTTGGAGTGGTCCCATTCTACTCTGCCCGGAACCACACGGCTTTTGTTTAATAGTAACATTAAATTACACGTGAAGAAATAAAACATGAAATATTTAAATTTAAGAAAACAATCGATTACGGGATAATTCTTACTAAAAAGTATGCAAGCATAGCAGGGAGTAACAGCTAATAATGTATAGCTTTTGTGTATTTTGTGAATCATTGAATAATAAAAAAATAAATACTTTATTATTTCAAGTAATATGACTCATTTTGTTACAATGTTAAAAATTATGTAATTTTACATGCATAAAAATTACAATAACCTGTAAAATTCCCGAAAAATCTGGAAATTTACGGAAAAATATGAAATTTTACATATTTTTTGTCATTTTTACTTATTTTTCCGTAAATTTTCCAGATTTTTCGGGAATTTTACAGGTTTAGTAAAATTACATCATTTTTAACAGTGTAGTAATACTTGTAAACTACGGATAAGTAACATGTAGGTATCACACAAATAACATTAAATTATAGAGAATACTTGCAATCATTTTAAGGAAGCTGTTTCCGCTGACCCGCACCCTCCGCACCAAGGACGCGTATCTTTTGCGCATTATAGCATAAAAGTACTATATTCGCGTCTCAGCGAATATCCTTGATGCACTACACAAGCAAGGCAGCCGGAACAGTATCCTGAACGCATTATTATATTCCTATATTTGATAAAAGTGCTTATTAAGCCCTTTAATTTGATACTCAACACGGTATATACGATTTGATTTGATTTATTTTTAGTAATATTTTATGACCTAATAGAGGGCGCCATATTGATTTTACTGTGACGTCATATTACCCAAAGTCTTTTACCAGCGGACTGCCAAGACGCTGTTAAAATACTTTATTTGTCTAGGTATTACAGATATCATTGTAGAAACAGATGAACAAACTTACAATACCCGGCACATAAGTTGACTCAAAATGGCGGCTCTGCGCAGGTATAATTAGAGGGAAAAGTGTGCGCAGTGACCGCCATTTTGGGTCAACTTATGTGCCGGGTATTGTACTTAGTACGTTTAAACTTACGTAGTAGTACGGAGAAACAAATAACGCTAGTTCGGCTTCGCCGTCAAAATACGGAAAGGAAATAATCTTTCATACAAGTTAGGCATTTCAGCTGATTGAGTTTGTTTTAATATGTTTTTTTACATTTTAGGAAGACGTACAGCTATAAATACTTATCTTTACATACAAATAATAGGAAATTCGAGTAGAAAGCCAAGAAGTCTCCACAAGTAGAAGTAATTCACAAGAGTATTTTAATACCCAGTTATATGCAGTATCATATACTACTATATTTAATCTCATAGGTGAATTGTGATAAAAGATACTAATTAAAATATATAATTGGCGCCCAATACCATTATACCAATATAATATTATGTTCAATTTTGAGAACTGAATGATGATAACTTTACTAAGAAAGTTGTCCATTATTATAAATTTATAAACCATGCATTTGATAGATTATTTTTCGCCGTTAGATAAATCAGCCAATTAACTATATAAAAATTTAATTAAATATATTTTATTTACAAAATAAAAAGAATTATACTTTTTGCATAGATTACATTATGTCATGCACCATTGGGTTATCGGACTTATACAATTTGGGTACAAAAGTGGACTTACCATTAAATGCAATCTATTCTAGCCAATCTGTAGGTAGTAGGTATATGTGTTACATAATTTAGTGCGAGTTAAACTCGCGTGGAGAGGGCTCCGTACAATTAATTGAATTCTAATAGGTTTTAAATAAAGAATTGAATTAAAGAATTGAATTGAATTGAATTTCCTGTAATCTACAAGCAATGAACTATAATTTGTATTTTTTTCAAAATTTTAGGCTCAGTACTTTCGGATATCAGGGGGGGGGAGGGAATGGTCAATTGTCGTCTTCTTTCTTGAATAAAATCAAAACTATTTATTTTACAATAATAACAACAATATATTTGAGATCCTTATAACAAGCCCTTTCATTTGATATAGAAAATAATAAGGTTTGCAATTTTTTTTTTATTTCGGTAGGATTACCCCATCCTACCAAATTTCACCTGATTCGGTCCAGTAGGTTCGGAGAAAATTGGCTGTGACAGACGGACGGACAGACAGACGCACGAGTGATCCTATTAGGGGTTCCGTTTTTTCATTTTTCGTACGGAACCCTAAAAATAAAAAAGAATCATCAAAAGCAGAATTGGCGAAGTTATCGCGTAACATACATACAAAAATATATACCGTCAAATTGATAACTTCTTTTTTTGAAGTTAAAATTAGTTTACATTATAAACCAAAAATATAAAATTTATTTATGTAAAAAACCACTTATGAACTATACATAATTATGCATAAATTACATCTATCTTTTAGTTACGTTTTAATATTTTTACCCATATTCCATCTTTGCTCTCCAAAAATACTCCTGTAGATTTGTAGTCCAGTGTAGTATTGGTTTTTGCACTTGGTACAATTTTGAAATTTTTGAGTAAAGCAGCCATTCCCATATAGGCTTCTATGATCGCGAAGCGCTTGCCTGTAAAAAAAGTATGTACCGTCTCTTATTTAAGTGTGGAAACACACTATTCCGAAATTGTGCGGCCGCGGCTTATTTATTTTGTTTGTAAAAAACGCTAGACTATACAGACTATACAGTCTATCTAACAGTCAAACTTTTATTTTTATGACGAAAAGAAACACAATAACGACTTTTAGGGTTCCGTAGTCCTGAGTGTACTGTGTAAATAAGTTTCTTTCGGCGTTTCTTTCGGCGTTTCTTCTCAGCTGTGGTCGTTAGGAAACGCTAGAATCGGTAACTTTTAAACGAAAAAGTAAATTAGATATAAATAAACATTACACGTAATGTACACTAAAATTATTGACGTGTAAAAGTGCCTGCCCCTAATTACTGAATAAATATTTGATTTTGATTTTGCAGTTTTTAGAGTTCCGTACCCAAAGGGTGCAAACGGGACCCTATTAGTGAGACCACCCTGTCTGTCCGTCTGTCCGTCTGTCTGTCCGTCTGTCACAGTGTCCGTATCATACTTAAAATTTTCACCGATTATGTATTATTGTGGCCGCTATAATAACAAATACTAAAAATAAATAAATGGGTCTTGTAATATCTTTGTAAACTGACAAAGCCCTTCTGGCGCGTAGGCGACCAATACTGTGTAAATGAGTTTCTTTCGGCGTTTCTTCTCAGCAGTGGTCATTGCGAATAGCTAGTATCGGTAGCTTTTGAACAAAAAAATAATAATTTAAATATAAATAAACATTACACGTAATGTACACTATAATTATTGACGTGTAAAAGTGCCTGCAAAGGCCTAATTATTAAATAAATATTTGATTTTGATTTTGGTAAAAAAAAGTCATATAAAAAACTTGTTATTTCAGCCTTTTTAACTAGATCTTTATAATGGCATTAAATAGATACTTGAAATTTTTACAGATTAAGTATTATTATGGTCGCTACAATAACAAATACCTCATAAAATAAAAAACAGTTAAAAATTAAAGGGGGTCGTCATACAAGAAACGTGTTTTTTTCAGCGTTTTTAACTCGATCTTTATAATAGCATTAATAAGATACCACGTTTACTTAAAGTGGGGATGTTTTTTTCTGTTTTAGTCTTGTCTAACTTATAGCGTGGGGTGTCATAGTATATGTCATTCAAAAGACTGAAGGCACAGAATACAGTAAGAGTATACAGAACGGAATCTCCTCAGGTACCCGCAAAATGCGACCCCGTTCATTGCCCCCCTATCCACCGTTCTTGTGCGCCCGCGTGCGCCATGCAGTGTGTGTTCGCCTGCTCTTGCCCTTCGACAAGGCGAAAATGGGAGAGAGGTGCGGGGACGGGGAACGGGGACATATATTGCGCTGGACCTTAGGAGATTACGTTCTGTATACTCTTACTGTCTTCTGTGCTGAAGGGTTACGAAGATTATTTCTTGGTTATTTGATTAGTTTGCGAACAGCCATGATCGATCACCAAAAATACTTACCAATACAATTTCGAGGCCCGTTTCCAAAAGGTAAATATGTGTTAGGTATGCGTTTAGCATTATTTACTTCTGAAAAGTTTTCTGGATTGAACAAGTCAGGGTTATCGTAATATTTTTTGTCCATGTGTATTCCATTAACTGAAATAAATACTGGAGTGCCTTTAGGAATAAGTACATTTACGTCAGGAAGAATGTAGTCAGCTAGCGATTTTCTAAATACCAGAGGTGCAACTGAATGTTTCCTTAATGTCTCGTCAAAGACCATCTCTAAATAAGTCATTTCTTTTATAGCTTCATAGTTTATTTTTCCATGATACTTCGCGGTTACTCTGCATATTTCTTCGTACACTTTGTCTTGTACATCTTGGTTTATCGCCAGTTCATGAGTCATGAAAGACATTGCTGCAGACGTCGTTTCGTAGCCAGCTGCATAGAATACGAACGCTTGCGCAGTTATCATATCATCATCCATTTCTATTTCTGAAACACCATGCTCATCATTTCGACTTAATTTTCCTTGTACTCTCAGATCTATCATAAGATCCATAAAATCTTTACGTTTCATCGGCTCTTTTTCTCTTTGCTTAATTACTTTAGACACGAGGTCTAAAAAGAAATTGTATGAATCAGTTGCCAAATCGAGTTTCTTTATTCCTGGTATTATCATCTCCATCATCTTTAAGATTGTTAAGAAACTTGATGGATTAAATATTTTTTTCGCCATCATAGTGAATTTGTCTTCTTCATCAGTAAAGGTGTTAAGTTGTATACCAAAAGCACATAAACCAATTACTTGTAAAGTGTATTTTGATTTCAACGATCTAACTTCGTGGTTAATATCGTTATCTACTAAATATTCTACATAATTGATATAATTTTCAACACACTGTTCGACTATTGGAATCATATCTCTTAGTTTCTTTGAGGTGAACAGAGGCGTCAGTTTTTGTCTTAACATTTTCCAGGATTCACCACCTAAACGTACTAAACTTTTATTAAATTTGCTGCTTCCAGGCAAACCATTTCCACCTCTGTCTTGGAAAATAGGAAAATCTTTGATTAACACTAGATTGATTAGCTCAGGATCACGGAACAGAAGTACTGGTGTAAATCCTCGGTATAAACCCACTACTTTTTCATTTTGATATTCCTCATAAACACGTTTGAACAATTGTGACTCAGTTTCATTTAATGTTAATACTTTCCAGAAGTTTCCAACTAGCGGTAAAGGTTTGGGTCCCTTGACGCCTTTTTTAATCCAATAATTGTGTTTATTTTGCGAATACATGTACAAAACGCACACCAGAACTACAAAAATTAGGAAAATTACCACCATTTCGAGCGCTTCAGTTCGTACTCAAAAAGTAAATATGACATTAAAGTTTTTACTAAAAGTCACTAATATTCAGTAATCACAGTATTCCCTAGATTTCATCCAAAGGCGATTGCAGACATTTAGAATATTGTCGCTCTAATATATCATATCACGAAATATTGTAAAAACCGTTTCTTTATTTTACGCTACCTCACAAGAGGTGTGTGATGTGATGTGAACTGTTGGAAAAATGGTGCTTGCATAATTATCTCGTGTAACGAATGGTTAAATAATTCCAAAACACCTAAGTAAATAAAATGTCGTCCATGTGATAGGCATCCGTTATTGAATTGTATCTTATCAATATATTGTTAGCATCGATATAATCTTCTGTAGTTTAGTAAAGTATTAAAAGTCAAAAAATAAATAAATGTATATTGTGATGTACGGCGATTCACCCTACCACCGGCAAATCTGCCGCGTTTTTACGGAATCTACCGCGTTTTTTGTGGTTTGGACTAGACGTGTTTTCTATACAAACTGAGATACTTGCATACAATGTTAAAATCTGCCGCTACGCGCTCTGTGACGGTGCGCGGTGCAGTGGAATCACCGCCTACATATGTCATATAATTAAATAGTTACGCCATTGTTAATTAAAGGATTTAGTTTTTTTAGGAAAAAATCATCATTAAAAATTTAAAATTTGTAGAAAAATCTTATGTTATGTGTATCATTATTACATGTACACTTGAAATATTACAAAAAAAGCTGTTACTTATTATTAAAAAAAATCTTTTAGCAGACCCGTAAAAGGAAATGGGAAAAAAAAGATCACTGGCGTGTACAAATCAAATAAAAACCGGCCAAGTGCGAGTTAATTTCGCGTGGAGAGAGTTCCGTACAATTGATTGATTTAATACAATAGGATACAATTCTCATAGGTATTCCTGTAATCTACAAGCAATGATATAATATATATTATGTATTTTTTTCAAAATGTTAGGCTCAGTAGTTTCACGTAGTTTCGGAGATCAGGGGGGGGGATGGTCAATTTTCGTCTTATTTCATGAATAAAATCAAAACTATTCATTTTACAATAATAACAAAATATTATATATAATATATTTGAGATCCTCGTAACGAACCCTTTCATTTGATATATGACACAGTAAGGTTTGCAGAACTTTTTTTTTTAATTTTCTAATTTGTCCCCCGAAAATGACCCTTATTTTATAAAAAATATTTATTTACTTTGCACATATGTGATTGGGTCATAGGATTACAACATTCTACTAAATTTCACCTGATTCGGTCCAGTAGATTCGGAGTAAATTGGCTGTGACAGACGGACGGACAGACAGACGCACGAGTGATCCTTTAAGGGTTCCGTTTTTTAATTTTTTGAACGGAACCCTAAAAAATAATACCTTTATAAACGTACGTAAAAATAAGAATATCAATACATTAATAAATACATATTCACACAAACTACTTCTTTACCTCTCCCTAATCCCAGAAAACACATAGCCTAGTACACATAGGCTAAACAGCGTGTTCGTGAGCTGTGCATGTAGGCGAACAAATAGTGATTTCTCTAGGTTATCGCCTATTCCTTCGATCGGTTTTTATAATAAGCTCACCTACGTCATTCTTTTTTGAACCAAACAACATATGATTGACGATGACCACTTCGGTCGCAAACTGACCACGAAAGATGTAACTCTAATTCGAAACGTTAGATGAAACAATAAAAAAGATTCCGGCTAAGTCCTTTATATACAAGGTTACTTTTAAAACACCGGCATCATTTTTGGAGCGAGTTCGGTCCGTGATACTGAACCACGTTCCCATATAAATCGGCGCTCAGCCAAATGTATTTTGTATGGAGGGACGAATTTTTTTTATCGAATTTCGACAATTGTTCTTTTGAGAAGTAGTTCAGTATCAAGACTGAACTTGCTCCAAAAACGTTGCCGGTGTTTTAAAAGTAACCCTGTATATAAATCATGTATTCAAAGCGCGATAGTTTAGAAACCGGACATCATATTTTTCTGAAATAGCCTACCCACTATCTTCAATAAAAAGAAAAGCTGCCATTAAATATTTAAGCAACAACAGAAAGTTACTTCGTATGATAGTATAATGGAATAGGAAAGTTGAGCGAAAACTTCCCAAACTTGACGGATTGGTATGAAAATTGCAAGAACTCACTCGCAGAAACTTAGAAACAAAATTGTATTGTTGTATTTTGCTGATGGAAATTCAAAAGGAATAGTGAAATATTAACTTGATGGAAAATATTGAATTTAGTATTTCTGTATTGTTATTTTTTTTAATGGCCTGTATTGATCTGCCACTGCTGGGCAAAGGCCTCCCTTTTTCCTTCCACTCATCTCTATTCAGAGCTACAGTGCCAGTCAGTCTGACATGTATGTCATCCCGCCATCTCCGCCTAGGTCTGCCTCGCTTTTGACGACCATCTGGTACCCACGATTGTATTTTTGTTATGAAAAGATAATATAAATAGCCGTACGTGTAGTTCCCGGCAGAGTAGATAGGACCACTCCAAGTCTTCCCCTGAATGTCGTAAAGAATGGCGTAACCAGCGTGGAGAATGCATGCCTAATCGTCTGACTGATCTGGCTCTAGTAGCACAGAGAGGGTGTGCTCCTGAAGTGGAGAATAAATGATAAGTGAGACCTGATGATGGTGATGATTATGAAAAGGTTGATTGCCTTATTTTAACCTGTAATTTTAACAAAATTGACATTAGTAGGTAGTAAGAAAAAAATTGTCACTATCAAATCCAAGTATAAAAGTAATGTATATTATATCCATAATGTTCATAATGTATAAACATTGTGAATTATTATAGGAATAATCCTATAATAATTCATAATGTTTATTCATAATATTTATTTATAATGTTTATTTATATTTAATATTCATAATGTTATTTTATGTGTGCGCATTTTATGTACAAATAGGCTCATTGTTGGTTTTACACTTTAAAGCTTCAAAATACTTTGTTCTGCACTCCAGAACTTACACATTGCGGTCGGCAAAAAAAAGGTACTCAGTTATTTTATGTAAGCTTTCAGAACTTGCATCAAGATGCCTCTAACAAAGCATAATCCCGACCTACTTTCGGAAATATGAATAGAAGGAAACATAATAGCGGCCAAACTCTTTGAAGAGATAGCGGAACATTAGAAGTTCTTTGAAGTTGTCGAAAATATGCCGCTTAGCAACAAAATATGTTTGGGGTTCCGTGCCCGAAGGGTGGCAAAATGACCCTTCACCGTCTATTACTTGGATTCAAATTGTCTCTCGGGAGCCAGCTGCATAAGTACACATATGGTCCATCATTTTCTATCTTACCGTATCTTGAGCACACAACGGTTGTTCGAACTATCATTATCCGAACCATCACTGTCCGAATTATCATTGTCCGATTATTTGTGCTAGTCTGGGAGATAAAAAACAAACAATTATCCAGCTGTTCCTCTTAAGGTGAATATAGAAGCAAATGGCCTTGAAGTGGCGCCAACATTTGAAATAAATTGTTAACTCGTAAATATGGAAATATTTTCCATATTGCTAATCGCCAGGCACTAGATAGCCCTTTAAGTTATTTTATGAACCACCGTTGAAAGTATTTACATTAGTCCGTCTAGCTTTAAAACTTGCCTCCGCCAAAAGTGGCCACGGCAAGTTTTAAAGCTAGACGGATTATCAATATTAATAGGTTATGAATAGTACCTATTTTACCGGGTTTAAATATATTTACCGTCGAAATATACTTAACCCTAGATAACTAAACTATTCTGGCAGTTACACAATAACTAAACATTCGTCTAGCGGACTACGCATTAAAAAATCTTATATTATCAACATAATTTAACGTGAGGAAGAAATTGTTACGTGATTCGTATAAAGTGCTCGTTGTGAATAGAGACAAGTCGAAATAATTTTATACTAATGATGACACATACCTTTTATACACATCTACATTATGGGTGCCACAAATTGCATTTTTACATCTAAGGCATCAACTTTTGGTCTTCCTTAGCAATTTCGACAGGCAAACGTATAATTTTTTTGAAATATTTCATACATAAGGAAATGGAGCAGATTATTCATATGATTTCACCAAGGATATCTCCTATCATGACCTTGATGTCACGTCTCAAAGTTACCGTCCGAACAAGTTGCCGCAACCAAGGCTCCATGAGGTTGTTCGTCAATTTCAAAACAAAATCTCGCCGTGTTTCTATTTTTTTATTATTTTTGATGTTATTCGCGTCGTATAACATAAGTAGGAATAATCTTGGTGCAGATGACCATTTATGATGAGCTTTACTGGATACAAATCGAAGAGTTGCTAAAGCACATGTTGGATGCTACCTGAAGTATGTAGTACGTTTCTTTCCATGTTTGACAATATAAAATCATCCGAATCAATAATTTGGGTTCTGTTGTATTTTACTTGGTACTAAAAAATCACCTTCAAAACCCAAAGATTGGCACGAGACATTAGTATCAATGCTGATATTGTATTGACTTTCAACCTTCCAATTATTTGTCATCACCACAGAAGTTAAATTATCTTGTTACTTTTATCAGAGTAATCAATCTTAATAAACGTGAATTTCTACTTTCAGCCTAGGACATGTTATATGTTTCCATTTATAAATCCATCAATAATATTAGGTGTATGAGAAAAAGTTGAAAACAATTAGTAGTATGAATGACATCTTACTATTAAACTCTAGTCATTAAAAAATAACCGTTTTTATGAAGTTCATATTATTTCCTAGTATGCTTATGTATATTATCTAATTATAATACAAACATTTATTAGATTTATTTATTTAAAAATACTAATATAAAATAAAATGCAATTTAGATACCTTTGAAAATCTGCACCTGTTATAACTAAATTTTCGTCATCTAGACGACGCGGTGGTTATAAATCACAAATAAAGACAATTGTTTGCGCAAACGCCGCATTTGTGTCACTTTTTACTCTAACTATGAAGGTATACAAAGGCGTGCAAGCAGGGGGTACGCGAAAGTTTGTGAACTAGACTTATGCAAGGGGTCGCGTAGTCTGCCAGACGAATGTTTAGTTATCTAGGGTTAAGGACTCAGCCGGTCAATATGAAAAATATTTTGATGTTTCCATATAAATCGTGTAGACTAAACACGTTTGTATGAATAAGCCGTATGTGACCGTGAAATTAGATTCTATAAATGAGTATTCTTTCCTAAGTAGATCATTTAGAGAACAAAAGTAAATTCGTTCCGCATGTCATATTAGCCGCGATAATAAGGTCGACAGCATTGTTTCAGCTATTTTTATATTTTTGTCTCGTGTGTGATTTGGGTGTACCTATGGTAAAAGGGTCACCTTGGGTCTAACTGGTATAAACTTAACAAGCGAAGGTGAGGCGTTACTGAGCGCGAAAAACGGCAATGCACATTTATCTGCACTTGTTCTAAAAACTTTTTATTCAATACATAAGTAGGTCACATAACAAATTCAAAAAAATTAAATTTATAAATAAAGAATTAAATTTTTAACAAAAAAAACAAAAGACTAATTTTTTTAGGAGTTTCTTCCATATCTCCAAAGTTCTTCGTTATATCTTCACCAAATTTAATTAGGACCAACTTGGAAGTAAAGGCTTTCAAATAAAAAAGGAATCATCAAAATCGGCTTACAATTGGCTAGATACCAACGTTGGCTAGGTATCAGCGTAACAAATCAACTATACATAAAAAAAAACATACAGTCGAATTGATAACCTCCTCGTTTTTTGAAGTCGGTTGAAAATAAAGTCCAACGCCTCGCCGCGAGGCAGGGTGCTCAGAAGGCTGGCAGCATTACCCCTCTGCACTTGTTTAGTAAGTAACATTGATATGTTTGGTTCCTTTCCATCTTCTCTAACTAGCAGTGGCCTTTGGATCTTGCGTCTCTGGGCTCTGTCAATAAATCTAAAATGCTCTGTCTGCCCTTCTTCTTCGTCTAAGCGCATTCCCGGTTGCATCCTCAGCTGTGCTGCTTCGGAGCCCGGGGTGCGCTTTCCCGCTTTTTCTTCTTCAAATATAACGTGGTCAATGCTTACCCATGGATGCCAAAGAGCTTGCAAAATGGAGAAGAAATAGCCGGAACAGTTTAAATGATTTAGCTATAGTTTTACGACCGGCCGCCTGCCTGACGTCAACCCTCTTTGGGAATGTATTTGTGCGAAAAGTTTTACAACCGGCTGCCGCCTGACGTTAACCCTACTTGGGAATGCAATTGTAGCACGAGATGTTTGTGCTTAGTTCTTTCGTCGCCTCTTCGTTATCCCCAGGATTAGATGGAGTGGTCCTATTCTAACCCCGAACCACACGAGCAATGCTCTGTCTTCCCTGTCTATCTGTTAAACCATTATCGACCCAAATTAAGTTAACATTGAGGGATAGATTTCTTCCTTTATAGCCTTCATCAGTCCATTATTTCCCCCAATGGAGGATTTGCTCATAATCAACACGTCACGGTATAGATATCTAACCACGTTGCGCTGGCGGGTTAGTGATCGCAGAAGATTGTACCTATAAAGTCGCCTCTTATGACACCAGTGGAAGAGAAAAGGGGTGGTGACAACTAGTATTCTACTCTGTCGTCACCACACGGTGGGTACTTGTAAAGTTTAATAATAGAATAAACGTACTTTGACCTTGCATAGGCTTCTGTTACTATTGTTTCAAATGTTTAATAAAAGTAAACCAACATAGCACCGCTTTTTCCTCTAGTTTGAACCGCGTACTAAGGTGCGGTCTCGGGAGGGCGCTCTCATCTTCTTATTGCAGAGTTTTTCCATCAAATCGGTGCCCTTTTTGTCAGGCCCTGTTTGTGAATTGTGCCCAAAGAACAATGGGAAGATCTCACGCGTTGTTTCTGCCGCCTATTACACAGTTTTTTTTTTAAGAATTACGAAACGTAAAAAAACACAACTCTTCATAAATTTATCATCATCATCAACAGGTCTTTTTTAGTCTTGGCCAGAGCCGCCAGAGGATTTGACCTACATTCTTCACGCTGCCCAGACGGGTTGGAGAGGTCTCATTAACGTTTATCAGCTTTGTTTAGCTTGTGTTTCCTAAGTCACCTTTTTCGACATCCATGGGAAGACTTAAAGTGATCCTATTCTACTTATTTATAAAAATAAATAAATATTAAAATTTATTTAGGCAAAATCCAAAAAATATTCGCGAATATATTTTTAAAAGTAGACATATATGTAATTTTTAAGTTTTAGTCGAAACAATTAATAAAAGTGGACCCTGCAACAGAAGAGACCCATATAAGAGAAGTGTAAATAGTGTCAAGTAAGAAAGTGGGAGAACTCTGTATATACGATCTTCTTCTATTGGCTCTTTTTCAACCTACTTATTTGATTAAGAAGATCAAATAAGTAGGTTGAAAAAGAGCCAATAGAAGAAGATCGTAGAGGGGAGGAGACCTCGGATTCCTGTGGAGTGAGCTTTATTGTGGAGTAATTATGTGCAGTACCTATGTTAGTGATGAACTAAAGTTTTACTTTATTGTGAAGTGATTATGTGCAGTCTCTACGTAAGTGATGAACTAAAGTTTTACTTTATTGTGCAGTGATTATGTTCTTCTGTATCTAAGTGATAAACTAAAGTTTTACTTTATTGTAGAGTGATTATGTACTTCTGTACCTAAGTGATAAACAAAAGTTTTACTTGCACTTAGTGTGACAGAGTAAGACAAGTCTATTAGGAAAGTCCGGTATTTTTATGTATGTAGAACATTTGATAAATGATAACTCTACTGATTTTGGCCGGTTCTTTGTTAATTTCTTCTCTTAAGCGGTTCGCCTTGAGATCTGAATCGTACAACTCTTTTCGAATAAGCAATTTCATCGCATGGGGCGAATGATTCGCTAAAAGACTATTTATTTTGCTTATTATGAAATGGGTCAAGGAAGGTAGTAAGACGGATAGCGGAAAAGCGCCTTGGGACAAATTTCATGTGGGGTGACCAAAAAGCTACGAGTATTAGGTATGATAAACTAGAAGAGACACCACATATCATTGTATTGTCACAAACATTATCATTGTTCGTTCACAATCGCCTCATATTTTCGACAGTTTATAAGCGATTATCATACGAAAACCTGGTAAACAAATTAAAAATGCCTTGGTGTGTATGTATATGTCGCAGTTGAATGGTATAATCCGCTAATTCACGAAACCTCTAGCTGTTTGACATTACAACTCGGTTTTGAAAAACACGGAATGGAATGAACGACTTGTATTCATCCATGCGGCTAGAGAAGTTGTTGAACAATTCTATCTAAAGAAATTATATACAATATAGAATGCCTACGAAGTGGCAATGTGGCGAGCGAGTGTTCTATCCACTTTACTAGGTTAGGTTAGGATAGAACTGTGACCAACACTAGAAAAGTTCAATCCATTTTACTAGGGTAGGGCAAACCTATAGCAATAAAAATCGTGGAATAGTTTTCTGGGAAATTTAATTTGATGTCGAAAAAATCTGTATTATTATAGTATTTCTAAAAGACACCCAGTTATATTTCATTATGGTTACCCTACACCAATGTCGCAGTTGGATTGTATAACGGTTTCGTCAAACAGCGGATTACCGCTACTGTTTCACAAAACCGCTAGCCGTTTGGAAACGTTGTTAGCGGTTTTAATGAACGTAACACGTTGCGCAATATTAGACAATCCAGCTGAACGATATTCGGCTGTTTAACAAAACCGAGCTGTAATGCCAAACAACTAGAGGTTTCATGAATTAGCGGTTTATACCATCCAACTGCGACATATATACAACATCATCATCATCAGGTCTTTTTAGTCCCCACTGCAGGAGTATGACCCTCCATGGCAGTACAGAGCGGGTTATGGTCCATGTATGTACAGTAAGCACAATTTAAGGAACACGGGAAAGTGTAAAAAAATAATTTTTCATCGGTTAATAACCAGATTTCATTGTTTTAAAATTAAATACATAAGATAAAATACACGCCGCCATATGAGGTTTGACATAGCTGGTCTATATATTCTATGTCAATGGGGAGTATGGGGACGTCTTGTCTTCTGACTCGAATTTACAGTTCGAGGCAACGAGCTACTTACTTACTAGTACCACAAAGTTATGCAATAGTTTATTTCGTACACTATTCCACTGCAATATAAAAATAGAGTTACAGATTTTTTTATAAGTACGTTCACGGTGTGATACGCAGTCATTTTTATTCTACCTGAATATTCCAAAACAAAATTGTGATAAACCTTTATTGGTGCCCTGAGCGACGCAGCTTTGTTCAAGCATTTTGTTCGCGCAAATTATTCCTTATTTTTCCATTCCTTCGTTACGTGCTTAGGTATGAAATGGCGGCCTTATCTGGAGTTTATACTTCATTAGCTTTAGCATCCAGTTGCACATGCAGTCTACCGTGTAGGTATTTAGTGTAGAGATAAGATCTCCAATAAATATATATCTACAGGATTTAAAAAAATATACAGATACATTATCACGTCGTTATCCTTAACGGGGTAGACAGAGCCCATGGCCGTAAGCGGCCACTTTTAGCGTGATGGTGGGCGTTGAGCAAGGTTACACGCTCAGTTTGGCATTATTCCAGTTCATCAGTCTGGTCAGAATGATCGGAGAATGATCATGTAACCCGCGGAATGACAGACTGATGGTTCGGAGGCGGACTGATAAAAATTAAAATTATTTTGAATGATGAAATACTGATGGGAGACTGATCGCGTGACCCGCTCGTATCATTCTCGCGTCAGTCACCGTAATTAACTACCCACCGTACACCAAGGTACATAAGGTTCATTATAGCTCTTTGCCGTACACGTACTTTTTATCAGTCTGCTGTCATTCTGGATTGACCGTGTAACAGTGAAAATCATCCATCATTCTGGCGTCAGTCACGTCAATCCAGACTGATGGACTGGACTGATGCCAGAATGAGCGTGTAACCTACATCTTAGATGGAAAAGCTGAATCAAATTAGTCATGGGTTGCTAACCGCAGCGCCTATTAACATGATTCAGATTCTCGCCCATTCCCTCGATCGGATTTTAAGATCTGTGCGGGAAGAGAAGCAGCTGGTACATTTAAGTTGTTTTCTTTTCTCCCAGACCAGCATAGAAGAAACAAAATAGGTATACGAGTACTGAAACTATTTAGGGTGGATTCTACCACGATACTATACAATTTTCCCGAAGAAACAAATAGCGAAATACAAAAAAAAAAATTGTCTTACGTACAAGTTGACCAATCAGTTGATCCGAATTTCTATGGGATACAAGCATTTTTTGATAAAACCATAAAAAAATCATCTTTATATTTTTTTTATTATTGTACTTATTTAATTATTTTCAACGCTACTACTAATGCTACAAAATAGAAATAATGACTATGATATTATAGAAGAAAGTAAATAATCGCTCATTTTTCTATTCACATCTTAAATTTTTTTATCGCAAAATATATGTAGGTACCTGTTTAAGAAACTTAAAACGTATAAGGTACCCTTGCTCTGCTGTGCTTGGCATTAAAACGTGCTTTGTAATATTTTATATATTTAACAGAAATACATTGGCCAGTAGTATTTACTATACAGTACCACAGAATACATAAGAGTCAAACAGAATGGTCTCTCACAGCGTCTCCCGCAAATTGGCGTCCCCGCACCTCTCCCCCGCACTTGGTGAGCTTTGACGGCTCCAAACCAGGGTTTAATTACTAGCCGCACGCAATACGCGACGTGTGTTGTCTTGAGAACTGTCAACCAATAGTAACCATCATGGTGAGAAGGTGCGCGTATAATAATTGTTTATCCACCCAATACTCTAAAGAACGTATATTTCATACATTTCCAAATGATGAAAACAGGTAAGCAAAGCAACAATATAATTTCACGTTATTACCCAGCAACCATCTTGATATATATACCCTTCTCGCTCTCTCGCATTGGCGGGAAATACACAAGAGCGAGAAGGCCTCGCTCACAGGTAATCAGTGCTAAATGCCATTGTTGACAATGACAACTTGACATGCTGTTCGTATAAGCGTGATAAACATTTTTATTGAATTTATTCATATAATTACCGTTTGCGCCGAATATGCAAATTACTATATTACAATAGTGAATTAGTGAAATAAGTGCGTTACATTATAAATGACTCAATAATAATCAGTAAAGTGAACTAATGGTGAAATGGACAATGGACATAATGAAAAATATTTGTGAAGTGATATTATGTAGCTGTTTCCGACTTTCCGGTAACATTTAATACATATAAAACAGAATATTTTTTACGTCATAGTGTTCGCAAATCTTCCGGTATGGAAAAATATAATCGTAAATATGTCGAACTCGTTAGTAGGTGAGTATTAAAAAAATTCTGCGGTGCGACCCTAAGTATAAAACTCACACATCGACGTGTGTACAGATACATTGTTTCGTTTGTAGTAGTAGTAGGTATATATGTTACTCTGAATCAATGGAGAGTCATACCAGTGACAGTACGAGTACCTATACGAGTAGATATATAAGCAAATTTTTACTTTATCTACGGACTTTTAAAAATGTGTCAAGCGACTTTCCCTCCGATTTTTCGGAAAACTGATCACTCTTGTACGGCTGATTAGGGATTGAGAGAGACGAAGTTGATCGACCAATCAAGATGATGGATGGATTGCTGGCATGCGGATTAAATCACTCGGATTTTGTTGATGGGTTTTAAATCTTTGAGGCTTCAATAACATTTTAAAGATTTTTAGGGTATTACACCTTTCAAAAGTGTCTCAATTAGATTCTATTTTACTAATAGGTAAACCAGTAAAAAAAAATAGATTTTAGTTTAGGTAGTTTTAGTTAGAGTTTTATTATGGAAAGTTTTATAATATCCATAATGTTTTAAAAAAAAAAAAAATATTTTCAAGAAAACCATAAATCAAGAAACCGATAAGTACTAGCGTTTCGCATCGACCACTGATGAGAAGAAACGCCAAAAGAAACTCATTTACACAGTATTGGTCACTACGCGCCAGCAGTACTTAATCATATGTCTGTCAATTCACAAATACTTATAAAATAATACTTTGAAAACACAATGTTTGTGTGTTAAGTGCCAAAAAATTATTTAAATTTTACATTTTCAAATCTCGCGCGTTATTTGCTGAAATCGTTGGAGCAGTGGACGCCATATTGCTCTGTGGTCATGACGTCAGTTAGCATGTAAACGAATGCGCTGATGATTACAACTATACAACGTGGAAGGGCATAACCGTAATAAATCGAACCACGGTCTATACTAGATCACTGAAGTAAAATAAAATTAAAATAACAGCCAAATAATAAAAAAAAAGTTTGGCATTTCTATACAAAAGTGTGCGGCCACCCGGGCGATTTGTATGGGAATGACGATTTTTTTTTTGTTTTTGACTGTTATTTTAATTTCATTATACTTTAGTGATCTAGTATAGCCTATTGGTCGATTTATTAATCGAGCTGGGCTAGCTTAATCAGTGTGATTTGCCCCTATATATTTATTTATTATTATGGGTATTTACTTTCCACTTTGTATATTTTGACACTTTTTAGTTTGCACGGGCGTATGTAGTAATAGCATGGCATGGCGGTTACTATATTGTATAAACACAGTTTATGATAACTGAAAACCTTCAATTGAATTTAAAAATATATTTCGTTATTTTATGAACTAAAACTAACATTTTCCGATTTTAGCTATCTTAAGAATATTTTTTTTTGCTCATACAGACTTACACCGAAATGTCATAGTTAAATTAGGTATAAAATATATATACTTGTTTTATTTTTATTTATTGATTTTCAAATTATTCTTTCTTATAAAGGACAAAATACAAGAAAATGTAACTTACTTATAAATGAAAAATAAGGTTAGCAAACTTTTTTATCCATATTGTATTTATTAACATAAATTCGAATTCCATAAAGTTATATTTTGTCAAACATACTCAATTTCACAATAAAATATTTTAAGTTGAGATACGAGTAGTAAAATAGAATTCAAGACGGAGTAGATACTTTGTTTTTATTAAAAATGGCGCAATCGTCTAGAATGTAGATAGATCGTCTATCTACCAATTGCTTGTCTAACCTTGTTGGTGAATTCGCACTCATTGATTCTATAGGTATACTCTCTCTCACCTCATCTTAACATTTCTGTTAAGCTTCCAAGCCAGGGGTACGATTTGTAGAAAAATCTTTAAAAAAAACGTATTGTATGTCATATGACATTGATATTTGTTAATTACGAATGAGACTCAGATTTGATTAGAAGATTTCTATACAGCGAAGGGGTGAAAAATCGAATGAAATTTAGCATGTAGAAATTATTCGTCGATTATATGATGTTTTTATATTTAGCCGATCGAGGAAACGGGCTAAAATGCAATCATGTGGGCGATGTGGCTAGCAACCCGTTACTATTTTGATTCCTTTTTCCACCTTTTCGTCCACCATCACTAAAAATGGCCCTTGAGTCTTGCGAGAAGACGTGATAGTACCTATGTATACAGGGTGACTTTTGAAACACCAGCCAAATTTTTGGAGCAAGTTCAGTCCATGATACTGATTTACTTTCTATAAAAAAGTTATTATCTTACTGTGCGCTGATTTGTGTGGGAAAGCGAACTTTTATTTTTGTTTTATGTTAATTGTTTTTATGGAAAGTAGTTCAATATCAAGGACTGACACGTTTACAAAATGGAAGGGACATACCCGTAATAAATCGAACCACGGGCTATACTAGATGACTTAAGTATAATGAAATTAAAATAGAAGAAAAAAAACAAAAAAAAATTCGACATTCCCATACAAATCGCCCGGGCGGCCGCACATTTTTGTATGGAAATGCCGAAAATTATTTTTGTTTTTTGGCTGTTATTTTAATTTTATTATACTATAATGGTTTAGTATAGACCGTGGTTTGATTTATTACGGGTATGTATATGATACTTTGAACTCGAAAAAACATGCGGTTCCCGTAAAATTGTCAAATAACATTTGACCACGAGGGCAACGCCACAGGCAAACGGTGTCTACTTCATTAGTGAAAATTCCCAAGGACTTATTACAAGTAAATGTTAAGGCCGTACGTGAATTTTCCGGGGTCCAGTGCTGCCTCCATTTAAGGCGATTAGATCCCTCAATTCTCGTTAATTGGTCATTTTGTCAAGCCTACTCCTCATTTACTGCACACCAGAAAATTTTGAAAAAAATATATATGAAACATTAGTTCCAGGACTACATTTGGAACATTTGTTTTTTCTTTATGACTTTGTATGGTAAAGTAAAAAAAAACTACGGGGCATCGAATTATTATTTGAATTCCCTACTGCTCCTAAACCGCTATCATATATGAGAATATTTTTACATTAAAAAATAAAAAAATCCCCTATTCTTTAAATGCAACATTGCTTTTGTTAATCAAACAATGTTTTCTTGTAAAATATATTGAAACATTGAAATTCCAAATGAGTAGTTGCAGAGGTGCCCTGCGCGGGCGCGGGCGGCAGTCGTTCGCTGGCATTCGTACGGGAAGGCTGTGTCACTCGCTACCAAATTTTTATGAGGGATCACGCGTGTTTTCTCTTTGTATGTGTGTTTAGACTAGGTCAGAGAGTAGTGCAGTCAGAGTAGTCAGACGATACGATACGATTGTGTTGTAGTTTGGTTTGCGCATGGACGCTATGTCCTATGTACCTATGTACTCAGTACTGTATAATCTACTAGTGTTCGATTTACTTTGTTTGTATATTATATACTAGCTGTGCCTGCGACTTCGTCCGCGTGGTTGTCGGAACGTAATGTTATATAGCCTAAAGCCTTCCTCTATAAATGGGCTACCCAACAAAAAAATAATTTTTCAAATCGGACCATTAGTTCCTGAGATTAGCGCGTTTAAACAAACAAACTCTTCCGCTTTATAATATTAGTATAGATTAAGTAATATTTTATTATTTCGCATATTTGGACGTTTGATGACATTTAATTACTTTAATGTACTTAATTTGAGATCAAAATGCCTCGAAAGTCTTAGCAGATAGAAGCGGCTAAGAAAGCATTGAAAATGCATGCAGAAACGTCAGGCGGCGGCCGGTTGAAAACTTTTCGCACAAATACATTCCCAAAGAGGGTTGACGTCAGGCAGGCGGCCAGTCGTTAAACTATAGCCAAATCATTTAAACTGTTCCGGCTATTTCTTCTCCATTTTGCAAGGTCTTTGGCATCCTTGGGTGACCATTGACATGCATGTTATATTTGGGGTAGAAAAAGCGGGAAAACGAAACATGTCGTAAATGCTCGCTCGCCCATGAATGTGCGAGCATTTCCGAAGTCCCTGGGAATCTCGAGCATATAGGTATAATCTCTGTGATCTCAAGGTGGTGGCTAAAAATCAGCAGTTTGTTCTGCGGGCAAACGTTTTGCTAAGCCATAACCTTTTGGTATCGCTGCGGCATACACGCACTACCTTGCATTTTTATTTTTATATTTCTGATGTATTTTTGTCATATTGTTATTGTATTTCTTGCCTTTATGTAATTTATGTGTATCGTGTGTGTCTTTTTGTGTACCAATAAAATGATTTATCTATCTAAGTCCGCCACGCTTGCGTCTTTAGTTTTGATATCAATCAGTTATATTTTTTTTACATAATCAAATGCAAAAATATGAATGTATAATAATGAGTTGGTATCCGCGCATAGGCTTGCAATTTACAAGCGCATTCTCGTGGACGCTAGCATCTCTCAAAACCGCATTTACTATACTATCAAAACACTTGCAGATAGAGAGAATTTTAGGTTTTGCAATTCTAAGCAGACACAGCTCAGGACCGCATGACCCAAAGTCCACCATAAGCGTAAAGGTCACACGACTTGGCTCCAACACCGCCCTAAACCAATACGACTGCTCACGGTCCACGCACCGACAGTTAGCAGGCGCCCAGCGCTCCACGCACCGACAGCTATCAGGCGCCCAGCAGTCTTCGTTCCAACAGCTAATCTAGGAGAGGGAAGCTCATCTAGTCGCCGCGGCGACTGTTAGCAGTCAGCGTGCGGAAAGCTCGTAGACCGCTTGTTTCCAACGTGCGGACAGCGAGGCGTCAACCACCGAGCAGTCTGATGGCGGCAAGCTTGCTGACAGTGAGCTGTCTGCTAATTTATGTTGCCAATGTAAAATATATCTAAAGAGCACTACCTGATGCCCATATATCAATAATATTTTATTTGTTGGGTGGGAGCAGAGTCATGTAAGTGGGCAATGACCTTAATGGTGGGCAAAAAAGTGGAAAAATAATGAAAATCAAACAGAATTTGGACAATGGCATTTTCCAAATTGACCTAGGACTGCGTTGTATATTTCTATATGTATTTATTATAAAACAGATCATTGAGTAAGTGTCCATAACACAATTTTAAAACCCACTTTGGGGCTAGCTTAATCAGTGTGATTTGTCCTTACCTATTCATTTATGTTACTAACTACGCTATTGGTACGAGTCCGGCAATCCCACCGGCAACAAACAAACACACAAACAAATCTACGCAGTCTGCTACCACCCTAGATAAGGTCCAGGGAACCTCCTAACCTAATTAACCTTAAACTTAAATCGAATTAAAAGTAATTAAACTAATTACAAGTGAGATACAATGATAACACTTACAGTATCTCAATGGTCTTCAGGCAGCCTCGCCTGGCCTTCGCGTCGAGCCCGAAGTCCACCTCGGGGCTGGCGACGGCCTTAGGTCCCACCACGGGTCCCAAGTCAGTGGTGAAGAAAATGGGGTCCCTACACGAACCTACCCATGAGCTCATGTATGTCGCCCCAAACGAATACGTCGTATTTATAGCACCACTTCACCACAGCACAACAAATTTCATCTTCTTCTTGACACTTCAAGATTAAGTACCTATTATTGGGCATCCACGCCACCAAAATTAGTTCCTTTTATAGTCAATTTACAAATACTTCCGTTCCACACGGGCAATAGGCAAAACCAACAATTTATAATGACGCAATGTCACGCGTTTCACATTTGACACAGATCACTGTTTTTATACGTACTACAAACAATTCCCGGCTCCACGCCGTTCCAAACAAATTGGGCACACACAAACAAACAATAATTAGCGATAATTCTTCACAAAATATTCGCAATATAACACGGACAAAAATGCCGGGTCGGCTTTCTCGCGACGGGCCAGCGAACCTGTCATTAATGGCGTCGGTCGAGACTGGGCAAAGACAATCCGCGCTCCACAGCCGGAATATCGCTAAATCGATAATCTTGCCCGTGTTTGTGGAGATCACACGCAGATGGCGCTAGTCTCCTAACAATAAGTACTTTTATCCAAAACAATTTATCTAATCAAGTTTTCTTTTGTTCAAAGTGATATATAATTTTAAATATTCGCTTGTGAGATTTTTTCGTATAGACCATACAATAAAAAACAACTGGTTCTGGGTAGCAAAGAGATTGCCAGGAATAAACCATTGCATTAAGCATCTCGCTTATTATCCTCTCTTCTAGATGAAGAAAGGGCCGAGATTAGGCTTCGCTCGTAACGGTAATGCTTGGACCACTGACGTTAATGGCTAGAACTGACTGGCATGCGAAGAATTTTTCTACTCTCCCTTATAGAGTGTGTTAATAGCTGACAGCAATGGCACAGAAGACAGTAAGAATATTACATACAGAACGGAAACGTGTGCTGGTTTCCTCATGATGTTTTCCTCCTTCTTTGTATTAATCACGATTAGGAAAATTATTCACCAACCCGCTGGCTCATCGTGGTCAGGTCATTATTAGCAAATCTTCCCTTTATTTGAAGAGGTATTTAGTGCAGCACTGGACCTCTGAGTACAAGAGAAAAAAATATTTATGTAATCCACTGGGGCCAATAAAATAAATACGAGTAAATAAAGACAATTCACTTATAAGAAGCCAGCGCTAAGGTTAGTTAAGCTTATATTATGGAATACTTCTCAACGATACTATACTTATATTATGATAAATAAATAAAAAGATTTGATAAATAAATTACTCAATTTGAAAATATCATTACCCACTTCCTCCGAAAGGCGGAGGTTTAGATGACCAAGCACGCATTATGCTACGGAGGTCGTTAAATACCAATAAGGAGTCATTTCCATACATTTAACATCAATGCGAAGACCCTGCTTTTGTACGCCGTCCGATTTACTTCGCAAATGGCCTGAGATCTGAACGTGTAAATGGACCCGGCAGTTTAAAGCTACTTCGACGCTCAGATTTATTTGCACCTGATTATTTTTTTATACTTTCTTTTTAACAGAGTGAAGTTTATTAATAAATATATATATATATATATATATATAACATATTATAATATATAGTATATATATAATAAACCGGCCAAGTGCAAGTTAAACTCGCCTGGATAGGGTTCCGTAAAATTGATTGAATTCTTATAGGTTTTCCTGTAATCTACAAGCAATGAACTATATTTCGTATTTTTTTTTAAATTTTAGGCTCAGTAGTTTCGGAGATCAGGGGGTCAATTTTCGTCTTCTTTCATGAATTAAATCAAAACTATTCATTTTACAATAATAACAAAAATGACTGAAAAAAATGAGATTCTCACAACGAGCCCTTCCATTTGATATATGACACAGAAAGGTTTGCAAAAATTTTTTTTAAATTTCCTAATTTGTCCCCCGAAAATTACCCTTATTTAAAAAAAAAAATTATTCACTTTGCACATGTGTTTGGGTCATAGGATTACAACATTCTACCAAATTTCACCTGATTCAGTCCAGTAGATTCGGAGCAAATTGGCTGTGACAGACGGACAGACAGACAGACGCATGAGTGATCCTATAAGGGTTCCGTTTTTTTATTTTTTGTACGGAACCCTAAAAACATATAAGTAATACAGTAGATGCAAGGAAAAAAAATGACAAATTAAACTAAACTAAAATACTTTATACTCGTACAACATACGAAGATATCTTCCTTGCCAGTCTGGGCCAGATGGGCTTTCTTTCCGCCCCGCACGATCATAAAATCCTATTACACGTCCACCAAAACTTTGAAAGTATCTTTTAGGTTGTGTGACCTTGTCACCAACTTCTCCGGGAACGGCACATCATGATGTAGGCCAAAGCCTCTGACTGCTCTGGCCAAGTATGACTCTGAGGGTCGTGCTCCTGCAGTGGAGACTAAAAAGGACCTGATGATATTGATGTTTTGTCTGCTTGGGACATGATAAACATTATTGACCAAGGTGCGCGAAACGTCTTTGTTTTTAACTTGGGCAAAAATCTTACGTATGTTTTCTGTGCATGTTCTAGTCTAATCAGCAGAGCTGATCTGCTATTTTCCTCTACGGGTCGCATTTCTTAACTGATTCTTGTTAAATCTTGTGAGTTCGACAATTTAGGTTTTTGTAAATTCAGTTTGTTTTTTTTTTAAATGGAGGAGCCATTAAAAAAAACACAAACTGAATTTACCAAAAACATAGGGTTTGAAATCTAAAGAAATATCACATAATAATTATCAGGTCTATAGCTCATAGAATGGAGCTATTTATAATATAATTTATGATTAACAATATTATCTCAAAGAAGGTTGACTTCACGCAGGCGGCTGGTTGTAAAACTATAGCTAAACCGTTTTAACTGTTCCTGCAATTTCTTCTCCACTTCGCAAGGTCTGTGGCATCCTTGGGTGACCATTGACATGCATGTTATATTTGGAGATGAAAAAGCGGAAAAGCGCATCCCGGGCTCTGAAGCAGCACAGCTGAGAATGTGAGAATGAAACCGGGAACGCGCTTAGATAAAGATGAAGAAAATTAACAATTTCATCAAAATTAAACCTTATTAAACGAATTCATTAAATCAGATGTCACAAAATATAGAAAATCAAGCAGAGCATTAAGCTGCATTGATTCCCGTATTATTGAAATGTAACATTGCATTGGCTTCAAAATTAAATGCGATTTTGAATGCAGCTGATAAATTATTCAACTCAATGCCACATATCAGGTTAGTTAGGCTGACCACACGCCCGATACTTTCTATTTATACTCACCCGACTTTGTATTTACGAACTTGCGAGCGAAGCGAAAAAAATTATCAGTCTGCTTGAGCAATCGGGTTAGTCCCAAAGTACTCCAAAAATAGTTCTCAAACTACTCCATGAAAAAAATAATATTTTTAATTAAGTTGTATTCTACTCCATAATAATATTAAAATGTTCTCAAAGTACTCCACAATCAACAAGCATTAAATAAGCTGCCTATTATCTACACATATAATTATGAAGGAAACTTCAATCAGAAATTTATTGTTACAGTGTTTAAGAAATTTTGTGACTGACTGTACCTAATGAATTATTTTATAGTTATTTAGATAGAGTAGTTTGAGAATTGGTATCAGTGGAATACTTTGAGAATGATTCCAGATACCTATGGAGTAGAATGAGAAAAAAATAAAAAGTATTTCTAATTTCGTGGAGTAACTTGGGAATGAATGTACTCGTATGAAATTATAATTTTTTTAGAACAAAAGAATGGAGTACTTTGGGAATAACCCGAGCAATCCGGCGTTCGAATGTGGGTATGTTTGTATGTGTATGTTTTTTTGATGATAACTCGATTATCTTTGAGATTTATTTAGTTTATTTAGCGTGTAAATGTATAAGTACAATTTTTTTTTTTAAATTTATACCTGTCAAGTATTTGACGAGCTATGGGGGTTCGCGAGTTCACAATTCATCAGGAATTACTAGTACGATTGAAGTGTAACTTAGTACTAGCAGCATTCACACAATCCTGCAGAAGTAACTATTTATTAATCTGTGCCGCAGATGAATAGCCAAAAGACTGCTTCTATAAAAATAAAAAAACTTAAAACAAAACTAAACTGACAATCGCAAATGTTGCATACATTTGCGACTCTCAGTTATGTCTGTCACTATACAATGTCAGTTATACCTAATGTGGTCCCGAATGTGAAGGTAAAACTTTTTGGAGTCGCATATGTGTAGTAAGCCTTAAATTATGCTCCGGCGTTTATCAAATGTATTGACGCGTAAATATTTATGGATTTCAACCGTCGTCGTGGCTTAGAATTTAGGTAAATTATAGTGATAGTTCTAAAATTATATTTATTTCAATCAAAATACTTACAAGTAGTAATAAATAATTAAAAACGGGGAAAAGGCCGACGCTCTGAAGACGATTTGACTTTTTTACATGAGACAACCATTTTAAATTATTTCTTCTTCTTCGTCTAAGTGCATTCCCGGTTGCATCCTCAGTTGTGCTGCTTTGGAGCCCGGGGTACGCTTTCCCACTTTTTCTTCTCCAAATATAATATGCATGTCAATGGTCACCCAAGGATGCCAAAGACTTTGCAAAATGGAGAAGAAATAGCCGGAACACGTCAAATGATTTGACTAAAGTTTTTACAACCAGCCGCCTGCCTGACCTCAACCCTCTTTGGGAATGTACTAGTGCGAAAAGTTTTACAACCGGCCGCCGCCCTACGTTAGCCCTCCTTGGGAATGCAATTGTAGCACGAGATGTTTGTGCTTAATACTTTAATCGCCTCTTACGACATCCACAGATGGAGTGGTCCTATTCTAACCCGGAACCACACGGGTGCCACCAACCATTTTAAATTATTTATAATGGAGTTAATAAAATAACAAAATAGTTAGTTCCACTTTTTAGATAAATTGAGATTCACATCACGGATTTAGACGTAGTTTGGGAATACGTACACAGACAATCAGATTGACTGAGAAACACTTTTTTTAAAGCAACAAAATGAGGTCCTGAAAATTAGATGCATCTCCAAGATTATTAAAAAATGTAGTATAACGTATGTTCTACTATTTTTCTCCCGAAACAGTTAGGGAAAGTTCGTTGACATATGCAGCATAAAATTTTGATGGACACACAATGAAAATATTTACCGTTACCTCCACTCTCAAAGGAGCGAAAACAAATAGAACAGGGGAAAATGTTTGGACTGGTTTTTTTATTTTATTTTTAAACTCGGGGCGATCGAGACAAGGGCTTTATAACTCTGACATCGTTTTTTACAATTTTTAACAGATTCACTTTGACAAAAAGGATTATATTTTCCAACATTTTTAATACGTAAACATTTTTGATTGAATTGCCAAAAATTTGCTTTGTTTGTTTTTTTAAGGTTTTTGTACTAATCCCATTGTAAAGTTGAAAAACTAGTTAATTACAATCGTGGTCGCATTTCTATTAAAATACCTACCTATAAATCCTATAAAGAAGTGTCTATACTTCTATTCAATTCAATTCAAAATATCTTTATTATCATAGATAGTCACTTTTGTTTTGTTTTGCACAAATGTTGACGTCAAATCGTTACTTACAGCTAAGTTTACGCCGCTTCCTAAGCGCAAGTGCAGAAGAAGCGGCAACAAACTGCACTGCACGTTTTCTCCAAAGACTACTAGGCAACTAACAAATTTAAAACTTAAAATTAGTTATATGGATGGACTGAGATTACATTGTTGGTTATGTCATAATTAAATTGAATTATAAAAATTACGAAATTTAAAATAATGTCAATTTGTAAATTTAGTATGTACCAGTGTACCTAAATTATGACGTGTCTAAGTATACAAACCTTTAAGAGGGACCCGCGCCAAGCTCAAGCCAGACTTTTTTGTCTTTAAGATAGTCATCGGTCCTATAATAAGCCTTCTCACAAAGTACTTTATTTACATAAGCTTTGAATTTTCTGTCTGGCATATCAAGGACCGATTCTGGCAATTTATTATAAAAAGGTATGTTTACGCAATGGCAACCCCACTGCAGTGGAGCCCCCTGACGGAAGGAAGAGTAGGAACCTCGCAACCATCCGCCCATCTTCATCACGTGACGGGCGGTTATTGACGGTCAACCAATAAGCTCGGTTTACCACGAATTTTGTACATATACCATTGGTCGAAATTGTTCCCACCACCTCTATCCCTGATACATGTAAAATTTAAAATCAAAAATATACTCGTCATCAAACTTCCCATCAGACAACTGCATTTTTATTTCTCTAAAAATCACCACCATTAACGGCAGATCTATAAATATAAAAAAGTATCTACACGCGCCGATACATCGCTTGGTCCTTCATCACCAAATAAGAAACCAGCACCTACGGATCTTCGCAGGGTGCCCAGTGAATTCCAGTGAGTGTGGTGAGTGTTGCTTATTACCCAGGGTCCGGTACAGCCGTGTGCCGCTGCAAGCACAAGCTGTCCTGACCAGCATACGATATTCGCACGTAAGTACCTCGTCTTCTCATAATCCGCCAAAATGCCGTTAACGTCCGATTCTGAAAATGTACCTAAATCTCGCGATAGGTCCCCTTATAGATATTCTTCTGACGATAAAACTGAGCAAATCATTCGTGATCTAATTAAAAAACGGGGTATCATAAAGGGAAGGCTTACCAAATTTTCAAATTACTTAGAATCCGTTAGTGTTACGACCTCAAACTCTCAATCGAAAATAGATTTAAAATTACGCATAAAAGGCGCAGATCGTTTGTTCTCCGAATTCGATAATATTCAAACTAAAATTGAAGAGAATATTTCCGACAGTTATATTGATGAGCAATTAGATCAACGTCAGCAGTTTGAGGATAGCTACTATAGTACACTAGCCCGAGCTGAATCTATTCTCAATGAGAGTGAGGTCCCTAGCGAGTCCAAATCATGCAATCACGGCACTTGTTCTAACAAACAGTCATCAGTAAAATTACCTACCATTTCGCTGAAGTCATATGATGGCTCGTCATTAGAAACTTGGTTGTCGTACAGGGACACATTTATTTCACTGGTACACAATTCCACTGAAATTAGCGACATCCAAAAGTTGCACTATTTAAAATCATCTTTAACGGGTAGTGCCGAATTAGTCATAAGCGGGATTAAACTTTCTTCTAGCAACTACGCGGTTGCATGGGAACTCTTATTAAATAGGTACGACAATACTAGGTTATTGGTGCACAGCCATGTCAAAGCACTGTTTTCTATACAAGCACTGACTAAAGAGTCACCTTCACTTTTGCGCAAACTCATTGACACCATCATCAATAACCTACGCTGTCTAAAAACCCTAGGTGAGCCTACAGAGTATTGGGATACGCTTCTTATATATATTGTAGTCACTAAGTTAGATAAAACCACTGAGCGGGAGTGGGAGTAGCATAAAGGTACGCTATTGTCTAACTCTGATGTCAAGGTCAAGTTGAAGGTAGATCAATTATTGCAATTTCTTAGGGACAGGGCTGATTTATTAGAAACGTTAGCACTTTCACATAGCAAGGATAATCAGAGTAATTCTGAACTTAAAAAATCAAATACACACACTAAATCTCATTTATCACAGTGTAACTTTTCCTCAAATAAGCCACAGTTTTCCGAGCGATTCTCACACAAAGCTTGTTTGATGTGCAAGGGTAAACATCCAATTTACTCGTGTACAAAATTTTTAAACTCAGATTTTCAATCCAAAATTAAATTTGTAAGCGATCACAAGTTGTGTGAGAATTGCTTGCGTTCCGGACATGTCGTTGATGATTGTAGGTTTGGTCCGTGTAGGCAATGCAACCTTAAGCACAACACACTTATTCATCCTAATACGCATAACACTTCCGTTTGCAATGCAAGTTCCCACGCGATCCATACCGACCGACTGCAGGCGGCCTCGGAAGATGCACCGCTTAGCCCCACTACGGCTCAATTACAAATCTATCATAAAAAACAAGTTGACAATCCGGTTAGCGATATCCATATGAACACTCACACTAGTACACAGTGCGGAAGTGTACCAGTCCTTTTGTCAACTGCACTAGTCGAGATCCGTGACAAATATAATAAATATCACACGGTATGCGCTTTACTCGACAGTGGTAGCCAAAGCTGTTTTATTACGCAATCACTTTGCGAACTTTTAGACATTCCATTATTACAGTCCACTAATGAAATACGAGGAGTAGGTAATTCAGTATCACAGTCGACGCAAACTTGTGATATTTGTATAAAATCAAGCCTAAGTACCTACACAATGCGCCTTAAGTGTTATGTTCTACCAGAAATTACTTCGACTTTGCCAGCTATACATGAACAAAGCGCGCAGTTTAGGATTCCTGACCATGTACAGTTAGCAAATTCAAATTTTTTAGGTCGTTAAAAAATTGATATTTTGATAGGTGCTGATAAGTTTTGGGACTTGTTAGTAGATGGCAAGATGCGCTTACCAAACGGTCCGTTCCTTCAAAATACCAAACTAGGCTGGATTATTTCGGGACCCATCCATCACAATACGCGCAAAAATGGGCAGGTTCAGTGTAATTTTTCTCAGTCTATCGACTTACAATTACGCAAGTTCTGGGAGCTCGAGGAGCTACCTAAGCCTCTTGATACGCTAACAGATGAAGAGCGGGCATGTGAGCACTTATTTGCTACCACTACCACGCGCAACAGTGAGGGCAGATTTATTGTTCGCATTCCTCTCAAAGAATCACCTGAGGTTTTGGGTGAATCACTTTCCCAGGCAGAACGTCGGTTCTTTTTGTTAGAAAATAGGTTATCACGCGCACCTAATAGTTACAAACAATTATATATTAATTTCATGCGAGAATATGTCGAGCTGGGTCACATGACTCAAGTTAGCAAACCAGCTAAAACTCACTATTTTACTCCTCACCATGGAGTGTTTCGCGAACATAGCACTACAACAAAACTTCGCGTTGTGTTCGACGCGAGTGCAAACACTAGTAGTTCCAAGTCGTTGAACGACCTTGAGATGGTAGGACCCCCTATACAGGGTGATTTGCTAGCCATACTGTTGCGCTTTAGGCAGTTTAGGTACACCGCTATTTCGGATTGTGAAAAAATGTATAGGCAGGTATTAGTTACACCTTCTCAGCGCGACCTCCAGCTCATCATCTGGCGTGAGGATCCATCTCATCCTCTCCAGTTTTATCGCTTGAACACTGTAACCTACGGTCAAGCTGCCTCAGCTTATCTTAGCGTAAGATGCTTAAAGCAGCTAGCAGCCGAGTGCTCTGACCTCAACGTGCAAAGGCTTGTCCGCGATGACCTTTACGTAGATGACCTTTTGACCTCTGATGATGACAAAATAGAATTACTAAAAAATTGTAAAGGCGCAGTTGCATTGTTGCGGTCGGGATGCTTTCTACTGCACAAATGGAAATTCAACTTTCCAATTGAGGCTGACTCATGTGACTTCTTAGACTCAGCCACTTTTAAAGACTTAAATTTAGGCGAACAAAGTCAATGTCGCACATTAGGTTTGGGTTTTTGTAACAATACTGACCAATTTAATTTCAATTCGCTTTTTCAAAATCAAAAGGATAATAAACCCATTACTAAGCGCTTAATTTTGTCAGTCGTTTCTCAAATTTTCGACCCGCTAGGTTTATTAAGTCCGTTTGTCATGATAGGTAAAGTGTTGTTACAGAGACTTTGGCTATTAAAATTGCAATGGGACGACCCTCTCCCAGCTGATGTCGTAAAGGCATGGAACCGGTTTCTCGACAGTCTGCCTTATCTATCCAATATAACCGTACCGCGTCATGCGTTTTAATGTAACTCGACAAAGATAGAATTACACATCTTTACAGACGCCTCACAAACTGCATATGGTGCATGTATATATGTGCGTACTATACGCGAAAGCCAGGTAGTCGTACGCCTTCTTATCTCTAATGGAAAGGTCTCCCCGATCTCCCCGGTCAGCATCCCGCGCTTAGAACTGACAGCAGCTTTACTAGGTGCTAGGCTTTATGATAAGGTTCGCGCTTCACTCACTCGTCCGATCGATGACGTAATGTTTTGGACAGATTCCACAATTGTTTTAGGCTGGCTGCGTATGTCGCCTTCTTTACTCAAAACTTTTGTACAAAATCGCGTTGCTGAGATACACGATCTGACGAGTGAATTTTCATGGCGTCACGTGAGCGGTAAGGAGAACCCAGCAGACCTAGTTTCGAGAGGTACTAGTCTAATAGACCTTTCTACATCAGACCTATGGTGGAGCGGTCCCAATTTTTTACGCGAAATAGATTTTATTAATAATTTAAATTGTTACTTAAATAATATTTCTTCGTCCGAGCTACCTGAGCTTAAATCAAACTCAATTAATTCATTGGTAGTCAAAAATAATGATAACGAAGCTGAGTCATTATTTCCATTTCATAGGTTTTCGCAATACAATCGCATGTTACGTTCTACAGCTTATTTACTTCGTTTTATTCATAATGCGCGCAACAAAACAGATAGGCTGTCGGGCGCGATCACTGTCGATGAGCTTAGGAATGCAGGTAGTACGCTCGCCCGGTTATCACAACAAGAATCGTTCAAAGATACCTACTATTTACTTAATCACGGAAGGGGTCTCAAACCAAAACACAAGCTCGCTAGTTTGAGTTTATTTATGGACAATAACCATGTAATACGCGTAGGTGGTAGAATAAGGAATTCTCCCGACTTTGACTATGGCAAAAAACATCCCGTACTATTGTGTAGTAAACACCATTTTACTATTTTGTTATTTAGACATGAGCACATTCAATCATTGCACTCAGGCCCACAGGCACTCCTTTATCTTATACGCGAAAACTGGTGGCCTGTGTCGGGCAGAAACTTGGCTCGTAAAGTGTCTCATCAATGCGTTACCTGTACGCGCCTTAGAGGAAAAACGCTAAACCCATTTATGGGCGATCTTCCTAAGGAACGTTTAGTTACGTCTAGTTTTCCCTTTTTTCGAGTCGGGTGCGATTTTGCTGGTCCTGTTTTTATTCTAAACCGTAAAGGCAGAGGTGCTCAGTTAGTCAAGAGTTACATTTGTCTGTTCATTTGTTTTGCTACGCGCGCAATCCATTTGGAACTGGTTAGTGATCTCACTACTGACGCTTATCTACTCGCTCTTAAGCGCTTTATATCGCGAAGGGGTAAGCCGTCTGAAATATTTTCGGACAACGGTCGTAACTTTGTAGGTCTACGTAATGATTTTGCTCAGTTTCTTGCACAATTTAGTTCAGATATTATTGAATACGCTCATAGCCAGTCCATAAAATTTTCATTTATTGTACCTCAAAGTCCGCATTTTGGAGGATTGTGGGAGGCTGGGGTGAAATCGTGCAAATATCATTTGCGACGTGTGATAGGCAATGCTCATCTCACTTTCGAGGAATTTACCACGGTACTCAGCCAGATCGAAGCAGTACTCAATTCCCGTCCGCTGATACCGCTATCCACGGACCCAGATGACCTGCAGCCACTCAGCCCAGGACATTTCCTCATCGGTCGTCCTCTCACCACTCCTGTTTATGCGGAGGACATCAAGGATGCTCCAGTACATCGCCTCAATCGCTACCAAAGGGTGGAGCAGTGTCGGCAGCAGTTCTGGTCACGTTGGTCAAAGGAGTATATCTCGGAGCTACAGACACGCATAAAATGGAGGGATAATACAGCCGAGCTTCACCCAGATACTCTCGTCGTCGTGAAGGACAACAATCTTCCTCCTCTCAAATGGCAACTGGGTCGAGTCATCAAAAGCATACCCGGAAAAGATGGCATTTCACGAGTTGCTGACATCCAGACGTCCTTGGGTATCATCAGACGCCCCTATGTAAAGATTTGTCCTCTCCTGGAGAATGAAGACGTAGATAAATCTTTTTAAAGCTGATGCTTTCAAGGCCGCGGGCATGTTTACGCAATGGCAACCCCACTGCAGTGGAGCCCCCTGACGGAAGGAAGAGTAGGAACCTCGCAACCATCCGCCCATCTTCATCACGTGACGGGCGGTTATTGACGGTCAACCAATAAGCTCGGTTTACCACGAATTTTGTACATATACCATTGGTCGAAATTGTTCCCACCACCTCTATCCCTGATACATGTAAAATTTAAAATCAAAAATATACTCGTCATCAAACTTCCGATCAGACAACTGCATTTTTATTTCTCTAAAAATCACCACCATTAACGGCAGATCTATAAATATAAAAAAGTATCTACACGCGCCGATACAGGTATACACTTCCCCATAAAAGACTTACTGACTGTATTCAGCCTGTAATACGGGCTAACTAAGTCATTCTTATTACTTAATTTTCTATCTGTAAAATCACTTACTTTATTGAACATGGAAATATTTTTCCTTACATACATTATATTTTCAAATATGAATTGTGATGCAAAAGTAAGTATACCTATTTCCTTGAATAATTCTCTCAGTGACTCTCTCGATCCTAAACCGTAAATGGCACGAATTGCTCTTTTTTGTAAAAGAAAAATAGTCTGAATGTCGGCTGCACTCCCCCATAGAAGTATCCCGTAAGACATTAGACTGTGAAAGTAACTAAAGTACACTTGTCTAGCAGTTGCTACATCTGTCAATTGTCTTATTCGCCTAACAGCGTAAGCCACAGAGCTAAGCCTATTAGAAAGTTTAGTTATATGAGCGCCCCATTGAAGTTTCGTATTAATTGTGATTCCTAAAAAGGTAGTACTTTTAACCAGATCGAGTTTCTGACCATTAATTAGTATGTCAACGCAGGCTTGATTTACATTAGGAAGAAAGAATCTAATGCATTGGGTCTTGTTCGCATTTAACATGAGGTTATTGGCTGAAAACCAATCAGAAATTGAAAATAAGGTGCTGTTCACCGCGCTAGCATCTTTGTTATGACGATCTATTATATTTTAAAACTGTCTTTCACTCTAAGTAGTTTTTGTCAACGACTTCACACCTGCGACTCCCTTGGCTACTTTTATCGTATCTGAGGGTCGTGACCATCTTGAGCAGATCTCACTATGGTTTGCCACAATGCACGGTCTTGCGCCAGGTGTATGGCCCGTTGAGTATTTGAGCGCGCCACCCTAAGAACGATATCAGTCCATCTTGTCGGCGGTTTCCCTTGACCTCTGCGCCCTGGGACATGGCCCAACAGTATGGTCTTTTCAAGACTGTCAGGTGCTCGTCGCGCTATGTGGCCGAAGAAATTAAGGAGTCATCGGGTCCGGTAAACCGGATTAAAATTTAAAAAATAAATTAAAATTAACTATCTGGTCCGGATAGGCCGTATACTGGATAGTGACCGGATATCCGTTGAAGCTCTAATGTATTTAATGAAGAGGATTAGAGGACCTAAACAAGAGTTTTATTTTGCGTAAAAGCAAGCCACGCGCACTGGCGACTGGCGCGCTTGGCTTGCTCGGTACTTTTCTATACTGTTGTTTTAGTCGCCAGTCGCCTCGGTAGTTCGCGCCGCGCGTATTTTCGCCACGGCGAATGTCCCGTGGCCAGGCCGCAAAAGATTCACTACATTGCAACAATAAAAGTATGTATGATATTCTTCAGGATATAGGTACCTATGCTACCAAAATAGTGACCTACATACTGTCATGTTTTAAAGTATTATTAGTGCATACAGTTAAAAGCTTTCAATGTACCGTTCAGACAATTTGCAGTGGCTATAAAGAGAGTGCCCCAATTCTGTTGACCACAACCACCACAGTTTGCAACTCAGTGAATAGGTTTGCCTAATGCATACTTTTCTTACTGCCTAACTAGCCTGGCCCGGCTTTGTACCGTCAATTTATTATTTATAAAACATAATATTCTTACAATTATTTATATAAATGATGTATAAAAGCTTGTAATATAAATTGCACTGGATATTTACTTTTTTTTAAGAATAAGCATTGCCATCCAGCGTGGCAATGCTGCCAGCGTTTTGAGCACTCTACCGCAGGGCAATGATCTGCGCGATGTTTTTTATTTGTAAGTTTTTAATTTTATTTTTATTTTTTAATTAGTTATTTAAGTTGTACATAGTATTTCTTTTTATAGTTTTTAAGTTATTTTTTATTAGGATAATTTATCTTTATTTATATAGTTTAGCAATTAGTTTTAATTTAGTTACATTAATTTAATTTTATATTTTAAAACTGTGTATTAATTTGTAAAAGTAAATAAACTTGCATACTTCTTTTTTTGAGATTAAGTACATTTTTAACACAAAAAGTATTTATAAAAATACTTTTTACAACCAAACTCATTCCGGTTTAGGGATTTTTTTACAAAAATTGTCTTTCTTTACTTCAAACCCCTGAAACGTACCCTGGACGTAAAGTCGTAAAACGTGCGTAAATTTTTGCATAAATCCAAGGCTGTCTATAAATAATTTAGCAGGCAAAATGGGTTCTTACGTAGCTTTTTATATTTATAACCGCCTTACCTCAGCCACATCAAGTTATGATGTTTTGTTCATACTCATCAATAAATTATATAAAACAAAGTCGCCAGTTTCCGCCATCTGTTCCTTTGTTTTTAAGGTTCCGTACCCAAAGGATGCAAACGGGACCCTATTACTGAGACTCCGCTGTCTGTCCGTCTGTCACAGGGCTCTATCTCTTGAACCGTAATAGCTAGACACTTGAAATTTTCACCAATTATGTATTACTGTAGCCGCTATAACAACAAATACTAAAAATAAAAAAAAAGTTAAAGATTAAAGGGGGTCGTCATACAAAAAACGTGTTTATTCAGCCTTTTTAACCAGATCTTTATAATGGAATTAACTAGAAAATTGTAATTTTTACAGATGATGTATTATTATGGCCGCTATAACAACAAATACTTAAAATAAGATAAAGTTAAAAATTAAAGGGGGTCGTCATACAAAAATCGTGTTTTTTCAGCGTTTTAAAACATTGTATGGAGGTACGGAACCCTTCATGTACGAGTTCGACTGGCACTTGCCCGTTTATTTATAAATACGCTTAGCTCTTTTAAATTACGCAACGGCTTTTAATGCAGTTTTCATCAATATATAGCGGGGAGGTGTATACAGGGTGATTTGAAACCTCGTAGTTCTACTATCTCGCCCGCTAGCCATACAAAGGATGCTGGGAACATTGGCTGACGATATATCCACAAAAAATCAGAGTTAAAGACTCGTTGGTGATGAGTTGCTTACGGCAGGACGGCTCCACAGCCTCGAACATCGCCGACTGGTAGCAAGTCTGTGTGTCTTCTACAGGTTGCACTTCGGGGAGTGTGCGCAGGAATTACATAATTTAATTCCCCCTGCACCATTCCACCATCGGACAACACGACGTGGACAGGGATTCCACCCATTTGTGGTCGATATTCCTCCTCATCGTACCTCTCGATTCGCCTCCTCCTTCATTGTGCGAACCGCTAAGGTGTGGAATTCCCTCCCTGCGTCGATGTTTCCCCATACATATAATTTAGGGATATTCAAGGCAAGAGTGAACAGGCATTTTTTGAGTCTGCGTGATACACCTTAGACCTCATCTTAGCTTCCCATCAGGCTAGATAGAGGTCAAACGCACTCAAATTTCTAATAAAAAAAATAAAAAAAGTTAGCAGTTGTTTGTTCGTAGAAAATCAACACTTTATTTTAGGTATATCTTTCCAAAATTAAGCGGTATCACTAGGAAACTACTTTTCGAACAAGTAGCTCCATCTAGCTAATTAATATTTAAACTAAAAATCGAAGTACCCTTCAAATTATAAAGGTTGTCATAGTCTTCTTGTATTTTTGGCTATGATTACGAAAACTAACAGCTGGGCGTAAAAAGATCGTATTTTATTTCATCGAAGTTAAAAGGTTTCAACCTTAAAACAGGAGATTTTTTTGTAGCGTATAACCCGAAATAACGCCCAACTCCATATTTTTTCATCAGTCAATTGAAAAATTCATACACATGCAAAATTAATGAATCAATCATTTTCCGATATCATTGTAATGACAGGTGTGATGAATGGAGTTGCGGGCAGTTGATGACGTTTTAACGAAAAAATAATGCGCAAACTGGGATAAAGACTTTTAAACACTCAAATTTAATTCATTCCTAAAATATGAAATTGTACGCCACAAATTAATACTTATTTTTTATTATTACCTGCATTTTTAATTTAAATAAAACCGGCCAAGTGCGAGTTAAACTAGCATGGAGAGGGCTCTGTACAATTGATTGAATTATTATAGGTTTTCCTGTAATCTACAAACAATGAACTATATTTTCTATTTTTAAAAAAAAATTAAGCTCAGTAGTTTCGGAGATCAGGGGGGAGCCTCGAAAGGTCAATTTAAAAAAAAAAAACGTCTTCTTTCATGAATAAAATCAAAACTATTTATTTTAGAATTTTAACAAAAATATATTTGAAATTCACATAACGAGCCCTTTCATTTGATATATGACACAGTAAGGTTTGCAAAACGTTTTTTTTTTCATTTTCCTAATTTTTCCCCCAAAATTGACCCTTATTTTAATAAAAATATTTATTTACTTTGCACATGTGTGTTTGGGTCATAGAATTACACCATCCTACCAAATTTCACTTAAGATGGCAGTCTTCGACCGTGGGAATTTTTGATTGAACACCCGAATCTGTATTTTCTATCTACACATACGCATTGTGCTGTATTGTACATGCACCCTGGAGACGAATTTAGACAAATTCAGAAGCGCAGCGAGCGGTCTGCCTTATCAGTGTTTTCGTCCCCATATTTATTTGAGAATTTCGGAGAACTTTAAATTTTTCTATCTTTTTACAAAAGACAAATTATTTTTATTTATTTATTTTAAGTGTTTGAGCACGAATCAATCTTCATATATATGTATTTTTTATTTTTTAACTCAGTCGTATGCACAAGAAATCCGACGACGTATTTGTTTATATTTTCTTCAAAGTTTAACCTTTTTAACTAAGTTTTTGAATGAATTAAAACAAATAATTATTAAATCTTATTCACTTTTTAGGATTTTCCTTTGTCTTTATTTCTCTGTTATTTATACACAACTTCATGTTTTAAATTCCGTGTAAACAACAATGACATGAACGTCGCGCACCGCAAAAAATCTAAACACGTCTCAGGTTATTTGGAATTAAACAAACTATTACAATGAAAATCAATAAATATTCTCATTCACTTTTTTTGTACTTAAATAAAATTCAATTTAACATATCTTAACATATTGTTACTAAGATAGTTTGGCTCCAATGAGTTCCGAAAAAGCAGTCAAAATCACTAAATATAAGGACCGGGCCCTTAATTCAGTCCAGTAGATTCGGAGCAAATTGGCTGTGACAGACGGACGGACAGTCGCACGAGTGATCCTATAATGGTTCCGTTTTTTCATTTTTTGTACGGAACCCTAAAAAACTTAAAAATATTACATTTATAAAAAAAAGACAAAACAAATTTAAAAAAAATTATAAATGCATGTAAATTCCTGTTTTCTATATTTTTTTGCACACAACTATAGCTCTCGATCTATCGCAGGTTGACTGGAAGAGAACCCTATGTGGGATAAGTCCGCCTCTGTTATATTTGTTCTATCGTATTATGTCATCTTACTTTAGTACAATAACGTTATTACAAACAAACAAACAAATAGTTTAATAATATACAGGCCTTAATCACAGTAATAAACAAGGGTATTACAGGGGTCAGTCGTAAAATGTAAGGTAGGGTTATCCTCAAATAACGCCAGTAATTGACCTGGTTCAGTGCCGGCCTATGTTAACAGTCCGAATGTACCTAATTATTATGTAAAATATTAAATAATTGAAAAGACGGTCGCTTGCCAATTATAAATTTAGAAAAAGAGCGAATGTTAGACTGAAGTTTTGTGTTTTCTAAATTCTTCCTCTTTTCTTCTTTAATTATTTAATAGCTCACTAGCTCGGTCAATAATCTTGGAATTTATTAAGAAAAAACAATAGGATAAATGTTTATTCCAGTACACTGTATAAAATAAAAAAATACATCTTTTCATTCTACGTGATCGAGTATAACGGATATTGTGAAAAGTACTAAGGTGAAGATATAGGCAAATGACCTTGAAGTGTGAAATAAATTGTTAACTCGTAAATATGGTGATAATTTCCATATTGCTCTTCGTCATGCACTAGATAGCCCTTTAAATTATTTTATGAACTGCCGTTGAAACTATTATTGGTGATCCGTCTAGCTTTAAAACTTGCCGTGGCCACTTTTGGCGGAGGCAAGTTTTAAAGCTAGACGGACTAATGTTAATACTTTCAACGGTAGTTCATAAAATAATTTAAAGGGCTATCTAGTGCATGACGAAGAGCAATATGGAAATTATCTCCATATTTACGAGTTAACAATTTATTTCAAATGAGGGCGCCACTTCAAGGCCATTTGCCTATACCTTCACCCTAAGTCCAATTAGGTATTATATCTTAATTAAAGTTGATCAGAATTATATGGTACAAATTTTTATACCTACCTCTGTTCATTCTTTAATTTATATTTGAAATCTTTTATCTTTATATTAACAAATTCAATGTATATTGTAATAAATAAGTCTGACAAATCTCCTGGTTTGTAATTATTTGTGTAGTTTGGAGTAAACAAGTTTACCGGAAGTGCGTAGGTATTGTTTTATTTTTCAGATTATATACTTAAAATAGTTATTATTTCTCTCCTATGACATATTTAACAAATATGTATAAAATTGGCAATTTACGAGTACTATCAATTTTTACAGCAATATTGGCAGTTTGCATCTACACGCTTAGATACATTCATTTAATGAGTTTTCTAGATCAATCTATCCAGTAGGTATTGCCCATATTTAGGCAATGTTCCCCAAAATTTCCACTTCAGGAAATTTGGCAATATCCCGCTCAGGGCAATATTGCCGGCAACGGCACATCTTTCGTAACACGTAGAATAAACGGGCAAGTGCGAGTCGGACTCGTACATTAAGGGTTCCGTACCACCGCACAATGTTTTAAAACGCTAAAGAAACCCGTTTCTTGTATGACGACCCCCTTTAATTTGTAACTTTATTTTATTTTTAGTATTTGTTGTTATTGTGGTCATAGTGATATATAATTGGTAAAAATTTCAAGTATCTAGTTAAAGCCATTTTATAATGGCACTAGCTTTTGCCCGGCTTCGCCCGCGTAGATTCGGGGTATGAAAAATAGATGTTGGCCGATTCTCAGACCTACTCAATATGCTCACAAAATTTCATGAGAATCGGAGGAATACGGGAACGAACATTGTGACACGAGAATTTTATATAAAAGATATATAATCTTTATAGATCAAGTTAAAAACGCTGAAAAAAACACGTTTCTAGCTATTACGGTACAAGAGATAGAGCCCTGTGACAGACGGACAGACAGACAGATGGACAGACGGACGGACAGCAGAGTCTCAGTAATAGGGTCCCGTTTGCACCCTTTGGGTACGGAACTCTAAAAATCACCCCAGAAGATAAGAGGTGACCATGGGATAGCCACGGGAATTAGGAAGAAGTTTTATTTTTAGAATCTTATCCGGAAACCACACGACAATTTTAAATAAGTGGGTAATATTAACCAGGTTTACCCAACATACTTAATGCGTACTTTTCTATTTCTTTGAATCTACTCAGAAAGATAAACTTCACTATTTATTTACATTGGGGATACACATAGAAGGTAAATAATACAGGAAATGTATTAGGGTACATCATTTTGAGGAAGTCTATGGATATTTACTGTCCTATTTCATTGGATATATGCTTTGTAAAACAATCGCCAATTGTAAATTACGAGTATTCTAAGTACAACTAATAAAAATACATTGTAAATTGATTTTGATGATTATTTTTTCACTTATTTAAAATCCTACTACTAAGTTGATCCCAAATTATTTTTGGTAACGAAATGATGAAGAACTTTGGAGATATGAAAGAAACTCCTCAAAGTGAAGCCTGTTGTTTATTTTTATAAAAAAAAATAATTATCTGGTTGGTGTTTTGGAAACCCCTGCATTGGTCTTATAGGCAAAGATGACGAAAAAGTCGCCACCCTTTAAAAATGTGTCGACCATGTATTTTCAACATATCCAAGTCTTATCTATATGTTAAAATCAAAGGCAGAGTAGACAGGGCCTTTGATCATATGTACCCCAAAGGCCACGTTCGGTGTGATGGTGGCGATAAGATGGTAAAGGGAATAAGGATAGTTGGGTCGCTAGCCGCAATGCCTACTTACGTATTTCCACAGATTTTTGCTTTTATTATGACCGAATGGACAAAACCTAGTAAGTTTTTGAATCGGCTTTGGGAAAAAGAAGCAACTTTTATGTAAATTTTACGTTTTCTCCTTTCTTTTAGACCAGCCTTGATAGTATCAATGTTTAGGTATATAGTCCTATAACGCAAAGTTAAACCTACTATAATTATTTTTTGAAATAAAAGCAACCGACTTCATTTTTTTGAAGGAAATTCTTTCGTATTAATATCTCCAAAGTTTTTCATCATGTCTTCACCAAATGAATATGGACCAACTTGGTAAAAAGGCTTTCAAATAATAAAGAATCATCAAAATCAGTTCGCAATTGGAGAAGATATCGCGTATCAAATATACCAAAACATACGGGTTGAATTGACTTCTTTTTCGAAGTCGGTTAAAAATGTAAACGCCTGGTTTTAATTTAATATACTTAATTAATTGAAACATTTAGTTAAACAGTGCGGATTGCTTGATGAGATTAAACTAATTTGCTCAATTTACAAGTTAATTTTATTGCCCATCGATTGTGGCCAGTATTTTGGATGATTATAAATTGATTAATACACTGCTCGGTTAGTAACGAATTTCGATTCAGATTACGATGAAAAGAATATTAATTAAAAAAGGCAATCAAAAATATTTTTTTTTAAAATTCGTTGATATAGTCTTTTGAATAAAAAAAACATCGTTTATTCAGTATTTATTTGGGCATAGTATTCCTCCTTTTTTTAAATATACGGCAGCGAAAAGAGTTATGGTAAGTTTAATTAAATAGTAAGGGAGATACCCTTACTATTTATATTTGTATTGTCTAGCTTTGCTTTACATTGCAAATCATTACCATGGCTGCAGTGGTGTGGAGATACCACACCATTATATATTGTTTTTTTTTCATGAAAATGATCTTTATTTATTTCTCCATATCTATTTATCAGTATTTTTTTTAATATTCGTTTCAAAAATTCAGATTATTAGTAGTAGAGAAAAAAAGGGATCAAGTTAACCCTAAGCGGTCATGGCGTCCTCTCCAGAAGTCTTGATTTGTGTGTCGTCAGAAGTTATAGTAGTAACACAATTGACATAGTTGTGAGTAAATGTCAACTCTTGCCAGCTTGACTGAACTGGTTCCCTTTGGAGCGACTGACCCCCTAGCGAGATGCCAAAACATTTGTAGTTATATCAAACGTGTGAAAAAACTTTGCAAGCGCGATTCAGGATTTTTGTGCTTATCATAAGATTTTGTACAGTATTTTTAGAATTTTTGTTATTGTCGCATTGTACATAAGAAATTATGATGTGTGCCTAAGATAATATAATTATTACTAACGTAATGTTCACACAATGAGACCGACAAGAGCCTGGGTCTTAAATTGAGAATGAAATGTGTTTATTTCCTAATATTTCTTTTCCCCATGAAAGGATCTGTAAAAAAAATTTTTTAACTAAGATTTGTTTTTTAAAACAAATCTTTCAACTTAGGTTATTAGAAGGTAAGGAGAAAAAAAGGGGTCGAGTTAACCCTAATCGGTCATGGTGTCCACTCCAGAGGTGTTGTTTTGTGTCTCTTCAGCCGTTTTGTAGTAGTAACACAATAAAGCTCGAAGTTATGAGTGATTGTCAACTCTGGCCAGCTTGACTATACTGGTTCCCCTTGGAGCGACTGACCCCCGAGTACGAAGTCAAGTCATTTGTATATTATATCAAACGAGCGAAAAAACTTTGCAAGCGCGTTTCAGGATTTTTGGACTGATGTCCTTTTAAACACTTTTTTTTTGTCAGAAAATCGTGAGTTATGCATTTGTTTCTACATTATACTTAATTTACTGTTTCTGTTACCGTACAGCGTCGTACCGTACTGTACCAACACTACTCGTCGTGGCATGCAGTGTTTATCATGACAAGTCATGGCTAGTGAGTCCACACAAGCTAAATATAATATAGCTTTATGAAATAAATCACCTAAGTACCAAAAAACATATTTTAATTGTTTAGTTTAAAGTTTTTAGGGTTCCGTACAAAAAATGAAAAAATGGAACCCTTATAGGATCACTCGTGCGTCTGTCTGTCCATCCGTCTGTCACAGCCAATTTGCTCCGAATCTACAGATCGAATCAGGTGAAATTTGGTAGGATTGTGTAATCCTATGACCAAAACACATATGTGCAAAGTAAATAAATATTTTTTTAAATAAGGGTCATTTTCGAGGGATAAATTAGGAAATTAAAAAAAAAAATGTTGCATACCTTACTGTGTCATATATCAAATGAAAGGGCTCGTTATGAGAATCTCAAATATATTTTTTTTAATATTATAAAATAAATAGTTTTGATTTTAATAATGAAAGAAGACCAAAATTGACCATTCCCTCACCCCTGATCTCCGAAATTACTGAGCCTAAAATTTTGAAAAAAATACAAAGTATAGTTCATTGCTTGTAGATTACAAGAAAACCTATCAGAATTCAATCAATCAATCTCTCCACGCGAGTTTAACTCGCACTTGGCCCGTTTTATTATATAATATTCCTGTAAATTCTAAAAAAATAATAAGAAGTAAGAATAATAACCAGGGCAAAAAAAAATTGTAACGGAGAAAAAGCGAAATGCGAATTAATTTCTATCTAGGTTTGAAATTCAATTAAGGTGAAGATATAGGCAAATGGCCTTGAAGTGTGAAATAAATTGTTAACTCGTCGTCATGCACTAGATAGCCCTTTACATTATTTTATGAACTGCCGTTGAAACTCTTATTGGTGATCCGTCTAGCTTTAAAACTTGCCGTGGCCACTTTTGGCGGAGGCAAGTTTTAAAGCTAGACGGACTAATGTAAATACTTTCAACGGTGGTTCATAAAATAATTTAAAGGGCTATCTAGTGCATGACGAAGAGCATTATGGAAAGTATCTCCATATTTACGAGTAAACAATTTATTTCAAATGAGGGCGCCACTTCAAGGTCATTTGCCTATATCTTCACCTTAAGCGAAATAACTTTCGGGATTCAGAAAAAATAATGTCCGGAGGATTCGAAACCTATCTTCATTATATTGTGGTGCCATCTTTTAATCCTTATTGGTATGAGCATTGATATATTTGATACAAAAGAATTAATGAGTTTTAAGGAGAAAAGATGCAATTCTGAGGATGCAATTATAATCTAAATGATGTTAAAGGTATTTTGAAACATTTAAAGTGTGGTTTTACAGTCATAGCATTAATTGTCAGGTAACTTAGCTAAAGATATGCAGTTTAAAATAACTACCTTACCTACCTACTTAAAAATTTTGAAATATGTATTATTATAATACATATTTAAAATGTAATACTATTATACAGGGTCTAAAAAAATATACTGAAACTATTTTAAGGGTGGATTCAGTCCATGATACTGAACAACTTTCCCCAAGGAACACAGGTCGAAATATGAAAAATAATTTTTGGCTTTCCCTACAAACTCGGATCGGCTGATCGGTCAACTTGACGTTATATTTCCAAAAAGAAAAGCGAACTTTCACTCAACGCTCAATAACGTATCTTTACACAATGGATATAAGGAACAAACATTATAGGTACAATTATATAAGCAAACCCACATTTGACTGCCTCCGTGGTCCAGTGGTCAAGGCGTTTGCCTTGTGATCCGGAAGTCGTGGGTTTAAATCCCACTGGGAAGCATACTTTGTTTCCAGTCTGGTAAGGATATTGCAGGCTTGAATCACGGCTTGATTCCGTGTTTCGGAAGGCACGTAAAGCTGTTGGTCCCAAACGCCATCTAGTGTTTGTACCTATCCTGGAATTGATTCTGGTCTACCCTTTGGTTAGGTAGGTTAGGTAGCGGACCCAATTTTTGGCTCGACAGAAAAAAATCAAAAACATACCTCTAAATTTGCCTAAATTTATCTTTAAAAAAGATATAAAATAATACCAAAAAATTCATAATCTAAATTACTAGTCAATTTCGCTACACAAAATATTATATATATAATAAAAGAGTTAAAATAAAAACACAGTGAAATATTCGTCGAGAGCGAACAAAGGCCCGGACCCGTGCTCAAAGATATTTCGCTGTGTTAAACTACGTACGTAGATAAGTAACTAAAAAATAATTAACTAGATAAAATTAATGACATTAAATCACAAACTACACCCACAGTGTCCGTATTGAGTAACGCAACCTTATTCTGTCCGTAGTGTGACGGTAGTTGGAGAAAACATAACATGACAGTGGACGAAGATCACACTGGGCAGGAGGAGGCCTTACAATACTGTTTTAGTCAGGCACGTTCTCGTCAGTTTTGGTTGGTCATGCAATTGTGATGTCAGATGTGTGTAATATGTCGACAGTCTGATATTTAACTGCTCGTCGCGTTTATACAACATGTAATGGACATATGCGTAATAAATCGAAAGAATACCTACTATACTAGATCAATTTAGTATTACTAAATTATCGTGGTTCCATTTATAATGCATATATCCCTTGCACGTTGTATCAAACAAAGTCGAGTTAGTTGTACCATTTATAACTCAAGACCGGCTGGACTGATTTTTATTTATTTACAGGACATTTTACCTGAAGCTGCAAGGACGACGGCTGATATTATATCAAAAATGGATAAGCTATTTGATGCTGTTAATAGCAGCATGCCAAACCAGATCAGGGTTAAACCCTTTTTTTTTCAAATTTGCAAGAAACCGGGCTAAATTTCGGTTTATTTAAAGATGTAAAGGTCTTTTTAAAAAATGAGATTCGTTGCCGTTCGGCATGCATCACCATTGCAACAGGGATTAATATCTACCATAAATAGTTTTGAGATACTGTGGAGAAATTTAAAATAACTTCATAAAAATATAAAAGTCTCTCAACGCGCAGATTAAAATAAGATAAAAAGCGCAAAATGGTAACCGCTCGCAGAATGGTAAAAGAGCAAAATGGTAAAGGAGCAAAATGGTAATAGCGCAAAATGACAAACCAGCAAAATGGTAAAAGCGCACAATGGTAAAAGCGCACAATAGTAAAAGAGCAAAATGGTAAGAGCGCAGAATGGTAAAGATTTCAGTGCTAAAGGTATATGAGCTGCCAGGCCTATATTAACATCATATTGGTGAAATGTGACTCCCATTTTTGCCAAAAGTGGCCTATTTTCGCAAAAATGCAAACTTACCACTTTGCTCTTTTACCATTGTGCGCTTTTACCATTTTTCTGCTTTGTCATTTTGCGCTATTACCATTTTGGTCCTTTTACCATTTTGCGAGCGGTTACCATTTTGTGCTTTTGACATTAGGCGCCTAAACGACAGCAACATTTAGGCGCATAATGTCAAAAGCGCAAAATGGTAACCGCTCGCAAACAGACCGTCTAGAAAATTTGTTTGGGTGTTTGTGGGCTAATTGTGGTTCCAACGTTAACCCAACGACCCAACAGTTCGTTGCAGCATTTAAGGCGAAACGGAAATAGGTATCATTTAAAATTTTAAGCTAGCAAAACCTAGAGAACCCTTCAAACTATTTTATGAACCACTGTTTACAGTTTAAAGTGAGAACGAAGAAGCTTCGGTTTGCATTTTTGCCAAAAGTGGCCGTTTTTCGCAAAAATGCAAACTAAAGCTTAATGTTCTCACTTTAAACTGTAAACAGTGGTTCATAAAATAGTTTGAAGGGTTATCAAAGGTTTGCTAGCTTAAAATTTTAAATGATATCTGCGTTTCCTTACAAATAATTTATTTCAAATGGGGGCAGTACTGGACTCCGTGTATTGTCTTAAAACTGCTATCATGTCAAATTTATCAAACATAAATACAGGAAACTGTGAAAATGATAACAATAATAAATAATTTTAAAAACTTATTAGTAAAAAGGTGGACAGTTATGATTTTTAAAGTGAAGAAAACAAAGAAACACTTGTCTCACTCATGCTTTCGACATCGGAAAAAGCTTTTGATGAAAGTACGAGTAGATGAAAGTACAGTGGTGAAATGGAAGCTTGTGCTTATGTTTGTAGTTTTCTATTAAAAACAAAAAATATATATTCTAAAGATTGTAAAAAAAATATTTTATTCTGACGTACATGAAAATATTCACAAATTTGTAGCGTATAAAAAGTATACAAGATATAAAAATAGCCTTAACTACGCATCTAGAATCAACTTTTAAAAATGCCTACACACTCCACTGAATTTTATGCTAAATCATTCACAGTCAAGGCAGTTTGACTCTGGAATGCACTACCACCCTACCACCGTCCATCCGGCGTGCTGAAACGCTAGCTAGCTTTAAATCTCAAGTAAAGTCACACTTTCTATCACTATTATAATATGAATTTCTTTATTTCCTCACTTATCTTGTTCGGATTATATTTTTGCGTACATATTGATATAGGTATGTATGTATGTATATGTATATATTTTATATTTGTTTGTATGTATTGTATGTATCTTTATTTATTATACTTTTTTCTTCTTGTATATAACTTCGCGCCTCACCTGTTTTCGTTAAACATCTCCAAGTTCCTCGGTTGCCTGGAAGAGATTGCAGTTGCGCTAATGCCACCTTTTGACATCTGCATGTTTTGGTGCAATTATTTTCCATAATTAAGACTCTGATAGTACTTAGAGCGATCTTAAATATCAATATTAACGAAATACCTACTCACTTTGAAATAAAAACACAGCAAAGTTCAGGACTAACTCTATACATAATATGATTCGAAAACACAATTGCATAAAATTTTCTCCCTAAAAAAATCGCAAAGTTGCCTCTAAATCACCCCAGAATTTCACTAAAATGGAAAGTATTCAAGAAATACAATAAATTAGCCCTTGTAACTATGGATTATAATTGTATTAAACTTATGTTTAATACAATATAATACCAAAAACATATTCTTATGCAGGCAGGCAGGGATCATAATTATGTCTGATTTTTAAATAACTCTTAAATATTCTTTGTAAAACGAAAAAAACCTCAAACACCAGAAATGCGTAAACCAGCCTCATTGACCCGCCGTGATCGTCTCACCCCGCATGGCTCGCTGTCTCGCTACATCAGGCGCCGTCTTAATTGCCAGCCCTGCCCAACCTGTATTATACGCTGTCCTAACAATTTGTTTAAAAAGCTATTTGTACATGTAAAGTTTTAATGAAAATGCTCACAAAATTACGTTAAAAGGGTATCACATTAACCAAACAAGTTTGCCATTTACTCGTCACATCTGTTTATTTTCCAATCAAAGTATCTACAAGTTACAATTTCATTTAATTAGTCTCAAATTCAAAAACAAATTAAAGACACTGACTCATTCAATTCTAAACTTTATTGGAACTAGTTACAATTCAATTCAGCGTGAATATAGTTTCAATCTGACATGAGCACCACTTAGTGCTTTGAGACCGCAGATTCGAGATAAAAAGAGATGTTCATTTCTATTTCTATTTTCCTTTGCAGATATTTCTTGTAGGTACCTACATAACATGAGATGTTTTGTATTTTGCATTTGCTTTCTAATGCTGTTATACATATATTTTATTCAGCTATTTTCACAGCTACGGCATTGTTAAACTATGGAAGTTTGTTGCTTTTTAAATAGTTAATAATTTAGAATTCGACGGACGAAACAGGAGGTTCTTTTTTAAACTAGAATCTCATTACCTAATTCATCTTTGAGCGTATTCCCTGTTGCGTCAACGGTGATGCGTCAGAGCCCGGGGCCCGCTACCTAATCCAAGGCGATTTAACGAGGTTACTGGTTTTAACACGAAACAACTGCCGTCTCACCTCCACAACCCAAAGGGTAGAGCAAAACCAATCTTAGGATAGATTAAAACAAACGCTAAAAGCCTTCGGGACCCACAGCTTTACGTGCCTTCAAGCACGGAATCATGTCTTCTTTTCTGATAATCAGGTGGTGCAAGCCTGCAATATCCTAACCAGACTGGAAAAAACTTTTCACAAAGTATGCTTCCCAGTGGGATTTGAACCCAAGACCTCTTTATCACAAGGCTGCCTTGACCACTAGACCATATAGTCAGTCAATCTTATAAATAAAGTAATTACCTATGACAAAGACAAATATATCATTTTATTTTTGATGATTCAACATGGCACCATAGCTAACTAAAACTAATAGTTTTTTGAGTACTTACTTGAGAGGACTTAAAATTCAATGAATTAAAATTATTACAAGCAAAACAAAACTACTTACCTAAAATACGTTAAAACAAAAGCATCGCCTATTTACAGTAATCTATGTTTGTAACAAACACTAAGTTAGGACTTCGAAGTTGGTCTTTTGAACTAAAATCGATGGAAGCAGATGTCACATTGTTGTTACCCAGGTGTTACATTGCATGCGCTAGTGGACAACAGAGTAAGTCTGTATAAAATAAAACTTTTTACTTTGCTCTTGTGCCAAGTAAATATAAAGGTCTTGAATTTTCTTTAATCCAAGTAACTTAGGCTTGTTTCACACGTACCACAACATCAACACGTCGTCGGTCGATATTTTGAAATTAAAATTTAAAATTCTTTATTCAGTGATACAAATTACATATATTATATTTTGTATGAAAACGAATAGTATAAATACACGGACCACATTTTACAGTGATTAATCATTATCAAAGGTCATCCGCTATTACAAAAAGCATACAAAAGCCGGACGTGCTGGTAGTTCTGGCGAGGCCTTAAAAAAGGACATCCGCTTTGCCAAAAAGTCTTACAAAAGCCGGACAGGTCAAATATTTGACCGAACGCGACCCGAACATCCCAATAATTCCGGATGTTGACAAACATGAGAGATGGCAACCCTGCCCCTTAGACGGGAGAACAATTTTGTTTTCTCTTTGTAAGCTAGCTTTAGACTGGCGCTAAAGCAGTCTATATGGGAAAGGTATCAGGCCCAAGACCAATAGGTCGCCCCAGATATTACTGCCGCGCTGGAGCGATACAGTGCCGACTCACTTGCGGAAGATGGAAGCTGTCACGTACCATGCCAATAGTCTAAATCTATTCCCCTACAAACACGATTTACCTTTACCTACAAATTAAAGATACTCCATCTATTGTCAAGCATAACGCACACACTAAAATTCCGCAGTATCTAACAGCGAAGTAAATTAACTAGCAGATGAAAGATACAATTGGAAGGGAATTTATACTCCACCGACAAGAGCATAGCTCTTAAATATAGATAGATGGACATCTAACTCCACTCACTCATTTAATTATATTTTTTGAAGTGAAAACTTCTTTAGCGGCGTTGTGTACTTTTTTTGTAATGGGTAAAAAATGTTAAACTCGCGTCATGTGTGTGTGATCATGTGTGCGTGTCCTGATCGAAAATTCATAAGATGAATGGAGAGTAGACAGCCGGCTACCCATGCAATGAATATTTGACGTAGCGGCATCTAGTTATTCCTTTCAACATTAATGATAACATTACAAGCATTGAAAATTATTACAACGCCAACTATGAACGAGTAGCAAAACTATTTCGTTGAAGTGAAAACTTCTTTAGAGGCGTTGTGCACTTTTTTGTAATGGGTAAAAAATTTAAAACTCGCGTCAGGACACGTGTCCTGATCGAAAATTCGTAAGACGGATGGAGAGTAGACAGCCGGCGCGGCGTAGGAGAGGAAGTATCCCCCTCTCTTTCTACGGCGCGGCGAAAATGTATGCCTGCGCCTGCTGTTTCGTTTAGCTGAGAGGTAAACTTTTTAATGTAATATAAATTGTCATTTTTGTGTACGATAGCGCAAAAAAAAATATTGTATTCTACCACATAAATGATAGTACTTTTATACTGATAATTAAAGCAATTCGTGCAAAATTATTCCCTAACCTTTCCAAAATATCAAAAATGCACAACGTTAATATTCAAGTTTTCACTTCTGCCGGCACTCCCGGAGTGCAACCCGTCGTTTTTTTTTTAATGAAAATGGCACCAGACTTATAGGGGGCAATCCAAATTGCACGTAAAGAGAATTGGCGCAATATTCATTACCATTGTGCACGGGCACCTGCACTTTTAAATCGACGCTGCTAAACGAATTTTAAGATCACGTCTGAACGATATTCTTCTTTCAATTTTGCTTTAGTGCTTTTAAAATTAGAAATGAAGGAAAAGTACTTTTGACATTGGAAATGTCTTTTCGTTCGCTCCAGTATAGGCTTTGATTTCACGAAAAATTCCCTTACATCTTCCTTTCGATCCCCTTACATCTCGGAGAGTTGTGTATGATATTCAAAAAACTCAAAAGACGCGTATTTACGAGAGCTGTAGGTTGTCAAAAGAATTATTTGAGAACGTCAAAAACGAAAAAAGTTATGGCCGAAATAGTTAAAAAAATATCATTTTTTTCCGAATTTTTGATTTTGGTATTTGTCATTTTGGAAACAAAGAATTATATCAAAAATGTTAAAAATAATTCTTTTGGACAATTTAATCAGCTACAATCTGGGCCTAAAACAAAGATGATCGGGTTAAGGGTTTTCCCTGTACCTTAATGTACTTACCAAAATATGGTTGTTATCTGTTTTGTGTGCTAATAAAGAAATGAAATGAAATGAAATGTAGCCTAAAGTTTTTGAAAAAAGTCAAAAAGTCTGACAGACATTTTTTCGAATTCCGTAGATTTATTTCCAATGTGCTCAATAGACGTGTGAGGCACGAAATGTTTAATTTTTTTAATATAGAGCCGAATCACATTGATTAAGCTACCCCAAAGTAAGTTCAAAACTTGTGTTATGAGATACTAACTCAACGATTCTATATTGTATAGGTATAATACTGGCATAACCAGTAATGTAACTGGGAACGAGAAGACTTGTTAGGTTTAAATTCTCATCTCTTTCCAGGTATGCAATTTTTATACCCGCTTTAATGACGGGGCGATCGTAAAATGGCAAATGCGACGTTATGCGAACTAGGTCACGTGTGAGTACGGCCTAATAGCAACAGAGGTTAAGTCTGAGCGTACGAAAAGCTATACAATGACATCGAATAGCAGTGTGTCTAAGTTACAAGAAACTTACACGACTACACATCTGCATCCCTAACGGGGTAGACAAAACATGGGGCCGTAAGATCCAAAGGCCACGTTTGACGTGATGAGGGGCGTGAAGATAGAAAAAGGGAATGACAGTTGTGATGAGTTGCCGCATCGCCTATAAAAATTAATTGTCAATTCCCTCGATCGGATTTTACGATCTACGCGGAAAGAAAAGCAACTAGAACATTCTAAAGGTTATCTTTTCCTTCAGATCAACATGTACCTAAGTAATGACTTATTTTTATATACTTATCCCACTTTCATTACGGGAAAATCGTAAAATGGCAAGTGCGTCGGTATGCGAACCAGGTCACATCTGAATACAAAAATAATAATAATGATAATTTAAATTATTACTATAAATAAAAATACTTATAATAACATTGATACAATATTGCAATAATAAGCTATATAATATTTGAGCCACTTCCCGGTTTCCGATTGAGGTGAAATATTGTATGTTAATGTACATCAGATACAATGCAATATTATTATAACAAGAAGCTGATATAATAGTGGGCTATTCCCAGTAGTCCTACCAAGTTTGTCCTACCAGTAGGACTACTGGGAATTTTTGTCCCAATAGACCTACCAGTAGGACTACTGGGAATGTTCGTCCCAACAGTTCTACTGGTAGGTCTATTGGGACAAAAATTCCAAGTAGTCCTACCAACTTCTTTTATGTCCCCAGGGGCCTTATTTAAAAGTTATGTTTTGGTGGAGCCGAAAGGTTGCTATAGGAACCCTGTAATAAAACGACGATGCCCTCGAATTTGAGCTTATTAGGTACGTTACGGTATGGTGATAAGTGCTGAGGCCTCGCAAATAAAAGCTTGTACAATAGAAAACAAGTCGTTCAGAAATTAAAGTTTTCGAATTACTTTTTTATAGTAATTTCATAATTTTTTATCTTATCATTGACTTATCGCTAGCACTGGAAAACAAAACCCTGACCGTATTCATTACTGTAAAACTCCACCTGAGTTTTAGTTAGCAAAAGTGACACGATTTGCTAAATTCAGTGAAAGTTTTGATGTGATTACACGAAAATAAAGTTAAAACGAGATACTTCATATTTAAGTACTTACCATTTCATAAGTAAAATAAAAATAGGAAAAATTTTCTAAATACATTTAAACGCATGTTAATGTAAGTAGGTAACGATACACTAACAAACACACACACAAAAATATCAGGACTAAGTCAAAATAAATTAATTTCTGTATAGCTTATACCTACATGATTACAATTAATAAAATGTTTCTTAACATTTTTTATGTTACATTTTCCGTTCTATTATTGCCATTTAGTAAATTGATGTCAAAATAGCCTGTAATTACATAAATACATATTATCACGTCTTAATCCCTAATATGGCAGACATCAAAATTAAGATATTGTGGCTCTAAGCAGACAGAGCCCAGGGCCACAAGATTAAAAGGCTACTTCTAGCGTGATGGTAAGCAAAAAGTTGAAAAAAGAGATTAAATTATATAAATAAAGAGATTAAAGATTATGTAGTGATTGTAGGTATACTATTTATGTTATATCGTATAAGTATATTCATAAATTAATTGTAATACTCAACTTTATAATATTTATTTTTGCGCCGCAACTGATTTTATCTGTTTTCTCTATGGTTGACTGGGAGAGAACGCTATTAGCGTTAAGTCCGCCAATTGGAAACAATTATTATTGTGAATCAATAACGTTTTAATAAATAAATTAAAAATGTGATGAATTTCTACCCGCATCGCATATTAACATGATTCGCATTTCGCCCACACCCTCAATCGTCTGGTACATTCTAAGCAGCTGGTACATTCCCATGATATATTCTAAGTTTTTATGCAAAGCTCTTGGTCTTTTTATAAACTTTTCATTCTTTAAGAGCCTTTATAAACCTGATAGTACTTAGAACGATCTTAAATATTATCAATATTAACGAAATACTCGATTTGAAATTAAAGCACAGCAAAGTTCAGGTCTAACTCTATACATAATATGTTTCGAAAACACGATTGCTTAAAATTTTCTAGATAGTAAAAAATTGCGAAGTTGCTTCTAAATCACCTCAGAATTATACTAAAACAGAAAGTTTTCAAGAAATACAATAAATAAGCCCTTGTAACTTTGGATTATAATTGTATTAAACATAAGGCAGGGATCATATGTCTTATTTAAAACGAAAAAACGTCTTTGTAAAACGAAAAAACGTGAGAAACCATAAACGCATAAACTAGTCTCATTGACCTTCCGTGATCTTTTAACGCCACATGAATCACTCGTTCGCTTCGGCTAGAGTGTGGAAAAGGGAGCAAAATTTAGATTATCCACATCAGGCGCAGCCTTAATTAAGGAATTTCATATTTTTGTAAACCATTTGTGTAATATCATAACTCCACTTTTGGCATGGTTGTTGGACTTGTTGGCTTCATCCGTACATTTAGCCATGCAGCTTGACGAAATCCTCGCAGGCGGTGGCAAAATTCCAACATACAAATAGAGCTCAGGTGGCTGTCGCAAACTTGGCACTTAGTGTTTAAAGATACGAAGCGAAGATATAATAGTTAAATCTTAGAGCAAGGTTACACCATCATTCTGGCATCATTCAATTCCATCAGTCTGATCAGAATGATCGGAGAATGATTGTGTAACCCGCTGAATGACAGACTGATGGTTCTGACTGATAAAAAATAAAATTGTTTTGAATGAAGAAAGACTGATCGCCTAACCCGCTCGTATCATTGTCGCGTCAGTCACCGTATTTTAGTAACTTTACTACACACCGTACACAAATATGAATAAGGTTTATTATAGCTCTTTGCCGTACACGTACTTTTTATCAGTCTGCTGTCATTCTGGATTGACCATGTAACCGTGAAAAACATCCATCATTCTGGCGTCAGTCACGTAATTTCTGACTGATGGACTTGACTGATGCCAGAATGATAGTGTAACCTACCTATTACGATCTTTGCCTTGTGGTTCCCGGCAGAGTAGAATAGGACCACTCCAAGTCTTTCCGAGGATGTCGTAGAAGGCGACTTAGAAAACACAAGCTAAACAAAGCTTATAGCCAGCGTGGCGAGTGTAGGCCAAATCCTTTGACTGCTCTGGCTAATATTTGGCTCTGGTAGTACAGAGAGGGTCGTGCTCCTGCAGCACTGATCAAATCTTACGAGCGACATTTTAAACTAAAGAGATTCTTTTTGTAGTTTATTTCTTCTTGTAATTTATGGGTTTGCTCTTGTAGGTGGAGTTAAGTGGAGATGCCTTTTTATATTTTTAACTCCTTTTCTAGGGAATGTAGTACGGTGGTTTCCATATTTGCCTTCTGTACCGCAGTGCTTAGGGTTGACAGAAACCCTTCTAGATACCGCATCTTTGGCCTTCTGTGAATACTGTAAACACTACTACCTAGTGATAGTGGCAGAGAAAGTTTATTTTGCATAATTTTTTTAAAGCACATTATTAGGAGGAATTTAAAAAAAATAACCTAATTGTTAATCCTCACAAAGCGCGGTGCGGTTCCATTCTTTTCCTTTCGGTCTTCTACGAAACCGTCCGTCAAAAGTGGCCGTTTTACGCAAATTTGCGAAGAAAAGCTTCACGTTTTCATTTTAAACTGTAAACCGTAGTTCATAAAATAGTTTGAAGGGTTATCTCAGGCATACTGAATACAAAATTTTAAATGATATATCCGTTTCCTTTCAAGTAGGTAACATAATTCAAATTGGGGCAGCACTGGGTCCAGAAAAACTAATGTAACCCCTTAACGTATTCAGACAGTAATTAATCTGTTGCAGCTAGCCGTATCGTTTTGGCGATATTACGACACTGGTGGCTTAATATCGCTAGCACCATACAGCACTGGTGCTGTAATTAGGAATAAAGAATAGACTTTTCAGAAGTCATTATTTCTGTTCATATTATGGTCAATTATTGTTCGTGATTATGTATCGAAAAATAATATTACATATACAACTTTAAAAGCGAACCTGATAACAGCACTTATATTTAATAGTTTTAGGTAACCTAGCCTTCGTTTTCAGTACAATAGGTAATAGGACGTTAGATGAAATGGCGCAATATTCATTACCATAACGGGGGCGGCACCTGCACTTTTAAATTGAGGGGATACAGCCAATCTCGCTAGGTATTTACCCGACTACGGCGAAGCATACGGCGAAGCATTTGGCTTCGCCGTAGTCGGGTAAATACCTAGCGAGAGGTTATGTGTTTTGACGCTATGTATGTATGTAAATTAATTGGTTAAAATATTATATTTGGAGAAGAAAAAGCGGGAAAGCGCACCCCGGGCTCTGAAGCAGCACAGCTGAGGATGCAACCGGGAAGGCGCTAAGATGAAGAAGTATCTTTTTCGTCTAAGCGCATTCCCGGTTATATATGCATGTCAATGGTCACCCAAGGATGCCAAAGACCTTGTAAAATGGAGATGACAATGGCAGCATGAGTGACATTACTAACACTGTGAGGAGTTTACAACTAGAGGAAAATAGTCAGCTCAGAACAGAATAGTGACTGAAAATCCTCATTCAACATTGAGAGAGATAGCCGTCGAACTTTCTGTATCTCACGAATCGATGTTGTCGCTCGGCTAGTTCCAGAACTCCCAAAAGACCTGAATTTTCTCCAATAACTCAATTGCATAAGAGTAGCTAAGGACAATTCGCGGCGAGAACTGTACTCAATTTCGGAAAAAGCATTTAAAAATGTTTTTAAGATTGGATTATTTGTTCGTGTAAGTGTATCGCTTCTGAAGGAGCATACTTTGAAGGTGATAAATAAATTTGGATGAATAATTAACATTTTGTGTATTATTGATATTTTCCCGGTTCTTTCTTGACAGAGTAGTATGATGGGTACTAAACAAACAGAACTGTTGTTTCTTTTTGTGTTAATAAGTAAATTAGTTTTCGACTAGGTCAGAAAATTGTATTTCAATTAGTCCGTCAGATTATCAAAAAATATTTTTCGGTTTATCAAAGTTGTGTAAATTCACAAAGATACAACGCATCGAAATTTCGGAGTGGGGGTGATTGACGTCACCGTCAAGTAAAAATCGTACTTGATCGTGACTTCATACGCAATTTAAATGCGATGTATCTTTCTAATTATTTGCTAATCAGAAAAAAGAATAAATACGAATACAATATTTTTAATAATCTAGCTGATGAGCTTAAAAGATTTTTTTAGTCCACATCCCTACTATCAAGAGTGCTTATTACTAATTTACAAAGGATTGCCACGTCTACATATTTCAAATTTAAAAATAAAAACTCAGTATCACGTTTCAGTGGCCGAACTCTATGTGACGTTACAATCAATTCAATATGGCGCTCTCTTATCTATGAGGAAATTCGTCAGGGTGATTTGAAGTCACGATAACATAACTAGAAGTGCACTTATAGTACAGATGTGAGGGCCGTGAGTTCATATCTCACTCGTGGCGAAGATTTTTTTCATTACACACGTTCAGGTAATTTGGTATTTTGGTGGGTCAAAAATAAATTATTTGGTATTGTTAATAGAATAAAACGTCACAAAATAATGCCACTTGTCATTGATCACATCCACTTTGAACGTGATTTTAGATTTATTTATGCAGAAAAACGGATATTAAGAGTGCTATTTGACTCCAAGGTATCGTGTGATAGGGTCCTGTTTGCACCCTTTGGGTATGGAACCCTAAAAAGTATCTGATTTGTCTTGTTGCAATATCGTTTCGAGCATTGTACCTAATGCTATTATAAAAAAAAAATGCCGTTACTAAATTAAAATTATTATTTAAATACGAGTAACTACAACTCCGCTGCAATAAAGCCGCAATGAAATATTCGAGGGAGCTTGGAATTAATCCTTCCATAGTTGTCTTGTGCCAGTTTTTGAGGCGAGATGAAAAGGCTGCTGCCATGCTTCGAGACAAAGAACGTTGCCTTTTTAATCAAAGCCTGGAAGCTTCGAAGTCTTGTTGACTTGACGTGATGAAATCTGTTTAGTTATGCTAGCAAATGGATGGGCTACTTCAGTTGTGTCTTTTTTACAAGCTTTTATTTAACTTGCAATGTATATTATGTATGTATTTGTTGTTGTTTGGGTAAATAAGGCTTGCAAGTTTTTAATCCACTTTCCGGTTCCCGAACGATATGGAATTTTAAACTCAAATGTAAATCTGATGATAATGCAATATTATTATAACAAGAAGCTGATCAGGTGATGGCGCCTAAATATGGTCGTAGGAACCTTACCCCATCGAGTTTGGACTTATTATATTTGTCTTTTTTAGTACTTAGGCCTCACAAAAAAAGGTTGTAAAAAAAAATGTTTTTCTAGAAAAACTTATTTTAATCTAAGATATATTGTGTACAATGTAAACCTATAGGTATTATGTACACTATATGAATGGTATAGGTTATAAATATACAGTCTACAAATACTCAAAGGGGCGACTATGTGACTAATTCTAGGAGGCGGAGAATTATTATGGAAATTAGCACCGTAAGCTATGTTATTTTACTAATTTCGGGTGCCTTTAAGCTAAAAAATCGGACAAACTTATGCTTTTCATTGTGACATTACTAAATTTCATCGTTTGCTGCTGTTTCTAAAATCAAAGATGAGTATAAAGAAAATATGAATTGTTTAGCAACTGGTTTCATATGATGATGTTTTTTTCTTCTACCGTAACTGGTTACGAACCTACAGTTTTGTACGCCGTCGAAGGGATTTATCTAAAGAAATTGCTCGTATAATGTAGATAAAATATACACTTGTATATTTTATCTACATTATACGAGCAATTTCTTTCAAGTCAGTCAAATTTACTTGTGCTAAGCAGACTAGATCGTCTAAACGCAGCTTAAGAAATTAAATTCCAACGGTACACCGAATTCCTTAGGACGTAAATTTTGAATGACTCTTGTGTTTGGTTTCCACTTGGCTTCTTAATTTGAATATGAAATAAGGCTTTGATGTTAGTTTGATAAGATGAATTTGTCTGTACTTTGAGTTTTGCGTACCGAGAGAAAATATTTACCTACTCTGTGAACATGAGGTTTACAGGATGTTTGATTTCGTTCGACGAAAAAATTCACTCTGATTTTCCTTTTTTTTTACTTGTGCAAATGTTATGGCTTAGCTGTAAGCTACTAACGGGGTCCACAGGTAGCGGATAGTGAAACGGCCATCAGATATGATGGTTAGCTGCGAATACAAAATAAACAGTCCCCGACCAATCAGCGGCAGGGTTAACAGGATGTGGTGGGAAGTCTGGTAAGGCGGGCTTACCTAAAAAATGCCACATAGGTTCAATGACACCTATGTGTCATGGCGAAGCAATGCCGCCAGTAAATAAGCATTCCTCTGTCACAGACAGTAGTGGTGACAGTATTGGCAGAAGGCCGAAGATGCGGTATCTGAAAGGGTTTCTGTCAAACCCAAGCACTGCGGTACGGAAGGCAAATAGGGAAACCACCGTACTAAATTCCCTAAAAAAGAGCTAAAATGGAGGAGGCATCTCCACTTAACTCTACCAACAAGAGCAAGCTCTTAAATTAAAGAAGAAGAAATGTTAGTTTCCTACCAGTGACAGTTCAGCAATAATAATTTTTCATCTCATCTATTTGAAAAACGATGATTTTATCCCAAATATTTGGGGCTAACGTCACTGGTAATTCTCTAGACACTGAAAAGTAAAAACACAGAGTAAAAAGTAAATTCCCAAGGCGTTAAAACACATTTGAAATCCGAACACGAATGTAGTATCAAAAATAATATTGGCAGACAGCTAAAAAAAAAAATTCGTTTTAAAATTTTAAAACACTAGCAGTCCACCCCGGCTTCGCCCGTGGTACACACATAGCCTATGTCACTCGGGAATAGTGTAGCTTTCCAACGGTGGAAGAATTTTTTAAATCGGCCCAGTACTTTTTGAGCCTATTCATTACAAACATACAAAAATAGGTACAAATCTTTCCTCTTTATAATATTATAGTATAGAAATATAGATAGGCAAGGGCGTCGTAATTTTTTAAAATTGGAATACAACACAATTTACGTGGATGACTGTAGGTCAAAATGTTTTGGTTCTCTTGCTTCAAATAATAATTTATTAAAAACCAATAAAAACGCGCAGTGACTGGAAAATGTATAAGATGTGGTGGTCCTAGAAAAATATTTTCATAGTACTTCTTCAGTGAAAACACCACCAAATAAAGGTAAGTAACTGATTGTTAAACTCTGATTAGGTATATGTAGTTATTCTACTTTCGTTATAGGTATATATTTGCTTTTTCTCATAGATGGATATGAAAAGAAGAATGTGCTACACGGTGTACGGTAATGGTTTTATCTCGGGCGATATACTTGAATCCCTCGCTTCACTCAGGATTCCACCCTCAGGATACATCCCTCGCTACACTCGTACACTCTATTGTGGCATCCTTCGTTTCGCTCTGGATTCGCCTCGCCCTGAAGTAGCGCCCTCGCGTTAAAACTATTACCTTTACGCCTTGTAGCACAATCTACTATTAAACAAAAAAAGCGACTGCCACTTCTGGTCTTCTTCATCAGTTCCTCTGTACCTTCAAAACTCACTTTCTGAATACAAATGCTTGATTTCTTGACAAAAACATCAAAATCACTAATATGTGTGCGCATATAATATTAGAAGAGTTCCCTCGACTTCTCAAGGATCCCATCAGATCTTTATCTGGTGACAATGGGACCAACTTGCATAATAAATACCCTTTCAAACAAAAAAAAATTCTAAATCAGTTTAATAAACGGAGAAGTTACATAAAAAATAAAACATATATATAATATATATATATATACGTACTTTCGAATTGACTACATCGTAATTTAGTTGATCAAAGCTGTTAAATCTTTGATCACTTTTTTTTTTATTTTTTATTCTATTTTTATTTTTATTCTTTCTTCTTTTAATGCACGATGTACATAGTCAATGTCTACACAATATAAAAACATGTCTAAAATATTCACGTTTTAATTATCTAGGTTAATAATAAAATACTTTTTGAATCTCTTAATCTAGTTGGGGGCGAAAACACATTGTTTGTATGTATGTATGTATGTTTGTTCCGCGATAACTGCCGAACCGATGCGATGGTCCGATTTTGATGAAATTTGGTAGGCATGTAGGAAATATCAATAGAATTTTCAAGTTCGTTGGGCATCAAAATCGGTTTAGTAGTTTTTGAAATATCAATTAAAACGCGAATAATAATCGCGAGGTCTAAGTTCGCGGTCTATGTAACTTACTTTTAGTGATTTTGACTGCTTTTTCAGAGCTGATTGGAGCCAAACTATCTTAGTAACAAAATGTTAAGATATGTTAAATTAAAGTTTATTTAAGTATTAAAAAAGTGAATGAGACAATTTATTGATTTTTATTGTAATAGTTTGTTTAATTCCAAATAACCTGAGACGTGTTTTTGCGGTGCGCGACGTTCATGTCATTGTTGTTCACACGGAATTTAAAACATGAAGTTGTGTATAAATTACATAGAAAGTGAATGAGAAGATTATAATATTTTTTTTAAATTCATTCAAAAACTTTGTAAAAAAGGTTAAATTTTGAAGAAAATATAAGCGAATACGTCGTCGGATTTCTTGCGTATACGATTGAGTTAAAAAATAAAAAATAGACATAAATGAAGATTGATTCATGCTTAAACACGAACAATAAATAAATAAAAATTATTTGTCTTTTGTAAAAAGATAGAAAAATTTAAAGTTCTCCGAAATTCTCAAATAAATATGGGGACGAAAACGCTGATAAGGCAGACCGCTCGCTGCGCTTCTGAATTCGTCTAAATTCGTCTCATACACCCTGCATGTACAATACAGCGCAATGCGTATGTGTAGATAGAAAATATAGATTCGGGTGTTTAATCAAAAATTCCCACGGTCGAAGACTGCAGTCTTAATAAACGGGCAAGTGCGAGTCGGACTCCTACATTAGGGTTACATACTTCCGTACAATGTTTTAAAACGCAGAAAAGACACGTTTCTTGTATGACGACATCGTTTGCGCTTCGCGCTAGCTCGGTCAATAAGATTATCCCCTCCATGAGACCAAGATTCTGTAGTTAGGCAAGTCTACCTGCTTATTTCAGATTAATTAAGGATTCCATAACAACAATTACGGTACGTGTAATGGAGAACGGATTTTGGCGGTTTAATTGCAAACCGAACTTAAAGTTCGTCAGAATTTGGTAATAGCTTAGAATAATAGTGTTGATATGGCAGTGAGAATGGTGGTAATTTCACTATTTTTGGGTTAAATAATATTGTATGACTTTCTGTATCTGGTAATTTTTTGATAAGTACAACATATAAAGATTAAAATGATTAAGTTAGGTAAATTCTAATTTAATTATTGTTTAAAATGCTCGGAAAAATAAGAAAGTTGATAAAGCGTGAAAAAAAAAAAATTGTGGGTAGCAATGAAGAGTTCCGCAAGCTTCAAATGCGTGAGTTGGTTGTGATGAGGAATTTGTCGGGATGGTTCCAAGTCACGGTAGTATGAAATATTCTTTTTAATCCTATGACGGTAGCTGAACTGTAACTGCACTCATGGTAGTAGTTCTGTTGCACTAGCGTTTGTTGAAGAAGTATTCCGTCAATGCACAGTTTATCGCACTACCATTCCTTCATACTTTAATTAATCGCACCAGCAAACCGTTGACCAACAGTTTATCACGTAACTACGATATTTCTAACCACAATTGTTTGCACTTTTGTATTTCTCATTGTGATGGTACAGACTTTAGATGCGTGACTTCGAATTTCTTTTGATTCTACTTGCATCGCTGTCCTCATTGCTGAAGTGTGGGTCGTGAATTCTATAGAACCCCTTCATGCATACTATGTCCCGCTATTCAGTGCTGTGCTCTTCAGCTCCGACAGGACTTTGGACCTTACTTTCCTTGTAAACAAGAGTTTCTCAATATTGTGTTCAAGCTTATAGTAAATGAAACTTTTACCATTTATACAACGTGTAATTGGCATATCAGTAATAAATCAAACCACGGGCTGTACTGGATCACAGTATCTATATCTATACTAATATTATAAAGCTGAAGAGTTTGTTTGTTTGTTTGTTTGTTTGTTTGTTTGTTTGTTTGTTTGTTTGAACGCGCTAATCTCCGAAACTACTGGTTCGAATTGAATAATTCTTTTTGTGTTGGATAGTCCAGTTATCGAGGAAGGCTATAGGCTATATAACATCACGCTACGACCAATAGGAGCAAAGATATAGTGGTAAATGTGTAAAAAACGGGAGAAATTATTTCATCTTTGAAGCCTTCCGTTGCGTGCGCCGTGAAAACGGTTCAAGATACACAAAAAATATGTATTAAAGAATAATAGCTCTTTTAATGATCTAAAAAACAGTCCGCGATAGTATATGTCTATCTTTTAAGATTAACTCACAAAAACCGTTTTTATGGTACCTAATTTGGTCGAAATAATTTGTTTAAGTTGTATCAACATAATAATATTAATCTTTATTCAAATAAATATGTTGTTGGTTAAGAGAACTTCATTGTGAATAAAATTGTCTTTGACATAACTTAATATATTATAAAGCGGAAGAGTTTGTTTGTTTGTTTGTTTGTTTAAACGCGCTAATCTCAGGAACTAATGGTCCGATTTGAAAAATTCTTTTTTTGTTGGGTAGTCCATTAATAGAGGAAGGCTTTAGGCTATAAAACATTACGTTCCGACAACCACGCGAACGAAGTCGCGGGCACAGCTAGTAATGAAATAAAGGTTGTTTTATTTATCATTATTCTTTAGTGATCTAGTATAGTCCGTGGTTTGATTTATAACGCGTATGTCAATTGCACGTAGTAAGTATAAGATTTTCCCCTCCGCGAGAACAAGTTTCTGAAGTTTTGCAAGTCTACCTGCTTGTGTCAGATTAATTAAGGATTCCTTAACAACAATTACGGTACCTGTAATGGTGAACGGATTTTGGCGGTATAGTCTCAAACCAAACTTTGGTCGGAATTTAATATCGATTTTGCAGTAAACGTGGCGTTACTTTCTTAGTAGAAAATAACCGTCTTATTATAAAACACGGATTAACTTAAAACCCATATTGTGTCTCTTTTCCTCTTATCGGCATTTACTGTTGCAAGAATGACTTTAAATGCATAATACGACGAAATTTAAATGATATGGTCTAATGACAATTTGACATTTGTATTACGACCTGGCGTATCGCGTAAAAAAAATGTAAAACTATGTTTCAAAACAGGTTATGCCTTTTATCACGTCTTTATCCCTAATGGGGCAGACAGAGCATTTCGGGTTTTGCTGGTTCAAGCAGGCAGATCCCAGGGCCGCAGATCCCAGGGCCGCAGGACCCAAAGGCCACCTTAAGCGTGATGGTGGGCGAGAAGGTGAAAAAAGAAATCAAAATAGTAAGTGGTTGCTAGCCACATCGCCTATTGATATATAATTCGCATTTTTGCCCACTCCCTCGATCGGCTTTTACGATCTGCGCGGGAAGAAATTCAGCTGGTACATTCTAAGTTCTTTCTTTTCTCCCAGACCAGCATAAAAGAATAACATTTATTCTATTATATGTATTAGTAAAGTATATAACAGTACTCGTAAACCTCGTCTTCTGTCCCAACTTCCAGGTTTATCTGTTTTTCATCGTGCATAATTACAGTCAACTTCCAAAGCCACACAACTTATATCCCGGAAAATTTGAAGTCCCCAAGAAGTCCTTCTTAAGAAGCAAAATATCAGTTCTGCAAAACGCTTGATAAGTAAAATGCCATAAGTAGAGAGTATGCATGCATTTTTTTATATTTTTAATCGATAGTCCTCGTCGAGAAATAGCCGCAAAAAAAAAAAATCAGTGCCGAAAAACATGTTTATGGTGTAGAAAATAAATATTAAAAATAGTAAGTAGATTATAACAACTAAAACATGCCATTTTAAAATATGACGTCAAGGTCTGCAATATCCGCTAGAGACTGAAGCTGTCAACGCACGTTTTTCTTTTTTGGGTACTTTCGATATTATCAGCCAGTGATGTTTGTTAAAATTCTATATAAAAGTACATACATTTCGAATGTCATCGATAGTCAAACTACATGGACGGACTGTCCTACCGAACGCACCCGAACTTGTCATTTCCCTTTTGTGAACTTTGTCGTCATTTCCCTTTTGTTTGTCAAAAGTTCTCACGCAGTATTTGCATATTTTCAATAATTTATTTCTATTCCAAATAAGAGTCAGCACGAAAAATAATTAACTAGGCGTGGTAACGTATTAATAGAAATTGTAAAATAAAAATATGAGCCGGATTGGTATTACATGCATATTCCTTATTATGGGGTAATTTTTTTACCGATATTAAAGGCCCATTTACACAGTGCAAGTTTCTTGCCTGTTGCATACAATTTTATTGAAGCAATAAATGATTTGTATGGCTGACGTTCTGTTTTGACCATGCAAGTTTTCTATTGCTTCAATTAAATTGTATGCAACAGGCAAGAAACTTGCACCGTGTAAATGGGCCTTAACTCTTTAAATTGTAATTTTTGAAATAATAACTCCCTACCAATATTTTATTTTCTTTTTTTTATTTATTTTAACTAAAGGCACTCCAAAAGAGACTGTATACATATTACCTGTTGTCCTACAGTTCAGACTACGCTGTTTCAAAGAGTTTTATCAAAACCGGACTATCTGAAGTACTTGGCTTAAACCATTATCCAAAACAAGAAGACCTCCAATAATATACTTATCCTAGGAACATGTCGACAGGCAAGTGAAGCTATCCCGGCGTGGAATTCACACTAATCACGACGTTTACTTTCACTTCCAATGGTAAAACTTTGAAAAATGTTATGCAAACTATTACGAGCACTGTACTCTTAATAAACATCTATTCGTTATAGCTATAATATAACCGACAGTCCTCAATACAGGCTGACTTTTTATCCACCTGCTAAATTTCTGGAGCAAGCTCAGTCCGTGGCACTGGACTACTTTTTATAAAAAAGTTATAAAAAATCGATAAAAAAATTTCCCATACAAAATCCGTTTGGCTGAGCGTTGATTCGTATGGAAGGTCGAAAATTTTTTATCGATTTTTAATAACTTTTTTTTATAGAAAGTAGTTCAGTATCATGGTCTGAACTTGCTCCAAAAATTTAACAGGTGGATAAAAAGTCAGCCTGTATAGAGGCTGTATAGGAACAGAAGAAACAGCAAAGCACGTGATACTGAAGTGTCCTTGCGTTGCATCAACAAGAGAGGATTAATTCAATTCAATTCAAAATATATTTATTATCATAGGATATTTATAATATCTCTTAATAATAGTCACTTTGTTTTGTTTTGCACAAATGTTGACGTCAAATCGTTACTTAAAGCTAAGTTTACGCCGCTTCCTAGGCGCAAGTGCAGAAGAAGCGGCAACAAACTGCACTGCACGTTTTCTCCAAAGACGTCAACTAACAAACTAAAAACTTAAAATTAGTTATATAGATGGACAGAGATTACATTGTTTATTATGTAATAACTTGTACAAAGGCGGACTTATCCCAAGAAGGGACCAATGTACTTGGAGATCCCTTGCAGCTCAACCTGTGCATTGGTTCGCTACCTCAACGAGCTGGGCTGGCCCAAATGAAAGTAACTATACTATACCGAAAATGGTGAGACACAGAAGAATGTTGATACCTCTCTTACGTGCAAGGGGCTTAAAAAAAACAGCCTTAGCGTGTAAAAAAAAAACACACGGAACCAGGTGAATATACCGCCTTCTCTTTCGTCACTTTCAACTTCTTTTGAGTTGAAACCAAGTCCTAAAGATAGTTTTTGTTTTATGATAAGTCGGAAAAGGAAGAAAGTCCTGAAGATTTTAGCGGACAAGATGGACGCAGTATTCTTTAGCAGGTTCACTGAAATTGATTTTTTACATGACATTCGGGTTGACCGCATATTCTTTGTAAAGTTAAGAGCTGGTACTACCCTAAAGTTCTTAGAGCGATCTTAAATATTATCAATATTAACGAAATACTCACTTTGAAATAAAAACACAGGAAAGTTTAGGACTAACTCTATTCATAATATGTTTCGAAAACAAGATTGCATGAAATTTTCTCTATAGAAAAAATTGCGATGTTGCCCCTAAATCACCTCAGAATTATACTAAAACGGTAAGTATTCAAGAAATACAATAAATTAACCCTTGTAACTTTGGATTATAATTGTTTTAAACATCAGGCAGGGAGCATGACTTATTTTTTAAATAACTCTTAAATATTTTTTGTAAAACGAAAAAAACCTCAAGACCGAAACCAGCCTCATTCACCTACCGTGATCCTTTCGCTCCGCATGGTCTCGCTGTCTCGCTTCGGCTAAAGTAAATTTGTGTGCGTGGAAGCGGGAACAAAACTTAGATTATCCACATCAGGGCCAGCCTTAACTCGTAAATTCGTGAATCAGACGTTTTGAGTTTCGGACGTCTTGCGGCTCAGCTGTTTGAGGGTGGCCAACCGTCTTTACGAGACCATAAACTCGCGAGTCTATTCATTTTACTGCTTGAATTCATCAGTTCCGTGAAATTCGTCTTCAGTTATCTTTATTTTTATTTTACGACTCGCACAGATGAGATTTGGAATATTAAATTCAATGAGATCACTCAGTAATGTACGTAAATCGTTGTGATTTCACGCAGTCTTCCCTTTTTCATATTTTTATGGAGATGTCTTTGTTTTCTTTGTGAATATTGTATTTAAGGCCATACATGAATTTTCCGGGGTCCAGTGCTGCCCCTATTTGAAAAAAAAAGTATGGCCTTGAACAGTACAATAAGTATATTAATTTACAGTTTTCACCTATAGAAAAACAGTTAAAAGTATACCTAGGTAAGTAACAGTCTTACCTACATACATAGTTGTCTTGGTTGCATCTTTCTGGCTCTAAAACAAATGTAGATATTTTTAATTACTGCAATACATAGTTGATTTACATATTTATTTGTATATTGTTACATTTATGAGGACCTCTGTGGCCTAGTGGTTATCATGCTAAGCTGTGACACCGGAGGTCCCGCGTTTGATCCACGGTCAGATCAAGGTGGAAAATTATCTTTTTCAAATTTACCTGGATCTTGGATGTCTATCTATACCTATATGTATTTGTTATTAACTATAGTATCGTTGAATTAGTATTTCTCATGTGTAATCACAAGTCTAGAACTTACTTTGGGACTAGCTCAATCAGTGTGATTTGCCTTATATATTTATCTACTTATAAGTAATGTGTATTATTTATTTAAACATAATTCTATTGTAATGCATTTATAGAAATAATTTCTACGTAATACAACACAAACAATTCGACATCTTTTCCTTTAAAATTGCTGTAAAATGTTTCAATATAGGTACTGAAATTGAATAGGCACGTTACGAACTGATATAAAGATATTGTGACAACCCAATTTTCAAAGCGTTAAAACTGAAAATATTTCATATATTATTTCCAGTTACATTTTGTACACTTCCTTAATAATTGATTGCAACGTACCTTACCTATCTATGTTAGAAAATTTTATAAAATTTTAATAAAACTCAAAAATGTAAGCTGACAAGTTTACGGTAAGACCCATGATTTATTTTAGTAATTAGTTTATCGTTTTTCATTTGGAAACCTTTGGAAGAGGCTAATGTCCAGGTAATGAACTTTCTTTTGCCGAAATAAGGCTTATGATACATAACATAAGCGAATCTATTTGTCCTGTTTGAGATTCACTATTTTAACGAGTAAAAATATATCTACAGTTTTTGCAAATTTAAATGTATTACTATTTTCGATCTTGGATTGCAGTATTAGTGTGCTGTAGATATCTACGCACATAGGTATATTAAATATAATTAACTTACAGAGCAAGGAAGAAGTTCTAAGAGCAAGGGAAAAGCTAACTTAACGGATAGGTAGTAATTATGCACAAAACATCGTTTCATATAACATTTGGCGTTTACAAAACTTTTTAATGATCATTGACTGTAGCGTCATCAAAACTTTTTTCGTTTTTTATTTATTTATCGCAATCCAATGCACGTAAGTGACCGTTCAAGTGAACTTTACGAGCCCTTGACGTCAAAACCAACACTCCACCGAGCTTGGCCGTTCGGAAAATATTTTAAATGCACTCATATTAGTGAAAAAGTACTTCAGCTTTTGCACTACGTCTGATCCATATATTTTTTTAAATGGTTTCGACAGAGCAGATTCATATGTTCCTAAAATCTGTAGTATTTTTTTTATTCTTACTCATTTTTGCTACTTTGTACTAGTTTTTTTGTGTGTGTTTTTCTTGTACTAGTTTTTCCCGCGATATTGGCCTCTGGTAGTCTTATCCTAAAGGTAATTGTTGTTTTATCTCTTTCACTGTCTCCGGTATCTAAATATAACAAATCATGTCGATTAATTGATTTTGTCGTGAAGAAACTTAATACAGGGTCTGACAAAATAAACTGATATATTGATTTTAATTGAACAAGATTCTAGATAGAATTGAATTTAGGGTTCCAGAAATTAGGGTTTAGAAACGGCAGACTGAATTTAAACTGAGACGGAAGTTCTTAGAGCATAATCCATTTTATTGAATGGTGCTGAGCAATGTAAACACCCATTAATGGGCTTTTGGTTTGTGGCGCCACTGGTAGCGTACTGGTACGAGACCTATTTACGAATTTTTGGGTAGGTATTTGAGGCAAGTTGAAAACTTGTCACATACCTCTCCTATTATACCCCAACACGGAACTGCAGACCTGGCTGGTGATTAGCGGGGCTACAGCAACCTATAAATTTTTAAGTTTTTTATTTTATTTAAATAAAAGGTATTTGGGGCAATATGCATCTTTTATATGTTGTAGTTTAATGTTTAAAGAATAAAAAAATCAATAAGCCAGACGATTTAGTCGGGGCTTTGATATTGCCAGGCGCATGCAAAAGTATTTTTCAAAAAAATAAAAAGGTATTTAAGGCAACTTGAAATTTTAATAGGGTATTACTTATAACTAAAAAATAAGATTCTCTAAAAGACAGGTCATTTTGATGGGACTTTCTACCTGCCAGGTCAATCTAAATAAATCAAAATGGTTTAGCCCCGCTACTCACCAGTCAGGTCTGCAGTTCCGTGTTGGGGTATAATAGGAGAGTTATGTGACAATTTTTCAACTTGCCTCAAATACCTACCCAAAAATTCATGCCAGCTCTCGATCTATACCCATTACAAATCAAATCAAATTAATTTATTTCAGGCATCAAAATGTAGTTTACATTGTAGGCCCTTATTCATATATACCTAAAGTCCAAAATACATTAATTATAAAACTTTATACTACGTTATACGTTGAGGCTAGCATTTATTTTCAGCAACCAATTTTTACACTTAGGATAGATTCACATTTTTTAAATAATAGTCAAGATAGGCTCAATTTTGCTCAGTTTCAATTAGAACGCATACTAAGCAATTGCTTTTATCTCGTCATATTTTAATGTAAAGATAACAACTTTAAATCTACACGCTTGATTAAATTGCCAAAATTACTTTAAATTATTGTATTATAACATGAAAATAATTATAATGCACGTGAAATAATAACAATTCTCAAGAAAACAAACTTTTGTAAGTAAAACACATGATATAATAGCTGCCAAAATAAAGTGTATAAGGGATTTCAGATATGAATAAATGAATGAATGATAAGGACAAATAACACTGATTGAGCTAGCCCCAAAGCACAGAAGACTGTAAGAGTATACAGAACCGCACCTCTCCCCCGTTTTCGCCTTGTCGAGGGGCGAGAGCGGGCGAAGATACGCTTCATGGCCCACGCGGGCACACGAGAACGGGGAAGAGGTGCGGGGGTGGGGAACGGGGACGCATATCGTGCGTACCTAAGGAGATTCCGTTCTGTATACTCTTACTGTATACTGTGCCCAAAGTAAGTTGAAACTTGTGGGATGCTAACTCAACGATACTATATTTTATAATATAAATGCATATATTAGATAAACAGAGATAGTTTTTCACAATTAAAATATACATGTCATACACGTCACTGAAAGATATCAAACTAAACATCAAGAATTTTTGTGTTACGGTCAGAATAACTGACCGCTCTATTTACGTCATGCTCAAAATCGCTGTACATGGTACCATACCCATTTCTCAGCAATGTCCAAGACAGATTCTCTAACGTGCCTAATTGTACTAACATTTACTTTGTTAATCACGTACAATGAATGGCCCATGGTATAAATACGACCTGGAAATGGTTGCCCAGCCGTGGATGAAAATAGACCAATAACTTACTCCCCCTTGATTATTTTTATCGTTATTTCTCTAAATGGATATGGAATAGGCGGGATTCTTCGGTGATTGGGCAAATGGATTCTTGGTCATTGGTTATGTTATTGTAATAACCTTTTTCTGTGAGTAGATTCAGTAATGTTCACTTAGGTACTGATTAGTGAATCAATCAAGATATTATTTATATTATTTACAAAAATGTGATAGAAATTAACCGAATAATAAAAAACGGGTGTTTAGAAGTTTGTTTGGATAAGATTTATCACATACATTAATACAGAAAAAAATCTTCAGCTTAACTAAAATTAACATTAATAATATAGCCAGGTGCTTTTTCTGGATTTTTTTAAAATATTGGGATACCAAAGACTCTGTTGTGGACAAAATGAAGTGGATGAAAATTCGGAATCAATATAACTGCCGCTATAAATTTTTTGAACTGCTGCTTACCTGACATTACTCTTCTTTAACAAATTTAGTATTACTTTAATACTTAATGTCGGAATACTAGCATATCGCAAATGCTATAAGGTGTCATAAAAGCTGTGGCTGTTGATCTCTTAGTTCAACAATCACAGCTTTTAGCGACAGTGGTTTTCTATTTATTCTCATAACTAGTATCACTTTTCATCATAATTATTTTAACATAATTTTGTTTTACATATAACATAATTTCATTACAATTTAAACAACACTTCCAATTTATAAAAACTATATAAACACCGAAGTCTCCGAAACTTAACATTTATTGTTTCTGTAACAACATAAATGTAATTATAATATTATGAGTCTCAAAATTAGGTCATAATCTTCATTACTCCACAGGTAATAAAAATTGTGACTAAATTAATTATTGTGATTGTTAAACTATGGTTATTAGAAAAAATATAAAAATAAAGTTATAAGAGAATCAATATTATGAGTTTTAAAAATAGATTCTCCTATTTTTAAAACTCATAATATTGATGTATTGAACAAAGGTGATCCAACAGTATGTTCTACTTTGTGTTACTCTTACCAAAAAAGCTTCAATTAAACACCGTGCAAGTCAAACCTTAATTTACAAAAGCAATTTTTACAGGACGGCGACTTTATCAGAAGGCAGAAAGAAAATCCTAAAGTTATTCAAATGAATCGCGGAATAAATGCATATTGAATTTGTTTACGTTGCCCAAACCAGAATAGAGATAGACCATACTTCTGTTTAAATTCCGAATCTCCATATTATTGCCCCGACCGATATCCTTTCTTTGTTTAAATAGATATTGGTGTTCTACCTTTGATTTCCTTTTACATTCCCTTGTGTTTCCTAGGTTCTTTTTGTTTACGTTTACTAACTTCGAAATTGCAAAAAAAACTTAAATTTTTCAAGATATCTGTGTATGTTTGACATTAAATAATTGTTCTATATAGTATATTCCTTCAATTGGTTAGCATGCTGTCGGATTTATAGTATTATAAATGCGAAAGTTGGTATGGATGTACTTATATACGGATGTTTGTTTTTCTTTCAAGCAGGAACTGTAGATAGCTTATTACCTGGATTAACATAAAGGAATTTTTTTATTACAGATAATGTGAGGTTTAAAAAAAAATTGTCGATGCGGCTAGCAAGCCATCAGCATTTTCATTCCTTTTTCCACCTCGCCCTTCATCACTCTAAAAGTGGCATTTGAGTCTTACGGCCCTGGGCTCTGTCTGCTTAGAGTCGCAAGACTCAAACCATTACCCGCCCAAATCAAGTTGACATCTAGTAATATCACTATCTCACCTGTCAATGTCAACTTGATTTGGGTGGATAATGGTTTAAACCTAGTAACAAAGTTAGTCCTGTTTTTATAATAAGACGGAAAGTGTTTTGTCTGCCCCATTAGTGATAAAAATGATAGAATTTATTTATTACATCAATTTTCTTATCTCAAAAGCTACCTGTCATAAAGGTAATACTCGTATAACGCAAATACCTCGTATGCAATATGAATGCCCACGTACATTCTCCCCAATAGTATGAAATACGAGTAAATTGGCCGCTACCCAACGTTGAAAACTTTTATCGCGGTTTCGCATGCTCCACACAGCTCGAAAAAGTTGTCCAACAATAAACTAGCTTGCTTTCTATGCAAACTAGTGTAGCTCAGGTGTTTTCTCTGTGCAATCAGGCGGCTATTGTTAGTAACTTTGCCACATAACGAGATGTAATGTTAGCCACTATAAAAAGTGGTTCAACAATTAGGCGTACATAATCACGTACCTAAATGAGGTAAACATAGCCTAAGGCCGCAAGACTCAAAGGCTACTTTTAGCGTAATGGTGGGTGAGATGGTGGAAAAAGGAAATCAAAATAGTGATATGTTTGTAGCCACAACGCTTATTACCATTATTCGATTTTTCACTGATTTCCTTGATCTGCTTCATTATCTACGTGGGAAGAGAAACATCTACATAACATAACAGAAATATCGGTAGCCAATAGCATAGACATCTAGTCTTTTCAACATTTAACTATCAACCTCGGACACTACCTATCATAGAGGTAAAATAACGCAAATATTTCGTATGCAACATGATTGCCCACGTACATTCTTCCCAATAGTATGAAATACGAGTAAATTGGCCGCTACCCAACGTTGAAAACTTTTCTCGCGGTCTCGCATGCTTCGCTCAACTCGAAAAAGTTGTCCAACAATAAACTAGCTTGCTTTCTATGCAAACTAGTGCAGGTCAGGTGTTGGCTCTCTGTGCAATCAGGCGGCTATTGTTGGTAACTTTGCCACATATTTATGTTAAAAATAAGGTGTAATGTTAGACATTATAAAAAAGTTGTCCAATAATAAACTAGCTAACTTTCTAAGCGAACTAGTGCAGCTCAGGTGTTGGCTCTCTGTGCAATCAGGCGGCTATTGTTGGTAACTTTGCCACATATTTATGTTAAAAACGAGTTGTAATGTTAGACATTACAAAACAGTGGTCCAACAATATTCTAACTTGCTTTCTATGCAAACTAGAGCAGCTCAGGTCATGTCTTGTTTGTAACTTTTGGACAATACGGATGACAACTAGGTTAAAAAGTATTATTTTAATTAGTATGGCAGTAAGATTATCCAAAAATATTGGACACTCATTTTACAATTCATCCAATTAGTAAAAGATCATAAAGATGCAGAGCATCTAAGTTTCGGAGCTTGTGACGTCACCTACAAGTAAAAAGTTTACCAATTTAAGGCGTTTAAATACGCTGTATCTTCTTTATTCTTTGTTAGTCAGAGACAAGAGAAAACTGCAAAGCAAAGCATTGAATACTAGCGTCTCTCTTCCAGAGAGACGCTAGTATTCAATAAAAAAAAGTAATGCAATTAAAACAAAAAGCTTTCAAAAGGCGTCAAAATATTATAATGCATTTTTTTTCCCGCAACAAAACAATGTTTGTTTTCTCTTTTTAATTGGCAAACGTAAGCTGTTTTCTTTTATCCTTCAGCAAAGCAGAGCTATGTGACGTGACATTTTTGATAATTTTAAAGCAGCTTTGTGTAAGTTGGAGCAAAGAAAAAACCAGTTCTTTTTTCCAGAACTTTATTTTTACAAGTTTTGTTTATTTATATTTTAAAGTAATTCTTATTCTTATATTTAATAGCTGAGTTCTTGTCGGTGGAGTGCTTTCCATGACTCTCTTTCTTCCGCCAAGTTCTTAACCTCCTTATTGTTTGTTCCTTCTGTGTTTTCACGTTAATTTTTTCTTTTATTTCATCAAAAAAATTTCGTCTGGTTTTTTTAAATCTTTTTTAAAGTAATTAAGTATCCCAAATTATCTTCTTCTTCGTCTAAGCGCGTTCCCGGTTGCATCCTCAGCTGTGCTGCTTCGGAGCCCGGGGTGCGCTTTCCTGTTTTTTCTTCTCCAAATATAACAGGCATGTCAATGGTCACCCAAGGATGCCAAAGACCTTGCAAAATGGAGAAGAAATAGCCGGAACAGTTTAAATGATTTGGCTATAGTTGTACGACCGGCCGCCTGCCTGACGTCAACCCACTTTGGGAATGTATTTGTGCGAGAAGTTTTACAACCGGCCGCCGCCCGACGTTAACCCTCCTTGGAAATGCAATTGTAGCACGAGATGTTTGTGCTAAGTCCTTTAGTCGCCTCTTACGACATCCACAGGAAGAGATAAATTGGTCATATTTTACTCGTACTCTGCCGGGAACTACACGGCACTGCCAGGAACCACATGGCAAGCTATAATAATACTATAGGTATAAGTATCCCAAATTATACCTATAGTAATAATTATATATAGAATGTGAATCGTGAGTAATGTCACAAGTGTTATAGTCTGCTCCTGTTTGAAGTCGAAAAACAAATCAACCATTTCATATTATATTTGTACACTCCTTGAAGCGTATCCCGGTCGTATCCTCAGCTGTATAGCTTCAGAGCCCGGGGCCCGCTACCTAACCTATGTGATTTGACGAGGTTACTGGTTTTTACACAGAGTAATTGCCGTCTGAAATCCGCAACCCAAAGGGTAGACCAGAACCAATCCTAGGATAGGTTAGATGGCGTTCGAGACCCACATTTTTGCGTGCCTTCCGAAGCACAGAATCATTCTTTTCGAATAATCAGGTGATTCAAGCCTGCAATATCCTAACCAGACTGTAACAACTTATCACAAAGTATACTTCTCAGTGGGATTTGAACCCACGACCTTTGGATCACAAGGCAAATGCCTTGACCATTGGACCACGTGGAAGCAGTCCAGTACTGTAGTTCACTATACCTCAGCAAATCGTACCGATATAGCAGTAGAATGTTCTCTGCCTTGCCTCCAATTCGACCGGCTATCTCTTGGGATAATCTGCGATAGTCCCGATATTTCCACTCCAGCAATTAGTGGCGCGCCGTTAGCCAGTAATTTACTGTCACAATCACAAGGAGCGCGCTCTAAGCTACAATCGTACCTATTACGTGTTATAGCAATACCGATGTGGACTAAAAAAATTTTTTTTGCTCATCAGATAAATTATTAAAATAAGTTTGGAAAATCAAAAGTGCGCGCCTCATAATCTCATTTTTCACAATTAAATTGAAATTACGATTAAACTACATTGAATTAGACCGTGAAAATTCGTGACCGTGAGTCTTCGAAAGGACTTAGTTTTGGATAATACTGAACCGTATAAATAAAATGGACTTGATCAGATAAGTTTTTCGGGAGTTATCGTGACCACGCCAGTTTCCATACATACAGACACACGGACGTCCACAAAATGACTTTATTAAACATTGTTTTTATTTATTTAAAAGGCAAAATGTCTTTTAAAAATGTCATAAGTGTTGAAACTAGTGTTTTTCCTTGACATTTATGTGTAAATATTATTGTACAAGTGAGTGAGAGTAGAGCACTACCTCATGCGCTTCGCTTATGAGGCGTGCAAAATATTGTAAATGTATTATTTTTCTGGTTAGCAAATAATTCCAGAGATACAGCGCATTTAAACTCCGCATGACGTCAAGATCAAGTACAATTTTCTCTTGACGGTGACGTCAATCACCTTCACTCCGAAACTTCGAGCGCTGTATCTTTGTGAATTTTTGCTATTTTGATCAACCGAAAAATATGTGTCCATTATTTTTGGATAATCTAACTGATTGACTAAATATAATACAATTTTTCGGACCCAGTCCACATCCCTATTACACATTTTTAAACTTAGGCAGCAGGGGCAAAATGGTCCTCGAATGGCGGCTACGTACCGGCAAGCGCAGCGTAGGACCTACTAGGTGGTCGGACGACCTGAGCATAGTTGCAGGAAAACGCTGGATGCAGGTCGTTTCCGATCGGTCGTTTTGGAAATCCTTGGGGGAGGCCTATGTCCACCAGTGGACTTCCTGCGGCTGATATGATGATGATCTTTAAACTTACCTTTTTTTCAAGACTTTAAAAAAGGCACTCGTGGTCATAAATTTGGTAGACAACACGCGGTAGTATGTTCAGACAGTACAATTTACAAGAAACTGTAATATGTAAATGTGATGGCTAAGCAGTATAGGCACTAGCTGTGCGGTCTGTGAGGCACGACTAGCACGAGTTCGGTCTTAACTAGGTTCAACTTGTACCTTCTAGTTTGCGCCAATAAAAAAAAATCATTTTTTTAACCATCTAAGGTCACATAATTCTATAACATTTTAAGTGTTAGTAACCAATGTACGGTTATTTGCCGTGTGTAAAATGGAGAAGACAATGGCAAACCAATCCATTATCTCTGCCAAGAATCGCCACTGTGCGTGGTTATTTCTATACAATGATACCGACAAGAGCTAAGCTCCTGAATGTAGAAGAACAAAAAAATGTAGGCATACAAAAACATAATTTGTTTTTAGGTTCCAGCACTGTATATACAACGTGGAAGGGACATACCCGTAATAAATAGAACCACGGTCTATACTAGATCATTATAGTATAATGAAATTTTTTTTTTCTGATTCCGATTCCGGAGATTCAAATTCAATTAAATTAAAATAACAGTGAAAAAACCAAAAAAAAATTTCACATTCCCATACAAATCGCCCGGGCGGCCACACACTTTTGTATGGAAATGCCGGAATTTATTTTTGTGTTTTGGCTGTTATTTTAATCTATATAGATCTAGTATAGCTTGTGGTTCGATTTATTACGGGTATGTCCCTTCCACGTTGTATAAGATGACGGCAGAGTAGATTAGTAGAGTAGAGCGATAGAATCTAGTAAAAGTCTGTTTAGCAATAGGTATTCATAGCAAGAGTCGCTTTTATTCGATATGTATTTGGGCATTTGATAGCGCTAAGAGTCGCGGACTAGTGATTAAGGATTGTACGGTTTCTTGTTTCGGTGCAATAGGTGTCTGCGGTCTTCTCGAAACAATATTGCGACTTTGTGAAACTTTTATCGCTTTGAGGTGAAATTGTTTTTTTCTTCAACTATTTCTTCTTTGGACAACTTTAGTCTAGATGGAAGGAGCTTGCGGGAAAGGACAGGTGCCGCGGTGGAGTAATTTCACAGAATATAAAAGTATTAATTATTAAAATCCTATGTGTAATGTAAGCCGGCCCGGCCAGATCTGCTAGTACCTTGTGCTTGTAGCGCTATCTAGTATGATTACTGACAAATAACTTATCCTAACTTTGCTTTAGTACTATTAGGGTTGGATCTCATCTATCAGCACGGAACAGCACTTTCCTATGCTGCTATCCTTTTCTGTCGCTCAGAAGCGTCATTTGCTACAGCTAGAGAGAGCGACGGAACGCTTCAGCACCGGCCGTGCTGCAGATGAGATCCTCAGAACATTAGATCCAACCCTTACTCACCACTGTCGCTGTACTTGCGCGAGTTATAGCAGTAACGTTTGGTATTGGTTGGTAAGTATGGGCAGTGACTCTCTGTTCTAGTATATTATTACTCTGTGGTATTAACATACATAACAGAAATTCACAGCGTACCTCGCAGTACGAGTATGGTGTCCTCCTATGCACCTCTCCCCCGTTTTCGTAGGCGTTCAATGGCTGTGTACACTGAAACTCACACATTGACGTGCGCGCGGCTGTGCATGGATGTACGTATAGTTTCGATTGTAGCAGTAGACATAATGTTTACTCCATTTGTATGAAGTGCCATACCTGTGGTAACTGGGCCTGATGTGGATAATCTAAGTTTTGCTCCCGCTTTCACGCACTCAAATTTACTCTAGCCGGGCTAACTTATTGTATTTCTTAAATAATTTCCGTTTTTGTATAATTCTGAGGTGTTTTAGAGGCAACTTCGCATTTTTTTTCTATTGAGAATTTTTTTTGCAGTCGTGATTTTGAAACGTATTATGTATAAAGTTAGTCCTGAACTTTGCTGTTTTTGACGTGACAACGTCTAATAACTCGATACTACGGGCTGTATGCACGAAAAAGATGACGTCATTGTCCCGTTACGCTCATTGTCGCGTTCCGCAAGCGAGAGCGCGGCACGAACGAGAGAGAGAATGTTTGACGTTGTCACGTCAAACTACCGTCCGTAAACCTAAGAACAATAATATCTCTGCCGTAAACCGACTACACAGACAACCAATTTTTTTATTTAAAGTGAGTATTCTCGCTCTAAGAAGTATTTATTTGTCTTTCACCGTACACACTTGTGTGCTGGTAGCGCATCCTTTTCAAGGCTGCGGCAGCTGATGTCGTTGCCGGAAATAAATAATGCACAAAACACCAGACTATGGTAATATTCGGAGTTTGCGTGGTTTGAACGCGGAGTACAGCGTCCGCAAGTTTGGGCATTTGCAAGTAAATCATAGTGCTGCAATATTATAAACGAGAAATGCTCATTGTTGATACATATTTTCGAGATAATTTTAAATAATAAATATGTATGTATATCAGTATTTTATGTAATAATATTTTTTAGTTTGAAACAAAATACTTTGCCCGTTGTCACTAAGGCCGTACCTGAATTTTCCGGGGTCCAGTGCTGCCCCCATTTAAAATAAATCATTTCAAAGAAAACGGAGACATTATTTAAAATTTTGCTACTATCAAATCCTAGATAACGCTTCAAAGTATTTTATGAACTACTGTTTACAGTTTAAAGTGAGAACGTTAAGCTTTACTACGCACATTTGCGAAAAACGGCCACTTTTGGCAAATGTGCGTAGTAAAGCTTAACGTTCTCATTATAAACAGTAAACACGTGTACGGCCTTAAAGAAATTTCAACAAAATTTTCCTTCAAGAGAAGAATACACTCTCATCTCCTTAAGTAGTTGTTCTTTTTCTCTAATAGGTTCTTTCTCCATCATCATCTTTGTATATAAGTGTATGTATGTAGGTGTATTATAGGTATATTATGTATGTATATATAAGTACTCTAAACATACATACTTATGTATGTTTAGAGTTATGGGTATATTATATTGTTTCTTAAGTATATATTAGATATATAGTGATTGTAGGTATATTATTTATGTTATATCGTATAAGTATAAACATAAATAGTTAGTTATACTTTATAATATTTATTTTTGCGCCGCAACTGATTTCATTTGTTTATCCCTATGGTTGACAGGGAGAGAACGCTATTAGCGTAAAGTCCGTCTTGTAAACAATTATTATTGTAGATCATTACAGTTTTAGTAAATTAATAAATAAATATAATAGAAAATAGATTTTTTTTCTAAAAAGAAACCAGCCAGGTGGTTATTTATTTCTGTCTACATTAAAGAGCTAAGCCTATCAGACTATTTTTTGGCATTGATAATCAACAAAATTGGTTCTCAATTAGCGAAGATATCACGTTACATACATACAAAAAAACGGGTGTACTTTCTTATACAGAAAAAAGTTTAACAAATTTTCGTTATTTAGAATTTTTTATCATGTCATAGAATAATCAATATGTAGGTTACTCAGTATAAAGAATTTTTAATAATAGATTTTCGTTGCACAGAAAATCAATAATTAGAATGTTTGTTATGAATAATTTGAAATCATAGAATTTTATTACAAATAACATTTACTTTTGCGATGTTTCTAATATCAAAATATCAAATTAAATATTATTATTTTTAATAAGTTTAGTTAATATAATATTTATAACCTATAAGTTTTCCCTATTCTAGTAAAATGGATAAAACTTTCCCAGCACTCGGCGGCCGCTACCGCGGCACGCTCGCTTCGCTCGCTCGGCTCGTGCGTATGTTGGTCACACTTCTAACCTAACCTAACCTATAAGTTTGCCCTTTTCTAGTAAAATGGATAAAACTTTCCCAGTTGGTCGCAGTTCTAACCTAACCTAACCTATATTGTGGTAGCCATTTATAATGTATTCTTACTTATTATATAGTATTTAATTTGATTAAACAATGTTTTCACTTAATACTTCCTTAAATAATAATTTTCTGTAAAATAAAATTCTATGAAAGATTATACCGAACAAACAATATTCTTTAAAGAAATATTCTACTGTTTGATTAGTTTGTTAAATGAAAATATGAGATTCTAAAATTCATTGAACTGTGTTTCTATAAATTGTGTTTCATTCAAGTAAATAGTCTTTGAAACAATAATATTTGAAATAAAAATATAAGAATTAAACATTCTATGAAAAATTTTCTGTGAATCGAAATTCTATGAAATTTCAGTCTGTGAAACAAGGGGCACCCAAAAAAACATACGGATCAAATTGATAACCGCCTTTCTTAAAGTCTGTAAAAAATAGACACACTAGCTAAGTAAATACTCAAGTAACAACTCAAGTGTACTTCTTCAAGATAAAAGCACTACTTATACAAGCAAGACGTGCTTAGTCACTCCATTAGGGCCAGAGTAAATGTGCTTAACTAACAGCGAAGTGTTAGTTCTCACACCATAGTGCCTTTAGTACTAGACGGTTTGCCTGCAAATAGAATAGAGGTGACAACAGGGTCAGAAAAGGATTATTCTAATTAGTCTGTCTTGTAGATTATCCAAAAAACCGACCATATTTTTCAGTTTATCAAGAAAAACAACATAAAGAGACAGAGCATCTAAGTTCCAGAATGGGTTGTGACGTCACGGCTATGTAAAAATCATACTTAGCCGTGACGTCATGCGAAATTGAAATGCGCTGTATCTTCGTCAGTTATTGTTTTTTAGAGAAAAAAAAACCGGCCAAGTGCGAGTCGGACTCGCGCACCGAGGGTTCCGTACAAACCTGCAAGGTTTAGTATTTGGTATGAATTTCAATTTAATACCTCTACGCGTTTATGAGGAAATGGGTAGTAAGTTTAAAATTATTTAAAAAAAATATATTATGTGATGTAACTAAAAATTTATGGTTTTCGTAATTTTTCCTTTATCTATGCTATAAGACGTTGCTTCGTACCAAATTTCAAGATTCTGAGTTCACGGGAAGCACCCTGTAGGTTTTGATTCCCTTGCAAGTGTTGAAAATTTGCGGCATAAACGGCTGTATCTTTTGATTGCGTTGGCTTAGAAGTTTGATTTTTTCACAGCTTCAAGGGACAGTAGACCTGAGTAATTGATATAAATTTCAGCTTCATACCTCCACGCGTTCCTGAGAAAAAGGGTCTTGACAGACGGACGGACGGACGGACAGACGGACAACAAAGTGATCCTATAAGGGTTCCGTTTTTTCCTTTTGAGGTACGGAACCCTAAAAATATGCCATGGTAATTTTCCCAGTTGTCATGCCTATTAAAACTTATTTAGGTTTCTTTTCTTACAGATTTTTGTACATTTTGTAAATTTTTGTACAGGTTTTTACCCGAATACGGCATAGCCAAAGAGAGATAGAAAGAAAGAAAGAAAGAAAAAATCTTTATTTGGCAAGAACACATTTAGCACAACACATTTTTAAACTTAAAATAAAAAATAAAGTTGCCAAATTGGTCTCCACTCAGCATATGTCGAAGCGTTAGCCGCGACGCTGGTCTTCCGTGGATGCCAAAAACTACCCTAAAAATTTACTAATAATAAGAAAAATAAAATAAATATAGAAACACGAATTAAAAAATACATATTTAACAAATGGTTTTAAATTTTTGTCATCTATGCTGCGACTATGTTGATTGGTTGTTCAATAGATGTTCTTTTAATTTATCTTTAAAGGTTTTTATACTATTGAGAGTTCTGATAGGAGGAGGTATATTGTTCCAACATCTAGTCGCAGCATATCTGAAACTTCCTCTAAACGCAGCAGTTCTATTCCTAGGACAAATCAGTCGATCAGGTACTCGTGCCCGGCGAGTGAATACAAGCTTATCAAACAAGTATGGTGGGGCTTTATTCTTTATAACACCAAAGAGAAGCACAGCAAAGTGAAGAGCCCGCCTGGACTCCATGTTCAGTAGGTCATTTCTATTAAGATATGGCGTTATGCGAGCTCTGCGGGGGATGGTGAAACAATATCTTGCGCACGAGTTCTGCACACGCTGTATCAATTTTTTTGTACGAGCCAGTATACAATTACCAGTAACAACATCTGCATAATTTAATTTGGACAATATGAGAGTTTCACAGAGATATATGCGAGTTTCCACATTTAAATAATCACGTAACTGGTACAAAACTTTTAACCTGTGATAGCAATTTCTAACAGTCTCCAATATGTGCTTCTCAAATTGTAAGCTACTGTCCATTACAATACCAAGATTCCTAGCTTCAGAAACTTCTTGGACCTGAGTGTTTTTCAATCTAATTACTGGTAAATGAGTCCTTATGCTATCAGCCTGCGCTTTAGTGCCTATAATTAGATATTTAGTTTTGTTGGGATTCAAAACGAGTCCATTTTTATCTGACCACTCGGACACACGTGCCAGATCTTCATTAACTTCATCAATCGCAATGTTAGTTTCGCAAGGCTTAAACGTTTTGTAAATCTGAAGGTCGTCCGCATATAGATGATATTCGCTTTTTTTGATGTGTAAAGGTAAGTCCGCAGTGTATAGAATAAATAGAATGGGCCCCAGAATAGATCCTTGAGGTACCCCTTTATCTAAGACCTCGTTACTAGACACTAATTTAGTACCATCACTACCAGTAATTTCCACTCGCTGGTGACGATCACTCAGATAGCTAGAGAACCATTTAATAGTTGGTCCATCGAAACCATAGTACGTGAGCTTAGCCAAAAGCAGCGTTGTATTTATGGTATCAAAAGCACACGAATAATCAAGCAAAACAAGGATTGCACCCTCTCCCACGTCCCTGCCTGCCAAAAGATTGTCAACCACATCCAAAAGCGCAGTGGCTGTGCTTCTACCAGCTCTGAAACCAGACTGTTTTGACGGAAGAATATTATTTAGAGTTACATATTCAACTAGTTGCATGCAAACGATTTTTTCTAATACTTTTGACATAAAAGGCAAAATGCTAACAGCCCGGAGGTCCTTGTATTCTTTAGGGTTTGACACTTTTGGAATAGGACGAACAATAGCGTTTTTCCATTGATCTGGAAAAACACCAGTTAAAATAGACATATTCACAAGTGCTGTTATGACATACAATGTACGTGGCAGGGTAAGGATAATCATGTCTAGAGAAATGCCGTCAATACCTTGAGCATTTGTTGTAATTTTTTTTATGGTATCCAATACCACCTCTTCCTCCACTGGTTTTAAAGTAAAGACGGATTGACTCATTCTATTGAACCATAGATGTGTCAGTTGTTCCATATCGACTTTGTAATTACAAGGTATGAGATATGTATGGTTTAAGCAGTCTAGGCCGTGTGGCTTCCAAACTAGAATAGGACCACTCTATATCTTCTTCTGGATGTTGTAAGTGGCAACATTCCCAAAGAGGGTTGACGTCAGGCGGTCGGACGTTAAACTTTAGCCTAATCGTCTAAACTTTTCTGGCTATTTTGTTTCGGTTTCGTATAGGTAGTCTTTGGCATCCTTGTTACCATTGACATGCATATTATATTTGGAGAAACAAAAGAGAAAATAATCGCACCTTGGGCTCCAAGCAGCAAAGCTGAGGATGCAACTGGGAACACGCTAAGATGATACAACGATGAAGAATATTTTAGCAGTCTATAATGTAATATAAATGGACAAGGCTGCCAGTCCTCTGTCATATCCTACCACCAGATTTCAGAAGAGAGATGGCTCTAAGAAGGCATACGACAAGATATGCCAAATGCCTCGGCTTCCAATCCACCAAGACCTAAAGCACACGAGCAACGACTTACGCCTCATATCTCGTACACTATTCGGGCTCATTGCGAGGACTTTACTGCAGGAAGTCAGACCTTAACTCAGAGGTGGATAACAAAGACCTCATATATGACCCTAATCTGCCTGTTCCTGGTCTTGATCACCCGCGAAAATACTGGTCTCAGATAAATAGATGCCGACTTCACAAGGAAAATATGCCGAACTAATGTGCAGGTGGAAATTTGCAGTAGATCCCAATTGCTGCTGCGGGAGTATACAGTCTATGTCCAACCTTACTGACTCATGTCCAATCTTGTCCATTGAGGGTGGCATAAGAAAAATACGAAGCCGATGACGACGACCTCCGTGGCGTACTGGTTAACACGCTAGACCGCTAATCCGTAGGTTCTGGGTTCGATCCCCAGCAAGGGCAAGTTGGAAAATGGCCTTTTTCAAACTGCACTGGGTCTTGAATGTTTATCTATATATGTATTTATCATAAAATATAGTATCATTGAGTTAGTAGCCCATAACACAAGTTTAAAAAAAAAACTTACTTTGGGGCTAGCTTAATCAGTGTGATTTGTCCCTATATATTTATTTTTTATTTTCAATAATAATATTAACGGACAAATCTTCTAAGCTTTGGAAGAGGCCTTCAGTCCAGCAGTGGAGTAATATAGGTAGTAAAACAAATGCGAAGATTAACCAGACAATAAAATACGGTAATGACCAGGACAATCTTCATATGAAATGTACATATTACGAGTTAATAATAAAATTTCTGTTTTAATTAAATCCGGAATCGCATTACTGTGTGGCGCCTTCTGGCGCAATTCATTTGTTAATTTGCTATTTATTGTGCTAAAAAAGTACTAATTAATTTTTCAATTATACTCAAATTAACATTATGAACATTACGTTTGCGAAATATTCTTTGTCCTGATATCTCATACAATTTACTAGACTAATTTGCTGCTCGAATTTCTATGCCAAGGATTTTATTATTCTTATCAAAAAATGTATCTATCTTCTATACGAAAAACAAAATAAATAAGTTAGGTACCCATACATTGCTTCGTTTCTCTACTGTCTTTATCCCTAAGCTGAATATATAAATCATAATTAATTTTAATATTTTGTACTTATTTATGTTGTTATGTTGAAAAATGTAGCTTTTAAAATTAAAATGTTGTAATAATGTAATTAAATATTTAAGTAATAAGGCATCTAGTGGTCTCTCATGTTTGCTGTGCCCAAACAGGACGTCACTTGTTCTGTTATAATTAATGTAGGATATTTAAAAACAGTCTTCTTCGTTTAAGCGCATTCCCGGTTGCATCCTCAGCTGTGCTTCGGAGCCGGAACAATTTAAATGATTTGGCTACAGTTTTACGACCGGCCGCGGGCCTGACGTTACCCCTCCTTGGGAATGCAATTGTACGAGCACGAGATGTTTGTGCTTAGTCCTTTAGTCGCCTTTTATGACATCCACAGGAAGAGATGGAGTGGTCCTATTCTAACCCGGAACCGGTTCACTATCCATTTGCATAAAAATAATAACCATAAAATATATTGGCATATGGTAAATTAGACTAATGATAATTACGCATAATTTTTTTATCCATAACAAATGTAGCATAATTGTCTTAATCATAAATAAAATTAGCATAATCATATTTCAACATAACATTTATATGCATACATTTATAAAGGCATATTAGTATCAAAGAATAATGAACATAGTCATAAATTCATAATCATCTTACGTAGAATAAGTAACTCCTAAATTAATAGACACACATCAATACCTTTTTACATAAACATTGCTCTAATAAAACTTGCAGGCGTATTACATTGTGGGTAGAACGTGACTATATTTTTATAATTTTAAAGAAGGTGAATCACTAAGTTTTCTGTGTACGTATTAATTATTGAAGTTGTATTATATATTGTAAATAAAGTGAATTGTGGTAAAAATGGAATATACAGTGAATACCTTTATCACTAAAAGAGGAGGAATCAAATTAAATGTTAATGGTTTTATATAAGAGCAAAATAATAAACAAAATGACAAATATTATTGGGTGTGTGAATTAAGCCGAAGTGATACTTATAAATGTAATTCTAGAGTTACTACCAAGCTGAATGAACACCAGCAACATGAAATAATATCAAAAAAAATTCAAACTCACAATCATGAACCAAATGCTCTAAGAGAAAAGGTAATTGTTTTTTAAATAATTATTAACTTTATGTTTTTGTTTACCTTATGTAAAATAATTAAAAGGCGGCTTAGGGGTGGCCCAAGGGCCACCCCCGCCGCACCTAAACCTACCTTGACACTATATAATATAGGAAATAATGGTTAAAGTACCTTTATTCTTTTTCAGATTCAAACAACCATTAATGAAATAAAAGAAGATGCAAAATCAAATCCAACTAAAAGGCCAATTCAAGTTATAGCTGATATTGAAAAGATAACTGTACCTGATGTAATGTGTAATTTGCCAAACACTGAAAATCTAAAACAAATCATACGCAAACAAAGGAAAAACACGTCAAATATCATTGAACCACAAGACATACATTTTGAATTAAAAACAGATTATTTTCTCTAAAACAATCAACTCCAACAACACAATGACAACCAGATAATCATTATTGATAAAAAATATGATACAAATAAAAGAATAATAATATTTACTACAAAAAAACTCATTACTATACTATGTTTGTCGAAATATATACTAATGGATGGAACATTCAAAGTTGTTCCCAAAATATTCCATCAACTTTATACAATACATGGATGTATTAATAACTTACAAACATTTCCTTGTGTATTAGCGTTGTGTACCAACAAGGATAAAAGTACCTATAATTTATTATTTACATAAATAATTGAGTATTGTGATGCAAATGGCTTGCATTTGTCCCCTAGATTTATACTCATGGATTTCGAAAAATCTGCACATATATGTGCCAGACAGATATTCGAAAATGCAGACATAAAAGGATGTAATTTTTTAATCTCGGGCAGATTATATACCGTAGAGTACAAAAAAAAACGATATAAATAATGTTTGATATCCTTTTTTTTTTGTACCCTACGGTATATAATCTGCCCGGTATATGGTACTCTATGGAAATAATATATCATTTGCTACAAAAATTAAATGTTTATACGCATTAGCTTATCTTTCAGAAGAGGATATACCAGTTTATTTCGACAACTACATTAAATATATATCTCCAGAAGCAGGTATATACTTACCATCAATGCATTATCTATATATATATAACTCAAAGGTGACTGACATAGTGATCTATCAACGCACAGCCCAAACCACTGGACGGATCGGGCTGAAATTTGGCATGCAGGTAGATGTTATGACGTAGGCATCCGCTAAGAAAGGACGCGAGCGAAGCCGCGGGCAAAAGCTAGTTTAATAGTATGTAGTTACCAGCAAAAAATATAATTTATAATTATTTTTTCAGAAATTATAGCAAAATGGTTTGATTATTTATTATGTATGGGGAACTGCCAGTTCACCGCCACAATTTCCTCCCAAAGTATGGAGTACATATCAACTTACAAAAAAAAAATATACCCAGAACACAAAATCATGCCGAAGCGTGGCACAATCGATTTGCACATTTTGTGGGAAGACACCATCCTGGATTCTATTTTTTAGCAACAAAAATTTGTCAAGAAATCAAACATCAATGTATTGAAATTGAAAAACTACAAATAGGGACATCACCAACACCAGTGAAAAAGAAGAAATACAACGACAAACATTCCCGGCTTGAAAAAATTTTAAACAAACAATATGAATATACTTCGAAAATGGATTTTTTAAAAGCTATTGCTAATAATTTACACTTAAAATAGAATATATTACCTACCGAATTGTTACATATACATATGCTATATAAAATTTGCATGAAACTCATTAAAAAACTAAAATTTTCAAATTTTTCATTAATTTATACCTATTAAACTTTAGTAAATTATGCGACTGTACACTATGCCTAAAAACATTGTGCAAATTATAAGTTAGACTTAAATATAATTATTCCAAAGTACATATGCTGCTAAAAATCAATTATGCCCAAGTATAATTATGCCAAAAAAAGTATGCCAAATTCATTGTGCCAAACCATTTTAGGAATAAATACATTATGATAACGAAAGGGATCCCCCTGGAACCACACGGGTTGATATTTAAAAACAGTGATTTGCAATAAATTCTGAAATGGCTCTGACCCTTCGAAAAAATTCCAAATCGACAAAAAATCCATTATTGAACCTGCTCACAAAGTTTCACGAGAATGTGACCTGTAGAAGAGAACGGCTGGAAATCACAACCGGGCAGCTGACAGCCAGACAGTTAAAGCATTTGTACCTAAGCTGACTCTTCGATGCGTGCTCGGTCAAATAAGATTCAAATTTCAAAGTAACAATTTGCACTAAACTAGAATATGCAACCACCGTTTGGCAGCATCACATCTGCAATGCTCCGTAAGCTGCTTGCATATATTTGACTGCGGTTGACCTGCGGTCAGCCTACATTACGGCGTCTGTATAGAAGATGTATTGTTTGTTGCATTTATAATAAGGTCCTGCAAAAATAACTTTTTATTTATATTTCTCAAATTGGTTCTGGTCTAACCTTTGGGTTGTGGAGGTCAGACAGCAGTAGCTCTGTGTAAAAAACCCAGTCTCTCTCTCTCTCTCTCTCATCCTAGCGTATTCCCAGTTGCATTCCCAGCTGCAACGCTGTGAAGCCCGAGGTCCGCTTTCCGGATTTGTCTTACTACTTCTTCTCTTTTTTCTTAGTTCGCACGGTCTTGAGCATCATTGGTTGTAAGACCATTGTAAAATTCAGTAACCTCGTCAAATCACCTAGGCCTAGGTAACGGACCCCGGGCTCTCAAGCGTTACCCTGAGGATACAACCGGGAATACGGATGATGAAAGGAAATCAAAATAGCCGCATCAATCACAGGTGCCTATTGACATGATTTCGCAGATTTTCGATTATCCTTCAATTCAATTCAATTCAATTCAAAATATCTTTATTATCATAGGATATTTATAATATCTCTTAATAATAGTCACTTTGTTTTGTTTTGCACAAATGTTGACGTCAAATCGTTACCTAAAGCTAAGTTTACGCCGCTTCCTAGGCGCAAGTGTAAATTTAGTATGTACCAATGTACCTAAATTATGACATGTCTAAGTATACAAACCTTTAAGAGGGACCCGCGCCAAGCTCAAGCCAGACCTTTTTGTCTTTAAGATAGTCATCGGTCCTATAATAAGCCTTCTCACAAAGGACATTTCACACTTCCATTGGCTTTTACGATTAACGTGGAAACAAATACGTTAGCTGCTACGTTTTTTCTACCAGACCAGCAGGAAAGTAGCAGCAGGTACCTTTATCGGTTATTAAATTGTATCTGTTTCCAAACTTTGTACTAATCCTGTAAGAAGTTTATAATAGTTCCAAACAACTTCAATAAAATGCTTATTAATAATTTAAATTTCTTAGAAAGTTTGAATTACTCTAGTCTAGTATCTATCAGTAAGTTGGATCTAAGTAATTATTGCCATCGGCGATCTCTTTCGGTTCCGATGAGTGGAGTTTGGGAAAATATTGATTTAAAAGTTAATAAATTTCGTTTGGTATGTTTGATTTCAACGTTCGAAACAACCATGGAAATAAAATGTTATTATTGAGCCACTGTTAACGTTAATAAAAAAATCAAATATATTTTTTTATTTAAATAAATGTCACTTGAAACTTTATAATTCCATTTAAAATAAAAAAAATACTAAGTTTATTGCAAATCACCTCAGCGGATTGCGTGCAAAACATATTTAAAATGCAAGATGACTTTTTTCAGACTTGCTTAATCATTTAATTTTTAAATTTACCAGCTTAAGCGGCCATTTTAGTTTGAACTCTTGCTGAATCGAAAGTAAACTTTTTGTTCAAACACTTGAATGGAATAAGAGAGAGAAAAGGGCCATTGTACATTGGTCGCTTGTGACTGAAAAGGTGTAAACACACAGCTTTATAAATGGTCGTAATCATGTAGATACCTATGATTACCATATCTATGTTTTATCCATTATAAGGGGTGATTTAAAACCTCGTATAGCTTTATTCGAGGAAAGTACTCTTTAAACGAAATAAAAAATACATAGACTGTCATCTAGTTTCATAATAATAATCAAAGCCGATAAATGCATACCAAAACTCTCCCATTTACAACATTACAAACTCGCTACCGGGCTCGTGGTGGGCGGCGACCGGTGAGTGGGTAGAGCCACGGCCGCATGGTATGGGATACTAACTCAACTACTACTACTACTAGTACTATATTTTATGATAAATAAATATATAGATAAACACCCGAGACCCAGGACAATTTGGAAAAGACTATTTTACAACTTGCCCTGCCTGGATCGAACCCAGAACTTCCGGATTGGCGGTCTAGCGTATTAAACATAACGCCACGGATGTTGTCAATAAAGTGTTAAAATAAAATAAATCCAACGACATGCAAAGATGCTCCAACGAAATACTTACCCGTACATTTCGCTCGGAAGCCTGCCTAATATTTTATGCAAAGACGGGTCCCGTCTGCTCTGACAGAGTCCTGTTGTTTGCACAGGAGAGATCAAAAAGGGAATTGGCCCTAAATCCTCGGCCCCGCGTCCCGAATAACAAACTAATTTATCTGTTCTGGAAATTTTGATAGCGATTTGAAAGGATTTTGTTATTTTTGAGGTTACGTTGTGAGACTTAATTTTTAATGAGCTTAAAGTAGTAGGTACAAGATACTTAATCTCATTAACTTGTAGGTAAGGTAAATTTTATTGACTGGTTTCATACGTACTCGTACTCGTATACGATATAAGTATTACAATGTTTAAATAAAAGTTTTGTAGCAATCCTACCCATCATCTGCAAGCGGGGCCATCACTCTGCAATCCACCATCGAACTAGGAATAAACCTGTATCTCGAGTGGTCGGAAGCATCATGATTGCCCACTGGCACAGCAGGCAATAAACTAATGATTACATTGCATATAGCATGAAAACAATGTAGGTGTATATAGTTAATTGTTATGGTAATTCTCAAACTAGATTCATCTGTTCTTTGGAAAATAATAGGTATTTGTGGACTTTGTAGTCTCAACAATCACGTTCCTCAATTTAGTACTTATTGAGCGAGCGAGCGAAGCGTCTCAGTTTCGAGAATGGCCAAAAATGCTTTGGTCCGTCAGTTTGTCAGTCGGTTTATTCTCGCCTACAGGAGTGCTATTTTTCATTAAGGGACTCACATTACGAATGGTTTGCGCGAGTGTTTCCAAACGGGCGCAATTTTGAATTGATCGTATGCGAAGGATTTGCAACGAGTGGTCTGGACCACTCGTAATTTTGACATTTGTAGCGAATAAATATCAAAGAAACGTTCCATGGAGAATCAGTTCTTTTTTATTTTTGTTGAAATGTTTAGAAAACCATTGACAAATTTTTGATATTTTTTGCGTAACGCAATATAAATTATCGCTGACACGTCGGTTTCAAAAATACGATGCAACGGAACGCGAATGGTGACTTGAAAAACTATACGTTTTGTGTTTTGCTGAGTCCCTAAATGAAAAATAGCACTCCAGGTCGCATTTATAAACCGTATCTCGTGAAATTTTATAAGCACTATATGGTCCACATATACCTACAAGTAGTAGAGACTAGGTAGCCTGTACCTCACCATACCTTTCTGTTGCTTCTTACAACACGAAAGAGGTGGTGACATATCGTATTATACTCCGCCGTCAACACAAAGTTTGCCACGACTCAAAAACTGATAGTTATATAGGATCTAACAAAATATACTAAAACTATTACAAGGGTGAATTTAGTCCATCATACTGCATAACTTTACCCTAAGAACATACATAGATATATAGAAAAATAAAAAATAATTTGTGACCTCCCATACAAGGTGAGCGATCAGCTGATCCGAGTTTGTATGGAAACAAAAAAATAATTTTCATGTTTCGATATACAACGTGAAAGGGACATACCCGTAATAAATCGAACCACGAACTATACTAGATCATTATAGTATAATGAAATTAAAATAACAGCCAAACAACAAAAATAAATTTCGGCATTTCCATACAAAAGTGTGCGGCCGCCCGGGCAATTTGTATGGGAATGTATTCCATGGTTCGATTTATTAGGGGTATGTCCCTTCCACTTTGCATGTTCCTTGGGGAAAGTTGTTCAGTATCATGGACTGAATTCACCCTTAAAATAGTTTCAGTATATTTTTTTACACGTTTTACAGTCCATTCGTTCAATTGGCTGGGATGCCATCGGCGTTGGGCACGCCAGCTTTATCAAAGACGCGGCCTTCGTGGGACCGCATATGGTATATATCATAAGAAGTATATGTTTATTTGATTGTATATTGCGTTGTGTTTTTTTTTTGCCGCACCATCCCTATGGTTTACTAAGAGAGAACGGTTTTAGCGTTAAGTCCGCCAATAATGTTCAATTTTTAATTGTAAAACAAGCTAGCTACAAAACATATAACCCATAATTTGACACAAATAGACGTTAATTATAAAATAAATCCCTCAAACGGAGGTAGCCGTACAGTAAATAGTAACGTTGGCCCTTATAAATTTAGTTTCCATTGGCTTTATTTGACAACGGATAAATTTATTGGGTGCTAAATGTAGGGCCAAATAAATTATGGGATCGAAACATGTGACTGGGATCAAGATAACACAATCGGCTGAATGTCTGCAATGTGCCCCTTATACAACTATTACTGGGTTGTTAATTCATGCTATAATATTATAACCTGACTGCGCCAGAAGGAGGATAATGTTTTTTGTATGTATGTTGGCACGCTCTACAGCTTAAACGGCTTTATGGATTTTAGCCTGAGATGTGTCGTTAGATTTGCTTCAATTGTTAGAGTTACATAGTTTGTATATCAAAATAATAAAACATGACGAATTAGGCGCCATATTATTTATCTGTCTTTTTTTCAAAACCTTTCGAACTGAAGTCTAATTTAGAATGAGAATCGCTAAAACATAACATATGGGACGTTCCACAGGGTACCGTGTGGACGCTGGCGCTTAAGACGTTTAGAAAAACAATTCGAACAAATAACTTAGCTTAAATAAACACAATGTCGCAAGTGCCAGCGTCCATAAGATACCTTTGCCCGTGGACTAATAAAATATAACCTCGCTCATCCAAGCGTGTTCCCGGTTGAATTCAAGGCATACTGCTGTTGTACGTATAGTTTTTATCATTTAATTTCTTACCCCGAATTCGAATTTCATCACAGTTACTGCAATAAAAAATAGCGACAAAATTTACCAAAGCTTTCAACGGCGCTTTTATTAAACTTCCCCTTAACTACAGGCCAGTACAAAAGAAAGCTTCACCTCAGAATTTCAAGTCTAGCAATTATGTTAAACGTTTAAGAGGCTTTAATTGTTTCCCGACTACCTAGACTGAATTGCAGAGTAGATTAATTTACAAACTAAACTACTTTGATCTTCTATTATGGTCTGGGGAAAAAAACATAGTAATCCAATATTTTTTCCAGCTGAACCACTAAGGAAAAAATATTGGAAGATTTATAACTGTGACAAACGATTTGCCTCCATGGTCAAGTAGTCAAGGCGTTTGCCTTGTGATCCGGAGGTCTTGGGATCAAATCCTACTGGGAGGCATACTTTGTGAAAAGTGCTCTCAGTCTGATTAGGATGTTGCTGGGTTGAGTCACCTCATTATCCGAAAAGAAAACAATATTCCGTTCTTTGGAAGGCACGTAAAGTTGTGGGTCCCGAATGCCATTTAGCGTTAATTTAAATCTATCCTAGGATTGGATCTACTCTTGAGTTGCGGAGGTCAGACAGTAGTCGATCTATGCAAAACCCAGTAACCACGTCCAAATTATTTAGGTTAGGTAGCGGACCCCAGGCTCTGAAGCTTTACCGCTGAGGATGAAACCGGGAATACGCTCGGATGATGATTGAGGACTCAAAAGTTGGTGGACGTTGACGCCATGACATCACAGATTCGTGACTTGTAGCGAAAATGTACATTCTACAAGTTGTGCTGACTGTTCATCCCATTTTATTTGGGGTCCCAAATGAAATGGGATGAACCGTCATGGGAGAGGAGAATGGAATGTACCAGCTGTTTGTCTTCCGTAGAACCTGCAGCTTTCTTTCCGTGAAATCCGGTCTAGGAAATGGACTAGAATCTAAATTATATCAATAGGCAATGCGGCTAGCGATCCATCACTATTTTGTTTCCATTATCCAACTTCCTGCCTTTCACGTTTCAGCTCCGTCGAATAATCGGAAGTGGATCTAATTTAGCTTGCAAGATTCGATTACGGACACACAGACAACGGGACAAGTAAAACTAAATAAGCGCCATAAGGAGGATTCTGTTTTTCGAGTGTATGTAGCTATGTTTTTGGTACGCTCTACAGCTTAATATCTTTTCTTAATAGCTTTTCTTTTCAACTTCATTGTAACATGGGTTAAATCAGATACCTTACTTGTAATAGTGGGTATTAGCGTTAGGTTACGCAAGGCTAATGCGTGTTGTAGGAATATCAAATGGTGGCGAAATTCGGCGTGCAGGGTTGAACACGTGATGGCTCAGTTGGTAAGAGCATAGTCGTATTGAGACGAAGGTCGCGGGTTCAAGTCCTGCTCACGTGGTATTTTGTACCACTTCTTATTTCATGATTTAATTTGAGTACTGCATCCTGAATGCCTAAAAACCCTATAAAAAGCTTGTAAATAATTGATCTTATCAAGCTTGATACAATCAAGCTTTGTCTCTATATAAATTGCTCTGTTTAAAACTACTGAACTCGATGTAAATTTAATTTATTTACGCAAATGAAGCACCTATCTTCAGGGATACGTCACTCCAGCTTGTTAAACTCGTGTCATGTGTTACGTAAGCTTGATTTAATAGGACCTACATCCTGGTATTACCTTGCACTTAAGATATAATGCTCACAAGGAACGATGGTATAAGATGCAGATGGATGCTGTGAAAGCTGTCATAGCTGCGCGTAATACAATTTCGGGTTTTTACTCATATAACATGTATGCAAAAGATTATCCTATTGTATTACTCATATTCCCATACACAAAATTAATTTTACGGGCAATGCAGCATTCGAGAGAAAAAAATTCACATTCTATGGTACTACCAAACTGCTGTTATAAAATGTTTGCAAACATTACTTAATAAATTTAACAAATCAATAATATGATTTATAACGATATTAACAATCAAAAAATATTTTTATGTTATCATGCATTTTTATTTTGTAAGAAAGTGTTTGTAAAAAAATTTTAACAGCAGCGTGGGAGCACCATTTCGAGTGGTGATTTCAAAATCATATTAAACGTATAAGTAATATACATATGTGTAATAAATCGTAGTACAGGCTACACTAGATCCCTATAGTATTATAAAATTAAAATAATAAAAAGATAAGAAATTTGAAATTCCCATAAAATTGCCCGTGCGGCTGCACACTTTTGCATAGTAGGCGCTGATATATATGATATTTTTTGTTTTGGGCTGTTATTTTAATTTCAATAAACTAAAGTGATGTAGTGTGGCGTGGGGTCGGAATTATTATTCATACGTCCCTCTCTTTGTATATACATATTTGTGAAAGTAAAAATCGACAGAAAACATTTCAAGTGATAAATATCTACTATCACGCCTGTTCTCAACGAAGGTAGGCAAAGACTTTAGACCTCCACACTCACAAAAAATCTGTCTGCTCATCAATCTCTACAAACATGCCTTCTTCTAAGTGATTGACGTACTGTAAACGGAAATGGTGATTAACGTGTACGATTACAATTCTACCAAGTCAAAAATCGCACGCCTGGTTGTCGAGTTAAAATATTTCTTATTACCTACTAAGTTGAGTACGTAACTGCGTAGGTTCAATTTGCTTATGTAAATGCTGACGTGGTTTACGTGTTCAGTGTGGGTGTAGACGTATGTAATTTGGCAGGCTTGTTTTATGAGGACATGTGCTCTACATTCTGTGTAATAGTAGAAACTTTTTAGTCTTAAATTATTATCAAGTGTGAATAGTTAAGGCCCCGCCAGTTCAGAGCCAAGAAAACTGTGAGTGTTTTTAAAAAATCACTGTAATTAAACTACTACAGTTTATTCCTCAAATATTTTACGTAAGAATCTTAAGGTGGTACTGGAGGCGCGGGCGAACTCCACAGCGAGTTGCCTACCGACGCGCTTCGTCGTGTTGCTATTTCGTCGAGAAAGAGAAAGGGCGCTAAAAAATGTAGCTCCGTCCCGACCCCCGCATACACCCCCGCGTACGACAAAGAGAGTGCACTGAACGCCAGCGAAACGGGCCGTTATAGGCCATGAATCGTAGTTTTCGTAGTTTCCGTTTATTTCGATAAATACGATACATACCCAAATAAAACTAAATTATTTGGAATTTAGAGTCTTCACTCTAGTCGTGTAATTAGTTTCCATAAGGATCGAAAATATAGTTATTAGTGTAATAGGCGTCTAAATATTACTCGACTTCGTCGATAAAAAAGGCAAATTTTAAGTTGCTATAACTTTTTTTTTGTTTATTATTTTCGAACCAAAACTAATTACAGATCTAGATATTTATCATCTTAATGCTCGTAAAAAATTTGAATACGATGAGTTTTATGGTTTCGAAATTAAAACGAAAGTACGTTTGTATGGGATTTCGTCCCTCCAGTTAACCCTTAAGGCTTTTCTACAGACACCCACAATATCCAAAACACGACTAAGCATTTTTGGCACGATTTAAAAAGAATCACAAAATTATAAATATAATACAAAAAATAATAATAAATAAAACACAGTGAAATATTCGGCGAGAGCGAAGAAAGGCCCGGAGCCGTGCTCGACGATATTTCGTAGTGATTCATTTATAATTTTTTTTGAAAAAAGAACGGATAGATATTTGGATAATACATTTTTTCGTATAATTATCATATAAAAAGGTGATTGTAAAAAATAGTAATATAGGCCTTAACCCAGCGAGAGTATGGTGAAAAAATGTAAAAAAGAGCATGTGGCGGGGTGTGACATACCCCTTCAAAAAATTGGCTGCAAAACTAGAGTATTGAAAGATCCCAATAGATTAATTATTTTTTATTATAATAAGTCTATATTATAACGCATTGGAAATAAAAATTCTGTGCTATTTTTACAATTTATATAATTTACTTACGACTACAGTCTTCGACCGTGGGAAATTTTTCTTAAACACCCGAATCTATGTTTTCTATCTACACATACGCATTGTGCTGTATTGTACATGCACCATGGAGACGAATTTAGACGAATTCAGAAGCGCAGCGGGCGGTCTGCCTTATCAGCGTTTTCGTCCCCATATTTATTTGAGAATTTCGGAGAACTTGAAATCTTTTTACAAAAGACAAATATTTTTTATTTATTTATTGTACGTGTTTAAGCATGAATTAATATTCATTTATGTGTATTTTTTATTTTTTAACTCAGTCGTATGCGCAAGAAATCCGACGACGTATTCGCTTATATTTTTTTCAAATTATAACCTTTTTAACCAAGAATTATTATTTTTTTTATTAAAATCTTCTCATTCACTTTTTAGGATTTTCCTTTGTCTTTATTTCTCTGTAATTTAAATTCAACTTCATGTTTTAATTCTGTGTAAACAACAATGACACGAACGTCGCACATCGCAAAAAATCTAAACACGTCTCAGGTTATTTGGAATTAAACAAACTATTACAATGAAAATCAATAAATTGTCTCATTAAATTTTTTAATACTTATATAAACTTCAATTTAACCTATCTTAACATATTGTTACTAAGTTAGTTTGGCTCCAATCAGCTCCGAAAAAGCAGTCAAAATCACTAAAACTAAGAACGGGGCCCATAACTGGAAACAAGTCACTATGAATTTTCGACGAAAAATTTTACCCTTTCGAAAAAACTACAAAGGAACTAAAGAAAATAAGTTTTATCAAAAAAAAACTTTGAGATACGATAGAACATTAAATAATTTACTAACAGACTAGAAAAAACACTTGTGGTCACCAATCCAACTACGGACCACGTCTGGGGTTACTTAACTTGCGAAAGCGCTAGCAATGCGTACTCCAACCGGGTCCCCGTGCTCCTGTTCACTAAAAATAATGTTTTCATTGACAGTAGCTATATACATTATTCAATGCAATGTTAGTTTTTGTTAGAAAAAGCAATGTTAGTTTTTGTCACGAAATATATACCTACACCAGCTATGTGGCGGGGTATCACATACCCCAACGCAGTTTGACTGCATATATAATAACTCGAGTACAGGCTGCCGAGATACTGCGATCATGCCACTTTCCCCTCCCGCAACTCCTTACCTCCAGCTATACGAAATCGCTTAATGGCTCATTTTCATTGGTCGTTAAGGCGAAGATATAGGCAAATGGCCTTGAAGTGTGAAATAAATTGTTAACTCGTAAATATGGTGATAATTTCCATATTGCTCTACGTCATGCACTAGATAGCTCTTTAAATTATTTTATGAACTGCCGTTAAAACTATTATTGGTGATCCGTCTAGCTTTAAAACTTGCCGTGGCCACTTTTGGCGGAGGCGAGTTTTAAAGCTAGACGGACTAATGTAAATACTTTCAACGGTGGTTCATAAAATAATTTAAAGGGCTATCTAGTGCATGACGAAGAGCAATATGGAAATTATCTCCATATTTACGAGTTCATAATTTATTTCATAGAGGGCGCCACTTCAAGGTCATTTGCCTATACCTCCACCTTAACTCAGTCGGTATACAGCATGCGGAAATACCCGTATGCATGCTAACGACCAATGAAAGCCAGAAGTCGATGCAATGGTCGCTACGGCCGTCAGAAGTTATTCCCAACATGCTGTATATCGACTATACATTACTCCATCGACTAGTAAAAGCGGCTCCCCGCATGCGTTAAGGAAATCTCTCGTACCCCGGATTTGGGATACATCGACCAGTAAAAATCGATCCTCAAATGCGGGCCCTACGAAATGCGTTACAGAAAACTCCCGCACTCCAAATGCGGTCCAAAACGTCCAATGAAAATGAGTCATAAGCCTTGTTTAAAAAAATAAAAAGATATACGCGTGTAAACAGTGTTTAGGGTATGTCATACCCACCACACTCCCGCCGGGTTAAGACTCTAAGGCTACTTTTAGTGAGAAAGTGGAAAAAGGAATCAAAATTGTGATAGATTGCTAGCCGCATCGCCTATTAAGATGACTCACTTTTTCGCCTATTCCCTCGATCGGCTCTTAAGAAGAGAAGAGAAGAACGCACGGGAAGAGAAGCAGCTGGTACATTCCACGTTTTTTTTCTCCCTGACCAGCATAAAGAGAAATCCATAAAGAAGTACATATCATAATATTAAATTTTGTAAAAAAAAAATACAAGTAAAAAAAATCTGCTAAGCTGGGTGGGCATAAAAAAAAACATCAGCCACATCCCAACTTCTACATCAACTCGACTTGGTAACAAGTTGATAAAAACTAAACTACTAGCTTATCGGAGTGACGTTACACGTGATTGCAACGAAAACACTTACCTACCAACTCGCAAACTGTCACAATACCTAAAGATCCATTAAACTTTAGCAATTTCTAACTTTTCCTATTAGACGTTCTGCACACATTTCGTCTAAGTCTCACAACACTTGTAATCTCATTTAGAAGATTGTTATTGTTGGCTTGATTAATTAAAATTAATTGTGAGAATTCACGTCATATCGTGATGTATAGTAATTAATTCCCTTTAATATTTCGCCCCCATGTGGTGACGACAGAGAAGTTTATGATTTGTCACCCTTTTCTCCCACGGTTGTCGTAAAACGCGACTCCTCCTTCTTCATCTAAACGCGTTCCTGGTTGCATCCTCAGCTGTCCTGCTTCGAAGCCCGGAGTGCGCTTTCCTGCATTTTCTTTTCCAAATATAACATGCACGTCATAAGCCATTTAAAACATAGAAAACTATAAAACATTTTTGTAACATCTTAAGGGGAAATGGTAGCATAAGTGGCGCCCTCATTTGAAATAAATTGTTTAAAACTAAAAATGGAGATATTTAAAAATTTGATATCAATGTCTGAAAAGATCTTCAAACTATTTTATGAATAACCTTTGAAATTATTACTAATAGTCCGTTTAGTTTTAAAACGGGACGCGCTACCAATATTACTTTCAAAGGTTATTCATAAAATAGTTTAAAGGTCTTTTTAGACATTGATACAAATCAAATTTTTAAATATTACCATATTTAGTTTTATACAATTTATAGAAAATAGTTTTAGTAGGACAAAGACAAATTTGTTTTAAAATAGTAGATATTATTAATCAATGAATAAATGACTAATGAAATCTATATTAATATATAATCACTTATATTTTATAATAATACAAATTGATAATTACCTTTGCAGTTATTAATATTAGTAAAATTTATGAAATAAGAATAGAAACTAATTAACAAATAGATAAAACACAATTACACCTACAAAAAAATTAATATTACATATACAAAACGCATTCTTACTAAACAAAACTACTTCATAATTAAAATAGCCCTTCTCCCATTGCAGCGCCCATCAGGGCCCTTAATTGATCCTAATTTTGTAAAACACCTATATTGTACATTAAGGAAGCAATAAATGTTTGAGTATTGAGTATTGAGTATTGGTCACCCAAGGATGCCAAAGTCCTTGAGAAGTGGAGAAGAAATTGCCGGAATAGTTTATTCCGCTGTAATTTTATGACTAGCCGCCTGCCTGACGTCAACCCTCCTTGGGAATGCAATTGTAGCACAAGATGTTTGTGCTTAAGTCCTTTAGTCGCCTTTTACGACATCCAGAGGAAGAGTTAGAGTGGTCCTATTCTGACCTGAAACCACACGGGGGATGTCGTAAATGGCGACTAAGGGAGGTATAGGTAACAGTGGGCAACGGTGTCCTCTGTGCAAAGACATTAGGGCGTGCGTACATCAAGCGGGACCACGCGACGTGTTCAATTTATCTACGTCACAAACTCTATGTGTGAAAGAGACATAGCATCACGCGAAGTAATCTGACAGAAATAGACTAAACACTTGACGCAACGCACGTAGGTACTGATACCCAGACGCCCTTATACAACAGCGACGACACTCCCTGTACGTGAGAGTTCGAACGCCGGTGACCTTGAGCTCGGAGCTCGTAACGCTAGGGTTGATACCGAACCGAAATGGAGTATCGTGCGGTGCGTGAGAGGGACACGAACTAGGTACCAGCCCTCGGCTAAAGCAGTCAGCGATAGTTCGTTTCACGCCCCGCGCGCCTCTCAAGGCCCCCTAGCACATCCAGCCGCAAGTGATTTTACGTGCACACATGCTTAAGTGTCGTTTCTTTTCGCGTAGTGTATACCGTCCATAATCACTAACCTGTCTGCCCCGCGTGGTAATTATGGGCATTTTTTTTCTTTATTGGGAGAGGTTTTTTGTCCAGCAGTGGTCTGGTGTAGGCTGTAAAAATATTTCGTCTGACCCTAAACCCTATTTTATTACTAGTTTTCTTCGATCAACAATACTACTAGATCTTGGGTCGGTGCAAATAATCATCATCATCATTTAAGCCACATGACGGCCACTGCTGGACATAGGCCTTTCCCAAGGATTTTCAAAATGACCAATCCAGAGCAGCCTGCGTCCAGTGCTTTCCAGCGACCTTGGTCAGATCGTCTGACACAAGGTGGTCAGTGGGTGGGTGTCCAACGCTTCGCTTGCCAGTACGTGGTTGCCATTCGAGAACCCTTCTGCCCCATCGGCCATCAGTTCGTCGCGCTATGTATCCCGCCCACTGCCACTTCAACGAGCGGCATACTCGCTAAATAAGAGAGCACTCCCAGCGGCATGGCAGTAAGCTCTTATTTTGTTTAGTTTAGTCAAGGAGAAAAACACTTTCTACGTAGATAAGATCATTTTTATTTGCAATAAATAGGGTGTACAATACAGGTGTTGGGAAGATACAATCAAATACAATAGCTTAAGATGATACATGGAGTCCAGTGCTGCCCCCATTTAAAATAAATTATTTAAAAGGAAACCGAGATATCATTTAAAATTTTGTTCTAGTTGGCTAAGATAACCCTTAAAACTATTTTATGAACTACTGTTTACAGTTTAAAGTGAGAACGTTAAGCTTTAGTTTGCATTTTTGCGGAAAACGGCCACTTTTGGCATTTTAGGCTAGACGGACTGATTAATGTAAATACTTTCAATGGTGGTTCATAAAATAATTTACAAAGCTCTTTACGAGTAGTGTCTGACAATTAGCAATATGGAAATTATCACCATATTAACGAGTTAACAATTTATTTCAAATGAGGACGCCACTTCAAGGCCATTTGCTTCTAAACTCACCTTAAATAAACACAATGTCGTAAGTGCCAGCGTCCATAAGGTACCTTTACCCGTGGAACGTCACAAATATACTGAAACTATTTTAAAGGTGAATTCAGTCCAAGAAACATATCGAAATATGAAAAATAATTTTTGGCTTTCAATACTCCAACTTGCTCTGGGTGAGGATCGAACTCAAAGCCTTCGGATTAGCGAACTAGCGTGTTAATTATTACGCCACGGAGGTCGTCAATACAAAAATTGCTTATTTAAAGTATTTCATTCATTTATTTCAACCGGAACCAGTGATAGGGAATTAGGGACCAGAGCAACAATGCGAAAGAACTACAAGCTATTATTATGAACCGATATAACGTATTATTGGATTCCTTTGAGAAAATTCCTGGGAGCAATAAAGAGATTCTTTGGCGCTATGCCATTCCACGCGATGTGGTATAATAGATATGTTTTACTGTAGGATTGAGAAATAATATTATAGGTAAAGGGTGCGAATGATATAATGAACAGTTGAAAGGATTAAGGTGAATACGAAGAAGCAGTAGCGCCCTCATTTGAAAAAAATTGTTAACTCGTAACTCGTTATTGGTCTAGCTTTTAGGTTTACAGCCAGACGGACGTAATACTTTTAACGGTGGTTTATAAAATAATTTAAAGAACTATCTAGTGCCTAACATTGAGAAATATGGAAATTTTCACCCTATTTACGAGTTAACAATTTTTTCAAATGAGGGCGCCACTTCTGCTTGGTATTCACCTTAAGAGTACAGTGCGTGCACATTCTTATCTGTGTATATTAGACGATCCCTGTGGTCTAGTGGTCCTCATGCCAAGCTGTGACACCGGAGGTCCCGGATTCGATCCCCGGTCAGGTCAAGATGATCTTTTTTTGATTGACCTGGGTCTTGGATATTTATCTTTATACTTATGTATTTGTTATAAAATATAGTATCGTTGAGTTGGTATTCCATAACATAACACAAGTCTCGAACTTACTTTGGGGCTAATAGCTTAAGGCGAAGATATAGGCAAATAGCCTTGAAGTGTGAAATAAATTGTTAACTCGTAAATATGGTAATAATTTCCATATTGCTCTTCGTCATGCACTAGATAGCCCTTTAAATTATTTTATGAACTGCCGTTGAAACTATTATTGGTGATCCGTATAGCTTTAAAACTTGCCGTGGCCACTTTTGGCGGAAGCAAGTTTTAAAGCTAGACGGACTAATGTAAATACTTTCAACGGTGCTTCATAAAATAATTTAAAGGGCTATCTAGAGCATGACGAAGAGCAATATGGAAATTATCTCCATATTTACGAGTTAATAAGTTATTTCAAGTGAGGGCGCCACTTCAAGGTCATTTGCCTATACCTCCACCTTAATGTGTGTGATTTGTCCGTATATATTTATGTATTTATATTTTTAATGTTTGTTTGTTGAGATACAGGGTCTAAAATAATATACTGAAACTATTTTAAGGGTGGATTCAGTCCATGATACTAAACAACTTTCCCCAAGGAGCATATATCGAAATATGAAATATAATTTTTAGCCTCCCATACAAGTTGACTGATCAGCTGATCAGATTTTATATGGAAAGCAAAAAACTGTTTATTATAATCCCAAATAATAATTTTGAACTTTTTATATAACAATCATGATGATGATGACATAAAGGTTTGAAACTATCACGTCTTTATCCGATCAGAAAGAGCCCAAGGCTGTAAAACCAAATGGCCACATTTAGCGCATTAGTGAGGTTGAAAAGGGAAAACGGAACAAACACGGTTACTGGTTATATATCGCATCGTATATTGATATTCTCACATATTCCCTTGATCAGCTTTTACGGTCTGCGCAGGAAGAGAAGCAACTAGTCCATTTTTTTTCCCAGACCAGCATGGTAATTTAAATTTTTACCTTTATCGTCAGGTCTTTTTTTGTCTCCACTGCAGGAGCACGACCCTCTCTGTAGTACTAGAGCCATAGTTAAGGCCGTACCTAAATTTTCCGGGGTCCAGTGCTGCCCCCATTTTAAATAAATCATTTAAAAGAAAACGGAGACATTATTTAAAATTTTGCAACTACCAAGTCCTAGATAACCCTTCAAAGTATTCTATGAACTACTGTTTACAATTTAAAGTGAGAACGTTAAGCTTTACTACGCACAATTGCGAAAAACGGCCACTTTTGGCTAATGTGCGTAGTAAAGCTTAACGTTCTCATTATAAACTGTAAACAGTAGTTCATAAAATACTTTAAAGGGTTATCTAGGACTTGGTAGTTGCAAAATTTTAAATAATGTCTCCGTTTTCTTTGAAATGATTTATTTTAAATGGGGGCAGCACTGAACCCCGGAAAATTCAAGTACGGCCTTAAAGGATGTTACCTACAATACCTTATCTACGATTAAACAATTATTTTTTAATGAGAACGCCACCGGACCCTGTCTTCACCTTAAATTAGGTTTTAAAGTCCTACTTACTGGTTCATAATACTAAATTAGCAAGACTTAGGCGAGGTGGGTTTATAATTTGCAATACTGTGCGTGTTTTTGAAAAATTACTGTTATTAAACTACTACAGTTTATTTCTCAAAAAATTTACGAGTACATAAGAATCTTTAGGATTTTCTACAGCCAATAGCCAAAACACGATTAAGCATTTTTGGCTCGATAGAAAAAAATCAGAAACTAACTCTAAATATGCCTAAATTTACCTTTAAAAGACATAGGTATTACTATTTTATACAGCAACTTTTTATATGAAAATTATACCAAAAAATGTATTATCTAAATTATCTAGTCATTTTCGCTACAAAAAAAGAAAAAAATAAATATAATACATAAAAAAAAAAAAAAAAAACAGTGAAATATTCGTCGTAAGCGAAGAAAGGCTCAGACCCGTGCTCGACGATATTTCGCAGTGTTTTATTTATTATTATTTTAGTAATGAAAAGATTCTTGTCTAAAATTTTTGAGGAATAAACTGTAGTTGTTTAATTACAGTGATTTATTAAAAACACTCACAGTTTTCTTGGTTCTGAACTGACGGGGCCTTAAAATCTGGGTTTAAAACAATAATGATCCACAAAAGACAAACGGTACTTATAAAACACGTTCTCGAATTTGTCTTCAATTTCCTCACTGAACGCTTCGTCGAAGTTTCGACAAAGATAAATGAAGCGGAAGGTCCGCGTCCAGATAGTAATAAACTTTATTCATGATGCTGCTACAGAGCTCAGGTATGTTTTTGACTACTTTTTAACCGACTTCAAAAAAGGAGGAGATTATCCCGATTAGTCGAAGACGCCTGGACCGATTTGAAAAATTCTTTTTTTTTTTAAAAGGGTATACTTTCCAGGTGGTCCCATAGAAATTTTATTTAAATCGGTTGTGTGGTTTGCTTTTTTAAACGAAAAGATATGTCGTCTTAATATGCAATTGTTTGAATATTTAGCTTTTCTGGTAGGGAAGTCGGTATTTTGTTTTGAAATAATATAAATAATTATTTATTTCATTTAAAGTAAAGACAGTTTTTCTGCTTCTTATCGAGTCAACAAGTCATCTTTATATATCTATTTTTGCCCATTATTGGGTGACACTAAGGGCCGGCGGCGCACATATGGCGAAGCGCAGGGCAGAGAGCACTTTTCACTGCCAAATTATTATCGTCTTTGTCTTTATTCATTAAAAATAAATACTTTCTATTTTTTCTACGTAAATTACAACAACGGTGTAAAGAATAATAATACGAGTATTAAAGAAATATTACGCCCCAAAGCTCCCTCCCCTATACTGTATACCGACGTCTAAGCAGATAGTTAAACTGCCATGAACCCTTATCAGCGGCCGCCAGATTTATGACAGAATTAAAAGTTATGAACAAACACAGCCTTTGTTTATTAAGGCAGGAAGGTGAGCAAGTTAAATATTTTAGCTTAGGAATTTTAGGGCAATTGGATATAACATTATATTTGGATATATATGGCCGATGGGGCAAATAGGTTTTCGAATAGCGACCACGTTCTCGTAAGCAGGGCTGGATTAACCATTAGGCAGAGTAGGCATCTGCCTAGAGGTCTGATAGTTCTTTGACGGTAGTTGATATATTCAGTAATAATACCTCAGTGCCTCAAGACAAAAGTGTATAATCAATGTGTTTTACCCATTGACTTATATATAGTTAAAATCATTGGTTTTACCAGTGATGACTTATGGCTCTGAAACGTGGTCCCTTACTATGGGTCTCATAGGATGGCTCAAGGTCGCTCAACGCGCTATGGAGAGGGCTATGCTTGGTGTTTCTCTGCGTGATCGAATCACAAATGAGGAAATTCTTAGGAGAATAAAATTCACTGACATAGCCCAGCGGATTAGCTCGTTGGCAGTGGGCAGGACACATAGCGCGACGAACCGATGGCCGATGGGGCAGAAAGGTTCTCGAATGGCAACCACGTACTGGCAAGCGAAGCGTAGGACACCTACCCACAAGGTGGTCAGACGATCTGACCAAGGTCGCTGGAAAGCGCTGGACGCAGGCTGCTCTAGATAGGTCATTTTGGAAATCCTCGGGAGAGGCCTATGTCCAGCAGTGGACGTTATGCGGCTAAAATGATGATGACGATGTTATATTCAGTAAAGTAGTAAAATATTGAATTCGTCCATCTACTGGGTACCGTTCATCTACTGGGTCAGTCGCCCTACCACCACTGCAGATCATTAAGCGAAATGTTAACATAAATCAGAAGGAATGCACATAGCATAGACTTAATTGCTATAAAAAGTGTGGCAATTAAGCCAAGCTATAATAGCTACAGCTGCAATGTGGAGCTTAATGTATTTAAAGCTCGTTTATTGTGAGCCGTAAGCTGTGTGGGTATTAAATACTATTTCATTTTCTATACTAAGTATCTGTTTCTGTTTTGATTTTAAACAAATTACTGTTATTTATATAACTGTAATTGTAGAATCCCACAGGGATCTATCTTTGGGCCTCTTCTGTTCGTTATTTATAGTGCTGATCTTGCTAAGGTTATAAGGCACTTTAAGTATCATTGTTATGTGGATGACGTTTAATAACTTATCATAATTAAACAATACTTGTTGTAACGACCTGATTGAGGAGCTGAGGAGTAGCAAAGTCGGGTGTCATATTGGCACTTTGTGTGTAAATAATGTCAATTATGCTGATGACATGGTACTTCTCAGTCCCTCTATCAGTGGTTTGAGAAAGCTTCTGGAAATTTGCGAACGCTATGCTAAGAGACATGGACTCAAATATAACGTCGCAAAAACTCAGATGATGGTATTCCATGGCGGAAGAGGTCCGGAGAAGGTTCCCCCCAGTGTTTTTGGATGGTGCGTCGGTGGAGAGAGTGGAGCGCTTCAGATACCTGGGGCATATAGTTACAGAGGATCTTCGCGATGAGGAGGACGTGGAACGCAAGCGTAGAGCTCTGGCCGTACGGTGCAACATGATCGCACGTAGGTTTGCGCGATGTACGGACCGCGTGAAGCTGACTCTGTTTAGAGCATATTGCCAATGTTTCTACACAAGTCAGCTGTGGGTGAACTGTACCAAGCGAATTAGTAATGCCATCAGGGTGCAGTATAATAATGCATTCCGCATCTTGATGCGCTTGCCTCGCTATTGCAGCGCGTCGGGCATGTTCGCCGCTGCCGGAGTCCCAGATTACTACGCGATAATAAGGTCGCGCGTGGCATCATTCTGGTCCCGTGTAAGAGACTCGAGGAATGAGATCCTTCGGACTTTGTCAGAGTATTTAGATAGTCGGATTTTTAAGTACTGGTCTTCCGTACACCGCGACGGCAACAGTAGATAATATGGTTGATCCTATATAGTAGGTACCATTTAAATTTTATAGTTTATTTTTAATAATATAATTCAAATGTTTATTTATTATTTTATATACGAAATTTTGTTAAAAACTTCATCTTGTGTAATTTTTTGTAACGGACATTTGATATGGGTTTTTGTGCCTGAAATAAATGACTTATTATTATTATTATTATTATTAATACTACTTACCTACTCGTGCCACGAGTAGGTAAGTAGGGTGCGTATATTTCCGTGATAAATCAAGCCCGTTTTTCCACGAGTACACACAGAAGGGCAACATTAATTCAGCCCATTCACAGCTCAGAATTCCTTGTCCTCGACCAGTAATTAACATCACAATAAATCTGAATATAATCGAGATCCATTTTACATAGATGAAACTATTTATAGATGCGGTAGTACGTCATCTATCTATATTAAAGACCGTATGCTCTTGTTGATTTAGTATGAATTCTCTTCCATTTGTTCGGCTGTTTTACTTCGCTGTACGACACGACGCTCACCTTCTCCTTTATCTGTTTCATGTAGCTATGCTTCGGTCTTCCTGGTTTTTTTTTCTCTCTATCTTTCCTTCAATGATAGTCTATGAATTCGTCGTATCGTAGCAGTTGACCCAACATGTTTTCTTGTCTATTCTCTATTTTAAAACCTCTCCTACTCTTTTACTACGCAATACGTCAATACGTATAAAACTATGTACAGTCGCAACCTGGTTTTGCCAGTTCCGAGAAATTTTACTGATAGGAGGGGCAAAGGTAGCAAGAGCAGCGACCGCGAAACGTTTTGTTAGAAAGGACTTGGCATAACTTCGTAATTTTGGATTAGGAAGAAGCTGTGATTTTACAAACGGATCACGGTTAAAATAGTTTTAGTATATTTTGCTTTACTTGTCTTAATATCAAATTACCTCTTTACCTTGGCTTATATTTAGTGCAGTATCTTCCATATCATTACATCTAAGTCATTTTCACTTTATAGAAACCCTATTGTACTTGATATTCACCACAGCGTGACGCGTAGGACGTTCATTGTATTATTTTACGGGTAACAAGGATTTATATCTACGGAAAAATGTTGTTGAGGATCCTTTTGAATAGACGATAAGTAAATAAATAAATATATAAGGACAAATCACACTGTTTAAGCTAGCCCCAAAGTAAGTTTTAAACTTGTGTTATGGGATACTAACTCAATATGACTATATTTTATGATAAATACATATATAGATAAACACCCAAGACCCAGGACAATTTGAAAAAGGACATTTTCCAACTTGCTCTGGCTGGGGACAAAAACCCAGAACCTCCAGATTAGCAGTGTAGCGTATTAACCATTACACAACGGAGGTCGTCATATACCTATACATAAATAGAAAAGGAGATAAATAATAAATCAATATATAAGGTCAGCTTCTAATTCACAAATTGAGCTAGTCCCGAAATAAGTTTTTGAACTTGTGTTATAAGTAATGGGATAGTAACTCAATGGTACTATATTTTATCCCATATCCTGAAAAAAAATTGTAGTTTATTACTCTATCTCAACTCACTCCATTTTAGAGATCTTATCGTTTAATATGAACATTGAACACTCTAAGGTAGGTTACCAAGTTATTGGCTAATAAATTCATGTGTCGATACTGATGGCCCCGCTTTAAGGAAATCGTTGAGATTTTTCACGAAATAGGATAATAAATATTAAGCAGTGATAGCGTACGGGTTTTTGTGGAAATTCGCCTTTAGTGTGTCATCGATTTTGTAGTAAAAAGTTAAAACTAAATCTTCTTCTTTAGCAGTCTTTAAGAGTCCATTGCTGGACGACAGGTGGGTGCCTGTAGTCATATATAATGGCAGTATTTGTCAATGATCATCTCTAAGAACGAGTTGAAACTTATTTAAATGAACTATTAGGTCTGTGAGAACAGTAGACCTCAAGAGCTCTTATAACCATGCAATAACAGACACTCTCTCCATTCACCTGGCTTAGCAAAGCCATTTCAGTGAAATCCGTCCATATTTTTTTTTCATTTCATTTAAATTGTTATGACACAGTAAGCAAAACTTTTCTTTATATTCCCTAATTGGTCCCCGAAAATGACCCTTACTTAAAAAAAAAAACGACGGGTTGCACTTCGGGAGTGCCGGCAGAAGTGAAAACTTGAATATTAACGTTGTGCAGTTTTGATATTTTGGAATGGTTGGGGAATAATTTTGCACGAATTGCTTTAATTATCAGTATAAAGTTAGAAGAATCTAATCCGAACCAACCTATTTTACGACGTAGCCTACAATCGACACGTAGTAGACTTAGATGTCGCAAAAACTCCATCACCATGAAAAGAAAGAAGAATACAATACAATAGAATACTAAGAAGACTTAAGCAGCAACGCGACGGACGCCAAAACAACAAAGCAGTCTTACATCCTGCCAAATATTTATTACACACCAAGTATATATCTATCCTCCCCATACTGATTTGATGTCTGGATTCGGTCGGTTCTTACAACTCCTTTTCTCTCCCACCTCCTGACTGCGAATATCTCTTACACTCCTCTATCCCTATCTACGAGTCCAACTGATTTCTCGAGCTATGTGAGTTGTATAACGAGGTTTGGCATCGCCACACTCAATGAACTGAGGTCGGTACACGTATCGGCTTTGGTTTGTAAGCGTGATGATGCACTTTCCAAGGTGAACCTCATTCATACGCTCTTGCAGCGTAACTGTTGGCTGGGCGGACTCAGAACAGAACAGAACAGAACAGAATTGCTTTAATTATCAGTATAAAAGTACAATCATTTATGTGGTAGAATACAATATTTATTTATTGCGCTATCGTACACAAACATGACAATTTATATTACATTAAAAAGTTTATCTCTCAGCTAAAAGAAATAGCAGGCGCAGGTATACATTTTCGCCGCGCCGTAGAAAGAGAGGGGGATACTTCCTGTCCTACGCAACGCCGGCTGTCTACTCTCCATCCGTCTTACGAATTTTCGATCAGGCCCGTGTCCTGACGCGAGTTTAACATTTTTTACCAATTACAAAAAAAGTGCACAACGCCGCTAAAGAAGTTTTCACTTCAAAAATATTGTTTTTATTTATGAAAATGAATTCTCTTATTTGGTAAAGTGGTAATTTTGGTAAAGTAGACTTTAAGCACCCAAACAAACGTTTCCTGTAGTAAAAATTTTTTTTCCAAGAAAACAAATAAGTAAACTTTAAAAAAAACGTAAAATAACACTTCAAAATATCGGTCGTAAAATAAAAATAAATTCATTGAACTAAAAAGTGAACACCTTCAGGTGATATTCGAACTCTAGACGCTCAAGTCGTTCTGATCTCTTTATTTACAAACTGGACTATTCATCTTTCGACAATGCTAGTGAAAATATCCGTCTATTGTATGTCATAATAGAAAATAAAATTTCTTTGTTATTTTATTGTCACTACAAACACAAAATGGTTGTAAGAGCCATAAACCCCAAAGGCGCTTAGGTCCCTTGTGCCAACTCCGCTCCGTCTTACGAACTTTCGATCAGGACTCGTGTCCTGACGCGAGTTTAACATTTTTTACCCATTACAAAAAAAGCGCACAACGCCGCTAAAGAAGTTTTTACTTCAAAAATGATTAACTTTGCACATCTGTGTTTGGGTCATAGGATTAGTTACACCTTCCAACATCCTACCAAATTTCATCTGATTTTGTCCAGTAGATTCGGAGCAAATTCGCTGCGACAGACGGACAGACAGACAGGCGCACTAGTGATCCTATAAGGGTTTCGTTTTTTCATTTTTGTATGGTACGGTGTTTCACAACGCTACAGCAAATTTTCCCCCTTTTCGGGGGAAAAGGGGGAAAATTTGCTGTAGCGTTGTGGGGTAGTAATACAAAAGTGGGGTATGGACGGGGGTCCATACCCCACGTTTGTATTTTTAGGGTTCCGTACCCAAAGGGTGCAAACGGGACCATAATACTGAGACTCCGCTGTCAGTCCGTCTGTCACAGGGCTCTATCTCTTGAACGGTAATAGTTAGACACTTGAAGTTTTCACCGATTATGTATTAGGTACTGTGGCCGCTCTAACTAAAAATACCAAAAATAAGAAGTTAAAAATTAAAGGGGGTCGTCATACAAGAATCGTGTTTTTTTAGCGTTTTAAAACATTGTACGGAGGTACGGGACCCTTCATGCACGAGTTCGACTCGCACTTGCCCGTTTATGTTTTCTAATGACTTGTGCAGAATAAAGTGTGCCTCTCAAATTTGATTGAAATCCGCCAATAAATATCGCTACAGAAAAGTTCCCCCTATTCCCCCCTAATTCTCCCCTAATCAAAAATCATGATCGACTAAAAAATTAAATAAATCAAGGAGCTTGTGTGCCAATTTAAGTTAAAATCGGTTGTCTTGAAGTATGCACTATCACGTCTTTATCCCTAATGGGGCAGACAGAGCCCAGACAGGGCCGCAAGACTCATAGGCCACTTTTAACGAGATGGTGGGCGAAAAGGTGGAAAAAGGGTTCATAATAGTGATGGATAATATGATTTGTATTTCCGACCGTCCCTCGATCGGCTTCTACGATCTACGCGGGAAGAGAAGCAGCTGGTACATTCTAAGTTTTTTCTTTTCTCCCAGACCAGCCACTTTGTCCGTGTGTTGGACTAGGCGTGTTTTCTAAACAAATTAAGATACTTACATACAATGCTTAGCGTTACGATTTTACCTATTGTACATTAATTTTATAGTGCAATAAATTAAGGCCGTACCTGAATTTTCCGGGGTCCAGTGCTGGCCCCATTTAAAATAAATCATTTCAAAGAAAACGGAGACATCATTTAAAATTTTGCAACTACCAAGTCCTAGATAACCCTTCAAAGTATTCTATGAACTAATGTTTACAATTTAATAAATTAAAGCGTAGTAAAGCTTAACGTTCTCATTATAAACTGTAAAGAGTAGTTTATAAAATATTTTAAAGAGTTATCTAGGACTTGGTAGTTGCAAAATTTTAAATAATGTCTCCGTTTTCTTTGAAATGATTTATTTTAAATGGGGCCAGCACTGGACTCCGGAATATTTAGGTATGACCTTAAATAAATAAAAATAAAATAAAATGTTAAAATCTGCGTCCATGCGCTCCGCGACGGAACGCGGTACAGTGGTTTCATCGAATAATATTCATTGTGAACGCGAAAGTCTAAAATCAGATAGATACTTTCGTATGAAACAGAATGAGGCCAAAATTGCGCGAATGAAAATTCTGTGACTCTCATTTCAAAAAATTACGCCCTTTTGCCTAGGCTCTTAACGCAACAGAATGAAGACAAAAGCCCCATTTTCATTAGAAAGCGCACACTTACAAATAAAAAAGTTTAATTTCGCTAAAAAGTGCCGACTAACGTACTGTCATTTACTGTTATTCCTACATAAATCCGAGTTCTAATAAAGCAAGTAATGAACCATTCAATCCGGTCCTTTTTGTAAAAGGTTACCTAAGGCCTTTTTTACATGAAGTCAGTAAGATATCTGTACCATGGATTTTAATTATCTGATTTTTTTTAACGGACTTGCAATTTTTTCCTTTTCCATAGTAATACATAATTGGTGAAAATTTCAAGTATCTAGTTAATGCCATTATAAAGATCAAGTTAAAACGCTGTAAAAAACTCGTTTCTTGTATGACGACCCCCTTAATTTTTTATATTTTTTATTTTTAGTATTTGTTGTTATAGCGGCCATTTAATCAGTGAAAATTTCAAGTGTCTAACTATTACGGTTCAAGAGATAGAGCCCTGTGACGGACGGACGGACGGACGGACGGACGGTGTCGAGTCACAGTAATAGGGTCCCTTTGGGTACGGAACCCTAAAAACTTAGAATGTTCCAGCGCAGATCGTGGAATACGATCGCGGGAATCTGTGAAAATGCAAATCTTGTAATAGACCATCACCATCATGCTAAAAGTGGCCTTTGAGTCTTGCGGCCCTGGGCTCTGTCTACTTAGAGCCGCAAAACCTAAAATGCTTTGTCTTCTTCATTAGGGATAAAGACGTGATAGTATACATACATACATACATACATACATACTATCTCGCCTGTTTCCCACAGGGGTAGGCAGAGACTATGGACCTCCACTTGCTACGATCTTGACAGACCTCTTTCGCTTCATCTACACTCATCAACCTCTTCATACATGCCCTTCGGTTACGTGTACTTCTTACCTCTCCCTTTTTAGTATGTATGTAGCATTAAAAAATAGTCTTTCTTTCATGCTGGTCTGAAATAAAAAAAAATTAATTTACCAGCTGCTTCTCTTCCCACGCAGATCGTAATAGTTGATCGAGGAAGTGGATGAAAACTTGTTAATGTTAATAGCTTACACACTACTATACTCGTATTGATAATTTTTTTACCATCACTCTAAAAGTGGCCTTTTGAGTTTTGCGGCCCTAGGCTCTGTCTGTTTAGAGTTGCAAGACCCAAATTGCTCTGTTTGCCCAGTTAGGGATAAAGACGTGATATTGTATATAACGTCTAACAAAATATACTGAAACTATTTCAACGGGGAATTCAGTCCATGATACTGAACAACTTTCCCCAAGGAATATATATCGAAATGTGAAAAGTATTTTTTGGCCTCCCATACAAGTTGATCCGAGTTTGTATGGAAAGCCAAAAAATATTTTTCATATTTAGACATATGTTCCTTGGGGAAAGTTGTTCAGTATCATGGACTGAATTCACCCCTAACATAGTTTCAGTATATTTTGTTAGACCCTGTATAATCCGGTGAAGGAAAACATAGTGGGAAACCCTGATCACTATAGTGACTATTAGGTTTACGAATGTATAAAATAGAAAAGTCAATGGCAAACCACCCATTATCTTTGCCAATAGTCTTTGTGTGAGTCTCTTTTTCAACCGACTTCAAAAAAAGGAGGAGGTTATCAATTCGACGTGTATGTATTTTTTTTTGTGTATGTTACCTCATAACTTCGTCAAATATGAACCGATTTAAAAAATATATGTTTCGTTTTAAAGAATGCGTTGCAAGGTTGGTCCCATGTAATTTTTTTTAAGATCGGTGAAAAGATCTTGGAGCTGGAGACCGAAATTCCTCACCAGACAACTGCAGCTCAAATATTATAATGATTCTTTTTTTATTTGAAAGGCTTTACTACCAAGTTGGTCCCATTTTAATTTGGCGAAGATATGATGAAGAACTTTGGAGATATGGAAGAAACTCCTTAAAAAAACTGAAGTCGGTTGTTTTTTTTGTTAAAAATTTAATTATACAAGCTTTTATTTAACTTGCAACGTATGTATATGTATGTAACTATGTTTGTTCGGGTGGAATCTTGCAATTCAATTTTGAAGCAAATATATTTAACTGATTGAGCTGAAATTTTGCGCGCATATGTATATCGCGTAGCAATACCATGTTATGATGACTTGGAGTTGATCTGATGATGGAGCTGGAAGGTGGCCATAGGAAATCTGTAATGAAACGACGGAACCCCGTCTATTTTGGGCTTGTTTGTTTTGTGTTGACAAGACCTTTTGTCTCATAATGAAATCTTGTACATAAAATGTTTTTTTTTATAAAAACTTATTACACATTGACATCGATAAGGGCTTAGCTCTTAAATGTAAACAGACAGACAGTGTAAGTATGTTCATAAAAATAAATCTTAGGGGGGAAATGAAGAAACAGCCTTTAGGTCCAGTTCAAGTATACACAATAGCGCCTGACGAGCTCCATTAGCATATCAGTGCTGTCGTTAGACGTCGCGATTAAAACAAATGTACTAAGTTTTTTAATGTCTTCAGTTTTTGTTCGCTCTTGAAAATAGACCCGAGGGTTTTAGTTTGAAAGAATTATAAGGATAATCTATTACGAAATTAAATTTCTGTTTTTTTATATTAAACCAACGTATTAAATCATATATAAAATAGTGGCTCCGTGAGCTCTAGACCGCGAGTCTGCCTTTAAATGGTTTCATCATGATCATCACCATCAGGTATTTTCTTTTTTGTAATTTACATAAAAACCAGTAAGTACTTATTCAAACATATTTTTAATAACTAAGCTCTTATCTAAAACAATAAAAAGTGCTCCTTGTTTTACCACAGACATGTCTTGGCCACCTTCCGGTTTCATCATGATATCAGGTCATTGATACCATAACATTGCATTATCACCCAACTTACATAAGTATGTGAAGTTTCAGCTTAATCGAATAATGGGAAGTGGGTCTAATTTAGCTTGCAAGATTTGATAATGAACACACTGATAACAGGACAGATGAAAACTAAATAAAAGCTTGTAAAAAGTTATTTCGATTGATACCTTTTTACGGATAAATGGTTGTTGTCGTACGACTGCAAATATTATTATATGGATATGTTAGTCCGCTAAAAATTAAAAATGTAAGTGTGATACTGGCAACACTAGTGGGCGGCGTTCGGTATATATATGGCGAGCACTGAATTACAAACATCACGGCTCCGAGCAGCCGTCGGGGCCCGCGTTATTTGAGGAATGCCGTCATCCACCGAGACCTGGAGTGGGAAGGCCTGGACGCCTTCGTCTCTCGCTTGGCGACTGCCATGTACTCAAAGGCGGACCACTCAGCGCACCCCCACCTCAGGGGGATTGCGCCCCTGCACGCCCGCCCGCCAGACAGCAAGTACGTACAGTCCCTCGCCCAGAGATGCCATCATCCCGTTGCCACCTGAAATAGGTGCCGCCCAAGCAGTGGCGCCTGACCAGAACTCCCAGGACTAAGAAGACTTGACGTGGCCGCCACGGCCATACCCAGTGACCCGCCTGTAGTTAAATAGGACCACAATCCTGAGCAGCAGCCCCGCTTCCGCCGAAAGGCGGAGGTAGAGAAGAATCACGATACAAACGTCACTTCATTATCAGATGTCACCTTGCCGTGACGTTGCAGTACGTCACAGTAAGGGTGTACTGGCTTCGCAGATAGTAAAAGACGGGAATGAGTGCCCAGTCCATCTCCAGAAATCATATTAATTTTCTTTCCATTCTAAACCCGAGCTAAAATCCCGCCATGTCACGCTGAAAGTGGCCTTTGACTCCGTCTACCCCGCAATAAGTAAAGACATGTAACAACACAAGTGATATACAGACGGTCTTCTCAAATTGAACATAAAGAAGCTATATGTATCTACTGTTAATTTTGAATCTTATGGTCGACCGTCTTCGTTCTGAATATACGACGGACCCTCGTTGGTGGCGACGTATGGACATAACTCGTGCAGTGTATTGCAGGGTTTCAGAGACATTACACCTAACATGGGGATCTGGTGTCCACGTTATTGCAATTTTAGGTGACGTGCTACATTTTGTCTGTTTCATAGAGAGAGGCATTTTAATTGTCAAGTGGTTATTAAAGGGCGTACAGGTTTAGATGTATTCTACTATTCATTTTTATTGTAATTAAGTTTTTATTAGATATATTACAGTAAGTAATAAAAACATAATAAGAATAGTTAAATAAACTAAATCTAAATTTATTTAAAACAAAATAAAGGAAAAGAAAGTTAAAGTAAATATGAAACACCTCTATGTGATCGGAGCAGACTACCCAGAACACTGGTAGCGTTGCCTTTTTGAATAGTTAGGCTAATTCGCATGGCAAGGAAGCTACCTGCTCTGAAGTCTTTTGTTGTTTCGACCAGACGCGCAGACAGGTCTTTTATAAATATTATTCATGCGAAAGTTTGTGTCGGTTTATGTACATATGAATGTTAGTTCTTATTCACGCTAAAACGGCTTTACGGTGGCATGTAAGGCTATTACCTGCGTACTTAGGATGGCATTTTAAACCCAATATATGTATATAAATATATGTATCGAACAAATCATCCCTCTGTAAAATGTAGGTACTTACATGATAAATAAAATTAATGGAAACCTAGTTAAGGCCGTACCTAAATTTTCCGGGGTCCAGTGCTGCCCCCATTTTAAATAAATCATTTCAAAGAAAACGGAGACATCATTTAAAATTTTGCTACTACCAAGTCCTAGATAACCCTTCAAAGTATTTTTTGAAATACTGTTTACAGTTAAATATATAATAATGTCTCCGTTTTCTTTGAAATGATTTATTTTAAATGGGGGCAGCACTGGATCCTGGAAAATTCAGGTACGGCCTTAAGGCGATTCACCCACTGGCAACGCGCCCCGCCGCGGTGTGCGGAATCTGCCGCGTTTTTACGGAATCTGCCGCGTTTTTAATGGGTTGGACTAGGAGTGTTTTCTATACAAACTGAGATACTTGCATACAATGTCTAAATCTGCCGCCCCGCGCTCCGCGACGGTGCGTGGTGCAGTGGGATCACCTCCTAAATGAGTCGTTATACGCAGGCATTTTCTAAACAGTTTTTTTTTATTGTATCTTTTCGCAGCAATCGGTATAATAATAGATACGGGTAATAAATAATGGTTGTCTAAAAATATTTTATAGCTTGACTACTGCTGTAAGTACAATAATGACAGATAAAATGAGTCGATTTGTGATAACCTCTCATTTTAATTTTAAAAGATTTAATAGATTCTCAGCATCTCATCTAGTACATAGTCTGGCAACATTGTTTTTATAATTGTTGTAATTGTACCTACGTATGAATAATTGTAAATACTTACCTTGATCAAAAGTTACCTTTATTTTGTATTGTCTTTATAACATACTTAGCTAAAGCAATAGTGCATACACGCTTAGGATGCTAAGTTGGAATACTATTAGTTAATAAGAAACCTTGAAATATTGTTACTTAGTGTCTGTTGTGTTGCCTTATAAATAAAATAAATAAATAACCCTACGTTTCACTCACACACGGACACATGTGTGTGTGTACACACATGTGTCCGTGAACGTTGTATCTACAGTTGTTTGAAAATTTTGCACAAATGGTTGACAAAAGCTATAGGTAAATTCTTTGGGGTAATCGTATTTGTTTATTATTATAAGCTTTAGCTTATTTGCTTGATCTGCTTAAATACTTCAAACATTTTCCCATTTTATACCAAAGTAACTGAAAGACACAAACAACCAAAGCTACTATAATAAGATCAAAGAATAAAATACGTTCCCGAGAGTCAGACCTAAGCGACAAAATTTCATCACTCTAATTTCGCAACATTGTATTTCGCAATACAACACGGCAAAATTAGAAAGTGTACTGGCAATTTTTACGGCTTCGTTAACCTGGTACGTTTCGCGGTGGCCGCTTTACATAAATTTAGCCCAGGTGGCCAGATACTCGGTCGAACTCGATGCTAAATTTCAGCAGGCTTTTCACCTGTGTTCGTTTACGTAAAATGGTTTAAAAGTTATTTTAGAGTAATATTAGCTTTAATATTTAAATTTACGGAGAATTTTATTTCTGAAAATTATGTTTAATTTTAGATTTTCATAAATAAATAGTAACGAAATGATTTTTTACATAACCGCTGAAAAGAAGTTAGACACGATTACGCCCATTCCCTTTCTAGCTCTTAGTAATAATATAATGCATTTAACAAAATAACTAGTTAATTCAACTTTATACACCCCAATTTTGTCGTTTAATGAGTATCTGTGCCCACTAATGCTATTGACATAGAATGTATAGACTAGCTTTTTCAAATATTGGCCACTGTTCTATTTTTTAATATATAGCGGCGTGAATATTATCATACGTAATTAATTTGCATACAAATAAATCTGGTTACTTTCCGATGGAAAGTTATTTATTTTACACTTTGCCATGTTCCTTGAATTATTCCTACTGTATTGTACCTACATACCAAGGCATTTTTAATAATGTTTACCATGTTCGTACGGTTTTCGCTTATAAACTGTCAAATATACTAGGCGTTTATGAGTTAACAAGCGACTAAATGATGTTTATGGAGATAGCTACAATTGAACGGGATAAAACAGTGATATGTGGTGTCCCCTCTACGTTTACTTAACTCTTTGACTGATGCATTAAATCAATCTACAAATTGAGGAAAAGTTTATATTTGTAGGAAAAAATAAATAGAGAGTCATTACACGCTTTTTATTTTTTATATTGAAGATGTTGAAATAAAGTACCCTACAAAAAATAATCCAGCTCTTAAGCAAAACCCATTAGCTTTCATCTCTTCATTGGATTAAGGCAAGTACTTTACGAGTAGTATTCACTATTCATCAACATTACAAGTTTTGCTTTTAACAACTATTATTTTTAATGCAATCCGTCTTTTAGTAAACCAATGAGTTTGAATAACATATAAACTACTTTTATAGCCTGTGGTTCGATTTATTACGCATATGTCTCATACAGAGAAGTTGGAAAGCCACAAAAAAGGTGGGTGGACGAAATAAAAGAAGTGGCAGGAAAGAACTGGATTAAGACGGCACAAGACAGAGAACAATGGAAGAAACTGGAGGAGGCCTATACCCTAACAGGGGTTCCTATAAATAAGATACTGAGACTATGTATTTTTTGTATGTAACTATTAATTTTATAGGAAACTAGCTGTGTCCGCGACTTCGTTCGCGTGGTTGTCGGAACGTAATGTTATATAGCCTAAAGCCTTCCTCTATAAATGGACTACCCAACAAAAAAAGAATTTTTCAAATCGGACCATTAGTTCCCGAGATTAGCGCGTACAAACAAACAAACAAAGAAACTCTTCCGCTTTATAATATTAGTATAGATATTTTTATCTGGGGGCGCGGCAGTTGGGGGGGCGCTAAGTCGAGCGCGAAGCAAACACTGCCGTACTATCCTTTACAGGAACCATTTCACCGCATTTTCAGGCCCCTATTTGAGAACCTCTGGATAAGACCACAACGCAGAAATTTTCGTCACCCAGTAAGCTATAATCACATACTTAAAATCCAAAATTTCAAGCCTGTAGGTCATTTAGTTCCGAAGTTAAGCGAAAGCAATGTTTCGCATTTACGACACTCACTCACTCACTCATGATCATCAGAATAGAACTAGTACTTCCCATAAACTCAGAGAGCTGAAATTTGGTACAGAGTTAGGGTTTAATGGCCACAAAACTATAAAATACTAGGATAATCGAAGATCAGAAGTACCTGGTGACCCTGATTAGAAAACACAAGAGCCCAACCAAATTATTAGAGATCGACGTACCGCCTTTACAAAAAATATTCAACTTGGTGGGCCACTTCATTTGATGTCAAAAATCGAAGGTCTGAAGTATCTGATGAAGAACCCTCAGCTGGTCTCAGCTGTATAAGAGATATGGTAATGCCCTCTTCTACTATTGGTACATAAAAAATCGACTGTCATTGCAAAAATCCAGCGTAGTGGGACACATCTTCTAATTTAATCTAGCCTATAGCGGCTAAGTCAAGTCGTATAGACGGCCAAGTCACACAACATTAACTGTAATAATAAAGAAATCGCAGTAGGGAACCTTAGACTTGGCACGACTTTGTCTAGATTTCATTACTTTTTAGAGATAAACAAGCAGCTCCATTGAGACTTGGCTAGTTTTTTACAGAATGTTTTTGGTGGGATTATTTTATGTCTCATACACGTTGCGTTATAGAACAGTCTTTATTATTATTATTATATTATGTCTCATATACGTTGCGTTGTAGAGCAGTCATGTGGAACTTCGTTTCAGACCATACACCTTTTTGTATATTCAAATATTTTTTGGTGTGTTACATCTGTCCACTCGCTTTCCTGCAATATGTGGGAGTAATTTTGTGAAATGCGACGGAAGTGTGTAACAAAAAGCCGGGGAAGCGCGCTTTACTTGATTTGATTAATGAACGCGGTTGCTTATTACAAAGGTGAGATGACAGATGTTACACATTATATACGACACTGTAAGATTCACTCGTTTTTAGGTATCCGTACCCAAAGGGTGCAAACGGGACCCTATTACTGAGACTCCGCTGTCTGTCCGTCTGTCACAGGGTTCTATCTCTTGAACTATAATAGCTAGACATTTGAAATTTTTACTGATTATGTATTACTGTAGCCGCTATAACAACAAATACTAACAATAAAATAAGTAAAAAATTAAAGGGAGTCGTCATGCAAAAAACGTGTCTTAGTACTATTTTACCTACCTACTTCATAAATAGCAATTTAGTATATTAATTAAATAAATTCGAAAGCGACCTCTAAAACCCGACGACTATTAACTATCTTAGAGCCATTACTAAGTTCGCCTTCACCGTCTATTGGGATTTGAGATTCAGGAGTTGGTCTTTACCTAAGATTTAATTAATTATTCACTTCTGACACTAGGCGTTTGAAACTCAACAAGCTTTGAGTATTAATTGATTTGTAACTATTAGTATTGGTTATTTGATACAGTGTACTAGCGCATTACTAGCGCTTCTGTAAATTAAGCAACCCGGGCGTGGTCTGCTATAGGATGGGAATAAAAAAATTCAAGCTCTTCCGTGATTTGGTGCTTTTCCGTAGGTGATTTTTTAGTCTCCAATGCAGGAACACGACGACTCTCTGTACTACTAGAGCCATATATTAGCCAGAGCAGTCAGAAGATTTGACCTACACTCTTCATGCTGGCCAGACGGGTTGGTAAGGTCTCATTGATATTAAAATTCTTTGTTTAGCTTGTGTTTTCTAAGTCACCTTCTACGACATCTACAAGAAGACTTAGTTTAGTGGTCCTATTTTACTCTACCGAGAACCACACGGCTCATAATGACAGTGATGAACCCTTGTCAGAGGAACGAGGGTGGCCTGGTCACAAACGGTGATCAGGTGCTTGAAGCTTAAGCATGATCAGAATAGGCCGAGTTTGATGACTCACCTATAAAATTATACGACTGACGTAGGCTCTCTAATTTGCCCGGCGTCGTTCTTTGTGGGGGAACAGCTTGCATAAGGACAGTATTTGTATTTGTTTATTAGTTAACAATAAGATTTAAGTTGTATTTGTAAGTTGTTGTCCTTGCAATCAAATCTTATTGTTTAACCAATTAAAGGTAAACCCAGCATGCTTTGGGTAACAATCATATTTTAATTGTAGGCAAATAAGACGAGACAAACTCTTTTTCAAAAAGTTTGATTTTCATGTGAGATCGATTTTCCCCCGACTCTCACTAGCACAAAAGACATACACGCCAAATTTCATGAAGATTAAAGGATGTTTAGGGGTTGCACATGTTGGCCACTTTTATCTCACACTAGTAAAATCCCAATTTTTTGGAAGTTCCAAAGTTTTTGGAATTCACTTGATAAGAAATCATATACGGGTCATACGCAGAAAAAGTGTACATTTTGTATCATTTCTTGTCCCACTCCTTTCTATTTTTTTAAATATTTTGTTTTATAAATTTTCTTAATTATTTATTTTGCATTATTATTTTGGTTTAGTAATTAAAAGATTTTAAAGATATTTAATCTTAAAATTCATTAAAGTATTACGTTTTTTAAATAATTATAAAAGTTTTAAAAATCTTATCATACAGTGCATCGATGTCCCATTGACCATTTAACTTTTATTATCGGCGATTGTTACGAGTATTAACAGTTTTATCCAATTTCGATTATGGTTATATTACTATAAATGAAACAAGGAATTAAAGAATAATACCTTTATTTACTTATTAATACAACATATATTTATTTCAAAGTTTTTAAAACCTGTCCCACAATTTCAATGTTTCGTTACTCAGGGTTAGTAACGTACAATAAAATTCAGAATGTATTATATTTGAGATCAAATAATATTTTTTTCTAATCTGGCAACACTATTCCTTGTGTCAAAGTCACTGTCACGGTGGCCATTTTGTTTGCACCATATTTGTGGAGTAAAAGCGGTGCTCAAGTGAATATTTGCAAAAAATATCTCAGGGTTATAAACAACTATCATTTTGGTAAGTATTTTATAATTTTGGTTTACTCAATATGTCCTTTTGTTATATTTCGTTGTATCTTTACGAATAAACTGTGGGCTTGTATGTTAAGCACGTGGTTTAAGTGAAAAATATTTTGAGAGGTTATAATTCCTCAGATTTTGTTTCAGTTTCGTTATATTACGTTACGTTACGAAACTGAGAAATTGTTAAGCCTTGTTCACAATAACAAAATATTGGTGAGGCGCAATTTACATATATCATAAAAATATATTTATTTCACTAGAAGTTGGGCCATGGGTTTCCACTGCCATTCCAACGCAAAATTTCTCAGCAGCGGAAAATTAGTTCAATAAATAAAGCGTGACTCTCATTTTCGCATTTATAACATTGTACTAGCTTTTACCCATGACTTCCTCTGCATACACTGAACTTCTCCAGCCATTACGAACGTGTATGCAACATTTCATAATGATAGGTTCAGTAGATAGGGATTCAAATCCTAGCAATCAAATAAATACAGTGTGAGTGTAATAAATTTAACCACTGGCTCAGACCATCATGCTGAACAACTTTTCCTACAGCACCAACCACGAATTCATGAAAAAAAAGTAAGTTTTTCATACAAAATCAAATACCTGCCAGACGCGAAACATATTTATAGAAAAACTGTTTTTTTTTCGCGAATTCGGGGTTGGTGCCATAGATAAACTTTTTCATTTTATGGTTACATTTATTATGCAGGTGCCTAAAAACAGTATATAAAAACTCTTACATCCCCATCCCAACTAATATTATAATGCAAAAGTGATTATATATTTCTTTATTTGTTGGTTTGTTACGCTTGTACGCCCTATCTATAATATACAAAAGAAACATAACAAACGTGTGTATTTATTTTAAGAGTAGATTTAATAAAATTCAATTATCTTTATTGCAGTTAAAATTATGGCTCCTGTGTCAAATGCTGAGCGACAAAAAAAATATAGAGAACGCCTTAAACAAAATCCAATTAAATATGAAGAGATTCAAAAGAAGCACTTAGAGAGAGTTAAATCAAATAAATTAAAAATTTGTGAACAGAACCAAAGTCAAAAAGAAAAATCAAGGCATAAGTGGAGAGAATATTCTAGCCGTTACTATAATAAGAAGAAAAATACACCTATTATTGATCCAAGTATATCTAATGCAACAATATCAAAAAAGAATCTAAATAGTTGGAAACTTAAGACAAATAAACTTAAAAAAGAGTTAAAACGCTGCCAAAATGCATTAAATGTATCATTAAAAAAACAAGAAGCCATGAGAAAACAAATTTATCGACTAAAACGAGAAATAACTACTAACAAAAATCAATCAAGGATACTAACAGTTGACAAAAATCCGCCATCCACACCTACCGAATTTGACATTTTATCTGAATCTCTCAGCTCAGTCTACAAAGAGTCTACGAATAAAGAAAAAAGAATTATTAAAAAAATTGTTAGTAATTCTATAACTAAGAAGTATCGAATGACAACAAAAATAGGCCAAGCTATCGGAATCAAAGGAAGAATTCGCACTAAAATGTCTCTTTCAAGTAAAAGGGACTTATTTATTCGAAAAATTCACAATTTTTATTTAAGAGATGATATAAGTCGTGCTACAGCCGGCAAGAAAGAGTGTAAATCTAAGGGAAAAACTAAGATACAAATACGTTTCTTAACAGACACTATATTAAATTTATACGCGATTTATAAAAAAGAAGGTGGCACAGCATCATATTCCACTCTTGTCAGACATCGCCCATTTTACATTTTACCTCCAAAACTACACAATAGAGAAACGTGTGCCTGCATACGTCATGCCAACATATCTTTTAAAATAGCAAAGCTTTATAAGCTTCAAGTCTTAAAAACAAATAAAATTGAAGAGCTTTTGAAAGATATTGCCTGTAATCTAGAATCAAAAGATTGCATGTATGGGGATTGCGAAGTATGTACCCTAAAAAAGATTGAAGTTAAGGATTTCGCTAACGAAAAAAAAGTATGCTGGCTGCAGTGGTGCATGAAAACTGTTTCTTACAAAAAGAAAAATGAAAACGGTGAAGAGATTCAGACTGTAACAAAAAAATGTACAAGAGAAGTGATTACTGATGATATGAGTATTTTGGTGCAAAAATTTAAAGAAGAAGCTACACTCTTTAAAAAACATTATTATAATATGATACATCAACAAAAATCATTCCGAGAATGTGTAGATAATATCAGAGAAAATGAAGCAGTAGTTATCGTTGATTTTTCAGAAAATTATCAATGTAAGTTGCATTCAGAGGTACAAAGTATGCATTTTTCGTCTTCACGTAATCAAATAACTTTACATACCGGTGTAGCATATCTCAAAGATGAAAATCCAGCTGGATTTTGTTCAATTTCTCCGAATAACGAACATAGCCCACTCACCATTTGGGCTCATCTCTTACCAGTTCTTCACTCGATTAAATATCAACACCCTGAGATAGATATCTTACATATACATTCAGATGGCCCAACAACACAGTATCGGCAAAAAACAAACTTTGCACTTTTTGATAAGTTTACTAAACAGTTGGGATTTAGATATGCCACATGGTCATATTTCGAGGCAGCTCATGGCAAAAATGCAGAAGATGGTATAGGCGGAGTTCTTAAAAGAACGCTGGATATGCACGTAGGATACGGAAAAGACGTCTCTAATGCCCCCGAGGCTTTTAAACTTTTGAAACAAGAGACAAACATAACACTTTATTATGTGTCAGAAACAGATATTAAGGTAATAAAGGAAACATATCCTATTTCTAATTTGTATCCTTTAGTTGGAACTATGTCTGTACATCAAATTATTACCACTAATGAGCCTGGAGTAATAAAACACAGACATGTGAGCTGTTTTTGTGGTGATGATAGAGGCAACTGTATTTGCTTCGACGTTAAATTACATAAACTTCTGAAAAATACCGAAAATGCAGCTTGTGTTGAAAGAATAATTACAACGCCAAAGAATTCTGGACCGAAGAAAAAAGATAGTACTACAAAAATGAATCTAGAAATAGATGATAAGGGTGCAACTATTAAAAATATGTTCGAACCTAGTACTTCTGGTAAAATAGAAAGCAATAAAGTTAATAAATTACGTAAATCTCGAGCAAAAACAACTAAGCAGTTAAAAGAACCAATGTCTGACAAATATAAAAAAGGAAAAGAAAATAAACAACTAAAGAGAAAGAAAAAGAGCATAGAATTTGAATATTCTTCTGAAACTGATGAAGATGTAGTATATGCTGAAAGCGATGACAGTCCCTATGTTAACGAAGAAAATAACTCCGTATCATCGGATACTTCAATAAAACCCAACTATAAAGTCACAGTTTTATCAGACATTCGTATTCACCCAGATAATAAACGATACTACAATCTTGCTTCAACAGAACTTACATCATTGCCTACTATTGATCCCTCATACGATATATATTTGCATAAAAATAATAACGATTCTAGTGACTCAGACTATGATATATTCTAAAAACTTTAATTAAAAATTTATTACTTCTGAACATTTGCCATTAACAGAAAAGAGGTGATGGATGATTAAAACTAATGTCCGTTAGTTATCTAACCTATTGTTATTCCTAAAAGTTCCGTATAATCTGTTTAGTCAAAAAACGTAGTTATGTTTTGATAATTGAGTATTATTATGTTTTATTTTTAATAATATTTTTTTATTTTATTTTGCATAAAAATGCATATTTATCAACGTAAGATTATGAGTATAAGTGTTTTGTTTTTAATTAATTGTATATTTCGAAGATTTTATTTTGCAAAGAAATGCATATTTGTCAACGTACGATTAAGAGAAGAAGTAACTACTTTATATGATAATTTGCTAATTCTATTACAAAATTTTTTTAAAGACGTTTTTCTTGTTTACGATTAAAGTAGGAGCATAGTTTTGTATTTGATTCCTCTCAATGAATCCAAGTAAGCTCGAGTATTCTTATGTCTTGCTTTTGGTAATATTTTATATTTTGAAATGCATATTTGTCGACATACTATAATTTGTTAATTTTTTTTTTTTTTTTTAGAAAACACATAATTTTACAACTTTGGGGATTGTAACTATTTATTAATCTTATTATATGTAAATGTAATGAAATATCCGCAACATGCTTCGTTAAAAGGTAAACAGAAAAATATCCGCAACATGCTTCGTCAAAAAGTAAACAGAAAAATATCCGCAACATGCTTCGTCAAAATTTGTTAATTCAATTACTGAAGTTATCTTTAGGAGATAGTTAATTTTGTTTATTATTTAACCAGAATCATTGATTATATTGATTCCTGTCAATGAATCCAAGTAAGACTGATTAAACCAAAAAATTGTCATGGATTGTTTTATTTGCTAACCAAGTGCTATTTACTTTGTACATTTGTATTTTTTACAGTGCTTGATGTGTATGTATACCATGCCTTATGACATCAGTTTCGTAACGGAGATTCTAAGTTTCGTTACTTATCAGTTTCGTTACAAATTTAAATTGTACACTTTTTCTGCGTATGACCCATACGACAATTCTAGAGGAAGAGAGAACTTTATAGAAGAACAAAGAGCGACCATAGTTAACTACATCCAAAATGTCCTAAAAACTGGAAATCACCCAAGAGAAGACTACAAAGAGTTATTACAACTGTCACTCCTTTATCTAGGAGGTTGGAATGAAAGCGACTTCTGTTTCAGGATCCCAGGCGCCTTACATCAAGTGAGGTGCATGGCAAAGGCAATATATGCCTAAAAATGGCTCTTTTCACCAAACAGTTCAACATACCTCAACGAGACTTGAAAGGAATGAAAAGAGTTGCACATTTTGTTAGCCTAATATACATTCGCTTTTGGCATGAAGCAACTGTCAGCCGATGGGCTTCAAAGAATGATCTGGGTATTCTGCAGCTTTTGAACACTTACCCCGATGCCGACCTCAAAAAAAGTGCTCTCACTATTGCCAAGAGACACCTTTGGTATTTGTCAGAAATAAACGTAGGATTGGCATTTTTTGATGAACGTATTTCTCAGGATGTCAAGGAAAATATGCTCAAAAATATAGAGACTAAACCCGCACAGAAAAAAGAACTGAAGCGATTAGAGGGACAAAATCTAGCTTTTGATGGAAAAGACTTGAGTCATTTTGTTACTACGAAAACAAAGACTTTTTCGAATTGTTTGGGGTCCACGACGTGACTGAATACTGCGGTAATTCTCTGAAAAGTTATGTGGATGCCCTTAAGGTCGTCAATGATACTGAGGAATTGCTTTGATTAAAAAGTTTAACGATTCAGTCAGAGATGAAAAACAAAAACAGTTTTTGTTGAGAGTTGTCGAACATCACAGGAAAAAGTGACCAAGCGATCGAAAGAAGGAATTGCATCGTACAAAGTTGATTAATATAAAACTGTTCTGTTGTAATTATAATGTTTTCTTTTGTTTCAGTTAGCGATTTATAGTTTTTTCCATTGATAGAAGTTAAAATTTAAAATACCGTAATTTTACTTTATTTTTTTAAAGGTGATCAATGTGTGCAACTTCTAAATGTAATCCAATCTTCTTGAAATTTGGCGTAGATAACCTTTACATAACTGAGACTCGGGGGGTGATCGACTTCTGCAAAAAGATTGCATTTAATTTTTTGCCTAACAAAATGAAACACCCTAATGTATCATATATTTAGAATCATACTATCGTTTTAAGTCGTGCGATTCTCAATATCGGACTAATATCAGACTGTAATAATGAGATTAGAAAACATAATAATCGTAGGGAACTAAATCACGTATACCTGATAAGATCTTATCTAAGATCTTTATTAGAGTCTTTATCATTTCATTAGAGTAAAAAGTCCGACATACTTTGTTACCACCCATATTTTTATACTTACAAGATTTTTAAAGTGAAAACTTCAATGGCGCGTTGGGCATTTTTTGAGATGGGAAAAACCAAACTCGCGACGCTGTTACCGTAACCAACACTTCTCAAGTTTTCACTTCTGTCGGCACTCAGGGAGTGCCACTGATTTTTATTTTTTTTATTTTTCAATACTACCTATTATTTTAACCAAAAATCATTATTTGATGCTGCTTACATTCCCCAAGGAAAATGCAATATTTCGTTGCACTTTTCCTTACACAATAAATATACCCCGAATGATATTTGCCTTGGGAATGCAATTGCAGCACGAGATGTTTGTGCTTAGTCCTTTAGTCGCCTCTTACGACATCCACAGGAAGAGATGGAGTGGTCCTATTCTAACCCGGAACCACACGGGTGCTACTTTGACTAACAATTAACTAATTGTGATGTGGACTGATCATGATAAAGAAAAAAAAATCAAACAAAGACATAATTAAACATTTTTTTATAATATCGTAAAGATACAATCAAATTACTGATAACATGATTGAAGATAAATATAAATACAGCTAGTACTGATCATTTTTAGGCAGTTGAGTAAAAAACTGATATCAATAAATCAGTGAAAATGGGTGTTAAGGTTTTCACATTGTTTGTGGTCGCTGCATTCGTGACGCAAGGTAAAATACGTATTAAAAACATTCATCATATATTCGTAAATATTTAAAGATATATTTACTTTTTTGTGTGAAACCATAGTTAAAATCTCGAAATTAGGTAAGTAATCCTACCTATGTATAGTCTAGTAGTATGTATAGTCAAAAATGTTGGTACCTTCTGATTAAAAAACGAATGAGTTTTATTTTGTTATTATGTGCAACTTATACCAAGATGCACTTTAGCAGTAAAATTTACTTTAAAATCAAAATATATAAATGACATCCTTCACACAACGCGCCTCATTGAGGCAACTGGTGACAGCTATTTCGCTCAGTGTGTAAGTATAGCGATACAGCGAGGAAACGTTGCCAGTATTTTGGGTACGTTGCCTCAATGCGGTGCATTGGAAGAGGTATTATATTTATATATTTTTTTTATTTTTATTGAATTTATTAGTAATTTATTGTTTGATGTTTGAATAAATTACCATAGCATTAAAAATGACATATTTGTTACAGGTCTTTGCGTCACCGAGATCTTTCTCGCCGATGAAAGTTCTACGTTCATTACCAACGACCTAATCCCGAAGACCATCACTATTCCCAAACATTTTCTAGATGTCTTAGAAGCTTGCTATGTCATCATGCCCAACGGTATCATGCACGAAGCGTACCCTAGCAACAACATCGTAGAAGACCCTATCTTTGTTCTCCAAGCTGTTGCTCCCTTCAATTCCTGTGGCATCGGCTTTAGAGGCGCTCCCGTCTCTTTCAGTGGTACTTACGAATTACTGTCTTTGGTCAGACACATCAGTGGCAATAGCCAGAGCTTGACGAGACAAAAGTTCCACATCACCTTCGTGGAATCCGATTGGGGGAAGCAAGTCCAATTTGCTGAGGCTGAATGATTTACTTATTACTACCCAGTTTCATTGATGCATGATTTTATGTAAATACAATTTTGTGTACTTCAAAGTTATTTTGTTTATTAAAAACTGATATTATAAGTGGTAATCAAAATAAATAAAAATGATCACTACTCTATACATATCCAAGACTGGTGTCAAGTTGCATTATGCACGTGGCATATCCTACTAGCTATTCTACACGATGGTCCATCATTGCGTGGATTTTTTGTCCATTGCTGCGTTGAATGGAAAATTCTCAATAGCGTTTGTCAGTAAAACAGCAATGTATAGTGAATTGGCGCAATAATGGCCCAACGTGTGGAGATGCCATAACAACAACACGAAGATCTCAGTTTCCCAAAAACATTGATAACGCTTTTGCATGTTAAGCAAACGTGGCCGTGGTTACCAATCCAATTTGCAACAGTAATAACTTATTAGATAAACTATTAAAACGAGAAACTTCACAACAAAGACATTATTAGTAGTTTTGAAGGCTTGCTATTATCATCTTGCCCAACAGTTTATGCATTTAGATTCCTAAATACGTATTTATCCCTAACAGGGCAGACAGCCGAAAGACCCCAAAGGCCTTGTACGTGTAAACCGAATTTTGACGACGAAGGGACTGTATATACGAGTATTTCAATTTGAAACTGGTTTTCAACAAACGTTGCTGGTGGAAACATTATTTAAGACATCTTAGCTAATTTCAGATGCTCGTTAGTCACACAGCGTATCGTCATAACTAGATATTGCTGCATAGTTGCTAACTGAGTTACGAACAGCTAAGTTGGTACTGACTGTCGCCTCTAGTTCGCGACTTCGGTGCCCCTAGCTCTTTACAAGTATCGATAAATTCATATCTATCAGTTTATACTTACATGAATATCCGGACATCCAAATAGATATTTTAATATCAGTCTGGACAAAATAATGTTTACATTAGCAAGAGTCATAAAGAGCTGTAGTTACCTGCATTATAAATGAAACACCCCAGCGATTCGATATATTCTAAAAAAAATTTTCTATGTTTAAAGTTTCATTTATGTAAACTTTTTTGATAAACAATAAATAATCTTTCAGCTTATTTCTACTCAGAAATAAAGTTTACAATTAATTCATTGCAACTGTGGCATGTCAGTACTCAAAAATGAAGTATGTATTAATTTTCTTTAAGGCATCTTATATCGCATGTTTATTTTATCCTTTACATTAATCCTGCTGTATTCATCTTTATTTCTCTGCTGGCTAAATGTGGCCAAATTCTGGGCTAACATAATTTAAACTTTAACTACGAGTATAAGAAGATTTTTTCTTATCGTTGAAGTATGATTTCAATTATGTTGTTAAAAAACACAATATACAAGTATGCACTTTGAACAGTCTGTACTTTCACTTTTGTTTAACCCACTTCAAAAAAGGAAGAGGTTATCAATTCGTCAGAACCTTTTTTTTATATATGTTCCCCGATTACTCGAAGACGCCTGGACCGATTTTAAAAATTCTTTTTTTATTCGAAAGGGTTTATACTTGTCGGTGGTCCCACAGATTTTATAAAGATCGGTTGCGTACTTTGGTTTTTAAACCAAAATAACTGGAAAAAATATGTCTTCTAAGTATACACTGGAGTTGAAGTCGGTTTTTAGTTTTGAAAAATTATTTTACAACCTAAAAAAGCTAAAATTGAACGTAACTTATAGACAATTCAGACAGTCATATAATTCCGTATTAACCCTTAAAGCGCTTTTTAGGGTTTCGTAGTTCACAAGGAACCCTTATTATTATTTATTATTTATTCATAAATCACATTCGTATACATAGGGCGCACTGTAAGTTTCCGGAACTGGCCACTTACATAAACAATATTTAAAAATTTATTGCAACATTTGAAAATAGAACTCTTTGGCTTTAGAATGCAGTTTGTTTCATCTGACTGTCTTTTGTTTTTACCTTGTGGCGCCATTTAAAAAATTGTGTGTCTGCATCAACATGGATTTAACTCGGGAAAATTTTCGTAGTATGATTTTCTACGATTTTAAGTGTAATTTGACAGCTCAACAGAGCATCGCTCGGCTTGAAACAGCTTTTGGCAATGAAGCACCATGCAAGACAACTGTTTATAGCTGGTTTGCAGAATTCAAGCGTGGTCGTATCAATCTCAGTGACGAATCTCGCGATGGTCGGCCGTCCACCGCTGTGACCAACAAAATCATCAATGCTGTGCGCCGTATGATTGAAACAGACAGGCATGTGACCTACCATGAAATTCGCGCATCCTTAGAAATAGGCATGAGTCAAATACAATTAATCCTACACAAACATTTGGGTGTGAGAAAGCTGTGCTCGCGGTGGATCCCACACAACTTGACCGAGGCTCAAAAAACGGACCGGGTCACTTGATGCAGTGCCATGCTTACCAGATTCAACGAAGGTGCGTCAAATTTGGTGTGGGACATAGTAACAGGTGACGAAACATGGATTTATTGCTACGATCCCAAAACAAAGCAGCAATCGAGCGTATGGGTCTTTCAAGATGAGCCGAAACCAACCAAAGTGGCGCGCGTGAAAAGTGCATCTAAGCGGATGATTGCTTCTTTTTTTAAAAAAACTGGACACGTGGCTACTGTTGCTTTAGAGAATCATCGTACAGTGAATGGTGACTGGTACACGACCATTTGTTTGCCGGAAGTTATTGACGAACTCCGTAAAAATAACCGTAAACGCCGTATCATCCTGCACCACGACAATGCTAGTTCTTACATGGCCAGACAGACAAACGACTTTTTGAAGGCGAAAAATGTAGAACTCATGAGTCATCCTGCATACAGTCCCGACCTGGCACCTTGTGACTTTTTTCTGTTTCCAAAAATTAAGAACCAATTACGCGGTCAACGATTTTCATCACCAGAAGAGGCTGTTGAGGAGTATGAAAAACACGTTTCAGAGGTCACCACAGAGGAGTGGCACAAAAGTTTTCAAAACTGGTTTCATCGAATGAAAAAGTGCATAGACGCCAAGGGAGATTATTTTGAAAAACAATAAATTAATTTTGTACCTTTAATAGTATTTTTTCATATTCATTCCGGAAACTTATAGTGCGCCCCACGTATATTATAGTTTCGTCATGTCCGTCCGTCCGTCCTTCTGTCCGTCCGGGCTCGTACTCCGCCGCTACTGCACCGGTTGTCACGAAAATTGGTGGAGAGATAGATATTGAAGTTCCAAAAGTTGGATTTTTAAAATTATGAAAAAAAGATTTTTTTTCAGCCCCCCATACAACGAAAAGTGAATTTAAAAAATTAAATTGGACTAACCCCAACGTGTGGGGTATGGGGTAAAACTATGTAGATCAAACCCCCCAGTCTTGAGATAATCTAATACAAAGTTAAAATTTGAGGTTTCCCCCCTACCGTAACTTTTGATTTTATTTTTAAAATAATTCTGAAAAAATTGTGGTATATACCTCAAAGTAAGTACTTTCAATTAAAACTATAGCGGTATCGGTATCATAGATAGTTATTTTTTAATAAATCGTAAACCGCAATTTACCTTTAGGACTTTTATATTATGTTACTTGCTGCTACGAAACCCTTCATGGGCGAGTCCGACTCGCACTTGGCCGCTTTTTATTAATATTAAAGCTATAATTACACCAAAAGAACTTTTAAACCATTTTACGTAAACGAACACAGGTGAAAAGAGTGCTGAAATTTAGCATCGAGTTCGGCCGAGTATTTGGCCACCTGGGCTAAATTTATGCAAAGCGGCCACCGCGAAACGTTACAGGTTAACAAAGCCGTAAAAATTGCCAGTACACTTTCTAATTTTGCCGTGTTGTATTGTGAAATACAATGTTGTAAAATTTGAGTCATGAAATTTTGTCGTTCTGGACTCTACTTGTGTATTTATCTTTTTCATGCTGGATTTAAAAAAAAGGGTTAATAGGAGTAAACCTACTTTTTTTCTCGCACAGATCTCTGCTGACCAAAAGTGGCCGTTTTTGCGAATGTGCGTAGTAAAGCTTAACGTTCTCACTTTAAACTGTAAACAGTAGTTCATAAAATACTTTGAAGGGTTATCTAGGACTTGGTAGTAGCAACATTTTAAATAATGTCTCTGTTTTCTTTGACATTATTTATTTTAAATGGGGGCAGCACTGGCCTCGGAAAATTCAGGTACGACCTTAAAAGCAAACATTCCAGAACATAATTATTATTTAAATATACTACGTTAATAAAATAAATAGGTGCAGATAATAATTAATTTACTGACAAAATTCACCGAGTGAGCGAAGGATCTCAGTTTCAGGATTGGCCAAAAATGCTTTTGTCTGTCTGTTTGTTTTTTTAATTTTTTTAGATATTTGAGTGCGTTTGACCTCTATCTAGCCTGATGAGAAGCTAAGATGAGGTCTAAGGTGTAATTGCATTTTTCAACCGATTTTGACGATAATTGGCAAGTTTCTTGATTTATTTAATTTTTTAATCGATCGAGATTTTTGGTTGGAGCGAAATAGGTAGGAAAAGGGGGGGTGGGTAGACACAGAACCAGTAGTTATACAGGGTAACTTTTAATTAACTGGCAACCTTTTTGGAGCAAGTTCAGTCCATGATACTGAACTACTGTCTATAAAAAAAGTTATTAAAAATAGATAAAAATTTTTCATCCTCCCCTAGAAATCAGCGCTCAGCCAAACGGATTTTGTATGGGAGGACGAAATTTTTTTATCGATTTTTAATAACTTATTTTATAGAAAGTAGTTCAGTATCGTGGACTGAACTTGTTCCTAAAGTGTTGCCAGTTAATTAAAAGTTACAATAATAATATAATACAATACAAAAATCTTTATTGCACCAAATAAAAACAATAAAAAATTACAAAGTTTACGGAACTTATAAATAAATAAGGTACAAGAGGCGGCCTTATCGCCGAAGCAATCTCTTACAGGCAACCATAAAGAGAAGGAGTGCGAAGTATATGAGTAAGATAACAGGTGGCGCAGTTAAATTTAAAATATAAATTATAAATAACCAATAGATATTAAAATACTTATACAAAATATATAACATTATACAAAAAAGATATATTTATATAAATAAATGAATATACCTATATATATATACATATTCATACCTATATATACATAGCATAATAATAAATAATTTATTACATACATACAAATAAATAAATATCACAATGATGTAAACAGAAATAGTAGGGGAAAGAGATGAGGAACTAAACAGAAGTAAAAAAGTGATTTTTAGTAAGGGTTTTAAATTTATTCAAAGTTTTGGCGAATCGAATGGAAAGGGGTAGAGTGTTCCAGAGATGAATAGCATAGACAGTAAAAGAATATTTGTAGAAATTCGTCCAGTTACCCTGTATAATTGGTTTAATAAACGCCAATATCCTTAATTAAATTTGCCTTTCCTTATTTTAAGTTTGTGTACAAAGTTTATTTAGAAAACTAAACAGAAATTTGCGGAAACGATAAAGCCTGATATAGAATATTCGAAGTTATCTCTGCAATAAAGGTGGATTGGGATATTTGGGTAATAACCAATGAATGGTCAATTGAGTCTGAAGCCGATTATGGAGCAGCCGATTGCGGTGAAGTGAAAATTTTGAGCCCAAGTTTACTGTAGGGTTTAATCCTCGTATCCATAAAAATTAATATGCTAAATCTGTTTTCACCCGACTACGGCAAAGCCAAAAGGGAGGGTTCTGATTTTAGTAGTGTATGTATGTAAGGACTCAATTTCCATGTTGCAGTTTGGATGCACCTTTACATGCACTCTGTAAAAAAACTTTAAAAAATTAATAACGAATGTGTGAACATCAGAATCATGATGCAACCTGATACTATTTTGATCTCGTCGGCCCTAGGCTCTATCTACTTCGTTAGGGATATACAAAAACATTGTTTCTGTATAATGTTTGTTTGTTTTTTGTATGTGTAAGTGGCTAACACTGATGTCAGATTTTTCAAGCTGCTTAAAGACATCTGACAAAGCTTAACGACTGACATACATTGATGACAGCCGGGACCAACGGCTAAACGTGTCGTCGTTGAAGCACAAAGAATCTCGAAAAATTGTATGCCACTTGTGGTCACACATCCAAGTGTGGACCACGCCCGGGGTTGCCTAACTTGCGAAAGCGCTAGCAATGCATATTCCCACCGGGCCACGGAGCTCCTCCTTCTGTATAATGTATCAATGGGACAATCTGAGCAAGGTTGCAGGAAAACGCTGAATGCAGGCCGCTTCCGATCGGTAGTTTTGGAAATCCTTAGGGGAGGCCTTTGTCCAGCAGTGGACTTCCTGCAGCTGATATAATGATGATGAATTTATCAATCTAAATTAAAATAAACGGGCAAGTGCGAGTCGGACTCGTACATGAAGGGTTTCGTACCTCCGTAAAATGTGTTAAAACGCTAAAAAAACACGTTTTTTGTATGACGACGCCCTCTAATTTTTAACTTTTTTTATTTTTAGTATTTGTTGTTATAGCGACCATAGTAATACATAATCTGTAAAAATTTCAAGTATCTAGTTAATGCCATTATAAAGATCTAGTAAAAAACGCTGAAAGAACACGTTTTTTGTATGGCGACCCCCTTTAATTTTTAACTTTTTTTATTTTCAGTTATTGTAGTTATAGCGGCACATAATCGGTGAAAACTTCAAGTGTCTAGCTATTACGGTTCAAGAGACAGAGCCCTGTGACAGACGGACAAACAGACATACGGACAGACAGCGGAGTCTCAGTAATAGGGTCCCGTTTGCACCCTTTGGGTACGGAACCCTAAAAACACTGAGCTGCATAAAAGCAACTGACTAATAAAAGCCTGATTTCACCGCTTGCGGTTTAAAGCTTTTAGCAGAGTGATACGAGATTTAGCCTCAATTATAGCTCGTAATGGTTATTGACGCAGTCTGTGGTTTATTGTTGAGGCTTGTGGGCACACAAGCTAAACTAAGCTTATAAACATTAATTAGACCTCTCCAACCCGTCTAGCCAGCGTGGAGAGTATAGGCCAAATCCTCTGACTACTCTGGCTAATATATGGCTCTGGTAGTACAGGGAGGGTCATGCTCCTTCAGTCGAGACAAAAAAGACCTGATGATTATGACACAAAAATATACTTTTGTGTCAATATTTTGCATTATCTATAATCTTTCTGGCGAGTAACCCTTAAATTTTGTTTCAAGGTTTACTCGAAGAATTGAAGATAATGCAAGTGATTAAAACTTGTAGGACATACTGCATCTAGTATACTTTATATACCCTGTCTTTAATAACGCGTACACCGTTACAATACAAAACAGTATTAAGGAAAGCCAACCAGCCAGTAGAGACATGCTTCCGTATAGAAATTATGTACCATATTTAACAAATCATAGACCAAGATATTATGGACAGTTCGCTGAAGCTACTCGATATTGTGATATGGGTTCTAAAATGCTGAATACAATGATATCGTTCATCATTAAAGCCAATAACAGAAGCGTGACACATTGAATAGATACCCGGTATGTTTAGGAAATTAAATGTCACTGGAGAAATTGTATGGCAGTAGAAACAAAGAGTATAGTATTAGAATATTGTATTATGAAATTTAAATTTGTATAATGTTTAACTTTTTGTATCACTTAAGTGGGAACTAGTGAATCTGAATTGTAGACCTTGCTAATTTGTTCAATATTTTTTACGTATCCAACCACCATGACTCCGCCATTTTGAAAAAAGTCTAAAAGTTGAATCATCTAAATATCCATATAATTATCAAACCTGATCAGGGAATTTCATGAGAATCTATTGAGAAATGTGACCGTAGCTAAGAATATCTGAACAACTAAACAGCCGGACAGCCGGACAATTGAACAGATGAGTATTGTAATATATAATAAACTACCTGACGAATTTAAAGAATTAAATGGGACTTGATACAAAAATAAATTGACAAAATGGCTTTTAGATAAATAATATAAATATACATGGACAAATACATTTTTGTATAGTGCAAGGAACAGAAGAACTATTCAATAAAGTGCAATAAAGTTTTTAAATAAATAAATAAATAATATACAGACGTATAAAGGCATAAATAAAATACATATACAGAAAATGTGAACCTATATAATTAAATTTTTACCAAAAAAAAACAACCTACTTTAATTTTTTTAGGAGTTTCTTTCTATATCTCCAAAGTTCTTCATCATATCTTCACCAAATTAAAATAGGACCAACTTGATAGTAAAGGCTTTAAAATAAAAAAAAGAATAATTTCAATCGGTTCACAATTGGCGAAGATATCGTGTAACAAACATACATAAAAAAAAAAGAAACATACAGTCGAATTGATAACCTCATCCTTTTTTGAAGTCAGTTAAAAAACAAACATCATTTGGAGGCTCGTCAGTCGTTGTTGTGTTTGTTTCGTAACGAAAAAGAACATTAGAGACCTAATAATTACTTCGTCCTACGTGATTAACTCATAAAACATAGATTTTTTTATTTTCACGGCTGTCATTACGGCCACCTACAATTATATAACGGTGAACATAATACCGAAACTAATAATCATAAATAAATAAATATATAGGGTCAAATCACATTGATGGAGCTAGCCCCGAAGTAAGTTTTTAACTTGTGTTATGACATACTAAATCAACGATACCTACCATATTTTATGATAAATACATATACCTATATAGATACGAGTAAACACCCAAGACCCAGGACATTTTGAAAATGGCCATTTTCCAACTTACCCTGGCTAGGGATCTAAAGCAGAAACTCTGAATTGCACCATTAGACCATTCTAGTAATGGTTTAGTTAGTAAGTTAAAATCTTTATTGCACTAAAACATAATGATACAGAGTAATATATTAAAGAAAACAGATGTTAAAAGTCGGCCTTATCGCAGCTGCAATCTCTTACAGGCAACCAAAGTACTTGGAGATGTTTAACGAAAACAGGTGAGGCGCAAAGTTATATGCAAGAAGAAAAAAGTGTAATTAATAAAGATACATACATACAAATGTAAAATATATACATAAATACCTTTATCAATATGTAAACAAAAAAGAAAATCCGAACAAGATAAGTGAGGAAATAAAGAAAGTCATATAATAATAAGGATAGAAAGTGTGACTCCACTTGCACGCCGGATGGACGGTGGTAGTGCATTCCAGAGTCGAACTGCCTTGACCGTGAATTAGTGACGTGATTTAGTTCGTGAAACAGAACAACTTCAGTTGTGGTAGAGCCACGCTACCGGCAAAACTCAGTTTTGCTAGTAGCATGAATGGGCCGGCTCGTCCGGGGAAGTACCACAGTCTCACAGAAAATCGACGTCTGAGTAGTAGCTTCACTGCTTCTATGCTTCGTTCGGTGAGTGAGAGAGCCGGAGCCCGAGAACCTATAGAACCTATAGAACCTATTCTTTCGGCAATCTGACTGAAGTTTCAAGACGCGCGCGTCAAAAGAGCTTTTCTGAGGCTTATAAAGGTTGACTTTTTAAACACCAGCCAAAGTTTTATAGTAAGTTCAGTCCATGACACAGAACTACTTTCCATAAAAACAATTAACGAAAAATGATAAAAAAAGTTCGCCTTCCTATACACATTGGCGCTCAATGAAAATTTTTTATCTATTTACAATACATTTTTTTATAGAAAGTAGTTCAGTATCATGGACTGAACTTGCTCCAAAAATTTGGCTGGTGGATAAAAAGTCACCCCGTATGTTTAAAGATTCTTCATTTATACCATATAATACATATATGCACAATATTATCTCAGCAATTCATGTTAGGCATGCAAGAGACGCTGTCAAAGCAAATTAGTCAATTATTGGCCGGTCAGTTCTAATAGTAATATCGGAGCAGAAATGGAGCAATATATTAATAGTTTCACTTATTAATTAGTCGGCTCTTTGATAGTCAATTTCCGTTTATACAAATAATTTAATCATCATCATCCGAGCGTATTCCCGGTTGCATCGTCAGCGGTAACGCTTCAGAGCCCGGGGTCCGCTACCTAACCTAGGTGATTCGACGTGGTTACTGGTTTTTACACAGAGCGACTGCCGTCTGACCTCCGCAACCCAAATGGTAGACCAGAACCAATCCTGGGATAGGTACAAACGCTAGATGGCGTTCGGGACCAACGGCTTTACGTGCCTTCTGAACCACGGGATCATCTTTCTTTTCAGGTGATTCAAGCCTGCGATATCCTAACCAGACTGGAAACAACTTTTCACAAAGTGTGCTTCCCAGTGGGATTTGAACCCATGACCTCCGGATCACAAGGCAGACGCCTTGACCACTGGACCACGGAGGCAGTAATATACTAAAATAAAATAGGACTAATAATTTAATATTGCTTAGTATTTTCGATTAGCGTTTCCTGTAAAGTTCAAGCCAGGAATTACAACACTATAATTATAAGTACCCAATTTTTCCCAAAACTTACATTAGGCGTTATTGAAATAATTAATTTAAACCGGTTGACTCACGTGATATAGTCGGAAAAGGCCGACCATATTTCGATTAATTTAGACTTTCTTCTTTCTTATCTTCAGGGCGAGTGTCAGCGGCGACCCGACGATGTTGCTGTCCGCTCAGCACTGGCAAAAAACCATCGACCTCACGAGTCGCGACACTGTTACCGACACCTCGTAATTGTTCAAATTTCACTTCTGCCGGCACTCCCGGAGTGTCACTGTTTTTTTTTTTAACATACAACCAATTACTTTACTTTCTGTATAGTTTATTGGATATACTAATGTAGGGACAAATGCGCGTATTTTTGTAAGTTGTGAGTCGCGTAATTAACCACGCTACCGGCAAAACTCAGTTTTGCTAGTAGCATGAATGGGCCGGCTTGTCCGGGGAAGTGCCACACTCACAGAAAATCGAAGTCTAAGTAGTAGCTTTATCGCTTCTATGCTTCGTTCGGTGAGTGAGAGAGCCGGAGCCCTGAAGCTGAAGCGAGACAGCGAGATCATGCGGAATGAAAAGATCATGGTAGGTCAATGAGGCTGGTTTTGGTTTTGAGGATTTTTCGTTTTACAAAGAATATTTAAGAGTTATTTAAAAAATAAGACATGATCCCTGCCTTATGGTTAATACAATTATAATCTAAAGTTACAAGGGCTATAATTTATTGTACTTATTGAATACTTTCCGTTTTAGTATAATTCTGAGGTGATTTAGAGGCAACTTCGCAATTTTTTTCTATCGAGAAAATAATCAACAATCGTGTTTCTTCTTGATGATGTTTCTTGTTTGTTGTTCGTGTGTGTAACTGGAAAACACTGGTATCAGATTATTTAAAGCTGCCTAATGGCATCTGACATAGCTTAGCAACTATCATTCACTGATGACAGCTAGGACCAACGGCTTTATGTGTCTTCCGAGAGCGGATAAGCTTGAAATTTTTTTATACCACTTGAGGTCACTCATCCAAGTGTCCGCACTTTGATGGGTGATCAGAAGTGGCATAACACCCCCGGGATTGCTTAACTTGTGAAAGCGCTAGCAATTCTTACTCCCACCGGGCCTACGGCCCGGAAACGACACTTCAGCGTGTATGCACGTAAAATCGCTTGCGGCTATGTGTGGGTGGCTGGATGTGCGCGGGGGCCTTGAGAGGCGCGCGGGGCGTGAAACGAGCTATCGTTGACTGCTTTGGCCGAGGGTTGGTACCTAGTTCGCGTCTCTCTCACGCACCGCACGATACTCCATTTCGGTTCGGTATCAACCCTAGTGTTACGAGCTCCGAGCTCAAGGTCACAGGCGTTCGAACTCTCACGTACAGCGAGTTTGGCCGCTGTGCCTACGGTATGTACTCTTACTGTCTTCTGTGCCTACGGTCTCTTTCATTGTGCTTGATATATGTAGGTTTGTAGGTATAATATAAAAATGAATAATAGTGCTTTAATCGCAAACTAGTAAATCTTAAGTTTCACACAAAGTTTGAGGCGAAACCTTGGCAAGCCTTGTTTAGGGCTGTCAGCTCCCTCGCTAACGATTGCTGTAATTGATGTGGAGGCTGAGTGTGTTTTTGTTACTGTCACAAAGCGGGGGTGAATAGTTATATGCCTCTTAAATAAATTAACTATGTCCTCTAGCTTCCATTGGGACAGCTGAAACTTATAAAACTCAATTAAGCACTTTATTTATTTGATACCTGATGAATTGAAATGGCAACAAACAGCACTGTAGGAGTTTCATTATTTTACTTAGTTTTTAGGGTTCCGTAGTAAATATAACCCTAACATGTCTGTCAGTCTGTCTGTCCGCGGTTTAACAGACTATTAGTACTAGAAAGCGGTAATTTGGCAAGAGTATCTATTTTACGCCGACAAAGTGATAAAAGAAAATAATGAAAGATTGTTTTTTTTTGCTACAGCTCCCATACATGTTAAGTGGGAATCATTTCGGTCGTTAAATAGGTCTTTCAAATATATTGTAAGTTTGTGACACCACTTTTTGTACTTATTTGTCAATAAAATCTACGATCTTTTAAATAGATCTAAAACAAAAAAGGCATCTCAAAAACATAAAATAATAAAACAACGCTCAAACAAAGGCCAGTGAAAATATAAAGAAGATAAATAATAATTAAATTTCTACCAAAAAAAACAACCGAATTTAATGTTTTTAAGGAGTTTTTTCCATATCTCCAATGTTCTTTATCATATCTTTACCAAATTAAAATGAAACCAACTTGGTAGTAAAGGCTTTCAAATATAAAAAAAATCATCAAAATCGGTTCACAATATATCGCGTAACAAACACACATAAAATAAAAATAAAAAAAATAAGAAAAAACACAGTCGAATTGACAACCTCCTCCTTTTTTGAAGTCGGTTAAAAAAAACAGATATTTGTCTAACAAAAAAGAAAAATTTCACATGAATCTATAAAAAAAAGAAAATTAGGTTTGAGAACAACTTCTCCGATAAAGAAAACTGAAGACATTTAACGAATAAAATACCTTATTCTTTACAAGGGACCTTACTTGGAAGTTGGTATCATAAAGAGCAAACAATATGTATGTAGACGTATAAACGCGAAAGGCATTTCACCACTGATCATAGAATAAGGACTGTATAGAAGAAAAACTTATGTGTCTTTAACTTATTTACAAATGTTGTTCCTTTGTTAAATACAGGCTCAATCTAAAAAATACGGCTATCCACAAAAAATTTTTTTTGACTCATCATTAGGTAAAAAATATTTTTAACTTAATCTATGTAGATTATTATAAAATATTATATACGTATTTTTTCTTTTTAGGGTTCCGTACCTCAAAAGGAAAAAACGGAACCCTTATAGGATCACTTTGTTGTCCGTCTGTCCGTCCGTCCGTCCGTCTGTCAAGACCCTTTTTCTCAGGAACGCGTGGAGGTATGAAGCTGAAATTTATATCAATTACTCAGGTCTACTGTCCCTTGAAGTTGTGAAAAAATCAAACTTCTAAGCCAACGCAATCAAAAGATACAGCCGTTTATGCCGCAAATTTTCGACACTTGCAAGGGAATCAAAACCTACAGGGTGCTTCCCGTGAACTCAGAATCTTGAAATTTGGTACGAAGCAACGTCTTATAGCATAGATAAAGGAAAAATTACGAAAACCATAAATTTTTAGTTACATCACATAATATATTTTTTTTTAATAATTTTAAACTTACTACCCATTTCCTCATAAACGCGTAGAGGTATTAAATTGAAATTCATACCAAATACTAAACCTTGCAGGTTTGTACGGAACCCTCGGTGCGCGAGTCCGACTCGCACTTGGCCGGTTTTTTTTATTTTTATTAGCAATCAATTATAAGGATACAGCGCATTTAAATTCCTTATGACGTCACGATCAAGTACGATTTTCACTTGACGGTGATGTCACTAAACTTTGACGCGCTGTATCTTTGTGAGTTTCCACTACTTTGATAAACAAAAAAATACAGTTTCATTATTTTTGGACAATCTAACTGACGGACTAGACAAAATAAAAATTTTCGGACTCAGTCTTCATCGCTATTGAAACCAGTGCTGTAATTTTGCCCTGTCACCGCTCTGTCACCATTTAAAATACTCTATTTTTTAACAAATATATGTATACAGGGTCTAAAAAAATATACTGAAACTATTTTAAGGGTGAATTCAGTCCATGATACTGAACAACTTTCCCCAAGGAACATATATCGAAACATGAAAAATAATTATTGACATGGACTGAATTTACCCTTAAAATAGTTTCAGTATATTTTGTTATACGTTATATATATGTACGTACAGCCGACCCATACTAGAATTTCTTCTCCGTCGATATTTAAGAGCCAAGCTCTTTTCGGCGTCCTTGTGGGAGAAGAGCACACAATTAATATTTTTTGCTCATTGCCTTCTGCATTTCACACACTAGTAAACATAATAGGCACTAGTGCGCAGGTTTTCAGCTAAAAATTACACCTAATGTTGAACAATATAAACAATATACAAATGTATTTGTCCTACCAGGACCGTAAACATTAAAAAGTAAAAAGTTGTCTTTGGCATAAAGGTACAGCGGCACTCACCTACCTATTATATATGAGGATGCGGTTCTTTACCACTCTCTCTCTCTCTTCTCTGTCAACATTGGATCGATACGCACCTTCACTCCTAGCAAGTAAAAAGTATATTGTAAAGTGCCCATTATTGAGTCTGAATCTGAAAAATACAACATACATGACACCATCCAGGTCGTATTATTCACCAGCTCCCAACGCAGGGCTACCTACTCAACTTGCAGCACCTGTCATACAGTCCACTAAGGGTCAGCTCACACCGAGACGCGACGCGACGCGACGTAGCGCGCTCTTTGGAAGAAATATAGAACTTGTTTACTAGACAAAAAAATACTAATTTCAGTAATAGCCTGCTATGCCTAATAAATAATCATAAGGAGACAGGAGCAAAGCGACGGAAAATCAACAGTTTTTAGTTGTAATGTGGCAATGAAAAAAACGATAAATTTTCCTTTGTTTTTTTACTTTTACACCCATCTAATGTAAGTACAATAATAACGTGGATTCGGCATTTCGAAGCGTAAGCGCGGGAAACGTGCGGTGCAGTGAGGCGCGAGCGCTCAAGCGGGCGTTTGGCGGCCCTCTGCAGTTGTATCTTCGAGGATACGCCGAGCGGTAGGTATATAGCGCGTGGCCTTTAGCAAGTGATGTAGGCCTGGCAGCGCTGCGTTACGCGGTGCAGCGGGCTCGCACTCTTTTTGTCTAGTAAACAAATGTCTACAAAGTGCGCGCTTCGTCGCGTCGCGTCGCGTCTCGGTGTGAACTGACCCTAAGGCATCATCACATGGAGAAGGCAGTGCCGCGTCCACCTAGTTAGGATCGAACTCGTGCCTTACGACGCAGTGCTAAAACCACTCGGCCACCACCACTTCATTTCAATTTTAACTGCGAAATTCATTTGAAGAAAGATTCAGACCGTCAATAAAGGTAGACCGTCAATAAACTAGCTTTTGCGCGCGGCTTCGCCCGCGCCCGCTACACAATATAGTTTTTTTTTTTAAACTGGGGTTGCAATTTATTAAAATCCAATTAATGGATTATTATTTTTTACTAACCACTAATTCAAAAATGTCATGTGTCTCGCTTCAAAAATGAAGACTCATACAAACTTGCAACCCCTATTTCACCCCTATAGGGATTTCATTTTCAAAATCTAATAAATAGATTATTATTTTCTACGAACTACTAAAATACACTAAAAATTTCATGTGTCTCACTTTAAAAATTAAAAAGTTTCATACAAACGGCCAACCCCCATTTCACCCCCTAAGGGATGGAATTTCCAAAAATCCTTCCTTAGCGGACGTCTCCTAGTCACAATCTACATTTCTGCCAAATTTTATCTTCATTAGCTAAGTAGTTTTCGAGATTTCGTGATGAGTAAGTGATTTTTGCTTTCATATATATATATATTAAGTACCTTTCCTTTAAATGAAAAGACATTCAAAATATTCCAATCTTTTCCTGGTTGTTATGTTGATCATTACTAATTTCCCCTCTAAGTCTTATTTCGTTTCGCAAGGATTAAAAAAATGGGCTGTCGATCCTGATATATATATTCATAAATTTACATCTTGTATTTTGTATAACTATGACTAGAGAATTCATCAATAATTACGTCCGCTAAGCCGTTATGCTCTTTGTACTGTCAAGTCAATCCAAGTCAGTCATTAAAATTCCCTGATACATTTCTTTACCTAAGAAAGGACTTATCCATCTGTTCTCACTTTATTTGGTCTGCCTCGGGCTGTTCTAACATTTGCGAAACATAAATTAGGCAGGTTTTTTCATAGCGAGCAAGAAATACTGGGAAAGCGGTAACAACAGCGGTAAATTTGAAAAGTGTAACCCTAATGGCTTGAATTTGGGAACTTTCATAACAGGAGCCCAAACAAATTCGGGTCCAATCGATCGAGCGACGATTCTTTTATAAACAAGTCGTTTATGTATAAGGTTTTTTTTTATTGGAATACACGATGTATTTGTATTTTATTGTTTTTTTTTATTAGAGATTTGAGTGCGCTTGACCTCTGTCTAGCCTGATGGGAAGCTAAGATGAGGTCTAAGGTGTTACACACAGACTCAAAAACATGCCTATTCACTCTTGCCTTGAAAATCCCTAAATCATATGTATGGGGAAACATCGACGCAGGGAGGGAATTTCACACCTTAGCGGTTCGCACAATAAAGGAGGAGGCAATTGAGCAATATTTCTTCTTAAGGCCGTACCTGTCTGAATTTTCCGGGGTCCAGTGCTACCCCCATTTAAAATAAATCATTTCAAAGAAAACGGAGACATTATTTAAAATTTTGCTACTATGAAATCCTAGATAACCTTTCAAAGTATTTTATGAACTACTGTTTACAATTTATAATGAGAACATTTGCCAAAAGTGGCCGATTTTCGCAAATGTGCGTAGTAAAGCTTAACGTTCTCACTTTAAACTGTAAACAGTAGTTCATAAAATACTTTGAAGGGTTATCTAGGATTTTATAGTAGCAAAATTTTAAATAATGTCTCCGTTTTCTTTGAAATGATTTATTTTAAATGGGAGCAGCACTGGACCCCGGAAAATTCAGGTAAGGCCTTAATTGGCTTATACTTCTAAATTTCAATTTTTATTATTTTTTTCTGATATTCACTTGCACCTTCTCGCCAATCATCACGCTAATAGCCTCGGATCTTGTGGCCCTGGGTTTTGTCTGTTATTGTTGTTAACACACAAATTTTCCTCAAACTGCGAGTAACCCCAATATAACCCCCTAACTTCTTCTTTCGAGTCGATTGGCTATACTATTATATTAACTTTTTTTAATAGGTTTGACCAGTGCTAGGCTACAGTGACCACCCGATCATTTGCCTCGTTGAGGTCCTGCATTGAGCATTGACCCCCTAACAATGAAAAAAGTCTTCCTGTATGTATTTAACCTATACATATGTTTGATTCAACTCATTGTTAAGTACTACCTCACGCGAAGGTCGTGGAAAAAAAGCTACCATTACATAAAATACATTTTTTAAGTAAGCATATTGATAAATTTAACAATCGCCCACTAGCAGTCCACCCCGGCTTCGCCCGTGGTACACACATAGCCTATGTCACTCAGGGATAGTGTAGCTTTCCAATGGTGAAAGAATTTTTTAAATCGGCCCAGTACTTTTGAGCCTATTCATTACAAACATACAAACATACAAAAATAGGTACAAATCTTTCCTCTTTATAATATTAGTATAGATATAGAAGTATAGATATAGATTTCGATAAAATAAGGTCTGACCTTTTTATTTACGCTAAACAAGAAATTTTCTTTGGATAATTGGCGTTTGTATATTTTTCTTGTATTTTTAAACATGCAATTATTTTTCAAATTTAAATTTAAATAAGTATGTAGGTATTTACTATCGTAGAATACCTACCTTTAATATCTCTTTAATGTAACTTAAATCGTTACTAACAGCAAAGTTTAGTTTAAATTGTAATGAAGATCGTGGAAAAGGCTTCAACTTTTCCGATGAAACTTAGTATCTAGGAGGAATCGGGATCTGAAAAATTATCTAAGGTTATCTAGGTGTAATTTTAAGAGAACCTTTTTTTCTCCGGTTTTTTATTGAGCTAAGCTTGGACGCCTAGTTAGTGTACCTACTATGATAAGGCTCCAACAATTATATAACATGAAATGCTTTCAAACCAAAAAATTAAACAAATCCCGATGTACCTAAATATAAAATAAATCATGAACAGAATTCGTATAGTCTAAATATTAAACTTAGATTTTCTTTGGTCTACATTTTATTCCACTCAGCCATTTCTTGTAGAAGTACGGAAAAACATAGTAAAGTGGAAACTAATTACGGAACAAGATAGCTAATCAAACTATCATCGAAGTACGGTAACTTGATTTCCCGCTTGAATTACTATACTTAATTAGATTTTTTATTTATTAGAATGCTTGGAGTAAGTATCAGAGAAAAACTGTAGACGATTAAAATATTATTATTTTGATTCTAATATAGTCTAAAGCAAAAGTATTATTTTGTTTTATATAGGACTAGCAGTCCACCCCGGCTTTGCCCGTGGTACACACATAGCCTATGTCACTCGGGAATAGTGTAGCTTTCCAACGGTGAAAGAATTTTTTAAATCGGCCCAGTACTTTTTTAGCCTATTCATTACAAACATACAAACATACAAAAATAGGTACAAATTTATTAGTTAGATAGGGTTGGCAGGCGTTTGTCAAATTTTTGAGTACGAGGATATATTATGTGTTTAATTTTGTGTATGAAAACTCGTTTCATACACAAAATTAAACACATGAGGTTTGTAATGAAAAAGGCATTTCATTACAAACCTCAGTGGTTTATAGAAATGTCATGTAAATATTCTGTTGTACATAATTGTAATATGATAGTAAAATAAAATAAATAAATAAAATAATTTATTAATTTTACACGTAATGCATACAAAATGTATTGGGCCCTAAAGCCGTAAAGGCCCTGGTTACTGAATAAACATTTGAATTTTGAGTTTTTATTTTGAACAAATGTATTTCGAAAATATATAAGTATGTTTGTTTTAATATTATTAAAAAATCGTAAGTAATAATATTATAAATGCTAAAGTTTTGTATTGTATTGATATTTCTTTCGCTTTCACGCCAAAACGGCTGAACGGATTGGAATTCATTCCAAATTTCATTTTGGCATGCAGCTTACTTTCTGGATTAAAACATTTATGTAGGACAAATTGTTAAATAACCTTTGATTACGCGGGCAACGCCGCAACCAACAACTAGTAGTTAAGTATTATTAAGAAATGAAATAACGGTGTAGCTTCATCTTGCAAGAAATGGATTAGGTTTAAATTTATATAAAATTTAGAAGTAATTTTACGGATTCACTGTGTTTTTCACTTTTAAATTTTCTTATTGTTCTGTAGGGTTATTCAAAAAGCGGTACGCAAGACGTACGTAACTGCGTTTTGGCGTTTCGGTGTCAAGCAACATTGAGCGTTTATACAAGTCTAATTTGGTTTAGCATAGAAAAAGGACGTCACCATCGGACGACTATCGTATTATTTTATGGAGTAACCCCCCGGAATCCCTCCTCAGTACATCGCCAAACCAAGTCAAGTGTATAGCTCTTTAAATTATTCACAATACGGAAAATTATTGGAATACAAAAATATAATTCAGTTAAACATTTTACTAGCCTATAATAAGAAAAGATGTTTAGTCATCTTATACGCCACGATCAATTTATTAAAAACATAATAGAAGGAAAAATAGAAGCAAGAAGAGGAAAGGGAGGACCAAGAAGAGCATTTATAGATCAAGTAAAGGAGAAAGTTGACGCCGCCGTGTCGTATAGGGAGGTCAAGGGGATGGCTCAAGAGAGGGAGACATGGAAACTACCCCACCGACAAGAACGTAGTTCTTAAATTATAGATAGATTATTGATAATAATGTGTCCCACTGCTGGACAAAGGCCTCCCCTTCCTTCTTCCACTGATCTCAATCTAAAGCAGACCGTTGACATTCCTACCTGACAGGTCTAACTACGCCTGTGCCCTTCTGGTACCTACAAGTTAGATTATCAAAAAATAAACGGGCAAGTGCGAGTCGGACTCGTACATGAAGGGTTCCGTGCCTCCGCACAATGTTTTAAAACGCTAAAAGAACACGTTTTTTGTATGACGAACACCTTTAATTTTTAACTTTTTTTATTTTTAGTATTCGTTGTTATAGCGGCCATAGTAATACATAATCTGTGAAAATTTCAAGTATCTAGTTAAGCCATTATAAATATCTAGTTAAAAACGCTTAAAAAAAACACATTTCTTGTATGATGACCCCCTTTAATTTTAACTTTTTTTTATTTTTGATAAGTACATGGAAAAAATACATTTTTTTTGTATATATGCATTTATTTTTCTACGTAGTCACCTTTTAACTCTATACATTTGTTCCACCTATACTCAAGCTTCAATAAACCATCCAAAAAGTATGATTTTGGAAAGTCATTAAAATAGGCCTCTGTGGCGGCAATGACTTCGTCATTTGATCCAAATTGCTTGCCACCGAGCCATTTTTTTAGGTTGGGAAACAAAAAGAAATCGCATGGGGCCAAATCTGGAGAATACGGGAGTGAGACAATAGTTGGTAGCGTAACTGTGCTAATTTAGCCGTCACAACTCTGGACGAATGAGCCGGGGCGTTGTCGTGATGAAACAGTACTTTTTTCTTTTTTAAATGGGGTCGTTTGTCCTTCAACACGGCGTCAAATTCATCCAATAAATTGGCATAGTACTGCCCTGTTATTGTTTTTCCCTTTTATAAATAGACAATATGTATAATACCCTGCGAATCCCAAAAAACGGTCGCCATGACCTTTCCAGCCGATGGGACGGTTTTTGCTTTCTTTGGAGCAGGTTCACCCGGTAAAATCCACTGCTTCGACTGCTCTTTCATTTCCGGGGTGTAGTGGTGGACCCACGTTTCGTCCACGGTCACGAAACGACGCAGAAACTCCTTCGGGTTACGTTTGAACACGGCCAAACACTGCACCGAAGTAGTCAGTCGGTTCCGTTTTTGCTCCTCCGTGAGTAAACGCAGCACCCACCTCGCCGATACTTTCTTCATACCCAATTTTTCTTCTAATATGTGTTGTACCCTCTCGATTGAAACATTTACAGCATCAACAATTTCTCGAAATTTAATTCGGCGGTCGGCTAAAACGATATTTTCAATTTTCTTAACCATATCGTCTGTAGTCACCTCAACTGGCCGGCCTGGGCAATCCTCATCAAAGACGGTTGTTCTCCCCCGCTTAAACTCATTATACCAATATCTGACGGTTGTCATAGAAGGAGCACATTCATGGTAAACCAAAAACCAAAAATAAGAATCTAATTACAGACCGATACTGTTCTTTCTCCATTTTAACAATTTTAAGTTCACGCCTTCACTGAATCGTTGTCAAATGAGAAAAAAACAAAAGAATGCCATTTTTTTTTAATTTTCCCGCCTCTGAAAAATGGCTTAAAAAATGTGGTATACTTATTTGCGGCCAGTGATATTAATATATTTAGAAAACGGGTACTTATCAAACAGCTCTCGTAGCGGCCACAGGCCACAGTGAAAATTTCAAGTGTCTAGCTATTACGGTTCAAGAAATAGAGCCCTGTGACAGACGGACAGACAGACAGACAGACGGACAGACGGATAGACAGCGGAGTCTCAGTAATAGGGTCCCGTTTGCACCCTTTGGGTACGGAACCCTAAAAACAATTTTATTTTTACAGGTAAGTTTCCTAGAGCATAATATTGTAAGGCAAATACAAATAAGAACATATTCGTTCAATACGTTATCCAAATACGGTGTGACATTCAACACGCAAAACGAGGAAAGTTTGATTGGAGAGCTTCTGGAATTCATTAGCACACGCGAAACGAAATTACCCGGCGTGAGCACGAGTAAAAAGTTTTGCCAAGTTTGGAACACAGCCAAGCAAGAACACGTGATCGCAAAAACTTGCGCCTTACGTTAACGTACTTTGGTAATAAATTCTTGGAGAATTGCATATTGATTCAATTAAATCTTGATATTTAAGATACTTAGATTATGTAGAGTAAGATGGGCAGCGATTATTGCGATTCGTATCTAAAAATAAAAGAATTTTATCTGAATGTTACATATCGGATATTTTTTGGATATTGAAATTCTGATATGGAGGTTGAAGGTACATACATCACGTAAAACGAGGAAAGTTTGATTGGAGAGCTTCAGAAAATCATTAGCACGCACGGAATTACTCGACGCGAACACGAATAAAAAGTTCCGCCAAGTTTGGAACATAGCCAGATTAGCAGTAAGTAACCGACTTACATTCACGAAGTTCCCAAATTAATTCTAGGAGAATTAATTCTTGCCCATATAGTGCACCACTGGCATTAATATTTATTTAATTCAATAGCAACCATATTTTGTTTAAAATAAGTACTGAGAAAATTTATTACTTAGATACTTATCAAAAAGAATTTAAAATGAATATAATATAAAAGTTTAAATAGAAGAATAAAAAGTAAACTTGAAAAATGAATCACAGTTATAACTACAACTAAGTCTAAAACTAAAATGATTATGTCATACATTACATACATCTTTATCATAATGGTGTTTATCACGCATTTACTTTTTCACGCAAAAATATTTGGCTAAAGAATCTTTTCTAACAGATCCCATAATATACGTGTATTTCCTCGAATTTTCCCCATTTTTCCTCAACCACATCTTTTCCTGAAGGTATGACGTAAACAAATATGATGGAAGATTTATTAAGGGAAAAATGGTAGATTTTGTTTCAATTTTACACGAAAATTGTTCCTCAATTCAAAAGTAGGCTTCATGATGACAACATTCATTTTCCGAACCAGCAACATCGTAATCATTAAAGACTCACACACAGACTGATATATCGTGCAGTTTAATACATTAGAAATAGAGTTCAAATTTCTTTGGCATTGATTTCTACGATACAGAAGATATGTTGGTAAAGTTTCTGTGTTCACGCTTGGCGTTCTCCTGTGAGAAAATGGTAAGAATTTGCCACGACATGTGAACATATTCTGTTTCTTCAGCAAAGCGGACTAACATTTAAATGCCTGGTTGCAATGATTTACTATACGTTTTCTTCAGATCCGCTGTGAAAATGATGTGATAGGAGCAATTTAATTACTAGTGACGTTTAAAAATTATTTTCACCAATAAAAATAAAAAATAAAAAAGAATCTTTTTATTCAATTTCGGAACGTTCGGTTTTACCAGGAGAAAAATCTATGGCTAGAAAAAAGAAAGGTTTTTAAGTTATGGAATGAAGTTGGGATAGACTGATGCTGGGCTATTGCAATAGAATCTACTGCACCTGCCATAATTATGATTGCTGACTACAATAGTCAGCAATCATGCAATAATCAGCAGCCACCACCTGCCTACAATAGGCAGGTGGTGGCTTATAATTACATTAGATTCGCGTTTCAAAGTTAGCACTATTTCACGAAGGGGCTGCCAGCTAGCAAGAAAAGTATGGAGGATTCCGTACCTTGGTCTCATTAAAGAGGAACTTCGGCTGATGACATGGTATGTTCAGTAATTAGGGTAACACTTATCTGAGATCTGTGCGTAATTCGAGTTTTAATGAAGGTTAATCATTTTTAACGTTTAAGACAATTCTTTCTGTCAAGTCAAAATCAGATCGCTAACCTACGAAGAAATTTGAATTATGTATATATAGATAGTTTTAAAAAAATATCAGTGAAATTAAACAATTATCAGATAAATTAAGAAATACTTGCAATACGCTAATGCTGCATCAATGATAACATTTTAACCGAGCGTTGCACATAAGTTCACAGAACAGGCGAAATGTGTATAATCGGCGTCTGGGATTCAGTATACTCGTAGTGTACACCGTAGATTTAGAAACATAGTAATAAGTAGTACTTTTTCATGTTTAAAAATAAGTACATGTTATAAATAATGCAACTGTAAACACATATAATTGGAATACCTATAATCTTCTTCTTCGTCTAAGCGCATTTCCGGTTGCATCCTCAGCTGTGCTGCTTCGGAACCCGGGGTGCGCTTTCCCGCTTTTTCTTCTCCAAATATAATATGCATGTCAATTGTCACTCAAGGATGCCAAAGACCTTGTAAAATGGAGAAGAAATAGCCGGAACACTTTCAAAGATTTGGCTATAGTTTTACAACCGGCCGCCTGCCCGACGTCAACCCTCTTTGGGAATGTATTTGTGCGAAAAGTTTTACAAACGGCCGCCGCCCGACGTTAACTCTCCTTGGGAATGCAATTGTAGCACGATATGTTTGTGCTTAGCCCTTTAGTCGCCTCTTACGACATCCACAGGAAGAGATGGAGTGGTCCTATTGTAACCCGGAACCACCCGGTAATTGGAATACCTACTAATAATAATAATAATCCGTTTATATCAGGCAACTAAGTTTACAAACAAGGCCCATATAATATATACCTTAAAAACTAACATACATATAAATTGTAAAAACTAAAATTAAAACTATTTATTGATTTATTTATTTATTTGATCTATTTATTGTATAGATTGTAATCAGTTTATGTTTATAAGAAAAAAAATAAAAATCGATCCGGCTCTCGAGAGTGAGGATCCCCTGAGGTGAGAAGGCGCTAGTGTGTCAATGCATGTAGCGTCCCACACCAGCGCTCTCCCACGTTTCCAGGGGTTTCAAAGACATACCATCAAGCCTCTTGCCATCATCACGCGCAACATCTCTAGGTTCGAGGATGTTAGGGACATTGATAGTGGCAAGAGCCTTTCTGATGACGTCATTCAGAGAGCCGTGTCGTGAAATCCTACCAGCGCTGAGTTGACAGAATAGGCCATGGCGTCCGAACTGATCAACATCACTGCCGCAAAAGTAATTTGCTCGTTTATTCAGAATTTTAAACAAAAAAAGCGACGTCGATATCTGGTCTTCTTCATCAGTTCCACCACAGAATAAATAACTAACGTACAGAAGTCTCACTCAGCAAAGAAATTCAAAGAAATATCTACTCAATGTGGCTAGCGAAATGGTTTAATTTAACTCTAACGCTCTTGTTACACCCCTGGTGTTGCAGTTGTCCATGGACAGTGGTGATCACTTACAATCAGGTGGCCCGCTTGTTTGCCGCCCTATAACATAAAAAAAAAACACGTCAAAACTCAGCGCCTTTTTGTATAGATACCAAGACATCCATTGCAAGCCAATTTCATTCTTATTACTCTGGACAAACGATTCGTATAACTAAATTTACCACCCGGAGGGGCCGCCTTGGCGCATAGTAATAAGTACATTATCGAAACCTAAACGAGGAGTAATACAGGCCTCCACTTCACCAAAACTCATTTTATGAATGCAAATGTTTGGATTTATTGACAAAAATATCAAAATGTGTGAATAAAATATTTGAGGAGTCCTCTCAATATATCGAGGGTTCCATTATCAGATCTTTACCTGGTAACAATGGTACCAACTTGCATTATACCTTACCACCTTTGAGTACTAAATCTGTTACAAAACGAAAAAGTTATTGAGGAACGAACATACATAAAGAAACATACAATACAAACAGGCTTCAGGCCTTTTTTGGAGTTACTTAAAAAGCTACTAAGACATAAATAAATAATATTTAATTTAATTAATTAATCACGTGCATTACGAGCGCTGGCCGAATGGCCCGCCATGCTTTTACACCGCGCTCTTGTCACCATCGGGTTGCTAGCTATTTTAGAACCAAATGGTTTGGCTCATGATGATGGCAGGAGACCGGATGGTATGACGCTTGTACCGTGGAAGTTGGGAAAGCCGTTAGTGTGGGACGCCACGTGTGTCGACACTCTGGCGGCGTCCCATATTCGCGGTACAAGCTCCAAGGCTGGCGCAGCTGCAGCCACTGCGGAGACCTTAAAACGGCGCAAGTATGAATGCCTAGGGCATTCCTTATTCCCTAAGAAGCCATTGCTTCTTAATTGAGCCGTTTGGGGTTGAGACGTTGGGTCCGTGGGGGCCATCAACACATAAACTTTTTAAATTAATTAGCCAAAAGTTGGTCGAAGTGTCGGGTGACCAAAGGGCTGGCAATTATTTAGCTCGAAGAATAAGCATTTCCATCCAGCGTGGCAATGCTGCCAGCCTTTTGGCCACTCTACCGCAGGGAAAAGATCTGCGCGACGCTTATTATTTGTAAGTTTTTAATTTGATTTTTTTTTTAAATAGTTATATAATTAGTTGTATAATACGACTAGAATTTCATTTATAGTTTTTAAGTTATTTTGTAGTTTGTATAAGTTTTAATTAGTTATAATTTTAGTTTCTTATTTTCTTTTAATTTAATCATATAAATAAATTAACCAGTCAAATAATTACCTAATAATATGTTAAATAAATTATCATTAAACTTAATAAAAAACAAAAATCAAATAAAATTTGTAGTGCCAAGAAAAATTATGCTTATTTATGCTTATTTGTTTTTCAATACATGAATTTGGAATAAAAAGTGAAGTTAAAGTACAGTACTTGTGTACTGTACACAATCTGACTTTATCCCTAACGGGGTAGACGTAGCCAAGGGCCGTAAAACTCAAAGGCCGCGTTTAGGGTATTGTTGGGCGTGAAGGTAAAGGGAATCAAAATAGTGATGAGTTGCTAGCAGCATCGCCTATTGACATGATTCAAATTCTCGCCCATTCCCTTTTAGCTTTTACGATTGGTGCAGTAAGAGAAGCAGCTGGTATATTCTAGAACTTTGCTTTTTTCCCAACCGCGAGGAAATAAAAACCCGCTAAAATAAAGAAATAAAGATTAATACTACAGATAAATTAGAAACTGGATGCGCCAAGAAAAGTGCAAAAGCCACTTTTTAATCTGTAGCATTCTTGGATAAAAACAAATACTAAACCATGCTAAAATATAGTAATAAAGATAATTAGAACGTAAAACTAGTAAAATGTCTGTGCCAAGAAAAGTGTAAGTACTTTACTTGTTCATTTTGTACCGTTCTTTTTGAAATCTCCAGTAGTGCAATGGAAATGGAGTATCGCATTAAATTTAATTGCAGCGGCCTTTTCACCGCGGTGCAGCGCTGTGATGATGTCATTACTGTAATGTTGTTACCAAACCGGAAGCGGAAATTCTATTTGCTAACGCGGAGGGTTTGAACTGTTTCAAAAATTTAAATAAAAAAGAATGATTAATTGATCGAGCCAGCGTATATAGCGAGCGAGGGCTATAATTCAAGTTGGGGCGAAAACACATTGTTTGTATGTATGTTTGTTCGCGATAACTGCCTAACCGATGGTCCGACTTTAATGAAATTTGGTATGCATGTAATTTTCAAGTTCGTTGGACATCAAAATCGGTTCAGTAGTTTTTGAAATATTAATAAAAAATCGTGAGGTCTAAGTTCGCGGCGAACTACTAGTAGTTTCAGGTGTTGCTTTGCGGAAGTCAAAGTTACATGCTATATCATCTAGACACGAGGCAGTGTTCCAAAGCCAAGTTCAATGAAAGGAACTGGCGACATAGCAACCGTGTGTATATTTACACGAACCATTTAGAGCTGCTTTGTTTGGCTGAGCGTTGATTTGTATGGAGGGACAAAATTATTTTATTGATTTTTAATAACTTTTTTATAGAAAGTAGTTCAGTATCATGGACTGAACTTGCTCCAAACATGTTGCTAGTCAATAAAAAGTCATCCTGTATAAAGTATTTACTTTTATAGTTCCAAAATAACTAGTAGTTCGCCGCGAACTTAGACCTCGCGATTTTTTATTATTAATAAAAAATCGCGAGGTCTAAATCTAAATTTCAAAAACATCTGAACCGATTTTGATATCCAACGAACTTGAAAATTCTATTGATATTTTCTACATGCCTACAAAATTTCATCAAAATCAGACCATCGGTTGGGCAGTTATCGCGGACAAACATACATCCAAACAATGTGTTTTCGCCCCAACTTGAATTATAGCCCTCGCTCGCTCCGCTCGCTTGGTCAAATATTTGTCCAAAATAAATATCTTTTTAACGGATTAAAAAAATAATAGTAAAAACCGATTGAGGGAATGGGCGTAGTTCTCTAAAAATTATGTTAATACAACAGTCGATGCGGCTAGCAAACCAACCGACACTATTTGAAGTTGTTTGAGACATAAAATGATTGATTGGATTTTACTGATTTACATGATCCCCGATCAAAAGGGCTTCTTATAGCCCTTTTCGATCGGACTACTAGCAGCCCTCAAAGGTTTTGCACGAATAGTATTTTACAAGTAAACCTTCCCGGTTTTCTTTACATACAATAATTTAGAATACGTAAGTATGGATTTAGTTTTATTTTCATAGTAAAACTTCAGTATATTGGCTGAGTAGCTGTGTGGTTCCCGGCAGAGTAGAATAGGACCACTCCAAGTCTTTCTATGGAGGTCGTAGAAGGCGACTTAGGAAACACAAGCTAAACAAAGCTTATAAACATCAATTAGACCTCTCCAAACCGTCTGGCCAGCATGGAGATATTAGGACAAATCCTCTGACTGCTCTGGCTAATATATGGCTCTGGCAGTACAGAGAGGGTCGTGCTCCTGCAGTGGAGACTTAAAAATACCTGTTGATGATATTGGCTGATTCTTTTCATCAGACGTCTTTTTCTTATAATCCTTGGTGTAGCCTACTACTTTATTACCGTATTTAGAAATAATAAAATAATATTTAGTAATTTTTTAAGGAATCCACGATAATGCATCTGAGAATTAGTTTTTTAAGAATTAAACATTTACACAAAAACTGAGGTAAGGTACCTAGTTAATTTGAAATTAGTTATTTGCTGATTTAGTAATTTTTTTACTACTAGTAGCTTATTAGTAGGTAGGTAGGTACCTACCTACCTATAGAAACAGTTTCATGATACAGATACATTATCACGTCTTTTTACCTAAAGAGGGGGCAGAGCATTTTAGATTTTGCGGCTTTAAGCAGACAAGAGCCCAGAAACGTGATCGATAGGCTACTTTTATTGTTATGGTGGGCGAGAAGATGAAAAAAGGAATCAAAATAGTGATGGGTTGCTAGCCGCATCGCCTCTTAACATGATTAAGCAACTTTTGTTGCTGTGTTGCTTTCAGCAACTCCCTCGATCGGCTTTTGCGATCTGCACGGGAAGAGAAGCAGCTGGTGTATTCTAAGTTTTTTCTTTTGTTCCAGAGCATCATGGGAAGAAAGTTTCAAATATATCAAGTTAAATTACTAAGTACTTACATAATATAAAAGTGCCGAAACGAGCGCAACCCAACAGGGGCCAAAAACGCCAGTTTTATTGCAAATAGCTTGAAGCGTTTTATACTCGGGTTTACGTTCTTTGAAGTGTCAAATTTTTATGTTCGACTCTCATACACAAGTGGCTCCGAATTCGACTGAATTTGTTGTAAAAATGCGGAACGTATGGCGGTTCGGAGTCAACGAAGTATGAATTTTTAAAACTCTTTTATGTGTAGGTAGAATTAAATGCTCCATGAAACTGCTTTTTGGTGGAACTAAAAGTTAGATTTTTTATTTAAATTAAGCCAAAAAGTAAGTTAGTAAAATCCGTTATTTGTGACATTTAAAAAGTGTATACGTACACGTTAACCTTCCAGAAGCTCTATATGCTCTATAAGCTCTATATGCTCTATATATATTGTTAAAGAACGCATCAAAATATTAGTATCGTATTAGTTTCTCAATTTTGATATTTTAAACAGTATGGATATAATAAATAAATAAAATATTCTTATGTCTATTTGAGTGCATACATTATTTCACGACATTTCCTTTGTTTCATTTCTGTTCAACCTACTTACAATAAATTAACATAGATATTTACCTTATTCTCTGTTTTTTAATGTCTTCTTTAATTTTTTACTTCTTTTTTTCTTTAATTACTTAAATTTAAGCTTGCTCTTGTCGATGAAGTTAAGTGGAGATGCCTCTATTCCTCTCTTCACTTTGCCATCTTTTTAATGTCTTGGTAGGACCTTACTCCTAACCCTTCCTTAATTTGTTGGAAAATCTTTATCCTTGCTCTTCCCCTTCCTCGTTTCCCTTTTATTTTTCCTTCTACTATTATTTTGAATAGATTGTCATGTCTTATTAGATGTCCAATCATCTTCCCTCTTCTATTTTCAATAGTTTTTAAAATATTTCTTCTCCCTCCCGCTCTTTCTAGCACCTTCTCATTGCTTATTCTATCCATCCAGCTTATTTTCTCCATCCTCCTCCAGCCCCACATCTCGAATGCTTCTATTCTTTCTCTGTCATTCTTCCTTATTGTCCACGTTTCACATCCATATAAAGATATTTTGTTTCAAATATATATAATGATTATTGATATTTCAAATTGTATTCTTACTTTTTTACTAATATTGGAGCAAAATATATCTTTTCTACTTTGATAGTTATACTGATTCTTTGTTATAATATCCTGTAAACATTTTGTGTTTTCATGAATTATACTTCCTAGGTATTTAAACTTATCTATTTGCTCTCCTATTTAATATTTAGTTTTATATTCTCGTTTCTTGGTCCAGTTTTTGATACTGTTAAAGTTTTTGTTTTATTTGTATTTATTTTAAGTTTTTGCTGTTTGAAAATTGTATCCATATTTTTATTTATTTATTTATCAAACTTTATTGTCCAAAGTAAAAATATACTTTTAACAAATGGCGGACTTAATGCTAAGAGCATTTTCTCCCAGTCAACCATAGGGATAAGCAGAGAAAATTGTGCGGCGCAAAAGCTATAAATACCTATATACTTACATCAAAAATACTAAGTACTTCATACACACTATTATATATATGTATATATTATATATAAATATATCAGAGTAAATACCTACTTACACAATACATATACTAATAAATATAATAACAAATAAATAGCTAAAGAAAAGAAGAACTGAATGATGATGACTTTATATAGAAAGGGAGTTTGAAAAGAGGGCGTGGACTTTCCTCTTAAAACAGAATTTGGTAGAAATTTCTCTAATGTCAACGGGTAAAGAATTCCAGAGTCGTGAAGCTTGAAGAGAAAATGAGTTTGACATGAAATTAGTCCGAAAAAGGGGGATAAAGAGCTGACGGGTCTCATTAGAACGAAGTTGTCGATCATGAGTGTCTGAAAGGTAGTTATATTTACATTTTAAATATTGAGGGTAATCAGGATTCGTAAGAATCGAAAAGAGAGTACACAGTAACCGAAGTTCCCTGCGTTGGCGGATAGGAAGCCAATTAAGCTCCGAACGATAAGAAGACACATGATCATATTTTCGAAGACAGAAGATAAAGCTAATGCAGTTATTATGGAGCCGATCAAGTTTATTGAGAAGGTCTACATTGAGGTCAGGATAACACACATCAGCATAGTCAAAGATTGGAAAAATTAAAGCCTGTACAAGTAAGATCTTTGTTTTAAAAGGCAGAAAATTCCTTAGACGGTTCAATTGCTGAAGACTAACAGTGATTGTAAGACTAATTGCGGCTATATGAGTGGTCCAGCCAAGCGTGGAATCGATGTTTAATCCTAGGTTCTTGACAGAGTTGCAAAAAGGTAATTTGTAATGATTTTTCTAAATCTTTTCAATTTTCGGCAAGTGCAGCTATATCGTTAGCAAATCTGATAAATTGTATTTTTTCTCCGTTAATTATGACTCCTCCCTGACTTCTTTATGTCTCTAATGGCAATTTCGATAAAAATATTAAAAATTAATGGTGAAAGTGGATAACATTGTATGACTCCTTTTCAGATTCTTCCCCTTTTTCATTAATTTTCTCTATAATTGTTTTTTGATATTTGTACAATTCCATTATTATCCTTCTATCTGTATGTCTATGCCTGCATTTTTTAAAGCTTTTATCATGAGTTTCCAATCTACCTTATTAAAAGCTTTTTTTAAGTCTATGAATGCTATGTGTGTTTTAAGTTCCAATCCCAAGCGTCTATCTATTAACAATCTAAGTGCCAATATTGCTTCTCTTGTTTCTTTTTGTTTTCTAAATCCATATTGTTCATCTCACTAATGTTTCCATTTTCGATTTGATTCTCTTTTGTAAAATTTTAAGGAGTATTTTAGAAGCTTGTGAAATAAGGCTATTTGTTCTAAATTCTTCACACTTTAATGTGTTAATTTTTTTAGGTATTGTGACTGTTTTTGAAGTTTTTAAGTTTTTTGGGACCGTTAGCGTCAAATACATTTGTTAAATTAATTGAAACATTTCTTGTAATAAATTTTGACATTGAATGCATTGGATGAGCTCTATATATACCATCTATCCCTGCAGCATTTTAATGTATAAAAAAGTAAATAATAAACTTTATCTACATACGTAGATAGATATAATATTATAGTTAAAACTAAATTAATTAAAATATGTTGTTATAACAAATAAGTCAAAGGCTCAGGTCAAAGCTTAGTGGTAATATAATATTGTCCCAAAAGCAATAGGTATACTGATTTTCAACATTTACAAATAAGAAAAATATATTAAAAGAACGTTAAAGAAAAATATTGATAACTGTACGAACATGAATATTAAATAGGGATAGGGCTATCCCTATCCCTATTTAATATTCATGTTCGTAAACACTAAAATATAATATATAATAAATAACCAATAATAAATAAGATAAATATACATAGAAGATACAGTGAAGGCAGTGAAGCTGAAGTCATAATCTCGCGTAGTGAAAGATAAAGTAGGTAGAGTGTCAGACGGTGACGGTGATTCCGCTACCTGCGACTTGTAACGTACTTGCTTGCTTTTTAATTTTTTGTACGTATAACATATTCTAAAAGAATAAATAAAGAAATCTGAAGTCAAAGGTTACATTATTAAAGGTTGACTGGAAGAAATCACTTTAGTAATATAATAGCCCGCCTTTGTATTTATATTTAAAGTTTATTTTTAAGTTTTATCTTTTATTTTCATCCTTTCTAAAAAGTAACAATGAAAGAATAACATCCTCGGCACCATATAAAAACAAACTTTGATTAGAATCATAACAGAGGGTAGACCAATAAGTCACGGAATGAAGACGAAGGTCCATTTAAACTGCTGAAGACAATCACAAGTTGAGACTTTACTTTGAAGGAAAAAGACAATAATAAACTTTGCCAATCCAGCGCCTTAATTAACTTGATTGCCGTCGTTTGCATATACAACAGAGGGGAATGTATTTAAATAAAAATACACCCCAAAAATTATTCTTTTTACCAACTTAAACAAAAAACAGATTATTTTTTTGCCAAATAAATTACAATAGACATTTAGAATAATAAATCGTTTTAAAAACAATATTTGTTATGGAAAGCCAGTCTTGCTACCTAGTTTTTTTCACGGTTAAAGTTTTGAGATCACAAGAAATCACATGAAAAATCAAGTTAGTTATAAGATCTACTTTTTAAGTTTCTAGGTCCGCAGTCTATCTCATCTCAGCTTATTTCCAGTTTCATCTTCAGCTGTAATGTTGCGAAGCTCGGGGTCCACTTGGTCTAGTATAAGTCTGCTAGCCTAGAATTCTACCTTAGAATTTTAAAAATAGGTGGGTAGGTGAGTGTGTAAGTCAGTCACAAAATTGAGGAACTTTGATTAGAAGTTAAATACGTGATATTTGGAATTTTAGCTAGTTACAGTTCATTCTTGCACAAGGAAGTTGGAAGGTGTGAAAAGTGCCTCCAATAGCTTCGAAAAAAGTATGGTCCCCTTTTTGCCCAACTTGGCAGAGGCACTGATGTTCCCCCAAATTAGGTACATTTGCCGATTGTGTGGATAGATGTTCCGCTCTCAAGTGTTATAACGGCTTGACCGATGCACCGAATGAAACTTGACATGTACGAGTATATATAGCTTGTTACTTTGATTGACATGCATGATATTTATTATCCCGAAATAAGTACCTACTTATTTAAAAATACTTTTAAAAACAAACTTTTATCTAAAATACTGAAAAAGATCAATCAATCATCAAGATCAATTGAGCCCTAATTCGGTAGGGTAATGTTGTTTTATCAAAGTGATGCCATGGCCATCTTCCGGCTTCATCATGAGATCAGGTCATTGGTACTATAATATTGCATTGTCACCCAACTTGAGCTTCAGCTCAATCGAATAATAGGAAGTGGGTCTAATTTAGCTTGCAAGATTTGATTACGAATACAGACAACGGGACAGGTGAAACTAAATAAAAGCTGGTTATAATATGTCGTGGAATTTTTTCAGCTCCTTATATTTATATATGTGTGACGATGCAAACAAAGTGGAAGTAGAATACGCCCACTTTTACTTTTAAGGGTTCCGTACCCAAAGGGTACAAACGGGACCCTATTACTGAGACTCCGCTGTCTGTCTGTCTGTTTGTCCGTCAGTCACAGGGATCTATCTCTTGAACCATAATAACTAGATACTTGAAATTTTCTCAGATTACGTTTTACTGTGGCCGCTATAACAACAAATACTAAAAATAAGAAAAAGTTAAAAAATTAAGGGGGTCGTCATACAAAAAAAAAACTGCTTTTTCAGCGTTTTTAACAAGATCTTTATAATGGCATTAACTAGATACAAATTTTCACAGATTATGTATTACTATGGCCGCTATAACAAAAAATACTAAAAATAAGATAAAGTTAAAAATTAAAGGGGGTCATCATGTAAGAAACGTGTTTTTTTTCAGCGTTTTAAAACATTGTACGGAGGTACGGAACCCTTCATGTACGAGTCCGACTCGCACTTGCCCGTTTATTATAAAGAAACGGAGGTAAGTATTTTTTCGTCTATCATGCCGGATGTAAAAAAAATATGGTGAAGGTTGGTAAAAGGTATGTCCATTACCATAAAAGCATAGGCGTAAGGTAAAGACTGTTTTCATAGCACTCCGGAGTTATGAAGAAATAAAGTTTTTTTAATATCCACCATTTTAGGAGAACGGTAGAGTGTTTTGCCTGTTGGAATATTTTTCTCCATTGTATTTCTGTGCATTTTTTTGTAAGTTTTATTTGTGTTACAATGGTTTGTGCTGTGACAATTGTACTTGAATATTCTGCAGCATGCATTAAAAATAACGCGTTTCCAATGATTTTAAAATTAAATAAACATTTTATTTTTAGTTTTTATTTCCAGCCATCACGTGTCCCACTCCTGGGCAATGGCCTCCGTCCTCCTCCGTGACAGATAAATTAACCTAAAACACCCTCTTAGTAAGGTCTGTGACTTCGAGCCTGGCATGCTCACTAAAATGTCCAATCCAAACTGCTGGTACCTAGCATCGTGGGTCGGTTCGCTGGGTTCCCTAATATGGTTGAGTTCAAAGATGGCTGATCCACACGTCAACTCGTGAACGGGTGCCGCTACTAGAGACTGGTCAGCTCGGCTCCGTTTTTAAGACTAATCAGTATCACTTATTTCTGTAATTTGGATTTGCTATATTAAATAAAATTTAACGTTATATTGTGATAAAATTGCATTAGGCATAATATCTTTGAAAACTGACAAAGCCCTTCTGGCACGTAGGTGACAAATAATACGTAAATGCGCTGCTTTCAACGTTTCTGCTTAGAAGTGGTCGTTGCGAAACGCAAGTATTGGTAGCTTTTTTATTTTTTACAAAAAAATTGTTTGCATTATATCAATAATTTCATAACTTTTAGAACATTGTTTCTAAATAATTATTTTCCAACTATATCTTGCTACAATTTAGTATCGTGACCTAAAATCTGACAATACATTCAGGAAACAACAGCGAGTGTTGAATCCCAATGTAATAGAACCTCACTCGTTTCAAATTTATGAGCCATAAACTCCGGGGGTAAACAATACAACTCGGTCGACATTTAATTCCGGTATGGATTACGAAGGTCCAGGATGTGCTTAGTTTGATGAAACACTAATTTTCCTATGCTACTAACATTTATTAACTTTTATAACACTTACTAACATTTTTATTCAATGGTGCTGTTTGCATATGAAGAAGAAGATTAGATATTAATGTGTGTTGATTGAGCCATATCACTCAGTTGTTATCACTAGATGCGTGTTAAAAACTTATGTCATATGCATTTATGCAAAGTTTTGTTTTTTTGTTAACAAATCTATCTATCTATCTAAATCTAAAACTTAGTGGGGTGTCTTAAAATAACAATGTATAAAGGAATCAACAAAAAGCAAATAAGTACTCTATTTAATCCCAATTTAATAGAACCTCACTCGTCCCAAATTTACGAGCAATAAACTCCGGGGTAAACAATACAAAGTGGTGGACATTTAATTCCGGTATGGATTACGAGGGTCCAAGATGTAGCGGCCCATGATATGCTTAGTTTGATGAAAGATCGTGAGCCTTTATTAGTGGTTTGAAGCTTTCCGATATTTAGAAGCACATTTAAGGATCAATGAGGTATACCTATATAATACTCTACATATTTTATTCAAATTAAGTAATGACATAAGAAATGGTAAAAATACCTCGTGAGCAGAACTTGAAACATACTTTTTATTATCGAGAAGAGGTATTGAAATAAGTACTTAAATATTTTCAACTTATACACAGTCACTGGTATGACTCTCCATTGATTCAGAGTAACATATATACCTACTACTACTACAAACGAAACAATTTATCTGTACACACGTCGATGTGTGAGTTTTATACTTAGGGTCGCACCGCAGAATTAATTTAATACTTACCTACTAACGAGTTCGACATATTTACGATTATATTTTTCCATACCTGAAGATTTGCGAACACTATGACGTAAAAAATATTCTGTTTTATATGTATCAAATGTTACAGAAAAGTCGGAAACAGCTACATAATATCACTTCACAAATATTTTTCATTATGTCCATTGTCCATTTCACCATTAGTTCACTTTACTGATTATTATTAAGTCATTTATAATGTAACGCACTAATTCACTATTGTAATATAGTAATTTGCATATTCTGCGCAAAACTATACGGTAATTATATGAATAAATTCAATAAAAATTAACAAATGTTTATCACATTTTCACGCACAGCATGTCAAGTTGTCATTGTCAACAATGGCATTTACCTAGCCTATGTAACATTACCGGATTGCTAATACCCCTCTCGCTCTTGTGTATCTCCCGCCAATGCGAGAGAGCGAGAAGGGTATATATATCAAGATGGTTGCTGGGTAATAACGTGAAATTATATTGTTGCTTTGCTTACCTGTTTTCATCATTTAGAAATGTATGAAATATACGTTCTTTAGAGTATTGGGTGGATAAACAATTATTATACGCGCACCTTCTCACCATGATGGTTACTATTGGTTGACAGTTCTCAAGACAACACACGTCGCGTATTGCGTGCGGCTAGTAATTAAACCCTGGTTTGGAGCCGTCAAAGCTCACCAAGTGCGGGGGAGAGGTGCGGGGACGCCAATTTGCGGGAGACGCTGTGAGATACCATTCTGTTTGACTCTTATGTATTCTGTGACACAGTGTAGATAAATATAATTAGCTCATCTTCGTATCGCGTTACCGACCTCACCCTTGAATTTGGCAGAATTATTAGCGTTGCAGCTCGACTATCTCGTCTGTGACATCATGCTGAGTCAGAATCTTTTCACTATCTAGGTCACTTCTCACAGTACAACCACATTGCACTACTGCAGACTATTACAGACTACTAATACTACTATACAAGATTAATGTTTATCATTGTGTGCCTTACTATTTGGTAACCTATCATTGTTACGAAACTTTACTGTTCGAATTTCAAATGATCGAAAACGGTACGAGTATATCGAAGTTTCAAATACCGAACTGATTATTTTACATAATTTTGATTATCCATAAACTAATTTTACCTACGTTTATCTTAAAGAAAAACACATGGCCGAATAATAAAAGTATTCTTTTTCATTCGACATTGTCTTGTTCACTAGCACTAAAGGTCGAATTTACTTATTTACTATTATTACTTAGCTACTGTTTCGTATTCTAAACAAATGTGTTCCAATAATTTCATAATTTAAAAAAAATATATAGTATATTTCTTTCCATAACATTCATAAGCCAAAAAAATAAAGAAAACATGTACCTAATTAAGCTATTTTTATAAAAATAACATTTTACCCTTAAATTGAATGAAAATATTGTCTTTAAAAGTCAATATGTTGTGGTAGAAAAGTTAGTGAAAGAATCGAATTGCTGCAAAACCGACTCCACGTAGTCTTGTCTGCCCTACCCCTAGAGTGTTATTCCAACCCACGTGGGACCGCCGAAGCCGTTGATTTCATGCTGCATGCTTGCTTACATGCTGCATGCTTGCCTGCATTCTGCATGCTTGCCTGCATTCTGCATGCTTGCCTGCATTCTGCATGCTTGCCTGCATTCTGCATGCTTGCCTGCATTCTGCATGCTTGCCTGCATTCTGCATGCTTGCCTGCATTCTGCATGCTTGCCTGCATTCTGCATGCTTGCCTGCATTCTGCATGCTTGCCTGCATTCTGCATGCTTGCCTGCATTCTGCATGCTTGCCTGCATTCTGCATGCTTGCCTGCATTCTGCATGCTTGCCTGCATTCTGCATGCTTGCCTGCATGCTACTTGCTTACTTGCATGCTGCATACTTGCTTGCATGAAAAATAAAATAAAAAAATAACAAAGACACCAAAACTTGGTTATGGAAAAACTATAGGTTAGTTTATGTTAGACTAGAGAGTGGTCACAGGACCACCCCACGAGAGCCTACAGTAACTATAGTAGTATTACAAATACTATAAAAAAATACAATTATAATTTTATGTTAGCAGTTTTGCGTGTTTTTATTTATTTTTATTTTATTTGTTAAGGAACAACAAACAATTACATTAATAGTTCTTAATAACTAAATATACATATATGACGTGGTAATAATTAAGTAACCCACTACGTTATTCACAGTTTGAATTTATGCTTGTGTTGAAAAGAGATGATAGATTTTAACAAGATGTCAATTAAAAAATAATCTTTCGACAATTTAGAAAATATGTTTATGACATCTTAATCATCTTCATTAGTAACTTCGGGCAAAAATTAAGTAGGATTTCAAAACATATAGATTTCGAAAATTTTTTTTTATTGAAAATCAGTTTCTCAATATGTTTTCAAATGAAATTTCGGTTAAATGAAAATATAGAAATAGAAAATAAGACAAAAAATGTTTCCGAACAAATAAAATTCGTATAGCAAAATTTCGTCTTTAAGATCATCATCATCTAAGGCTCTACAGCCGCGGGTGGGCCTGGGCCTAGTTAAGTAAATTGTTCCAGATAGTCCGGTTTTGGGCTTTCTGTCTCCAGCCTTTGACGCCGACGTTATTAAGGTCTTGTTCGACGCCATCCAGCCATCTGAGCTTGGGTCTGCCTCGGCTTCTGTAACCCTCGGGTCGACTCCCCAGTATACGTTTTTGTACTCTGGCCTCGTCCATTCTTGCTACGTGCCCTGCCCATCGTAGGCGTCCAAGCTTAATGGTTTTTATGACGTTCGGTTCATCGTACAACTGGTACAGCTCATGGTTGTAACGCGAACGCCATCGCTCTTGCTCACAGACAGCTCCGTAGATGCGCCGAAGCACTTTTCGCTCGAATACCAAAAGGCGGTCCTCATCCTTCTTACTCAAAACCCAACATTCAGAACCGTAGGTCAATATGGGCCTCAGTAGGGCTTTATACAAGAGAATCTTAGAGTTTCTTCTAAGTATTTTTGAGCGGAAATACTTCGAGACACCAAAAGAGCACTTGTTGGCCGCCATTATTCCATTATTCTATTCAAGATATACGAAGCTATTTACGTTAGCGAAGGTGTCATTGCCAACGGTGATGGATGATGGTTGCGGTTTCTGAGATCTTGTCACACTCATGTACTTTGTTTTGGCCATATTAACCTCAAGACCGGCCTCCGCAGATGTTTCCTTCAGGGCAAGATAAGAGTCCTCTACAGCAAGCTGAGTCCTACCGATTAAGTCCAGGTCATCGGCGTACCCCAAAATCTGTACTGACTTGAAAAAAATAGTTCCCGACCTCTCAACGCATGAATCGCGAACACACCTGTCAAGTGCTATGTTGAATAGGAGACAAGAAAGAGCGTCGCCTTGCCTGAGGCCATCGTGGGTTCTGAAGGATTCCGATACGTTAGACTGTATCCTGACAATGCTGCGCGATTGCTTCAAAGTCATCTCTGTCAGACGCACTAGCTTTGATGGTATCCCGATTTCGATCATCGCCTGATATAAATATATTCTGTGGATGTTGTCATACGCAGCCTTAAAATCAATAAACAAATGATGGGTATCGACATTAAACTCCCATGTTTTCTCTAGGATCTGCCTAAGACAGAAAATCTGGTCGGTAGTTGACCTGTTTGGCCGGAATCCACACTGATATTCGCCCAAGGTCGGTTCCACGTAGCACTTTAACTTATTGAAGAGTATATTTGAAAAGATCTTGTATCCATTATTTAGAAGGGATATGCCTCAGTAGTTGCTACATTCGAGTACGTCTCCTTTCTTATGTAGAGGGCAAATAATACCCAGGTTCCACTCCTCAGGCATCTCCTCGGTATTCCATATCTGGAGCATCAATTGATGGATTCTTCCCTTAAACAAACATCCCGCGTACTTTATGAGCTCTCCCCGAATATTGTCCGTACCAGGTGCCTTATTGTTTTTTAATTGTTGTATAGCTGTTAATGTATCGGCCCCGGTGAGTTCGACGACAGAATCATTAGGTTGTTGATCCGTGCAATGACCGTCAGATGGAAGAGTGTGGGCTACTGATGTTCCAGCTGGCTTTGAACCATTCAAGAGGTCACAAAAATATTCTGCCCATCTTTTCACAATTTCCTCATTATCATTTAGTAGCAGTCCGTCTCCATTTCTACAAGCTGAGGATCTGGGCTTAAATTCTTTCCTACCTCTATTAATTTGTTTGTAGAACTTTCTCATCTCTTTATTATTGTAACTGTGGGCAATTTCTCTTAGTTGTTTTTCCTCTTCAATCCTTTTCTTTTTCTTATGCAGGTGTTTTTCTTTCCTTCTCATCTCCTTGTACTGTTCTCTTCGTCTACGAGTCCCCCTCTGCAGCATGAGATTATGCGCCTCATTTTTCTTATCCGTGACCTTTTGACATTCGTCATCAAACCACGAATTGCGCTTAACTCTTTCCTGTGGACCAAGGACTTCACTCGCAGCCTTAGATAGAGCACTTTTAAGGCAGTGCCAGGTGCTTTCTGCATCACTGGTGTTTTCCAGGTCCTCTTCCCTCATCGTTAGCTCCCGATTTACCGCATCCACATAATCATTTTGGACATTCACCTCCTCTTTTAGTCTTGAGATATTAAATTTATCTGTCTTCGGCGACCTGGTGTATTTATGCCTAGATATTCGTGCCCTAATTTTAGATACGACTAGATAGTGGTCAGAATCAATATTAGCCCCTCTGTGACTCCTGACATCAAGAAGATTAGAGAAATGCCTTTTATCTATTAAGACGTGGTCTATTTGGTTACGAGTAATCCCATCTGAAGAAAGCCAGGTCTGTTTATGAATATCTTTATGAGGAAAGCAGGTGCTACCGATAACCATTCCTAGCGATGTAGCTAAATCTATTAGTCGCGTACCGTTGTCATTGGATTCGTCGTGGAGGCTATGGTCCCCTATTGTAGGTTTGTATTTATATGTGCTCTTTTCCAACTTTAGCGTTAAAATCTCCTATTATGAGTTTAATATCGCCTTTGGGAGCTGTAGAATACGCATTTTCCAACTCAGCATAGTATCTTTCTTTCTCTTCAGGATCAGACTCTTCCGTTGGAGCGTGAGCATTTATAAGAGTATAGTTTTGAAAGCGGCCCTTTAACCTAATTCTACACAGACGCTCACTGATTGGTTTAAAGTCGATTACTAAGTGCCTCAAGCGCTTGCTGATCACGAAGGCTGTTCCGAATGTGTGGTGTTTCTCCTTACAACTGTAGTATATTGAGTGGCTTGGCTTATCAATGACGCCTTGTCCCAACCATCTTACTTCTTGGATAGCTGTAATATCGGCCCTATGGCTACTGAGCTGTTGACATAACAGTTGAAAGCCTGCTGGTCTGTACAGAGTTCTCACGTTCCACGTACATAAAGTAAACTCGTTATCCATTTTAACATTGCCCGGTCGTTTGTTATAAATCCTATCCGTTTTATTTACTTTTCCTTTCATAATCGTTTGTTTTCGGATGAGTGAGTGATTAACCCTCTGCACCCTAGGTCAATGATGGGGCTGCCACCTCTGAGCTAAAGACCTAGCTCTGTTTTCTTTCGGTTATCTTCCCTGCCGAGGTTGAACCAGTTATGAGGCGCTGGTTACTCGCCTTATGCCCTTTGTCCTTGGCATCTGCGCACTATAATAGGATGGTGTGCGTGCACGAAGCACGGGCGCAGAAGGTCCCAGGGGGTACGACGGGGACGTGGACACAGCGGACTGGCTGGTACCTGCATTTTGTACTTCACCATCAAAGTACAGCAGACAGAATGTGGGCATTTTATAGGAGTCAAGTGAGCTCGGCACTCACCGGACCCCACCCATACGTCAATACCAGCTTCACCCCCGTCTTTAAGATAGGTAACCTTACTATTTGCATTATGTACTATAATACAAATAATATGTGGCCTTTTAGTGAATTAAAATCTTTATTATTTTATTTAAGTAATATATATGATAAAGATAGAAGTTACCGGCCCTCGTCCGCGTCAATGGTAGACTTATATAAAAATTCAAAGTGAAACTTATATTTTTCCGAAATAAAAGGTATCGTTTGTATTAATCCAGGTAATAAGCTCTATACGCCTTTCCGTCTCAGCCGTTTTACCATAATTAAGTAACAAACATCCATCCAAAATAAGAATACTAGGAGGTTCATCATCATAATCAGGTCTTTCTAGTCACCACTGAAGGAGCACGACCTTCTCTGTACTACCAGAGCCATATTTAGCCAGAGCAACCAGAGGATTTGGACAACACTCTCCACGCTGGCCAAACGGGTTGAAGAGGTCTCATTTATGTTGAGCATGTTTTGTTGTGTGTAACTAGGTTATTGAACGAGAAAACAAAAGGGCAAATAATTGATGAGATGAGAAAACCACAAATCAAATCTACTTTTCACCGAAATAGAAACAATTTATATTTTTTCGTTACCAAAACCCTCCAAATTGATCTAAAATCAAATGAAATTCAATCAATGTGCGAACCTTGTTTCGTGCTAACAAGTGAAAAGCAAATGTTTACTCTAATCAGTGACAAAAAGTTGCCTAAACTCTGTGGCACGTGCTCCAAATGAATCCGTTTTATTCAAAGCAATTTAAAAACAAGAACAAAGTCGACATTATACTTTTGTACTTAGCTTCATATTATTAGAGACAACAGCATCGGGTTCTCAAAAAGGGTTTTATTATACACCAAGCGTGGTAGCAAATGAAACTCTCACACAATTTAAGTCTTTACGGGGTAGATAAAGCATTTTGAGTCTTGCGGCTCTAAGCAGACAGAGCCCAGAGCTGCAAGACTCAAAGACCACTTTTAGCATGATGGTAGACGAAAATCGCCTATTAACATGATTCGGATTTTCCATTTCAAGTCAAAGTTCAAATCACAGGCATGAGGCATTTTACCTAAATGGGTAATAAATTGCCTCAAATTTGAATTAAAATGACTGACAATGCGCCTACCATTTTCAATGGGAGGACAAGCACATTTTTCAATATTACAAATGGAAACTTACCTAAAATGTTCTGGGTGATAAATTGAATAACTTTTAAATACTATTGTTGATTTATTATTAAATATTTTTGTGCAAATATTTAAAGCTTTACAACTCAAATCAAAAGGTATAGAATTCTGAAGGGATCAAAGTCGAGTAACTGAAAATTGTAATATTTCATTTTCTACTTGTAACTAAAATAACCTCTTACCGAAAATCTCCGAACTACTCCAAAACACGTTAAGCCACTACAAAAACCCCACTCAACCGAACAAAAGTCAAAAAGTTCGTGTCACCATTAAAGTCCGCGAAAGTTTCACGACTTGGCCATTCTGAACAGGTACCCACATATTCCGAACCCTTTTGGACACCCTTTTATTAAATGCCAAAAGCAATTTTTGCCTGCATCTGCTTGGACGGCGTTTAAGAGTCACACATATTTTTACACAGTAATGTAACAAATAATACCTACTTACCTAAATAAAATTTAATGGCATTTACATCAAATACTACAAATTGAGTTTTTATCTAAATCAACAATCATAGTACAAATGTGAGAGGCGTGAGTTCGAATCTCACTTGTGGCGAAATTTTTCATCACATATTTTTAATTTAGATATTGTTCCGAGCATTGTAATGCTGTATAAAATAATAATTAAATTTGGTTTTATTGATATAAAACTTATTTTTATTCCTTAATGCTTGCTCTGTAACTGCTACGGGACCGTAGCTCGACGTAGTAGCGTCGACTACTTTATACTGTAAAGTAATTGAGACCAATTACTATACAGTATAAAGTAGTCGAGACCGCAAGTAGAGGTAATTTGTCGTTTAGGGCTCCGACTGCCGCTGACTGTCACCAACGGTCGCCAACGGTCGCGAACTGGCGCGCGACGAACGCCTACGGTCACGCTCTGGCGCGCGATGGTCGCCGACGGTCGCGAATGTCAAATGCACACTATCGTTCGTCTTTAAGAGACCTTATACTCTTGTAAGAAAAAGGCATAATAATCAAGATAGCAAAAATATATATGTACTGGAGAAAGAAATATAAAAGCAGATACCTTTTGGTGTTTAGAAATGCTGAAAAGCACATTCCGGGAAAGAGTTATTATGACGGAAACAAATTTTCGATGCAGTAAATGTTACAACATTACGGTGTGATTAAGGAATGATTTTTACTCTAAAAGAGGAAATTGCCCTCGGTGAGTGGTTTCATCGAATATTTTGTGAGAAATGTCAAATGGCTTTTAGATCTTTTTTATGAGAAGTGGCGAGGCTATTTAAATGTATCCAACTTTGGCTCGATTAAATATTCCATTTGTAAGTAAACGTTTTATCTTATTTTAAGGATGAAATGTTTTACGTCAATAGAATCATACTTAAATATATTTTTAATGTTATTAACAAGAAAAATACAAAAAAGACAAGACATAAGTTTAAAAAACCTAAAACCCTATTACAGAAAAACTCGTAATAATTAGTACTATTAACCTGTTTGTACTAGCATAGCGGCGAAAAACAGATTATTATTTATATATTTATAAAAATGTGCGTTAAGGCCGTACTTGAATTTTCCGGGGTCCAGTGCTGCCCCCATTTAAAATAAATCATTTCAAAGAAAACGGAGGCATTATTAAAAATTTTGCAACTACCAAGTCCTAGATATCCCTTTAAAGTATTTTATGAACTACTGTTTACAGTTTATAATGAGAACGTGAAGCTTTACTACGCACATTAGCCAAAAGTGGCCGTTTTTCGCAAATGTGCGTAGTAAAGCTTAACGTTCTCACTTTAAATTGTAAACAGTAGTTCATAAAATACTTTGAAGGGTTATCTAGGGCTTGGTAGTTGAAAAATTTTAAATAACATGTCCGTTTTCTTTGAAATGATTTATTTTAAATGGGGGCAGCACTGGACCCCGGAAAATTCAGGTACGGCCTCAAGCCCTTTCATTTAAAACCGAACACGCTATGATTTATTATTTTTCAACCAATCCTGTCACCCAAAGGTAGCCTGTAAGATCATCAGATCAGCTTCTTGTTATAATAACATTGCATTATCATCTGATTGATAAGCAAACAATATTTTATCTCAGTCGGAAACCGGAAAGTGTCCCAAATGTAACTTACAAGATTTGAACCAAACAAATAAATTACAAACAAGGTATGCTAAAAATACTTTTAAACTATCGCGTTGCATTATTATTAAATTAATGCATACGGGAATTAACGCGAAACGTACCTTTTATTTATTTATTTTGCTGACGTTTCATTCGGGTTTCACCGAACGTGGTCCCAGCTTGACTGTTTGTGTAAGTCAAGCTGGGACCACGTTCGGTGAAACCCGAATGAAACGTCAGCAAAATAAATAAATAAAAGGTACGTTTCGCGTTAATTCCCGTATGCATTAATTTAATAAGGTATGCTAAATTAAAGCTTATAAAAAGTCTTTGGAGTACCGTACATACAGGGTGACTTTTTAAACACCAGCCAAATTTTTGTAGCAAGTTCAGTCCATGATACTGAACTACTTTCTATAATGAAGGTTATTAAAAATCGTCAAAAATTTTTCATCCTCCCATACAAAATCCGTTTGGCTGAGAGCTGATTTGTATGGAAAGACGAATTTATTTTAGTTTTTCGGTAATTGATTTTATGGAAAGTAGTGCAGTATCATGGACTGAACTTGCTCCAAAAATTTGGCTGGTGGTTAAAAAATCTGCCTGTATGTGTATTTAAGTATAATAGTTTTGTAAAAGTTAAAACTTTTATGATATTTTACCAAAAAAAGTTGTCAAACAATGTTATGTCGATATTAACTTAGTAAAGGGCACAGGTAATAAATCAGCGCGGTATCGCAATAAGGCACTTGCTTACGATGAAAAATAACCCAGGAAGCGGGCATCCTAATATTACCTGTAATAACCAGGAAAAGGTTATCATAAATAAGAAACCTATGATATTAAACATTCAAAATTATTTACCTAAACGTATTTCCTTATTCAGGAAGGCAGCCTTTTTCGTACCGTAATGGCTAGACAATTAAAATTTTCACTAATTATGTAATACTGTATCCGCTATAACAACAAATACAAAAAATAAGATAATGTTAAAAATTAAAGGGGGTCGTCATACAAGAAACGTGTTTTATTCAGCGTTTTTAACTCGATCTTTGTAATGGCATTAACTAGATAGTTGCAATTTTCATTGATTATGTATTACTATGGCTGCTTTATCAACAAATACTAAAAATTAGATAAAGTTAAAAATTAAAGGAGTTCGTAATTTAAGAAACCTGTTTTTTCAGCGTTATAAAACTATTCCGACTCGCACTTGCTTGGTTTTAATTATTTAGTCTGTACTACCAGAGCCATATACTTGTATTAGCCAGAGCAGTCAGAAAATTTGGCCTACACGTTCTAAATTGAAAATATGTGATGAAAATAATAATATGATGTACTTTATGTAGGTAGATGACTGGGTCAAAAATAAATTATTTGGTACTGTTACGAGAATAAAACGTCACAAAATAGTGTCACTTGTATTGATCATATACATTTGGGTAAATTTTCAAAACTGCTTTTTTTCCGTCATTGCGGTGGCGAAATTTTTTCTCACATTTCACCCAAACCAAATGCGCTAGATTATACATTAAAATGCTGTAAATCTAATAATTTGTGAGGCGCCCTTTAAAACACAGTACTTTCAGAGATTTTTAAATTTTTTTGATTTGCGCCACCTTTATGGTGATAAAAGCCACTGAAATGACCCTTAATGAATTAACTAAGCCAATTTTCAGGCATATTGAAATTAAAAATGCGGTATTATGTACTTATTTTTTACTATTAATCAACCTTTTAGTACCAGAATCATTATTATATATAAATAATATTATTTATTTCTATACCCGCTTAATGTATGTACCATTATACGGTTACAACAGTTAAACATAGATAAACACAATAAAATGCAACACAGTCATTATCATCCGAGCGTATTCCCGGTTGCATCCTTAGCGGTAACGCTTCAGAGCCCGAGGTTCGCTACCTAACGTAGGTGATGTGACGAGGTTGTTGGTTTTTACACAGAGCGACTGCCGTCTGACCTCCGCAACCCAAAAAGTAGACCAGAACCAATCCTAGGATAGGTTTAAACAAACGTAAGATGGCGTTTGGGACTCACGGCTTTACGTGACTTACGAAATACGGAATCATCTTTCTTTTTAGATAATCAAGTGATTCAAGTCTGCAATATCCTAACCAGACTGGAACCAACTTATCACAAAGTATGTTTCCCACTGGGATTGGAACCCACGACCTCCGGATCGCAAGGCAAATTTGGACCACTTGGCCACTGGACCACGGAGGCAGTTCTTTTATGAGAAGGCAATTTAACTATATGGAGAATCTTTTCTCTGCTTTGTTTTTGCGGTATCTATCCCTGGCTTCCTTTCTCAGTTTCCTATATGTTATTCAGGATTATTTTTTAACTTTGCCTTTATTTTCTGTTCCGAAATCCTTTTTTTCTCCAGCCGTTCTTCTCTACTTTGACGTGCCTTCCCAATTTTTTATTTTAACTTTTTTCATTTTTACCTTGAACAAAGTTAATACTATGAAGACTGATGCAGTGTCACTGCAGTACAAAATGTGCTTAGACAGACACCACTACATACAACGTTATCTAGCCCCAAACTAAGTCACATAATTATATATAATAGTATTTTAGTATAAAACCAATATGAAATATTGAAAATGTATGTATTTCAAGTAAATATTAGTAGTGATTATACAGGAATCCATCATTATGGTAGCTCATTCGTTATTCTGGTGGAACACTGCGCCACCGCAATGACTCCACCGTAATGACGACCAAATGGTTTTTTTCATGATAATTACCTAACTACCTAATTAATATGGTAGATATTTACAGGTCGTAATATCGAGGCAATTATCGCAATTTGAGTTTTGTGAGCGCAATTTGAAATGGGACAAGCCTCCCAGGGGTAGGCCGCTCATACAAGTCGGATATTCAACGTGGTATTTCTTGTAAGTTTTATAATTATTTCTTATCTCGCTTTTATATACGGTTAAGATACGAGGTATATTTTCAAGAACACATGTTTTTAGTCTGTTTTAAATGACATTTTCTTTAAAAAGGCCATAGGACGCCTAAAAAAAAATCCATTCTCAACATGATTTTAGATTTTTTAATGCAGAAAAACTCATATTAGGAGCGTTATTTGACTTTAAATATCTAGGACGTCACGCATTGTATTTCATACAAATCCCATAGAAAATGTTTGTTTTGATATTTAGAAAAAAGTATCTGATTTCACTTATTGCCATCTAGCGGTAGTGTACTCATGGTGCAGACTTGAAGCGCGTTCGAATCCCACTCGCGGCGGAAATTTTTCATCACATACTTATAGTATATTTTCAATTTACCAATGAATTTCTTTTGGCGTTTCTTCTTGGTAAACTGCTGAGTGGTCATTCCCAAAGTGGGCTGACCAGGCAGACAATGCTGAGGTAACCAGTCGTAGAACAATATCCAAATCATTTAAGGCGAAGATATAGGCAAATGGCCTTGAAGTGTGAAATAAATTGTTAACTCGTAAATATGGTGATAATTTCCATATTTCTCTACGTCATGCACTAGATAGCCCTTTAAATTATTTTATGAACTGCCGTTAAAACTATTATTGGTGATCCGTCTAGCTTTAAAACTTGCCGTGACCACTTATGGCGGAGGCAAGTTTTAAAGCTAGACGGACTAATGTAAATACTTTCAACGGTGGTTAAAATAATTTAAAGGGCTATCTAGTGCATGACGAAGAGTAATATGGAAATTATCTCCATATTTACGAGTTAACAATTTATTTCAAATGAGGGCGCCACTTCAAGGTCATTTGCCTATATCTTCGCCTTAAGATGTTCCGGCTATTTCTTCTCCGCTTCGCAAGGTATTTGTGGAAATAAGGTCGACCATCGTCAAGCTATTACATTTGGAGAAGAATAAACGGGCAAGTGCGAGTCGGACTCGTACATGAAGGATTCCGTACCACCGTACAATGTTTTAAAACGCTGAAGAAACACGTTTCTTGTATGACGACCCCCTTTTTTAACTTTATTTTATTTTTAGTATTTGTTGTTATTGTGGTAGGTGAAAATTTTAAGTATCTAGTTAATGCCATTATTAAGATCAAGTTAAAAACGCTGAAAAAACACGTTTATTGTATGACGACGCCCTTTAATTTTTAACTGACGGACGGACAGACGGACAGACGGACAGACGGACAGACGGACAGACGGACAGACGGACAGACAGCGGAGTCTCAGTAATAGGGTCCCGTTTGCACCCTTCGGGTACGGAACCCTAAAAAGCGGAAATGTGCACTTCGAAGCAGCACAGCTGAGGATGCAACCGACAACGCGCTAAGATTTAGTAGTTTAAAGATCTTTTAATTTTAAATATCAATGTAATTACTCATAATATCCATAATGTACCAAAACTGATATAAACAAGTAATTATTAAAAAAACAAAAAACCCGACTGCGTGGCACAACAGCAGTACTTACCTATGGCTAGGCACTTACTGTCTTCTGTGGCCTAGGTAAGACGTAACCGGGAATGCGCTTGGCAAAGCGATGTTGTTTTTTTAGCATTTCTCATTTTAAATTTTATTTATTTTAACATCGGTTTAGCCGTTTAGTAGTTACTAGGGAACATAGAATCGGACATAAAAATCGTTGTTTTTAAGCATTTCTCATTCCAAATTTCATTTGAAACTATATTTTGTGTATATTTTTGTAATCCTTGATTAAGTTTTAAACTTGTATTATGGGATACTAACTTAACGATACTATATTTTATGATAAATACATATATAGATAAACACCCAAGACCCAGGACAATTTGAAAAAGGCCATTTTCCAATTTGCCCTGGCTGGGGATCGAACCCAGAACCTCCGGATTAGCGGTCTAGCGTGTTAACCATTACGCCACGGAGGTCAACTTCGTACTTCGAATGCGTACTTCCAACGGACCACCCAGCTCTTCAAACATCTAATAGGGTCTGCCTTATCTTAGCCGGTTAGCGACCACCCTTCGGTTGGCGACCACTTGACGGACTTAGTGTCTTAAAATCAAGATAATACTATTTCTTGAGATAACACAAATAAAAAATAAATCTTACGTGTTTCTCAAATGATTATTTAATATGAATTAACACACTTTGAAACAAATGGTTTACCCTAGCACCAAAGAAAAATTACTCAGTTCGCGTGATGATTCAGCGGTGTGTTTTTGAGTAGTAAGTTAAAAAAAAATAGCACGACGCTCGGCGCTTAATGGTAAGATTCATTAGTTATTTCATGTCGTATACACAAGTAAGATTTTTTTTAGTACAATCGTTAGGTTTTCATATTAATTTAGTAGTATTTTACTATTTTTATACTTTATTTTAAAATAAAATCCAGTGGTCGGAAAACCGAAGTGCATATTTGCAAATATATTGGATTGTGGCCACATGGTCGCAATCCGACGAATAAGACATTATTTTGTTTTGCTGATTCTGATCCTAATGGTTCATATAGGACTGTAACAATTCAGGGTGTGGTATTTATAAAGTGTAAAGATGCAATTCTTTAGTAAGCGACCACCAGTTTTAAAGGAACTTTATTTAATTTACCTACAAACAGTGACGCTAAATAGGCGGCCGTTAACCAAAACAATTGAAATAAAGATGTCGGTTTACGGCCACCGTAATTTAGTATGATAAACAACGGCCGCAAACCGAAATAAGTATTTAAGTTATTGGTTATGCGACCACGTGTGATTTTAGATACCTGTACCTGTTAAAAAACTTACTAACTTAAAATACTTATAGTATATTTTCAATTTACCAATGAATTTCTTTTGGCGTTTCTTCTTGGTAAACTGCTGAGTGGTCATTCCCAAAGTGGGCTGACTAGGCAGACAATGCTGAGGTAACCAGTCGTAGAACAATATCCAAATCATTTAAGGCGAAGATATAGGCAAATGGCCTTGAAGTGTGAAATAAATTGTTAACTCGTAAATATGGTGATAATTTCCATATTTCTCTACGTCATGCACTAGATAGCCCTTTAAATTTTTTTATGAACTGCCGTTAAAACTATTATTGGTGATCCGTCTAGCTTTAAAACTTGCCGTGACCACTTATGGCGGAGGCAAGTTTTAAAGCTAGACGGACTAATGTAAATACTTTCAACGGTGGTTTATAAAATAATTTAAAGGGCTATCTAGTGCATGACGAAGAGTAATATGGAAATTATCTCCATATTTACGAGTTAACAATTTATTTCAAATGAGGGCGCCACTTCAAGGTCATTTGCCTATATCTTCGCCTTAAGATGTTCCGGCTATTTCTTCTCCGCTTCGCAAGGTATTTGTGGTAATAAGGTCGACCATCGTCAAGCTATTACATTTGGAGAAGAATAAACGGGCAAGTGCGAGTCGGACTCGTACATGAAGGATTCCGTACCACCGTACAATGTTTTAAAACGCTGAAGAAACACGTTTCTTGTATGACGACCCCCTTTTTTAACTTTATTTTATTTTTAGTATTTGTTGTTATTGTGGTAGGTGAAAATTTTAAGTATCTAGTTAATGCCATTATTAAGATCAAGTTAAAAACGCTGAAAAAAACACGTTTATTGTATGACGACGCCCTTTAATTTTTAACTGACGGACGGACAGACGGACAGACGGACAGACGGACAGACGGACAGACGGACAGACGGACAGACGGACAGACGGACAGACGGACAGACGGACAGACGGACAGACGGACAGACGGACAGACGGACAGACGGACAGACGGACAGACGGACAGACGGACAGACGGACAGACGGACAGACGGACAGACGGACAGACGGACAGACGGACAGACGGACAGACGGACAGACGGACAGACAGCGGAGTCTCAGTAATAGGGTCCCGTTTGCACCCTTCGGGTACGGAACCCTAAAAAGCGGAAATGTGCACTTCGAAGCAGCACAGCTGAGGATGCAACCGACAACGCGCTAAGATTTAGTAGTTTAAAGATCTTTTAATTTTAAATATCAATGTAATTACTCATAATATCCATAATGTACCAAAACTGATATAAACAAGTAATTATTAAAAAAACAAAAAACCCGACTGCGTGGCACAACAGCAGTACTTACCTATGGCTAGATACTTACTGTCTTCTGTGGCCTAGGTAAGACGTAACCGGGAATGCGCTTGGCAAAGCGATGTTGTTTTTTTAGCATTTCTCATTTTAAATTTTATTTATTTTAACATCGGTTTAGCCGTTTAGTAGTTACTAGGGAACATAGAATCGGACATAAAAATCGTTGTTTTTAAGCATTTCTCATTCCAAATTTCATTTGAATATAATGAAATTATGAACTGAAATGAAACTATATTTTGTGTATATTTTTGTAATCCTTGAATACAATCCTTTAATTTGATACCCCACTTGATAGTTTTTTAAAAAGAAAAGATTTTTTATGCCGCTCAATTTGAATCCAAAAATCCGCCATTATGATTTCTAATAATTTTAATAGTAATTAAGATGAATCTAACCATGTATCCTTACTAATATTATAAATGTGAAAGCGTGGATGTTTGTTACCTTTTCACGCAAAAACTACTTGACGAATCATCATGAAACTTTGTACACATATCCTGGGAGGTACTAGAAGTAACATAGGGTACCTTTCATCCCGGAAAAAAGTAATGTTCCCGTGGGATACGCGAGCGAAGCCGCGGGAAAAAGCTAGTAATTTATAAAAGTCGATTTGGCCCTTTAGTAGTTACGAGGGAACATAGAATTATAGGGACAAACATACAGGTTAAACACGTAACCATCCTTTTCGGCTTTGCCGCAGTCTGGTAAAAAGAACCCGTGAAGGCAAACTTTCTCAATAATTATATATATTTTTTTGATCACGTAACAAACACGACATAGCAACACAAACTTTTAAAGATCGTAAAATTACACTGTAAGTATTACCAGGCCTGTGTCACTCCCCGTTTAGGTATCGAAAATATACCTACATTATAACTATGCGCGCAGGCGGCCCCTCCGGGTGGTAAATTCAGTTATATGAATCGTTTGTCCAGAGTCATAAGAATGAAATTGCCTTGCAATGGATGTGTAGGTATCTATGCGAAAAGGTGCTGAGTTCTGACGTGAGCTAAATTAAACTATATCGCTAGCCACATTGAGTAGATATTTCTTTGAATTTCTTTGCTGAGTGAGACTTCTGTACGTTTAGTATTATTTATTCTGTGGTATTACAGACTTCCGCCCACCTACTTTTAAGTAGCAAGAAACTTGCCACGAAACTGAGCAGTGTAGGTAGATTCATTAAAACTCCCCAAGAAAATTCTTACACAAAAATGTTTGAAGGGAATAACGATATCGTCAAGTTCATTACTTTGTTCCTTAAAACTTTTAAGGTTTCACTTTGACGTCAGTGGGGCCCTATTTGAAATTATCGAAATTAAAAAAAAATCTAAATGGAAATTTTCCTTTGTAAATTTTTAAGTAGATATCCCTATTACGAAAATCGATGAATATTGTAAAGTTTTTTTTTGCATAGCTAGCTATTAGCCATCTTCTATTTTATCACAATAACGTACTTTGGAGCTAGCTCAATCTTTGTGATTTTTTTATATTTAAACTTCCTTTATTTAATAATATTTGAAAAGATTTTCTGCCTTACTTATAACTTTGACGAAATCACATTTTACACATTGATATACTATACAATCAATTTATCAGAAAAAAATAAAACAAAGCGACTTTATTAGTATGTATTAACATGGGACTAACTAGATAGTTAAGACTTTCAAATAAAAAATAATCAAATTATTATTATTATTTCTTTTTCTTTTGACGATATCGCGTAATATACATACAAAAAAACATGCAGTCGAATGAGAGGTTTTCATTTGACAGTAAAAAAATAAAAAAACAAGTTGTCATATGTTGTTAATAGAGGGCGCTGCACAGAACACATATGTCAATGTCACTCAATATTAAAAAAAATCTAGGTCTTTGGTTATCAAAACATCGCTATTTTATCAAAATTGGTGTGCTATTTTTCAACGAGGGAATCAGCGAAATACAAAACTTGTAATTTTCCAACTCATTTTCTCTTTAAAAAGGTACCTTTTTAGGGTTCCGTACCCGAAGGGTGCAAACGGGACCCTATTACTGAAACTCCGCTATCTGTCCGTCTGTCACAGGGCTCTATCTCTTGAACCGTAATAGCTAGCTAACACTTGAAATTTTCACCGATTATGTATTACTGTGGCCATTATAACAACATATACTAAAAATAAGAAAAAGTTAAAAATTAAAGGGGGTCGTCATACAAGAAACGTGTTTCTTCAGCGTTTGAAAGCATTGTACGGTGGTACGGAACCCTTCATGTACGAGTCCGACTCGCACTTGCCCGTTTATTTGCTCTTTTAGTGGTCAAGTCAAGACCACTCGTTGAAATCTTTCGCGTACGGTACAACAGATTTAAAAAGGCGCCTTTTTGGAAACGCTCGTGACAATCATTTACTATGTGACTCCCTATATTAAAAATAGCACTCCTGACCACTGAAAGACTGACAACTTTGCTTGATATATGCTCGGAAAGTAGCGCCATCTATTGGCGTCATAAAAAAAGTTTTTTTTTCTCGGATAAGCCCTTATTGTAACCCTCCTCCTTTATTTAAGTCGGTTAAAAATACCTGTCCTGCAAGTCAAAAACCTGATCTGAATATCTAAAAACACGTCTTCTTGTATTCGGGATAGAAACATCTCAATTACATACCAAAGCAAGATCTTATTTTCGCGCCTGATTGATTGTTTTACAAAAGTTTTAACTTTTTGAAGTTTTTAGATAAAAACTCCCAAAAGCTACATTTTTTGCTTACTTCCAAGTTTGATACTGCTAATTAGATTAACAAACTTACTCGAAGCGGTGGTATGTTTGTTTTTCATGTGTGTAGGTGGCCAACACTGGTGTCTGATATTTCAAGCTGCTTAAAGGCATCTGTCATAGCTTGACGACTCATACCATGACAGCCGGGACCAACAGATTTATATGACTTCGGAAGCACGAAGGAGCTCAAGAATTTTTCATGCCACTTTTTGGTCACCCATCCAAGTGCGGACGACGCCGGGTATTGCTTAATTTATGAAAGCGCAAGCATTGCGTTTTCACACCGGGCCACCGAGCTCTTTATTGGCGGAGGTGGCCAAGCGGTACTGGCGGATCGTCTGAAATCCTCACTAGTAGTTAGTTCTTATTTACGATCGTTTCCAACCTATTTGCTTTTGGTAAAGGAAACATCGATAGAAAAACCTGCAAACTAGTTTAATAGGTACCCAGTATGTAAAAATGACTGTTGTTACTAAATGACAGTCATTGAGCTACGTAGTCAGTTCAAAAAATATCAAATTTTTTTGGTTAGTCGTTAGATTCTCTCTAATATGGTTTACTTGAGCGATGGCTGATCCACGCATCATGGGGCGTCGTATGAACATTACGCTTAATGTATACTAATCTAATTAACGTTTAAAAGTGCCTACAAATATCTTATTACTGATAAAATATTTGATTCTTTGATTCAAAAAATCTAAAACCAGTGTAAGCTTACTCAGGTAAAGCCATGAACCAAAATTTACTTAAGTCTTAAACGTCAACGCAAGCTTCAAAACAGCTCAACGTAATTTTCGCCAGTATTTTCGAACGCTAAGCAAAGTTTACGCAACCCACTTTTGGACTTGCCCTACGTAAATGTTCTGAATTCTTAATAATGTTTAAATTAATTCTCTCAACATTTGACGGCCTTTTGTACAACCCGAAACGGTCAAATTAAAGTGTTTTGTTTTAAACTTTCTCAGAAATTGGCATTATTTATTACAATTGAATTCCAAGTTACAGGATCGATGGCAGTTACAGTGTCTTTATGGATAAACAGAGAGATTACTTTGATGCGAAAATTTTAAGTACGTCTAATTTCTTTTTTGTTTTTCATGTGTGTGAGTGACCAACACTGGTGTCAGATGTTCAAACTGCCTTAATGCATTGCCTGACATAGCTTGACGACTGCCATATCATGATAAAAGCCGATACCAATGGCTTCGCTTGACTTGTACCTTTGCCACTTGTGGTGACCCATCCAAGTGCGGACCACGCCTGGTATTGCTTAACTTGCGAATAAATAAATAAATAAATATATAGGGACAAATCACACCGATTAAGCTAGCCCCAAAGTAAGTTTTAAACTTGTATTATGGGATACTAACTTAACGATACTATATTTTATGATAAATACATATATAGATAAACACCCAAGACCCAGGACAATTTGAAAAAGGCCATTTTCCAATTTGCCCTGGCTGGGGATCGAACCCAGAACCTCCGGATTAGCGGTCTAGCGTGTTAACCATTACGCCACGGAGGTCAACTTCGTACTTCGAATGCGTACTTCCAACGGACCACCCAGCTCTTCAAACATCTAATAGGGTCTGCCTTATCTTAGCCGGTTAGCGACCACCCTTCGGTTGGCGACCACTTGACGGACTTAGTGTCTTAAAATCAAGATAATACTATTTCTTGAGATAACACAAATAAAAAATAAATCTTACGTGTTTCTCAAATGATTATTTAATATGAATTAACACACTTTGAAACAAATGGTTTACCCTAGCACCAAAGAAAAATTACTCAGTTCGCGTGATGATTCAGCGATGTGTTTTTGAGTAGTAAGTTAAAAAAAAAATAGCACGACGCTCGGCGCTTAATGGTAAGATTCATTAGTTATTTCATGTCGTATACACAAGTAAGATTTTTTTTAGTACAATCGTTAAGTTTTCATATTAATTTAGTAGTATTTTGCTATTTTTATACTTTATTTTAAAATAAAATCCAGTGGTCGGAAAACCGAAGTGCATATTTGCAAATATATTGGATTGTGGCCACATGGTCGCAATCCGACGAATAAGACATTATTTTGTTTTGCTGATTCTGATCCTAATGGTTCATATAGGACTGTAACAATTTAGGGTGTGGTATTTATAAAGTGTAAAGATGCAATTCTTTAGTAAGCGACCACCAGTTTTAAAGGAACTTTATTTAATTTACCTACAAACAGTGACGCTAAATAGGCGGCCGTTAACCAAAACAATTGAAATAAAGATGTCGGTTTACGGCCACCGTAATTTAGTATGATAAACAACGGCCGCAAACCGAAATAAGTATTTAAGTTATTGGTTATGCGACCACGTGTGATTTTAGATACCTGTACCTGTTAAAAAATTATAAAAAATAGACAATATTTTTTTAACATACACTAGGTACCTATGTAAAAAATATTTTTTATTTAAAGGCAAAATAAAACATTCATTTTGAATCAGTTATAAATGTTTTATTGGTATATTTTAAATATTAAAATAGTGGTCGCAAACCAGCTTACTGGTGGTCGTAATCTGAAAAAAGTGGTCGCCAACCGGCGAAATGGCTATTTTTTCACTTTTTTAACTTTTTATAATATTTAATGGGTAAAAGTATTGTATTTTATGTTTTATATCTAAACAAGACTATACTTGGGACTAAATAACACTAACATAATAAATGTCGCGTGTAGGTAACATTTTCTTTTACTCATCTGAAGTGAGTAACTCAGCTAACTGGTCGCTAACCGGCTTGCTTACCCTATAAAGAGGCCTATACCCAGAGTATTAAAACAAACACGCCTATGCCTAAAGTATTAAAATATGTACACCTACTAAACTTTCCCGTCCATACCACAGAATAAGTACTAGTACTCACGTACAGAAGTCTCACTCAGCAAAGAAATTCAAAGAAATATCTACTCAATGTGGTTAACGATATGGTTTAATTAAGCTCACGTCAGAACAGCTCAGCACCTTTTCGTTTAGATAGGTACCTAAACATCCATTGCAGACTAATTTCATTATTTTACTATGGACTAATTATTCGTATTTACCACTCCGAGTGGTCATAGTAATAATGTAGGTATATTTTCGATACCTAAACGGAAAGTGACACAGGCCTGTCCATAGTGTCCATACTGAGCACTAAGCTTGTAGGTATCATAGATGACATAGATCCAATGGACAAATACATAGATAGGTACATAGGTACATAAGCAACACACTCAAAACAGCAGCCAAATAATCTTGTGAAAATGAGTACAAGCGCGGAGTATCGAACCCAGGCCCTCATATTGGTGACATACTAGCATGGTAACAAACATAATAAATTATTTAAAATGATATTCCTTTAGTAATTTCGCCGAAGTTCCAGTCGCGCAACTTCGGCACAGCACCTACCTAATGTTTAGACACTACAAGTTGGATAATTTGTGAAATAATTTGTACCAAAGAAAAGATTTTTGTCACCGACCATTAGCTATAACTTTTGAGAAATAAAACTGACTAAACTAAGTTCATGGAATTTTTCCACCAATTCACCACCGCTCTCCTCGACTAATCAGCATTTTTTACGCCGGGGAAAGGCAAAGACAATCAAATTATACCGATAATCGATCGCTATAATCGATTGACAACTTCCTGGCAAAGTTAGAACAATCGACTCTGAAATTAAAACCAAGGCCGTCACTATGGTGAGACGAGTCGCGATCGATAACGCGTGCTTGGTTTGTTTCCATTGTTACTAGAGCCAAGGGAATTCATAATGACGTGAAGTCATGATTGTTTAAATTTTATTTACTTTTTTTTAATTTTTTAGGGTTCCGTACATAAAATAAATAGGTAAATAAATAAATATATAGGGACAAATCACACTGATTAAGCTAGCCCCAAAGTAAGTTTAAAACTTGTGTTATGGGATACTATATGATATTCAAGGAAATAGGTATCTTACTTTTGCATCACAATTCATATTTGAAAATATAATGTATGTAAGGAAAAATATTTCCATGTTCAATAAAGTAAGTGATTTTAGAGATAGAAATTTACGTAATAAGAATGACTTAGTTAGTTAGCAAAGAAAGTACTTTGTGAGAAGGCTTATTATAGGACCGATGACTATCTTAAAGACAAAAAGGTCTGGCTTGAGCTTGGCGCGGGTCCCTCTTAAAGGTTGTATACTTAGACATGTCATAATTTAGGTACATTGGTACATTCTAAATTTACAAATTGACATTATTTTAAATTTCGTAATTCTTATAATTCAATTTAATTATGACATAATAAACAATGTAATCTCTGTCCATCTATGTAACTAATTTTAAGTTTTTAGTTTACGTCTTTGGAGAAAACGTGCAGTGCAGTTTGTTGCCGCTTCTTCTGCACTTGCGCCTAGGAAGCGGCGTAAACTTAGCTTTATGTAACGATTTGACGTCAACATTTGTGCAAAACAAAACAAAGTGACTATTATTAAGAGATATTATAAATATCCTATGATAATAAAGATATTTTGAATTGAATTGAATTGAATTGAACTAACTCAACGATACTATATTTTATGATAAATACATATATAGATAAACACCCAAGACCTAGGACAATTTGAAAAAGGCTATTTTCCAACTTGCCCTGGCTGGGAATCGAACCCAGAACCTCCGGATTAGCGGTCTAGCGTGTTAACCATTACGCGACGGAAGTCATCGAAATGAAAAAACGGAACCCATAAAGGATCACTCGTGCGTCTGTCTGTCCGTCCGTCTGTCACAGTCAATTTGCTCCGAATTTACAGGACCGAATCGGGTGATTTAGATTTAGTAGAATGTTGTAATCCTATGACCCAAACACATATGTGCAAAGTAAATAAATATTTTTTTAAAATAAGGGTCATTTTCCGGGGACGAATTCGGAAATTAAAAAATAAAGTTTTGCGAACCTTACAGTGTCATAGGTATATCAAATGAAAGGGCTCGTTATGGGGATCTCAAATATATTTTTTTATTATTGTAAAATGAATAGTTTTGATTTTATTCATGAAAGAAGACGAAAATTTCCTATCCCCCCCCCCCCTGATCTCCGAAACTACTGAGACTAAAATTTAAAAAAAATACTAAATAAGTATAGTTCATTGCTTGTAGATTACAGGAAAACCTTTAAGAATTCAATCAATTGTACGGAACCCTCTCCACGCGAGTTTAACTCGCACTTGGCCGGTTTATTTGAACAAACATTTAAAAATTTACTAATAATAAATATCAAATGAAAAATAAATAAACATAGTAAATGTTTGGGCAACTTTGTGGCATTATATACTCGTGCTATGTCATAAAATGTCTGTCAAAAATATGAAAGACGATCTTGGTGGCAACTAGCAATATATTTTTCAATGTTTCAGAGTTTAGTTGTTTTATTTACATATCATTTTAAATTTTAAATGTATCGTAAATTACATTTTGTAGTATACATGCAAAAGATGATTCCTTGCACCACAGGATTCAACCTAAAACTGCAACTGAAGCTAGTTTAGCAGTTTTTTTATTTAATGTTATTAAAAAAAGAACTTTATTTCATGCTCAAGCAGCTCAAACATTTTTAAAAAAATGTTTTTACACAAGAGCAACAGAAGCAAATCTTTAGAATAATGATAAGAATTCCAAGAGCATGTCTATTCACTATCACTTCACTATCACTACATAGTATAAAACAAAGTCGTTTTCCGCTGTCTGTCTGTCCCTATGTATGCTTAGATCTTTAAAACTTCACAACGGATTTTGATGCGGTTTTATTTAGTAGATAGAGTGATTCTTGAAGAAGGTTTATATGTATAATACATACTCTTGCAAAGCCGGGGCGGGCCGCTAGTATTCGATATAATGGACATGCCCCGTACTTACTACTATATAGGTACTTAGTTATAATAGTTATTATTCTTGAAATGTTGCTAACGTAAATTAAAACTAGACATAAATTATTATCTCTAAATACTATAATTACGAGTATAACGATACAACAGACACTAATACAACTAATCTTATCGTACAAAGCCACGGCCACGGCCGGGCAGCCGTCGCAATGGAAACAGTGCCAACCAGCTGGTTTACGTAGCATTGTGAACGCAGTGACGTTCTATACTAGGTTATGAACACACGTGTTGCTCATTTAAAAGTTCAATAAAATGGCGTTGAACCCAGTAAATCTTACGGAGTTAGATTTGGATGGATTCAAACAGTTTTTGGATTCGTTTGACCACGTGTTCTCGGACTGTGACGGTAAGTGTCAGATTCGTTTCTTGTGCGCATGTGCAACGTCTAGAGTATGATGTAATCTGTGATATGATATGAATGTGTGAAAATATTGAGTTTTTGAATTAAAGTATTAGTATTAAATATGTAGGTATATCTAGTATTAAATTGTCAGTCAAAAAGAACAACTTAATTAAAATTTCATTCGTAATTAAATTAATTTATCTTTAGTTTTAAAACATTGTTTACAATTTGATAACATGGCAGGCTTTATATAAATCCTGCCGGCATGTTAGTCTTACTCGTATGTAATTAAATTCTACAAATCATAACGTGTATCGTTTTGTTATAGAAGATATAAGATAACAAACTAACAATACATTAAATAATGAACAAGTTTCAGTTAAAATCGTTAAAATAGTTTCGGGTTTATTTATTAGGTTATGTCCTTCGACGATACGTTGGTTGTTTGTACATAGGTGGTCAGGTGGTTGTCTAATTATCACAAAATATATGTAGGTACTTACCTACTTATGTAAAAATGTAATTTATTTATTATAATTTTTGTATCTGTTTTATTGTAATTTTTAATATAGCTACCTAGTAGGTATAAAAATTACAACAAAACGGATAGGAACAGATACAAAAAGTATAATTATTATTGTATTATATTTTTACGTGAGAAGGTACATATATTTGATTTAAGTAATGTTGCAAAAAAGGACTTACATGATACCTATAAAACAGATTTGCATGAGAAGTTTTTATGCTAAAAAGTTTCAGTGCATATACGAGAATGTTAATGTTGGGGACCTCGCCTGCTGACGGTGGCGATTTGGGTTCAATTTTCTATATAAATTAATGTTTGTTGTTTGTAATAGGTAGGTATTAGTTTTAAATTTAATTTATTGTATGGCAAGGTAATGTTGTTAAATTTAAATCATGATTACCATTGAAGAAGTCATATTCAGTAATTAGCTGATAAAATGTGGCCATGGCCAAGAAGTTCGTTATCATAAAGATTCTATGTACAGTCAACAATAGAATATATGATCCTCAATGCACCTTTATGTAGTGGCAATAGAGGCGAAATTTCTATGAATTTGTATAGCTAGATGTGCTGCTCTTGACTATATCTATGCAGAATTTACATTTTTAGTCAACACGCACTTAAAAGAACAACTCGGACTGATAGACTCCTACTATTCTTTGTCTAAACAGGCTATGTCAAAGTTGCGCGACCGAACTTCGGCAAAATTATGCCTGCAATGCTATTCTGGGTACTTCAAAAATTACCCAGCATGCTGAACTTACGTCGCCTTTTTCAGGGTTGTTTTGTATTCATCCTATGTCGTCTCATCCTACTCATAATTTTTTTCTTACTCAACCTATTTATGTGCCATACTCAACCCACAACAAAAATTTAATTTTATATTACTTATTCATCCCATCAGTATTCCTAACTTAACCTATTGTAGAAATACCTAAAGAAATCAAAGAATTGTGAGTACGGTCTAAACAAAAATATCAGTTATAGAAAGATTTTTAAGCTCAGTTAACCTTAGCTTTTATGTTGTTCTATTAAATAAAACGGCAGGAAATCTGATGAAATCATATATTTAAAAAAAATAACTTAAAAATTTTAATAGAAAATAACACAAAACTGATATATGTTCTCACTCACAAACATAATTAACTTTTATATCGTATACATAATAATATTTAGAAAAAATATTAAGCGTTGTTTTACTATCCATACTTTTTTGATAATATTTGCTTTGGGATGAGTGAAGAATGCTTTTGGGTTGAATTAAGAAAATATATTAAAATAATGTAATAGGTTGAGTTAGGAATACTAGTTTGGGATGAGTAAAGAAATGGGATGAGACGTCAAAGGATGAATACGGAACAACCCCTTTTTCACGAAGGAATAAATTACTCGCGGAACTTCAGCCGCGCAACTTCGACAATGCGTTTAGACACTAAACTATGTACAGAAGAGTATATAGAAGTGTATTCACCTAGTTGGACTATTTGTAAGTATGGGCTGTGGTATGGGGATGTTGAAGATTGTTTTCAATTAAAGATCAAATTTAGTTACATTTTCTTCTCGAGTCGAAAGGCTAATAATTACCTAGTACCTACTCGTACATTATTTTAAGGTGAAGTTATAGGCAAATGGCCTTAAAGTTTGAAATAAATTGTTAACTCGTAAATATGGTGATAATTTCCATATTGCTCTTCGGCATGCACTAGATAGCCCTTTAAATTATTTTATGAACTGCCGTTGAAACTATTATTGGTGATCCGTCTAGCTTTAAAACTTGCCGTGGCCACTTTTGGCGAAGGCAAGTTTTAAAGCTAGACGGACTAATGTAAATACTCTCAACGGTGGTTCATAAAATAATTTAAAGGGCTATCTAGTGCATGACGAAGAGCAATATGGAAATTATCTCCATATTTACGAGTAAACAATTTATTTCAAATAAGGGCGCCACTTCAAGGCCATTTGCCTATACCTTCACCTTAAAGAGCGCCATCAATGCAAAAAGATTGATATTTTTTTGGAAACGTGACTAGATTAGAAAATTTTTCTTATTTAAAAATCATAAAATAGTCATGGGTTGGCATTAGTAATTCGCATCTTGAATTCGGGGTTGTTTTTTATAGGGGTGGGTTGCCCCTTTTAGATGACACACCGCTCGCCCCGCGGAGACTTATTATAGGCGGAGTTATGTCACTTGTGCTACTGACATGACCTCAAAGTTTGACCATGAATATCTCGGAAACTATCCATCTCCGCGGGGGGGAGAGTGGTACCCGGGGATACAGCCAGCACTGGTGGGTGACAGATTTTACAACCTGCCCTAATAGGCATCTGACATAGCACATTACGAAGCACGGTGAAGCTCGAGAAATTTTTGTGCCACTTGTGGTCACCCATCTAAGTGCGGACGACTTCCAGATTTGCTTAACTTTCGAAAGCGCTAGCAATGCGTGCTTCCATTGGACCACCGAGCTCCACCCAATACAATCCAATAATATCCATTTCCCTATAAAATCCAGAAAAACTTAATCCAATATTTTTTAACAGGAGTGATATGGGCGAATACACCCCTGCCAGGGTCAGGAGAATTCATCGAGCTGATGAAGAAATTAGGAAAAACAGTGCACTTTGTATCCAATAATAGCATACGTACTAAGCAAAATTATGAAAAGCAATTTGAAGAATCAGGCATTCAAAATGGCTTTGTAAGTATTTACTTTTTTTAATACTCATAAATGATGATATTAGGAGTCCTCCTATCCTAGACTTTTTTTTATACAAACGTAGTACATATAGCTTTTAGTTTTAAATGACATGTCAAATTTCGACAGTATATTCGTAATTTCAAAGAAATTGCATATAGGTTACTAGTTTTCGACGGTCAAAATATGAACTGGAAAGAAAATATAAGGTTGTAGAAGTTTTCCATACTGATAGGCAAATATAACATGATACATTACTCTTTCAAGTTCATATTTGACTGTGAAAACCAGTTATATGCCTAGATTATATGCAACTTCTTTATATTTTATATAAAAAATAATATCCGAAATCTGACATGTCGTATTAAGATGAAATGGTAGCATAAGTGGCGCCCTCATTTGAAATAAATTGTTTAAAACTAAATATGGGGATATTTAAAAATTTGATTTGTATCAATGTCTAAAAAGACCTTCAAACTTTTTTATGAATAACCTTTGAAATTATTAATAATAGTCCATCTAGTTATAAAACGGGTTTTAAAACTAGACGGACCAATATTACTTTCAAAGGTTATTCATAAAATACTTTAAAGGTCTTTTTAGACATTGATACAAATCAAATTTTTAAATATCCCCATATTTAGTTTTAAACAATTTATTTCAAATGAGGGCGCCACTTATGCTCCCATTCACCTTAAAATAAAAGCTAGACTACGTTTGTATATAGGAAAGTCTGATTATGTCTAAAAATTATAAGGGGAATGTCAAATTATTATGTCTAAATATATATAAAATATATTTCTTAAGAGTCCCCATAAAATATTATATAATTATATCATTATATCTAATTGTAAACTTTATAAACTGCAAGACCATTTAACCTGTACAAGTTGCCTGTTGCATACAATTTTATTCAAGCAATATATTGGTCTTAACAACACGTACCATTCTTGAATCTATTGTGCAAGTTCTGTTGCAAAACTTGCATTAGTGTAGACAGTATATACAATAATGTGTTATGCAATTCTTGTATTTAATTCAACATGAGTACCTGCAGTGAGAGGATATGCTAATAGAAAAATGACAGATTTTAATTTGGGCCACTTGTGAGGACAATCCAAATGCTTTTTAACCGACTTCAAAAAAGGAGGAGGTTATCAATTCGACTGGATGTTTTTTTTTTATGTATGTTTGTGACGCGATATCTTAGCCAATTGTGAACCGATTTTAATGATTATTTTTTTATTTGAAAGCCTTTACTACCAAGTTGGTCCCATTTAATTTGGTGAAGATATGATGAAGAATTTTGGAGATATGGAAGAAACTCGAAAAAAAAATTGAAGTCGGTTGTTTTTTTTGTTAAAAATTTAATTATAATTAAAAAACTGGTCAAGTGCGAGTTGAACTCGCGTGTAGAGGGTTCCGTACCTCTCGTAGGTTTTCCTGCCGGTGTCCGCTACCTAAACTTAGGTGATTCGACGAAGTTACTGGTTTTTACATAGAGCGACTGCCACTACACTATCATAGCCACATACGAGTAGTAAATATAAGTATGTGTATAGATTTTCACTGTTTGGAAGAAACTTCGTAAATACATTTAATAGATTAACTAAGAAAATGTTCTGAAGTCTTCTCAGATAGCTAACTCAATTTCCTCCTCAGTCTAGCCGCCAGCTAAATCTAGCTATATGATAAATTCTCAAGTTCTCAATGCAAGATGCTTGTCAGATTAAGAACTATTTTCTGTATTTTTCAAAATTATAGGCCCATTAGCCGGAGATAAGGGAAACAAGAGAATGTTGTACCAAATCAATTTAAAATTAGTTAGTTGATTTTATTTGTTTTTTTTTGCCAAGTGTTTTAAGACGTAAATAAAAATAATATTAAGTACTTATCTTTAATATGTTATTAAATATATACCTGTATATGTATGTATATGTATGTAAGATATATACTTTATGTATAGTTTGTTTATGTGTATTTAAGTATTTTGTAGTTAAATTTATAAGTACCGGCTTCTACCTTATAAAGAGTAAATATCCTCTCAATCTATCGCAGTTTGACTGGAAGAGATCCCTTCATGGGATAAGTCCGCCTTTGTATATTTGCTCTTTCGTATTATGTTGTCTTTTATACTTAAATGTTTGGTACAATCAAGTTATTACCAACAAACAAACAAACAAACAATAATATGGAGCCACTTATGAAGGGATTAATTAGAAAGTTAAAAAAAATAGATATGCGATCTACTCGTATGCCGTGTGACACATATCAAATGTTGTAAGAGTCCATTTTTTTATTCATCATCGTCAGCTCTCAACGACCCACTGCTGGGCATAAGCCTCCTTTTGTCTGCGCCACATTTTTTTATTATTTTAATATAAATATATAAAAAAATAGGCGGTCAAATTTCGCCTAGATTTTTTTTACTCTCACTATAAAATAGGTTACCTACAGACATAAACTTATTTTTAATTTAATTTCAAATTTGTTCAATATGTGAATATTAATTTGGAAGTTAAATCAAACCTTTATATTGTTTCAATTGTTATACTTTTCTTGTATAAAATTTGGATAGACATTTCCTCAATTCAATGCATGGGACAATATGTGAAATAAAAAAATCGTCACATATTTTAAATTAAGACAATATTTCTGGTTTTATTAAGATACTCGTTTTTACTCCAAGTACAAATCTTTTATATGACGTTTACGTTTATAGTAATTACTTTAGGTACATTGTTACAAATAATTTAATTTATCATCCAGGTAGGGTAAAATCGTAAAAGGTGATAAAAATAGGCCTTAAATTTGCATGTCAAATAAGCACAAAGGTAATTATCATTTGAATAGACCCACAAAAAGACACATTACCGACGGTGGGTACTGGGTAGGTGAATTACAAAAAACGACTCGACGATTACGAGTTTAGTATAAAATTTGCATAAAGAAAAAGGCCATCATAAAAACATGCATCACTATATATATCTCTATGCGTACATGGGTAGATTGTTATCTACCCATTAAAACTATGGGAAGAAAGGGGACTACTAACAAACCAAACAAGTTTATTTGGCAGAAAAATTAAAAACCCCCGACTTATAAGCATTTGCCCCCAATAAATTTTGAATGCCTGAAGCTTAGCAACAACAAAAAAAACGTATATAATCGGTCTGTTCGTTTAGGAGCTACGGACACAAACAGACAAACATAAACGACACACAGGACCATGGTCACCTGCATGGACGTACCTATCTTCTTCTTATATCTAAGAGCTGGGCTCTTGTCGGTGGAGTGCTTAAGCAAATGGGGAAACCACCGTATTATAATCTCTAAAATTAAGTAAAAATTGAGAAAAGTAAAAAAAGGATGTATCACACGACAATATTTGTTTGTCGACCTCCGTAGCTTATGGTTAGTGGTTTATGGTTAACACGTCCTGAGGTTCTGGGTTCGATCCCCAGCAAAGCCAAGTAGAAAAATAGCCTTTTTTAAATTGTCCTGGGTCAACACCCAACGGTGTTTATCTATAGATGTATTTATCATAAAATATAGTACCATTGAGTTATTATCACATTACACAAGTTTAAAACTTACTTAACTAGCTCAATATGTGTGGTTGGCCCCTATTAAAAAAATCCTTCGCCAACCATAGAACTAGAATGCACAATTTTTTTTCGTTTGAAGGCGAGACACCGGTCTTGTCGGGTTTTGGTGGGATCAACATCTGCCAATATGAATAATAAAATTTATATTATAGACTAAATTTATAAAAGCCAAAGCCTGGTGAATTGTAATACAGGTAATGTACGCTCTGGCACCAGTCTCCTTTATTAAGGTCATAAACTAAAGTAAGTTTTCTAGAGAGAAAGTAAATGATTTTTTTAATTAATGATTATCACCTATATTTGCTACATAAAAGATAACTTTTACAGTAAAACAACCCATTATAATTAATTAACCATAACATAACGTAAATAAGAATTTGTAACATAACATGTCATAAACTAAAGTAAGTTTTCTAGAGAGAAAGTAAATGATTTTTTTAATTAATGATTATCACCTATATTTGCTACATAAAAGATAACTTTTTCAGTAAAACAACCCATTATAATTAATTAACCATAACATAACGTAAATAATAATTTGTAACAGTCGAAAGATAATGCCATTACTTATTTCTTACCAAAGTAATATTCATTAATTATCACTGAGACTATAACAAAAATAAACAATTACTCAATATATTGCGCAACAGTTCAATAATAGGCCACAAGCAGCTCTGGCTCTATGATCAAACGTGTTGAACGACTGCTCTCAGCACTAAGCATTAAGGGGTAAATTACTTTGATCAAAGTATATTAGGGTTAAGCTTAAAGAGAACATACTCAAAAACTACTAAACTTATTAATTTTTACCTCATTAAATAATTTTAGAATGAGTACGTAGTACGTTGTAGTATAAATCTATTCTCAGAAATAATTTAAATCAAAGCGGGCACATGATAGACGCTCGTTATCTTATCTGGAAATCTAAGAATTTCCATTGCTTTACAGCGCGGCAATACCGCCAGTATCATGGGAATATTTGACCCGGGTACGATACCGGATGTTTTTTTAGATTAATAAATTTTACGAAGCATGTTGCGTATTACTAACTGCAAAAACTATGACGAAGATTGTTGCGAATTTTTGAAAGTATTCCATCACATGTTGGAGAACGAAAAAAAATGGTTGGAGTGGTTATTTGTATTTAACCACGAAAAATATTTGTATATAATTAAAAATAATCTTCTATTTGTAGTGACAGCAATCTAAGGGCGGTGAAAGACAATCTTGTTTTACCCTGACCACCTCACCCTGGCTAGGGCCAGCACTGGTCACAAAGAAACATAATGTAACGTATTATCCACTCAATGAGTTCGATCAACAACATATTGCTACAATTATTTATGAAGCCAATAACGCACGAGTGTATTCGAGTAGAAAAATGTTTCATTACGTTTTGATTCTACATTCTTTATAAGTACATGTTTTCAGATTAGTTTAATATACAATTATTTTCAATTTCAAGAAAGATAATAATAGGCATGATCAGTGAAAAAATATATTTGACACATTGGTTAGATTAATAAAAAATATTGTACACATATTTTTTCTTTTCTCTGAGAAATAATAAATGACGAAGATACAGCGTATTTAAATTTCGCATGACGTACGATTTTTACACATCGGTGACGTTACAAGCCCCCACTCTGGCACTTAGATGCTCTGTATCTTTGTGAAATTTTACTTTTTTGATAAACTGAAAAATATGGGTACATTATTTTTGGAAAATCTAACTAACGGACTAATTAGAATAATACTTTTCTGACCCAGTCATCATCCCTATTGTTTGTACCTATACCATACAGCTGTACCATAATGTGTTAGCATTGTAGCGGGAATAATGACATTTCTGTTTTGCGCACTATTAAGAATTGTAGACAATTTTTATTGCGAAGTAAAAAAAAATTTTAAATAAATAATATCCCGTCTAAAGTATCTTTGCTATTTAAATTAATATACCCAGCACTAAGATAATGAATATAATTTTTTTTTTACTAGCCTAAAGTGTCCCATTGTTGGGCAAAGGCCTCCCCTCCAGCCTTCCATATATCTCTGTTAGTGGCGACAGTTCTCCAATAATTTAATAATATTAATTAAAACTTATTTTATTTTTTATGGAATTTAAACTTCTAATTAATGAACTTACTTTAAATTTATTTACACAGCTGTGTTTTAAATGTTTCTCTTATATTCTTGTTTTAGGAAAATCTTACGATTCCCTCCCTGGCTATAGCAGAATATTTAAAATCAAAGAACTTTAACAAGCACGTATACTGCGTGTCGTGTCCAGAGACAAAGAATACGTTGAGAGCGGCTGGTTTCAAAATCAAGGATGGGGTAAGTTGACTAAGGTTCGTAGCCGTGCAGACATCAGCAGCAGACTAAAGCTTGGTTTATACATGGTCAGTACAGTAACACAGTCCAGCGCTGACTTCCGCTCACAAGTCAGTCCAGTTGACTAGCCACCCGTTCTATTTTCGGGCCCAGTTAGTCAGTCCAGTGCGACTGGCATTGTCTGGACGCGTTCGGGCAGTAAGTCAGTCAACTGACTTACTGCCGATTCTGTCAACATGTACCCAGTTACTGGATCCGAAATTCAGAATCACTGGGTCCAGTCACTGATATCGTATAAACCAAACAGAAGTGTCGTGCGCGGCGACTACTGTTTTCTATTTATTTCCATGAAATAGCTGTCGCAGCTAGCGACGTCGTCGCCCGACTACACATCACTCGATGTGTAGTCACGCTGTCATCTGCAGTAGAGTTCTTGAGTGATGGTGTATTTATGACTGCTGCGACATGACGCAGCAATAAGTCGCAACGAAACGTCGTCCGCTGCTCCTATCTGCATTCGGCTCCCTTGTATCTTAATATATTTTCTTTTTTTTTTTCATCATCATCATCAGGACTTTTTTAGTTTCACTGCAGGAGTATGACCCTCTCTGTATTACCAGAGCCATATATTAGTCAGAGCAGTCAGATGATTTGGCCTACACTCTCCACACTGGCTAGACGGGCTGGAGAGGTCTTATTGATGTCTATAAGCTTTTTTTAGCTTGTGTTTCCTAAGTCGCCTTCTACGACATCCACGGTCAAGTCCAAGTCTTCACTTGGAGTGGTCCTACTCTACTCTGCCGGGAACCAAGCGGCAGCGGCGGTCTTTGGCATTGGCACAATTAAAATGGAAATTTATTCAAAAATCCGCATGACATCAATAGGTACGTAGCCACGAGTATGTGTTGCAGTGTCAAGCAATATTAAACGATTTGAAATGATAATAAAATCTAATTTGGTTTGGCGTTGTAATGCAACTTACGAGTAGCTACACTTAACTTGGTTCTCGGACATTCCTTTTGAACCTTTTTATCTAGGAAAAGGTTCAAAAGGAATGTCCGAGAACAAAGTCACCGGCAATATCTAGCTAATTATAACAAAAGGAAAACAATATTCATACATTCAATTATCTATATGTACTTTTAAATTAAAATACTCATTGATACTACTGTTACCTTTACTTTCTTAGTCGCATATATCTGACTTACAATTTCATTTTTCACATTTCATTGCCTACGACTACACATACCTACCTAAAGCATCTCTTTAAGTTTACTAAATTTAAGATTTTAATAAAACAGACATTATAGACTAATGATACTTGGAGTACTATATCTTTATTATAGCTGTAAAGTTTAATCTTTAAAGACAATTCAAATGGTTTAGTTAAAGATAACTGGAGATATCATGACACTGTTAACCGTAAAGTGACGTTTGAATGGACTCAAAGTAAATGGTGGTTCTGATAGCAAGACAATGCAATACAATTGAATTAATGTAAAATTATTAACTGGGATATAATAATTATATGACATTTTGTCCTATGATAGGTACAGATAATAAATATTTTACTGTCAGATTCAGCTTTTGTGCAATACGTCCTTTGATACACAAAAGAGTAGATTTACCACTCATGCTCAGAAAACGTCTCGGCAAATTAAGGTGAAGATATAGGCAAATGGCCTTGAAGTGTAAAATAAATTGTTAACTCGTAAATATGGTGATAATTTTCATATTGTTCTTCGTCATGCACTAGATAGCCCTTTAAATTATTTTATGAACTGCCGTTGAAACTATTATTGTTGATCCGTCTAGCTTTAAAACTTGCCGTGGCCACTTTTGGCAGAGGCAAGCAAGAGCAAGTAGACGGACTAATGTAAATACTTTCAACGATGGTTCATAAAATAATTTAAAGGGCTATCTAGTGCATGACAAAGAGCAATATGGAAATAATCTCCATATTTAAGAGTTAACAATTTATTTCAAATGAGGGCGCCACTTCAAAGCCATTTGCCTATATCTTCACCTTAAAATGGAACTATTTTATGTATCTTTCAAAATATGATTCCAAATTTTATTTCCAGCCAGACCTAGCTCCAGACTTCAATGAACTAGCACAATTTTTCAAAGATGACCCTGAAGTGGGAGCCGTCGTACTGGACTGTGATACAAACTTGAACTTGCCCAAAATGTATAGATCGCTGACGTATCTACAGAGAGACGACGTGTTTTTCATCAGTGGCGCGACGGACAAGTACTGGGTGGTTAATAGTGGACATGTAGCTCTAGGTAATTTATAAAAGAAAATATATATTTTTTTCATCTCATCCATTCGAAAAACGATGTTTTTATACCAACATACCTATTTGGGGCTAAAATCACTGGCAATTCTGAAAATTGAAAAAGAAAAAGTTAAGAAAACCTTTGAAAACTGAACACGAATGTTATATAATTCAAAATAATGTTGGTAGTCAAGAAAAAAAAGGAGAATTTTGTTTTAAAACAATAAAATATTGGCACAGACGTTATCATTTTCTTATTATATTATCATTTTATAAATTTACTCTCCAATCTTGTAAATGGCCTAGCTGATTTCTATATAAATATACTTATAAAAAGTTTATACAGGCTGACTTTTTAAACACTGTCCAAGTTTTTGAAGCAAGTTCAGTCCATGATACTGAAATACTTTTTATAAAAGAAAATAACGATTTTTAATAACCTTTTTTTGAAAAAAAAAATAGATCAGTATCATGGACTGAACTTGCTCCAAAAATTTGGACAGTGTTTAAGTATTTAATTATTTATAAAAAAATTGATTTATAAATGATCATTCGGGAGTTATGACTGAGACAAACATATACCTCAAACTTATAACACCCCTTTTACTTCACGCATAGAAAACTCCAAAAGCTGTTCGTATTTTCATTTATTTAATGGAGTTTCCTCACAGGTGCTGGTTTTTTCACAAGTCTCGTGGCAGACGAGGCAAAACGGGAGCCCATACAACTGGGGAAGCCCGGGAAAATATTCGGTGAATTCGCAATGAAAAGGGCGGGAGTGACCGACCCTAGCAGGGTTCTATTCATTGGCGATATGTAAGTAAAGTTTTGCTTCCTGTTTGTGGTTAGACTACATAGAATTTTTTTTCATACAAATAGCAGAAATCGTTTTTTTCTTTTAACTTTGATGTTCACATTTTTACAAGCATTTATTTAGTTTCACCCTTCCCGTTGTCTTTGTGTCCGTAATCAAATCTTGCAAGATAAATTAGACCCACTTCCCATTATTCGATTTAGCTGAAACTTCACATACTTATGTTACTTAGGTACAATGCAATATTATGGTACCAATGATCTAATCTTATTATGAAGCCGGAAGGTGGGCGAAGGATGGCATTTCTGTCTGCCTGTATAACCCTACCGAGTTATGTTGTTTTATCATCATAGTATAAGCTCAATTGATTTGTCTTAAAGAGCAATTTTCATAATTTTAGATAAAACGTACTGGTGCAAACGGGACCCTATTACTATTACTGAGACTCCGCTGTCTGTCCGTCCGTCTGTCACAGGGCTCTATCTCTTGAACCGTAATAGCTAGACACTTGAAATTTTCACCGATTATGTATACTGTGGCCGTTATTACAACAAAATAAAAACAAGCTAAGAATAAAAAAAGTTAAAAATCAAAGGGGGTCGTCATACAAAAAACGTGTTTTTTAGCGTTTTTAACTCGATCTTTATAATGTCATTAACTAGATTCTTGAAATTTTCACACATTTTAAATATTTTTGAATAAGTATTTTTTAAAACAGAATAACGCAAACTAGGCCTGAAGGTTTAATGTTTTTTGCTCTTTCATGTTGATCTAGAAAAAAAGAAAAATCAAAAAGAATGTATGTAGCTTCTGCATCTCTTTCCGCGCACATCGTAAACACTTATTGAGAAATCGGCCGAGAATTCGTGTCGATGCGGCAAGCAACCCGTCACTATTGTTTGTGTATTAAATATTTTTTTTACTAACTTCCTAGGCCACAAGTTGCGCTAAAATAAATACTATCACGTTATTCTGTTTTACACTAAACATTTTGTACAGGATCGCCCAAGATGTGGGCCTCGGGAAGGCGACCGGATTCAAGACCCTGCTCGTTCTATCGCATCATTCAGTGGCAGACATGTTGGCAGAGGACACATTGAGGCCTGATTTCTATGCCCAATCGCTGGGAAGCATCGTGCCTTTATTGAAGAATCTATGAATAAGAAAATGACACATAATGTTCCTATCACTTTTTTACCCGACTTAAAAAAAAGAGGAGAATATCAATTCGACGGATTATTTTTTTATGTATGATCCCCGATTACTCAAAGACGCCTGGACCGATTTAAAAAATATATGTGTGTACATTCCAGGTGGTTCCATGGAAAAAAATGTGATTAGTTAGACACCTGTTCGTACTATTTCAATTAATAAGTGTAATGCATGTTTTTCGTAAATGTTAGTCAAATTTTAAATGCTAAATGGAAGGACCTGGTGTCTATTATACAGCCTCGGCCTAGTATAGACACTAGTGTGATTAACTTATAGTTATATACTTGTGTAAGTAGATGTAAGTCCAAAATTGTATGTTTTTATGAAATTATATAAATTATATATTTCATTACAATAGATTGCGTGGTACGAAAATAACCAAAAAAAATATGTCGTTAATAGAATTGTATGAATATTTAGCTTTTCTGGTATTGAAATTGGTTGTATGTTTTAAAACAATATTATTAATTATTTTTTAGCAGGTTTTAAAAATTCATAAAAAGCCGTAAATCAGAAGGCGTTATTTTTTTTATTTTTGTAAAATTATGTAAGTAGCATAAGGAAATTAGTGCTTCATCAAACTCATGATCAAACTAAGCACATCTTGGACCCTCATAATCCATACCGCAATTAAATGTCCACCACTCTGTATTGTTTACCCCGGAGTTTTATGGTTCATAAATTCAGGACGAGTAGTTCTATTAAATTGGGATTTAACGATTTGATGTATTGTCAGGTTTTAGGTCACGATACTAAATTGTAGCAGATAAGGTCCAACTATTTGGACAATAATTATGTCACTGTTTCTATGAAATTATGAAAATATATTTGATATATTACAAAAAAATATTGTTTTAATTTTTTTTTCTCTTACGTACGTAGGTATAGGTTGTTTACCTGCCACGATTCGTGATGGAGTAGAAACAAAGTCCCGCTACAGTACTTCTTTATCTTGTTGTCTTGTGCAATGCAACGCACTTCAAGACAACCCTATTGTCTTCATTTCCGCTGCTACTGACCGTTGCCAGGTCTGCTTTGGTCGACCACGCTTACTCTTTCTTCAACAGTATCACCATAACTGCCTTATAATATAGTTTTATAAAACTAAGCATATCATAGGCTCACTACATCTCGGATCCTCGTAATCCATACCACGTTGTATTTTTTACCGAGTTTATGGCTCGTAAATTCGGGACTAGGTATGTTCTATTTAATTGGGATCAAAAATATAATGGACCCATACTTTTTGGTTTATCAAAGTAGTGAAAAATTACAAATATATACATCGCGTCGATGTTCGGAGTCAGTTCCAACAGTTTTAAGATCACGTCGAACAAGATTTTCTTATAGGTGAAAATATTTCTTGACTGCACTAGTAAATTGCTCTTATGACGACATTTTGACAGCGGCCATCTTTAAGTAAACGGTTAAAGGAGAGTAAACATTGCAACCAGGCGTTTAAATGTGAGTCCGTTTTGCTTAAGAAACAGATGTTTATATGTCACGGCAAATTCTTACCATTTTCTCACAGGAGAACGCCAAGCGTTAACCCAGAAACTTTACAAATATATCTTCTGTATCCCAGAAATCAACACCAAAGAAATTTTAACTCTAATCCTAATGTTTTAAATGCACGATTTATCAGACAGTATATCTTTAATGATTACGATGTAGTACTGGTTCGGAAATTTAATGTTGTTATCATGAAGCCTTCTTTTGAATTGAGGAACAATTTTCGTGTAAAATTGAAACAAAATCTACCATAAATCTTCCATCATATTTGTTTACATCAGACCTTCAGGAAAAGACGTGGTTGAGGAAAAAAGGGGAAAATTCGAAGAAATACACGTATATTAAGGGATCTGTTGGAACAGATTCTGTAGCCATATATTTTTGCGTGAAAAAGGAAACGAGTAAAAAACAAAATGTTGATAGAGATTTATGTATAACTAATTCGTTTTAGTTTAAGACTTAATTTTTAGTTATAGCTGTGATTTTTATTCTCAAATTTTGTTTTTATTCTTTTATTTAAACTTCTAAAATTAGTTCAATTTAAATTATTTTTGACATCTAATACAGTTTCTCAGTACCTACTTATTTTAAACAACATCTAGTTGCTAGAAGCTGTTGAATTGATTCAAATAAATATTAATGGCCCTATGACAAGTAGAACACTATATATGGGCAAAAAATAAATCCCCTGGATTTAATTTCAATACTCAATACTCAAATATTTATTGCTTCCTTAATGTAATTTGGGAAGTTCGTGAATGTTATTCTATTTACTTACTGCTAATCTGGCTATGTTTCAAACTTGGCTGAAGTTTTTATTCGTGTTCACGTCGGGTAATTTCGTTTCACGTGTGCTAATGAATTTTTGAAGCTCTCCGATCAAACTTTCCTCGTTTCGTGTATATGTGTGATGTATGTACCTTCAATTTTCATATTAGGATTTCAGATTATTTTTCTATTTTTATTAACTGATTTATTATACTGACGTGGCATATGATATAATTGCAAAGTGCCTATCTAAAAAAATTGTCCAATACTCGTATGCAATATGCAGATTAAATTATTTAAATTCTGTATACGAATTCGCGCTAAAGGCTGTCCACCATGCACTACACAATATCTTAAATATCAAGATTTTTTTTGAACAATTAGTTAATTTTTTCTTAACTTGTTTTACAACACAGTCAATAATAATTTAAAAAAGCTGAAGTTCACAGCTTACAATATTGTGAGTATTTTTGAAAATTTGCTGTAATTAAACTACTAAAAATCATTTAACATTAGAAAACTTCAGGCTTTTCTAAAATATATAAAGCTAGTGCGAACAAAGGCCGGAGCCCGTGATCGACGATGTTTTACTGTTTCATTTATTTATTTTGTATTTTAAGTGTATATTTTATTGTAGCAAATTTTTCCTGTAATTTAGATTATACATTTTTTGGTATAATTTTCATATAAAAAGGTAATTGCATAAAATACTTATAATTTTTTTAGAGGTAAATTTAGAGGTAATGTTTGTGTTTTTTTTCTATCGAGCTAAAAATGCTCAATCGTGTTTTGAATAGTATGTATATCTGTAGAAAAACCTGAAGATTTCAATGTAAAATTTTTGCAATATAATTTTTAGTAGTTTAATTACGTACTTACAGCAATTTTTCGAAAATTCTCATTTTGTTATTCAGCGCTTTTACGTTTACGGTGCAAACGTACACTAGCGGCGTTGCCGCGCTGTATTGCAATAGCCGTTCTTTGCACCAAAAACGTGCCGGAGCCACCTATAGTTACTACGTAACCGGGGCGAGAGTCCCCAGTCTTTTCGTCTATGTGGTGCCCTAATTGACCAATTCAACGCTTGGCGTCTGCTCCCCAGCAGCCCATAGTTTCCACAGCTTTGGGCACAAAAATAGGTGTGTAATATATGACATAATAACAAATACTCTAATGACCCGTGTGGTTCCGGGTTAGAATAGGACCATTCCATCTCTTCCTGTGTCGTAAGAGGCGACAAAAGGACTAAGCACAAACATCTCGTACTAAATTTGCATTCCCAAGGAGGGTTAACGTCGGGCGGCGGCCGGTTTTAAAACTTTTCGCACAAATACATTCCCAAAGTGAGTTGAAGTCAGGCAGGAGGCCGGTCGTAAAACTATAGCCAAATCATTTAAACTGTTCTGGCTATTTCTTCTCCATTTCGCAAGGTCTTTGGCATCCTTGGGTGGCCACTGACATGCATATTATATTTAGAGAAGAAAAAGCGGGTAAGCGCACCCCGGGCTACGAAGCAGCACAGCTGAGGATGCAACCGGGAACGCGCTTAGACGGAGAAGAAGAAAAAATCCTCTAATGATCATACAACAGAATGTTATTGACCTAATTTTATCTGGTATAATGAACATTTTATACAATGGACATTTACATTAGTATTAGAGTATGTAATTACTCTAATGTTCTTTTGCTCTAATAATTATAATCTAAGTATACATAATATGTTGTAAATTTAAAACGCCTGTATTTCTTTATTGGCAAAAACGCAGTAAGAAAATATTTTTGTGCATTAGGTACAAGAAGGAAGCTTATTTATTGAGACATATCTAACGACACCTCTCAAGCTTAAATCATACACTGGAATGAAATAAACATACATACACTGGAAAAAGATAACCCTCCTTTATTTTATTTTTATTTTATTTATACTTTATTGTAAACACATATTACATGTATAAGTACAACAAAGCATTCTCTAACAGTCTCAAACCTTTGGGTCGATTGGAGAGTTTTATTTTGGTGTGAATAAAACTCCTTCTGACGTAGTTAGGTTAAAACAATGAGTGCCCAAAAATCTCTTTCTTAATATGCCTCGCTGCAGGAGTGGGTTTTTCGAACATTCATTCACCAGACAAGCCGTGACGCTATGGAACGCCCTTTCCGTTGATATCCGCAAAGCCCCTAGTCGCCAAGCATTTAAGAGTGCTGTGCGCGCTCATTATCTTCACAAATTGTCATAGAGTATTATAAATATTTATGTAGTTTATGTAGGGTTTATGAATTTATAAAGTATTTATGTATTTTTATATGTAGGTCTATGAATGTATAAGAAAGTATATATATGATTATGAATGAATGAATGAATGAATGAATAACTCTTTATTGCACCTAAAAAATAAATTAAAAAAAAAATATTAATGTAAAATTATGTGTCTTAGGTAAATGTTTAATAATGGTCAAATAGCTAATTTGAATGTACTAATCGTCCAAAATTTGCTTTTATCCGCACCACCTGTAGGTTGACTGGTAGAAAAGGCCCTAGGCCTTAAGTCCGCCTGTTACATTTTTTGTAATAAAGTTAAATAAATAAAGTTAAAGTTAATATTTTTTATTAATTTATTCATTTTTATTCATTATTAATTTATTCGTAATTTGTTCATTGCAATATATATTTTGAAGTTTATTAGCAAATATAGGTTCGAAAACCAACTACTTAGTAAGTAATTATAAAAATATTATTTTTGCTCCTACTTTGGCCCCACTTGTCTCTGCACCACCTGTTGGTTGACTGGTAGAGAAAGCTCAAAGCTTAAAGTCCGCCGTTTATAATTTTGTAATAAAGTTGAATAAATAAATATTTAAAAAAAAGGAGGAATACACTTAAATTCAGTTTCTTTTAATTTTGGCCTCAAGCTTAAATTCACATAAGGTTAGTTAACCATTACCAAATTGACCATTTATGATTTTCTTTAAAAAGTAAATATCTATAATTATCATTGATCTGAGCATAAATACTACATTAAAATGTCAAAGTCGATTTAATAATGTTTTTTTTTCCTTTATATAATATGAATGAAACCATTAGGTGTATTATTATAGTAACTCTATGTAAGAAACGTTGAATATACACAGCATTTTAGTTAAAAAATAATAAAAACGAAGATTATGACACATTAACGTTACCTTCTTCCTTATTAAGCTGCATTCGGTTCCATGCAAATACTTAGTCCTGTTTATGCCACACTGTTTTTTTTTTAAATTTAATTACTAGTAATCTTATCATTCAAAGCCACGGCCGCGGCCGGGCGGCCCTCCCAATGGAAACGGTGCCAAACCAGCTGTTTAGTGTTTGTTTACTTAGCATGCATTGCCTTGTGAACGCAGTAACGTTCTACATTAGTTCAAGAACACACGTGTCGCTCATTCAAAAAATTGTTAAAATGGCGTCGAACCCAGTAAATATTACGAAGTTAAATTTAGAGGGATTGAAAAAGTTTTTGGATACGTTTGACCACGTGTTCTCGGACTGTGACGGTAAGTGTGAGATTCGTTTCTTGTGCGCATGTGCAACGTCTAGAGTTTGATGTAAATCTGTGAAAATATGGAGTTTTTGAATTAAAATTTTACTTTATATTATGTAGATATTTTGAGTACAAATTTGTCAGTCAAAAATAATAATTGGGAGCAAGTTTCATAAGTAAAAAAAAACAATTATCTTTATTAAAGTTTGTTTACATTTTGACTACATTACAGCTATACCTATATAAAATACTGGCATTTTAACTTAAATTCTATAACAGACTCATAACAATGTTATGGAAGATTGGAAAAAAAATTACTTACAAACATTCAATACTTACTGAATAAGTTTCGGTTATTTTAATTTCAATTTTGGATTCATTTATTGAATTTCATAATGTACATCAGTTAATATACATACACTGTTTATACATACACATACAGTACATCATAACTACTTAACGTCACTGTCTTAAATAGGTTAGACGGCGCCTGATGTAGATAATCAAAATTTTGCTCCCGCTGCCGAGTAAATTTTAAGGAATCGTCCTGAACTTTCAATTTCAATTTATTTATTTGCTTGTCATAAGTTACATTACACTACATTGTCAATTCATTCGTTTTTAGGTACAACATGAACCCTGATAGGGCATTGCAGAAGAAAACAATGGAACGGCATGCGGATTTTTATATATGCTAAATTCATGTAATTATCCAAGTATCAATTTGTCTGGTAGTTTTTTAAATAAAGTCAATTTGTTTTTTAAAAAAGTCAGTGTTTTTGTGTATTTTTATTTCTTTTGCTTACTGTGTTACTTTGCTGTGTTTTTATTTCAAAGTGAGTATTTCGTTAATGTTCATAATATTTAAAATAGCTCGAAGTACTATCAGGGTCATACGGGCTAACTTTGAAAGTGCTAGCAATGCGTGCTCCTATTGGACCACCGGGCTCTTCCCACTACAATTCAATAAAATCCACATCCCTGTAAAATTCAACAATACAAAACAGGGAAGAGATCCCTTCTAGATTAGTCCACTATTTGTAAAATTACTTTTTCATATTTTATTATGTGCAGTGTAACTATCACTAATGTGCAATAAAGTTTTTTAATAAATAAACAGTTATAATCCAATATTTTTTAACAGGAGTGATATGGGCGAATTCACCTCTGCCAGGATCAGGAGAATTCGTCAGGCTTATGAAGAAATTAGGAAAAACAGTGCACTTCGTATCCAACAATAGCATACGTACTAAGGAAGATTATGAAAATCAATTTGAAGAATCAGGCATTCAAAATGGCTTTGTAAGTATTTACGTTTTTTTTGTATTCACAAAAAAACTATAATTCAGCGCTCAGCGCTCAGCCAAACGGATTTTGTATGGGAGGACAAAAAATTTTTATCGATTTTTACTTACTTTTTTATAGAAAGTAGTTCAATATCATGGGCTGAACTTGCTCCAAAAATTTGGCTGATGTTTAAAAAGTCACCCTGTATAATAAAAAAAAACACACAGATACATAGACACGTCAAAGTTACAAAACTCTTTTTTTTTTTAAGCACCAATTTTATAAAGCACCTAGATTAATGACCAAACTCATAAGAAACTTACTCATGTAAGGAAGGAAGGACTAGCAAGGTATTATACGAGGATTTGCGTTTGTCAACCTCTGCGGCGTAATGGTTTTTATAGTTCGCTACTCCGGAGGTTTTGAGTTCTGGGTTCGATCCCCAGCCAGGGCAAGTTGAAAATGGCATTTTTAAAACTGTCCTGGGTCTTGAGTATTTAGCTACCTCTATATACAGAAAGGAAAACCAATAAGGAAGTATTAGAAATAGTAGGAGAGAAAAGAAGACTGCTGGGCGAAATAGAAAATAGGAGAGAGAAAATGATTGGTCACTTAATACGACATGACTCCTTAATTAAAAACATACTAGAAGAAAGATAAAAGGTAAAAGAGGTCCAGGACGACCAAGAAAGAGCTATTTAGACCAACTGAAAGAAAAAGCAGGGGTTATGTCGTATCAAGCACTAAAAAGTAAGGCAGAGAACCGAGAAGTTTGGCGCATACTCCACCGACAAGAGCCACTAAGCTCTTAAATAAGAAGAAAGAAGAAGAAGAATATGTATCTATGAAAAAATACAGTCTCGTTGAGTTAGTATCCCATAATACAAGTTCAAACTTAGCTTGGGGCTAACTTCTTTATATTTATTGATTATTATTTGTAAACTACCTTTAAATGTTTTAGGAAAATCTTACAATCCCTTCGCTGGCTATAGTAGAGTTCTTAAAATCAAAGAACTTTAACAAGCACGTCTATTGCGTGTCGTGTCCAGAGACAAAGAACCACTTGAGAGCGGCTGGATTTAAAATCAAGGATGGGGTAAGTTCTTATTTTATTTATTTAGGCACGTAAAACAGGTTCAAATCGTTTACACAAATATATACGAGTACATACATTCAAGGACTAGTCTGTAGCCCAAAACATACGCACACAATAAGATTATGTATATAATTTAACATTTACTTATTAAACTTTTAAAGTCATAGACGGCAGTCGCTCTGTGTAGAAACCAGTAGGTAACCTTGTCAAATCACTTAGGTTAGGTAGCGGACCCCGGGCTCTGAAGCGTTACCGCTGAGGATGCAACCAGGAATACGCTCGGATGATGATGATGATCTATGAACTCATTTAATACAAGGTCAACATTCTATATTCTTATCCATTTTATAAATACAGGTTGACTTTTTATCCACCGGCAAAAATTTTGGAGCAAGTTCAGTTCATGATACTGAACTACTTTCTTTAAAAATTAGTTATTAAAAATCGATAAAAAAATTTCTTACTCCCATACAAATTAGCGCTCAGCCAAACGGATCTTGTATAGGAAAACGAAATTTTTTTATCGATTTTTAATAACTTAAAAAAAGTAGTTCAGTATCACGGACTGAACTTGCTCCAAAAATTTTGCCAGTGGATAAAAAGTCAGCCTGTATAATAACTTATTTTTATAATGCAGTGAGTAAACCATTTTAGAAAAGGCCTTCAAATCACAGGGATTTAAGGGATGCGAAACCATTGAGTCGTCGCTCCTAAATTTGCCTTGATGATGATCGTCTAAGGTGTTAAGTCTGCCATTTGTACAATTTTTATGTGCAAAAAAGTTTTAATAAATAAATAACCCGATCGAAAACGGTCAGCCTTTTTCGACTCGTGGTTCAACCGTGTAAAATATCCGTAGTAAATTTATCTCACGTTAGTTATTTTTTCATGATAAGTTATTTGATAATGGAACTATTTCATCTCTCTTTCCAAATGATAATACCAAATTTTATTTCCAGCCAGACATAGCTCCAGACTTCAATGAACTAGCACAATTTTTCGAAGATGACCCTGAAGTGGGCGCCGTCGTACTGGATGGTGACACAAACTTGAACTTGCCTAAAATGTACAGAATGCTGACGTATCTAAAGAGACACGATGTATTTTTCATCAGTGGCGCGACGGACAAGTACTGGGTAGTTAACTTCTCGTGTGCAACGAATATAATCGCAGATATGTGTTTAAGCAATGGGGAGGCACTTGCATGGAAATCTAGCATACGGAAGGTTAAAAGTGGACATGTAGCTCTAGGTAATTTACAAAACTTAATAAGTACATATTTTTAATCTCATCTATATGAAAAACTATGTTTTTATCCCAATATTTTGGGATTAAAGTCACTAGTTATTCTCAAGGGACTGCAAAGTAAAAAAGAAAATCTCATGGGATTCAAAAAACATTTAAAAACTGAACGCGAATGTTAATCAATGGACTTTACCTCATAGGTGCTGGTTTTTTCACAAGGCTCGTGGCAGATGAGGCAAAACGGGAGCCCATACAACTGGGGAAGCCCGGGAAAATATTCGGTGAATTCGCAATGAAAAGGGCGGGATACACTGACCCTAGCAGGGTTCTATTTATTGGCGATATGTAAGTAAAGCTTTGCTTCCTGTTTGTGGTTAAACTACAGTAACTTCATAGAAGCGAAGTATCATTTATGCCTACACTACTAAAACCAAACTATACATCCGTGCACACGTCAATGCGTGTGTGTTCACCCGCTCTCACCCCTCGATAAGGTGAGAACGGGCGAGAGGTGCGGGAACGGGGAACGGGGAACGGGGACGCATATTGCGCGGGACCTTTGGAGATTCCATTCTGTAGGCAATACTCTTATTCATTCCTATGATACAGTTAGCATAGTTTTCATACCAATAACAGAAATTGTATTCTTCTTTTAACTTTGATGTTCACATTTTTTTAAAACAAAAGACCAGCATTGCAGAATCTAGAAGAAGATCTGACAAGTCATTTATGACAATACATTAGTAAATACAATATTTTTAATTTGTAGTATTTAATTATTTTTATTTACTTTCACGTGGGCTAAAAGTTGCGCTAAAATAAATATTATAACGTCATTCCATAAAGCCCGACATTGACGTAGCTCATATTTACTGTGTACTGTGTATTAATACTGTGCTATATCATATATTATAGCAAGCAACCACACACGGTAGCTATACTGTTATTTAACGACTAACAAAATAAACTGAAAATATTTTAAGAGTGAATTCTATCCTGCCAATGATACTGAACAACTGTCCCCAAGGAACATACATTTATTTATTTTCCTTGAAAGAAATATATAAATAACAAGCTTTTGCCCGCGGCTTCGCCCGCGTTGATTACGGGTATGAAAAATAGATGTTGGCCGATTCTCAGACTTACTCAATATGCTCACAAAATTTCATGAGAATCGGTCAAGCCGTTTCGGAGGAGTACGGGAACGAACATTGTGACACGAGAATTTTATACATAAGAAAATAAATATAAAATAAAAAATATTCTTCTCTTTTCCATACAAACTCGGATCAGCTGATCGGTTAACTTGTATGGGACGCCAAAAATTATTTGTCATATTTCAAAATGTGTTCCTTGGGGAAAGTTGTTCAGTATCATAGACTGAATAGTTTCAGTGTGTTTTGTTAGACACTGTATATTTTGCCCTTAGAGCGTTTGTGCACCAAGAACAGGCGTGCTAATATTATTGTGTAGTGCATCATTCTCAAAGTCCATGCAAACAAAGTCAAAACAAAAATAACTGTTATTTACCAGAAATCTATTTGTTTATTCAAGGGTATAAATAAACAAATAAGGTTACGGTGAGATCCGGGAGGATCTTACTGTAAACACTATAACCTTGTTATCATCGTCTAGCTTTATTTTTAGCTAGTTAAAAGAAAGTGAGTTATAATTAGTTATTATTAATGATGTTGTTGACTGCCTTCGTGGTCCAGTGGTCAAGGCGTTTACTTTTGATTCAGAGGTCGTGGGCTGAAACCCCTTTGGGAAGCATACTTTGTAAAAAGTTGTTTCCAGTCTGGTTAGGATATTGCAGGCGTGAATTATCTAATTTATCCGAAAAGAAAGATGATTCCGTGCTTCCGTGCAGGCACGCAAAGCTGTAGGTCCCGAACGCCATCTAGCGTTTGTTTAAACCTATCCTAGGATTAGTTCTGTTCCTATTAGTTCCTTTGGGTTGCGGAGTTCAGACGGCAGTCATCATCATCATCAGGTCTTTAGTCTACACTGCAGGAGCATGACCCTCTCTGTACTACCAGAGACATAAAGCCAGAGCAGTCAGAAGATTTGGCCTGCACTCTCTACGCTGGCCAGACGGGTTAGAGAGGTCTCATTGGTCTCGCTCGACTCAAAGTGAGAATTCACGGATCGAATACAAACCGTAGACGAATAAGTGCACAAGCGTTCATACAATTACTAGGAAGGCCAAACCGGATCATAAACTAATACGAATCGGATACGAATCGAATACTAACGTGAGCACAAACGCCCTTACGCCTTAATAAACTATAATATACATAAATATATCTTATTATATCTGCCCACATATTTTGCTGACGTAATAGAAATATACAGGGTAACTTTTAAAACACTGACAACATTTTTGGAGCAAGTTCAGGTTACTTTCCGTAAAAACAATTATAGAAATACGAAAAAAAAATTCAGCTTACCATACAAATTGGCACTCAGCCAAATAGATTTTGTATGGGAGGACAATTTTTATTATAGATAATTTTTTTTATTGTTCCGGATACGATCCCCAGCCGCGGCAAGATGGAAAATGATCTTTTTCAAATGGTCTTTTTCAGGGTCTTGGGTGTTTATCTATATATGTATTTCTTATAAAAATTTTTATCATTGAGTTAGTATCCCATAATACAAGTTTAAACTTACTTTGGGGCTAGCTCATCAGTGTGATGTGTCCTTATATATTTATTTATTATATTATAGCTACATCTATGGTCGCTCGAAGATTATTGTGTAATATGTATAGTAATATGTCTTGCTATATATACATTGTGTTAATGAAAGAATGCAACACCTCTCAGATGATACCTCAGTCCTTGTAACTGAACAACTTTTGTTTAACAACTTTCACGAAACTAAAAAAAAACATTGAATTTTCATACAAACTGATCGAGTCAATTTGTATGAAAATCCGATTTTTTTTTTGGATTCCAGAAAGTTGTTGAACAAAAGTTGTTCAGTTTCATCAGAAAGGTTTTGCGTTCTTTGATTAACACGATGTATAGCTACGACTGTGATGGGCTCACTAAACATTTTGTACAGGATCGCCCAAGACGTGGGCCTCGGTAAGGCGGTCGGATTCAAGACCCTGCTCGTTCTATCGCATCATTCAGTGGCAGACATGTTGGCAGAGGACACATTGAGGCCCGATTTCTATGCCAAATCGCTGGGAACCATAGTGCCTTTATTGAAGAAACTATGAAATAAAAACGTTACATTATGTTCCTATACCCATTTTTACGTCATTTTGTGTACATATAATATTTATGCAGCAAACTATGGAAGTATAATTAAATTAACCATATCAAAAATTAATTTAAGGTGACTACCAAGCAGAAGTGGCGCCCTCATTTGAAATAAATTGTTAACTCGTAAATATATTGAAAATTTCCATATTTCTCAATGTTAGGCACTATATAGCCTTTTAAATTATTTTATGAACTGCCGTTAAAACAACATAATAATGGCATGGAAATGAATACCTTTTTATACATTTGTGAACTGTTTCCTGTTTCTATACGGTATTAGATTATTACTCTGTGGTATTAGTATGTAAGATTTGGGTAGAAATCCTGGCCAGTTATCTCGATACTGGCCTGACTGTAGTTACTTATTTACACTTTTTTTTGTACATTCATGAAGGTGACCAATGAAATATGATTAAAATAAAAGTTTGTAACAAAAACATACTTTTTGTGTTTGAAAAACCTAATTTTTAAACGACATTAAAAAAGTTAGAGGTTATCAATTCGACTGTTTTTCGGGTTCGTAGTTTTTAAGATAATTATGTTCTGTATTTTTATTTTGTGCAATAAAGAGTATTGTATTGAAATTTATTATATTGTTCTGTACCCAAAGGATAAAAACGGGACCCTATTACTAAGACTTCACTGTCCGTCCGTCTGTTTGGCTGTCTGTCACCAGGCTGTATCTAATGAGCCGTTATAGCTAGACAATTGAAATTTTCACAGATGATCTATTTCTGTTGCCGCTATAACAATAAAAACTAAAAACATAATAAATAAATATTTTAGCTGGGCTCCCATACAACAAACGTAATTTATAACGTAATATAAACGATATTAATAACGGCAACTGAACAGGTAGACTTTAAATATTCACAGAATATTTAGTTGTTTATTCACAGAATATTTAGTATAATATTAACTTTAAAAAAAGAGTGGCACTCGGGGACTGCCGCGGTAAAGCTATTGCATAGAATTCTGCCGAACAGAAACGACGTTAGACGACGCACGGCTTTCAACGCCGCGTCGCTGTGCCGGTTGCCGACCTTTAGTCTTCCTTTGAATACTTACGTTATTTATTTTCCAATAAAGGATAATGCGTAATACGTGTTTTATTTAAAGTTTGTTGCAAACAAAGGCTTTCTTGGGACTTTCTTTTGAAACAGGAATTTCGGATTACGTTTGATGTAGGTAAATATTAAATTGAAATTTTCCTCCTTTCTAAAGTATAATTAACGTTTGCGGGGTACAGCCAGATATTAAATAATAATAAATTAACGTCTATAGCCCCATGGGCGAAAAATACAAATGAAATGACAACCCCATACAAAAAAGCATAATCTGCTAGAAAGTAAAAATTCTGTGTTATTTCTAGATGTCGTTACTATCTCACCCGCTAGCCATACTAAGGATGGTTGGTTTTGAAATTACTTTATATCTCTTTGTACAAAAAGCAAGATACTTTATTTGTCAAACGGGTAGGTACTTTGGTTTATTATCTTCAAATTTATAATAGGAATAAACATTATCTCTAAAATTTCCTGAGTTATGGCGATTTTTGTGGACCTCTAAATTTTGGGACAACTATTCCATATAGGGGATAGTTGCCTTTTCCATGTAAATTATGTTTAGGACAGATGCCCTGTCGAGAAAGAGGACATCAATCCCCAAAATCTTTGATCGTACCAAGCCGTCCCATGTAATCGCACAGAGACATGCAACATGGTCAACTTAGTTGTATTTATTATTTAGAGCCCACTAGATCCCATTGTTGGGCAAAGGCCTCTCTCTCAGCTCTCCATTCCTATCTATCTTGCACTTTTGCCTGCCAGTCTGGTAAGTAGGTGTCTAGGTCGTCGCGCCATCTACGTCGCGGTTATTCAGGACGCCGGCGTCCATTAGTTGGAGTCCACAAAGTTAGGCTTTTGGCCCATAGTTCAGTCGGCATGCGGCTGACGTGTCCTGCCTAGTCCTATTTTAACTTAGCGGCAGTGACGTTCACGTCAGTAATTTTAGTGATGGATCGTAGGGTGGTGTTGCGGTCTTTTGTGAAAGTGTCAGTGTAAACGTCGGTGTCCCGCCGTCTGCCGTCTGCCCTTCTGAATGTATGTAGGTATGTATGAATATATATAACGTCTAACAAAATATACTGAAACTATTTTAAGGGTGAATTCAGTACATGATACAGTATACTAAACAACTTTCCCATAGGAATATATATCGAAATATGAAAAATATTTTTTTGCTTTCCAAAAAAACTCGGATCAGTTGATTGTACAAATTGTACGGGAGGCAATGTATAATAGCAGTGCGAAGCCAGCTGCTACTGGATAATATAATTAATCACTGCATTGGTTTGGTTTCACAGTGGATTGACTTTAATTTTAAAATAAAAATTTGGAGTATCAAAAAGCAACATTCAAATTGGGAAAACCATTCCTGGTTTATCCAATTCCATATACTTTCATATGGCAAAGTAAATTTTCTTAAGCTTAAATAAAAAAAAAACAATAATTTACTTTCCATCACTAAACCCAAAAGAAAGACGGTCCAAATAGTGTCGAATTTTAGCAATTAACAGATGATACAAAACCAGGAGATCTAACCCGGTGAAATAATGTAGGGATTTAGGAAACATGCGATTTGCTTATCAAGTACAAACCAATAAACATTGCGGGCTTAAATTTCCAAATCGGAAAGAATCCTCAAATCGGTTCCACTCGTCCGGAAAAAGGGCGAATTGATTACGCGAAGCGCAAAGTATTTTATTTATTGCTCTTTTTCAATATAAATTCTACAGGCGAGTGTAACCGATGCTGCTGGAATTTCTATTGGTCCCGGATAAAAAGTGGGAAACCGCAAGTATTCACGAGTATTTTTTTTTATTTCGTTTGTCAGTCCTGCTAAATGTTAGCCGCACTGGAATCCAATTTTTGAAACGGTGACCCTTAAAAAAGAAAATATCGCCCACAAAAGGTTCGTGTAGTAAACGGCTAATTACTAAAGTAAAACGTCACACAAATATAGCAGGTATCATCTTACATGATGTTTTTAAATGTCCTTGTGTACTATTCCATATAAAGATATTTTTCATTTTTTTTTTAAATATTCGCTACAACTACGAGTTTGAGTAAGAGTTCACGGTAACAACTGAACTACTTTTATCTCTTTGAATTGGAATAACTCTTCCGACCAGCGTTCGAGGTGGCTTCGATTTAAGGCTTTTTATCCTAAAGACATTTCTTTAAGCATCGGGTGTGTGTATGAATTTTACTCGATCTTTGCTTAGGATAAAGCAACGACTATTACAACGAATATATAAAGTGATTTTATACGGAAAAAATCAGGGTATATATCAAAAAGTTAGACCTGAGAGATGGGCCATCCAATGTTTTTTCATCGGTGTTGTGTGCGATGCCATGATTTTACTTTCAATTTTTGGTAATATGGTAAGGTCCAATAAATTATTTGTTACCCTATTGTTTAAGTAGTTAGATAAACAAATTCTAATTACGTTCATGCTATAAAAAAAATGATCTGCGTCTCCCCAATTCAAACATAGCTTTCCTTTGTTTAAAATTTTTGCATGCGTTGGCTTTTAGTGTATTTGTCCCGTTGTTGACGGTTATTTGCAAGATTGTACACTTTACACATTTTTATTATGCGGAACGTCAACAAGTGTACGCGTCGGTTTATTTTTTAAACCTAAAAGTTTAAATATTTTTCCTGCAGTAGCATCAGCTTTTAAAACATAAAACTAACTTAATAAAGTTTAAAAAGTCACCATTGGAGGGGCCTGTACAATTTTTAAGTAAAATGCTCCAGATACATATTCTTTAAACCTGTGTCCTAAAAAAAATATTAATTACTATCCAATAGATTATTAAAAAATGTTGTACTTAAACGTAATTTTTCTGTTCTCTAACTAACAAATATAGAACGATATTAACGAAGATAGAAAATAGCTGCCAAGTTATATGGAGATTCCTGAAATTTACTTATAAGAATCACAACATTTTACTTCACTAGTTTTTTTAAGCATACTAGTTGGTCCGACTAAGGTCGGAAAGCACTGGATGCAGGCCGTTCTGGATCGGTCATTTTGGACATCCTTGAGAGAGTGAGAGACCTATGTCCAGCAATGGACGTTATGCGGCTAAACTCATGATGAGAAGAGTATAAAACTAATTTAATTTTAATTTTATTTATTTTTATTTATTTTTATTTATTTTTATTTATTTATTTTTATTTATTTATTTATTTTTATTTATTTATTTATTCAACCATAAAATTTTAGGTGTTACTTATTTCTAAAGAAATTTCTTCCAGTTGACCCGCGAGAGGAAATGGGAAGAAAGAGGTGATTGGCGTGTACCTACAATACAAAACTAAATAAATAAATAGACAAAATATCTAGACTAAATATTCTATGCGCTAAATATAGCCTCCTAACCTATCCTATACCAAAAATCTCTTCATGAACCAAACACAAAAACACAACAAAAGATAGTTTAGTGATTACAATTTGCCGTCGCAGTCTCGGGAAATATTGCTGATATTGTGCTGTACGTGATACGCGTACTAACTCACGTGATGAGATGACGTACTTTTATTATATTTTGCTGCTTTGCTACTTAAAAGCCAGACTGCTTGAGTTTGGCGCGAGTCCCTCTAAAATGTTTGTATCAAAAAGCAAAAAAACCTTCTTATAGAGATAATTTAGTTAATACCCACATTTTGTCTCTTTCCCTTTTATCAGCATTTATTGTTGCTAGAATGAGATTTCATTAAACGTCGAAAGTAAAAAAAATGTGGCCTGTTTTCCGCCTTATATGACAAAATTTAAATGCCATTGACTTCTGTTTAGGTGACTTTTCTAGTTAATATTTTAGTAAAATACGCCACTACGTTTCAAAACAGGTTACACTTTTGACACTTTATCGCGGAATCTATATAGGTATATCTTCAATATCACTGAGTTTGTATACTCACTATATACCTGCAATATTACAGGGTTTGTATACTCACTATATATCTCCAATATCACTGGGTTTGTAGAGGTACGAGTATACTGACAAATTTCATAATTTGGGTACTTTTACAATTAGACTTATGTTTTAAATTCAATAATTTGGTATTATACTAAATTCCTAATTAAGACAATGTATGCTCAGTCCACATGTCTAATTTTAATATTAGTTTAATTGTTAGTTGACGTCTTTGGAGAAAATGCTGCAGTGCAGTTTGTTGCTGATCTTCTGCACTTGCGCTTTGGAAGCGGCACTAAACTTAAATTAGCTGTAAGTAATGATCTGACGTCAATATCTTGCAACATTAATAAATAAATAAATATATATAGGGTCAAATCGTGCAGATTGTTGTAAAAAACTGAGTCCGGAAGTCTAGATTTGCAAACTTGACTTAAATTTGCATGCTTGGTAGACTTAGACATTCCCAAGTCAGAGTCGAGTCAAGCACGAGTCGTCAGAGCATGGACTCGAGTCAAATAAGAAGTCGAGTCGCAGAACCAACTTAAGTTCGAATACCAAACTCGAAGCAACTTCCACTCAACAAACTCTCGAGTACAACAATTTATACAAAGCATTACATCATTCAAAAATCCATTTGATATTAATAATAACTAATAACAATATGCCAAATCCTCTGACTACTTTGGCTAATATATGGCTCTGGCCGTACAGAGAGGGTCGTGCCTCGTGTTCCTGCAATGGACACCAAAAAAGACCTGAACATGATGATGGTGATGAATAACAATATTTCTTATTTACTTAAAATAAACAATTATGTTTTTATAAACTTCACTGTTTTGTACATCGACGCAGAATACTCAGTCCATAAACAAACTCGAGTACTAAATACCGAACTAGAGTCTATTACGGGAGCTTGAGTTTAAGACTCATAAACAGAAACTCCACTGCTATATGTGTTAACATCTAGCAGGGGAGTCTCTATTTATGAGTCTTGTGATTTACAGTCGAGTCAGAATATTTAGAATCCCGGACTCGAGTTTTTTACAACACAAGATTGAGCTAGCCCCAAAGTAAGTTCAAGACTTGTGTTATGGGATAGTAACTCAACGATTTTATATTTTATAACATATACATATATAGATAAACATGGTTTGGACATGTGCTGAGAAGAGAAGATCACCACGTAACAAAGAAAACTTTGAATTTGTCTGATAATGGAAATAGGGGAAGGGGAAGACCAAGGAGAGGTGGAATGGAATGCGTAAGACAGGATATGGGGATAGGGAGTGGATGTTAGTACAACGGGAAATAGAGGAATGTGGAAGGAGAAGACTGCGCCGACCCCAGATGATGGGATAAGTTAGTTAGTTAGTTAGTTAAGATCTTTATTGCACCAAAACATCATTATGTTTTGGTGCAATAAAGATCTTAACTAATTGTATCATTATACAGAGTAATAGATAAAAAAAAACAGATGTCAAAAGGCGGCCTTATCGCAGCTGCAATCAGATGATCAGATGATGATGATACATATATAGATAAATATCGAAGACCCAGGTCAATCTGAAAAAGATCATTTCCATCTTGACCTGACTGGGGATAGAACCAGAGACTCCGGTGTGGTGGACTGGTTAACTGTTAACAACTACACCACGGTGGTCATCAAACATTGACAAATTTATTAAGTGATAAGAATATCCAAAGATAAATAAATGACTTTGACTGTAAGCAAGAAACAAAGCCCGATTTACTTGCGCTTCTGCTTTCTGCTTCTCCGATTCAGCTAAGCAAAAATGCGAATTCGCATTTTTGCTCGAGAATTGCTGGACATATGAAAAATATGGCCGGCTATTCGGCTATTCTCCTCAACAGGTCGCATTTCTCAACCGATTCAATTTTGCATTTTTGAGCAAGGTCGCTGATTATATTGATTTTGTTGGTTCAGTTTTTAGAAAATGTTCAAAATGGTGAAGTCGCAGTTCACAGTTCACCTTAAAACCCCATGGTTTTAAGGTGAACTGTGAACATTTATTCAGTTTTATTGCAAAAACAGACTCGCTAGGTCTACAACTCATAGAGTAACTAGTTGTATAAATATCAAATTATCTAAATACTCGTACATTATCTTTAGATTGATCACAGTCATAATATTTTATAACTAGTAGTTTGCCCCGAACTGTGAACTCGTTATCTATTTAAATCAAAACACATGACCTAGTTTTTCATATTCCAGAATCACAACAGATAGTTCAGTGATTAATAATTGTTGTCGCGGGAAATTAAAACAACATATTTTGCTGTTATTTGAGACGTTGGAACGTGCAGAATTATACTACTTACTTGGTTTCAGTTCCATTAATATGTATGAATATATGTTAAGCATACCCGTATGGTTCCGGGTTAGAATAGGACCACTCCATCTCTTCCTGTGGATGTCGTAAGAGGCGACTAAAGGAATAAGCACAAACATCTCGTGCTACAATTGCATTCCCAAGGAGGGTTAACGTCGGGCGGCGGCCGGTTGTAAAACTTTTCGCACAAATACATTCCCAAAGAGGGTTGACGTAAGGCAGGCGGCCGGTTGTAAAACTATAGCCAAATCAATAAAAGTGTTCCGGCTATTTCTTCTCCATTTAATAAGGTCTTTGGCATCCTTGGGTGACCATAGACATGCATATCATATTTGGAGAAGAAATAGCGGGAAAGCGCACCCCGGGCTCCGAAGCAGCGCAGCTGAGAGTGCAACCGGGAATGCGCTTAGACGAAGAAGAATATATGTTAAGCATAAGGTCCCGCTCGTGCCTTATCATATCTAGTAGTGGTTTCATAAACGAATACTTCATACAATTATATAGAAGTAGTTTATGTTGGTTAGGTTTTTTGTATACACGTATTGCACGTAGTGTATATATTCTTTGACATGGGCGTATTTACAGAAAAAAGTTTTAAGTAGCCTATATAAATAAATCTATATTTATCTTTATTTATTTCTCAATTCCTTTTTGCAAGCTTATATAAAACTATATTTTTGACAAAAATCATTGTCAAAAAGTCCAATCGTCGTCGAAATCAAATACAAATGTTTCCAATAGGTACTGAACAGCGGGCGGCCATTTGTTGTAAGGTGCTTATTCATCCAACAAGGGCTGCCATTTTATTGCAATATTTTACTTTTTTACGAGTATTATATATACTTGATGCTTCACTTCGACAAATGTATTTCCTTTATTATATACATACAACACGTCTTGTGGAGTGTAAAAGGACTTTGTGACAAAAATAGAGAAAGGGATGTTGAGATAGTATAAGTATGTAGAAAGGATGATTATTGATTGTTGAAAGGATGATTGATGATTAAGATATTAACAAACAAGTAATTATTAGAAAAACAAAAAACTCGACTGCGTGATACAACAGCAGTACTTACCTATGCCTAGGCACTTACTGTCTTCTGTGGCCTAGGTGATACCGGAAACCGGAAATGCGCTTGGCGAAGCGATGTTATAATGTTGTTTCTTAGCATTTCTCTTTTCGAATTTCATTGAAACATATAAGTTGTGCATACTTTTGTAATCCTTGAATAAAATCCTTTAATTTGAAACCCCACTACATAGGTTCAAAAAGATTTTTTATGCCATGCAATTTGGCGATAAAAATCCGCCATTTTGATTTTTAATAATTTTAATATAGCCTATAACACTGTAGTGGTTAAGACAAATCTAACCACGTATAATTTATCAAAATTGGTTTAGCCGTTTAGTAGTTACGAGGGAACATAGAATCGGACATAAAATCGTTGTTTTTCAGCAATTCTCATTCAAAATTTAAAACTATATGTTGTATATAATTTTGTAATCCTTGAATAAAATCCTTTATTTTGATATCCCAATTGATAGATGCGCGGTATAAAAAATTATACCGCGCAATTTTACGCCAAAAATCCGCCATTTTGCTTTCCAATAATTTTAAAATAGCCTATGTCACTCTAAAATTAAGGCAAATCTAACCATGTACTCGTACAATTTATTAAAATCGGTTTGGCCGTTTAGTAGTTACGAGGGAACATAAAATTATAGGGACAAACATACAGGTCAAACACAACCCTCCTTTTCAGTTTTGCCGCAGTCTGGTAAAAATATTTGTAAGACAATTGTAAATGAAAGAACAGACAGCGAATGTTCTACGATCCGGTTACAGAAGGCCCATTCTTATTTAGGAACCGGAAGACTGTATGAAGAGAGTTATGAGTGTAGACGAAGCGAAAGTGGTCTGTCAGGATCGTAGATAGTGAAAGTACATAGTCTCTATTTACTTCTGCAGGAAACAGGCTTAATAATAATTATGTATGTATGTAATGTAACACTTTTATATTTTACACAAATTATCAAGGTTGATCATAAGTAAATACAATAAATTAAATACTTTTCTCGAGTTCAAGGAAAATAACAGTAAGCATATAACAGTTGGAATCCCCTTTAATGTGGTAAAGTTCAGTGATGGCTGATCCATGCGTCAACTCGTGAACGGGTGTCGCTAGGAGGGACTAGTCAGTTCGGCTCCGTTTTTAAGCTTGCTCAGTAATAATTATTCTGTTAATTGGATTTCGTCAATCGGTCACAAGCTTTACATGTTATATTATGTTATCATAGTATTTGGTTTTATTATCATTGTAAAGTAACACAGACATCATTCTTTTATTCATGAATTCAGCAATTAATATACAGAATTTTTAATTTAGCTTTTATTTTTACAGAAAGTTCAGTTACAGATATTGATTACTTTATGTAAAACAAAGAATATGGACAACCCATACAAATGCCAAACCAACGAAACCTTTTTTAAAGAGGGTCGAACTTCTTTATCCCGTTTCCCCATACCTATATTTCAAAGGTAATGTAATTAGTATTATAGACGTCTTGTTATCATAAAAATTTGTACAACAAAGGCATCGCTGTAGGAATTTGCGAACTACCTATATAAGAAAATATTATCTTGTGTATATTAAAAGACACTGGAATTTAATGTAACCTAATGTAAACCACCAATTTAAAAAAATACGTTTTTTTTAAAATCTTGAACAAAAGTTTCGTCGGGCGTTTAATGAAAGGCTTTCACTCATCTATAAGGGTTGGCGTGTTTGATTGAACATTCATTAAATACTTCTATTTTATGTCAGCATTTTTTAATTTAGAATTCTTTTTAATAAATATTTTTGGTGCTTTGTAAGTACACATAATAATAGTTATAAAAATATATTAAATATATAGGAAAAAGGGTTATTTTTGTTAACAAATTGAAGAATTTACCAGCTTAACAAATTAAAAATAATTATTTTTTACTGTATTATATTAAAAGATATCGATAATGATGTCTTTTAATACAATACAGCAGAAAATAATTCGTTTGAGTCAGTTTAGCTGGATATGTGTTTTCAATTTATAAAGAAATATTTTTTTCTAGAAAACAATTTAATCGGTAATTTATTTTAGTGTATGTCATATTATTATGAGATGTATTTTAATACAATACAGAAGGAAAGAGTTGAACCAGTTTGACTGAAAAAAGAATTAATTTGTAAAGATATATTTCTTTTCCTATAAAAAGAAATTCATCACTTATTTATTTGAATGTCTGTCATATTAATATGACTTTCAAGTTCATTGGCAAAATTTATTTATGTAGTACAGTATATGGACTGAGTTAACTTTAACAGTAATAACAAATTGACATTATGTGTTTACAAATACTGCGATGGAAAGAAATATATCAACAAAAAAAAAATAAGGTATAAGATCTTTTTGAATAATTTAAAATCCTTTTATATTTTCTAAGATACTATAAAAAAAATACAATAAGCAGTTAAAATTGAATAGCACCTAAATCTTTTTGGCATTATACCATCACAAAGAGATCCTATTTGGCAGCCCTATTTACGAAGCTATTTACAAGACTTACTAGCTTTTACGACGCGTAAAATCGTAAAAAGTACGCCCATAAAATAAACTTAGGCTTACAACTTCTGAACGGTTGAGAGGGATATCTGTTAAGGTGTTATGTGTGTTGGAATTAAAACTTCTATGCCAGTTTTCAGTATTCAGAATCTGAATTTTATCGTGCTATGTGCCCCGCCCACAGGCAATTCAATAAAGTAATTCGCTGGGCTATGTCAGTGACCTTTTTTCTTCCACGAATCTTCTCATTTCTAATACTAGGGATGTTCAATAAAAAGTGATAATAAATTAACGCAATTATATTTTATTGAATGTTATTTGATTTTTTGACGTAGTCATCTTTTTGGTTTATACACTTTGTATATCTTTTTTTCTAAAGCTAAAATTTCTTTAAAAAAAAATATATCTATCCTGATCCCTTAAAAAATAGTGTACTGCGGTGACTACTGCGTCATCATCTTCAAATTTATGGCATCTGTAATGTTTCGGTAACCGCGTAAATAGGTAGAAATCATAAGGAGCTGGGTCCGGTGACTATGGAGGATGATGGCAGCCACCGCAACTCTGGACTTGTGAGTGGGTGTATTGTCTTGGTGAAACAAAACAAATTTAGCGAGTTTGCCACCCCGTTGCTTGCGTATTTCCTCACGCAACTTTGTTATTTGTTCTGCGTATAAAGTCCCTGTAATAGTGGTTCCTTGATTAATGGAATTCCATCATTACCACCCCTTGGCTGTCCCAGAAAAGACAGCCCATGATCTTACCTGCGGATAAAATCGCCTTAAATTTCTTCGGAGTTGGAGATGACGGTCTCTTCCAAGTCATGGACTGTTTTTTCGTTTCCAGGTCATAATGGTGAAGCCATGTTTCGTCCATAGTTATGAATCGAGCCAGAAATTGGTCAAGATCTTGTTGTATCAAACCCAAACAGCTTTGTGAAATTCTTAGTCTAGTTTGTTTCTGCGCGTCAGAAAGCATTCTGGGCACCCAACGCGCTGACACTTTCTTCATACCCAAATGGTCATACGTATAATATTATGGACACTTCCTATCAAAATCTTCATTCTTTCTGTTATAAAACGAACAGTAACACGATGATCCGCCATGACAATGTTTTCAACGTTCGGGCGTGTGTGTGTGGGTATGTGTGTTTGTGCTCGTGGGCGTGTGCGTTGAGTCGACTACCTATTTCATGGATAGGATTTATTTTTGTACGGATGTCATTACACATTCGAATGTCCTAAAAACCCTTAAAAGATATTTACTACAGATAAATTAATATCATAATTTACCATTTCGCAACATCAATTCCACTCAATGCTAAGCAAAAATATGATTTAAAGGTAACATCACCTAAATTGTAGTTTATCAAATAACGTATTCTCTAACTACGACATATTTTTACAAAATCAGTTAGTTACAGACTGAAATCTGTCTCAAGGTCAACCTTCATTACATTCCGCCTACGCACGATAGAAAATATAAATACAAAATTGATATACATCGTAATAATAAGGGCTATTATGGTACAAGTATTTATTTCAGGTAACAAAAAAATCACTTATTTTTGATCGATTATACCTTACTCTTTCATGCTGGTATAGGAGAAATCTAGAAAAGAAAAAACTTATTGTACCAGCTGCTTCTCTTCCCGCGCAGATCGTAGAAGCCGATGGAAAAAATGGATGAAAATGCGAATCATATCAAAAGGCGATGCGGCTAGCAACCCGTCACTATTTTGATTCATTATTCCATCTTCCCGCCCATCATAACGCTAATAGTGGCCTTTGGGTCTTGCGGCCTTGGGCTCTGTCTGCTTAGAGCCGCAAGACCCATCATGCTCTGTCTGCCCCATTAGGGATAAAGGCGTGATAGTGTATTCTTCCGTATACTGATTGCCGTGTATTTTTCGGCCTAGAATAGGACCACTCCATCTCTTCCTATGGATGTCGTTAAAGGCGACAAAAGGAAAAGCACCAACACTAACTTGTAACAATCTGCTTAAAGATGATGCTCGTGCTGATAAGCTGAGTCATATTCTAGCGTCCGTAGATCTCAAAGTTCTGCCTTTGGGTACCACTCATTTTAATCTTAGTACTGATGATACTTGGCTTGACTTAATATTAACATCTTCCTTACATCTGGTAATTAATCAAGGTCAACTACCTGCTCCAGGCTTTTCTAAGCATGATCTCATTTACCTGTAATACAAACTTAAGCCACCTAAACGTAAGCCTGAAATTGTCTGGATGCGCAATTATGTAAATATGGTCCGAGAGCTGGCGCGAATTTTGGGTAGGTGTTTGAGGCAAGTTGAAAACTTGTCACATACATCTCCTATTATACCCCAACACGGAATTGCTGACCTGGCTGGTGAGTAGCGGGGCTAAAGCAACCTATGAATTTTTAAAAGTTTTTTTTTTATTTTTTCAAAAAAGGTATTTGAGGCAATATGCATTTCTTATATGTTGTAGTTTAGTGTTTAAAGAATAAAAAAAACAATAATCCAGACACTATGGTCGGGGCTTTAATATTGCCAGGCGCGTGCAAAAGTATTTTTCAAAAAAATATAAAAAAGGTATTTGAGGCAATTTGAAATTTTAATAGGGTATTAACTACTTATAACTAAAAAATAAGATTCTCAAAAAGACAGATCATTTTGATGGGACTTTCTACCTGCCAGGTCAATGGAGCCCAGGGTGCGCTTTACCGGTTTTTCTTTTCTAAATATAGCATGCATGTCAATGGTCACCCAAGGATGCCAAAGACCTTGCAAAATGGGAAAGAAATAGCCAGAACAGTTTAAATGATATGGCTATAGTTTTATGACCGGTGCCTGCTTGACGTCAACCCTCCTTGGGAATGCAATTGTACGAGCACGAGATGTTTGTGCTTAGTCCTTTAGTCGCCTCTTACGACATCCACATGAAGAGATGGAGTGGTTGGAACCATCCGGGATTGTATTAGTTATAAAATATAGTATATGTGTGTATGACTACAACGATCGAAGCAGACAACTCTAGTCGTCTTTATGCCCTAAGGACATAAGGCCTAGTTTCGCTTGCACCATTATGATTTATTTAGATTGACCTGGCAGGTAGAAAGTCCCATCAAAATGACCTGTCTTTTTGAGAATCGTTATAAGTAATACCCTATTAAAATTTCAAGTTGCCTCAAATACCTTTTTTATATTTTTTTGAAAAATACTTTTGCACGCGCCTCGCAATATCAAAGCCCCGACCAAATCGTCTGGCTTATTGATTTTTTTATTCTTTAAACACTAAACTACAACTCAAATACCTTTTTTTAAAAAGAAAAAAAAACTTTTAAAATTTCATTGGTTGCTTTAGCCCCGCTACTCACCAGCCAGGTCAGCAGTTCCGTGTTGGTGTATAAAAGGAGATGTATGTGACAAGTTTTCAACTTGCCTCAAACACCTACCCAAAATTCCTGCCAGCTTTCAATCTAATAATGATCTGGACCAGCTTAAGAAAGATGCCACGGCAACTGACTTTACGGATATTCTTGACGAAAAGATATCTCTATTGAATGCTTCTATTTTAAAAATATACGATGCTCACGCACTGGTTCATACTGTTAGGGTAAGGCGGCCACCCGCTCCGTGGATTACTAAGGGTATTCGTATGCCCATGACGCGTAGGGATAGATATTTTCGTTTATATAAGCGCGATAGGTCTGATGAAAACTGGAACGCGTACAAAAAGGCACGTAATTTCTGTAACCGAATGGTAAGAGCAGCTAAAAAGAAGTATTTTTATGACCAATTGTTTAATTCTTCTTCGGCCAATATAAGGAAGTTCTTACATTCTTTAAATTTAGGTAAAAGTTCTATTTAAGCATCTTCTTCGTTTTCACTAGATGATTTTAATAATCATTTCTCAAATTCTACCGACCCTTCACCCAAACTCCGTACAATTTCCAGGATTTCTTCCATGGCCAATCTTCACATAGACTCTTTTTCATTTTCTCCCCTGACCGAGGATGAAATTCGAAAAATCATTATATCATTACATTATACTGCGGTTGGTTGTGACGAAATCAGTAGGCAAATGGTTATGCATATTCTTGATACTTTACTTCCAATTATATTATAACACAAGTTGCAAATTTCTCCCTTTCTTCAGGCACGTTTCCCAACCTTTGGGGAAAGGCATATGTCACTCCTTTGCCAAGTGTCCAATCCACAGGCATTAAACAATATCCGTCCCATTTCAACTTTACCTTATCTTTCTAAAGTGTTGAAAGCGGCTGCCCACGCTCAGGTTTCCGCGTTCATACATGAAAACTGTCTTCTCACTCCCTTACAATCAGGTTTTCGCCCTGGGCACAGTACCGCTACTGCTCTTCTTAACGTCACTGAAGATATTCGCCTTGGTATGGAGAACTCGTTAATCTCCATTCTAGGTCTAATTGATTTCTCAAATGCTTTCAATATGGTTAATCACGACATTCTCCTGGCAATTCTCGAATATATGAAATTCTCATCCTTAGCTACGGACTGGTTTTCTTCTTATATGCATGGTAGGGAACAAGCGGTTCGAGTGGATCGTGAGTTGTCGCAATGGAAGGATATTCCTTCAGGTGTCCCCCAAAGGGGTATCCTATCTCCTTTGTTATTTTCTGTATTTATGCGTCTTTCTTGCTGTGCTGTTCTTAACATTTCTATGCAGACGACCTACAAATTTACGTTCAAACCAGTGCTGAAAATATCATTTCTGGTATAAGTCAACTGAATGCGTCCTTGCCCAACATATACTCCTGGTCTGAAGATATTGTTATTAAAATCAATGTTTCAAAATGTCAGGCAATATTAATTGGTAGTTCCAGACAACTTTCAAACATTGATACGAGCTCTGTTCCTGCAGTTGTGTTAAATATTAGGTCCTTACATATGAAATTGCCGTTCAGTATCAAAAAAGTGAAACAATTTTTTTTAATGAAATTATTATTTAATTAATCGAAGTATGCGCCGTTGTTATCGATACACTTCCGCCATTTTATAGGCAGATCATTGATACCTTTGGAAAAAAAATCCTGGGAGCGAGAGTCTATGAACTGTTTGAAGGCGGTTTTGACTGCCTCATCAGATTTGAAATTTTTTCCTTGTAAAAAGTTACCCAAATTTTGAAAAAAGTGGTAATCGGTTGGGGCAAGATTTGAAGAGTATGGTGGGTGACGCAGAGGTTCCAGTCGCAGCTCCTCTAACTTGGCGATCGTTTGATGTGCAGTGTGTGGTCTAGCGTTATCCTGAAGGAGCAGTGGGCTAGAGCAATCCATCAGTCTCGGTTGTTTAATGGCGAGCTTTTCCATCATTGTTTGCAATTGTTGGCAATACAAGTCTGCAGTAATCGTCTGGCCTGATCTCAAGAAGCTGTAGTGGATAACACCAGCACTGGTCCACCAAACACTAACCAGAATCTTCTTTTTGGTCAGTTTTCGCTTAGGGCAAGGTTTTGCCGATTCTCCAGGGTCAAGCCATTGTGATGATCGCTTCCGATTGTCGTACAGGATCCATTTCTCATCACAAGTCACGATACGGTTCAAAATCCCCTCATTATTGTGGCGATTAAGCAAAGAAACGCAGCAAGCAACGCGTGTTTGTTGGTTTGCTTCAGTCAATTCGAGCGGTACCCACTTTCGAGTTTTTAAATTTTTCCGATTTAGCGCAAGTGGATAAGTATCGTTTTGTCACTTACGCCGAAGGCTGCTGCTAATTCAGAAGTGGTTTGAGATGGATCCGCTTCCACTATCGCCTTCAATTCTTCGTTATTCACTTGAGTATCAGGTCGTCCACGAGGCTCATTGTGTAAATCGAAATTTCTAGAACGGAAACGTTGAAACCAAAAACGCACCGTTCGTTCGTTAGCGGTGCCTGGTCCATACACGTCGTTAATTCTTCGAGTCGTTTCTGCAGCACTGGTGCCACGGTGGAACTCGTATTCGTAAATACCGCGAATTTTCAATTTGTCCATTGTTGTTGTTATAGCAATGTTGAAACTCAAACAAATGATGTTAAAACAAATGAAATACGAATTTTAAAACAATATTTTTCTGGCTTTATTTCGAAATAAATTTGAATTTGGAATTCCTAATGAAACGCAAGATATTTGATTTTAAAGTTGCCAGTATTGAAAATCGGCAATTTCATATGTAAGGACCTAATATTATATTATAATACAAACATCTGGGCCTTATAATGTACTCTACGTTTAGCTGGAGGGATCAAGTGACTGTGATCAGCTTCTAATGAGCTCAGTCACCTGATCCCTTTTACTTACTCTCTTCAATACTTAAATCGTTTTAGAAATTTTCTGCCCGTCAAAACTAAAATAACTTTAATGTAATCTCTTATTCTCCCCATAATTGATTATGCTGATGTGTGATAACCTGATCTAAACGCAGATTTTCTCAATAAGCTAGATCGTCTTATTAATAATTGTATCCGCTTTATTTTCTGTCTTTGTAAATACGATCACATTTTTCTTTTCGATCTAAGCTTAACTGTTTTCCTGTTCATCAGCATCGATAGCAGAGAATGCTTTGTTCACTTTTTTCTATACTAAAGAAGCCTCTCTCTCCCTTTTATATGAAAAACGAATTCAGCTATCAGTCTGAAAGCCAAAGCTATCAATCAGACCGTGAGCTTCGTTCCAGTCATACTCTTCGTCTTCTTTATCCATCATTTCGTTCAAATTTTATGTCTTACTCTTTTACTGTTCAAGTTACGCGACGTTGGAATGCCTTATCTAAAGACATCAAAAGTATCTCAAATAGAATCCTTTTTAATCTGATCTGTCACAGGATCTGTCACAGGGCTCTATCTCTTTAACCGTAATAGCTAGACACCTCAAATTTTCACCTATTACCTACTCGTATGTATTACTATGACCACTATAACAACAAATACTAAAAATAAGATAAAGTTAATAATTAAAGGAGGTCGTCACGTCATACAAGAAACGTGTTTCTTTAGCCTTTTTAAAATATTGTACGGTGTTACGGAACCCTTCATGTAAGAGTCCGACTCGCACTTGCCCGCTTATTTTATTAAGAGAAAAGTCCACACGCACCTTTATGCAAATTTTTTGCAGCAGAACTAATCATTATCATAAATTGTTTTGTATTTTATACTATGTATTTATGTATGTATGTATATGTATGTATGTAGATTTCTGTAAAGTGTGTGTACAAATACATACTTATGTTTAAGCGCCTATCGCTAATTTTAATTTTCGGTTTTTTTCTAAAGGCTGACTGGTAGAGAATGCATTAGCATTAAGTCCACCTTTTGTATCATTGTGGTCAATAAAGTTTTAATAAATAAATAAATAACTTTTGTAACAAATGCATTTCCAAGGAGGGTTGACATTAGATTGCAGCCGGTTGTAAAAAATACCCATATTTGCCTCGATTCTTTTCATAATTCCCATTTTTGCCTCGATTGACTTTTACGATATACGCGGGAAGAGCTGCAACATTCTCAGTTTCTTCTTTTTCCTCAGGCAAGTATGAAAAAATCTTGATGTAAGTACTACTTATCCATTAATATGTAAAAGAATTTAAAACAGATAAAAAACCTTTCTAAAACATATAAATTTTACTGTTAACAATAAAACATATCTACAATACAATTCCATGTCAAAAGATATAATTTATGCGTATCCTGAAAGCCTATTTCTATGCAATGTCCCAGACTATATGACATATAGTCGCTGGAGAGGTAGCTAATGGCTTTGGGAAATATAACAATAATTTTTGTTTAACCAAATTTGTTTGTGTAAATATACTTAAAATAGATAGGTTTACTTTAAATTTGACATATTTTTAGTGTAGATAAACCGTGTATTGCATATTAATTGTGGCTCAGGACGTTTTCATGTACGCGTCGTGAGTCATATTCGCCCTGAGGAAGGCCTCCGGATGAGGCAAAAAATGTCGGCCAGTAGCTGACTTGGTACGTGAGTTACCCGTGTATCGCATAGGTATTAATAAGATATAGGTAAGTACGTAATTATAAGATACCTATGTTTCCGGTGTATTTTTTTTTCTGGCCTACATTGTCCCACTACTGAGCTAAGGCCTTGTTATGTTCATCATCATTATCCCAGCCCTTCTTCCGCTCACTGCTATGCATACAACAAGGGCTATGAAGTTTCAGATCATAGGAGTTATCCTGTTTGCTAAATATGTTCGTTTGTAATAACTTTATTGTACCAAAAAAACATTTAACACATTGCTGGACACACAGGTTTATAGACGTAGATCAATTGTTCTTCTATTGTATCTGGCTGTGTATCCAGCAATGTGTTAAGTATAATAGACAACTACGAAAGAGCAAATATACAAATTCAGACTTATCCCATGTTCCCTCCCAGAATCTCTTCCAATCAACTTGCGATAGATTGAGAGGATATTTATTCAGTTATAAGCAGAGATCAAATATTCCAGTGGATATTTTCCTGAAGTTGAGGTGTTGGCTATTATGGAAAGTGCTTTTTTATCGAAAAATCTCGCGATCCCGGGAAATTCAAATTTAAGCGTATACTCCGTGAGATATATTGATCTCAATTTGACACAAATGACAGTTGCCCTGTTATAACGTCATATGGTTGCCCAGAATCCCGGGATTTTATTTTTAATAATAGTATCTTAAGAGGCCGCTTTCATATTTTGCTAGCCAAAAATTTACTTTAGGTAAATATGCACTGGAATATCCGATCTCTGGTTATAAGGTAAATACAAATTGAACTATTATTAGATTATACTTACATTAATACACACTTACATATATACATAAATACTTTTAGCATTACACATATACTAACTATATATATTGTAACAATCGGTTAATCTACCTACTAAAATTCTATTTTTTTTTCTGCTTACTTAACTTACTTAGTTAAACCGAACCTCTAGGACAAAACTTATAATTACCTATATGTCCTAATAAGCAAATGATTTATTATTTTAGTGTTTAAAAACCTATTATGCTATAATTTTTATCTAGAACTTAACTAAAAATAACTATCTGGATACTAACAAACCTATTATTTTAAAATCTTGTTATCTGTATCATCTGTATCATCCTGAACATGGCTGTGACTGATTAGTGTATTGGCTGTAATTATCTAATGGAGGACCCAAGTTGTTTAGAATAGCAACCTAAATTCAGCTGTAACACGTTTGATTTATCTACTTATTATATATTTTTATATACTATAAAATAAACTTAATTTTATTTGGTTTAAGATTATTTACTGACAAACTAATATGAACAACCTTAAATTATATTTAGTTAATTTATTGTTTATTTGTGTTTGAGGTCGGTAGTTGATGATATAAATCCTAATATAAAATTTGGGGAAAACTGTTGTTATATTAGTATTTAGAGTTCCTAGTGTTTTGTAAAACTCCTAAGAAAGTCGATAGCGTAATTGCCTTTAGGTTTCAGTATTGAATAACGGGAAACTGTAGTTTAAGTTCTTGGAGTAAATAATTTATTTAGTATGATTAATTTTAGTAATTACTGAATAGTGTTTATGTTATTATGTATTAAATAATATAAGTATTATAGAGATTCATATAATCAAAATTTGCATTATATTTTAAGTTTGTTTCTTAGTTAGCTTTGACCTGAAGTATGTTTCACCTTATAAATATGTAGATATAATTATGTATATAGAAATATATATATATATATATATATATTTATAATGATTAGAAGCTCAGCATTATTTTTATATGGCTAAAAGAGGCAGCTCCGCCAGCCGCTACCTCAGTAGGATTCATCCAAATGACTGGGGCATCCTCCCTGCCTTGGGACAGCAAATATAGTGCTCAGATATTTGTTACACAAATATATTTAAGTTTAATGAGCCTTTACTGGCTAGAGACATAGAAGAGGACGCAAGTAAAGTCTTGCCAAGCGATATCAACCGCATCAGAACCTGTAATTTATACATAGTTCCGGACTGAGCTATGATTTTAATCATTACTTCAAATCGGTTGGTACCTTAAATACTTTAAGAGTATACTACTCAACAATATATGTAGTCTGTCTTATCAGTAGTAGTAGTAGGTCAAATCATACAACGTACCTACGATCCGCTACTATTGATGTGTTAGATTTAAACACTATTTACCTAAGTTAGTACTTCATTCAATTTCTATTTAATATTCAAATAAATAGAAATTATTATAGTTGGTAAAATATTCGAATTGATCGTAAAATGTATTTTAGTTTGACGAATGGTAAATATAGTATTTATAAAACCTTAGGCTTTATAAATAGAAATAGTAAGAAGGTATTCCAGATTATAAATAAATCTTACAGAGTAGAATTTTGTCAATACGATTCAATTCAATAAATAAATAGTACTAATAATTTAGCTTCCAAAGAAACCAAATATTAGCAACCAATATTTTCTTTATTAGAAGTATTACCTTCTAAGTATTTTGTATGTAGAATTTATCAGTTCCACATGCCTTTATCATGTATGAAAGAACTGTTTTAATATCATTGATATTAAAATAAATATAGAAGATGATCAAAGCAAGATATATAATCTGCTATTTTTACAATAGTTAAATAGGTAAATGGTTAAGTATGCTTTACTAAAACCATTGATTAGTCTCCGAAGAAACTAAAAATATAAATATATAATTGTTTCGAACAACTAAGTTCCTCTGAAGAAATAGTATCAATTCAACATGAATTTTCCATGTTTGAAAGATCAAATTATAATAGGTAGGGCACTCTTATTCAGAATGCTAAGTTATAAGTCGTAAGACTTAGTTCATTCAGCGGCCATAAATCAAACATGTCATGGATTTGCCTTGACTCTAAAGCAGTTCGGATAATTCCAAAATTGTTGGTTTTCTCATATAAATCCTTTAACCAAGGACACATTCCAAACATGATTTCTACATGTGCTAAGGAACGTATTGATGAAATAAATCTAGATTTTTCCTGAACAGGTCTGCATCTCCACAAACGAAGTATGGCCTTATTCTCGTGAATCAACATTGAGATAAAAAGCCAGGGCTTGCTTTGCATCACCCAATATGTGAGACTACATTTCCCATCCAGTCAAATCCAAATAAATGATAAAATAATTCAGACTTCTCCGACTTGATTTGCACCATCACAAACGAAGAATATGGCCTTTCTCTTGTGCTTTTGCATAAAGATAATTAGCCAGGGCTTGCTTTGCATCACCCAATAATTATGACAGTACATTTCTCATCCAGATAAGTCCAAACAAATAAATGATAATTCAGATTTATCCGAATTCATGTCTCAGCATTTCCAAGACAAATCAAATTGTTCCACTGAACAAACTAGAAATATTTCATAGTTTATAAACATAATTTGGTTAAAATTATTTAACAATAATTGAAGTTTCATTCTATTGAACAAATCAATCATATTTCATAGTTAATGAAGATATTTTTGTTAAAGTTATTTTACACTAACTGTTGGCATAGTTAATGTAATTCCTAGTCTAACCTAACGGTCCCTAAATTCCCTAAAGCTAAAGCTACCTGTGTAAAAGACTACCCCATTCCCACTAAATGTGTGTGTGTGTGTTGGAATTGATTCCGGTGTAAGAATCAATTCTAGTGTACCTAGGTATCGAACAGTCTCCGGTGTATTAGAAAGTTCCCTAAAGCTAAAGCTAAAAGTTTTGAGAGAGTTTCTCTCGCCCTGAGCTAAAATTTACCTGCCTACAAATCCTAATTTGAGAATCCTACTCTGGTGTGTGGTGGAATTAGAACTAAACTGTCCTTTTTCCCCTAGCTGCTAACGACTTCGCGGAGTGGCCTGGGTCAGCCGACCTACCTATCGCCCGTCGGTTCCAATCTACAACTCCATAGGGAAGGGGGAGTCTAGACTGGTCTAATACTAACCAAGCTAATTGGATAATTCTAGCAACTAATTCTTGCAGCACTAAAGCGGATTCACAACCCATCGACTTTCGGATCGTCGTCTAATTAGGACTGCCAGTTCAGATTGCTAGAACCAGTAGCTAACACAGAATTGTTTTTGAAACAAACCAATCCTGCCAGACCCACTACAAATCTGGAAATTTTACCTAGAATTTCTATTTCTTTAGAGAGCCCTCAGGTTAGCGAGACCAAAGGAAATAGAAATTAACGATGAGTTTGACCATTAAACCCCATAGAGAAACAAAATTCAAAATATTAAAATTCAAATATTATTTATACCAAAATCCTTGACATCAAAAGACGAAATTGAACGAAAAAGAATCTCTGAAAATTCACTGCCGAGCACCTCACCTCTTGAAATCAAAACGATTGGCACTGATTTTAAACCAAAACTATTAATTAAACTTATTAAAATTTACTAGGGACAAACTAAATTATTTATTAATAACAAAAATTCAAACAATCTAAGATTTTAATTTCGGAATACATTTTACCATTATATTCCTAATTAAAACCAATCAAGTGACACCGCGAGAAAGATAAAGCGACCTATTTTGTCAAACTCTCGTTTCCCCACACTTTTTCTTCAAGACTTTTTCTTTTCTTGAGTTAAAAATATTACATCGACGTAAAAATCTCCATCTCCCTACAGAACGTTTGCACGCCCCGGCCGCCCGATGATGAATACCCCTTCGTCTCCCGTCTACCAGTCCCGTTGAAAGGAACCTTACCCCGAAATGAGAATGCCATCATAAAACTGCATTCAAACTTAGTTGTTTACATACATTGCCTGTTCTAAAGTGAACAAACGAAACTATGTTCTTACAAAACTAGCAATGCATATAAAACCGGAACTCGAACTCAACAAGCTCGCTGCCCGCTAAATCCCGCCTCAAACCAATTCCAGGTAGTTTGCAAAAACAATGACGCAACCAGTCCTAGGCAACATCAGTTTGGGTGATCGAATGTGGATTTTTAATAAATTTATTATGTTTTTTTGTAAATTGATAAATCAAATCTAGATATGTCTAGGTAAAAGTTTTTATATTTATTTTCACTTCATATAAAATTATATGAATAGTGAAACATTAATGATTAATGGATAAAATAAAGTTATTTACCCATAATTTTGACAAAGTAAAGATATATTAAAATATATATAAATAATAGTTTATTAGAAAGTATATAAATGTAGAAATTAAAGGAGTTTATATATGATTTCACTTATAAAACCATACACAGATTATAGTGCAACAAATGTTACATTGATAAATAATAATAAAATATCTATCTTTATTCTATTTCTGTAAACAGAAATACTTTCTTCTCCATCTAATCATATTCCCAGTTGCGTCCTCAGCTATGCTGCTTTGGAGCTCGTGTTAGTTTCGTCCTAGCGATAACAAACCACGCCATGTGCGCCGGAGTTCGACTTTCACGTTCTTAACCCAACGACTTGACAGAGCCCTGTCCATTTTCTTTTAACTAATGAAGTTAGATGCCAACCTTGTATGTAATATTTATGTAATAGATTTATATAAGACCATACAAAGTGTTGTATGAAAATAAATAGAATAATTGATTACAATATAGCATAATTTCCTTCTTTTATTTTGGCAAAGGAAAAATACTAAGAAACTCAGTGTAAACTGACCATTACAAACAAATTATGTATAAACTTTATAGTTATTTCAAAACATAACGAAAGTTTGTTTTGTTTTGATTTTTATTTGCTGAGGATCGAACTCAGACAATCTAGAATTTTTATCTGTGACCTAGATTTAATTAACATAATCTTGTACAAAATTCTTTGTACTTTATTTATTTATTTTGATTTCTCTCTTCATCCTAGCGTCCATCATTACATCAAACGTGATCCTTGGGTCCCACGGCCATGGACTTTGTCCAACCCGTCAAGGATAAAGACGTGACAATGATTTCTTATCATTTTCTATACAAAATTGAACTCAGATGATTTTTGAAATTATGTATGACCATACATACATACATCATAAATATTGCAATTTAATATAAAATATAGTGAAATTATATAAACAAACGGATGGTCTATAAATAGGCTTAAAATTGTGAACGATTACAAATTCTTTTCACATAGTAATAATTTACTCTGCACCCACTAAACTTGCAATCTGGCGAATTGTTTGTTTTAGTTTTTTTTTTGTGCTTCGCCGCCTCCATTAAAAACAATTTTTATGACTTTGAAAGGGACAGCCCAAACGTTATGGAATAGGACGGAGCTACAGTCAATTTTTTGCTTATTCGATAAACAGTTCCTGGGAACGAGTGAACAATGAATCTTTGACTAAGATGACGTACAAGGAGTTATTGAATCGAATTCCAGCTTTATATGTGATAAAAATTATTTGAGAATGAAATTAACGAATGCGAATTTGCGAATCGTTACAATATCTCACAAGCATGAAACATATCACCGGACTTCAAAATATTTGTATTCATTTTTTATTTTTTCTGACCAGAAAATGGTTTTATCGCACACGTAGCGGTTGCAAAGTAAGCACTTACCACTCTTTGGCGTGGAAGGATGTAAACTAAATTTCCAGAGACATTTGACAATATCGACAAAACTTTAATATACTGATTTTCAAACCCACATTATCGTAACAATCTTCGAATTCAAATCTATACAAATAGGTAACTTTGTTTTGCTCCATACATTGATTAAACCAATCTTGAACTCTGTTCGAAACAAATCATACTTACTTTGAACTCAAGTTACTTCTTAGAAATTGCTTACAAAACTTTACCTTTCCTAATAACGACCGTATTGATTCTAAAGTTTTAGAGAATTTGAATTCTATTGATACAAATTATGGCGTAGTTTATCATGTTCTCCCATGCTAGTTTGTGGGAAAAGAAGCTAGGTTCCGTACCCGGGTGCAAACAAGACCCTATTACTGAGACTCCGCTGTCTGTCCGTCTGTCACAGGGCTCTATTATCTTGAACCGTAATAGCTAGACACCTGAAATTTTCACCGATTATGTATTACTGTGGCCGCTATAACAAAAAATACGAAAAATAAAAAAAAGTTGAAAATTAAAGGGGGTCGCCATACAAGAAACGTGTTTCTTCAGCGTTTTAAAACATTGTACGGTGTTACGGAACCCTTTATGTACGAGTCCGACTCGCACTCGCCCGTTTATTTCACCTTCTCGCTCACCATCACGCTAAAAGTGGTATTTGAGTTTTGTGGTCCTGGGCTCTGTCGGCTTAAGAGGCCGCAAGACCCAAAATACTCTGTGATTCCAGTGGACTGACAGTGGACACAGAGACACACACCCAGAACCTAAAACAAATACCTACCTGTGAAAATGTGTACTAGTACCTATTTACTTAAACTGAGAATAAAACTTAAGACCTCTTGGTAACGGACTAGCATGATAGATAACCAATAATTATGATACAGATGATAATAACAGGAATTTTAAATTGGAATCGGGCCCTAACTTTTTCATTTCCAGTGAATAAGGCTTTATGAAAAATTTACAAACACAAAAAACAACACTTGAGATCCCAGTTTTTTATGGAAACAGACTTTACGAGTACAAGCACCTTTGTATTTCTTTGTCACTTGTTATATTAATAACCGTGTAATAAACTTTAAATCGTCCAATTCAGATAAAAATCTTTTTAGGGTTCCGTAGCCAAATGGTAAAAAACGGAACCCTTATGGATTCATCATGTCTGTCTGTTTGTCTGTCCGTCCGTATGTCACAGCCACTTTTTTCCGCAACTATAAGAACTACTGTTGAAACTTGGTAAGCAGATGTATTCTGTGAACCGCATTAAGATTTTCTCACAAAACTAGAAAAAAAGCAATGAATTTTGGGGGTTCCCTTAGAACTGAAATTTAAAAAAAATTTTTCATCAAACCCATACGTGGGATAATTATGGATAGGTCTTCAAAAATGATATTGAGGTTTTTAATATAATTTTTTTCTAAACTGAATAGTTTGCGTGAGAGACACTTCCAAAGTGGTAAAATGTGTTTCCCCCGTGTAACTTCTAAAATAAGGGAATGATAAAACAAAAAATATATATATGATGTACATTACCATGCAAACTTCCACCGAAAATTGGTTTGAACGAGATCTGGTAAGTAGTTTTTTTTAATACGTCATAAATCGTAAATCGCAATTGACCTTTAGAACTTTTATATTATGTTACTTGCTGCTACGGAACCCTTCATGGGCGAGTCCGACTCGCACTTGGCCGCTTTTTTTCAGTCAATTTCATCAATTTTTTCTTCAGATTGATACTAAAAGTTATAAGATCTTTTTTATTTTCATTTACACACAGGCAGACACAGCACACAAACAGATATATATCCATACACATCCACAGGATATTTTTTTTTTATTAGACAATCCGTCGTATATTTGGTCAACGTCGTCAATAGAGGACGTCATATAAAATTAACTATGACGTCATTTAGCCTATAACTAAGACAACTAAGACGCTTTCAAAGATACCTCTTTTGTCAAGGTATCATGGATATAATCACAGAATAAGAACCAGTACTCACGTACAGAAGTCTCACTCAGCAAATAAATTCAAAGAAATATCTACGCAATGTGGTTCGTGATATGGTTGAATTTAGCTCACGTCAGAACTCAGCACCTTTTCATTTAGAGACCTAGACATCCATTGCAAGCCAATTTCATTCTTATTACTCTGGACAAACGATTCATATAACTGAATTTACCAGTCCGAGGGGCCGCTGCGCGCATAGTAATAATGAGGGTATATTTTCGATACCTTAACCGGAGTGACAAAGGCCTGATAAAATTGAAGATACAAATGAACATACCTACAAAGCGGCGAAACACATAACCCTCCTTTTGGCTTTGCCATGGTCGGGTGAAAATTAACATCAAATGTAAATAAACGGGCAAGTGCGAGTCGGACTCGTACATGAAGGGTTCCGTACCTCCGTACAATGTTTTAAAACGCTGAAGAAACACGTTTATTGTATGACGACCCTCTTTAATTTTTAACTTATCTTATTTTAAGTATTTTTGGTTATAGCGGCTATAGTAATACATAATCTGTGAAAATTTCAAGTAACTAGTTAATGCTATTATAAAGATCTAGTTAAAAAGCTAAAAAAACATGTTTTTTTTATGACGACCCATTTATTTTTAACTTTTTTTATTTTTAGTATTTGTTTTTATAGCGGCCATAGTAAAATATAATTGGTAAAAATTTCTAGCTTTACGGTTCAAGAGATAGAGCCCTTCGACAGACGGACAGACGGACTGACAGACAGACAGCCAGACAGCAGAGTCTCAGTAATAAGGTCCCATTTGCACCCTTTGGGTACGGAACCCTAAAAACTATCGACTATACAATGTATTGTTTTGTTCTTCGCCTAATTAAGGCATCGATTTTTTTAAGTGGCAAAAATGTGAGAAATTGGAGAACGACCGAAATAAATTCCAAACACTTGATGAACGTGTGAAAGCATAAAATATTGGTATTTATTGATGAATTAAAATTTCCGATATGTAATCAGAGCTATGCGGATTTAACTGATTACTATTGTAATTCATATCTACGTGGAATTATATTTGTAATTATCTGAGAGACACAAGAGACTTCTCTCAGATTTATGTGAGAACCAGCAATATGTGCTTTGTTAGTTAGTTAAAATCTTTATGCACAAAACCATTAGGATACAAAAAAATATTTATAAAACATAAAACAGATGTCAAAAGGCGCGGGCCTTATAACAACTGTAATTTCTATATATAACATAATAAACAGGTGTTGAAGCCTACTTTTAAGTAATAGAATACTAGTCTCAGTAGGTTCCGTTCTTCCGTATCTTTGTCTTGTCTTGTATATTTGTCTTGATATGATAATAAAATAAATCAATATTGTGAGGCCTTATTAGGTAGGCCTCACAATATTGATTTATTTTATTTATTTATTAACACACAAAACAGATTACAATTATCTATGATTGTTGTATGAGCCTGTAGAAAGTAATGTGTTATAAGAATATGTTAATAACTCTGAAAAAGACAGTACGAACTGTATTGTAGTAATTGTAGAATATAAAGAAAAATAAAGCTTGTAAGAAAAAATTTCTTTTTTAGGAAGACATTTTGGAGCGTTTAGCTTTGCTTTTTATGATCTATGCGTCTATGCGAAAAGAAAAACAACACGTTTATTCCTATTACCCCATTGCAGACCAGCGTGAAGGACATAGTAATAAATTATTAAAATAAACAGCAGCAAAAAAAAATTTACTAGCTAATCCCGTCGAGAACAAAGTACATAGTCCGCCATCTTGTCACACAAGACAGATAGTTCAATTTACAGATCCTGTTAATTGGGTGCTGGGATGAAGTCCAATCAATCACCTATAAAAACAGAGGTCACTTTTTGTCAGAACCGAAGATTGAGCTCTTATTGAATGCCCCATGAACCTGTGACGAAAATACGTCACAATTTTCTAGGGTTGTCAGCTGGAAGCTTCAGTATATATTTTTTTCTTCCATGCTTTTCCGGGATAAATCTTAGTATATGAAGAGATATGAAAAAAACAATTAATTAATAAATCACAGAATTCAGTGAAACGCGAGTTCCAATGTCAGTGCGATTGTAATTCTGAGTTTGGAGTCCAATTTGAATAAATTTTGGTTTATCATCTACCTCTTACTTAAGATGAAAAAAAAACTGTGTTTCATTAGTATGCTATATTTGTGTGCTCCCGGTTTCTTGTGTATTCAATTCAAATATTTATACCTGCAACAAGTTAATTTGCTAGGCAAATTAAAAACAAACCCTCACTGTCAAGAACGCTAGATGGCAGCGGAACTACCGATACCACTTGATATCCGTATCGCCATCTATTATTTGCTAGAAAAAGCCCTGACTTGCGAGCGCTAACCCTCAATTACTTTTAAACGAATGAACTGATTCTTATCAATAGCTAAGAACTACCGCAAGGGAACTTGCTTTTACGTAAAAAAAACTGCATCGAAATCGGTCCATTAGTTTGAGCGCTGCGATGCCACAGACAGACAGACAGACAGACCGACAGACATTAGCGCCAAACTTATAACACCCGTCTTTTTTGTAGGGGGTGAAAAAAAATCACTACATAGTATAAAACAAAGTCGCTTCCCGCTGTCTGTCCCTATGTATGCTTAAATCTTTAAAACTACGCAACGGATTTTGATGCGGTTTTTTTTAATAGATAAAGTGATTCATGAGAAAGGTTTATATGTATAATACATACCCGTGCGAAGCCGGGGCGGGCCGCTAGTAATATATAAATCAAACTGAGTATATGGCTACAAAAACTTGACTATAATAGCACGGAAAAACTATTAAGAATTATAGCATAAATAAGTTTTTAAGTTAAATATCTACATTTAAGCTAATAAATAAATATGTGTAATATTTACATTGTTTCTATTCTAGATCAGTACTATGGTAATGCTCTAGAACAGTGGTAATAGTACACACTCCCTACTTAATCTACTCATGCAACTACATACTTATAGTCACTCATTAATATGTGAGGTGACCTGGTGACCCAAAAATCAGGTTTCGGCTTAGTTTGGTGTCTCTAATGCTCCCACAAGTTCTAAATTTAAAGTTAATTTAATGTAAGTATTTTTGTTTTGTACTTACCTAATTGTTATAACTTTTGTGTTTTTGTATTCAATCTATTATACAGGGTCTAAAAATTATACCAAAACGACCGAACTTTGACGACCTTTGTGGCCTAGTCGTCATCATGCCAGGCTGTCACGCCGGAGGTCCCGGGTTCGATCCCCGGTCAGGTCAAGATGGAAAAATTATCTTTTTCAGATTGATCTCGGTCTTGGATGTTTATCTATATATGTATTTGTTATAAAACATATTATCGTTGAGTTAGTATCCCGTTACACAAGTCTCTAACCTACTTTGGGGCTAGCTCAATCTGTGTGATTTGTCCGTATATATTTACATTTATTTATTTATTTTAAGGGTGGATTCAGTCGATGATACTGAACAACTTTCCCTAAGGAAGATATATCGAAATATGAAAAATAATTTATGGCCTCCTATAAATTGACCGGTCAGCTGCTCCGAGTTTGTATGAGAATTCAAAAAATATATTTCACATGTCGGCTTTGGTAGGTCGTTTGGAAGACCATCTTCACTCTTTGGGTTCCGTAGTGAATAAATGCCTCATACGAAGTTTGGCATTTTTCTCCAAATAGTGAACCCCAGTATCGTAACAATATCATAATAGAAAAAATAATTTTAGGCCTCCCATACAAGTTGACCGATCAGCTGATCCGAGTTTTTATAAAAAGCAAATTTTTTTAAATTTTTTTAGATTTATGTTCCTTGTGAAAAGTTGTTCAGAATCAAGGAAATAAGTGGCCTAAATACTTTCAGTATATATTTTTAGACGCATTGTCTCAAAAATAGTAATGTATTTTGCACGATTCTATTGTACTCGTACATTCCATTACTTTGAAGATTAAAAAGACACACTACATCCATTGCGTCTATGAAAATGTTACATTGTTCATTTACACTTAGATATTAGAAAAAAATACTTCTTATTACAAGCAAATCAAAGAGTTCAAAGCTCTTTTGTTGAAAATGTATCCCTTTTTGGCAAAAAAAAAACTTTCTACTTTAGGATGTTCAGCCCTATTATAAAACTGTGAGAGGTGATTAAGTTGGTCGTATATTCCTCGAGTTGCCGGACCGCTATAAAATCAGAACCTTTTGGTAGTAAAATAAAAATTACGGCCTGCGTGTGTGAACCACCTTCCCGTTTACTTGCAGATGGTAACAGTAACTAGAAATGGGTTTATTTACTAGAAGTAAATATTTTTCAGTAACTGCTAATGATGTTTGAACCAGCTAGTTTTCTTAATAGGTACAGATTATTTTTTAATAACCTTATCCCATTGTTGGGCAAAAATCTCTCCCATCTTCTTCCACTTGTCTCTTTCCCGTGGAGATCACGACCATCCTTTTTAGGGTTCCGTACCCGAAGGGTGCAAACGGGACCCTATTACTGAGACTCCGCTGTCTGTCCGTCTGTCACAGGGCTCTATCTCTTGTACCTACCGTAATAGCTAGACACTTGAAATTTTTACCGATTATGTCCGATTATATATTGTGGCCGCTATAATAACAAATACTGAAAATAAAAAAAAGTTAAAAATTACAGGGGGTCGCCATACAAATAACGTGTTTTTTTCAGCGTTTGTAACTGGATCTTTATAATGGCATTAACTAGATACTTTAAATTTTCACAGATTATGTATTACCATGGTCGCTATAACAACAAATACTAAAAATAAAAAAAGTTACAAAAACGTGTTTTTTAGCGTTTTAAAACATTGTCGGAGTCGTACATGAAGGGTTCCGTGCCTCCGGAACCCTTCATGTACAAGTCCGACTCGCACTTGCCCGTTTATTGCAATGCGTCGAGGTCGTCTTGCCAGGATGTGTACTAAAAATATTTAAGCTCATCATATTAATAAATATTGTACACGTATTTTTATTAGGCGCTTTGTGTAAATACCAGTAGCCTCGTCAAATAACCTAGGTTAGGTAGCGGACCCCGGGCTCTGAAGCGTTACCGCTGACGATGCAACCGAGAATACGCTCGAATGATGATGATGAGGATTACTTAAAACGAGCATTTCTTGTACTCTTATATTGAAACGGCATTACCGATATCGAGTAAATTAAGTATGGAGAGGTTTTCTGGGCCTAAAATGAATCTAGCTAGGTTTTTTTTGAGAAAACGTCGTTTTTCTGGTTTATTAATCGGATCTAGGTCGCCCAGGTACTACACTATGCCTTTAATAAGTAAATTTGATTTGTGATCACGCATAAAAACACCAAAGAGGGTAAATATAATTTATAGATATTTTTTTAGACTTGCGACTTTTGCGACTTTAGTCCCAGAAAAGCTAAATATTCAAATAATTGTACTTATATGACATATTTGCTGTAGTTATTTTCGTGTAAAAACAAACCACCTAAGCGATTCTAATAAATGTTCAATGGAACCACCAAATCAAATCAAAATATCTTTATTATCATAAGATATTTATAATATCTCTTAATAATAGTCACATTATTTTGTTTTGCACAAATGTTGACGTCAAATCGTTACTTACAGCTAAGTTTATCCCGCTTCCTAGGCGCAAGTGCAGAAGAATTGGCAACAAAAAACTGCAATGCACGTTTTCTCCAAAGACGTCAACTAAAAAAATTAAAACTTAAAATAATGGACTGAGAATACATTGTTTGGACAACACCTGGAAAGTATACACTATCAAACAAAAAAAAATATTTTTTCAAATAGGTCTAGGCGTCTACGGCTTCGGCGTAGTAATCGGGGAACATACCTAGCTCTAAATAAAAAAAATCCGAGGAATTGATATACTCCTCCATTTTTGAAGTGGGTTAAAAATAAGTACTCTTCTGTTTTATCTTGTTTACACACAAAAATTTTACAAATGATAAAACGATTATTTTAAGGCCACTGATATGCGAAAACCAATTACGGGAAAACAAGTGACGTAACATAAGTTTGCATCAATACAGGGTGTATTATGCGGTCGATACATACTTACTTTTAAAGGGCATGTTAACCATTGCGTTCATATTAACGAGTTACGGAATCAACTTTGGGAGTCAGATATCATACCTGAAATGCGTGTATAAATTTTAAAACCTTCATCAAAATTTTGCAGCGAACAATGCTACGCCGCAGTGCCCGCTCCGAATGTAATATAAACAGATGTTGTGGCCACAGAGTAATAAATAATATATTATTTACCAATTTATGTACACGGGCAATATATACAGAGAATACATAAACAAAAAGTTGTACAAAGGCACTACTTATCTCAAAAGAGATCTCTTCCAGGGTACTTTGGTTAGTTAAAATCTTTATTGCACCAGAACAATGATACAGATTAATAGATTATAGTAATACACCTACTTCTTGTGAAAAACATGTTATTGTTAGTTATTGCCAAGGCCACTCGAATTAGATACCGACCGGGTTGGCGGCGGCGGACGGGCGAGTCAACACACCGCATGTTTACATTTTCGGCGCAATTAAAACTGCAAATAATATTTAAAAAAAATGGCAACGATTCATACGAATTGAGAAACAGATTTTTTTCCTTTCTTAACGTATACACCAAAAAAATCCTTAGATAAGTACGCTAATATTATTACAATCTAGCCTAAACTTAGACTAATTAGTTGTTGTTGTTGTTTATCGTGTGTGTAAGTGGCCACCACTGGTGTCAGATTTTTCAAGCTGCCTAAAGGCATCTGACATAGCTTAACGACTGCCATACAATGATGACAGCCGGGACCAACGGCTTATGCGTGCCTTCCGAAGCACGGAGAAGCTCAAGAAATTTAACAAACTAAACTAATTAGACTAATTAAACTATTTTAGACTAATTAGTAATTTAACATTGACCTAGTTTCATAGTATAAGAATGTGTCCATCGGCACTTTTCTTACTGTCTCTATTAAGGGGAAGGCACTTTGTTCGTGTGTCTTTAATTATTGCTCTATAACTACAGTATTATATTATTTTTTGTCACTACACTACACAAGTTCGAACGGTTGAGTTGGTTTTAGTCTTCTCACTATGTCCGTATTGTCGTATTGTCGAGAAGCTGAATGTGTGAATCGGAAAAATTAAAACGGTTGGATTTATTTGTCAGGATTTTGATAGTCATTCAAAGGCAATTTTTAGGGTTCCGTACCCAAAGGGTGCAAACGGGACCCTATTAATGAGACTCCGCTGTCTGTCCGTCTGTCTGTCTGTCCGTCAGTCACAGGGCTCTATTTCTTGAACCGTAATAGCTAGACACTTATAACAACACCACACCACAATAACAACAAATACTAAAAATAAAATAAAATAAAGTTAGAAATTAAAGTAAATGCTATTATAAAGATCAAGTTAAAAACGCTGAAAAAAACACGTTTCTTGTATGACTACCCCCTTTAATTTTTAACTATTTTTTATTTTTAGTATTTGTTGTTATAGCGGCCACAGTAATACATAATCAGTGAAATTTTTAAGTGTCTAGCTATTACGGTCTAAGAGATAGAGCCCTGTGACAGACGGACAGACAGCGGAGTCACAGTAATAGGGTCCCGTTTGCACCCCTTGGGTACGGAACCCTAAAAAAAGACTTTCCCATACAAATCGCCCGCGGGGGCTGCACACTTTTGTATGGAAACGCCGATTTTTTTTGTTCTTTGGCTGTTATTTTAATTTTATAATACTGTAATGATCTAGACCGTGGTTCAATTTATTGCGGGTATGTCCCTTTCACGTTGTATAATAATATAATTATGAAATCTATGAAAATTGCCTTTAAATTTTAGCGTTAAGTCTGCCAATTTTTAACAATTTTAATTGAGGAACAATAAAGTTTTATAAGTAAATGAATAAACAAAATATTTACAAATTTTGTTTTATATCAAAACTTTGACTATATTTACCCCAGAAAGAATGAAGATGTGATTAGTGTCTGTTTATTTTAACATATGATTTTAAAATCCTGTACTATCTAATATAAATAAAATTTGGAATACAAATTATTTTGATTACTCGTTGCAGTTTTTAAACAAAGATATACAAGTTTTTATTTATTTGATTTTTTTATATCCAGTGGTAGACTTTTTCGCAACGATCACTGCTGAGAAGAAACGCTGAAACAAACTAAACTACACAGTATTGGTCGCCTACGCGCCAGAAGGGCCAGGTCATATGTCTGTCAATTTACAAATACTTATAATATAATACATTGTTAAAACATTATTACACATCATGTTTGCGAACGAGCGAACATACATAAATTACGTAATAAGAAATACTAATTAGTCAAAAAGCGAAGCCGAGCTGAACAGTCCCTCCTGGCAGCACGCGTTCACGAATTGACGCACGGGTCATCCATCGGTCATTGTCATTATCATATTTTATATCAAAATCTGCTCCTAAAGAGTTTATATATAACATAAAGTTCGAATATAAATAGGTACAAAAGCGACATATTTACGTTATACTCCTGAATTGTTTGCCGAATCTATCTACAAGGTAAGTTCTTTAGGCTCTCTGAATTTTTTCATTACCTGATTGCCAAACCTGTTTGTGTTAGATATTTGCTCCGGGCTTTATCTTTGCAATGTTTTTCGGTTTATTAACTTTATCGCAAACGTCGTTCGAGCTTACGGCCAGCGCTTACAACCTTTTTGTTTTCAGGGCGTTTGTAGGTCACAGTTTGTGTAAATAGTGCCTTTTTACGTCATATTTTATACTGTATAACAAACTGTACTGATAACAATTTAAGGGGTAGATTTAGTCCATGATTCTGAACTGAATATTTTTTGAAATATGAAAAAAAAAAACGCTCCTACATTAGTTGACCAGTCAGTTGAATATAGTTTTTATGAACCATTTCGTCATGTACCATAGAGGACCTTAATGAGGCTAACGACAGAGGGATCGCCGTGGCCACATACTGGTCAAAGATGATTTGAAATTGAAGCTACAGTGAAACTATCTCGACTCGACAAGAAGAAGTTTTTATGAACATATTTTTTAGTTTTGAAATCGCTAATATGTTTAGTCAAATCAAAAATGCATCCACTTCAGACATCGTAACGGATTATACACGCCATCAACAAGAAATACCCAATGTATAGGCGATCAATTAATATTCCTAATAATATGGTAGGTCCTAATCCGACCCGATGTGGTCTTTAAAGTGTCACTATATAAACTCGGGCGGTAAGCGCCAATAAGGGAATTAAGATGAATTGCCTAATTCTATCGCAGTCGATAAGCTTTATTCCCCCATAGACCCGATTTTTGACCCAGTGGAATTGGAATCGTGAACAAAAATCATTAATTGGCCGGTTGACTAGAAGAGATCCCTATACGGGATAAGTACACCGTTATATGTTTATTTTTCTGTTTTTATATCTGCTTCTATTTTGTGTACAAAATAGCTTTATATACAAACAAACAAATTCTGAATTTAAAATTTCTATTTGTTATATTTATTTCATGCGTTTGAGTGCGTCAGATAATAAGTAGTAGTGAGTTCCATAGACGTACGGCTCGAACAGAGAAAGACCGCAAATAAAAGTCGATAGAGTGAGCAGGAATTCTCATAAGAAGGTTTTTAGTGCTGCGTAGTGGACGCCCTTGAGACTCACTAAATAATATAAATAATTCTCGTAAATAGTTAGGAGAGTTAGGATTGAAAATAATTGTGTATAACATAGACAGAAGCCACTTGAGTTCATTGTGAAAATGAGAAACATGGTCATATTTACGAAGGCCATATATGTATCGAATAAACATATTTTGGAGACGCTAAACCTTATCAAGTTGCTCCTCGGTAGGCCCGAAATATCAAGTATTAGCGTAAATTTAATTTGTTTCATCTGCCTTTTCAGGACAATATCTTCAGCATTAACTATATTTAGTCAACGTCAAGCAGCCTAAGGGCCTATTCCTAAAGTACAGTGTAGAACAGAACCGCACAATACGCAAGAGGTTCGATCAATCACCAACAAGTTCCTGTGAAGACGGAGCGTCTGATTACCCCGTAATGATGGCAAGGACTAAGGGTTGTGGGGGTTGTGCCCCTACGGATTAAGTCAGATTAAGATTCATTCGCTTATGTGAAGTCTAGCGGAATATACTGAATCTATTTTAAAGGGTTTAGTCAAGATACTCTATTAATCATATAATGAAACAAGTACATTTCTTAGACCTACCTAACCAAGAACTAGCTGTATGGTTGCCGGCAGAGTAGAATAGGACCACTCCAAGTCTACCCATGGATGTCGTAGAAGGCGACTTAGGAAACACGAGCTAAACAAAGCAAATAAACATTAATAAAACCTCTCCAACCTGTCTGGTCAGAGTGGGAAGCGTAGGCCAAATCCTCTGGCTATTTTGGCTAATTATGGCTTTAATAGTAAAGACAGGGTCGTGCTCCTGCAGTGGTGACTAAAAAGACCTGATTATGATGATGATGATATAGCTGATGATAGAGATGATATATAACTAGAACCTTAAGTTTAAAAGCAGCTGTACAGACGTACGTAGCTACGTGCACGTATCGCAGAGTCAAACAATATTAAGCGTTTCGGCTGCATCCGTGGTCCAGAGGTCAAGGCATTTGCCTTGTGATCTGGAGGTCGTGGGTTCCAATCCCACTGGGAAGTCTGGTTAGGATTTTGTAGGCTGGAATCACCTGATTATCTGAAAAGAAAGATAATTTCGTGTTTCAGAAGGTACATAACTAATGCTGTGGGTCCCGAACGCAATTTAGCGAATTCTATCCTATGATTGGTTCTAGTCTATCCTTTGGGTTGCGAAAGTCAGACGGTAGTCGCTCTGTGTAAAAACCAGTAACCTCATTAAATCACCTAGGGTTATGTAGCGGACCCAGGGCTCTGAATCTACCGCTGAGTATATAACCGGAATACGCTCGGATAATGATGAAGCAATATTGAATATTGAGCGAAAAGATGATGATAAAATCTAAATTTGGTTTGACATACTATTGGACGACTATCTTTTTTTTTTATAAATCGACAGTCAAGGTTCCCTGACTCCTGAATCATTGTCTGTCTTTGGATTGCGGAAGTTTGATTATATTTCTGAAATCCGTCGTCAATTGGACTGGTTTCCTATTAGACTCCGCAGAAATATGCATATCCTCTCCCTGCTTTTTAATGCCCTTTTTAATCCTCATTCCCCTACATGTCATGACAAATTTTATTTCCAGGAGATTGACCCAAGATTACGTGTGAGTGGTGTACCGATTTTGCAGATACCATGTCATTCTTCAAAAAATTATTCCAAGTCGTTCTAGGTTCTTGCCGCTAAGCTGTGGAATGCTCTTCCTGAATACATTAAAATGGCTCCCTCTATCGGGTCTTTCTGTTGCTTTTACTTTATGGACAAGAATAAGTTAAGATAAGATTAACACCCGTTTGCACTAAACGTTAGTTAGGCTTGCCCTAGTTAAGATACACCTAAGCCTAAGAACAGCCTAGGTAAAAATGTTGTTTGCACTAACAGATTTATCTTAAACATGTCGTAGCTTAGGCACTGCCTAGTAAAGAGAATGATTGAATGAATGAGAATATTGATTGTTTATGGTTTTCATATGTTGGCCTTGTCTTTACATTGATTCAGTCGTGAGTTAAAAGGAGACAAAAGATAAGGTCTTTGACCTTGATGTATTTTGTTTAAAAACCTAAAAACGCCATAAGGAGCAGATTTGAATTGTAAACGTTTTGGTACGTTAAATTAGTCTACAATACAAATATGATCGTGGAATAATATGGAAAATAAGCTTAAGGTGAAGTTATAAGAAAATGACGTTGAAGTGGCGCCCTCATTTAAAATAAATTGTTAACTCGTAAATGTGGTGAAAATTTCCATATGTCAGGCAGGCAATGTCTAATATCCACAATACTGTTCTTTTGCACATCCAGTAGATACCACTTGAAGAAATCGATTTCATAGAAATTCTGGAACCAGTTTGGTCGTGGTCTTGTTATACGAATTCTCGGTGTTCATTATGAAAATTCATCATCATCATCCGAGCGTATTCCCGGTTGCATCATTAGCGGTTACGCTTCAGAGCCCGGGGTCCGCTACCTATAACCTAGGTGATTTGACGAGGTTACTGGTTTTTACAGTGGTGTAATGGTCAACACGCTAGTCCGCCAATCCGGACGTTCTGGGTTTGATCCCCAGCCAGGCCAAGTTGAAAAATGGCCTTTTTCAAATTGTCCTGGGTCTTGGGTGTTAATCTATATAGGTATGTATTGATTATAAAATAAAGTATCGTTGAGTTAGTATCCCATAACACAAGTTTAAAACTTACTTTGGAGCTAGCTCAATCAGTGTGATTTGTCCTTATATATATAACAATAAAAACAACTAATTCGAGTCATATTATAATATTATGGTCTAACGAAAGTTAATTCAAATACTATTTGTTTGTTTGTTTTTCGTGTGTTTAAGTGGCAAACACTGGTGTCAGATTTTTCAAGCTGCCTATAGGCATCATAGCTTGCGACTGCTATACAATGATAACAGCCGGGACCAACGGCTTTACGTGCCTTCTAAAGCACGTAGGAGCTCGAGAAATCTATGTACGTCTATTGGTCACCCACCCAAATTTGGATCACGCCCGGAATTACTTAACTTGTAAAAGCGCTAGCACTGCGTACGTACTCCTACTGGCCCACCGAGCTCCTCAGTAAATAGATGTACTAAAACTGTTTAGGGACAACTTCAGTGCTAAAGATATTCAAATAAAAACTCACAAAAATTAATCATCATTTCATCATTTCAGCCGCATGACGTCCACTGCTGGACATAGGCCTCTCCCAGGGATTTCCAAAATGACCGATCTAGAGCGGCCTGCGTCCAGCGCTTTCCAGCAACCTTAGTCAGATCGTCTGACCACCTTGTGGGTGGGTGTCCAACGCTTCGCTTACCAGTACATGGTCGCCATTTGAGAACCTTTCTCCCCCATCGGCCATCGGTTCGTCGCGCTATGAGTCCCGCCCACTGCCACTTCAACGAGCTAATCCGCTGGGCTATATCAGTGGCTTTTGTTCTCCTACGAATTTCCTTATTTCTGATTCGATCACGTAGAGAAACACCGAGCATAGCCCTCTCCATAGCGCGTTGAGCGACCTTAAGCCTTCTTATGAGACCCAAAGTAAGGGACCACGTTTCAGAGCCATAAGCATCACTGGTAACATACATTGATTATACACTTTAGTCTTGAGGCACTGAGGTATTTTGGACGAGAAGACGCTTCGTAGCTTCCCGAACGCTGCCCAACCAAGTCGGATTCGTCGAAAGACCTCTTCCTCGAAGCTGGAACTTCCTGCCTGGATCAATTGACCCAGGTAGATATATTGGTCTACAACTTCGAGGGTGGAGCTCCCAACACAAATAGGTAGGGGCGCGACAAAAATTAATGTAAAGCTCAAAAACGTAATATCCAGTGAGTTCCTGCGAAATGTTTTCACCGCTTCTTTTGGGCTTTTTCTCAGAAGTTTCGCTATGTGGATACCAAAAAGACCTCTTTGTAATACCGATAAATCGACGGAAATCCTCCTTGAATGGCAATCTATGGGTGCGATGACCTTTGCCCCAAGTAGCCTCTACCTGTTTTATTTTTCTTTTAATTTTGATAAGCGAAAATTAGTTTTTATCTGAATATATACTGTTTTTGGTGTGCAGTATTGGGTTTGGGACATTGTTGCGAAAACTTATTAACAATTCGATTCATCAACTACTGAAAAATAGGACTTTAATTTAAGTAGAGTTATCTCATAGATATACCTTATATTTACAGATTTAAGAGGGTTGAAATCCATTGGTAAGAAAATTTCAAATAAGGAAAAAGGCTTACCAACCGCCGCTTTGACACTGCGACCGCAACGGGCGTACGTCAGTACGACTTGGCACAACATCGTGCACGCGTTTCAAGCCACATTTGTCCTAAGGAAGACCTCTAGATGAGGTCGAAACATGTCGGCCAGTAGCAAATTTTTTTCATATTTTTTATTTTCATTTTTTTCATTGTTTTTTCATAAGAAATCAGAAAGATTTTGCGTGTTATTTCTAGCAAAAGGCAAAACCAGGACAAACCTCTTGTTAGTCACTCCTTATTGAATCGCGGTTCCGGTTGCATCCTTATCTGTTTTGCTTTGATGTCTGGGTTTATTTTACGGCATCGTCAGTTATCATAACCTCTTGTTAAGTACCTATAACAAAATATACAAGTTACAATAATGAAAAACAGAACAGGCACAATGTGAGGCTTAAAGCTTGAGGCAGTGTTCATAAATACAATACAAACATAATATTGAGTCATACACCCTTGTTTGTTATTTTTCATCACATCTATTCGAAAAACGATGTTTTCATCCCAAATATTTGTGGCTAAAGTCACTGGTAATTCTCTAGATACTAAAAAGTAAATTCCCTAGGCGTTAAAGCACATTTGGAAACTGAACACGAATGTAGAAACATAAATAGTATTGGCAGTCAGCAAAAAAAAAAGAAGAATTTAGTTTTAAAATAATAAGATATAGGCAACGGCGTCGTAATTTTTAGGGTTCCGTACCCAAAGGGTGCAAACGGGACCCTATTACTGAGACTCCGCTGTCTGCCCTGTTCGTCTGTCCGTCTTTCCGTCTGTCCGTCTGTCCATCTGTCCGTCTGTCCGTCTGTCCATCTGTCACAGGGCTCTATCTCTGGAACCGTAAAAGCTAGACACTTTAAATTTTCACCGATTATGTATTAGTGTAGCCGCTTTACTCGTAACAAAAAATACTGAAAATAAAAAAAGTCAAAAATTAAAGGGGGTCGTGATACAAAAAACATGTATTTCAGCGTTTTTAAATAGATCTTTTTAATGGCATTAACTAGATACTTGAAATTTTCACCGATTATGTATTACTATGGCCACTATAACAAAAAATACTAAAAATAAGATAAAGTTAAAAATTAAAGGGGGTCGTCATACAAGAAACTTGTTTCTTCAACGTTTTAAAACATTGTACGGAAGTACGGAACCCTTCATTTAATTCCTCATTCCCTTTTTTAACTTTATCTTAAGTTTTATTTCAATTTTTAACTTTATCTTAAGTTTAGTATTTTGGGTACGGAACCCTAAAAACCAATAAAACCGCGCAATTGTTGTCTTTGATTTCAATAGAACTATTAGGTTATTTTTACTTTTACTATTTTAAATGTGAATAATTTTTTGATGAGGCCAATATTAAATAAGTATGAAGTTTACGTTTATATATATATTTAATAGATATAAAGAATTACGCACAAGGAAAAAGTAATGAAACGATTCATGTAGGTGTTCCATTTTCGTTAGAAGTATATATTTGCAAATTTTTCTCATCGATGGAGATGAAAAGAAGAATGTGCTACACGTGTACGGTAATAGTTTTATCTCGGGCGATATACTTGAATCCCTCGCTTCACTCATTTCTCCTTCGATTCCACAGTAGAATCACGAGCATAGCGAGGGATTCTACTGTGGAATCCTTCGTTTCGCTCTGAATTCAAAGTAGCGCCCTCGCCTCAAAACTATTTAACTACCTTTACGTCTTGTAGCACAATCTGCTATTTATAGGTACTGATTATTTTAAGCGACTTTTTCAAAGATTTTTTAATGTAAGTATGTAACCCTTGTTCTTCTCATGTCTTTTTTATTTAGAAGGGTATACAAGTATATGCAAGTTGGTCCGATTGTCGAAATCATTGTAAAGATCTGATGATGGGATTTTAGAGAAATCGAGGTAACTTCTCTAATATTCTATGCACACATAGTGTGATTTTGATGTTTTTGTCAATAAATCAAGCATTTGCATTCAGAAAGGGTTTTGGTGAAGGGAAACTAAAGGAGAAGACCACAAATTGTTGTCGCTTTTTCTTGCTTAAAATTATTTCAAATACCTATTATTATTGTTTTCTTCTCTTATCGAGTTAATCGCTAACACTGGTTTCTGATTTAGGTGTTCGAAATTGAGATTAGTTGTGAGGTGTCAGACAGTTTGAGCAACCAGTTGGTCAGGCATCAGTTGGTTCTGGCAGAATTGTTCTGGCAGGTCTGTGACATCATGCTGAGTCAGGGACCTTTTCACTATCTAGGTCACTTCTCACAGTACAATCACATTGCATTACCACAGACTATTACTTCTATACTAGATGTTTGTTAATCATTATGTGACCTTTTCATGTACCTGTGGGCTTATATTGAATAAAAATTTTATCTATCTATCAGAAGTAACTCAATGACTCTCATATAGTGACAAAATCATTATTACATACTAGTAAACTAGTGTGCAGGTTTCCTCGCGAGGTTTTCCTTTACCGGAAGTAAGTGGTAATTAAAAATACTATACATGAAAAAACTCACAAGTCGCGCTCATCATCACCATCAACAAGTCTTTTTAAGTCTCCACAGCAGGAGCACGACCCTCTTTGTACTACCGGAGCTATCCATTAGCTAGAGCAGTCAGAGGATTTAGCTTACACTCTCCACGCTGGCCAGACGGGTTGGAGAGGTCTCATTGATGTTTATAAGCTTTGTTTAGCTTGTGTTTTCTAAGTCCTTCTACGACATTCACGGAAAGACTTGGAATGGTCCTATTCTAGTCTGCCAGGAACCACGCGCTACATGAGTTCAATTCAGAGGTATAGGTCGCGCCAAAGTGAGGATCGAACTCGCCTCAGAGCACATTGCCTAAAAAACCAGTGCCCAAACCGCTTGAAAACCACCGTTTATCCTTCATCTTTTATTTGAGTTTATCTATATTGTATGTATATGTCGCAATTTAATGGTATAATCCGCTAATTCACTAAACCTCTAGCTGTTTGGCATTACAGCTCGGTTTCGTAAAACAGCGTTAAATAACTGACACCCCATACGCAGAATGACACAATTTGTATTCATCAATGCCGCGGTGAAAGACATAAGATTGTAGATTTAGTTCGGAATTATTCACAGCGTTCCGAGAGTAAGCTGTTTTCATCGAGAGATATCGGAGACATCGTTTATGATTTTGGACTGCAAATGGTTAGGAAAAACAAAGCAGATCTTCGGCTTGGTTCCCATATAGTTATTTCAACGCCCACCTTCCGGCAAGATGGAGAATTTACGTGAATCAAATGAAGGCCGAGAGAAACCTCTATGTCATTGAGATTATGTCGCGTTAACAAACTTTTCTGTATCCACTTGCATCGCACTTTGTATCATTCCTTATTGGTGTTCTATGATGTTGGAGACTAGACTACATAGTAAGAAGTTGAATTGAGGTTTTATTTTAATGCCCTATCATAAGTTTGTTTGATAATAACATGCCTGCAAATAACCTATTATTCTGCGGTCTAAATGGGGTTAGCTGGTTTGTTAAACGTGACACATTGACAATCCAGCTAAACGCTATTCAGCTGTTTGACAAAACCGAGATATAATGCCAAACAGCTAGAGGTTTAGTGAATTAGCCGTTTATACCATCCAACTGCGACATATACATAGCCATAAATAGAATAAGGAGTAAAGCTAACAGTGTCAATAAATATAACTAAAGAGATCCGATACAATCCTGTTATGCTCAGTCGCTGCACACTTATTTGCAACATTTTTGTAGCGAATTCTCGTAAGGAATTCTCCCCATTTTAGAATATTGTCTTTTGTTGGAGGCACTTGTCTGTTGTTTTTCTTTATTTTATTTCTTGTTGTAGTATTTAGTGTATTTTGTGAATATTTCTCTTATTTTTGTCGCTGACTCAGTCATTATCTTGTCTGACATAGGTACTATTAAATTTTGTGTTATTCTAGACAGTGAAAACATATTTAACTCTGCATTATATTTACAAAAAACTATTACTCTGTGAAGAAATATTTTTAGTGATCCTCATGTTATAAATTTTTTGATAAATTATTGCATTATTATTGACATCTATTTATTAATTAAATAATGATTAACTTAAATTTAATTATATTGACTAGTGTAATTTTTGTAATATGTAATCGTATGGACTTTAATAAATTATAATGACATAGGTATATCAAAGATATCAGACACAATGTACAGATGTTTGTGATTAAATAAAAAAAAAACAAAATAATAAATGGCCTTTTGATGTTGAAATAAATAAAAAGATCATCATACATAAGGTGACAAAAAACAAGGCTGTTTTTCTGATAATTTGGATGGAAAGGAAACTGAGCTGACATATTTGTAATATAAAAAATTGCTGTCGCAAATGTTTTTTCTTCTTCCTTTTTAGGGTTCCGACGTCCGACAAGGAACCCTTATAAGATCGTTCAGTCCGTCCGTCCGTCCATCCTAGTCTGTCACAGCAGAATATCTTCTACGTTTATGGACTGATTTGCATGTAACTCGGTTCGAGGATACTTCACATATAGATCTCATTTTTAAAAATACAAAAAATTAAAATTACCCCTTTTTAAGGGTACCTCCCCATAAATGTAAAGGGGGGGGGGGGGGGGGTGAATTATTTTTTTGAGTGCACCCCAACAGGCGCGGAAATTGTTTAAATAAAATAAAAATATATACTTTTTTCCAAAAGAACAGTATAAACTGATTCCAGAGCAGAATAAATAGGTAAATCATTTAAATATTACTTACTACTCCCTAGATAGAGCGCAGAAACGCAAAAAGCGGCGAAAAAAATATCCACCAGGGAAAAGGCTAGGGAGATGATGATGATGCAAGAAATGCAAAACAGCGCGGTTCTCAAAAGGTCACTTTTGCAACTCGTTATTTTCACAACTTATTACTTTTGCGCTTTGTCACTTTTGCAACTGGTCATCAACGACTTTTCTACCACATTTCCGACGGCCCAAAGGCTCAACACACCTGTTTTTATTTATTTTATTTTTTATTTTAACACTCTTTATTGTTGTAAAGTAAAACATACTTTTAACAAATGGCGGACTTAATGCTAAGAGCATTTTCTCCCAGTCAACCATAAGGATAAACAGAGAAATAATTTGTTCGGCGCAAAAAGCAAAATTAATCAATCAAAAAAATCAATTAAAAAAACGCTAATCTTGTATGTATGGTGACCAATTTTCGAGGTGCGCCGACCCCAAAAAAAGTACAAGGCATGGTAAAAGTAGACGTAAGTAGGTAGGTACATAACAGAACAAACATCAAAATATTTCTGAAAACATTGATATTTCATGATATAATTTATCTATGGAAATAAAATACATACATTTGATTTGCATAATGCATCTCTGAAAGTTTATGAAGTATGACTTCGGGAAAGTGTGTTCATGTTTTCCTCTAACTTATGTGTTAGAACGGGATGACAAATGGAGTTTGTCACCGTACACGGGTTGATAAAGATCCTACTCCAGATGGAATGTTTGTTTAATGGCAAAACGCACTTGGCATCCGAAATATGAACCCTCTTCACTGAAGGGTTTCTTTGATAAAACTGATAAACCAAGGTTTAGGTTGAGTTTTGTTTTATTATGTTTTCTCATAATGATATTTAGTCGCTGGATAACGCTGGATGCGGGCCACTCTAGACCGCTCATCTCATTTTAAAAAAACCTTGGGAGAGGCCTACGTCCAGCAGTGGACGTTTTGCGGCTGAAATGATGATGGATGATGATCATGCCCTGAATTCAACCTTGGGATAGTTTCAGTATATTTTGTAAGACGATAAATAAGTTTATTGTATATATTTTATATTTATGCTGTTAATCTTCTGAACAAAGTTAAATAAAATAATAAACCGGCCAAGAGCGAGTAAAACTCGCGTCGTGAGGGTTCCGTACAATTGATTGAATTCTTATAAGTTTTCCTGTAATCTACAAGCAATGAACTATATTTTGTATTTTTTTCAAAATATTAGACTTAGTAGTTTCGGCGATCAAGGGGGGGGGGGGGGGGGAATGGAGAATTTTCGTCTTCTTTCATGAATAAAATCAAAACTATTCATTTTACAATAATAACAAAAATATATTTGAAATCCTTATAACGAGCCCTTTTATTTGATTTATGACACAGTTAGGTCTGCAAAATGTTTTATTTAATTTCCTAATTTGTCCCCCGAAAATTACCCTTATTTTAAAGAAATATTTATTTACTTTGCACATATGTGTTTGGGTCATAGTCACACCATCTTACCAAATTTCACCTGATTCAGTCCAGTAGATTCGGAGCAAATTCGCTGTGACAGACGGACGGACAGACAGACGCACGAGTGATCCTATAAGGGTTCCGTTTTTTAATTTTTTGTACGGAACCCTAAAAATGATTCCGGCAGAGTAGAATAGGATCACTCCAAGTCTTCTCATGGATTTCGTAAAAGGCGACATAGGTAACACAAGCTAAACAAAGCTTCTAAACATCAATGAGACCTCTTCAACCCGTCTGGCCAGTGAGGAGAGTGTAGGCCTAATCCTTTGACTGGACTTTTTGTTTTTGTTTTTTTTCTTTTTGTTTTAAAACTCGAATTCTTTTTCAAAAACATAAATGTAGCTTAAACAGTTATTGATTATTATTAACGTTTCAAATCGGCATTTTTGTGACTGACTCATTTACTTAAACATCAAAAACACCCACTTCCTAATGACCTAGAAACTTGATATTTGGCATCAAGGTAGACTATTAGGCGTATATAAAGGAAAAATGTAGTAAAGAATTTCTCGGATTCGATTTTTTTTTTTTCAATCAATTGCTTTTACTAGGCCTTTTAATATCCGTCAAAAAAATTATTGAGATCTAAATAGCTGGCAAGTTCTTTCGAGAATCCTGAAATTAATTTATAAGAATCTTAACATTTGACTTGGCTAGATTTTTACCAGCAAATCTGATAAATTTTGAGAAATATAAACTTACTATGTAAAAATAATAACTTGCGTTTATCCTTTTTTTTATTTATTATTGGGAATAGTTTATTGGGGATCCTACAAGGGAGGCCGTATGGTGGACTCGCACTTTTCTATACTATATACTATAATATTATAAAGAGGAAAGATTTGTACCTATTTTTGTATGTTTGTATGTTTGTAATGAATAGGCTCAAAAGTACTGGGCCGATTTAAAAAATTCTTTCACCGTTGGAAAGCTACACTATTCCCGAGTGACATAGGCTATGTGTGTACCACGGGCGAAGCCGGGGTGGACTGCTAGTATGGAATAAAAAGGTATTTACATCTGTTTCTGTAATTCCATAAAAAAATTACCGTATTATGGCAATTAAAGCCTCTTGCGCTGACCGTACTTTGCTTTTTGTAAATGTGTATATGCCAAACGATACACCAGAAAACCTGAATGAGTTTTGTGAATGTCTTAGTTAAATAGCCGCCATTGTTGAAAGCTCTGGCCTAGAATATGTATATATCTTAGGTGATTTTAACACACACCCGGGTAAACCCTTTGATAAAGAAATGACAAGCTTTTGCGAGGAACAAAATTGGTATTGTGCTGAGTACGTAAAATTAGGTAAGAATTCTGACACATACACTTTTGTCTGTGAGGCCACTGGATCTAGACGCTGGCTTAACCACTTTCTGGTTGCAGGCGGGGCCTGGAAGTCTATTAGGGATATTGAGGTTTGTTATGACATATATTGGTCGGATCATCTACCACTTTGTATGGACATTAGCTTGGAGGCGGTCAGGTCAGGGTCTGTCCCAACAGTACAGGAGATACGTGATAGGGAGATATGGGGTGAAAGGGATGTAAAGCAGACCGGATGTTATTATGAAATGTGTATGAGTACGTTAGAAAATATAATTTTACCATCAGAATTATCAAAGTGTAGTGGCAAATTGTGCAATAACACAGAGCATAAAAAACATTGACACATTTTATAGTAGCATTGTAAAGGCTTTAAGACAGGCGGCTGCGAATGGTTTGGAAGTAGGTGCAGGGAGAGTGCGCCGCCGACGTGCCGTGGCCGGCTGGAATAAATATGTCAGGGACGCTCACGGGTACGCAAGGGACGCGTATTATAATTGGGTACAGCATGGTAAACCTCAGTCTGTTCAGTTTTTCAAGACTATGAAAGAGTCACGGCGTGCGTTAAAGCGTCAGTTAAAACATTGTCAAGATAATGAGAAGCAAATAAGAATGGATATCTTGGCCACAGAGCATAAAAAAAAGGATTTCCAAAAATTCTGGAAGTCTACTTAAAAACTTAATCCAAAATCCGCAGTACCCGTGAGCGTTGCTGGTCTGACTGAGGCAGAGGACATTGCAAACATGTTTATGAAACGTTTTAAGGTGGAACCTGTGCTCCAGGGCGATAAGCAGAGGAGAGATGCTGCGAGCGCCGTGTCGGGTGCGCCATTTTTAATTACGCTTGAAAAAGTAACGGGTGTAATCAAATCTATGAAGAGAGGCAAATCACCAGGGCATGACGGTCTCAGCATCGAACACCTTCAGAAAGCAGGATCGCACGTGCCGAAGCTTTTGTGTGCTTTGTATAACTGTTGTGTAGGACATTCCTATCTACCTGGTGAGCTGATGAAGACTATAGTGGTACCTATTGTTAAGAACAAAACGGGCGATATGTCGGATAGCGGCAATAAAAGACCCATTTCATTAGCCACTATAATAGCTAAGGTTCTCGACGGTGTGTTTGAGCGACAGATAAAAAAACACCTTAAGTTACACGACTCTCAATTTATCTTTAGAGAAGGACTGTCCACAGAGACAGCAAGCATGGCGGTCAAGCACACTGTGAGATATTATATGGATAGAAACACACCAGTATATACGGGTTTCTTAGACCTCTCACAGGCTTTTGATTTGGTTGATTTTAACATTCTGTGGCCGGTATTACGTCAGTTGCCTATACCGGGAGAAACTGTTAACTTGTTGCAGTACTGGTACAATCACCAGGTTAACCAGGTCAAATGGTCGGGCGCGCTGTCAGAGCCATATAGGTTAGAATGTGGAGTCAGACAGAGTGGCTTCACTCACCGGCACTTTTCAGCCTATATATAAATCAGCTGATAGAGGAACTTAGTGAAACTGGCATAGGGTGCTCTATTGATGGACTAACCATAAATAGCATTAGTTACGCTGATGATATGATTTTATTGGCTCCTTCTCCAGACGCTTTGCAGGAATTACTGGGTGTGTGTGAGAGGTACGCGAGGTCACATGGGTTGGTGTACAATGTGCGCAAGAGCGAAGTTATGGTATTCAGGGTAGGGTCAAAAAAACCTCGTGTAATCCCGCCCATGTATCTTAAAGGCAAACGTCTGAAATTGGTAACCAAATTCAAGTACCTAGGACATATTCTCACCGATGATTTGTCTGATAATGAGGATATCAAGAGAGAACGAAGGGCGTTGTCGGTCCGATGTAAAATGTTGGCCCGCAGGTTTTCAAAATGTACAAAAGAGGTAAAAATTACTCTTTTTGAGGCATATTGCCAGTCTTTTTATACCTGCAGCCTGTGGGTTAGATATACGAAGAGGGCCTACAACGTACTCCGTATACAATATAATGATGCTTTTAGGATGCTGATGGGGCACCCGCGATTTTGTAGCGCATCAGGAATGTTTGCTGAGGCGCGTACCGACAATTTTTTTGCCATATTACGGAAAAGAACTGATTCCTTGAGGCGCAGAATTCGTGGGAGCCATAACAGCATTTTGAAAGTCATCACTGATAAGCCGGAGTGTCCAATTCAATGGCATTGGACGCGTATGCATTGTGACGTAGTTGGGATCCCCGGGGGTGTGCACACCAGATATTTAAATTAGAAAATTAAATATTGATATAAGTATTAATTAATGTGAATTATTTATTTATTATGAAATATTTTATTATGAATTATTTGTATGAACGCACTCATTACTAACACTAGACTGTAAGCTTTGTTACTAACAATGATATGGTTGTATGTGTGACCGAAATAAACGAATATTATTATTATTATCATTAAGATGACGTGGTCGTTGGCTTCTAGAGAATCTATATTATACTACACTTTTATATATCTTTTTCTTCGTCTAAGCGCGTTCTCGGTTGCATCCTCAGCTGTGCTGCCTCGGAGCCCGGGGTGCGCTTTCCCGCTTTTTCTTCTCCAAATATAATATGCATGTCAATGGTCACCCAAGGATGCCAAAGACCTTGTAAAATGGAAGAGAAATAGCCGGAACACTTTCAATGATTTGGCTATAGTTTTACAACCGGCCGACTGCCTGATGTCAACCCTCTTTGTGAAAGTATTTGTGCGAAAAGTTTTACAACTGGCCGCCGCCCGACGTTAACCCTCCTTAGGAATGCAATTGTAGCACGAGATGTTTGTGCTTAGTCCTTTTGTCGCCTCTTACGACATCTACAGGAAGAGATGGAGTGGACCTATTCTAACCCGGAACCACACGGGAGATAAGTAATGAAATATAGTCAAACGAATCTTATTTTATAATATGATATTATTTTATTATATTATTGATATTTTTTCAAAACCAAAAACCGACTTTATTACCAGAAAAACTACATATTCAAACATTTGTATACTTCGACGACATATTTTTTCTAGTTATTTTTGTTTAAAAAACAAACCACAGAACTCATTTTAACAAAATTTCTATGCAACCACTTGGAAAGTATACCCTTTCAAACAAAAAAAGAATTCTTCAAATCGTTTCAGGCGTCTTTGAGTAATCGGAGAACATAGGTACATAAAAATAGATTCCAACGAGTTGATAACCTCCTTTTTTTGAAGTCGGTTAAAAATAACAATAAACACCTACTTAAAGTTCGAAAACTTAGAAGAGTATATTTTTGTAAATTAAATATATTCTTATTTACATAAGTTTGCAATAATAGAACCTTATATAGGACGGTGGAAATTCAATATTATTAGGAAGAACATCGTTTGTAAAGAAAACTCTAAAGGAAAGCAATCCATTAATAGATCTTTATTTGCAAAAATAGTATACCTTTTGTTAAAACTTATTTACGCCAAAGTTATTTACGTGACAATAGAATGTAGCAAAGGCGTTTTATTTTGTAACAATGTATTAAACTCTCCTTAATTTGAGAAAAAATACCTACTGAAAACAAAGACTCCAAGATAGCTACACACATATTTTTTAATGTTTCATGTACTGACTGTACTTTTTACCCATTTTCTCAATGGGACATAGATTCTAACCAACTTCAACAGCTGCACGAAAAACCGCGGGCTGCTTGCAGCCCGCGCAACGCCCGAAAAGCGAGTTAAATGTTTATATTTAAATGTTTTACGTGTAGATAATTTAAATATTTTAAGTTCATCAGGAAGATTATTAAGTCCAAGCTGTCTACCTCTGGAATGCTCTTCCTCGTAGAGTTCGTACTGCTCAGACTAAAACAAGCTTTAAAAATCGTCTCCATAAATATTATCTGTCATTATGCCAGTAATTCTCAGTTCTGTTAAGTGTCACTAAATACATTTAAATATTTTAGCATCGTATATGTATTATATATATACGATGTATATCACAATGTACGATGTATATACGATGTATACAATATATATTATAGAATAAGCTTATGTATGTATATATACAAGTATTAATATGTAAGTATATAATTAGGTATAGATACTGCACCCACCTTATTACGTACTATTAATTTTTCCTCTACCCAAAGGTTGACTGGAAGAGATCGCATCTAGCGATAAGTCCGCCTTTGTACCAATATTTTCTTTGTGTTTGTTATTTTTATTTTATTAATTATTATGGTGCAATAAAGATAATTTGTATTGTATTGTATTATTAAAAAAATATTGTTTTAATTTTTGTTTGTCTGGTTAGCAAATAATGACGAAGATACAGCGCATTTAAATTTCGCAAGACGTCACAATCTAGTACAATTTTCACGAGGCAGTGACTTTAATCATCCCCACTCTCAAACTTTGCTGCGCTGTAGGTATCTTTATGAATTTTTACTACTTTGATAAAACGAAACATATAGCTCCATTATTTTGGGATCGTCAAATGACGGAATAAATAAAATAATATTTTTCTGACCCAGTCCACATTCCTATTGCGCTTAAGCGCTTGAAAATTCGCAAGAAACTTTTAGCTGCCATTGTAATCTAAAGTAATCAAAAGTTATCAAGCTCTGTAATCGAACCTGCAATTACAAAGTTTATCATCAATCAATACACCAAAATAGACTTGGGTCCCTCGTTCAGATTTGCGATAAACCGAGCTTCATAGGTCATTAATGGAGCCATTAAAATAGCCTATCGCACCTTCTAATCATTTAAGTTATTTGATCATTACCATAGACACATGTATAAATAGATATCGCAAATGATATCTTTGCAGAATTTAAAACTCTACAACATTCAGCGTAGCCGATTCATTCATGCGTAGTTAGTGCTTTTTCTAATAGGAGTGCTTTTTAACAAGGGAGTCAGCAGAACAAAAAAGTGTAGTTTTCAACTGACTACTCGCGTTTAGACGCATTGCATCGTAATATTGTTTTACGCAGAAAATATCATTAATTTGTCAATGGTTTTTTTAACATTTCAACACAAACAAAAAAGCAGCGTGAAACGGAACGGATCTGTTGAAAGTTTTCTTTGACATTGTAAGCGTACAATTTCAAAAAAACTTTCATCGTAATTTTGAACTACAAATATCAATATTACGAGTGGTCAAGACCACTTGTGCAAATCCTTCGCATACGATCAATTTAAAAATGCGCCCATTTGGAAACACTCACGCAAATTATTCGTTGTGTGTCTCCTTAATTTAAAAATAGCACTCAAGCACAGAAGGCAGTAAGAGTATTACATACAGACTGGAATCTCCTAAAGTACGCACAATATGCGTCCCCGTTCCCCGTCCCCGCACCTCTCCCCCGTTCTTGTGCCGCCGTGTGCCGCCGTGTGCCGTCGTGCACACGTCAATGGGTGTGTGTTCGCCCGCTCTCGCTTCTTGACAAGGCGATAACGGGGGAGAGGTGCGGGGACGGGAATGGGGATTCCATTCTATATGTAAATACTCTTAGTGTCTTCTGTGACGTAAACACAGACCATTTCTTCTTTTTATCGCTTTCCTTTCTGCAGCTAAGCGGAATTACTTGCAATTGTTTTGTTTCGGTTTACATTAAAATTTTTGCATTTTTAACCTGCGTTCAAAAACTTTAACGTTGGAAGCGGGAATCTTTGGAAGTATGTAAGCAATTTAGTTTTTCACGTAGGTAAACTTTTGCTGTAATGCAGTTTTAGGTTGCAGTTTAAGACTTATAAGGAGCATAATGTTGGTCAATCCATCAAATGCTTGCACTCACTTTTTATTACTACGTATACCTAATGTTAGTGGAGGTCCATAGTCTCTGCTTTACCTTTTTGGGAAATAGGCGTGGTAGTATGGATGTATTATAATTATAGTCTATAATCTATAAAGATTATACGCGTATCCCGTGGGATACGCGAGCGAAGCCGCCGGCGAAAGCTAGTAAAGTATAAACTTTACTAGCTTTCGCCGGCGGCTTCGCTCGCGTATCCCACGGGAACATTATATTTTTCCGGGATGAAAGGTACCCTATGTCCTTCTCTGTACTCCTAACTATGTGTATGCGAATTTTCAAAAAGATTGGTTTTGTAGATAAAGCGTGAAGAGGTAACAAACAAACAAATATACAAACTCACTTTCGCATTTATAATATTAGATTTCGCCCGCGACTTCGCTCGCGTATCCCACGGGAACATTAAATTTTTCCGGGATGAAAGGTACCCTATGTCCTTCTCTGTACTCCTAACTATAATGTATGCTAATTTTCAAGAAGATTGGTTCAGCAGATAGAGCGTGAAGAGGTAACAAACAAACAAACAAACAAACAAGCAAACAAACAAACAAATATACAAACTCACTTTTGCATTTATAATATTAGTTAGGATTAGGATTAGGATTTAGGAAGTTAGGATAAACAATAGTTGGTTGGTAAAAAAATAATTTATTTTCCTCGCGCAAATGAATAAGGTCAAAATTTCAAGGTAGTAAATATTAAAGTAAAGTAGAAAAAAATGAAGCGGCATCTAAAAAAGAAGAAGAAAGAAAAATTCCTTAAGACCTTTAAAAAGCACACAACATTGATAAAGTGCCGGTCTATTTAGTTAGTGGTCCCATCTATCGGCAAACTTGATACTAATCTGCAAATTTGTGGCTCCGCTAATGCGTTTGTAATTTACGATACACGAGTTAGGGTATCGCTTTGAGTTTAGAAATTGGTATAATGTAATTCAATCACTATTGCCAAAAAATTATCTATAATTACCTACATTGTGACATACATGTGTCATATTTACAAGTAAATATAACGTGTAACAAAATATACTGCAACATTTTTAACAGTTAATTCAGTCCATGATACTGAACAACTTTTCCCAAGGAACATATAACCAAATATGAAAAAAGAATTTTTTGCTTTCCATACAAAGTCGGATCAGCTGATTGGTTATCTTGTATGGGAGGCCAAAATATATTTTTTATGTATCGATATACAACGTGGAAAGGACATACCCGTAATAAATCAAACCACGGTCTATACTAGATCACCTAAGCGTAATGAAATCAAAATAACAGTCAACAAACCAAAAAAAAAATCCTAATTCCCACACAAATCTCCCGAGCGGCTTTTTTGTCTGTTATTTTAATTTCATTATACTATAATGATCTAGTATAGATCATGGTTCGATTTATTACGGGTATGTCCCTTCCACGTTGTATATAATATGTTCCTTGAGGAAAGTTATTCTATATCATAGACTGAATTTACCCTTTAAATAGTTTCAGTATATTTTGTTAGACCCTGTATACGATTGTCGTTCAAACAAACTCTTATTTTTTATGACAATAGCTTAAGGCGATACACGGAGTCCAGTGCTGTCCCCATTTGAAATAAATGATTTGTAAGGAAACGGAGATATCATTTAAAATTTTAAGCTACTAAAACCTAGATCACCCTTCAAACTATTTTATGAACCACTTCATTTTTCATTTAGTTATATGTCATTCAAAGGAAAAAGTAAAAACAAAACTGACTGACTGACTGACATAGTGATCTATCAACGCACAGCCCAAACCACTGGATGGATCGGGCTGAAATTTGGCATGCAGGTAGATGTTATGACGTAGGCATCCGCTAAGAAAGGACGCGAGCGAAGCCGCGGGCAAAAGCTAGTATGAGTATAAAATGTTCAAGTATTTTTAGAATACTTCATCAGACACAAATACACCTTTCGTATTATTTTAAATTTGGCATAGTCCAATGACATGATTTTAAAATATCATTGCACTAAAAATAAAATAAATCGATTCAGCACATGTTAAGTATCACACAGTTAAAGCTCATAATCGTTTCAAGTATTGCAAGTCATGGAGCTTTACCGAGCTCGTTATGTGAGAATTCACATTTGGCTTTTCATCTAAAGTGATATCGGGGATGTAAAGTCGCCTTTACTTCTCACTCGTGAACCGCCTCTGTATATTGCATTACTCTATGTTTGTCGTAGCGTCGTAGCACCTCAGTCGTAGCCGAGGCGTCGTAGCGGATGCACGTAGCTCTACAGCCAATTTTCGCTCTAAATATCCTTACATAAAAACTTGTATCGTGGACTTGTGTAGTGTTTTGTGGCAAATCTGTGCTGGTATTAGGATTCTTGTAAGATTTACGTAAGTATCATTGTGTGGAGATTTCCTTCCTTGTTTGCGTAAAAGTTTATCTTGTGCAAGTAGGTACTATGTCTTTGGATAAAGATTATAATGGTTGTGATTAATTACAGCAATTAATCCGATTTTAATAGCAAGTTATTTTTCATAATTTGTAATTAAATTACGCACGAGACGTTGGGGTATAATATTTTTTTATCTTTCATTATAATAACAGTTTCACAGTTTCCGTAAAAGTTAAATAAATTTATAGAAGACATTTAAAAGGAAATACAGCATTGGGATACCTACTAATTCATTTATTTAAGTTGAATGATAAATAAGCCGTTCGGACAATGTATGGGTATGTACTCGTAATATAAATGAAAAACGTTTGGAAAAAAATTACATGGCAGTAAAAACCAAATCAAGATTTTTCTAGTATCTAAAATTAGTTTGGAAATAAACAGACCGACAAACAAAGCGTCGCTTGTGAATAAATCAGCAAAGCAAAGGAGGTTTTCCTATTCTACTTGGACAATCCGGCCTTTATTTGTACGTTTGTTGTATACGTATTTTAAACGACTTAGCTTTTATGGATTATAGGTTATAGGAATTTCCAGAAATTTGGAAGGCAACTTATTCATCTTCTATCAATCTCTTAATATTAATCGAAATATCCAATTTTTTATATGGGGTCGGCGCAAAGAGTATTATCTCTTTTGAAAACGACTAGATGGGACTAATAGAATTTCAACATTAGCCAAATCGGGGAAGGTATTGTAAAGGTTGTAAAGGAAAAAGTGTGGCTGTTTTTAATAATGTGTTTATAAATAGCAAAATTGAATTTAAAACTCAGTAAAAAGTTATTAAAATTTTTGTATTCAATCAAAAAGTTTTTTTTTTTTTTCACGAACGAAATAACTAAATGTATCAATTTCAATTCAATTTTATATAAAACTGAATCCAATATATTCTATTCCAAAACAAATTAAATTCATTGAAGTTTTATATCACAGCGGCATTAGCACTGTTTCTATTTCTGGTTTTGTTTTTCTTTTTTTTTGTAGGCAATAATTACAATGAGAAAGAACTCATTGGCCTGGCAGGCATGTGCGTTATAAGTGTTAAGCAATTTCAGGCGTGGAGACTTGAATTGACGACAAAAAGCATTAAAATTCATTGAAGTTTTATCAGTGGGGTATTTTTGGATAGGTCTTCAAAAATGATATTGATGTTTCTAATATCCTTTTTTTATAAACTGAACAGTATGCGCGAGAGACACTTCCAAAGTGGTAAAATGTTGGTCCCCCCCCTGTAACTTCTAAAATAAGAGAATGATAAAACTAAAAAAAATATATGATTGTACATTACCATGCAAACTTCCACCGAAAATTGGTTTGAACAAGATCTAGTTAGTAGTTTTTTTTTAATACGTCATAAATCGTAAATTGTTACTTGCTGCTACGGAACCCTTCATGGGCGAGTCTGACTCGCACTTGGCCGCTTCTTTAGGAGATTCCTTTAGTCAAACAGTGGAGTGATATAGGTTTTAAAGAAGAATAACATATCTCGAGATAACGTACTTTGAAAGGTAGTTTTAAAGCTCGTATGACAGTCGTCAGCTTTATCACGTGCGTTTACGCTAACGATTGAAAAATCTTAAACTTACAATCAATCACCATTTAAATATGAAAAATACACATTTTCATACAACTTGTTTATCGTCTTTTAACGAAAATGAAAAAAAAAATACTCAATTACAATAATCAATACCGTTTCGTGATATATTTAGAAAACATTGCTAATATTTTCCTATAGTGATGTGCTGCTGGAAATTTCCCATTGGAAATTGACGGGAATATTCTCAAAATTGACTAGCTCAATGAGTGTAATTTGTCCTTATATATTTATTTATTTATATTTGTTTATTTATTTCTAAATATGTTCTCCCTGATTTTGCATTTTTAGGAATATTGTCGAGAATGTTTACGAGAATATTCTGTTTCCAGGGACGGCACATAATTTTTTTCTAATTATTTCTTTTACTATACAACGCAGAAGGGACATACCTGTAATAAATCGAACCTCGGTCTATACTAGATCATTATAGTATAATGAAATTGAAATAAAAGCCAAGAAACAAAAAAATATTCGGCATTTCCAAACAAAAGTGTGTAGCCGCCCGGGCGATTTGTGTGGGAATGTCGAATTTCTTTTTTTGGTATTTTTGTTATTTAGGAGATTTGGGACGGAAAATGGATCAAGATAAGATTTTATTGATTATTAGAGAACCTCTTTCACTCCTACTATTCGAAAATTTTAGTGATTTAGTATTTCCAAATTGAAAATATGTGATGAAAAAATCCGCCACGAGTGGGATTCGAACCCACGACCCTCACGTTAACGCGGTAAGTGCACTACCAATTGTGATATCGTGACCTGGATTTGGATAAATTTCCGAGCATTGTAATGCTATTAAAATAGTAATTGATTTAGTATAGGCCGTGGTTCGATTTTATATTACGGGTATGTCCCTTCCACGTTATATAACACCTAATATATAATTAATAGAATATACGTGCATACATAATGGAGCAAACAGAGCATTTTGAGTCTTGTATGCTCGAAGTAGATAGATCCTAAAGCGGCGAGAGACAAAGGCCACTTTTAGCGCGATGGTGGGAATATGACAAGTTTATACAAAATTCTCTTGTAAGAGGAAAGTTAACGCTCTCCTTTTGAACTCCCTTTGTTAGTAAAGTTATCATTATGGCGTTCTCTGCCAGTCAACCATTGGACCAAGTAGAGAAATAATTTGGTTGGTGCGAAGAGTGTGTAAACAAAATTTAAAAGTATCTGTAAATTCCTACAAGAATAAATCAAGAATATACATAAGTATTAATTTTAAATAAATATATACCAATACAATAACTATAGATAAAATAAATAAATAATAATATAATAATAATAAATATAAATAAATAGTAGTGATTGTAGCTTTTTTTGCGCCGCACAACTTTTCATTTTTCTTTGTTTATCCTTATACTGGGAGAAAATGCTTTTACAATTAGTACGCTATTGATAAAAGTATAGTTTCAAAAGGTTTTTAATAAGTTGAATAGAAGTTTCATATAAGTAATTATATTAAAAAAACTAAAATAGGTAAAAAACAAAAACTTCTTGAATGTTGAGAAATATTTTCTTTTATGAATTCTGAAAACAGAACAATGCTTCGTATTGTTTTCTCATAATTGGCCAATTACTCTTTCGAATCAAAACCCAACAGCCCTTACAATTGTTGGGCCAATCTAAATTATTTTGTCTAATTGATCGCTGCCCTAAGGCGAGGCTATTGTATCGAGAATTGTTAATCGATTCAGAACTATTTTTAACTCCCAAAGAATAAAAAGGGGTGTTAAAAGTTTGACGTCTATGTTTATATATCTGTGTCTCTCTGTGTTATCGTAGCTCCTAAACGTATAGACTGATTTAGATAAGTTTTTTTAATCGGAAGCCTTGTCTGTCGAAGTGGTTCTTAGCTGTGTTGATAAAAATCAGTTCAGCAAAGTTATTGGATGAACGCTTGAAATTTAGGGTTTTTTATTTTGTCGGGCAAAGAAATTTGTTTGATTCTTACTTCAAATAATTTAATATTTTTTTCACTTATTTGTAATAAAAGATCATTGATTTATAGATATTAAAATGAGATACCATTACATCAATTTAATTTTTAGTAAAAAAATGCTAAACTTAAGATACCTACTTATATAATTAACTAAATATCGAAGCACGAAAAAAGCATTTGATCATTTAGTTTCTTTCAATACTTAAGTTGCTTCTACCCTTCAATAATAAATAAAGATTTAAAAAATAGTTGCAAAGTAAAACCAACTAATCCCTACCGATTGTTCACAAAGCAATTTATATTATTTCGCCTAATTGAGCTCTAACCGTAGTCGACTCTATTGTATCGAATCGAGAATTGATTTCAGACAATTACTCGGCAACAACTATTATTTGATACTGAGGACCTCTGAGGCCTAGTGGTCATCTTGCCAGGCTGTCACACCGAAGGTTCCGAGTTCGATCCCCGGTCAGGTCAAGATGGAAAATGATCTTTTTCAGATTGACTTGGGTCTTGAACGTTTATATTATTGTTGTAGAATATAGAATCGTTGAGTTGGTTGCTACAATGATTTGACCAAATATATTTCGCTGAAATTATATTTATTATATATTTAAGAAATATATTTGTTTGTTTAGCAGTCGGCGCTAATAAATGTTTAATTTATGTATTGTAGGCTTGTACTAAAGTTATTCGTCACTTGGGTATATTTACGCTTATTACAACATGCTGATCACTAAATCGCATGTCAGCCAAATATTAGTGGGCTATTGAAATCGATTCACTATAAACGTCTTTTGTTTTAAAAATTTTAGGAAAAGGGCCAAAACCAAAACAATTTCAATGAAATCAGTAGTCGTTTCGATCACTTTGTATTTTTTTTTAAATTATATTATTTCACACTAAAAATATATATATTTAAAACTAAGTAATGGCGGATTTAATGCTATGAACATTTTCTCCCAGTCCACTATATATATAAATAAACAGAAAAAAATATGTGTAAAGCAAAAAAAAAGTATAGGCACTTTGGTTTTAAATTATTTACAATCACATGCATATTTATTTCAGTTATGGATGTGTAGTGCATGTTTCTTTGTCTGTGTCCATTACATCCACGATAGAAACATATTGCTTAGTGTGGAATATTAATTTGTCCATTTTTCTTTAAATCTTCTTTAAATCAGCAACGATTTTTATGTTATTAAAAATGTAGGGGATTTGGGGCCAAAAATGAAACAAGATAAGATTTTATTGATTTACTGAAATTGGCTTGCAATGGATGTCTAGGTATCTATTCGAAAAGGTGCTGAGTTCTGACGTGAGCTAAATTAAACCATATCGCTAGCCACATTAAGTAGATATTTCTTTGAATCTCTTTGCTGAGTGAGACTTCTGTACATTAGTATTATTTATTCTTCAATAATTCGAGCTAAGTCAACTGCGAAACTTATATGGTTGATGGGTAGTTGCTGCGTACTTCTTGATATTACAACTTATTATCATTGGGCAAAAACCTTGTTGACCAGTGTATTAGAGAACCCCTTTCTGTCCATGTTGTTAATCGATCAGTTATTACGAGTACTATTCGAAAATTTTCATATACAGATACCACAATAAAACTGAATAATTCGGACTAAATCGAATTACGCCGATACTGATTGGATTTCAATCTAATTAAGTATACGATTTCAATTTCAAGGGCTTCCTCAAACAGGAAATATGGGGACTTGAATGACGCAATTTTTATAGGCTTATTAAATATGTTACTGATTATTTCTGGAATAAATTATACACATATTAAATAACTGCATAATAGAATGACGAGAGGGAATCTTTTAAATAAGTTTTGTAGTAATTTATTAAAATATTGATTTTGCGCGCAAGAACAAGTGGTGATAAACAAGTTTTTTTTTCCCCCGTGTGGTTCCGGGTCAGAATATGACTACTCCATCTCTTCCTGTGGATATCGTAAGAGGTGACTAAAGGACTTAGCACAAACATATTGTACGACAATTGCATTCCCAAGGAGGGTTAACTTTGGGCGGCGGCCGGTTGTAAAATTTTTTTGCACAAATAGATTCCCAAAGAGGGTTGACGTCAGGCAGGCGGCTGGTCGTAAAATTACAGCCAAATCAACTTGACAGTTCCGGCAATTTCTTCTCCTCTTCGCAAGGTCTTTGGCATCCTTGGGTGACCATTGACGTGTATGTTATATTTGGAGAAGAAAAAGCGGGAAAGCGCACCCTGGGCTCTGAAGCAGTACAGCTGAGGATGCAACTGGAAATGCGCTAAACAAGTTTTTCTTCTTGTTTACATATTTTTAATGTGTAACATATTTTGTCTAATTTTTCTGCAATATGTGGGAGTGATTTTGTGAAATGAGACGGAAATGGGAAGAAGCCGGGAAGCGTCCGCTATTTGATTTGACAAATAGTACACACGGTGAAAGATTGGCCAATACGAGATGTCAGATGTTGCACATCATTGGATCGCTCGTTTTTTAGGGTTCCATACCCAAAGGGTGCAAACGGGACTCTATTACTGAGACTCCGCTGTCTGTCCGTCTGTCCGTCTGTCATAGGGTTCTATCTCTTGAACCGTAATAGCTAGACACTTAAAATTTTCAACGATTATGTATTACTATGGCCGCTATAACAAAAAATACTAAAAATAAAAAATAGTTAAAAGTTAAAGGGGGTCGCCATACAAAAAACGTGTTTTTTCAGCGTTTTTAACTAGATCTTTGTAATGGCATTAACTAGATACTTGAAATTTTCACAGATTATGTATTACTATGGCCGCTATAACAAAAAATACTAAAAATAAAAAAATAAAAAAAAATTAAAGGGCGTCGTCATACAAAAAACGTGTTTTTTTAGCGTTTTAAAACATTGTACGGAATCGTTCATGTACGAGTCCGACTCGCAATTCCCGTTTATTTAACTACATAAATACATACCCTTTTACGGAGAATACAGAGCCCACACGATCAGCAGCCGGGCTTGTAAGTATTAACAACAGCAAATTAAAAAGCTATTTTTGTTTCGAAATATTGAAGTAACAAAATCAAATTCTTAGTATTTAATAAAAACTAATCTATTACGTAAACTGAAATTAAGATTCGGCGTCATTTCTAGCTAAATGTAATTAAAAGATTTGCTTTAAATTTCGTTGACTTCAGAATCGAGAGACATGAGATTTTTATTACTTTATTTAACTTTAATATTTTTTTGTGTATATCTAGTACCTACACAAAAATGTACAATACACTACGTTACTATTTTATTACTTAACGCTGTTTTTACAAGCTTTTTTTTATTTTTAGCTGTCCCGTTGTCAGTGTGTTCGTAATCAAATCTTGCAAGCTAAATTAGACCCACATCCCATTATTAGATGGAGCTGTAACTTCACATTGTATGTTAGATGACAATGCATTATTTAGGTATCAATGACCTGATGTCATGATGAAACTGGAAGGTGGCTACGGCAACTCTCAGATAGAACAACATTATCCTCACCGATTTTGGACTTCATTGATTCGTCTTGAGGAGTATTTTAAATACAATAAAAACTTTTCTTGATTTCAATAAAAGCTATCTTCAAGAATATTTTTTAAATAATCACTCGTCTAATATGACTGGGATAGTATATCATATGCTCTCCCAGTCATATTACATTTCATTATAGAGACAATAAAATTAAACAAATTTAGTTTATAAAACGCTTTCTTGCCTGGAACCATACTCGTAAACTATGCTCCTTGCAGTGCCTGGCTGTTTTTCTTCTTCTTTCAGTGCCAGCCCAGTAGAGAGCCACAGTCATTATGTAAAAATTAAAGGCATTGAGGAGCTCGGTGGTTCGGTGAGAATACGCACTGCTAGCAATCTCGCAAGTTAAGCAACTCCGTGCGTGGTCCACATATGGATGGGTGACCACAAATGGCACAATAATATTTCGAGCTCCTATGTGCTCCAATTTCTCTTTTCCCTCGGTCAACATGAAATAACAAGCAATCCTTTCAATGAACTATGAAGTTCTAAGTACCTACTAGGCCTCATTACAGTTCCACAGGCATTGAAACTCCACAATCCAATCTGGAATTCGATATAATACTTGAAAATAGCTAAGTTGGCCATTCAGCCGAAACAATGGCTAGGTCGTTAATATTCTGCGGGATCGTGACCCATAATAACTTTCATTGCGATGTTTCGACTCTATTGTTGAAACGTCTTATTCATTAATCTGAGGTTTTCATTGAAATTCAATAAATAAATGGTTTCAATTTCCAGTTACGATGCTTTGGAAAGAAGGCAGGCAGGCATATTTTGTACTAACTCTTGCCCGTAGCGTTGCCCGCGTCATCATCATTTCAGCCGCATAACGTCCACTGCTGGACATAGGCCCCTGCCAGGGATTTCCAAAATGACCGATCTAGAGCGGCCTGCGTCCAGCGCTTTCCAGCGACCTTAGTCAGATCGTCTGACCACTTGGTGGGTGGGTGTCCAACGCTTCGCTTGCCAGTACGTGGTCGCCATTCGTACGCCAGTACGTGGTTGCGTGGTTGTGGTCAAAGGTTATTTGACAAAAACCACAAGTTTTTCCGGTATCAATCATCATTATTACTATCATCATCATCCCAGGCCGTCTTCCGCCTAAAATTAGCCTGCGTTTTATAATAAGGTATATTATGGTTTTTCCGATACATTATGACCATTATAATACATTTAGGTAGGTACAAGAAAGTAGGAATTATCAAGCTAAATGAAAAAGCTTAGGACGTAGTAGACGCCGACAACATGCCAACCAATTGAACAAATTGATCGTTCAACTGGTTAGCAGGCCGTCGGCGTGCCGACAAAGTGGCGACGGATTTTTCAAAGACGCGGCCTTTGTGGCGCGCCGACAGCATACACACCATTTTTATAAATGAACTATACCACCTGTTTTTATAGACGAAGTGGCTAACAATCCATTACTATTATATTTTTTTTTCAATCTTCACACCCAGGAATGCGCTAACGTGGCGTTTCGTATTTGTCATAGATTATCTGTATTAAACTAAAACAATAACGATATCATCATCTTAGCGAGTTCCCGGTTGCATCCTCAGCTGCTGAGCTCGGAGCCCGGTGCGCTTTCCTGCTTTTTCTTCTCCAAATATGCCAAAGACCCAAGGATTCCAAAGACCTTGCGAAGTGGAGAAGAAATAGCCGGAACAGTTTTATCGATTTGGCTATAATTTTACAACCGACCGCCGTCCGACGTCGACCCTCCTTGGGAATGCAATAGGCATGATGACTGAAAAAGTATATTTAGCCGATCGGTTAGATTATAAAAAAATATGAAACAAAATTTTATTTATTTACACTCAGAAATAATAAATGAGGATGATAAAGCGCATTTAAATTTAGCATGACGTCACGGATTCGTACGATTTTTACACAGCTGTGACGTCACAAGTCCCCACTCTGGAACTTAGATACTCCATATTTTTGTGAATTCTTACTTTTATTTTTATTACATTATTTTTTGATAATCTGACTAACGTACTTATTAGAATAATACTTTTCTACCCCAGTCATCATCCCTATTGTAGCACGAGGTATTTGTGCTTGTCCTTTAGTCGCCTCTTACGACATCCACAGTCCACACGAAGAGATGACACTTCAATTATGTATGTTCAATTTTCAGTGATTTTGTCATATCATTTCTATTTTAGCTAGAAAATGGCAAAAGTAAGTGAGACTGCCGAGCCCGGAGGACATTCCATAAATAAAGGGGCGTGGAAAATGATACATAGCGGTCGACGCTAGCTGGAACCTCTCTCTTATGTGTAATATCATTTCGTATGATATATTTGTCTTGACCACGCTGGAGAGATAACATATACTATACATGGCCTAACAAACTATACTGAAACTATTTTAAGGGATGAATTCAGTCAATGATACTAAACAGCTTTCCTCAAGGAACATGTATCGAAAAATGAAAAATATTTTTGACCGACAAGTTGATCGATCGGAAAGCATTTTTTTTCATATTTCAATACATGTTTATTGGGGAAAGTTGTTCAGTATCATGGACTTAATTCACCCTTAAAATAGTTTCAGCTTATTTTTTTAGACGTTATAATAGTCATTTTCAAGGAAACAAGTCAAATTATATCTTCCATAAGAAATGTGAAAGGTATAATTTGACTTGTTTCGTTTTCGTTCTAATATTTTACAGGAGGCTGGTGTAAAATCCTATTATAAAATTATAAATGCAAAAAATTGTAGAGGATGTATTGATTTGTTCCGCTTTCACGTCAAAACGGCTGAACGGATTGGAAATCTGACTGTCCTACTGAACTTCGAAGTTCAAAACATCGATGTACCTACCTGTTTTCATAAAAGTATTTATTTATTTATTTACACTTTATTGTACACACATACAAATGTAATAGTACAACAGGCGGACTTAATGCTATAAGCATTCTCTAACAGTCAAACCTTTGGGCTGATTGGGAGAGTTTATGTGGGTTATGTGTTACATAATAAAAATAACAATAAAAAACTAAATAAAATTTTAAACTTAAAAATAAAATAAAAAGAAAGATACTAAATATAAATATTATAATAATACTATACCTACATATTAAATACATACAAACGAGCAATAAATATATACATATCTCTAAATACATATTATACAATCAAGTCTGTCTCATATTTAATTGAAAATGGAGGTGTCTAAAGATTCAAATTTTAAAGGAGTCGCGGCTAAGAGCCCTTCTGATGGACTCAGGGAGAGCATTCCAGAGTCGTACAGCAGTGACAGAGAAAGAGTTATCGAAAAAACCTGTACGGTGAGAAGGAATAGCTAGGGTAAGAGTATTTGAAGAACGCAGGGACCTCTCATGAGTAGAACTTAAAAGTTGGAAACATGATTTGAGATACTCAGGGGCCTGGGGATTATTAGAAATATTGTACAGCTGACAGAGAATATGTTGGTTCCTGCGTTGACGAATTGGCAGCCAATTGAGCTGAGAACGCGATTGGGAAACGTGATCTTATTTGCGCAAGCAGAAGATAAACCTTAAGAAGACGTTCTAATTTATTTAGTTGTTCCTCGATTAAGTCTAGATAACACACATCAGCGTAATCAATTATGGGAAGAATTAAAGTTTGTGCTAGCATGTATAGCATGTAAAGTATGTACGAGTATATAAAAACGCTAATCGTGGAGTGGAGGAATGCTATAACGAATTATATCTATATTTTATAAATATCGTTTGTTCCTTATTGCAATGTATTGCGATATGTACGGTACTTTGACATTATTATGACGAATTTCCATATTTCAAACATACTTACATTGCAAGTTGAATTAAAGCGTGTAATGCAATGACTTAGGATGGGCCCATCAGAACATTTTGCATAAAATATCTTCATACATTCAACGTCGTGCCCTGAGCGACCACAGCGCATGCGCTGTTGTCACTCCGGGCGCGACGTTGCGAGCATAGGCATAGCTGCTATTCGGTTGTAAAATTAGCGCGGTAAAATTCCTTAGTATTTTAATTATAACAAACAGTTATGTTACTTACCGATGATACTATATTCCATGTACTTTTTCAACTTTTTTGCAGCCTTTAAATGCGCATCCAGGCATTTTTATGGCATTTAAAAGTATGAAACAAAAACGAATGAACTCTTCCGCGGACCGAGGACGACTAAGTCGCGTTGGCCCGCAAACCGACTTTATCGAGTCAACGAGTTGGTGCCATTTCTTCGCGCGGTTGGCCTAGTCCTTACGCTAGTAATATATAAGTCAATGGTGTAATGAACAAGGAAGTCAAAATATAATATTGCAAGAAACTATAATAAGTGAGACATCTAAAAAAAAAACGGCGGGTTGCACTCCGGGAGTGCCGGCAGAAGTGAAAATTTGAATATTAACGTTGTGCATTTTTGATATTTTGGAATGGTTAGGGAATAATTTTGCACGAATTGCTTTAATTATCAGTATAAAAGTACTATCATTTATGTGGTAAAATATAATATTTATTTATTGCGCTGTCGTACATAAACATGACAATTTATACTCGTATTACATTAAAAAGTTTATCTCTCAGCTAAACGAAACAGCAGGCGCAGGCATACATTTTAGCCGCGCCGTAGAAAGAGAGGGGGATACTTCCTCTCCTACGCCGCGCCGGCTGTCTACTCTCCATCCGTCTTACGAATTTTCGATCAGGACACGCAAGTTTAACATTTTTTACCCATTACAAAAAAAGTGCACAATGCCGCTAAAGAAGTTTACACTTCAAAAACTTAACCGATGAAGGGAAGATCAATATTTTTTTATAAATTGAAGTTCCCGGCGAGTATATCTCTTTGTCTATACGCGATAAACTCAAAACTACTAGGCCAATTTTGATGCGGTTTTGAGTAACGTGTAAAGCAATTACCTGGAAAGGTTTACATACCCGTGCGAGTGAGGCACAAGGCTAGAGGTCGAGGAACGTACACTTAGTATTCCTTATAAAATTTTGCAGTTATTTTGAGTAAACTAAATGTGCATTTTGATTCTGCTTAGTATTCCGGGACTGCAACGTTACGATGTCGAGCTGAGACAGCCTTTCTTGATGACACACTTCCTTGTAAGTTTCTTTGCATATAATTTTTTCTCAAAATTATATTTCGCTCGATAAAAACTCCAAGAAAAAAAGGTTTTCGAAAAATTTTACCTAGCTATATCAATTTTTTAATATGTATTATGATTATTCATATATGTATGATATTTTATCGTACTATATACTAGTGGCTCTGTGAGGTAAACCTCGCGACTCGCCCCCAACCCGTTTATCGGACGTAAAAGTTGTTCAGACAAAAATGTTGCGTCTTGTTTAATAAGTGTAACAAAAAAGTTTTATGACATATTTGAATTTTTTTTAAATGTCTTAAATATGATTTTCTTAATTTATAAACATCTCCGCCATTTTGAAAAATTTCCAAAAACTGAATCGACATAAGAATTATATATATAATTTTCGAACCTGCGTGCTTACAAAATTTCACGAGAATCGGTTGAGAAATGCAACCTGTAGGCGAGGCGGGAACAAACCGACAAACTGACAAATCTCGAAACTGAGAATCTTCGCTCGCTTCGCTCGATCGGTCAATTAGCCAGAGCAGTCAGATGATTTGGCCTACACCTTCCACGCTGGCCAGACGAGTTGGAGAGGTCTCATTGATGTTTTTAAGCTTTGTTTAGCTTGTGTTTCCTAAGTCGCATTTAACAACATTCACGGGAAGACTTGGAGTGGTTCTATACCACACGGCTTATTATCTTGATCATTCAATACCAAAGCAGAGAGAAAAACTTTAAATGTACCTACTCACAAAAACACACTTTTTTACTTTTATTGCATGGTCACAATTATTTTTCCATTGTTATAGAGTGATAGTGTCAACGTTTTCCTTCGCTAACCTCATTATTGTATCCATATTCGTTTCGTAATTTTTTCGCCGCATATCCTTTTATCAGCCATCTTACAAATAAATCAAACACAAGAACTAAATATTAAGGTGAAGATATAGGCAAATGGCCTTGAAGTGTGAAATAAATTGTTAACTCGAAAATATGTTGATAATTTCCATATTGCTCTTCATCATCCACTAGATAGCCCTTTAAATTATTTTATAAACTGCCGTTGAAACTATTATTGGTGATTCGTCTAGCTTTAAAACTTGCCGTGGCCACTTTTGGCGGAGGCAAGTTTTAAAGCTAGACGGACTAATGTAAATACTTTCAATTGTGGTTCATAAAATAATTTTAAGGGCTATCTAGTGCATGACAAAGAGCAATAGGGAAATTATCTCCATATTTACGAGTTAACAATTTATTTCAAATGAGGGCGCCATTTCAAGGTTTGTGCTTACAAAATTTCACGAGAATCGGTTGAGAAATGCAACCTGTAGGCGAGGCGGGAACAAACCGACAAACTGACAAATCTCGAAACTGAGACTCTTCGCTCGCTTCGCTCGGTCGGTCAATTAGCCAGAGCAGTCAGATGATTTGGCCTACACCTTCCACGCTGGCCAGACGAGTTGGAGAGGTCTCATTGATGTTTTTAAGCTTTGTTTAGCTTGTGTTTCCTAAGTCGCATTTAACAACATTCACGGGAAGACTTGGAGTGGTTCTATACCACACGGCTTATTATCTTGATCATTCAATACCAAAGCAGAGAGAAAAACTTTAAATGTACCTACTCAAAAAACAGAACAGCAATGTTTATACTTTATTACGAAAAAAAATACCTACCAGAATACAAAAACTGCCAACGAACTAAATATTCTATACAAAAAAATCTCCGATAAGATTTACCCATCAGGAAGAATTCGACTTTGATAAATTGAATATCCGATGCTAAGCTTTAACAGATAACCGTTAAAAATTGATTTAAAACTGAGTACGGAACATCATTACAGCACTTCCACGCCACATTAACCAAGGTACTCGCAAAATAAATGATCTGACATAAACATATGGCAAGGAGAAATTAAATTCTCATTTTTTACGATAATAACCGAGTGATTTTACGGATTTACCGACCCTTCTCGGGTAGGGTTTACGCAGTGCCGGCTTTAGCACTAATGGCGCCCTTGGGTATGATGGATAAGGGGTCTTTGCAAAAAATGAAAACAGAATATCATTATTATCTTTAATTTTGTGCCAAAGTTTACCAACATTAAAAATTTTAGTATTTAATTTGCCTCCCTGAAATAAGAATATATTTATACTTAAAATACTTAAAGAGAGTTAGTTGATATGTTTGTTACTTAATCACATAAGAAGGAAATCCCTGAGATTGGAGTCCCCATGGAATTATCAAATAACTTACCATTTGACCACGCTGGCAATGTCACTGATAAGGGCTAGTAATTGTTCAACAGAAAAAAAATACTGCAGTAAGCTCGTTCTGAATCCAGAAAAACGCTACCAGAATCTTAAACATCCCCCTCCATACGAGTATATAATATATTAGGTTGGGGAAAAAGTCTTTTCGCATATAGTATGTATGAACTTGTAGGTAATAAAACCACTTTGGCTATACTATTTGTACCTGGCTGGTTTTGGTATCATTTAAAAGTTTAAATTTTATAGAAGATAATTCTAAATTCAAATTAGGAAAATACGTGATTTTCATTTGTTTTTCTTACCGTCAAAATGAGTGAATCTAATGAAGAAATTAGATACATTTTAAAATTATACTACCAAAAAAAGGTCATTGACCAAAAAGGTAAAAACGCAACGCAAGCCGCGAAAAAAAATTTGCGATGTTTATGGACCTAGTGCAGTGTCTGTGAGAGTAGCACAAATTTGGTTTAAGCGTTTTCAATCCGGAAATTTTGATGTCAAAGATGCACGTCGCTCTGGTCGTCCTGTTACGGATAAAATGGATGCTATTTTTGAAAAAGTGGAGCAAGATCGGCATGTCAGTAGTTACGACGTAGCTGAAGAACTGGGAATTGACCACAAAACAGTTTTGGCGCATTTGAAAAAAAAATGGGTACACAAAAAAGCTCGATATTTGGGTACCTCACGAGCTCTCTGAAAGAAACCTAATAAATCGTGTACTCATTTATGATTCTTTATTACGACGTAATGAGACCGAACCATTTTTTAAGAAATTGATAACTGGTGATGTAAAGTGGATCACGTACGACAAGAACGTGCAAAAAAGGTCATGGTCAAAGGCCAGTCAGGCTTCACAGACTGTGGCGAAACCCGGGTTAACTCGCAAAAAGGTGATGCTGTGTGTGTGGTGGGATTGGCAGGGCATTATTCATTATGAGCTGTTACCACCAGGCAGGACCATCGATTCAGAACTCTACTGCGAACAACTGATAAGATTAAAGCAAGAAGTTGAGAGAAAGCGGCTGGAATTAATCAACAGAAGGGGTGTGGTTTTCCATCATGATAACGCTAGACCTCACACATATTTAACCACTCAGCAAAAATTAAGAGAGTTTGGCTGGGAGGTGTTAATGCATCCGCCGTAAAGTCCTGACCTGGCACTCAGATTTCTACCTGTTTCGGTCTCTTCAGAATTCTTTAGGCAGTGTCAGGTTAACATCACGAGAGGACTGCCAAAACTACTTGACGCAGTTTTTTGATCAGAAGCCCCAAAATTTCTATAGCAATGAGATCATGTCCCTGCCTATAAGATGGGAAAAAGTTATCGAACAAAATGGTACTTACATACTTTAGTTAAATGTAAATAAACTATATTAAAAAATCGCCAGAAGACGGGGTACGATCAAGGGGAAGGCCTAAGATGAGATGGCGGGACGACCTGTCTGCTTTAGATGATTGGAAAAAAATAGCTAAAGATCGAAGCAGCTGAAAACAACAAGGGGAAGCCTTTGCTCAACTATGGGACTAAATTGGCGAGATTAAAAACAAAAATACTTACAGTGCCCAGTGGTAACGGCATAAATATATCTTGGCACAACCCCATTTATGAAAGTTGACTAAGGAAAGTATAAGTAACGGAGATTGCGGAGCAGTATCTTCTGTACAACGACTTTATACCATATACCATGATCTTCAATCCACCTGCCCAACGTATGGGCAAATTCTTCCTATATTGGGAGAGGCCTTTAGTACAGTAGTAAACTGATATAGGTTGTCAAAGAAAAATAAAGAAAGTCCCTTCATAATGCCCCTGCGCAGTCTCGCGTCGCGGAGCTAACATTGGACTCCCACAATAAATTTTTCGGAAAAATACTTTAACGTTGAAATTTAGTATAAATCTATTATAAAGTAGTGACCAACAACTGGAACTGTGATATCGCGTGTTATCTCCTAGAGATTATAACGTTTGTGGACAAAATAAGCGACTAAAACTGTAAACTGTGAAATAGTAACAACTTGATAAAAAAATAAAGGTGGTTTGCTTTTTTCTTACAAACTTTGGATAAAAGTGACTATTAATGTTATAAATAGTGAACTTAAACTAATAGAATTACTTTATTCTAAAAATACGTATAGAAGTGTTAAAAATTTATAGTTACCTACATGTAAACAAAAAATATCGACCAGTCAGCTGATCTACTAATTTCATATAAACAAGCTCCATCTACCGGGGAATAGCAGAAGTACAACTAGAATATACACAGATCTGAACCTTTAAAGCGCCATCTACACTTGTTTACTACTCTAAGGGGCGCTAGTGACACTATCAACAACCATGATTCCTATCATTAAATGTACTTTATGTAAGAAGAAAATTGTTGATCGGGAATATTTAACTTGTATTAAATGTTCACTTATAATACCACAAGAGCTTCAAAATTATCGGGTATTTCCCGATAGGTTCGTTGCAAACAAGAAGGAGTCAAAAAACTTGACGACTTTATTTGTTTGCAGGGAACCTTGAGGGAAATGCCAGATAATTTTGAAGCTCGTGTGGTATTCGGGGGATTATTTTTCCGTCCCAAATGTCGGCCAATAGAATTGCACCATGAGATGAAATGAACAGTTAACAAATAAGAATTTCATAATGAATAAAATTGTTTTTTATGTATAGCAACGACCAGACAAAATATTCAAAAAATTATCAGTATAATACCATGTAGGTTGTACCACGTGACGTCGAATGGTGCAATTCTATTGGTCGATATTTGGGACGGAAAAATAATCACTAAAATACCATTTGAACTGCTCAAATGTGTCACAAAAGCGGTTTTATATTATGGAAAAGGAAAAAAAAGGGTCTTGGAAATGCGCTACTTGCCTAAAACAGCCACCCTACCAGGCACCTTCTACATCGCAAACAAAAACAAGTACTCCAATGCAAAAAAAAAAGACACACGTACCTATTTCACCGACTATACCTACAGGTCCTATGACGAGGCGGCGTAGAAAACTTCAAGCTTTGTCTGTATCTTTAGACTGCAGTGATAAAGAAAGTGAACTATCAAAGCTCTCCGAATCAAGTGAGTCCGCTCATAGTCTACCTGATATATCTATGCGGGCCGACAACCTTAGAATACAAGAATTAGAAAATGAAATATTGGATTTAACTCTAAAGCTAAAAAGTGCAGATAAAGAAGTAGAAAAGTTGAATGTAGAGAATTGTGTGTTGAAAAAGAAAACAAAGGAGTTGGAGTCTAAAATAAACCAATTTAAGTCCGTTATTTCATCACCCATAAATTCTAGTATGAGACGAAGACGGTCTTCAACTCCCTCACAAAAAGAAAAAGTCAACAAGAATAACTCTCTTATCAACTTAAACGTCTCTCCGCTAGAGACTGAGCAAACTGCCCCCCGCTTACCCGATACCTGCAACAGTCTTCAACCTACGGATAATATGTGTAAGGAACCAATTAGTAGGGAGGAGAATACACCAAACAAAAATAGAGAAATTCAACAAAACGAGCCGAAGACAGACAGCTCTTTCACTACGGACGTAAAACCCACCAAGAAGATATATATTATAGGCTGTCAACAAGTAGTTGGTCTAGCATCAGTATTAACTAACTCAAGATATGACACAAAGTATGAAAAATACTCAGTAATAGGTTTAACGAAGCCTGAGGCATTATGCGAAGAGATTGTTTTAAGCTGTAATAATATTAAGTTAAACGAACATGACAAAATTGTACTATCAATTGGGAAAAATGACTCAAATCCTATCAATATTGTCGCCAAACTATGTACAATTCTTGATCGATTCAAAAATAATGACATATTATTGTTGAATGTTGTTCAAAATAAATTCCTAAGAGAAAGTAAACTAAATGAACTGCTCTTATTAATTTCGCGAAATTATAAAAATTGCAATTTTATTACAACCAAAACACAGTCGCTGCATGAGGCGTGTAAATGTTTAAATTCAACAGTCGATTATATCGATTATAGGCGTAAATACCTAAATTTCAATGAAATCAAGAAAATACAAAAAAATTATATCCGTCAATCTTGCCCTAAATCTTTACACAAAGTACTTACACAAAAAACGATATTGGACTATTTTCCTGTAACTGAGAAGCAAAACAAAACCAAATGTGATTTAATCAATAGAAGCATGTCAACTGACTCGGTACTCATTCACTCAGAAAAAGATAATTTTTTTCGTGACTAAAAACAAATTAACTTTTTTTCACCAAAACATTCAAAGTTTGTTAGATAAACAAGATCAACTTCAAGTAGTTTTAAACAATTTTTCAGAAACTAATAAAAGAAATATTGACCTTCTTTGCTTAACAGAGACTTTTATTAAATCTGGAATGGAAGCTAATGTTCATATGGAGGGATATGTACTCGCGGATTATTATTCAAGGTCCAATAAAAAACGAGGTGGTGCATGTATAATGTGTAGAGACGATATGGATTATGAAAAAGTTCCATTCTTAAAAAACATGTCTAAGGCATATATTTTTGAATGTTGTGGTATAGAGCTGACTAAATATCAAATGATAATCATTTGTATATATAGAATTCCCAAACATAAGGAACTATCTGATCCTTTTGTGTTCTTGAATTACTTAAATGCTTTATTGTCAAAAATTGAATCTAAGGTAAAAAAGAAGGTAGTAATTGTGGGAGACTTAAACATTAATACTTTGAAAAATACAAAAGAAGCTTCTGAACTAAAAAAACTAGTACAAAGCTACAATTACTACATACACATAAATGAACCAACAAGAAAAAAATCCTGTCTAGACCTTTTTATTAGTTATATACCGAAAGCCAAGGGAGAAACCCATAAACTTTTCCTCTCCGACCACGAAACGGCACAAACCTTGACCATACCCGTTAAAAAAATATACAAGTCACCAAGCGTTTGGTTTAGAAAATATCGTGACTATAGTATAGAAAATCTGTCAAAATTCTATGACTGCTTAAAAAACTTATCTTGGACTGATGTTTATGAAGAAAAAGATGCAAATAAAGCTTTTGATAAATTTCATGAAACATTGATATTGTTCTATAACCTATGTTTTCCTACTTACACTAAAAAAATTGTTAAAAACCATAAACACTGTACATGGTTGACGAGAGGTATAAAAAGATCCTGTAATAGAAAGAGAAGCTTGAGGTTTGCATACTACAAATCAAAAACTTCAGGAGCTAAGAAACAGTATAGAAATTATAGCAATGTTCTTAAACGATGTATTAATACTTCAAAACGTCTAAAAAATTCGGAAAAAATTAAAAAATCTAAAAATATATGCAAAGCATCCTGGGAAATCATAAAAACAAATGTAAATTCCAACAAACCAAAACAATCGATTCAAGAAATTCTACACAATAATCAAATATACAATGACCCAAATAATATTGCCAATATATTAAATGACCATTTTATTAACCTAACATATAATGCAAATAGTAATACAAAATCACAACGAACTAAGGATTGTTTAGTAAAAAATAATAGTTATAGCATATTTTTATTCCCAACTGACAGTTATGAAATAGAAAAAATAATTAAATCATTAAATGACACGAAATCTGTAGGCTACGACGGAATTACCACTAAAATAATTAAATTAACATCAAAAATACTTGCGCCGATTCTTAGTCACCTGATTAACTTGTCACTTGTTCAAGGTGTGTTTCCTGAGGCTCTTAAGAAATCGGTTATAAAACCTATTTTCAAGAGGAGAGATAAGTTATTGATCGAAAATTATCGTCCAATCTCATTAATACCTATTTTATCTAAAGTGTACGAGAAGGTTACTTACGAATTTTAGCATTCCTTATAAAACACAACATTTTGGTAGAAGAGCAGAATGGTTTTCAAAAGGGGAAGTCTACAACGTTGGCTGCATTTAAATTAATAAATAAAATATTAGAAAATGTAGACAAAAAAATTGCAACTACAACTGTATTTTTTGACATGTCAAGCGCATTTGACTTCGTAGCTCATGAAATATTATTGACAAAATGTGAAAAATATGGTATAAGAGGGCAGGCGTTAGAATGGTTGCAAAGTTATCTCTCGAACAGATCACAGCATGTTGAAGTAGAGAATATTGATGATAATAATGAAGAAAAAACATACAAATCAAAGCCTATTATTAACAAAGTTGGCGTCCCACAGGGAAGCATTCTAGGCCCTTTGTTATTTTTAATTTATATTAACGACTTGCCTAAGGCTACAAATCATTTTTGCACACTCTTCGCAGATGATATATCTATAATCATACCTGACATTTATAATGATGCAATAAAATACAATAATGATATTAATAATACTATTAATGATATAATAAATTGGATGACATGTAATAATTTGAAGGTCAATATAAATAAAACTAAATTTATTCAATTCTATAATAAACGCAGTGACACTAAGAAAAATCTAAATATTACATACAAAGGACAACCCGTTGAAGAAACTAACCAAATAAAATTTTTAGGAATTATTTTGGACAACAATTGCTCATGGGATAAACACGTAGAAAGCGTGTGTAGTAAAATAAATAGATTTTCTTATTCACTTAGGAGATTGACAAGGATAGCAGGCAGGAAAACCGCTATTCTTGCATATCATGGGTATGTAGCATCTCAACTCAGGAATGGACTCCCCCTATGGGGAAATGCTACAGAACTTAACACAGCATTTATGGCACAAAAAAAATGCATACGTTCAATTTTTGGGGTCTCAACTGTAACAAGCTGTAGACCCTTATTCAAAACACTGAAGATATTAAGTCTCCCGAGTATGTATATATACGAAATATGCGTATTTGTAAGATCACACCCAGAATTATTTAAAACCAGTAATGATTTGCCAAGTAGGTACAGTAAAAGAAATCCCAACAGATTAGTACATACCACAATGAAAACATGGTTATATAGTTCAAACAGTTTTCCTATGGCTGTACGAATCTACAATGATTTGCCTAATAATATTAGATCAATACATAGTCTTAAATCATTTAAACAAAAACTGTATGACTGGCTGGTTAAGAAGTGTTTTTATAGTGTTAAAGACTTTTTATCCGCATCTATAATTATATGAATTCTATAATGATAATAATAATAATTTGACTAATATAGGATTTTTAATTGACAATAAATAAAATAATAACTAAAATTTTTTTTCCAATTGAATTGATGTACCAATATCTGTTGCATGTCAGTGATGACTAAATGTGTGAGACTCTACATGACTTTTGTACCACCAAAATTGTACCACATTTTAAGCAAGAAACTACATTTCATTTCATTTCATTTCATTTCATTTCATTTCATTTCATTTCATTTCATTTCATTTCATTTCATTTCATTTCATTTCATTTCATTTCATTTCATTTCATTTCATTTCATTTCATTTCATTTCATTTCATTTCATTTCATTTCATTTCATTTCATTTCATTTCATTTCATTTCATTTCATTTCATTTCATTTCATTTCATTTCATTTCATTTCATTTCATTTCATTTCATTTCATTTCATTTCATTTCATTTCATTTCATTTCATTTCATTTCATTTCATTTCATTTCATTTCATTTCATTTCATTTCATTTCATTTCATTTCATTTCATTTCATTTCATTTCATTTCATTTCATTTCATTTCATTTCATTTCATTTCATTTCATTTCATTTCATTTCATTTCATTTCATTTCATTTCATTTCATTTCATTTCATTTCATTTCATTTCATTTCATTTCATTTCATTTCATTTCATTTCATTTCATTTCATTTCATTTCATTTCATTTCATTTCATTTCATTTCATTTCATTTCATTTCATTTCATTTCATTTCATTTCATTTCATTTCATTTCATTTCATTTCATTTCATTTCATTTCATTTCATTTCATTTCATTTCATTTCATTTCATTTCATTTCATTTCATTTCATTTCATTTCATTTCATTTCATTTCATTTCTCCCAAACCGAGTCTAACCTAACGACGCTTCTGAGTTTTGGTGTGAATTATTATGAGGAAGATATTGGGTGCCAACACGATTTAGGCCGAATTTGTAAACATGATTTTTTACGTCAAAGCGGTTTGATTGGTGTGTAAACGGGTAAAGGCTTTAATCATTTTCGGGGGATTGGTTTAAATTGAATTTATTTGAGGAAATAAACGGGTTGACTTGAAATTTTTAGCTGTTCTACTGGTCTAACAACGTAAACTGTAATTCATAAAGAAATTAGAATTTACAAACCCTGATAAATGCACTTATAGTATCATGTCTTTATCTTATTTATTTATTTAAACTTTATTGAGTCAAAAGCTATAATAGGTAGACTTAATGCTAAAGCATTCTCTCCCTGTTAACCTTTAGGAGAAGAGAAACAGACAGAAAAGTTCGCGTCTAAAATAGATAGATTATACGGGGTAGACAAAATTAAATGGCCCAAAACCAAGTGTGGAAGTGGTGGGTTAAAAGATGGAAAGCGGGAAACAGAAATAGTGCAAGCTTGTAACCCATCACCTATTGAAAAGGACCTCCAATAAGTCTTTCCTTTAAATCAATTTATAATACTTTCATGGGCTAATAAACATCCAGAACACTACCGTTTTTGCTTTCCTGAATAAACCTTCTAATCCTGAAAAACATTACTTTGACATCTTTTAAGCACAAAAATAAATGTTCACTTTTGAAATCAAAAACACAAATAAGAAAATACGTAAATGTTTAACAAAACACAATAACATTACAAAAAGTCAACAAGCCTGTCACATACAATAAATATTTATTACGCACAAAACTGGACGAGACGTGGAGATGTTTGACAAATGGAAAACAAAAAAGGGCCGTCAAATAAATCCCTTCTCGACTTCTCGATACGGACCGTAAGCAGTGTCATGTTATGAAGGCGACAGGTGGCAAATTCCATTAACATATAAAGAAGGTTGATGTACTTCAGATCCGTGGGTGCGAACAAGAATAGCTTTTGTCTTATAACCAAAGATATTTTCTCAAGATTTCATTACGTAGAAAAGTGGTCGGTCTTTGAATTTGAAATAAAATACCAAGCTTGGCGCGAAAAATTTAAATGATTAAACAGCACGGAGATAGTTGGAAATACATGCCACTTTCGCCAGGACCCAGCAGACGTGGTAGACCCAAGAAATACTGGCTTGAATATGTCAAGGCTGATTATTATGCGTACCAATAGTCTTACTACTAAGGATGCTCAAGACTATGCGAAGATGGGAAGTAATAGCCAGAAAGCGGACACCAGGCTTCACCATTACAGCTGAAGATATAACTGGGAATACGCTGGGATAAGAGAGAAAGAACAGATAGTTGTATATAAATCGTACAAGATCAATAATGCAAACAATTTTAAAGATATCATACGAAATACCCTAAAATAGTAAAAATGTCACCATTTTAATTCTCCTTCTGGCATGACTTTGTTATTGACAAAATCAGCAAGCTTGCATACATCGTCAAAGAAGATTTTCACGTTCAAAATACCCTTCCAATAGGGTATATTTCCATTTTGTTACAACGAGGAAAGTAAATATCTCTATAGAATTTTCTTTTCCAAGTTATGGCAAGAAGACCTTTCTGACACTCTATTTCAAAGACTGATGAATCGTCGGAAAGAATATACTTCAAATATTTTTTTTATTTTTTATTTGATGTATATTGTTTACTTATTCAGGTTCAGTGTCATTTATCTTGATGTAAGTATCTGAACTCAACCCTATAATTGGATAGATGACTGGGTCAAAAATAAATTATTTGGTACTGTTGTGAAGAGAATAAAACGTCACAAAATAGTGTTACTTGTCATTGTTCATATACATTTTTAACATTGACTCCAATTATCTATGACGTCACGGTTTTGTTTATCATAAAAATCCCATAGAAAATGTTTGTTTTGACATTTCGAAAAAGTATCTGATTTGACTTATTGTCATCTAGCGGATTATTTTGACTATCACTTGATTTATATTTTACAACTTTTTTTTTTTTAATTAGATATCATAATTTATGGATTTCCAGTTAAAAATACAAGTTTTAGCATAGACAAGAAACATAAAATAAAGTAACAATAGATTATAAGTTATTGTATAAATCAAACGCGCTGCTGACCTTCGTGGAATAGTCCGCCACTGCAGAGGTTCTGGGTTAATTCTCCAGCCAGTTGCCTGACGTCAACCCTCCTCGGGAATGCAATTGTAGCTAGAGATGTTGCTTAGTCCTTTAGTCGCCTCTTATGACTACCACAGAAAGAGATGGAGTACGGATGGACAAGGTAAAAAAAAAACTATCAAGTCAAAAGAAGATTATTATTTTCATGATTTTTTTTGACACAAACGCGGTTTATTGGTTTTCTCTAAGCAGCGGTCGACAGTAACACTTCTTAAACAATTATTTCAGTCACTAAGCAAACATTTTAAGGACCTCCGCGACAGGCCATAAAGCCAACTATGTCTCGGTTACAGCTATAAACAATTTTATTCGCAATAATATAGCTATTACAGATGTCAGAATTGAAAACTCTATGAGGGACTAACTTCGCTGGCAGGGTCGCCATTTAACTTGTAACGAGTTCTTTCAAGTCGTTATTTATAATACTGTCATGGAAAGTTACTTTCGGTCATCAAAGTAAATGCGCACTGAAATATTTAACGTCTTTTTTGAAGGCTATATTTATAGCAGACTAACTTCGAGCGTCCATAATTTGTATTTCACCGTAAAAATATCTGATCTATTTTCTCTTATATATTAAGCACTCTTAAAAAGTTCTGAATAAACTATAATTTGGTCTGAAATCTTTAAGAGAGAAGAATAACTAATGATTCTAAAATACTTTCCGTCTTATTATAAACCGGGAATAACTTTACTATAACTATAACTTTTGAAGACTTCCGTGGCGTAATGGTTAATATGCTAGTTCTGCCTCTCCGGAGGTTCTGGGTTCGATTCCCAGCTAGAGCAAGTAGGAAATGGTCTTTTTCAAACTGTCCTGGGTTTTGGGTGGGTATTTATCTATTATGTCTTTATTATAAATCTTCTTTATATATTTTTATTTTTTCTTTATATACAGGGTCTAACAAAATATACTATAACTATTTTAAGCGTGGATTCAGTCCATCGTACTGAACAACTTTCCCCAAGGAACATATATCGAAATATGAAAAATAATTTTTGGCCTTCCATATAAGTTGAGTTATCAGCTGATCCGAGTTTGTATGGTAATCCAAAAAATATTTATGTTCCTTGGGTAAAGTTGTTCAGTATCATGAACTGAATTCATCTTTAAAATAATTTCACTAGATTTGGTTAGACGTTATATATATTTATTTTATTTACTAGACATTAAGTAAAATTACAGTACTGGGGGTGGTTAAAACCTAATAATAAAACATTTATTTCATTTTAGGTTCAAAATTAAAAACTTTTATCAAAGGCAACAAGGTGTGTGAGGGTATCAAAACTTCAATATATAAAGATACATTAACATGTTTTTATCTCTTACCGAGCAGACAGAGTCTAGGTCCGAACTATTGGCCACTTTTAGCATGATGGCTGACGAAAAGGTGAAAAAGGAATCAAAATAGTGATGGGTTGTTAGCCGCATCGCCTATTAACATGATTCACATTTTTTCCCATATCCTCGACCAGCTTTACGATCTGCACGGGAAGAGAAGCATCTAAGACATTCTAAGTTTTTCTTTTCTTCCAAACAGCATAAAGCATAAGCATTAATGAAAGCAATTACCTGAGATAAATAACGTCTTATAAGAGGCGTTGTTTCTGTATCTTAACTTATTACAAAATTATAACACATCATATACACCCAAAGAGCTAGTGGGTACAAAGAACAATTACTTTAACTTAGTCCCAAAATAAAAACCACTCTTACTTATTAAGGCCAAAAGGGCGTGTGTGTCATAACTTCAGCATATTAAATTTTCTTAGATAACTAATGTTTATTCGGAGGCGTTGTTTGTGAAGCCCAAGTAACATAAACCAACAGAACTAGTGGATACAAAGAACATTTACTTAAACTTAGGTTGAGTTAAATAGAAGTTGGCGAACTTTCGTGTTGTTCTAAATAATACTAGCCAAATTTGAGAGTGCAATAGCTGTAAGTAAACGTGAAATTTTAAGGCAACATCATTATTGGCAGCATTCTATATCCTACTATTGGGAATAGGTTTCTCTCGGTGCATGCTAACTACCCCCATCCTCCGCCTACGAAACTCGTTTTGACCCGTGATTTTTCTTGTATCATCGACCCATATAGCTTTTGGATCACTTACACTACGCTTGCTATCTAGGAGCAACCATTCTGGCAACACTACTTCACCTATCATCTCCTTGTCTTGCCAGGTGTCCTGCCAACTCTACTTGAGATCAATCAAATACACGTTTTTCGACACACTGAACTTTCGTTCTTTGTCGGATAACTATGTTAAGGATTCGGTCTTGCAGTTTGATGCCAAACAAACCATGCCAAGGCCAAGCAAACCATGCGCTTCGCTTTTCGCTTAGTGGCTCTTTGAGCAACTCTAATTCGGTACACCACCTCCTGGATCAGCGTCCATGTTTTAGCACCATAAGTTCGTAGCAGGCGGATCACACTGGTTAAAGAGTTGGATTGCGACATTGTAGAATTTAAATTCATACTTAATTTTAATGGCTTTTATCCATTAGTAGACTTCTTGCACTCTAGGTCTATCTATCGACGTATAGGACTGCATTTTTTTTAATGCAAAATCTTTAAGATGAGTTAGTTTTTAATTTATTCAACAAAAACTGTTTGAATACCGCTCAGGTACCATTATTGAACATGCATACATACAAATACTATAACGTCTTTTTACCTTATGGGGTAGACATAACTTTTTGGCTCTAAGCAGACAGAGCCCAGGGCTGCAAAACTCAAAGACCATATATAGCGTGATAGTGGGCGAGAAGGTAGAACAAAGAATCAAAATAGTGATGAGTTGCTAGCTTACGTTGAAAATGCAAATAAATAATTATACTTTCATTGCCCTAAAGATGAAGAAACAAATACGGTAAGATATGTTTGCTATGGTCAACGGCAAATTACGGACTGTCGAAGTTAGTCTGCTATAAATGTAGCCTTCAGAAAAGACGTAAAATATTTCAGTGCGCATTTACTTTGATGACAGAAAGTAACTTTTCGTGACAGTATTATAAATAACGACTTAAGTTAAGTTAAATGGCGACCCTGCCAGCGATGTTTGTCATTCATAGAGTTTTCAATTTTGTCATCTGTAATAGCTATATGATTGCAAATAAAATTGTAGCAGTAACTGAGACATAGTTGGCTTAATGGCCTGTCGCGGAGGTCTTGAAATGTTTGCTTTAATAGTTACAATAATTGTTGACCAGTTGGTTCACTTTGACCATTGAATCACTCTAGTCCGTCACTTGAAGGATCTAGGTTCGATCCCCAGCCAGGGCAAGTTGGGAAACTGTCTTAAACTCTCTTTAAATTGTCCTGGTTTTAGGGTGTTTCTGTTTATCTGTATATGTATTTATCATATCGTTTTAGAGTAAAGAGTTAGTTACACCTAATACAAGTATAAAACTTACTTCGGGGCTAGCTCTATGTGTGAAAATTGCCCTTATCTTTTTATTTATAAAAATGTGAGTGAAACTGTAATTTTAATTAATCGTGAATGAATTATAAATAAGTTTTGGGCCAAGTAATAGATAAATTCAGCTGTGTTGTTCTTTTGCTTCGCACCAAACTCTCATAAACTTAGGTTTTTCATTCATAGAGTAAGATAAAAAAGACTTTAATTTAGGCACTTTTTAATGAACATGATTTAACAGTCAGGAATAATCGAGTAATTTTAAAGGAAATCAAATAAAGCACGTGTCAAAATCAACTCACAGTTTCATGTTTACGTAATTGGCCCTGAATAATGTATTCTCAATCACTTGTATACGTCAATACTGTCCTTGAATAAATAATACTAAATTGTCTTCTTTCGTTTGTATATGGAACTATTTCCTGTTGTTTACTAAACGTTAAAAATGGTCATTGTCAAATGTTTGCCTTATACATACATAAATACTTTCACGCCTGTTCCGGACAGACATCTTTCGCTTCATCTACACTCATCAACCTCTTCATACATGCCCTTCGGTTACGGATACTTCTTACCACTCCTTTTTTGTTTAAAAAAATAAAGAGAGTTTGCTTTATAAAAGTTCTAAAAAAAACTTTAATATTGATTCAGATTTATCCTTACAACTCCACAAGGCAACTATTGAGTTTTTGGGTTATACATGAATTTAAATATTCCTTGAACTTGACTAACTTTTCAGGAAGTTAATCAACGATACTCAAGCTATCACCAAACATTCATGATCCTTGGTCTGAGCCAGACCACAGCCAGACATAAATACACAGGCTGGATTGTCAAAGTAAAATAGGAAAACTTTGCTTGCTTCCCTATTCCTTGAAAATAGCTTTTATTATGACGACCTCTGTGCCACCAATCCTAAGATCTGGGTTCGATCCTTAGCCAGGGCAAGTTTTTTCAAATAATTGTCCTTGGTCTTGGGTATTTAACTATATACAATTATGTATCTATCTTAACATACTATCGTTAAGTTAGTATCCCTTAATACAAGGTTATAACTTATTTTGGGGCTAGCTCAATCAGTGTGAATTGTCCTCATAAATTAATTTAATTTATTACTTATAATTTGAAAAGCCTAAACAGGTAACTTGAAAACGAAACCTAGGCTTTTTTCACTTCAAAATCCTTTGACAAGGGTTGCTTTGTTTATTAAAGGATTATGAAGATTTAAATTCGTTTTGAAACGGCATTTGTTTTTGAAAAGCAATTTTAATCATTCTCATAAACAGTAACTTTTTTGTACACACAAAGTATTATGATTTTTTTGTTCCTTCCATCTGAATTAAAACAAATCCATAAATTATATTTTGTTTAATAAACTTATTTATAAATAATAGTAAGTAAATAGTTTACAGAAAGAGGTTATTTGGTTAATTAAAAGAACGATGAATAAATAAACAACGAGATCTATGTACTTACGTACTAGAGAAGACGCCACGTACCACAGTTGTGTTCTGTTCATCATATGCTATCACTGTTAACCTCACATTAATCACTCGCTAGCAATACGCGCATAAAACACTCCACAATTCATTAAAGAAAACACTGTCAACTTATTCAAAAATGCCTTGGTGTGTGTTGAGATACTGGACTAGTAATTCAAAGAACAAAGCAAAATATGAAGGAATGACTTTCCATCGGTAAGTAACTAGATTTCATTGATTGAAAATTAAATACGGATTGCAAAATTTCGGCTGCCATAATAAATGAAATGAGTGAATGATCTGTCAACCGATGGAATGATTCGTCATAAACTAACAAAACAGAAGTGAAATGTAGACATCATAAATATGCCTACATTTCATTTTCTTCATGGAAGCATCGAAAAACTATTTGTTTGCGATACTCAGTTATTAATGTTTGTAAAACGTTTAAAAATGTTTAAGTTTTATAATTTTTATCTACATATGCTATAAATGCTTTACAAAAGTTTCCTAAAATCCTATAAGTCCTTTATAAAATTAAGTCATATCTCGTAACGTCTCACTAGGACCTCCGAGGGCTCAAAAATTTTGTATGTGGAGGCTGTGCCCCTACAAGTGCCCCGCTCAACTTGAAACTGCCATCAGATTATGGATCCAAGATGGCCGCTTACACATTTTTGATGTTTTATTATGTTTGTCCCTATAATTCTGTTACCTCGCGGCTAAATTGATTTTGATAAATTATTATATAACTATCAGCCGATTACAAATCTTCATATATGTAATCTAAATAAACATATGTAATTTAGACCCAATACCTACGTATATGATTATATAATACATTAAATACAGAGATAGCTAACAAAGAAAAAAAAAAGAAAAAGGTATACAAGTACAAGAAAGCACTTTCTGCTAGTGCAAAACATTATGTAAAGAAATTAAGTAAGAATAATAAAAGGTTACCAAAGGAACAGATATGTGCAGTTTAACTTTTACCTTTATAAATATGATAGTCGTGAGTCTACAATCTAAAAATCCGTACATCCAGCCATACTTACCAACATTCGCATAAAAATATATGTAGGATTTAATTTGAACCACGTGCTCGTAGGTATGTAAAAATATATTGACCTTTCTGTACTACTCTCGTGTTTAGTCTATATTACCAAAAAGGACATGGCCGTGTTTGAAGACGCCGAGTCTATATATTTATGTCAATGTAAATAAATAATATATAGGGACAAATCACACTGATTAAGCTAGCCCCAAAGTAAGTTCTAAACTTGTGTTATGGGATACTAACTTAACGATACTATATTTATGATAAATACATATATAGATAAACACCCAAGAACCAAGACAATTTGAAAAAGGCCATTTTCCAACTTGCCCTGGCTGGGGATCGAACCCAGAACCTCCGGATTAGCGGTCTAGCGTGTTAACCATTACGCCACAGAGGTCGTTGTACGTAACGATACTGAGTATGATTAAAAAAAAAGATCTTACTTCAAAAATTACCTAAGGTTAAGTTTTTTGAATAATTGACATAAGTTTGTAAAGCGTATTAGTATTTTTTATGAATTGATTACTAATTTGCACTTTTAGTACATTTTTGAAATTACATATACACTTAATCAAAAAGACCGCCGCGAATCGTACCTGCCGCAAAGGTGCCCATGTCACTTGCGGCATTCCCCCGCTGAATCATGAGGGATATGCGCTGCACCAGGTACGATTCGCAGCGAGGGTCAGCACCATTATTTTTTAAACCGTCTCCCTAGCTCCCTCACAAAACCCTTGGCTTCCGCGCACCAAGCCCCACTCACCTCGACCGCGAAAGGGGCAAAACGGTATGAAGTTGTAAGCGGGGCATATTTGGAGACTTTTTGTGTGGCTGCCCATTCAGCCGCCGCCCCCGCCATGCGAGTCATCCGTGTTAAATCATCATCATATCAGCCACAGGAAGTCCACTGCTGGACATAGGCCTGTCCCAAGAATTTCCAAAACGACCGATCGGAAGCGGCCTGCAGCGTTTTCCTGCAACCTTGCTCAAGTCGTCTGACCACCTAGCAGGTGGGTGTCCTACGCTGCGCCTGCCGGTACGTGGCCGCCATTCGAGAATCTTTCTGCCCCATGGGCCATATCGGTTCTTCGCGCTATGTGCCCCGCCCACTGCCACTTCAATGAGCTAATTCGCTGGGATCCGGATTAAATGGGAGGCCGCAAAGATACTGAATTTGCACTCAAAAACTTAATCTTATTTTTTAAATCTATGATATACTTAATATATTCTAGTTCATTTCTAGATACTTTTAAGTCGAGGCGTAGTTCTTTTACTATGTAGTTTTTTAACTATGTTCTAAACATACCGTAGGCCAAACGATTTCTAGGCTGGATTCCAACTAGGTACCAGAAGACCCGGTAAACTAAGATCGCGATGGCAGAATTAACTTGATGAATTTAATAGCTTATGGAAAGGAGATAATGCAGGGCTGGTCTGAATATAAGAAGTAGAGGAAGGCCTTTGCTCAGCAGTGGGACATATAATAGCTCGTATTATTATATACCTCGTAATAAACTTGGTCTTTCTTCCGAGTATCTTATGTTCCAATCGATCTTCATCGAAGCTCCGATATACAAATGCTTTCCGTCGTCCCCTCGACACACATGTTTACAACATTAATAACGCAATCCATATCCCCATAAACCCCGCGATTAGGGCGTCTCTTAACGCTATCCATTCGCCATCTTTAATCCGTCAAGTATACGGTATGAGGGAGGATGCTTTCAGACTCTTTGGGATATTATCTTGAATTATTGATTTAATCACAATGCTCGGAATAATAAACAGAGTGTAACAAAATATACTAAAACTATTTCAAGGTTGGATTCGGTCCATGATACTGAACAACTTTCTTATAAGAACATATATTGAAATATGAAAAATATTTTTTGGCCTCCCATACTAGATGACCAATCAGCTGATCCGAGTTTGTATGAAAAGCCAAAAATTTTTGTCTTGTATTTCGATAGGTTTATGTTCCTTGGGAAAAGTGGTTCAGTATCATGAATTGAAGTCACTCTTAAAAAAGTTTCAGTATACTTTGTTGGACGTTACATAAATTAACATGAAAAATTTCGCCACGAGTGAGATGATATAAGGTCTTGATTATCGATCTCTGCTATACGGACGTGTACAGTGTTAAATCAGAATTTCAGATATCGTCACCTTGTCCCTTAATTCACTGTTGCAATCTTTTTAATAATGAAGTGTGCGTCCTGTGAAACTCCCTTTAACGATGGTGTCCAGCGTGGTTCCTGTAAGAGGCACCTGGACTTTAGTTGGGCGAATATTACTGAGGCAGGTTACAGGAAGCTCGGTCCTAATAGAAAAGCGGCTTGGAAATGTCCAATGTGCAGAAGATTGTCGCCTACGCCACAGCAAACTGCTTCCAACCCTAACACTGTGGCTACTCTGGACACTATTTTATAGATCCTTCGGTTATTATATGAATCATTGTAAAAAAAACCAATAGCTTCTAACAAAACTTTTGTAAATAATTTTTAATTTTATTTCATGTGTAACTTTTATATTGCAAGTTTATGCGCTGCAGCTGCAGCCCCCGTAGAATAGCTCTGGTAGCAGCGTTTATCGAGCGCTATCATCTATCAGTCTCTCTATCATGCTTTATATGGCTACGTAGGTACTTATTACGAGTGGGATGGCACTAGTTGGACAGGCACGCTACATAAATTTTATCTACATATCTGGGTTTATCAATGGTGGCATGCTACTCGTATGGGGTATATTTTTAAATATTTTTTCACTTCTTTTTCTTCGTCGTGTCTATGACTGAAATTTATAAACGTATTAAATTAAATTGCTTCCGACCAGAAGGAGGCCACAGCGACAACATCAAGTCGGCCATCAAACATGAAGCAAGTCATGACGAACAGCGGAGGAGGTGTGGCATCGTGTGTCTGGGTTGGCCGCAAATACATTGAGGGCATCAAAATCACCACTTCATGGCATATGACGGCATTTTTAATGAATCGATTCTCGCAAAAACACAGCAATATTCTCAAAGGAAACTTCTTTCCTAAACACAACCGCACGACTCGAGTGTCACGGCGAACTGTCGCACCGCGCTGTTCATATTTTAAGGTGAATTGAAGTGGCGCCCTCATTTGAAATAAATTGTTAACTCGTAAATATGGTGATAATTTTCATATTGCTCTTCGTCACTAGCTATCCCTTTTAATTATTTTATGAACCACCGTTGAAAGTATTTATATTAGTCCGTCAAGCTTTAAAACTTGCCTCCGCCAAAAGTGGCCACGGCAAGTTTTAAGGCTAGACGGATCACCAATAATAGTTTCAACGGCAGTTCATAAAATAATTTAAAGGGCTATCTAGTGCATGACAAAGAGCAATGTGGTAATGATCACTATTCATACGAGTTAACAATTTATTTTACACTCCAAGGCCATTTGCTTCTATATTCACCTTAAAAGCCCCGCCCGGCGCGGTACATATCGCGTGGAATGATTTTTCGGGATAAGTTACGATTCTAGAGAATTATTGTTCGTAGATTGAGGGTTATAATTTGCCTTGCATTTTTGGTATTTTGTTTCTAAAAAGTTGTTCGCTGCTTTCATTTATACATTGAAATTTCGGAAGTCCTTGGTAGCTGGATGGATATAAGAGTAAATACGAGTACCTAAATTGGAAAGTTTTGATGTTTGGATGGATGTGAGTTTAATGAAATGTTTGTTACTCAATCACGCAGGAGCGGCTGAGCGAATTGGAATTTGGCATGTAGATTTCTTTCTATCTATGCATATTACCTAGATTGACAATATGTGAACTTCCCAAAGGAATGTCAAAAACCTAACTTTCCACGCAGGCATGTAAAAATAGTAGGTGCCTTCTTTATAATAATTATACCTACTACTACTACTACTTTCAGCCCACATCAACCCACTGTTGGGCATAGGCCTCCCTTTTTTTGCGCCATTCTATACATATTTCATTCTATTCTATTCTATATTCAATTTATACCTATTAAAAAAATATATAAATTGGTTAGTAACCCGATCACTCCATATTTGCTACATTTAATTCACCCATCATGTATTAAACATCCGTTAGCTGAGCCATCAAAGCCTCTTCACTAAAGCCTCTTGAGCTGAATTATGTAGACCGTCGAATGCCACTCGAGTGTTCAGAGTATTGTTACGTCGATATAGATAAAAATATATTTATAGCTTATTGTAATTATCTGTGTAGGTATACTCGTAAGTACATAATCGCTTGTACTGTAATAAAGTTATAAGATTATGCAATAAACATTGACATGCATAACTGCTTAGGAAAACATTAAGTCGTAAAGCGCATCACTATACTCTGAAGCAGCACAGCCGCGAAGCAGCGCATAACTATAATGCAACTATTATAAAGGAAGTGTTACCTGGTGCGAAGTGCCTTAATCCTTCAGTGTAATATTTGATGTAGATGGCAGTGAAATAAAACAAATACATTGTGGTTACAATATTTACAAATGTTTAGAAAACAATTTATGGTGCCTTAAAACCATTAAGGCGAACATTTTAAGGAGCCTCGTAACAGGCCATAAAGTCAACTATGTCTCGCTTACAGCTATAAACAATTTTCAATGCAGTAACAGATGTTCAAATTGAAAATTAATACGTAATAATGAAATGTTGACGGTTAAATAAACCAAACTCATTGACATTATAAGGTTCTTAAATTACTGTTAAAATTACTGAAAGAACATAAAGCCCGTCACTGCATTTTATTGACTAATAAAGTCGTAAGTATCTCACTATGCGTTTTCACGTTCTGCGTTCTAGTGTTACTGTGCCGAAGTAGCGCAGCTGAAATTCTATAGCTTATTTATTTCTTCATAAAAAACGCAACGAAGTAAGGCATAGTGTTGCTAGTAATTCAAAAAGCATTATAGGCGTAACTTTGCCAAAGTTCGGTCGCGCAAATTCAGCAAAGTCTGTTTTGTCAAGTTTTAAAAACTTACTTTGGGGCTAACTCAATCTTTGTCTTTGCGCTTTGTCTCCATATATATTTATTTAAAGTGACTTCTTTAATTTTGTTTATATTCCAAGTTGTTCGCGTTTGCGTCGCTTAAATGAACTCCTGTCAATAATAAAAAAAAAAAAATTAAAAAAGATATGGGAATAACTATATGACGAAGAACTCGTGTAAAATTATTTGTGTAGTTTTTCTTGCATTCCCACCCCCATAAAAACTGTGTGGAAAAAAGATATCGTTATTATGTCTGTTTTGTATTTCAAAAAACTTAAATATTTAGCTACTTGAATACATTTGACATAGTTTAGCTAGCCAAATAAAACTAAAGGACTATTCAAGTAATTTTTTAACGCCGCCAAATTGTACCGACAGTTCAGTTTACGTAACCTCTTTTGTATAAAATATGTACACGAAACCGACTTCATTAAACCAAAACCTTAGTTACATTTCGTATTCCTATTTCAATAAATGAATTATTTATGTCTTTGTTGCAGATAAAATGCAAAACCGCAAACGTCAAAAGAAGAGAAGACCGAAGCATTGTGTAGTGAAATGGACTTGCCAAGTGAAAATGTAACTTAAAACCAAGCAATGAGACTGAAAATGGCGTTGCAGTGTTGCCCGGCGGGCAGCGTTTCCAGCAGAGATTTGCTAGTGATAGTTCTGTTTCTGTGTCGGACAATAGTTTGTGACAGTCAGTGTCCAAAGTTCGGTGAAAAGCCTTTGGAGACGAGGGTACAAGATGCCTCGATAGTTTTTAGAGCAGTCGTAGTACAAACTCATCATCAGGTAAGTTTATTCTTGTTTTGATGTGATGATTTTTATTTAATCAATTTATTTAAAAGTTACCTATCTACTAATAAAATTAACTCAAAATTATGGAATTTTGAGTTAATTTAATAGGTAACTAGCCAAGCCAAATGTTGAGATTCTTATAAATAAATTTTAGGATTATCTACAGAACTTAGCAGCTATTTATTCTAGATCTCAATTCATTTGTCGTATATTGAACTTGTCTCATTTTTACATTTAGGTTTATGGTGATGATTTTTATTTAATCAATTTATTTAAAAGGTACCTATCTACTAACAAAATTAACTCAAAATTATGGAATTTTGAGTTAATTTTAATACATAATTAAATCGAATGATAAAAAAAATCGAATTTACGAATTTCACTGTTATCTGATTTTTTCCTTTAAATGCGCCTTACCCTTAATGCCAAAAATCCATTTTCTGGATCATCTGAAAGTAGGTTAATATTTTGATTATGGATCGATGAATTAATCGTAAAAATGCCGGGTTTTAATCGGTTATATTAATAACTGGTTGAGCTACATTATTAAAATGTTGAATGCAAGATAAGCTAGAATTTTAGATAGATAGTTAAGAATTTTAATAAATGTTCTTAATTACATGTACTAGTGTGTAGTTCAAAAAGGCTTCGAGTAGTGAAGGGGTCAAAAGTATCTCAAAATGGTTTGCATCGGCAGCAAACTGGCGACGCAGCAGCCGTATGTTACAACACACGGCAGTTCCTTTCATTGAACTTGGCTGGACACGCTGTTGCGTGTCTAGATAAGTATGAAATTTGAACAAAGATTCATAATTTGATTTAAGAAAATGTTATTAATGATTTTATAATTAATTACTGAGTATCAAAATAACACTTAATGTATTAACTAGTTTTATTGTTTCAGCAATAAAAACGGGCATAATATATTAATATTATGCCCGTTTTTATTGCTGAAACAATAAAACTAGTACAAATAATTTAGAATTCCATGACATGTTAATTCTAGTATGTATTTTTTATGTTTAAAACTACACTTTATTCCTATTTATACAAAGAGCGCTTCACACTAGAAAAAAATTACTTTAAACATATAATATGACTTTTAAATAAACCTTGAATACACTATATTCATTTACATATTCACACTATATTTTTTGAGTCATAATCTTAATCAGTAAAATTAATTATTCAATTCACAGTTTCAACAAACCAAAATCTTCATTACAATTTTAATTAATCGCAAATATTCAGTAGGCCGGCCAATGTGAAATCATTTCGATGGAGGCTGGTGTTTGAGAGCATAGATTTAGATTAATTTAAACCGCAGTGTGCTAACCAATCTAATTGTAATATTAAATTTTTTTGCGTTGGGTAAGCTTTATGGTTTGTTTTATGTTATTTTTAACCCTTGACAAGAAAAGGTAATCTGTCAGTACAAATGCTTCTATTTTTTTTAAAGTCTCTCGGATAACTTTGTGTCGTCGGAATGGCCGCTTGAAAGTTTATAGAGTTGTTATTACTCTTTTAATTTGTAATTATATTGTTGTTGTTAATTCGCAAGTAAATTTTATAATAAATAGTTGCTTGAGCAGTGACGAATGTGATAATTCTATCACTAGTGAACATACAGACTGAAAATATCAATAAAAATATTATGTAAGTAGCTGTGCCCGCGACTTCGTTCGCGTGGTTGTCGGAACGTAATGTTATATAGCCTAAAGCCTTCCTCTATAAATGGACTACCCAACAAAAAAAGATTTTTTCAAATCGGACCATTAGTTCCCGAGATTAGCGCGTACAAACAAACAAACAAACAAACTCTTCCGCTTTATAATATTAGTATAGATACGGGATAAATAATAATTTTAATTGCATACCTACATGTCGTACATAAGAACTTCCTTTTTTTGGAAATCGGTTTGTTTATTAATATCTGTGGTATAACAATTAAAAATGAGTAAATATTATTATAAAGAGGAAAATAGTTTTACAGCTCTATATAGTTCACACGAAGATCAAAACAAAATAACAATAAAGTATTTAGTTCTGAAATCAAATTATTATTCACGATAAATCTAATAATAGATGGACCTGGCAAATAGCATTCGCTTGTAAACGGGAATGCGATGATTGCCGAGTGATATAAAGAAAATAGACGCACTATATATTGTATTGATGTGGCACCTACATTTTGACAGTTTTTCTTTTGTATGGTGGTGTATGAATGCATGAATAAACATTCCTTAGAAGTCGTAACGGATTTTTTCAGGTTTAGATAAAATTTGGCACACATAACCACTTATTTAGTACCTAATACTAATGAATCACAGGGTAAATAAGAGTAAACAAGAACATTAATTACCCAATTTAAATGAAACGCAAATATTCAGTAGGATAGCCCATTTTGGTTAGAGGCTGGTGTTTCAGTGCATAAGTCAAAGTTAAAATCATTTATGTAACTTCGGATGTTTGTCTTCTTCTTTTTCGTCTAAGCGCGTTCCCGGTTGCATCCTCAGCTTTGCTGCTTCGGAGCCCGGGGTGCGCTTTCCCCTTTTTCTTCTCTAAATATAACATGCATGTCAATGGTCACCCAAGGATGCCAAAGACCTTGCGAAACGAAGAAGAAATAGCCGGAACAGTTTAAATGGCCGGTCGCCTGCCTGACGTCAACCCTCTTTGGGAATGTATTAGTGCGAAAAGTTTTACAACCGGCCGCCGCCCGCGTTAACCCTCCTTGGGAATGATATTGTAACACGAGATGTTTGTGCTTAGTCCTTTAGTCGCCTCTTACGACATCCACAGGAAGAGATGGAGTGGTCCTATTCTAACCCACCCACACAGGTACTTAGGTAACTTCGAATGTTTGTATCACTTGATAATTGTAATTTTTATTTCGGTTTCATTAAAGTTGTTGGCAGATCACGAGTACTTACAGCTAAGTCTAGTGCCGCTTCCTAGGCGCAAGTGCAGAAGAAGCGGCAACAAACTGCACTGCAGCTGTACGGGTCACTGCTTAGGCTCCGTACATTTAATTGTTGTCAAGATGGGATGTCAAAGATGTCAGACAAACCCGGTCGCTAAGACTATGTAAGGAATCAAAAACGATCGAATCTGCCGAGTGCTTTTATTACACTAAAAATTAAACGCTATTTGGATTGTCACAATGTCATTGTAAAAAATTACACTAAAAATTAAACGCTATTTGGATTGTCACAATGTCATTGTAAAAAATTACACTAAAAATTAAACGCTATTTGGATTGTCACAATGTCATTGTAAAAAATTACACTAAAAATTAAACGCTATTTGGATTGTCACAATGTCATTGTAAAAAATTACACTAAAAATTAAACGCTATTTGGATTGTCACAATGTCATTGTAAAAAAAAAGGTCGCAGCTAGGTGCTGCGTTTGTAAAATTTATTAACTATGAAAATGTTCGGCTTTGCCTGAACAGCAGAATTTTCTCTAAATACGTCAACCTATTAAAATTAGATATGTGGACTGAGAATACATTGTTAAGATCAATTTATCTCAACGTTATGTTTAACTATAAGGCTCAGGTAAGAGTACGCATTTACGAATGCTTGATCAAGTTAAGCATCCCTGGGCGTAGTCATGAATGGGGATTGTTATTTTTTCTTAACTCCTAATTTTTATTTTCTTATATCAAAATATAGCGTATTTTAAGGAACTAATTTGAATATTTTGTCATATTGCGGCTTAGTTTTTATAAATAATTATAAAAACATGTCAAAGACAAAGTCGCGTCTTAACAAAACAAATGGCCAAGCCCAATACATATTTAAAAAATAAAATCATGCTAGTGTCATAATAGTCTTTGTCAGTGTCAGTGTCATTCAGTGAATTCAGTTGCCCATGATTGGCGGAAAGTTCTTTTCTTAGTTATGATTGGCGGAAACGGTGACATTTGACGTTATTGTCAGTGACGGATAAACACCATAAAGGCGACTCGTATTTTTTTAATGAAAGGACTCAGAGCTTAAACCGATACAGCCACGGAGTTAGGTCAAACAAAGGTCATACGTTTTTTTGTATAAATATCAAAAAACCATTGATTATTTTGGCAAAAAATGACCCACAACTGTTCATTAACTCTGTATCTCGAAAAGGATTTCAAAATAACGCTTTCCAAAAAAAATCAACAATGCCCATTGGATTGATGACCACAAGTGGTATAAAATATTTTGAGCTCTTTCGTGCTCAGGAAGACACGTTAAATCGTTATACAGATATTCATGTAATAAAAAATAATAAATAAATAAATATATGGGGACAAATCACACTTATTGAGCTAGCCCCAAAGTAAATTTTAAACTTGTGTTATGGGATACTAACTCAACAATACTATATTTTATACATTGCATACCTATGTTGGAGAATGAGATTAGATAGATGGCCGATAATTAAAAATAAACAGCTTTAGCTTTAGCTAGAGAAAATATTATTAGAAAAGCTGCACAATGCTAAAATATAGAGAGAATAGTTGTGTATTTTATTTCATATGATGATCACGACCACTCACTTTATCAGGGTAACATTTTAAAACAAGCCGCAGTCTGCTTGGTGACCCAGATGTGCATGCATTTTTTTGCGACTCTACGACGTGTGGTGTGCAGTTTAGCTGTTTAATAAAGTCAGTATAATACGGATGTCGTCAAAAAATATTTTTAGCTCGTCAGGTAGATTGTAGGGACACATGCTGCAAAGTAAGCACTTTCATGTACATATAGGCTACACGCATTCAAGGTCGTCTGTAATCCTCACAGCTCCATTAGCTCACGCGAATAGCTTGGTCGTGTTTCTATACCTACATACCGCCCGCTCTATACTTGTGTGTTGCACTACATTCTATAAAAGACCGCGGTCGTACGTTTTGTAGAAATAATTTCGGGGTTTCAGATAACGCACGACCACGGCATTTTATAAATAAGTTTGGAAAATCCAAAAGTGCACGCCTCATAATCTCATTTTTATTTATACTGGCAGTTCCAAAATGTGTTTTAATGTAAGATAATTTGCAAGTGCAACACCGGCCAAGCTGTGAAATGTCAACTGTCAATTTTGACATTGTGGAGAACGCCGCTTGCCGCGCTTTGATTGAGGCAAAAAACTAAAATTTCACAATTATATTGAAATTACGATTAAACTACATTGAATTAGACCGTGATCTTCGAAAGAACTTAGTTTTGGATAATGCTGAAGCGTATAAAAATAAAATGGACTTGATCAGATAAGTTTTTCGGGAGTTATCGTGACCACGCCAGTTTCCATACATACAGACACAAGGACGTCCACAAAATGATTTTATTAAACATTGTTTTTATTTATTTAAAAGGCAAAATGTCTTTTAAAAATGTCGTAAGTGCTGAAACTAGTGTTTTTCCTTGACATTTATGTGTAAATATTATTGTACAAGTGCGATAGAAAATAAATAGAGACACATTTGGTTAAAAAAATCACTTGATTTTTGTAAGGCGAGAGTAGAGCACTACCTCATGCGCTTCGCTTATGAGGCGTGCAATAATGTAGTGTTGATGAAAAATGCCAGAAGATGAAACAGTAGATAAAAGTTGTTTTTTACTTTTGAGTTTGCTATCCGTAGTCGGGTTGCAGTTTATTAATCTATTTTTTATATAATAAATACATATATAGATAAACATCCAATACCCAGGATAATTTTAAAAAAGCCATTTTCCTACCTGCTCTTGCTGGGGATCGAACCGAGAACTTCCGAGTGACGGACTAGTATATTAACCAATACGTAATCAGGATAAAATCCTCATTCTGCTCGGTGACCCATATGTGCATTGTGCATGCATTTATTTGCGACTCTACGACGCCGCAGTGTGGTGTGTGCATTATATTCATGATGCATTTTATCTAATATTTTACTTTTTATATCTACGTCTATACGTCTACGTATGACTAGCGTCTGGTAGACAAAAACAAGAATGTACCAGCAATATTTAACGCAATTTATTTCTCATTTTGACTTGCGTAGGTTGTGATGAAAATTTCCACCCAGACCAGCATTTAAGAGATTTTCCCTTAAATACCGACATGACAGTAAATAATACATTCGAATATCCTTCTTAAGTATATTTTGTAAGGAAGGTCAAACAGATCAAGGCGAATATAAGAAGATAAGCGTAAAAATAATACTGTACTAAAATAAGCTTCTTAATATAGAAGAAGAAAATGTTTGCAAAACAAACAGACCCAAAAATCTTGCCCAATTCATCCCGTTCTGCCTTATTCTTTTCACATTATGACGAGGCGTGGGTTGGGCAGTTGGAGAGGTCAAATATTATAACCTAGCACCATTGGCGTAGCCAGGATATTGTCCTTTTTTGTATTTTCTATAATTTGCACTAGTCAAAACATTACGAGTTAATTTTTCCATAACTATTTTCAAATAATTATTTTATTCATATGACTTACACACCACTCACATACACATTACAAATACAATATCATTGTGGGAGACAAGAATAAACATAGCTGCTTCTCTTTCCGCGCATGTCGCAGAAGCCGATGGGATCTTGCCCATAATCACGCTAAAAGTGGCCTTTGATTCTTGCAACTCTGGGCTCTGTCGAATTAGAGCCGCAAGACCCAAAATGCTCTGTCTGCCCCATTAGGGCGGAAGACGTGATAGTGTACGTATGTAACAAGAAATATAATAAAAAAAGGCGGCCAAGTGCGAGTTGGACTCGCCCATGAAGGGTTCCGTAGCAGCAAGTAACATAATATAAAAGTTCTAAAGGTAAATTGTGGTTTACGATTTATGACGATTAAAAAAAACTATTAACTAGATCTCGTTTAAAACAATTTTCGGTAGAAGTTTGCATGGTAATGTACATCATATATTTTTTTTAGTTCTATCATTCTCTTATTTTAGAAGTTACAGGGGGGGGGGGGACATTTTACCACTTTGGAAGTGTCTCTCACGCAAACTATTCAGTTTAGAAAAAAAAAATACTAGAAACCTCATATCATTTTTGAAGACCTATCCAAAGATACCCCGTAAGTATGGGGTTGATGAAAAAAAAAATTTGAGTTTCAGTTCAAGTATGGGGAAACCCCAAAATTTATTGTTTTTTTTCTATGTTTGTGTGAAAATCTTAATGCGGTATACAGAATACATCTACTCACCAAGTTTCAACAGTATACTTCTTATAGTTTCGGGAAAAAAAGGCTGTGACATACGAACGGACAGACAGATAGACAGACTGACATGACGAATCGACGAATTTTTGAATTTTTAATTTTAACGTAACCAAATGGCAAAAAACGGAACCCTAAACAGCTACAATCCGCCCCTTTAAGTTTCAGGCACAAAGGTACCCCAGATCCTAGCTTCAATGCCGCGCTGGATAGGAATGGCCATCAGTTGCACCAGAAATGAACCAGAGCTGGGGTTACCGCTGTTGTCGGCTTTTCTATGCCTATCTTCTTCGTCTAAGCACGTTCCCGGTTGCATCCTCAGCTGTGCTGCTTCGGAGCCTGGTGTGCGCTTTCCCGATTTTTCTTATCCAAATATATTATGCATGTCAATATCACCTAAGGATGCCAAAGACCTTGCAAAATGGAGAAGAAATATCCGGAACAGTTCAAATGATTTGGCTATAGTTTTACGACCGGCCGCCTGCCTGACGTCAACCCTCTTTGGAAATTTATTTGTGTGAAAAGTTTTACAACCGGCCGCCGCCCGACGTTTACCCTCCTTGGAAATGCAATTGTAGCACGAGATGTTTGTGCTCAGTCCTTTAGTAAATTAATTTGGCACTTGTTCGCATGCTTTACATATTATGTTGTGATAACATTGTATTAGGCATGTTACGGGCTCTTAGCCCTATCCATATACCTAACATTCCCACGGATTGATCACACATTGCGAAACCTTTAAGAAGAATATATGAATCACTCGTGGAAACTGCTGACATGAAGCCACCTGCATTGTAAAGCCATCCTGGGAACAGCTCTGAACAGCCAGAGCGAGTCGAGAGTTTGATCGTGAACCACACGTCCGTCGTGGTGCCTCCTCGCTGATCAATCACTGATCATTAGAAGTAAGTTTGATCAATCGCTGATCACTAGTAATAAGTTTTTCTGTACTATTCGCCTTTTTAAAAACCTCCGCCGACGTCCCGTTGACGTATCTGGCGCAGTCGGAGCGGATAGTTAAATCGTGCGTGTTTCCCACTTCGAAATAGTGCGCGATCTAGCCGAATCGTCGGCAAGTGAACTATTCGTCATAGAACCTACGGACTAACGGCGTCGCGCGGGTTTACGCGAGTGACTGGTGAAAGCTTCGTTCGTGGTCATCTAAAAATCGATGGAACAGCCCGGACAGACTACCATGATCTCTATGTGAGTAGCTTTATACACAATTCTATTGTTGATTGCTATTCCTTCCCGAATTAGTACAGGATATTCCCCGAAAAATCCCACTTTGATTTTTCTACCCTAGTATATGTAGATTTAGCTGTTTTAGAATCACACATCGATTCTTATAAAATAGATGAGATATCTTCCTTACATAGGTATATAAATAACGTCCAAAATTTTTCGTCCACATAAAGACCCTAATATAAGACCCGATTCCAGGGCTTATATCCGTGATAGAAAATCCCGCTTTCATAGGGAATTATTAGAATCATTCTTAGAAGAGCCTTTAGAGGAAGAATTAAATATGACCGAAAATAGTCAACAGACAATGTCTCCGATCACAGATAAGGCAGATCAAATCTGGAAAGCCTTACGCAATGTTCCTGAATTTGACGGCAGTCCTAGTGTCCTTATCAGATTTTTAAGTATTTGTGATCAGCTTATATTGAAATATACCGATCTAGCACCGGGCAATGAATTAAATAATTCAATTTTATTAAATGGGATTTTAAACAAAGTTAAAGGCAATGCTTCTAAAACGTTAGTTACGAATGGCATTCCCAATGACTGGAACGGTATACGGCAATCATTAATTAACAGCTTTTCTGATCATAGAGATGAACCAGCATTATATACTGATCTATCCATGTTATCTCAAGGTAACGACACTCCGCATATTTTTTATGAACGTGTACAGCACTGACTAAGCACTATCATGGCTTACGTAGAGTTGCATGAATCTATTCCTACAACGGTAGCAGCTAAACGCGAGCTCTATTCTAAACTAGCTCTAAAAACATTTACTCGTGGATTACGTGAACCAGTGGGCTCCCGAGTTAGATTTATGCGCTCTGATTCTTTGCTGCAAGCGTTAGAGTTCGCACAGGATGAATTAATTGTCATGTATATGCAGAATAAGGTTGGAGCGCCTAGCTCATCTAGGTATCAACCCCCTCGCAACTATAATCAAAAGCCTATGACCTTTTCACAAAATAATATTCCTCAATTGAATTACCAACCTATGACAACCCCTCATGTCAATAACTTACCCCATGGTCATGGACACAACCCTAATAGTTTTTCACCAAATTCTATCCCAAATGTTAGGCCCAATCAGCCAGGCCCATCAAGAACCCAACAGATGATGAGAGCTATGCCTTCCAATGTGTCTACCGGATTTAAAATTCCACCTAGACAAAATAATAGACCATTCCAGCAAAATTATCCTATCCCTATGAGTGGTATCAGTCACCCTGTAGCAAGACAGCTACCCCCAACTCCGCAGAGACAATTAAATATGAACGAGTATGAACCTATTTATGCCAGCTATTCCGACTACGACCCTTATTACTCAACTGCAGGGAATGAGGATCAACACTGTGACAATTACGTTTATGACGAGCCACAGGAACATTCTGAAATTGCAGAGTGCAACGAAGAAGTAAATTTTCCTCCGGCCTCTGCTACGAACCACCCCAAATAGAATTAAATTTACAATTAAATAAAAATTTACCTTTTATACATATTGCGAACCCTCCATTAAAATTGCTTATAGACACGGGCGCCAATCAATGATTTATAAGTCCTGAAGCAGTACAAGATTATTTTCCAAATTTTCCTTTAAACTATGATCCATTTGTGGTAACAAATATTCATGCCAGAACATACAATGAATTTTCTATTACACTTCCCTGTTTTCCCGAATTCAATGACAAAAATCCTATTAAATTATTTGTCTATAGATTTCATCAGTACTTTGATGGACTAATTGGCCTTGATTTATTAGAACAGTGGCAAGCAAGTTTAGACTTTAAAAATCATGTGATTAAGACCACATTTGCAGAAAACCCCATCCTCATGCACAGTCCTGTAAACATAAATTTATTTCGAACCACCATTCCCGCAAAGTCATCTCATATAACTAAAATTCCGGTCACTGTAGATAACGGCGACGTATTTATAAGTGAGCAGACTATAGGGTGTTGTAACATAAATGAGTGCGTTTCCACTTCCGAAGACGGTCAGGCCTTTATAGAAATTATTAATACCTCAGACGAAGATGTAGCTTTCTCTCTAAATACACCAATTTGCGCAGAAATTTTTCACGAACAGACTTTACCTAGACTGACTGACATTGACTATAATGACTCTCGATTCCGAGAAATTTTATCACGTTTGCGCACTCAACACTTAAACCCGGAAGAGAATTGTAATTTATTAAATTTAATTAAAGAATACTCTGACATATTTTATCTAGAGGGCGAACCACTTACTTTTACGAACAAAATTAAACACCGTATTTTAACTACCGATGAAGTCCCCGTTCACAGTAAAACCTATAGATATCCTTACATTCACAGGCAGGAAGTTAAAAGTCAAGTTCAAAAAATATTGGAACAAGGTATCATCCAACCTTCTACTTCCGCTTGGAGTGCACCAATCTGGATAGTCCCTAAAAAAGCAGATGCTTCTGGTAGAACAAAATGGAGACTAGTTGTCGATTTTAGAAAACTTAATGAAAAGACCATTGACGACCGGTACCCAATCCCCAACATCACTGACATACTTGACAAACTTGGCAAATGCCAGTATTTCAGCACTTTAGACTTGACAAGTGGATTCTATCAAGTCGAAATGGATCCAAGAGACATCCACAAGACTGGGTTTAGCGTAGCAGACGGAAATGGGCACTATGAATTCCTCCGTATGCCTATGGGTCTGAAAAACAGTCCTTGTACGTTCCAAAGAGTCATGGACAATGTCCTGAGAGGTCTCCAGCACGTCATTTGTGTGGTTTATCAAGATGACATCCTGGTGTTCTCAACGTCACTCCAAGAACACATAGTAAATCTGCGTAAAATCTTTGATAGACTCAGGGAATCAAATTTCAAAGTGCAGCTAGACAAGTCAGAATTTTTAAGACATGAAACAGCTTATTTAGGTCATATAATAACTCCTGACGGAATAAAACCTAACCCTGAAAAAATTAACGCAATTTTAAAATATCCCATCCCCAAAACAACTAAACAGATAAAAGGATTTTTAGGCCTACTAGGTTATTATCGACGTTTTATTCCCGACTTCGCACGTTTGACTAAACCACTGACTTTATGTTTAAAAAAAGGCGCAAAAATAAACCTCACAGACGACTACGTAAAATGCTTCGAGCACTGTAAGACACTACTTGTTAACGACCCCATACTACAATACCCAGACTTTACAAAGGACTTTATACTGACTACTGACGCATCTAACGTTGCACTAGGTGCCATTTTGTCCCAAGGAACTGTAGGTTCCGATAGACCCATCGCTTACGCATCTCGCACATTAAATACTAGTGAACTTAATTACTCCACTATCGAAAAAGAATTGCTTGCGATAGTTTGGGCCGTTAAGTATTTTAGGCCGTATATATTTGGACGCAAATTTAAAATTATTACAGATCATAAGCCTTTGCAATGGCTTATGAACTTAAGAGAACCTAATTCTCGCCTCACTAGGTGGAGACTTAAACTATCAGAATATGATTACACTATTATCTACAAAAAGGGCAAAAGTAATACCAATGCAGATGCTCTGAGTCGTGTAGAAATACATAACGAAGAAGTCATAAGTTTGAGTTCAAGCAATAGTGTAATCAATCTATCTAGCTTATCTGAATCCATAATCACAGCCCCTGATGATAGAGCCATCATCAGTCAATCATCAACAGACACTGCACCCTCTTTTAAACCATCAAGCAGCCCTTGTTCTACTCAGCGTTCTATTCAACAAGAAATTCAAGACGACTTACAACATTTGACTTGTGACGCAACGATACACACTTCTAACGAACACCCTGTATTAGACATTCCTATCACTGAAGACCCTTTAAATAAATATAAGAGACAATTAATCATTAAAATTACCAATAAATCAACACAAAGTAACCCGAAAACTACCAGTCCTTTTGAATCATACAGGAGAACCGTCGTAGAAATATCTGAAGCCAACATAGAACAGGATATTATATCTATTGTCAAAAAACATATTGACCCTAAACTACACACTGCAATTCTAGTAGAACCCCTAGATAAAATGTATACTATCGTACCTATCCTTCAACGAACTTTTAAAAATTCTGCACTAAAGCTCACATTAGTAAAACGAGAATTACAAAATATACCTGACTATTTAAATCAGCAGGACATTATCTCCAAATATCATACAGGCAAAACCAACCATAGAGGTATAAATGAATCCCATCAAGCACTTTCTCAAAGATACTATTGGCCTAAATTAAAAGACAGTATACAACTTTTTATTAATAACTGTGCAATATGTAACCGTGCTAAGTATGACCGTGACCCTGTACGCCCAGAATTTCAGATTGTGCCCCCACCTTCAAAACCTTTCCAAATCATGCACGCAGATGTTCTTACAATAGAGCAGGATAAATATCTAACTTTAATTGATTCCTTTTCTAAATATGCTCAGGCATATCGCATTCCCGATTGCACAGCTCCTAATATAGTTAAAACATTAACTTTCTTCAGTACTCATCATGGGTTTCCACTAACGCTCATTACAGATAACGGTACAGAGTTTAGCAATCAAATCGTTGCTGAATTCCTGAAACTACATAAAATAAATCACCATTCCACAGCCCCATACGCACCAAATGAAAATGGAATGATTGAACGTTTTCATTCCACACTTCTCGAGCATTTGCGTCTCCTAAAAATACAACACCCAATATGACTGTGTGCACCAGCTAATATATAGCCAAGAAGTGGACTCGCAATGCACACCTACCACAGTTGCGCTGACTAAAGAAGCCCTATTAGAACTGGACAGTCGACATTATATTATATCGTTTCCAAAAAGTACAAAAGTCATATTGTCTTGTGAACAAGAAGAACATCGCATACTGAAAGGCAGTTTTTACGTGACAATTCCGCAAAACTGTTATATCAAAACTCCAGAATTCTCTATTGTTAACATAGATAACAGATTACGAGGACATGCACTTGAAATAATGATGACACCTAATATTAACTCTAATTTTGAAGAAAATCTACCGCGCTATAACTTGACTACAATAGATCTGAATAAACTGCACAACATCCAAAATTAAGTCATGACGCAATCTAGACTAGAACCAGATTCTCTCAATTTCTCAAGTATATATCATACTACTTTACCTATATATGGAATCGTATTGTTGAGTGCAGGCGTACTTATCATACTTTATGTGCGGCGTCGACGAAGTAACTTACCAGTGAAATGCGACGTAGCAGCCTCATCTTCGGACCTATCCCTAGAGGAAAGAAAAGCCGCAATTTTTGCCTTAAACATTGGCAAATAGTTGCTCTACTAAGGGGGGAGGTGTTACGGGCTCTTAGCCCTATCCATATACCTAACATTCCCACGGATTGATCACACATTGCGAAACCTTTAAGAAGAATATATGAATCACTCGTGGAAACTGCTGACATGAAGCCACCTGCATTGTGAAGCCATCCTGGGAACAGCTCTGAACAGCCAGAGCGAGTCGAGGGTTTGATCGTGAACCACACGTCCGTCGTGGTGCCTCCTCGCTGATCAATCGCTGATCATTATAAGTAAGTTTGATCAATCGCTGATCACTAGTAATAAGTTTTTCTGTACTATTCGCCTTTTTAAAAACCTCCGCCGACGTCCCGTTGACGTATCTGGCATAATATCTTTGTAAACTGACAAAGCCCTTCTGGCGCGTAGGCGACCAATAATACTGTGTAAATGAGTTTCTTTCGGCGTTTCTTTTCAGCATTGGTCATTGCGAAACGCTAGTACGAGTATCGGTAGCTTTTGAACAAAAAAATAATAATTTAAATATAAATAAACATTATACGTAATGTACACTATAATTATTGACGTGTAAAAGTGCCTGCAAAGGCCTTATTACTGAATAAATATTTAATTTTGATTTTGATTTTGAAGCCATTTTAGTGAAATACGCCCATATATAATGCTTCAGCAAACTTCCCCCTTTTTTCCCCTTCACTCCCCATTTTTGAAAATTGTAGCCTAACTGCATCTGTTGTCCAGTGGTCAAGGCGTTTGCCTTGTAATCCGGAGTAACCTTGTGATCCCACTGGGAGGGATACTTTGTGAAAAAGTTGTTTCCGGTCTGGTTACGATATTGCAGATATGAATCACCTGATTATCCGACAAGAAAGATGATTCCGTGCTTCGGAAGGCACGTAAAGATGTGGGTCTGGTCTACCCTTTGGATTGCGGGGGTCAGACGGCAGTCGCTCTGTGTAAAAACCAGTAACCTCGTCAAATCACCTAAGGTAGCGGACCCCGGGCTCTGAAGCGTTACCGCTGAGGATACAACCGGGAAATACGTTCGGATAATGATGATGATGAATGATTATTTTAGCGTATGGCAACATCTATTAAACTTTTCATATCTCTTTTGGAAAGCTTTATGCATTACACTATCACGTATTTTCTTTAGACTGACAAGACAAGGGAAACTTAAGCGTGAAGGTGTTTCTAGCCGCCTATTGACATGATTTAGATACTAAGCATTCCCTCTATCAGCTTTAATGATCTAAACGGAAAGAGAAGCAGCTTAGTGTCTTAATAACCTTGGCAAGGAGATAGTATTTCCATAACATGACTTTACGCAGTAGGATGAGTTTCTAGCGTAAGCTAATGTTAATAAGAGGGAATTCTTGCATAAACTAATGAGGATTCTATGGAAACACAATTTTATAGAATCCTCATTAGTTTACGCAAGAATTCTCTCTTATATTCATAAAAAGCGGCCATTTTTTTAAACTAGACATAAAGGTTTCTAGAGTGAGTGTTACTCTATCTACGCCCATGCTTAGTTCCATATTTGCAGTGTAAACATACGGACAGCTCAGCTCAATTATATTGATACATGCTCGAGAAAATCCAATAAAGGAAGTATATTGGATTTGTTCGATAAATACGATTGAATCCGAATCGATTCCGGATCATTTCATGTGCATTTAATCGAGTAACGTAAACTTTTGAGTATGTCTTGACTTGAATTGTTATTGGATTTCTGAGGGAAGAGATTTTATATGGCAACATTCACATAAGAGTTTTAGTATGTGTTTATTATATTCTTTTTCATCCAAGCGCGTTCCCGGTTGCATCCTCAGCTGTGCTGCTTTGGAGCCCGGGGTTGCGCATTTCTGCCTTTTCTTCTCCAAATATTACATGCATGTCAATGGTGTATATTATGTTAAAAAATCTTGTATCTATAATATAATATTTCTATATTGGAATAGTGGAGTATACGTTAGTCTGGCCATAAATACTGTTACAATTAAAAATAAACAAAATATAACATTTGATTTTGGAATCCTACATTTTTAAATGATTTTTCATTGTATTTTCTTATTTTGGCGTCAATACATTGCACAATATTTTGCAATATTAAAATCTATTTTAACTCTAGTGGGGTAATAAAGAGAACCCCACTCTAATGTGGTAATAAAGAGAACCGAAAACGCCTTAGTGCTAACAATCATAATTAGTTTCATAATTATTAGAAGCTGATTTGACTATACCTGTAATTATATGATAAGGAAGTATTTATCAAATATCAAAACTGTTACTGCCAGTTTTAACCGGCAGTGACTACTGCGGATCATTCTTTCACACTTAACTCGATAATGGTTTGAACACACGCTTCGACATTCGTTAGGTGTTCGATTCTTAATGAGAACGGTCGATTATTGTATTAATGCATATACTTAGTCATTTATTGATTTGTCCGCTGTTTGATTTTATGGTCCTGAGCTTCGTTATTTTAAGTCTGTAGGTACCTCACATTTGGTAACCGAAATTTTGGATTAGGTGGTAATTAAATGATATAAGGCTTTCTTTCGGCGTTTCTTCTGACCAAGTAGTGGTTACATCCGGTGAAAGGCAGTAAAACGCCACTTTTCGTCACTGGGTAAAGGGATTAAATTAATTTAAAAACTTAAGTCGAAAAGGGTAAATCATACTCTTTCTTTCTATCCCGAATGCGTAATTGCCAATACAAGTATCAGAAGTTTTTAAAGCTGTTAAAATGGCTAGTGTAATTTTACCCTTTTTAACCTTTTGTTGGAGTGATGGATAAGAATGTGTTTCAAAAGTGGTTTCTGTTAGTACATATAGTAAAAGACAATCGACATATTGTTTGAAAAGCTCAGTAGTCATATCAACAGTCAAAAAGGTTAGCAACTCATCTACTTAATTGCCTTTTCTACCCACGCACTTTACCTTCACATTAATTAAAGGTTTGGTTTTATGTTTGTAGGATCTCATTACTATACAAGGGATAAAGACGTCCTAATTATATATGTAATAGATGTATAACGTCTAACAAAATATACTTAAACTTTTTCAAGGTTGAATTCAGTCCATGATACTGAACAACTTACTCAAGGAACATATATATCGAAATATGAAAAACAATTTTTGGCTTTCTATAGAAATATATTATATATATTTCTATATTATTGGATCAGTTGCGATCGGTCAACTAATAAAGGAAGCCAAAACATATTTTCCATGTTTCGATATATGTTCTTTGGGGAAAGTTGTTCAGTAGCATGGACTGAATCCACACATACAATAGTTTCAGTATAATTTCTTAGACCCTGTATACTTAGGTGTATTATCATATATTCTTTCTTCTTTGCTGGTCTGGGAGAAAATAAAAAACATAGAATGTACCAGCTGCTTCTCTTCCCGTGCAGATCGTAAAAGCCGATCGAGGGAATGGGCGAGAATCTGAAACCCATCACTATAATGATTTCCCTTTTCCACCTTCATGCCCACCATTACGCTAAAAGTGGCCTGGACTTTACCGCCCTTGGCTCTGTCTACCCCGTTAGGGATAAAGACGTGATAGTGTATCTGTATCTGTATTATCATATAATCTGAAAAAGGGAGAGGTAAGAAGTACACGTAACCGAAGGGCATGTATGAAGAGGTTGATGAGTGTAGACGAAGCGAAAGAGGTCTGTCAAGATCGTAGCAAGTGGAGGTCCATAGTCTCTGCCTACCCCTGTGGGAAACAGGCGTGATAGTATGTATGTATTATCATTATAGAAGTTTTCACTTCTACTTAGCACATACACACTTTTTGTACTAATCTAATTAAGGAAAAAACTCCAATTTTAGTAACTTGGTTAGCATTATAAAAGATGTCTGCTAATTTAGCGGATTAGCGTTACAAAACGCGTTGTTCCGGCTTAAATACGTTATTCATCATGTTACGTAATGCGGGTATTATAAGGCTGAGCAAGCATGTGTTATGTTTTTACAACCAATGACGTTTCATTTTTGACACATCCAAAGAGTTTACAGGTAGTATATTTTTCCAGTGACTCTGGAATACTATTGTTTACGAGTTACTCACGTACTAATAAAGTCGGAAACGTCGACTAGGTTTCGATGGATATAGTAATATACAATACAAATACTGTGTCACAAACATTTCAATTCAAGGTTGACTGGAAGAGATCCCTATCTGGGATAAGTCCGCCTTTGTACCTTTGGATGTCTCGATGTTACGTGTAATTTTGGTTAGGTATTTGTTCTTTGTGTACAAAAAAGTTTTAACAAACAAACAAAAACATAAGAAATTACACAAAACAGAAAAAAATTACAAACAGCAATCCCTTCCAGTCAACCTTGGGGTAGAGAAGTGAATATTTAAGAGATAGGTGCAGTATGACAGATTTAAAATAAATCGCTGCAATATAGGTAGATTTAGACGATCATCATCACGGCGAGTGTACGGAGTGACGACATGATGGTTTCGATGCACTCTCTGCACTGAAAATATTCACAATGAATTTATATCGCTTTAGTTTTAATAAAAGGAATCCTATTGGTCATCAAAATACATCCTACTCTCCTCCTCCTCCTCATCATCCTCATCACCATCTGCGCGTATTCCGGTTGCATCGTTAGCGGTTACGCTTTCAGAGCCCGGGGTCCGCTACCTACCAAACCTGGGTGAATTGACGAGGTTACTGGTTTTACACAGAGCGACTGCCGTCTGACCTCCGCAACCCAAAGGGTAGACCAGGACCAATCCTAGGATAGGTACAAACGCTAGATGGCGTTCGGGACGTTAATGTGGGTATTAGCAACTCGCAGCTTTCCAAGCTTAATATACGGTGGCCTTGCGTAGTTTTAGATTGCTACTTAGGTATGGTAATATAGTTTTTGTCGAGTTTCATTGAGATAGGTATGACATGTAATTTTAGATATGGTATTAGATTTTAGAAAGGTAATCTTTTTTAGGGTTCCGTACCCAAAGAGTGCAAACGGAACCCTATTACTGCGACTCCGCTGTCTGTCCGTCTGTCTGTCTGTCGGTATGTCCGTCTGTCTGTCTGTCCGTCTGTCACAGGGCTCTATCTCTTGAACCGTAATAGCTAGACAGTTGAAATTTTCACCGATTATGTATTACTGTGGCCGCTATAACAAAAAATACTAAAAATAAAAAAAAATAAAAAATTAAAGGGGCTCGTCCTACAAGAAACGTGTTTTTTTCAGTGTTTTTAATGCGATCCTTATAATGGCATTAACTAGATACTTGAAATTTTCACCGAATATGTATTACTATGACTACTATAACAACAAATACTAAAAATAAGATAAAGTTAAAAATTAAAGGGGGTCGTCATACAAGAAACGTATTTCTTCAGCGTTTTAAAACATTGTACGGTGGTACGGAACCCTTCATGTACTAGTCCGACTCGCACTTGCCCGTCTATTTATTAGATGTGATATGCATCTTTAAATTTTTTTTTTCAAATAACTTAAGACAAATGGTTGAAATCATATCATTGATGACATATTATCAATTTTCAAAAATGAAATCTTATTTCTTGCACATTCTACCATAATTTTTACAATCTTCATAATTCATGCATTTTTTCATGTATTTCTCCACCAACATTGGACTCAATAGTTTCGTCTTGAAGAGCGCTTTAAACTTATTAGTTCTTCTTCTTAACAAGTCGGAATGGAAATTATTATATGAGTGTGGACCGATGTGTGGCCATACTTACTCTCCTGTCATTAGCCGAATTTAAGTCGTCTATTATACAAAGGGTTGTGCAGCTGGGTCTTTAGTTAATTGTTTTAGATAAAAACGTGCATTAAATTTTTTTTTAAAGAAATAATTGTTTCCTACACAGCCCTTCGAAAGAGGAACATCAGGAAGAGCAGAACACGCAGTTTTTATCCCTTCCTCATTATATATTACACACCAAGTATAGAATTTATCTCCCATAAGTTTACTTGTTGCTGGAATACGGTAGACTCTAATTTCCCTCCTCTTTCCCATTTCCCAGACTGCAATTCCCCACACACTCCATATCCTATATACGTGCTCACCTGGTTTCTCGAGCCTGGTACAGGTCTAACGCGGTCTGACGTGGCTGCGCTAGTGAAATGGAGACGATAAGTACATATATCGGCCCGTTGTTTGAAGTGCAGTCACGTTCACTCCAAGGTGGACTTAGTTCCTACGCTCTTGCTGCGAAACGCTGGCTGGGTGGGCACAGAACTGAACTGAACTGAACTGAAGAAATAATTGTTTCTATTGGATGTACGAGTATGTATGTATCAGATGTATAGCAGATACATCTTTATAATATTTTTTTCTAATAACTTTAGTCAAAAGGTTTGAAATAAAATCTTGACGACATATTATCATATTTTTTTTAAAAATAAAATCTTATTTATTGTGTATCTCATGTATCGACAACTCCTGTCGTCTGTCATACTAATTTTTATCGGAATAATAAACATTTATTGTGTAAAGTTTAACTAAAATTACTAAAATTAGTTTATCAGAAGTTTCTTAAATATACGGTCAAACAGAAGAGGTACTTAAATGGGTAGATTTACTAGCATAGTATAGTACCGCTAATATCACAATATCCCAACGTATACCTACCGAGCAGGTACTTAAACCAGTGTTGTGTAAACACGCTGGTAAACAGAATACACAGGATTGAGTAGGTAATAAACAAGGTTTGATTCGAGAAGTGTTGGCGTTAGAGAATTCTGAAATATTGGTACTTAAATCACAATTTTTGACCTATGGTTGACTGGGAGAAAATGCTCTTAGCATTAAGTCCGCCATTTGTTGTAAGGTGAAGATATAGGCAAATGACCTTGAAGTGGCGCCCTCATTTGAAATAAATTGTTGACTCGTAAATATGGAGATAATTACCATATTGCTCTTCGTCATGCACTAGATAGCCCTTTAAATTATTTTATGAACCACCGTTTGACAATAAAGTTTGATAAATAAATAAATAAGTAAATTTTGGAGGTAGAGTGTATTTTAAACATTATTTTGGTAAGATTTGTTGGGAAGCCAGTTTTGTTTTTAAAGTAACTACGTAATTGTTAATTAGGTGTCCGTCTGTCCGGCTACAGCCACGCCGCCGCGTGACCACCATCTAGTGCTGTAGTTGCCAAGGATGCAGGGCAAAGGGCAAGTGTTCTGCGCCCGAAAACAGAACCCCTTCACTAGGGAGGATACCTGAACCAAACCGAGTGCGTCTGTGGACTCTGAGGTGGCAGCTTCACCAGCAGACTAGGACACAGTGGGCTAATCACCTGCTTGCCCGAAAATTACGATTCCTGAAACCAATACAGTAAATATAAAAAGTAAAGAAAAAAAAAAGTCAAGTAAGTCACGTAAATGTTAAAATTCTTCTTAAAATTTGTAAATCATTATCATTATCATTGGCACTACAGCGGCAGATGGACCCGAGCCTGGCTTAGTAAATTTTTCCAAATATTTATTGGGCTTTCTGCTTCCAGTCCCTGATGTTATTAGGTCCTTACATATGAAATTGCCGTTCAGTATCAAAAAAGTGAAACAAGTTTTTTTTAATGAAATTATTATTTAATCAATCGAAGTATGCGCCGTTGTTATCGATACACTTCCGCCATTTTATAGGCAGATAATTAATACCTTTGGAAAAAAATCCTGGGAGCGAGAGTCTATGAACTGTTTGAAGGCGGTTTTGACTGCCTCATCAGATTTGAAATTTTTTCGTTGTAAAAAGTTATCCAAATTTTGAAAAAAGTGGTAATCGGTTGGGGCAAGATCTGGAGAGTATGGTGGGTGACGCAGAGGTTCCAGTCGCAGCTCCTCTAACTTGGCGATCGTTTGATGTGCAGTGTGTGGTCTAGCGTTATCCTGAAGGAGCAGTGGGCTAGAGCAATTCATCAGTCTCGGTTGTTTAATAGCGAGCTTTTCTATAATTGTTTGCAATTGTTGGCAATACAAGTCTGCAGTAATCGTCTGGCCTGATCTCAAGAAGCTGTAGTGGATAACACCAGCACTGGTCCACCAAACACTAACCAGAATCTTCTTTTTGGTCAGTTTTCGCTTAGGGCAAGGTTTTGCCGGTTCTCTAGGGTCAAGCCATTGTGATGATCGCTTCCGATTGTCGTACAGGATCCATTTCTCATCACAAGTCACGATACGGTTCAAAATCCTCTCATTATTGTGGCGATTAAGCAAAGAAACGCAGCAAGCAACGCGTGTTTGTTGGTTTGCTTCAGTCAATTCGTGCGCTACCCACTTTTCGAGTTTTTTAATTTTTCCGATTTGGCGCAAGTGGATAAGTATCGTTTTGTCACTTACGCCGAAGGCTAATTCAGAAGTGGTTTGAGATGGATTCGCTTTCACTATCGCCTTCAATTCTTCGTTATTCACTTGAGTATCAGGTCGTCCACGAGGCTCATTGTGTAAATCGAAATTTTCAGAACGGAAACGTTGAAACCAAAAACGCACCGTTCGTTCGTTAGCGGTGCCTGGTCCATACACGTCGTTAATTCTTCGAGTCGTTTCTGCAGCACTGGTGTCACGGTGGAACTTGTATTCGTAAATACCGCGAATTTTCAATTTGTCCATAGTTGTTGTTATAGCAATGTTGAAACTCAAACAAATGATGTAAAAACAAATGAAATACGAATTTTAAAACAATATTTTTCTTGCTTTATTTCGAAATAAATTTGAATTTGGTATTCCTAATGAAACGCAAGATATTTGATTTTAAAGTTGCCAGTATTGAAAATCGGCAATTTCATATGTAAGGACCTAATAATATTGTCGTCTCACTATCTAATCACCTAAGCTTCGGTCTGCCCCGATTTTTGCGACCCTCTAGCTGACTCACCAGTAGTCGTTTAGGTACTCTTGTAAATGGTTCCATAATTTTTATAGTTGTTTTACTATTTAATTTGGGGATAATTAATAATCTGTTCATATTAATAAGGATAATTATAATAATAAACGAGACAATAGAGAGTATGCATGCATTTTTTTTTAATTTGTAATCGATAGTCCTCGTCGAGAAATAGCCGCAAAAAATAAATCAGTGCCGAAAAACATGTATATGGTGTAGAAAATAAATATTAAAAATAGCAAGTAGATTATAACAACTAAAACACGCCATTTTAAAATATGACGTCAACGTCTGCAATATCCGCTAGAGACAGAAGCTGTCAACGCATGTTTTTCTTTTTTGGGTACTTTCGATATTATCAGCCAGTGATGTTTGTTAAACTTCTATATAAAAGTACATACATTTCGAATGACATCGATAGTCAAACTTCATGGACGGACAGTCCTGCCGAACGCACCCGAACTTGTCATTTCCTTTTTGTGAACGTTGTCGTCATTTCCCTTTTGTTTGTCAAAAGTTCCCGCGCAATATTTGCATATTTTCAATAATTTATTTCTAATCCAAATAAAAGTCAGTAAGAAAAATAATTAACTAGGCGTGGTAAAGTATGAATAGTTATTGTAAAATAAAAATATGAGCCGGATTGGTATTACATGCATATTCCTTATTGTAATACTTAATAAAAAAATAAGAAAAAAATATAATAAGAAGACTATTTACAAGCATTATACTAATAAAGTATCGTTAAGTTAGTATCCCATAACACAAGTTTAAACTTACTTTGGAGCTAGCTCAATCTGTGTGTTTTTCCCTATTTATTTATTTATTAATAATAATATCCAGTCTTAGAGATACTGTGTATATAAACTCTTTGATGTTTAGAAGTTCTGAAATACCAGTGTTTGGAGCAAACTGTTATTTTTACAAGCCTTTATGAAATAGTGTAGTAAGACACAAGTCTTATGTGTTTAGTAATGACATGACGGATATTAATCCGTCATCCGTGTCTTACTACATTTAGTGTAGCTAGCTCGTTGGTCAGCAGCTGCTAGACTTAAACCACTAATGGATCCATATCCGGATCAGGTACATGTATTTGAACCGGTGTTGTGTTTACTGATGACGGTAATCAAAATAGGGCTAACAGGGTAAAACACATACTTGGGTTGTATACATAAACAATGTTTGATTTGGGGAAGCGTTAGCATTTGTGAATTCTATAATACTAGTCTTTGGAGTAAACTATTTTTAAGAGGTTTTATTAAACTTGTAACGTTTGTTTGTAAACAAGTTTTCCGTTTCAAAACTTGCAATTGAGTCAATCACTAGCCAATATCCAATTCTGCTTTAAAGAACACACAAGTGTTTAGCTGCATTATCGACTACGCTAATGGATCTATATCCGGGTCAGGTACATGTATTTAACCCGTATCTTGTATATACTGACTGATGTGATGACGGTAAACAAAACAGGGCTAACAGGGTTAGACACATACTCGGTTTGGTAATAAAAATTGTTCCCTTCCAAGTTGGTTTTTGCATTGCATGCAAAAGAAAAAATGTAGAATGTACCAGCTGCTTTTCTACCCAAGCAGGTCGTAGAAACAGGTCGAGGGAATTGTTGAAAATGCGAATCATGTTATTAGGCAATGCGGCTAGCAACCAATTTTAATTGCCACTCTCGCTAACCATCACGCTAAAAGTGGCCTTTGAGGCTTGAAACTGCGTAGAGACCCGTGACGGATTCAGTCTGACTCTGTCAAAAACTCTACGTGCGACAGAGACACGTGACCCGCGACGGTTTCAGCTATCTCTATTGCACATACGGTTTGGGACTGAGACGGACTGAACCCGTCGCGATCGTCCGCTTGACGTAGTTTCAAGCCTGAGTCTTGTGGTCTTAGGCTTTGTCTGCTTACAGCCGCAAGATCCAAAAAGCTCTGTATACCCCATAAAGAATAAAGACGTGATAGTATATGTGTATGTACATATGTATGTAGATATTTGATTCGGGGAAGCCTTGGCGTTATGGAATTTTGAAATGCTTAGGTGAAACTTTCATTTTATTGGCAGGGTTAGTAGGAAACCTCGGATACAGGGGGCTACTCACTCACTTACCTTACAAAAAAACACGATTACGAAAGTAAAAAGCAAATTTACGGACCGATTCATATCCAAACAACCCGGCAATGCAAAGACGGTTAACGAGTTTAAGATATAGTGAGGTTTATTAAGATAGGACGCCTTCGATGGCCGGTCACGTAGAGCGAATGAGCGACGATAGAGCTCCCAAGCGTCTTTTAAATGGTAAACCCGACTGGAAAAGAAGACTCCCCCCCCCCCCGGTAGACTAAAACTCAGACTGACGAGAAAAAGCCAAGGCCCACCCGAGGCTGTAGTGCCTAAGATGATGACTAGTAGGAAACCAATTTTATTTACATCTAAAGTTGTAACTGCATAAGTTCTTGGTAGGTATAATATGTTTTCGCTTTGTTATGTACACTAATATAATTTAACATAAGCTTTATGTTCTGTAGTAAATATTTTTTACTGACTGAACCACTAATGGTTCTATATCCGGGTCAGGTACATGCATTTGAAACGGTGTTGTGTTTACACAAACAGCGGTAAACAAAACAGGGTAAAGCAGACTCAGGTAAACAGCTACTCGAAGTAAACAATGTGTTTGATTTGTGGAAGTATTGGAAATTTAGATATGCCTTCGGCTATGTTGAGTGAACTTGTTACACGATATTATAGAAAAGCTTAAGAAGAAAAGCTTAATAATTACCAAATGCATATAAAAAGGCTTGAACATTAAAAAAATATTATAGTATCAATAATTGATCAATCAACTGATTGAATTATTACATTAATGACATGTCTATGAATTAAAAAAAATATATTACGTTATTAATAAAATATAACCAGTAGTAATCAATTTATAATTACTACATTTGGAAGATAACGACAAAACTTTTACTAATAGACTTGGGAAGTATAAAGGCATTAAAGGATTTATTTAGAGCTAGAAAACACAACAGTTAACCATCACATACAGATTTATAACAAATTTTGACATAATACAAACTAGACTAGATCGCTAACCAAAAACGTGAATGCATTACATGTTTATCCACAATGTTATATTTTAAGCATTTTGAATATCATAAACATATATATCTATATATACATATATATCATTATCATATATATCTTTCTTAACAGATAGGCTTCAAACTGTTGATATAAACGGCGTAAAATCACACGGGTCTAATGTGAAAATGGGCGTACCCCAAGGTTCAATTCTAGGAACGTTCCTTTTCTTAGTTTATGTCAATGACTTGCCTTACATGGTTGAGAAAGAGGCTGACATGGTGCTGTTTGCTGATGACACCTCGCTAATAATTAACATAGATCGACATAACAGTGATGCTAGCGCGGTGAACAGCACCTTATCTTTAATTTCTGATTGGTTTTCAGCCAATAACCTCATGTTAAATGCGAACAAGACCCAATGCATTCGATTCTCTATTCCTAATGTGAATCAAGCCTGCGTTAACATACTAATTAATGGTCAGAAACTCGATCTGGTTGAAAGTACTACCTTTTTAGGAATCACAATTGATTCGAAACTTCAATGGGGCGCTCATATAACTAAACTTTCTAATAGGCTTAGCTCTGCGGCTTACGCTGTTAGGAGAATAAGACAATTGACAGATGTAGCAACTGCTAGACAAGTGTACTTTAGTTACTTTCACAGTCTAGTGTCTTACGGGATACTTCTATGGGGGAGTGCAGCCGACATTCAGACTATTTTTCTTTTACAAAAAAGAACAATTCGTGCCATTTACGGTTTAGGATCGAGAGACTCACTGAGAGAATTATTCAAGGAAATAGGTATACTTACTTTTGCATCACTATTCATATTTGAAAATATAATGTATGTAAGGAAAAATATTTCCATGTTCAATAAAGTTAGTGATTTTACAGATAGAAATTTACGTAATAAGAATAACTTAGTTAGCCCATTACAGGCTGAATACAGTCAGTAAGTATTTTATGGGGAAGTGTATACTTTTTTTATAATAAATTGCCAGAATCGGTCCTTGATATGCCAGACACAAATTCAAAGCTTATGTAAAGAAAGTACTTTGTGAGAAGGCTATTATAGGACCAATGACTATCTTAAAGACAAAAAGGTCTGGCTTGAGCTTGGCGCGGGTCCCTCTTAAAGGTTTGTATACTTAAACATGTCATAATTTAGGTACATTGGTACATACTAAATTTACAAATTGACATTATTTTAAATTTCGTAATTCTTATAATTCAATTTAATTATGACATAACAAACAATGTAAACTCAGTCAATCCATATAACTAATTTTAAGTTTTTAGTTTGTTAGTTGACGTCTTTGGAGAAAACGTGCAGTGCAGTTTGTTGCCGCTTCTTCTGCACTTGCGCCTAGGAAGCGGCGTAAACTTAGCTTTAAGTAATGATTTGACGTCAACATTTGTGCAAAACAAAACAAAGTGACTATTATTACCTAAGAGATATTATAAATATCCTATGATAATAAAGATTTTTTGAATTGAATTGGATTGAATAAATCAAAGATATATGTAAATTTAGGTATTACTAACTACACTCATATGGTTAAAAACCGTATTTGAATCAAAGTACAAATATTATAAATATATTTGCACTTTGACTATCTTAATTAGCACAAATAAAAAAGTATAGCACTATACATTTAGAAATCCGACGGGCTTTGCGATACAAAAACGTAAGCTTGTTTTTCTCTATTATATTTATGACAGAGAAAAAATAATAGAACCACGTCCGCTCATACAACGTTGGTAAAATATCTCGGATACATTTTCATTTTTCCTTCACAAAACCTAGGTTTGGCGAGGCTTACCGCACTGCGTAAAACATTCTCTATATCCCAGTGGCTAGACAAATCGTTTAAGCTTGATCAAAATTACTCTTATCTATTTCAACTGACCTTTACTGTCACTATGAAAAAGTTTTTGGGTATATATTCTGAGTTGCGATATTTTTATCAAAGATACCACCCTGGCTTCGCCCGTGGTACAGACATAACCTATATCACTCGGGGATAGTGTAGCTTTCCAATGGTAAAATATTTTTTTAAATCGGTCCAGTAGTTTCGAAGCCTATTCAATGCAAACAAACAAACAATCAAATCTTTCCTCTTTATAATATTAGTATAGACTAGTTGGGAGGCAATCAGTTGCTAAACTTTTCGCATCTGGTGGACGTCAGGCAGGTGGCCTGAAACTACAGCTATATAGTTCAATTATTTTGGTTTTTCCTTCGATACTGAAAGAAAGAGAAAAGAATAATCTAAGAATGTACCAGTTGCTTCTCTTCGCGTAGATCGTAAAAGCCGATCGAAGGAATAGACAAAAATATGATACGGCTAGCAACCCACCACACCACTATTTCGATTCCTTTTTCCACCTTCTCGGCCACCATCACGCTAAAAGTGGCCTTTGAGTCCTGCGGCCCTGGGTTCTGTCTGCTTAGAGCAGCAAGAACCAATAGGTTCTGTCTTCAATCAACTCACAATGTGATAAATAGTGATGTGGACTGGGTTCGAAAAACATATTTTTTTTAGTACGTCAGTTTGATTATCCAAAAATAATGGACCCATATTTATCGGTTTATCAAAGTAGTAAAAAATCAAACAAAGATCAGCCCATTGAAGTTTCGGAATGGGGGCGATTAACGTCACCACACCAAATACACCCCACTGGTAGAGATAAGCAGTGCTGTAACCTAAATATCGTACTAAATCGTGACGTCATGCGAAATTTTAATGCGCTGCATCTTTGTCATTATTTGCTATTCAGAGAAAAGAAAAAAGACGTGTATAATATTTTTTTTTAATCTGCCTGATAAGCCATATATATTTTTTTCGTCCACGACCCTTTCTGTGCTACCAGAGCCATATATTAGCCAGAGCAGTCAGAGGATTTACTACACTCTCCACGCTGGCGAGACGGGTTGGCTCTCCAACCCGTCTCATTGATGTTTATAAGCTTTGTTTGGTTTGTGTTTCCTAAGTCGCCTTCTACGACATCCACGGGAAGACTTGGAGTGGTCCTATTCTACTCTGACGGGAACCCCACGGCTATTTATTAATACTCGTAATTATTGTATACCATGCACCAAATCCGCGCATTTGCGCCGGATCCGAAGTTTATATACAAGTACATCGCAAAATGGCCGATCTCTGCCAAGTCGATGTTGCTACTAATTTACGAGCATACTTGTTTTATGGATTAAACTTTAATTAGTAGCTGAGTAAGATAGATGATTTTGATAATTATCTATACTTAATATACTCGTATAATCTTCCTCATCGTTAGAGTATTTAACCAACTTGAACTTCACTGCAAATATAAGTTTGTAAGTTGTTTATGTAACGTGAGACCGACTCGCACTTTCGTGTTTGATAATGTTATCCTCTATGTTCTTTTTATTACTTTCTTAGGTAGGCTGCAGGTGTGCTGTAGCCGGACTAAGGATAGGGAATTGTGGAAGGAAAGAGGGTAGGCCTTTGCCCAGCAGTGGGACATAAATAGCTAATCTATATCTATACTTCTATATTAATATTATAAAGAGGAAAGATTTGTACCTATTTTTGTATGTTTGTATGTTTGTAATGAATAGGCTCAAAAAGTACTGGGCCGATTTAAAAAATTCTTTCACCGTTGGAAAGCTACACTATCCCCGAGTGACATAGGCTATGTGTGTACCACGGGCGAAGCCGGGGTGGACTGCTAGTAAAAAATAAAAACAAAAAGGCAGGCTGTAGAGATACACAAAACCTTTCACGGATAATTCAACCGAAAAAAATTAAACATAACAATCACATACGAGAATGTTAGGTTAGTTAGTATTTTATTTTATATTTATTAACTAATTGAGAAGTCCTTAAATTTACCTACTGAAAATAACAATCAGTGGTAACACTTTTCGTGACATTCGTGACGCAGTCTTGTGCTATCGCGGGAAGAGAGTACCTTCTTATATAACATGAGGAGTACTTCTATCTACTTTAAGCATGAGTACTCCAAGTGCTATTTATGATTTATGTATTTGACACATCTCCGACATGGGTGAATTAACGCATCAAACGAGTTCATGGAAATTGTATTACATATTAAGGCTTTCATCACGTATGTGTATTCTAATGAACATTTAATAAATTACAGCTGAGAAAATTTTACGTTTTGGAATCTATCATAGTTGAACATGAAATATAGAAGAGATTTTATGAATATATTACGGGTACAAACCAAAACATACCAAGTTTTAGGGTTTCGTACCCAAAGGGTGCCAACGGGACCCGTCTGCGCTGTCTGTCCGTCTGTCACGGGGCTCTATCTCTTGAAACATAATAGATACTTGAAATTTTTTCCGATTATGTATCTCGTACTGTGGCCGCTATAACAACAAATACTAAAAATAAGATAAAGTAAAAAATTATTGGGGTCGTCATACAAGATTCGTGTTCTTTTAGCGTTTTATAACATTATACGGAGCCTTTTATGTACAAGTCCAACTGGCACTTGACCGGTTTTTAGGGTTCCGTAGCCAAATGGAAAAAAATGGAACCCTTATGGATTCGTCATGTCTGTTTGTCTATCTGTCTGTCCGTCCGTATGTCACAGCCACTTTTTTCCGAAACTATAAGAACTTATACTGTTGAAAATTGGTAAGAAGATGTGTTTTTGTGTGTATTCTGTGAACCGCATTAAGATTTTCAGACAAAAATAGAAAAAAAAAACAATAAATTTTGGGGATTACTTAGAACAGAAACTCATAATTTTTTTTTATCAAACCCATACGTGTGCGGATTCTATGGATAGGTCCCCCCCCCTGTAACTTCTTAAATAAGAGAACGATAAAACTAAAAAAAAATTATGATGTACATTACTATGCAAACTTCTGCCGAAAATTGGTTTGAACGAGATCTAGTAAGAAGTTTTTTTTAATACGTCATAAATCGTAAACCGCAATTTACCTTTCATTCAATCAACTCAAATATAAAAATAAAAACTACAAGAACTTTTATATTATGTTACTAGCTGCTACGGAACCCTTCATGGTCGAGTCCGACTCGCAATCGGCCACTTTTTTTGAATAACTACATTTTAAAGGATATAGGGGAGAGCAGGTAGGATTCGTACAGGGGGAGCATTCGTACAGTAGTAATATTTACACAACCAAACATGTTGATCGGTCCATATCTGTGTGCGTGACTCGCACACGCACGCATGGGCTTACCTTGTAACCGGGCGGCAGTCCGGCCGCCATCTTCGTCGGTACGAGTCGAGACGTGTTTTCGCTCCGCGTAAGTAATTTTTGGATTCATTTTCGATAATCTATTAATCTAACAGTTTTTGTCAAATTGTTTCAGCGATTTGTGTTAGTTTATGAATTAACACTTTAGCTTGTTTAGTTAATGTCTATTTTTGAATAACGTAAACCAATAATTTTATTTCGAATTAAATTGTATTTTTTTTGGATTGGGGTGCATTCGTTCATGCATGAGTGGGGTAGATTCGTACTGTACGAATGTACCCCATACAATCTCAAAGTATCTTTGACACAGAATTGATGACAGAATCATGCCGCGAATATACAAGAAGAAAGGGACTAGAACGGAAGATGTTGATGAAGATGCAATGTCATTTGCGATGGATGAAGTTCATAACAAAACTTTATCGATAAGAAAATCTGCAGTAAAATATGGCATCAAACCAACAACTCTTGCAAGTCATCTAACGAAATTCAGTAAAAGAGCTGCTTCAGCTTTTCAAGATACTACTAGGGAGCGTGTATTTAGTTCCAAATTTGCGTCGAATCAAGTGTTTACTTCCGAAGAAGAGACACTTTTGAACAAGTATATCATTGAATGTTCAAAAATGCATTATGGTTTGACAATAATACAGGTTAGAAAACTAGCATATGATTTCGCAAAGGGGAATAAGTTACGTTATCCACCTACTTGGGATAAGTCCCAAATAGCTGGAAAAGAGTGGCTAGATAGTTTTCGGAGGCGAAACGTAAATTTAAGTCTTAGAAAACCCGAAAACACAAGTGTAGCTAGATCTTTTGGATTTAACAAGACGGCTGTTAGTGATTTTTTTGAGAATCTAGAAAAGGTTTATAGAAAATATAAATTCACTGCGGATCGTATCTATAATTTTGACGAATCTGGGATATCAACAGTTATAAATACGCCAAAAGTATTGGCTGAAAAAAGCCAAAAACAAATTGGCCAAATAGTGGCACAGGAAAGAGGCGAACTTGTAACATTTGGTGGAATTATTTCTGCTAGTGGTAACACAATTCCTCCACTCTTTGTTTTCCCTAGAGTGAATTTCAAAGAACATTTTATGCATGGTGCTCCAGAAGGAAGTTTAGGAGTTGCTACTAAGAGTGGTTGGATCAATTCCACTATATTTTTGGAGGTCCTGAAACATATTCAAAAGAAAACATCGTGTTCTAAGGATAATCCTATACTGCTCCTGGTCGACAACCATGAAAGCCATGTCACCATTGCAGCAGTGGATTATGCTCGTGATAACGGAATTGTTTATCTTTCATTCCCACCTCATACAACACATCGTCTCCAACCGTTGGATGTGGGTGTATTCGGACCTTTTAAGGCTAAATTAAAGACTGCATTCAATGATTGGAATGTGAATAACCCTGGAAAAACGCTTAAATATTTAAACGTTCCGCAACTGGCCAAAGTTGCATATTTTGAGTCTTTCAATTGTAAAAATATTATTAATGCCTTTGAAAAAACTGGAATATGGCCTTTCAACAAATTAGCTTTCAATGACGATGATTTTGCACCCGTACAGGTTTATCATTCTGACTTTATAGCAAACCCGAATACCAGTGACCATAATGTCATTCCTGACTGTTCTGAAAATATAGATCTTATGCAACCAGATATGTTACAAAGATCAGCACCTGGATCGCCATTGTTGATATCGCAGCAGCTTGATACACCATCTACGTCAGCTATAGGATTAATATCGCCAGAAGTTATTCGACCCTACCCCAAAGTAGATAAAAATGCATCCAAAAAGTCAAGAAAAGGAAAAACGCCCGGGAAATCGAGAATATATACAGATACACCAGAAAAAAATAGATTGGAAGACATAGAAAAAGCTAGGGAGATGAAAAAGCAAGAGCAAGGGAGGAAGCAGAGGGCTAGAGAAATCAAGCGTGCTTTGAACTCATTATCGAATACAAATGTAAAAATTAAACTATAGAAATTGAAAGCAGCTAGAGTAGAGACTGATAGCGATGATGAAACTGACATAAGTTTAAGGGAAAGTTCTTGTTCTCCCGTAGAAGAGGGATCTGACATCGAAAACGAACCTCCAATTCTGACGGAAAATATGAAAGAAAAAAGCTTTGTGTTAGTGAAATTCGAAAAGAAAAAGAGTGTGTTACATTATGTCGGACAAATTGTAACAAAATACAGCCCCACTGAATACAAAGTTTCATTTTTAAGAAAGAAGCCAGGTACCTGGAAATTTGTTTTTCCAAACACAAAAGATGAGGGAACAGTATACGTGTCAGATGTGGTCTGTATTCTGCTACAATCCAAATTTACGTCAACATCGCGAACAGCGAATATTTACAGCTTTACGAAAGATTTTTCTATGTACAATGTGCAATAATATGTCCCTTTTGTTATGTTATCCTCATGTTTAGTTATAAGGTTAATAATTTCATTTCTATAATGGTTATGAAGAAGTATAAAAACTTTCAAACTTATTACAAATAGTTTAAAATTAGAATTTATAAAAGTCAATACTGCATTTAAGGCTGATTCTGTATTATTAGTAACTTTGATCTCAATAAATGTTATTATTCTGTTTGGAAATGGCATTTCTATCACTGTGTATGAATGCTCCCCACAATGTACGAATGTTACCCACACTATGTGCAAAGCTACCCCATGGTAGGGTGCTTTCGTACATTTTCCCTTTTTTTGGAAAATGCTCTATAGCTCGGTAATGCTGTTTTGTACCCAAATAAAACAAGGCTATTACCAAATTAGATTTATAAGTCATATTTGTGATATATTCTAGTACTATATGTATGTGGGTAGGTAGGTATGTTTTTGTACGGCCTCAGTCGACAAATAAATCGATCAGCGATAGACGTTGTTTCTTTCATATACCTTAATGGCGACGAGGATGGGATCATTTGCCAGAAATTTATCAAGTAGCAAAGTACTAGCTCATTATTCGCCCGATTTACCGTTAGTATTGACAACGGACGCGAGCAGTGTCGGCGTAGGCGCGGTCATATCACATCTGACGGAAGAAGGCGAACGCCCTGTCGCGTATGCGTCTCGCTCACTCACTTCCGCAGAGAAAGGGTACTCTCAAATAGATAAGGAAGCCTTGGCGATAGTATTTGGCGTACGTAAATTTCACCAATACCTATATGGTAGAAAATTTACGTTAAGGACTGATCATAAGCCGCTAACACACATTTTTGGGCCAAAAATTGGCATACAAGTAATGGCTACTTCGCGTTTGCAACGCTGGGCGGTGACGTTGTCTGGCTATAGTTATACTATAGAATACGTAACGTCAAGTAAGAACTGTGCGGACGCGTTATCTCGTTTGCCTTACACTGAGCGCAATTCGGAAAGAAAAGATGACAAGACTTATATTAATTTTGTAAAAAAATTTTTACCAATTTCATGTAACGATGTAAAAAAAAATACAGCTAGGGATAGGACATTAAGTAGACTCATAGTGTATATACAAGCGGGTTGGCCTACGGTTTGTCCAGATGACGAAATAAAACCGTACTTCGGAAGACGTAATGAATTATATGTAGAATATGGATGTGTTATGTGGGGTTATCGTATGATCATTCCTTCAACGTTACAAAAACACATCTTGCAAGAACTGCATTGTAGTCATTTCGGTGTAGTGAAGATGAAAAGTTTGGCTCGTAGTTACGTTTGGTGGCCAAACATCGACGCGGATATAGAAGTCATGTGTCGTCATTGCGAAACTTGTGCTGTGGAAAGGGACGCGCCACCACGGGCACAAATTAAACCATGGCAGTACCATGACCGACCCTGGGTTAGGATACACATCGATTTCCTGGGTCCTTTTAAGGGTTTAACCTTTTTAATTTTGATTGATTCATCTTCAAAGTGGATAGAGGCATTTGAGATGAAATCAACTAAGGCTTTCAATGTCATTAAAGTTTTAAGACAAACATTTGCAAGATTTGGTCTACCGGAGCAGATAGTATCTGACCAAGGCCCTCCTTTCACTAGTTCAGAGTTCAAACAATTTCTATCAACAAACGGTATACAACAATTTTTTTCTCCCGTTTATCATCCATCTTCTAACGGTGCTGCTGAGAATGCGGTAAAATTATGTAAAAAAACAATTAAGAAAGCCATAAGAGATCACGTGGATATAGATGCGGCATTACAAACGTTCCTTTTATCATATAGAAATATGATACATGCCACCACAGGTGAAACACCAGCGAAATTATTACAAAAACGTAACTTACGTAGCAGACTGGACCTGCTACGACCAGAGCGTGCAGTAGGCAACAGTGTTGTTAAGGCTCAGCAACGCCAGGTTGAGAGCGCTGGTGGTACAGAGCGTAGCCTTGAGGAAGGCGACACAGTCTGGGCTCGTGGGTACGGCGTGAAGGACAAGTGGGTGAAAGGTCAGGTCCAAAGAAGGGAAGGTTCTCGTAGGTACTCCGTGGTAGGGAATGACGGTCAATTATTTAAAAGACATGTGGATCAAATTAGGCGTAGATCTCAATTTTCTGATGTTACCTGTCCTGATGAGGAAGAAATTTCTGGTGGTTCAGAGATGGAGACAACACCACCCGACAAAGCTACAGATTTGGATATAGGTTCAAAAGTCCCAGTTGATCCGGTTGTTAACGACAACTATCCCCCTGGAATACCGAATATACAGATAGAAACAACAGCGCATACGGCACCAGCGGCAACGACACCACTCAAACGCGTGCGTAAGCCGGTAGAACGACTGGTCATGCACAATTAACATAAATTATCGTTAAGTATTTTGCTACTAGGTAGGTATTTCTCTTATTTAGTTAAGTAGGTACCTACTTACTTTTATAACCTTAATACTTAGGTACTTAAATTGTTTTAATTTTAAGACTTGTTAAGTCGTGAGTATGTAATGGTAACGTTAATTCTGTATAAGTAAGATTGCATTATATACATGTATAAGTGTGGAGGTGTGATATATTCTAGTACTATATGTATGTGGGTAGGTAGGTATGTTTTTGTACGGCCTCAGTCGACAAATAAATCGATCAGCGATAGACGTTGTTTCTTTCATATACCTTAATATTATAGAACAAAAATTTTTTTTAAATAGTATTCGGATTTTTTTTTAAAAGGCTTAGAAAAAAATGTGTACGAATCCTACCTGCTTTCCCCTACTTATAGTATCTTGCGAATTAGATAAAATAAGCGAACTACAGGACCTCATCTCTGTTTCTCTTCGTAAGGTTATTGAACACTCAAAACAAATAGGACTTACGCTAAACTTCGAAAAGACCAAGATAATGCAATTTAGACCCTATCAGAGAAAAGAAGTAGTATTAAATGTATCCCACGACGGTACTCGTATTGAGGAGGTGAATAAGTTTTCACTGCTGGGGATCACGCTGGACTCCAACTTAAACTGGAAAGACCACGTAGAATCAGTAGTTGGCAAACTAAGCCAGTTCACCTATGCACTACGGGAACTCAGAAAAAATACGAATCAGGAGTGTACACTTACCGCATATCATAGTCATGCAGCAGCCTGGATAAGGTATGGGTTGATCCTTTGGGGAAACTCAACTGACGTTCAGGCAGTATCTGTACTACAAAAACGTTGCGTTCGAATAATAACCTTCACAAAACGCAGAGAAACATGTCGAGACCTCTTTAGTAAGCTAAACATTCTCACAGTTACGGGCATGTACATATACGAATTATGCCGCTTTGTAAGAAGACACCCACACATATTTGAAAAATACGAGGACAGGCCTAGGCGATACACCTCGCGCCGCGGTAATGACTTAATTCTACCCCCATGGAATCTTGCATTGTACCAACATAGTCCGTATTATATGGCAATTCAGGTGTACAATCACCTACCAAAAATAATTAAAGACCTTCAGGGAAAAAAGTTTGACACTGAATTAAAAAAACTTATGATAGACAAAAGTTATTACAGTATGACGGAATATTGGACGGACAAACTTTAGTAATTAAGGACATTTTAACGACATTTATATACCTAATTTAAATTATCTATATTTAATATTAATAATGATATCCCAGTTAATAATTTTTGGAATTTTATGAATTGTAATGTTGTTTAAAATCAATTCCCAATGCCTAAGAAGGCAATTTTGTAAATAGTTTTAAGAACACTAATTGTTAAGTGCATGACAGTGAATGTGTATATTGTTTACAAATGGTGAATAAATGAAATATGAAATATGATATGCTGCAGTGCAGTTTGCAGGGTAGTGGTTATGTCATTTTTCACTCAAAGACTTGCTACAGCAAGTGTGATTTCCGACCTAGAATTGGACCACTCCGTCTTTATCTGTGGATGTCATAAGAGGCGGCAAAGACCTATTTCTCTCTTTTCCATTTAGGTTTGTCTACAGCTTCTGTTCTCTATTCGCGTTTGTATTTATCTATTAAATTTATCACAAAGTACGGTCCTGGGTCAGCCAAGCCCTCGTTTTCCTTGGGCGTTCAGTCGGTAATTATCTTCACTCAGCGGTCACCATGCGTTCCAAAGACGTGGGCAGCCAGGAATATTCTCAGCAAGCCACGACATTTAACCGACATAACATCTTTGTAAATTGATAAGGCTTATTACTCTGACCGTATTTACAGTTATAGTATTTATATTTATAAATGAAAAAAAATATTATAATTGTGTAATACTTTTCTTTATTTATGTAAATTTTTCTTTTGCATTTATCCAGAATGGGTTCCATCTATCTGGAAGAATCTCGATGCTCCGAATTTCTTTTGGCATGACATACTTGGCAGAATCTTATTTGAAAGAACATTTTAAACGCATAAAAATATTTAATATACTTTTTGTTTGGCCGAAGATTTATATGTCCGAATGTTCAATAGCATACTTTTCAGATGTAAGAATTTCATTTAGTAAAGTTTCGCATAATTAGTTTTAGAATAATGTTTAATTAGTGTTACTTTTATTTGGTATAATCTCTTTTGACCATCTAAGAAAACCATAATCGTTAAAATCTATACTATTGTTGTTCTACATAAAAAATAGCATTCCGAGTTTACTCGGTTAGGCTAAAAATATAGGTTGGGTTATGTTAGAATTGCGACCGCCCCACGGTAGACAGCATTTTCATACTATTTTTAATAGACGCCCATGCTAACACTATGATATTTTTTACTATCATCATAGCATTATCGTCGTTATGTCCGCTACGAAACAATTGTATTCCACCAAATATCTGTGCCAGAAGAAAATTCTATCTTAGAAAAGATTCAGCATTGAAATGACTATACGTATGAATTAAATATAATACCAAAAGGCGATTCTGACTGCGACTGACTTTTAGATTACTATGGAAATAAAATTTATGCACTAAGATTATTCTGATTTTTAACATTATTGGTTTTGAATCTATGATAAATGAGTAGATGCCAAACTATTTTCTACGAAATGCCGTTTCTGTAAACCGCTGTTATGTATAGTAATATTATAACATAAAAAGTTCTACTGTAAAGGGGGACCCATCCAGAATAAATACATTTTACTAAAATTTACTATTTATTACATTAATTAATTTAATTTTTTGTTTTATGTATATTTGAACTAGTTTTTATATTTAAATTGTGCTACTTTTTCTTTTGTATGCCTAAATGCAGGCAAAACATAGTGATACATGACAATTATTTTTAACCGTTTTTTTTTGTCTTATGTTTTACAAGTTAACGAAATTGATTGATTAACCTAACCTAACCTAACCCCACTTTGAGGCTGCGTTTCCACCAGAGATATGCGAGGATTCCAATAGAATCGCTCCATTTATCAGCTTCGCTCCGCGCAGCACCTGTGGAAACGGCTTAGCGAAGCGACGTTTTTAGTACGTACAAAACAAGCTCGCTACCTACGAACAATAATTCTATATATTTTGATGCTCGCTACTCATTCTCGCACCGCTCATCTGCACAAAGTTTCACAGCACCTCTACGCATTCTCGCATCACTCAGTAGCCTAGAACATCTCTAGTGGAAACGTTTACATCGTTTCACAGCTTCGTTACGAATCTACCACTGGATTCCCACAAAATCTCGATGAACGCTAGACCGAAAGTTCATTTACTTTTCGTGCATTAGAGCGACAGAAGACAGAATCGAAATAGTTAATACTAAATACGCATTCTCGCATTGCTTAGCTACCTCGCACATGCCTTGTGGAAAGGTGCCCTAAGTTGTCATAGTGGCTACGACGCGAGTATGGGAGCGAAAAGTTACTTTTAATTTTACCTTGTAAAAGGTAAAATCACAAATCAATGTACGAGTAACATCCATAAAGCCTCTTGTCAACGGGCTTAACATAAAATTTGGCATCCTCTTTGCATATCAAAAATTTCTACGTAAGTGTTCTTTAATATTCAAAGAGAAAAACCGATTTCGTATTCGTATTTAAGTATTTACGAGTAATGGAAGTTAGGGGTGGGGATATAATAAAGTGTATTTGGAGGGCCTACATGTTTTACCTGAGGGAAATTATGTGGGTACATAGTCTCGGTTTCGCTTCTATTTGTAAGTAACTTCGACATTGGTATTTTTCCTTTTTTTTAATTTGGTGTTGGGTCGTTTCCCCCCACAAGCTGTTTTGACCCTATGGTCCAAATGGTAAATAGATTCTCCATGTTAGTTTGTGAGTAAAGAAAATCCGGTTAATCTCCCGCTCCCGCTCCGCTACCTCTTCACGCGCAGAGCGTAAGAGCCGAAAAAAGAAATGAGTGAGATTCATGTCAGACGACGCGGTTAGCAATCAATCATTATTTTGATTCACCTTGAACCTCTAACATCACGCTAAAAGTGGCCTTGGCATCTTCTTCATTACAGATAGAAACGTGGTAGTGTATCTACTCGTATATAATAAAAAAGCGGCCAAGTGCGAGTCAAACTCGCCCATGAAGGGTTCCGTAGTAGCTAGTAATATAATATAAAAGTTCTTGTAGTTCGTTGTAACTTTGATCGAAGGTAAAATGCGGTTTACGATTTATGACGTATTTAAAAAAAACTACTTATCAATTTTCGGTGGAAGTTTGCATGGTAATGTACATCATATATTTTTTTTTAGTTTTATGATTCTCTTATTTTAGAAGTACAGGACGGGGGGGACACATTTTACCACTTTGGAAGTGTCTCTCGCGCAAACTATTCAGTTTAGAAAATAAACCGGCCAAGTGCAAGTTAAACTCGCGTGGAGAGGGTCCCGTGCAATTGATTGAATTCTTATAGGTTTTTCTGTAATCTACTAGCAATAAACTATATTGCACGCCTCATTAGCGAAGCGCATATGAGGTAGTGCTCTACTCTCGCCTTACAAAAATCAAGTGATTTTTTTAACTAAATGTGTCTCTATTTATTTTCTATCGCACTTGTACAATAATATTTACACATAAATGTCAAGGAAAAACACTAGTTTCAACACTTATGACATTTTTAAAAGACATTTTGCCTTTTAAATAAATAAAAACAATGTTTAATAAAATCATTTTGTGGACGTCCGTGTGTCGGGACGTATGGAAACTGGCGTGGTCACGATAACTGCCGAAAAACTTATCTGATCAAGTCCTTTTTTTTTTATACGCTTCAGTATTATCCAAAACTAAGTCCTTTTGAAGATCACGGTATATTTCAATGTAGTTTAATTATAATTAGCAATAAACTGAAATCCACCTATCGTTGGTATATCTAAATCTATGTAAATAAGGTTCGTTGACATTGACAATTTAATTTTTTTATTTTTTTTACGGCGTTAATATCTGCCTTTTAGCCATTCTTAATTTCCATTCTTTTTCTGGATACAATGTTAATCTTTTGATTTTTCTTTTCTTCTTGACATTGACAATACATGCGCAGTACTTTTCTTTTCTGTGTGGGCAATGGCGCGAAGATTTAAAAGTAAATTTTTTATTTTGTTCATAATACACCGATAAATATGCAATATTGAAGTTCTGTTTTTTTTTGTGAAAATTGAGTGACCGCTATGATGCGTGCACTTTTGGATTTTCCAAACTTTTTTTTGTATTTTTTTCAAAATTGTATGCTCAGTAGTTTCGGAGATCGGGGGGGGGGGGGGGGGGGGGGAATGGTCCATTTTCGTATTCTTTCATGAATGAAATCAAAACTATTTAATTTAAAATAATAACAAATCCTCATAACGAGCCCTTTCATTTGATATATGACACAGTAAGGTTTGCAAAACTTTTTTTTTATTTCCTAATTTGTTTCTCAAAAATTACCCTTATTTAAAAAAAAAATATTTATTTACTTTGCACATATATGTTTGGGTCATAGGATTACAACATCCCACTAAATTTTATCTGATGCGGTCCAGTAGATTCGGAGCCAATTGGCTGTGACAGTCGGATAGACAGACAGACAGACGCACGAGTGATCCTATAAGGCTTCCGTTATTAAATTTTTGTACGGTTGTACGGTTGTTTTTTGTCCCTCGAAAATGACCCTTATTTAAAAAAAATATTTATTTACTTTGCACATTTACGTTTGGGTCATAGGATTACAACATCCTACTAAATTTCCCGAACGTCATCTAGTGTTTCTTTAAACCTATTCTAGGATTGGTTCTGGTCTACCCTTCGGGTTGCGGAGGTCACACGGCAGTCGCTCTGTGTAAAAACCAGTAACCTCGTCAAATCATCAAGGTTAGGTAGCGGACCCCGGGTCTGAAGCGTTACTGCTGAGGATGCAACCGGGCACACGCTCGGATGATGATGATTGATTGAAAGCAATCAAATCAAATCTAGTCCAAATCTCCCTCTTCCACTCTATGTCTAAAGCTAAGCAGAGTTTATTATCTAAACCACTTAAAACAATAACAAGCCTGCAACCCGCAAACTTTGAATATGTTTTGTTGTGAAAACTAAAAGCATTCTGCTATCTAAATCTAATCCGAGTGTTTATCGAGAAGGAAATAATAGGGGTATGGTGATTCCATAAAATTATATGGCCGCCCTAAGGTACGGTTATAGTCCGGTTCTGCATCCGAGGGTAACAATTGCAAAGAAATTTGATCCCTAAAGTTCAAAACTTACGGTTGAGAATTTTTGGTTAACTAACTTATAAACTCTTATTCATGTTTTCCAACTTCGAAAGGATTGAAGTTTGTATCAATTTATTAAAAAGTTAAATGTGTAGAGTATTTTTGGTTAGCTGTGATCAAATTTTAATATGCACTTTTACGTCTCTATCCCTAACGGGGCAGACAGCATTTTGGATCTTGCGGCTCTAAGCAGACAGAGCCCAGGACCGTAAGAGTCAAATATTTAGCATAAATTTTTATTTATTTATTACTAACATATTACAATTATGTACAACAGAATATTTACATGACATTTCTATAAACCACTGAGGTATGTGATGAAATACCTACGAGTTTACATACAAAAATTTAAACACATACATATATCCTCGTACTCTAAAAATTTAACAAACGCCTGCCACACCTACCCTATTTATAACAAACTAGTACTTCTGCTGGTTATACATATCTATATTTGTGCTGCTGGGTAACCACGTCAAAAGTTAAAGGTTAATTTCTCAATATTTTCTAGAAAGTATCTTTTTAATTGAAACTTAATATTTTTTATGGAAAGTTGTTTTTTCATATTATTTGGCAATGAGTTGATTAAGCGCGGTACCTGATAACGCGCTGTCTTCTCTCCATAGACATTGTTTGTAATGGTGGGCAAGAAAGTGGAAATAGGAATCAAAATTCTCCTTTTACAATAAAACCCACGCCACTTTTCTATTTACGAGCAGAAGTGCCAAACATTTTATTCTATAAAGTAACAATACCTACTGTACACACTTATTTATTAACAAAATTGGCATGCCAGTGTATTAAATCACAGCTCAAATTTCCGAACGAAAATCAATTAAAACAATCAGGTTATTGAAAACTTAATCTATTTGGGCAAGCTTTTGTTTAGAACCAGAGGGTATTAATTAATTTTCTACCGACAAATTATTAAATAAACTGTGCTAATTGTTTTCGACCCTTCTGGGTTACTGTGTCGTTATTAATTATTATTTCCATAGTGAATTCAATATTGAGGGCAGTTTTTATTTATCTATTAATTAAAAGATATTTAATACTACTCATAATAACCTAATAAAATAACCTAAAAAAATAAATAACTCAAAATATGTAAATTAGAAGCGTTTGTAATGTGGAGTTGAAAGAGAATGAAAAAAAATAGGTTAAGCAACCATGCGGTTCCCAGTAGAGTAGAAAAGGACCACTCCAAGTCTTCTAATGGATGTCGTAGAAGGCTAGAAGGTTCCACATTGGCCCCACGTTGGGCGCCACTGTGGAACCTCGACCTGTCCTGGCGCAGAAGTGGAGAATAAACTCGATAACAACACAGATTATTACACTGTTAAAAATTATGTAATTTTTCACGCAAAAAATTACATAAACCTGTAAAATTCCCGAAAAATCTGGGAAATTTACGGAAAAATATGTAAAAGTGACAAAAATTATGTAAAATTTCATATTTTTCACAATTACAAAATTTTTAACAGTGTATAATTTATTATCTGATACAGACTGTTACATAAGAGTACGGAGTATAAGAGACTGTTATAAAAGAATAACATTTAATAAGGCACAACAGATAGAGAGAGGTGAGCGATCACCTTCAGAGATGATGGTGGAATGAATAGGAATGAGTGAAAAGGGATCAGTCATTGATTTGAAAATGGAATGAAAGGGAATTGGAAATGGAATGTAGCATGAACAACGGACAGGATAAGATGAAGAAAGGAGGTTTGAAGACGATGCACACAGCATCGTTATATAGGGAATAATAAACAAAGCTTATAAACATCAATAAGACCTCTCCAACTCATCGGACCAGCGTGGAGAGTGTAGGCCAAATCCTCTGTCTATGCTGCAAGATTTTTTGCTAAGCTAAAGCTGGGCAAAGGCTTTCTCCAAAATCTAGATTCTATAAGAGAACTAAAAAATCAAATATCTTTTTTTTTTGTATCAAGTACGTAAGTAAGTTTAATAAGTCTATCGAGTCTAAATTATTGTGCTCAAATATCATAAATCACATTCTTATTAGAAAAAATACTAGGAATTGAGAAGAAGAAGGAATTTCAATCTAAAATAGATAAGTTATTTCGAGATTTCGTCCACAAATCCGTAAATACCGAAACCCGCAAGCAAGCCTCTGCATAAACGTCCATTATTCCAATTTAGTTCAACACAATCCAACCAAAGAGGGGTTTGCATACCGTGTTTACCTTTTAAAGTAGCGTGTGTCGCGGATACGCAATCTAATTAACATGTCTACGCACATAATTAGGGAGTTTTGGGCTCACACATATTGGAGTCTGGAGTTTAGTTGTAAAAAGAGTTTAGCGTTGCCCTGAGCCGTAATTGCAGTTGATATTTTACGCTGTTTTTCAGCAAAAAACGCCTCTTTCCAGAAATAAATTTTATGTCTAAGTTTATTTCTCTCCAAGCTTCACGGTTTTAGAATGCTTTACCCGTTGACATCAGAGAAATTTATACCAAATTCTCTTTTAAAAGGAGAGTTCACGCTCATCTATTGAACTCCCTTCCTCCGTAAACTCATCATCATTCAGTTCTCAAAATTGATTATACATGTAATTATATATGTAGGTATAATATAATGGTACGTATTGTTTGTTTGTTAATAAAGCTTTATTGTACACAAAACAGAAGCAGATATAAAACAGAATATTAAACACAGGCGGACTTATCCCATATAGGGATCTCTTCCAGTCAACCGGCCAGTAATTGAGAGGAATGTTTAACTAGTATGAAATTGGGGCAGAAGTGGCTAGTACAATAATAGAGTATAAAAGATGAACAATATATTATAATTATAATATATTGTTCAGAGACCAAAGGCCGAAAACTAAGCTCCCCGCGAGGCCGCAGGCCGAGCTGCGTGGCGAGGCCGCAGACCGAGCCATTACCACCAAGCGCTGAGCGCTTTTTTTTTAATTTTTCAAGATGGCCGCCAATAGTCAACCGCGTCCGATTTGAGTGAAATTTAGTATGTAAGGGTTTTTTGAATCGCGGAATCTAAATCTGACGTTTTTTTTGGAATCCAAGATGGCGTCTGGATTTTACATTTTTTTTAACTTTATTCGTGCATAACATCCTCCTGGAACATCAAAGGGGTCTGAAATTTTGTATGCTGGGGAAAAGCATCCCGCGGAACTCAAAACTGCAAACAAAATTTGATTCCAAGATGGCGGCCCGTATACGTTTTTATTTTTTTTTATACTGACTTTAGCACCTTACCTATTCTCTCAACTGGAAATAAGATTCCAACCAACTTCAACAGCTGCACGAAAAACCGCGGGCTGCTTGCAGCCCGCGCAGCGCCCGAATAGCTAGTTATTTATTATATATATATAAACCTACATTACCACTGACTCACTGATTGACATAATTGTTTGACCTGTTCCAGACTGACATGTGTTTTAAATTTTATACCATCGTATTGAGGTTGTTTTGAAACCAACCAGAAAAATCCGAAAAGTTGAAGATCACCAGATCTTGATGTGGAAGGGGAACGGCCTGCAAAAACGGTTAGGGTTAGGAGTGTGATTTTTTTCCAAAATGTAGGGGGTTGTAAGCAATTTGACAAGGACAATCTCCGAGTGTGTACCGCGAGACCGCAGGTCGAGCGGAAAGCGAGGCCGAAGGCCAAGCTGCGTGGCAAGGGTGACGCCCGAGCCCCTCTTGACCTCCCCCCTTCCCCCAGCACCCCCCCCCCCCTCAAGTGTCTTTGCGAAGTCAGAGGCCAACGGCCGAAAACTAAGCTCCCCGCGAGGCCGAAGGCCGAGCTGCGTAGCAAGGGCGAAGCCCGAGCCCCTCCTGACCTCTCCCCTCTCAAGAACCCCCCCCTCCCCCAAGTCACTAAGCGAAGGCTGAGATGTTCCGCGAGGCCGCAGGCCGAGCTGCGTGGCGAGGCCGTAGGCTGAGCCACTCCCAACAAGCGTATAGCGTTTTTTTTTAAATTTTCCAAGATGGCCGCCAATACTCGACTGCTTCCAATTTGACTGAAATTCAAAATTTAAGGGTCTTTTACGCCGGGGAACCAAATCTGTCATTTTTTTTGGAATACAAGATGGCGTCTGGATTTTAAATTTTTTAACTTTATTCGTTCATTACGTCCTCCTGGAACATCGATGGGGTCTGGTATTTTATATGCTGGGGTAAAGCATCCCGCGGAACTCAACACTGAAAACAAAATTTGATTCCAAGATGGCGGCCTGTATACGTTTTTATTTTTTTTATACTGACTTTAGAACCTTACCTATTCTCTCAACTGGAAATAAGATTCCAACCAACTTCAACAGCTGCACGAAAAACCGCGGGCTGCCTGCAGCCCGCGCAGCGCCCGAAAAGCTAGTAAACATATATAAATTCAAACCTACACATATATTTTTAAAAATAAACTTACATATAAGTATACATAAACTTACATATAATATAAACTAAAAACATGAAAAAGAAATCAGGTAGCTCAAAGAAACTCACGAATCCTGAAAGGTATTCAAAATTTTGTTTTTAAAGGAACCCAAGGATGATGCCATTTTAGTATCCAAAGGGAGCGAATTGCATAGGTGTGCCGCCATTACAGATAATGATTTTGAATAAGAGTGCGAAGAATGAGGAGGTATATTAAGACGAAGACTGTTAGCGGAGCGAAGACGGCTGTCAATTTGCTGAAAGGAAAACTTTTTACTAAGGTAATTAGGACAGGAAGAATTGAAGAGAACATTGAAAAGAAGAGAGAGAATGTGGTAGTTACGACGGCTTCTAATAGGTAACCAGTTAAATTTCTCACGATATTCCGATATATGGTCATATTTTCGAAGATCATAGACGTATCTGATGCAGACGTTTTGCAGGCGTTCTAGTTTATCTAACAGTTCCTCTGTAGGGTCCAAATACGTAATATCAGCATAATCTAAAAGAGGGATCAAAAGTGAACGGGCTAACATTGCTTTCGTATTTATGGGAAGAAAGTGTTGTAGTTTTCTCAGGGAGTGAAGTGCAATAAATAACTTTCTACTCACCTCGTTGATTTGTGGACCCCAACCGAGGGTTTCGTCAAATATTATCCCCAGGTTTTTCACGGTTGATTCGAATGGTATGATATTACCGTAAGCTGGAGTTGTGGACTTTGCTAATGAAATGAGGACTTCCGATAATGATCGCCTGGGATTTATCTGCGTTGACCATTAGCCCGAAGCTATGTGACCAATTTGCTATAGCAGCAAGGTCAGAATTAATGACGCTGATAGCGTGATGAAGATTGACAAAAGTAATACTATCTATGAAAATAGAAAAAAGAACCGGGGAAATAAATTGTATAAGTAGATATTTATTCTGATATATAGTATGTTGTAATGTAATCGTTTATGTATATGTTCTTAATATGTTATATGAAGTATTTATTGAATCGGTAGTCATAATTTATTAATTTTGCTTTTTGCGCCGAACAAATTATTTTTCTGTTTATCCTTATGGTTGACTGGGAAAAAATGCTCTTAGCATTAAGTCCGCCATTTGTTAAAAGTATGTTTTTACTTTAGAACAATAAAGAGTATTAAAAAAAAGCAAATCTTTGAGCACACCATAGGTAGTTGTATTTTCTCTTTATGATGCATCCACACCGCAGTTAACTTCTGTGCAGCATCACTGTGCATCTCGGTAACGCACGCGATATGTTCAGTCTATCTCTGTCACAAGCTACGTGCAAAAGAGATATCAATCCGTCGCGTGATGCCATGTGTCGGTCGCACCTAGAGTTTGTGACTGATAAGTTAACGTAGCGGATGCCTTAACCGCTTGAGGCGAAGCGGTGCTGGAAAAGTGGCTGTAAAGAACTATGTTTTTTTTTTCTTTAAATTTATTGCGTATTTATCGCCTTTGACCCATTCCTGCAATCTAGTTCATTCTGAAATTCTATACTAGAATCGCTGGAATGTGAAGTGAAAATGGGTAAAACATACTGGGGACGATAGGTGACAAGTTTATTTAGTATATCATCCATCGAAAACGTGTAGGTATATAAAGTAATTTAGTTACCAAAATAATGTGTCCATTCGCTATTTCAGTAATTTTCTTTCGGTCATCTTTATTGAACTATGGAATTTCTTCTTTGCTGGTCTGGGAGAAAAGAAAAAACATAGAATGTACCAGCTGCTTTTCTTCACGTACAGATCAAAAAAGCCGATCGTGGGAATGGGCGAGAATCTGAATCATATGAATAGGCGATGCGGTTAGCAACCCATAGCTATTATGATTTCCCTTTTGCACCTTTATGTCCACCATTACGCTAAAAGTGACCTGGGCTTTACCACTCTAGGCTCTCTCTACCCCTTTAGGGAGAAAGACGTGATAGTGTATCTGTATCTGTAAGAACGAATATTTGTAATGAGACATATGTCACCTAAGGATCACCTAACAAGCTGGAAACTGTCCTAGCTTGTTGTCCCAGGTGCTCTACAACTTCTTACTTCCTACACAGAGAAAGGAAGATGTGTAGTATCAGTGCCTCAGTATAATTTACAAGAACACTACGTAATAATCATCAAATTTTAATTTCCTTTTTACATCACTGAAAATGAAAATTCTAATTAGACTATAAAGTAGGTCCTCCAGAATGTATGTTTAGAAAGAGAAGTGGAGGTAGAATGAGTCAGATGATAAAGGGACTTGTAAAGAACTTGAAAATGAATTTAAAGGCCCATTTACACGGTGCAAGTTTCTTGCCTGTTGCATACAATTAAATTGAAGCAATAGAAAACTTGCATGGTCTAAACAGAACGTCAGCCATACAAATCATTTATTGCTTCAATAAAATTGTATGCAACAGGCAAGAAACTTGCACTGTGTAAATGGGCCTTAAGAGATTTGAATTATGATACTGGAAAAGTATCATATCACAAATAAAATCCCTTGAAAAAAATCTTATATCAGTATTTTTTTTAACGTGCTTTTTTCTATTGTTCCAGAGTAAAACACTAGACTTAGCACTAGTGTCCATATACAGGGGAGGAGTGGAGTTAGCTTCTGTTAGTCAGTATGAAGGATCACCTTACAACACTACAGACAGGTCAGTGAAGAATTATTACGTTTCCTACTCTTTAGCCATGCAGAAGACATAAAACTGGTGATATTTCAGAAGGTCTGAAAATGCATATTTATCGTCCTCGAAACGACTCACATTATTTCTGCTATCTATTTATTACTTTATTTTATATATTTCTAGCTTTCGCTCGCGGCTTCGCCCGCGTAGACTACACAAATAAGATTGCCAATCCCTATTTCACCCCCTTAGGGATGGAATTTCCAAAAATCCTTTCTTAGCGGACGTCTTCTAGTTACATCTACCTTCCTGCCAAATTTCATCTTCATTGGCTAAGTAGTTTTCGAGATTTCGTGATGAGTGAGTGATTTTCGCTTTTATATATATAAGAGTAGATAAGTTTTCAGTCATAAAATCATTATACGAGTATGTAAAACATCATCATGTTCAGGTCGTTTTAGTCTCCACTACAGGAGCACGACCCTCTCTGTACTACCAAAGTCATATAAGCCAGAGCTGTTAGAGGATTCGAGAGCAGACCAGACGGGTTGGAGAGGTCTCATTGATGTTAATAAGCTTTGTTCAGCTTATGTTGCTTAAGTCGCCTTCTACGACATCCGCGGGAAGACTTGGATATAAAACAAGTAAAAATATTTTTTTTATTTTTTTATCTAAAGCAATGAACTATAAAGTTTATAGTGCTTCTCAAGATGAATCTATGTTCATTTATCACAGAAATGTCGTGGTCACCTTCCAGCTTCATCACGAGATCAGGTTATTGATACTTTAATATTGCATTTTCACCCAACTTACATAAGTATGTGAAGTTACAGCTTAATTGAAAAATGGGAAGTCGGTTTAATTTACCTTGCAAGATTTGATTACAGACACATAGACAACAGGACAGGTAAAACTATATAAAAGCTTGTAATAACTTGAAATATTGGAACATCTTTAAAATCATTCTATTTATCTTTAAAAAAATTAAACAGAATAAGCCTTATATAAAGTTTTCTATTTAAATACTTTATTTTATTTTTTATAGGGTTAAATAGACTTTATTTTTTATGAAAAATCTATACCATAACAAAACTATAATAATTTAAAAACTAACACAGCACAACTTTTTAATGCGTAAATAAATATTAGTTCCCATCAGTTACCGGGATATAGGTCGCCTAAGTTAATCCCAGTATAACCCTATTGATAGTCTCCGTTGAAATAAATTCCGATAACGCCAGCTCAGTTGAGTGGGGATCCTAAACTACCTGCAAAATAGAGGAGTATTTCAAACAGATAAGGCAACGATGAATCTCAAACTGGAAATTCAGACAGTACGTAAGTTTTGGCTAGAATCTCTTTTAAATTGCAAAGAAATTTATTGTGAAAACATTAAGTGCATCTAAAATACAATATGCACATACAATATACCCTTTATTGCACAAAAAAATACAGGACATATTTAATTTTATCTCAAAAACTAGGAAATGCGCAAAAGGTGGCCTTATCGCTAAGCAATTACTTCCAGGCAACCTCGCTCAAATAGAAAAAGTGATGAGAAATTAGGCAGTGCAGGGTGATCAATATAATAAACATATAGTATAGTAGTATTTGAAAATAATAAATCGTTAGATGGTATTACCCTTTACCATATTCATACATTTCAATAAAATGTTAAACATTTTGCATAAATCTTTGCTATATGTAAATAATTTTTCTATTAAATTTTGAAAAGTCATATTTTTAATTAAAGTGGAAAGGACGTGCTCATAAGTAGCACAGTCCTTTATAGAAGTCGGTCAAAAACTTAAATAAACCGGCCAAGTGCGAGTTAAACTCGCGTGGAGAGGGTTACGTACAATTGATTGAATTCTTATAGGTTTTCCTGTAATCTACAAGCAGTGAACTATATTTTGTTTTTTTTTCAAAATTTTAGGCTCATTAGTTTCGGAGATCAGCGGGGGAATGGTCAATTTTCGTCTTCTTTCATGAATAAAATCAAAACTATTCATTTTACAATAATAACAAAAATATATTTGAGATCCTCATAACGAGCCCTTTCATTTGTTATATGACACAGTAAGGTTTGCAAAACTTTTTTTTAAATTTTGTAATTTGTCCTCCGAAAATAACCCTAATTTTAAAAAAATATTTATTTACTTTGCACCTATGTGTTTGGGTCATAGGATTACAACATTCTACCAAATTTCACCTGATTCGGTTCAGTAGATTCGGAGCAAATTGGCTGTGACGGACGGACGGACAGACAGACGCACGAGTAATCCTATAAGAGTTCCGTTTTTTAATTTTTTGTACGGAACCCTAAAAATAGAGACCATAGTACCAGACAGCCAACTCTCTCTAAAATCTCGTTTTGATATTGATACAATATCACGTCTTTATCCCTAATGGACAGACAGAGCATTTTGGGTCTTGCGGCTCTAAGCAGACAGAGCCCAGGGCCGCAAATCTCAAATAAGTCTACTTTTGGCGAAATGGTGGCGAGAAGGGGAAACAGAAATCAAAATAGTTATGGGTTGCTGGTTTCACCGCCTATTAACATGATTCGCATTTTCGCCTATACCTTTTACGATCTGCAAGGGAGGAGAAGCAGCTGGTACATTCTAAGTATTTTATTTAAGATCTGGATCTTATTTTAAACAATTTTATTTTAATATCTTGCAAAGGACTTCTCATATTCAACTTCGGAACTAGCCAAAAGTGATGACTAACAGATTCAACTCTATTAAAACTTGAAACTAGAAATAAGAAAATTCTTCATCGTCATTCTAAATGACAACGATTATATTATACTGGTAGAATTAATGATGCTCTTAACTTACTTGAATAGATCAACAATGAAAAAATTATATCCTACTGTAGACAATGTTTATTTATTGGTTTTTAAACTATTACTATATATAGAGTCAGTCTGCGACCACGAAAGTGGTAACTCTTGTTCGAAACGTTAGACAAAACAATAAAAAAGGTTCGTGCGTCCCGATATACAGGGTATAACAAAATATACTGAAACTGTTTAGGGCTAAATTCAGTCCATGATACTGAACAACTTTCCCCAAGAAATTATATATCGAAATATGAAAAATATTTTTTAGCCTCCCATAGTAGTTGACCGACTGATCTGAGTTGGTATAGAAAGTCAAAAATTAAATTTCATATTTTGATATTATGTTCCTTGGTTGTTCAGTATCATGGATTGAATCTACCCTTAAAATAGTTTCAGTATATTTTGTTAGACGTTATATATTTAAATCATCTTTATTTATGATTTTATTTAGCGTTGGAACTTACGAGATTTCTACTTAAGGCCGTACCTGAATTTTCCGGGGTCCAGTGCTGCCCCCATTTAAATAAATCATTTCAAGAAAACGGACACATCATTTAAAATTTTGCTACTACCAAGTCCTAGATAGCCCTTCAAAGTATTTTATGAACTACTTTTTACAGTTTAAAGTGAGAATGTTAAGCTTTACTACGCACATTTGCGAAACACGGCCACTTTTGGCTTATGTGCGTAGTAAAGCCTAACGTTCTTATTATAAACTGTAATCAGTAGGTCATAAAATACTTTTAAGAGTTATCTAGGACTTGGTAGTAGCAAAATTTTAAATAATGTCTCCGTTTTCTTTGAAATGATTTATTTAAACTGGGGGCAGCACTGAACCTCGGAAAATTTAGGTACGGCCTTAATCATGTTTTTAAAGAAAATCCTGGGTTTAGAAAGAGATGGACATTTTTTCTTATCGACTTATAATTTTTAAAGACACACGAGCAAAGTGCCTTTCCCTTCATAGAGACAGTAAAAAAAGTGCCGATAAATAAATAAATATGGACACATTCTTTTGCTATAACTTTAACTAGGTCAATGTTAAACTACTAATTAGTCTTAAGTTTAGGCTAGCTTGTAATAATATTAACGTTCTTATTCAATCCAATGACTTTTAGTATGTAAATGCTTTTAAACTATCGCGTTGCATTATTATTAAATTAATGCATACGGGAATTAACGCGAAACGTACCTTTTATTTAGTCAAGCTGGGACCACGTTCGGTGAAACCCGAATGAAACGTCAGCAAAATAAATAAATAAAAGGTACGTTTCGCGTTAATTCCCGTATGCATTAATTATATTTAGTATGTACTCGTACATTAAGAAAGGAAATAAAAATATTATGGGACTAATATTTTTATTTCCTTTCTTAACGTTTGACTAGGTTTGCAACCTAGTAAATTTGATGTGCAGTCAGTAATTATGATGAGATTGTTAATTTATTTGATGTAAAAAAGTATATAAATGATGAGATTAAATTTATGGTATGATTATTTATTTGACGTGCAATTAAAATTATCCCATTTTATTTTCATTATCATTATGAGTACTTTTGGATCACTCCTCGTGTGTCAAAGCCACTTATCAGGTGAACTTGCGTTTGTATAGGAAATGAAGTTATTCTGTATTAATGTTATATAGGTAATATGTATAATATCCCTTGCAAAATGCATAATCATAGGTTTACACGCTAAAAGTTTTTGTATCTACTCGTACGATATAAAAATTATTTTTTTGGTTATTATAAATAACGTGAGACACAGACATTACTAATTAAGATAACGCGGGTCACTCACGTAAAAAATCAGCTACTGGGCGACATGTTTCGACCTCATCCGGAGGTCGTCATCAGGGCGAATGTGATGCGCGACGTCACACGACGACGTCCCGAACCACACTGATGCTAGCGGCGCATCGCGTGGGCAGCGCTCGCGGCGCGGGCCTCTGCCCGCTGCGCTCGCAATGACAGTGCGGTGGAAGGTGAGTACACTGATCTTCTGTGTTGTCGACTCCCGTGGGTGTAATGGTAGCCTCACTTTCTTCTTCATCATCATCGGCGGCTGGTGATGGTGCCCGTGTGTGAAAAATGCTCACTGTGTCAGAGACCGTCGGCTGCACATGGTTTCCACTATACTATGGTGTGACGTCGCTCATCACATCCGCCCTGATGACGATCTCCGGATGAGGTCGAAACATGTCGGCCAGTAGCTGACTTTTGACGTGAGTGACCCGCATATCTTAATTAGTAATAAAAATAATTATTTATAAAATCAAGATTGTTTTTTTTTTCCTATGTTTATAATCACCCATGTTTACCCGTGTGGTTCCGGGTTTGAATAGGACTACTCCATCTCTTCCTGTGGATGTCGTAAGAGGCGACAAAAGGACTAAGAACAAACATTTCGCGCTACAATTGCATTCCCAGAGAGGGTTGACGTCAGGCAGGCGGCCGGTCGTAAAACTATAGCCAAATTATTTAAACTATAATATTCCGGCTATTTCTACTCCATTTTGCAAGGTCTTTGAAATCCTTGGGTGACCATTGACATGCATGTTATATTTGGAGAGGAGAAAGCAGGAAAGCGCACCCCGGGCTCCAAAGCAGCACAACCAGGAACGCGCTTAGACGAAGAAGAAGAGAAGTACGATATAAAAATGATTATAAATAAAATCAAGATTGATTTTTTTTTTCGTATAAAATATCTCATAACAGTTAATAACCTATGTTCGTAAAATGAATTAATCCTCTTCTTGTTTCCTGAAATTATTGATTTTCATCTTTCCAGGAAATAATTACCGGTAAAATATCGTAAATTATAACGTCCTAGAGTTTTATGTTTCGTTAAAGGAAATATTAAAATGTTAAAACGTTAAAACATTTTTTTGAATAAGATTATGTACACACGTGTCTGGCAAAATTATTCTGGTTACAAACGAGTTGTATTTTCACAGTTTCTCTTTCAGCTGTGTATTTTTCCCGGAAATGCGGTCGATTGGGTCGAATACGCCAAGTCACAACAAAATGGTTAAGAAAACAAACTAAGGCCGCGTCCACGGACACGCGGCGCGGCGTTCGACGCGAGCTAGCGGACCGCCGTAAAATTTCCATAGTTTGTAGTTGCGGCGGCCGCTCAAAACAAACTATGGTTTTACGGCGGTCCGCTTGGCGGCCCGCCAGGCAGCTCGCGTCACACGCCACGCCGCGTGTCCGTGGACGCAACCTCAACGAAAGCGTCGGCTTTAAAATCATCATCTAAGCGTATTCCTGGTTGCATCGTCAGCGGTTACGCTTCAGAGCCCGAAGTCCGCTAACTTACCTAGGTGATTTGACGACGTTACTGGTTTTTTTACACAGAGCGACTGCTGTCTGAACTCCGCAACCCAAAGGGTAGACCAGCACCAATCCTAAGATAGGTACAAACGCTAGATGGCATTCGGGACCATCAACTTTATGTATCTTCCGAAGCACGGAATCATCTTTCTTTTCGGATTATCAGGTGATTCAAGCCTGCAATATCCTGACCAGACTGAAATCAACTTTTTACAAAGTATACTTCCCAGTGGGATTTGAACCCACAACCTCCGGATCACAAGGCAAACGCCTTGACCTCTGGACCACGGAGGCAGTCGGCAGTCGGAGCAGCAAAACGGTTCAGAAAACAAACTAAGTGTAAGCGTCGGCATTGAAACTGCTGTTCTTACTAAAAGTTTTAGAAACATGCACAACTTTTGTAGTTTGGTCCAAGTAGTGCGTACCAAAAATAATTGGGTAGGAGACTGGGTTAAAAATTAATTACTTGGTACTGTGAGAGAAACGACACAAATAGTGTCATTTGTCATTGCCCATATCCATTTTCAACATGATTTTGGATTTATCCATGCAGAAAAACTGATTTTGAAAAAATTATGACGTCGCAGTTCTTCTGATTTTAAAACACAAATCTCTCATAAGACGTTAAGAAATAAAGCGGCCAAGTGCGAGTCAGACTCGCCCATGAAGGGTTCCGTAGCAGCAAGTAACATAATATAAAAGTTCTAAAGGTAAATTGCGGTTTACGATTTATGACGTATTAAAAAATAACTATCTATGATACCGAGACCACTATAGTTTTAATTGAAAGTACATACTTTGAGTAACGAGTATATACCACATTTTTCAGAATTATTTTAGTAACATTTCAAAAGTTACGATGGGGGGACACCTCAAATTTTAACTTTGTATTAGATTATCTAAAGACTGGGGGGTTTGATCTACATAGTTTCAAAGCAGTTTCTGTTGCATTTTAAAAGACCTTTTCAACGATACCCCACACGTTGGGGTTAGTCCAATTTAATTTTATAAATTCACTTTTCGTTGTATGGGAAATGTGTGGTTTCGGATTAGAATAGGACCACTCCATCTCTTTCTGTGAATGTCGTAAGAGGCGACTAAAGGACTAAGCACAAACGTCTCGTGTTACAATTGCATTCCCAAAGAGGGTTGACGTCAGGCAGGCGGCCGGTCGTAAAACTATAGCCAAATCATTTATACTGTTCCGGCTACTTCTTCTCCATTTTGCAAGGTCTTTTGCATCCTTGGGTGACCATTGACATGTATGTTATATTTGGAGAAGAAAAAGCGGGAAAGCGCACCCCGGGCTCCGAAGCAGCACAGCTGAGGATGCAACCGGGAACGCGCTTATACGAATAAGATCGTACCCATGGAGAAGGGTACCAAGAATCTATAATCATTTTTATTTTAGGTTAATATAAACTTGCGTTTGCACCACACCCCACAAGCAAGCCAAAGATTAGTACGGAACTCAATTAAAACAACTAAGTTGAGATCGCGATCCGTATAATTAAATATTCCTAGCAAAAGTGCCGCGTGATCGGAATGCAGTGCTGATCATGTTTGTGTCTTCTAACTTGTGATCTTGCTGTTTCGGTAAACAACATGTTTACCGACCATTTTGATTCATCGATCTAAAGACCGAAATGTTCTATCAACCTGATCGCTAACCTTCAATAAAAGGAGTTTTTTTTTTTTATCTGATCTCAATAATTTCAAATAATATGTTGAATATGTATGTAGAGAATAGAGAAAGAGCAAAAATTTCTAAAGTATCAACTAAGTCTGCGCTTAGTACGGTAACAAACGTTAAACCTACGATAAACTGTGTTTCATTATAAAACCTCCAACGAAGACGGATCAAGATAGTTCCACGATAGTCTGAGATATGTTGAAAAAACATTCCGTTTTTGATAATTATATAATTTCTTCGAAAATATTTTATTTCACAAGGTATTAATCTATAAAATATTTAAATTAAAATTATGATAAGTATCTAATCTATCTATACATATATACATATAATAAGACTGTAAAAGATCGATTTCTGTACATTGAAGATTTTTATGAAAAATTGTTACAGGGGGTCTTAATTACCGTAATAGAAGCCAAAACAACAATTTTTAAAATTTTTGTCTGTCTGTCTGTCTGTCTGTCTGTCTGTCTGTTTGTCCGGGCTAATCTCAGAATCTACTGGACCGATTTTGACGGGACTTTTTTTATTTGACTCAGTATCACCTGGAGAGTAAACTGGGATATAAATAATCACGCCGATGAACTTAGGGGGCAGGCAGGAAATTGAATCTCAGAATCTACTAAACCGATTTTAATGGGACTTTTTTTTATTTGACTCAACATTACTTGGAAGGTAAAGAAGGATAGAAATAATCACGCCAATAGACTAAGGGGGTAGGCAGAAAATTGAATCTCGGAAACTACTGGGCCGATTTTAATGGGACTTTTTTTATTTGACTCAGCATCACTTGCAATAATCACGCCAATAGACTAAGAGGGTAGGCAGGAAATTGAATATCAGAAACTACAGGACTGAATTTGATGGGATTTTTTCATTTGATTGAGTTTTACCTAGACAGTGAAATATATAATAATATACATATAATAAGACTGTAAAAGATCGATTTCTGTACATTGAAGATTTTTATGAAAAATTGTTACAGGGGGTCTTAATTACCGTAATAGAAGCCAAAACAACAATTTTTAAAATTTTTGTCTGTCTGTCTGTCTGTCTGTCTGTTTGTCCGGGCTAATCTTCACGCCGATGAACTTAGGGGGCAGGCAGGAAATTGAATCTCAGAATCTACTAAACCGATTTTAATGGGACTTTTTTTTATTTGACTCAACATTACTTGGAAGGTAAAGAAGGATAGAAATAATCACGCCAATAGACTAAGGGGGTAGGCAGAAAATTGAATCTCGGAAACTACTGGGCCGATTTTAATGGGACTTTTTTTATTTGACTCAGCATCACTTGCAATAATCACGCCAATAGACTAAGAGGGTAGGCAGGAAATTGAATATCAGAAACTACAGGACTGAATTTGATGGGATTTTTTCATTTGATTGAGTTTTACCTAGACAGTGAAATATATAATAACTCACGCCAAGTGACTAAGTGTTAACTGGCCTAAACTTGGGATGAATTAATCACCCTACCTAACTAAGGGAACTCATGGTGTGTACCTGTTATAGAGTCGCAGGTATGCCTGCATTTGGGTCATGTTAAACAGTAGCATAGGCTGGGAGTACCTCCACGCGGTGAAGGCGGTAACAGTTAAAGTACTGGCTAAAACTCCCATTATTATTGTGATGTAAAGATGCCTTCGGGCTTATGTTATTGTTGTCGTGTATTTTGGTCATTGTGTGGTTGTGTAGACGGTAACGCAGAGGAGCAACCACAGCGCTTTCTTTCAGATTTTGATTGTTTCTGGAAAAAAATACTTACCTACTTATAGAATTATTTGACTTGGTTACTAAAACCTATCTTTGATTTTTAAAAGTGTATTATTCAATACTTCAACGCGAACGAAGTCGCGGGCACCAGCTAGTTTTAATAATAATCCTCTTATTTATTGATCTCTAAAAAATATATAATTGGCAGTAAATAAACTTATTGCATTACCAATAAATGAAATGCAGCAATGTTAACAACTTTCATAACGTAATTCTATATTTAGTCTGTGGTTTATCGTCATATTTTCCCGGTAACCTAAAAGTTTGTACCTATACGTTTGTTATACTGTAATTTGTGAATAATCTTGATAAATATTGTTTTTAGATGCGTGATGAGTAGAAATATCAAATCGTGTTTTTAATGTATTGAAATGAAATAAACGAACAAAAGAGTTGAAATTGTGCTTAAGGTGAAGTGGTGGCATAAGTAGCGCCCTCATTTGAAATAAATTGATTTATGTGATGATTTTAAGGTTAATCATGCTTATTACGAGCCTCAACCAGGGTCCGAGGTGGTTTAAATATAAACCGAGCAATAACCTTTGACTAAAATATAGATCGTCTTTAAAACTCGATTTTCTTTAAACCTTGTTTTATAATAAGACTGTTTGGGTTTTTTCCGGATTTCGCTAATCCGGAAGTTCTGGGTTCGATCCCAATTCCAGTGCAAGTTGGAAAATGGCCTTTTTCAAATTGACCTGGTTCTTAGGTATTTATCTATATTATGAATGAGTATATGTATTTATCATAAAATATAGTATTGTTGAGTTAGTGTCCCATAACCCAAGTTTAAAACTTACTGACTAACTGAAATCATGAAAAAAGATCTGCAGCTCTATACAAAATTAAATACCTACAGTGGCAAACAGTATAGAGCTGCAGATTTGCTTTCGGGTTGATACCCCCTTTTTGTTGCACGTTGTATATTGTAACGTGTAACAAAATATACTGGAACCTTTTTAAGGGTGAATTCAGTCCATGATATTGCATAACTTTTTCTATATTATATCGAAATATAAAAAAATAAATTGTAACTCTGCTTATAAACTCGATCAGCTGATCTGCTGAGGATGCAAACGGGAACGTGTGCTTAGATGAAGAAGAATCTTTTAAGTTAGTCATTGTTTTGTAATAGTTTGTAATTGCTATAGAGGAAAATCTCTTTCCAGGCAGGTGAACCTAAAGATTAGCTCTCAACTGGAGGGCTGTTTCAACTGGAGCATGGCGCCGTCGCAGAGCGAGCTGGTAGTCTTCTCCAGGGTCAGTGACCCCGCTGTGGACTTGGAGACTACCCCTCCGGACGGTCCATGGCTGGAGGCGACGGCAGCAGCAGTGCCGTGGAGCTTGGGCGTGGATATCGCCATTTGGAATGCTGTCGGTTAGTACTACTTAAATACACCTAGTCTGAAGAGCTGCTAATCTTTTGCATTTATAATATTAGTTGGGATTGGGATGGGATACATACAGAATTAATATGAGTAAATAATAAATAAACATACTTAAAAATAAATTTAAAATACGTAATAGTTTGTGAAAGAAAATACTCCAGATCGTTGCAGTTGTAAAGACTGGCAACATTCCCGCGCTAAACGGCCAAGCTAACTTAATCTTTAGTAAAAATACACCAGCTATTCAATTTCCAAAAATTTTAATTATCGTACGTGTAAATCAGACATCTCCCCCCCTCCCTCTCCAAATATCTGAGATCTCTACCGCAAAAACGGCTAAAATAAAAAAAGAAAAAGAAAACCACTCCATAACGAATGGAGTGAGTATTTGGCTAATTCCTCTAATATTTCAAGACAAACAAAACTACTTTAATGGTACATAGTTACTTACTGACAGTCACAGAAAAGCTTAATGCGCAACAAACAAGAAAATCTAGATAAAAACTCGAATAAAAAACAAGATGACGTATTGTTTCTATGAAAATATTCATTGGAACAAAAGTAATACCTATTTCGACAGAGTTCTATGATAACAAACGTTATGAAAACACATAACTGAATTGATAACAAATCCTTTTTTGAAGTCAGTTGAAAAAAGATAAAAACTTCTTTTCGATTTATTTTAACATCATCAACAGGTCTTTTTTAGTCTCCACTGCAGGAGCACGACCCTCTCTGTACTACCGGAGCTATATATTAGCCAGAGCGGTCAGAGGATTTGGCCTACACTCTCCACGCTGGCCAGACGGGTTGGAGAGGTCTCATTGATGTTTATAAGCTTTGTTTAGCTTGTGTTTCCTAAGTCGCCTTCTACGACATCCACGGGAAGACTTGGAGTGGTCCTGTTCTACTCTGCCAGGAACCACACGGCATATTTTGATATAAAATATGCCATTTATTTCACAACATGCTATTATTTATGTTATTAAACTGCCAGCTTTTCCAAAAATAAAGTCGCACTCTATACTTTATTAATTGAAGTTCATTAACGAATATTCAATCCATTTCATGCAATTATTTCTGTTTTGTAAAAAAAAAGTTTGATGCTCTTTTTAAAAATATATATTTGATGACTTTAAAAGAGCCATACTTTTTCATAGCTTTATTTAATTATTTTCAACTTTAAGACCCAGGCTCCACTCAAGATAAGCAAGGATGAGCTGTGATTTAACAACCAATAGGATTTTGATGTCACTGGGCAGATATACTATTTCTTTTACTTTCAAACAAAGGACAATCAAGGGACCTTCACTACCCTTTTATTGACACAACATCTAAAGAAAATACTAAGTTATTCCTCTTTTGTAAAAAATAAAAGGGACTATAATTTAAAATTGTAACTAGGACAATAATATTATGTAAATTACAAAAAGTAAAAAAAAACCGGCCAAGTGCGAGTCGGATTCGCCCTTGAAGGGTCCGTAGCAGCAAGTAACATAATATAAAAGTTGTAAAGGTAAATTGCGGTTTACGATTTATGACGTTTTAAAAAATAACTATCTATGATACCGAGACCGCTATAGTTTTAATTGACAGTACATACTTTGAGGTATATACGACATTTTTTTCAGAATCATTTTAGTAATATTTCAAAAGTTACGGTGGGGGGACACCTCAAATTTTAACTTTGTATTAGATTATCTCAAGACTGGGGGGTGTGATCTACATAGTTTTGAAGCAGTTTTTGTTGCATTTTAAGAGACCTTTTCAACGATACCCCACACGTTGGGGTTAGTTCAATTTAATCATTTAAATTCACTTTTCGTTGTAAAGAAATAACATTTTTTCATAATTTTAAAAACCAACTTTTGGAACTTCAATATCTATCTCTCCTCCAATTTTCGTGACAATCGGTGCAGTAGTGGCGGAGTACGAGCCCGGACGCACAGACAGACGTACGGACGGACCTGACGAAACTATAAGGGTTCCTTGCGGACTACGGAACCCTAAAAATGCAAAATATAAATGAATTTTAAGAACATACAATTACTAAACAGTCAAGATCAAAACAAAATACGTATTCCTCGTTTGTGAAAAAAAGTCATTATAAATTTAAATCGTAACTAGGGCTGTGTAAAATACTCATTTCGAGAGAGAAATGCGAACTAAACACGGATTACATCTCGATATTCCGTAGTTTCATGGTAGAGTAGAAATAAAGGCCTTGGGCTACAATTCAAAGGAATTCAATTCATGGAAATTATTGCAGAGAGCATCATTTATGGAGTGTTTTAAAATACAAATTCCGATGTTGAAGAAATATAAACGAATTAAATATATCTATAGGGACAAATCACACAGACTGAACTAACTTTAAACTTTTGTTATAGCATACTAACTCATAGATGCTATAGTTTATGAAAATACATACGTCTAATAAATAAAACTCAAACTATTTCAAGGGTGAATTCAATCCATGATTCTGAAAATCTTTTTCCAAGGAACGTATATCGTAATGTGAAAAATATTTTTTGACTTTCCATACAAAGTCAGATTAACTGAGCGGCCAACTTGTATGGGAGGCCAAACATATTTTTCATATTTCGATATATTTTGATGTTCCTTGGGGAAAGGTGTTCAGTATCATGCACTGAATTCACCCTTAAAATATTTTTAGTTTATTTTGTCAAATCCTATATAGATAAACGTCAAAGACCCAGGATAATTTTAAAAAGGCAATTTTTTAACTTGCCCTGGCTGGAGATCGAACCCAGAACCTCCGGAGTGGCGGATTCAATCTGAGATTAAATCTGTGTATTTTGTAAAAATAGGTATACCTAATACGTGCAGAAACTCGCTTTGGCCTTTCAAAAGGATTCATGAAAATTATTGCACGAGCTCTATTGTAGGGCTTTAAAGTTTTAATTGCTAGTGGGTATTTGACTCATGCAATAGCTATGATAAAGTTATGAAGTTATTGTAAACCTAACTACTAACTAAACTCTGAATTTGTATTTTAAACTGCAGTTTAAAATACAAATTCAGAGTTTTTAATTTGGTTTAATCAATTTATTTACACTTTATTGTACACACACATGTAATAAATACAACAGGCAGACATAATGCTAAAAGCATTCTCTAATAGTCAGATCGTAAAAACCAAACAAGGGAATAGGTGACAATTAGAATCACATTAAGGCGACGTGGGTTCACAATTTGCAATACTGTGCGTGTTTTGGAAAAATCACTGTTATTAAACTACTACAGTTTATTCCTCAAAAAATTTACATAAAAATCTTAAGGATTTTCTACAGACATCCACAATAGCCAAAACACGATTGAGCATTTATGGCTCTATAAAAAAAAATCACAAACATACCTCTGATTTTGCCTTTATAATACGTATTACTATTTTATAAAATCACCTATTTATACGAAAATTATACAAAAAAATATATTATCTAAATATCTATCCGTTTTGGCTACAGAATAAATTATAAATATAATACAAAAAAAAAACAATAAATAAAACACTGAGAAATATCGTCGAGCACGGCTCCGACCCTTCCTTCGCTCTCGACGAATATTTCACTATGTTTTATTTATTATTTTTTTGTATTATATTTATAATTTTTTCAGCCAAAACGGATAGATAATTAGATCATAAATTTTTTGGTATAATTTTCATATAAAAAGGTGATTGTATAAAATAGTAAGACGTATTATAAAGGCAAATTTAGGCAAATTTAGAGGTATGTTTGTGATTATTTTCTATCGAGCCAAAAATGCTTAATCGTGTTTTGGCTATTGTGAGTGTCTGTAGAAAATCCTTAAGTTTCTTATGTAAATTTTTTGAGAAATAAACTGTGGTAGTTTGATAACAGTGATTTTTCATAAATACGCACAGATTTGCAAATTGTGAATCCACGTCACCTTAATAGGCTATGCAGCTAGCAACCCATTACTATTTTGATTCCTTTATCCACCATGACGCCTTTTAATTGCAGTCCTGGGTTCTGTATGTGAGCTACTAGACTCAAAATGCTCTGTCTGCCCCATTAGGGATAAAATCGTGATAGTGCATGCATGTACAACTGTACAATTATTGTCCGGTTGTACATGCATACCGAATTATTTTGCTGTGTGTACAATGATTATCTATGTACACACAGAAAAATAATTCGGTTTCCAACCTTTATGTATTTACGCCTAAGCACACTAACTTAATATCTATTAAAGGAAAAGAAGAAAAAGAAGAGAAATCACTTTAAATCAAATACAAAAAAATTAAAATAACAAACTGAAATTTCAAATACCCAATCGCCTGAAGCCTTCGTTACCATCGATAAAGATTAACGACTGGAGCTTTGAGAGTCGTTAAAAATGCTCTCCAGTTTTTTCCCGGAACAACTTCCGGAAAACTACCGGAATAGTTCCGAAGTACTTATTTATCGACAGTTTGGAGTTTTGTCCACTTGAGGTTTGTAATTTGTTGGAAATAGATGGAATAAATAACAAACTTACGAACAACAAAAATGTAGCTATAATTTTAGAATGTTACTGTTTAACCTTTTCAAACAACTTCAATTGTGTAACTTAATGTACCAATCAAAAGTAGGCAAAGTTTGTTTTTGTTGTGTGTAGGTGGTCAATAGGTACACTGGTGTCAGATGTTTCAAGCTGCCTAAAGGCATCTGACATAGTTTCACAGCTGCCGATCAATTATGAAAGCCGGGACCAATTCAATCTACTTAGGTTTGTTAGGATCGTAGCAAGTGGAGGTCTATAGTCTCTGCTTACCCCTGTGGGAAACAGGTGTGATAGTATGTATGTATGTATGTATTTATGCAATTTCTTTTAAATTACAAAATTTTGCAGAAATCTGACGTCGTTTTAAAATAAAAGCTAGTCTACGTTTGTATGAGAAAGTCTGTTTCTGTCTACGGTAACCCTTACCCTAGAGAGAATCAGACTTTCCCATAAAAAAGAGACACTTAAGAGTCCCCACTTTTAAGTGTCTCTTTTTACCTACTACAACTTATATTTAATAGCAGTATATTCATTCGCCGTGTCCCGGCTTAGTAGAATAGGACCACTCCAAGTCTTCCGGTGGATGTCGTAGAAGGCGACTTAGGAAACACAAGATAAACAAAGCTTATAAACATCAATGAGACCTCTCCAACCCGTCTGGCCAGCGTGGAGAGTGTAGGCCAAATCCTCTGGCTGCTCTGGCTAATATATGGCTCTGATTTTATAGAGAGGGTCGTGCTCTTGCAGTGGAAATAAAATAAATGGGCAAGTTTGAGTCGGACTCGTACATGAAGGGTTCCGTTCCTCCGTACAATGTTTTAAAACGCCAAAGAAACAAGTTTCTTGTATGACGACCCGCCCTTTATTTTTTAACATTATCTTATTTTTGGTATTTGTTGCTATAGCGGCCATAGTGATACATAATCTGTGAAAAATTTTAGTATCTAGTTAATTCCATTAAAAATATCTAGTTAAAAACGCGAGAAAAACACGTTTTTTGTATGATAACCCCCTTTCATTTTTACTTTTTTTTATTTTTAGTATTTGTTGTTATAGCGGCCACAATAATACATAATCGGTGAAAATTTCAAGTGGTAGCTATTACGGTTCAAGAGATAGGGCCATGTGACAGACGGACAGATGGACAGACAGCGGAATCTCAGTAATAGGGTCCCGTTTGCACCCTTTGGGTACGGAACCCTAAAAAGACCTGATAATGATGATGATAATGATAATGAGTATAATAATATTATTATTTATTTAAAAAACTTTATTGTATATCAGCAAAGGTTACACATAATAAAATAACAATGGTTATTTTACAAGTGGTGAACTTATCTCAATAAACGGGCAAGTGCGTGTCGGACTCGTACATGAAGGGTTCCGTACCACCGTACAATGTTTTAAAACGCTGAAGAAACACGTTTCTTGTATGAAGACCCCCTTTAATTATTAACTTTATCTTATTTTTAGTATTTTTTGTTATAGTGGTCATAGTAATACATAATCGGTGAAATTTAAGGTGTCTAGCCATTACAGTTCAAGAGATAGAGCCCTGTGACAGATCGAGTTAAAACGCTGATAAAAACACGTTTTTTGTATGATGACCCCCTTTAATTTTCAACTTTTTATTTTTAATATTTGTTGTTATAGCGGCCACAGTATTACATAATCGGTGAAAATTGCAGGTGTCTAGCTATTACGGTTCAGGAGATACAGCCCTGTGACAGACGGACAGACGGACGGACAGCGGAGTCTCAGTAATAGGGTCCCGTTTGCACCCTTCGGGTATGGAACCCTAAAAAAGGAATTCTTCCAGTCGACAATTAGGGCAGAGGACAGTTACATACTCGTATTTAGTAGAAAGGCTTTAGTAAGAAGTACGTACAGAACAATAAAAAAACATATTAAAGCATAAACACTTCATTTATACTACATACATACCTAATGATACTTTATATTATACATAAATATATATTTTATAAAACTCAACTTATGATTCTGCATTGAATTTTACCTTACCTACCTTACTTTACCTCTGAATTTAAAGGAGCCTAGTAGTGATTGTAGTTGTTGTGATTTTAATAATTCTTATTTTCCCGCAGGTTGGGCAGGGTGGGGAAAATGGGGTGCTTGTAGTAGAACGTGTGGTGGAGGTAGACAGACCAGAAGGAGGTACTGCTCCAGAGCTGCATGTGAGGGATATGGGGAGCAGGCAAGGTCGTGTAATTCCTTTGACTGTGAAGGTAAGACTTTTATTTTTTTCCTTTTATCTTAGCGTGTTCCCGGTTGCATCCATAGCTGTTTCGGAGCCTGGGGTACGCTTTGCCGCGTTTTTTCTCTAAATATAATATGCATGCCAATCTGTGATGTCAATGGTCACTCAAGGATGCCGAAGATCTTGCGAAGTAGAGAAGAAATAGCCGGAACAGTTTAAACGATCTGGCTATATTTTACGACTGGCCGCCTGCCTGATGTCAACAACCCTCTTTGCCGTTGAAGTTAAGACTTGTTTATAACATGTAAATCCTTTTTTCTACCATGTAGTAGCCACAGTTCTAGGTTTAAAACAGGACCCCTCTTTTCTAGGCGACCATTGAATTTATTTGGCATGTTGACGTCAGACTGTCAGCCTTAGCGATTAATAAATTTGTTTAATTATTTTAAAAACTTTATTGAACATCAGCAAATTTTACATGAACATAAAACAAACACAATTGGGTACTTGACTATGTTTGATTTCGTACAATATTTTTATGAAATATGAATTAACACTGAAATTAAATCTTTTTTTGAAAACAGCAAGATCATAATTAAATGAAGCAGTAATGCAAGCATTTCAAATATTATACGAGTATAGTCGATCGGCTTTTACGATCTGCGCGGGAAAAGAAGCAGCTGGTACATTCTAAGTTTTTTTTTCTACCAGACCAGCATCAAAGGTCCATTATGTCAGAAGTATGAAAAGCTACAAAATATTTTCGTTAAATCTTTCATACGAAAGCTTATACGTTTAATGCATTCGCATTCGGTTTCATGGAAGTGCTAAAAAACGAGCCGGAGCGTTGCTATCGGTTCGTTACCACTCCACAAACTGTGTCACTGTCCGAGCCTTGTCTTTTTTTCCATTTTTGCACCAACCCAGCAGTAAGTGATGCAGTGGCAGAACACAAAAATAAATAAATTTAAACAAAAAAATATTCGTGGATATAGTTCGTGGACTGTAGCTGGTAGTAAATAACTATTAAATAATGAAATAAGAAATGGTGAAAAATCACCACGTGAGCAGGACTTGAACCCGCGACCTTAGTCTCAATACGACTATGCTCTAACCAACTGAGCTGAACGGTTTCAAATCCTGCTAACGTGTTGTTTTTAACCATTTCTTATTTCATTATTTAATTTAAGTACTTTTGTACTTCATCTTAATTGCCAAAAAAAACCCTATAAAAATATATTTAGTAGATAACTATTCTTTTATAGGATACACATGAGAAGCTTTCTTAACTGTTCCGTATATATAATATATGTCTGTAACATAGTGTCTAGAAAAATATACTAAAACTATTTTAACAGTGAATTCAGTCCGTGATACTGAACAACTTTCTCCAAGAAACATGTACTTATCTATATATGAAAAATGTTTTTTTGTTCCACGTTTCCACACAAATTCGGATCAGCTGATTGGTCAACTTGTATAGGAGGCCAATATTTTTTTTTTCATATTTCGTTAAGTATATTATATTTCTTGAGCAAAAGTTGCTCAGTAGCACGGACTGAATTCACCTTTAAATTAGTTTCAGTACCATATTTTGTTAGACATTATATTTTGACAGGGTAATCGTAGATTTTTTAACGCAGACTGTAAAAGCCGATCGAAGGCATGGGTGAATACGAATCATGTTAAAAGGCGATGCGGCTACCAACCTATCACTACTTCGATTCCTTTTTCCACCTTCTCTCGCGCTGTCAGCCTAGAGCCGTGAAAACCAAAATGCTCTGTCTGCCCCACTAGGGATAAAGACGTGATAGAACTAGTTAGTGACAATATAACAAAAAATATCATAATACAGTGACATTATAAATCTTTACATGCATGAAAAATAAAAGGGAGACGAGGAAGAGGAAGACCAAGGATGAAGTTTTTCCAACAAATTAAGGAAGGGTTAGGAGTAAGGTCCTACCAAGACATTAAAAAGATGGCAGAGACAAGACAGAAATGGAGGCATCTCCACTTAACTCCACCAACAAGAGCAAGCTCTTAAGTTAAAGAAGAAGAAGATGCATTTAAAATGTAAATCGATGTTTTCGATCGATTAAACGCAACGACGCGCGGCAACTACCTTATTTCTTTTCATTTCCCACTCCTAAACTATAGATCTCATTATTATTCTACGAGCTGTCTCAAGTTGCATTAACGGATGACTTTTCTCTCTGTTCGTGTAATAGTTCCGGTGATCCGTGCGATGTGAATATTTCATAAGTTTGTGTGCTACTCTAGTGCAAAAATCCCTCAGGATCTCTTCACTAGATAAGCCTTATTAATCAGCCAAGGCGCTCAAGGATACCACATTTGTCAAGGTATCATGGATATCATTAAAGATACGAGGAACAGACGAACACATATACAAAACACATAACCCTCCTTTTGGCTTCGCCGTAGTAGGGTAAAAATTTTCTGCAATTATTCAATAGATAGGGATGTGGCTGGGGCAGAAAAGTATTATTCTATTTAGTCCGTTAGTAGTAGTAATTTAAGATTGTCCAAAAATAATAGACCAATATTTTTCGGTTTATCAAATACGTAAGAAATAACAAAGGTATTCCGAAAAAATCAGAAGTAATTCCGGAGTGGAAGTTTGTGACGTCACCGCTCTGTAAAAATCATTAAATATCGTGACGTCATGCAAAATTTGAAGGTGCTGGATCTTTATCATTATTTGTTACAAGGAGAAAAGAAAAAATACTTGCACTATATTTTAAATAATCTGATGGCAAAGAATTGATATAAGTATTAACATACAGAACGGAAACTCGCAGCGTCCCCCGCAATATGGCGCTCCCACACCTCTTCCCCATTTTCGGGTGCGTAGGATGGCTTTGTAAGTGTACGTATGACTACTATATCCGTAGACGTCCGCCGTAGGATGGCTTTGTAAGTGTACAAAGCCATCCTACGGCGGACGTCTACGGATATAGTAGTCATACGTAGCCATGCCTGGCGCTTTATATTTGCCCCATTAGGGCCAACATTTTAGTTTAGTCTATATTACGCCTCTTGATAAGATACATCAGTTACGTGTAAATTGACAATTGTTCCTTTTTAATATGGTCTATTTTATGATACAGGTACAATAAACCCCCTAGCACCAGGTGCTAGAAGAAACTTCCACCCAGCGCAAGCGCGGTGGGGTCCCGTAGCGGATCGACCCCACGCGTTCAGTTTGAGGCCAAACTCTTACATCTGGATTGCGTCTTCAGAGCTGTTCAGTAACGGGAACACGTTCCCTAGGGAGTTTACCTTATTTCTCTCGCTGAGGCTGAGGCCTGAGGTGTGTACTTTTTATTTATTTATACTTGAACTAACAATTGTGTTTTAATACGAGTACAAAACAATTTTATTCCATTCCACTCGTCATCATCAGGTCTTTTTTAGTCTCCACTGTAGGAGTCTGTACTACCAGAGCCATATATTAACCAGAGTAGTCAGAGGATTTGGCCTACACTCTTCACGATGGCCTGGCTCTACGACATCCACGGGAAGATTTGGAGTGGTTCTACTCTACTCTGCTGGGAACAACACGGCAATAGAATAGCAGTAGAATAGGACCACTCTAAGTCTTCCCGTGTATGTCGTAGTAGGCGACTTAGGAAACACAAGCTAAATAAACCTTATAAACATCAATGAGACCTTCTAACCCGTCTGGCCAGCGTGGAGAATTTAGGCTAGATCCTATGGCTGCTCTGGCTAAGTGGCTCTGGTAGTGCAGAGTGGGTCATGTTACTGCAGTTGAGACTAAAAAAACCTGTTGATGAAATCCAATACAATTAAAAGCCAGCTTGTATATATATGCTCTTCACAAACTAACATTGTTTACAGAGTGGAGGCTACGGTCAGGGAACCTTATTTTCCTTGAGGTCTCGTCGGCGGACTGGCTCGTTCCTGTCTCTGGAGTTAGCAGGACGAGGAGCGGCAAGGCTGGTGCACGCTGGAGCAGGGTCTTCCAGGTCAATATACCTGGCCGTGCCATTGTATGACTTCCGCTGGCATCACATTGCTATCAGGTGAGCAATAAATCGTTTTGGAAATCCTTGGAGGCCTATATTCCTGTAGCTGATATGATGATAATGAGCATATAAAACTTCTTTTATTCATGCCGTTGGTCCTGGCTTAACGTGCTTCGGAAGCTCCATTTAATCGTAGGGGAGTCAATTTCAACAAGTGGATTTTTTCCTAATTTCCGTGGTATTTTTTATTTTCAGGTTTTTCATAATTTTTTTTATGTGAGAGCGCATACGATCCACATTTTATATACATTTTCTAAAAGGGAATTAAATAAATTTTATTTTTAAAAATTTAAATTTTGACCATCGATATTGCTGTACCACAGAAATTGTAACGGTGCTACAGAAATTGTGTTTGTCCACTAAAATTGTCAATATCGCTAGTAAATAAATAAAAAAAAAATATATATATCATGGTGTAAGAAAAAACGGTCATAATACAAATAATTTTAATTTGATAGCATTTTTATAACGTCTTATTAGAATATGCTTCACATGAAAGTATTCAAAAAAATAAACAAAATAGATGAGACTATGTTTGGAAACAACAGTTTTATCTCAGTAACCCAACATATCACAATGGCACGCTGACTGGATCCACAAGGGAGCTAGTCGATGTACTTTCCAGGCGGAAGTTAGCTGTGGCAATCCTGTAGGGGAATAAATAAAAAAGGCAGCAGATTCCGGGCTATAGGAAACAGTTATAAAGCAATCTATAACGGTGTACCTGGTGACGAGAACAGGGTGGGCTGCGAGAGGTTTGGAGGGGAAATGCTATAGAGAGGTTTATAGCTGTAGAAATACTTATCGAAGTGGTTGTAATTGTACGTAACCCTTTTTATATGTGCCTACGTGCCACAGGCTGGTTGCAGCGAAGTCGATAAGATGAGGTTCTGGAACCAACTAGACAAAGTGTTGCAAGCTATCCCATTGTTACAATGGTTATGGTTGGTGATTTGAACCGTTATATGGGTAAGGCGTGTCAGTAGCCTGAATTTGTTCATGGCGGGTACGGATACTGTGGCCGCAACCCAGAGGAAGAAAACATCCTCTCAACGTGTGAGGCGGCCGACCTTACCGTTGTGAACGTTAAGAAGAAATCCAAACACCCAATCACCTCACCAAAGTAAACAACTGCAAAGTCATACCAGGTGAAAGCCTTACTGCACAACACCTTCTCCTTATCATGGATCTTCGCACAATGTCAGCTGACATGCCTATTTTTATGGCAGTTGTGTTAAAAACATATTAAATAAATGTTATTTATTTTAGGAACCCTTTTAAAAGTAATATTAAATTGATTCATACAATTTCTGTGGACACATATCAGCCACAGAAACCACAGAAATTAGCCCACAGAAATTGGAAATTTGTGGTGGTATTTAAAAATTACAAAAAAGTATCAAGGTTATTTCAGGTTTCTACTTATAAATTAATAGTGTATCTAAGGGTTATTAAAATGTATAAAAATCATAATTTTTATTCCTAAGGTAACCATTCAAAACCTAGCCACTGAGATTGCAAAATTTCGTTCCGCGTAAACTAAAATCGGGTACTTACATTTTTGGCGGGAAGACGTAGCATGATAATGCACCACCATTCCCACAGCACGAAAGGGCACGGCAGATCCTTGCGGGGGAAGGATTTACTAATCGTGTATACTCACTAGGGGAAGTAAGGATAGGCGAGACAAAATGACCACAGAAATTGATTGTTTCGCTCGGACAAAACTAGTTTTGATAAATTTTAATTAACTATGGGTCTCAAAATTTAAATTTTATTATTTTCTTGTACAACATATAATCCTCAACATAATGAAAATACCTTTTCTTATATTTATTGGAGATTATTTTGCTGAGAAGTGAATATATTGCATTAAAGTAATTGTAGACAAGGCACAGAAATTAAATTTCATAATTTACTGATTTTTTTCTTTAAGACTAGTTATTTAACAAAGGTAATTAATATGACTTCATTTAGATATACATTTTTTTAGTCTTGAGAAAAAACCGCGATATTGCAATATCTGCAAAGCATCTTCGCGTTTTCAGCCAGGACGCGTAAAATTTTCGCTTGAAAAATTCACTCAGGGACTGGCTTCACAGAAGTTTGTTTACCTTGAGGTCTAGTCGGCAGACCAACTCGTTTCGATCCCCTAGAGTAAGCTGGTGAAGGAGCAGCCAGGCTGAAATGTCAATTAAGACTGTCGTTTAAAATTTGTCAATCTTCGATAGCCCTACGTTTTATTCACACACAGACTAATGCGTGAGTATAAACTTTGTGCGTATGATTTTGTGACAATTTGACAGACGAGTATAAAGCTTCCAAGCTGTACCATAGTCTTTAGGTTATAGGCGACATTGTATGAGTATGTATTTATGTACGCACTCGTATTTATTAAGACTAGCAGCAAGCGGCGTTGGGCATTAGAAATAATATTTTTATGTTCAATTTATATCTTGATTAACAGTCTTTAAAATTACTTCAATCCGAATACACGTTTCTTGTATGACGACCCCCTTTAATTATTAACTTTATCTTATTTTTAGTATTTGTTGTTATAGCGGCCATAGTAATACATAATCTGTGAAAATTTCAAATATGTAGTGAATCTATTAAATCTAGTATCTAGTATTGGATCTAGTTAAAACGCTGAAAAAACATGTTTTTTGTATGGCGACCCCCTTTAATTTTTAACTTTTTATTTTATTTTCAGTATTTTTTGTTATAGCGGCCACAGTAATACATAATCAGTGAAAATTTCAGGTGTCTAGCTATTACGGTTCAAGAGATAGAGCCCTGTGACAGACGGACAGACAGACAGACAGCGGAGTCTCAGTAATAGGGTCCCGTTTGCACCCTTCGGGTACGGAAGCCTGAAAATTAATTCATTTTTAGGCCTCCGTACCCGACAAACCGCTTACACAAAGATCAACCAAACAAATTTTTCATCTCCTATTTTTAATTCTTCTTATCGAGTCGAAATGGTTACACTGTAGCTTCAATTTCAAATCACCTGTAACCAGTATGTGGCCACGGCGATCCCTCTGTCGTTGGCTTTATTAAGGTCCTCTATTTTACATGACGTAGGGCAGCTCGGACATGAAAGAAGTGGTCCATCGACTGAATGGCACCGCAGTCACAAAGGTCGTTATCAGCGTGACGCCACCTTATTCGGTTTTTCCGACACTTCCCAACACCAGCCCGGAGTCTATTGAGAGACTTCCAGACTGACCAGGGGAGGTCTCTACCCGGTGGGAGTTTTTCAGCAGGAGCGATATTTGACTCGTATTTTAATGTTAATTATAAACTTCTTATAAGTTGTCTGTTGGTATAACTTTTATAAGGGTATCACTTTTTTCATTTTGAAGTACGGAATCCTAAAAACGAATAATTTTTGAGTTATAATAACAAATATATTTCAAAGGTTCGTTTTTCAGTATGATCTTAATATTTATTACATAATATGAAAATGTTACTCATATTATCTCCTTATAAATCTCCAAATATTAAAATGACGCGTTAATGAAATCTCATTTCCCCATTATGAAGCAGCCCTAGTCTAATTAAATTTCAACTTAAATAAAATTGAAAACTTGAAACAAAATTAACTGTGGACGGTTAATTAAAACCTTGTGACTTTTTTCATAATTAATAAGTAATTTGCCAGAAATTTGGAACAAAACGTCGCTAGGCTACTTGGAAATGGTATTAAGATTTAATTGGTTAATGGAGAAATATGACATTTGAGGTTTTAAAAGCGATTAGATTAAAAGGAAATAAGCATTTATAAAAGGCGGTTGTGAATTAAATGACGGAGGTAATTTTTAATTTCTAAATGAAAATATTTTTATTTTTCAAATGTTTAAGTGCCAACACTGGTATCAGATTTTTCGAGCTGCCTGTCATATAATACAGCTAGCACCAACAGTTTAGCGTACGTTTCAAAGCTCGCAGGAGCTTGAAAAAATATTTATGCTACTTAAGGCGAGATGGGTTCACAACTTGCAACATAAAACGCAATCACAAATCACGAACATACGTCTTACCTTTATATATTTATCACGAACTTACCTTTATAAGACAGATTACTATTCAATACAATCACTTTTTTATATGAAAATTATACCAAAAAAATTATTATCTAGTCGTATTCGCTACAAAAAAAACTATAAATATACCTACAAAAAATAATAATAAATAAAACACACTGAAATATTCGTCGAGAGCGAAGAAAGGCCCGGTCCCGTACTCTACGATATTTCGCTGTGTTTTATTTATAAATTTTTTTGTGTTATATTTTTATTTTTTTTCAGATTCTTATGTAAAATTTTTGAAGAATAAACTGTATTACTTTAATTACAGTTATTTTTCAAAAACACTCACAGTTTTCTTGGCTCTGAACTGACGGGGCCTTAAATTGTCACCAATCTAAGTGCGTGCCATGCCCAGTGTTACTTAACTTACGAAAGCGCTGGTAATGCGTTCTCCCATCAGGCAACTGAGCTCATCTAAATGAAAAAAAAAATAATGGACATAATTATTTAAAAAGTTTTAATTTTTGCCTTTATATTCCCAGTCCAAATATGGTTTTTGTTCATTTGACCGTGTAGGCTGTTAATGTACTCGTAGATGTCAGGAATAATGAGTAAGATCTTTTTTATAACTTCTAAATGGCAGACAAAGCTCTGAGGACAGTAGAATTATGACCTATTTACACGGAGCAAGTGTCTTGCCTGTTTATTGTTCACATTTTATAGTCTGAAATAAAAATATTTGATTTGATTTGATTGTTGCATTCAATTAAACTGAAGCAATAGATGACATGCATGGTCTAAACAAAACGTCAACCATGAAAATAATTTATTTTTTGCAACTTAAGAACTTAAGGTAAGAAACTTGCACTAGATGGGCCGGACTAAGGTGCCGTTTTTCTTTTTAAAAGGTCGGCTTTTGCCAGTCAGAGAAGCATAGAAAAAAAATGTGCAAAACAATGATTTAAGTTTAAAACAGGGTCAATGTGAGTATTACGTTGACCAACTTTGACAAAAAATATTGGTACTAGCCAAGAAATTGCCATAGAAAAAATATAATAATTTATATATAAATAAATAAATAGAAAAGACAAATCACACTGATTTAGCTAGCCCTAAAGTAAGTTTAAACTTGTATTATGGGATACTAACACAAGGATACTACATTTATAATATATAAATATATACCTATATAAACACCCAAGACCCTGGACAATTTGAAGAAGGCCATTTTCCAACTTTTCCTGGCTGGAGACCGAATCTAGAACCTCCGGCTTTGTGGACTAGCGTGTTGACCATTACACCATAGAGGTCATCATATATTTTCCAAAATTTGAAAATAAGGGTAGCTATTAAAACAGAAGAAATTATTATGACCATTGCAATCCAAACACGGAACACAACCTTAATAAATTCAAGTATATTCACATAGAAACCCTGGGTCATGAGCGATGACCCCGGGGTCCCATGGGGGCCATAACCCGTGATATGGGTTCAGGCAAAACCAATATGATTACGAAAGTACGAACTCATGATCATAAATTACCTGTAAATATTATATTGATGATAAATGTGAGCCAACCCTTATTAACGGTTGTGTTTTATTTATTTATTTATTTATTTAACTTTATTACAAACGTAATAGGCGGACTTAAAGCCATAGGCTTTATCTACCAGTCAACCCACTGGTGATGCCAAGAAAAAGAAAATTTTAGAAGGAGGTGCAAGTTATGTAGATATTGTCACATTTACCTTATGAGGATAGCAGTAACAATATAATATATATATAAATATACATATATATATATATATATATATATATATATACATATGAATAAACCTACATTCAAAATATACATGGTTATAATATATAATATAATAAACTATACGTATACTACATATTATATCATAATATCTATATTCTATCTGAAAGTTCACGATGATAATGAGCACGCACTGCACTCTTGAACGCTACACGAGTACGGGCCTTCCGGACATTAATTGGTAGGGCGTTCCAAAACTTTACCGCTTGAACAGTAAACGAACGCTCAAAGAACCCACTCCGGTGATTTGGTATAGCGAGACGGAGATTGCTAGAAGAGCGAAGATTTTTTACATGAGTATTACCAAGAAAAGTGAATTTTGATTTGAGATACCATGGAGTTTTAGGGTCAAATAGAATGGAAAAGAGGGTTGTAAGAATATGCAACCGGCGACGCTGACGAACGGGCAACCACTTTAGTTGAGTACGGTAAGCCGACACATGGTCGTACTTACGAAGGCCGAAGATGAACCGAAGACAGTTATTTTGAAGTCTGTCGAGTTTATTTAGATAGTCACAATTCAAGTCAGAGTAACACACATCACCATAATCCAGAATAGGAAGAATAAGAGTTTGAATTAGCATAGTTTTTACATTTGCTGGAAGAAAGTTTTTCAATTTGTACAAGGAGCGCAAACCATTGGTGATTCTACGAGCAGTCTCAGAAACTTGCACATTCCAAGCAAAACTAGAATCTATCTGAAGGCCAAGGTCTTTCACGCTAGAACTAAATGGAATGATGGAGTTGTCATACAAAACCGGTGGCAGGGAGCCGTTGTCAATACGACTCAGGAGCCGTGAGCTGCCAACCAGTATAGCTTGACATTTGTTAGGGTTAACTGTTACTCCAAATCGCCGAGACCAGTCACCTATCGCCCTCAAATCCACATTTATTCTTTCTATGGCGCTGTCTACCTGGTCCACTTCAGTTTGAGTATAAAGTTGCAAGTCATCAGCATAAAGATGATACGAGCACTGAAGTTCTTTTGTAATGAAATCTATATAGATTGAAAACAGTAATGGAGAGAGAATACCGCCTTGTGGAACGCCAGTGTCAATGTTGCTCCAGCTGGAAGTGCGTTCGTCGAGACGAACTGACTGCTGACGACCACGGAGATAAGTACAGAACCAGTCAACTGCCGCAGGTGAGATGGAATGATGGGAAAGGATTGCTAGGAGGATATCATGGTCGACGGTATTAAAGGCATTAGAAAAGTCCACTAAACCCAGCACAGTGAGTTTAGTGTCCTCCATACCGGCTCTAATATCGTCGGTCACTTTAAGTAAAGCAGATACAGTGCTATGCCCAGGTCTAAAGCCAGATTGTAATGGATTCAGCAGTCCATTAACATGAAAAAATGAGGTGAGTTGCCTATGAGCGCAAGCCTCAAGAACCTTGGACAAAAGCGGAAGAATTGTGTTCTTGTTTTGAATTTATTTTAAATTAGAGGAGATCGTGAAAATAAAATGTTGTTTAAAAATCTTCTACAGGGATTTGTTTAGAGCCTAGCTTTAGTCTTTCATTTCTTTATTCGGAACTTAATTTAAACCTAACAAATTTTAATCAAAGGCTAGTATAGGCTCATTTATTGCTTCAAGAGTGCTGCTGGCGACAAATCTATACGAGTCTACAGGTTTTCATAGCCAGTTTAGTGGCTGGTGGATGGCGCTTGAAGACGCCAACCACAGTAGATATAAGTGAACCTTTTAAATTAATGGTAATCATTAAAATAGGAGTTAATTCCATAACATTTTTTTATAATGTCTCGTTTAATTCATAGAAACTCTGTAATTATTATTGTAAAGAGGCAGCAGAACTGTTTTTTTTTTATAAATATGTTCTAATGGTAAGATTTGCTATGCGTTTGCATAGGATGCTGTAGTTTATGTTTCATTGACTGAGTTTTTTCACGTTATTGTCACTTGACGAACACACCACAGTGTCCCATGTAAGGACATAGTTCTATTCTTAGTGACTCGTATAAAGTAGGTCTTACTGTCTAGGTAGTAATAATAGATAAAATTGTCAACTTGTCTTGTGTGAGGATTCCGTGCTCAGAGTATTTGATGCACTGTAAAATGATGTGTAATCAGGCCTGTGTCACTCCCCGTTTAGGTATCGAAAATGTACCTACATTGTAACTATGCGCGCAGACGGCCCTCCGGGTGGTAAATTCAATTATACGAATCGTTTGTCCAGAGTAATAAGAATGAAATTGGCTTGCAATGGATGTCTAGGTATCTATACGAAAAGATTAAACGATATCGCTAGCCACATTGGGTAGATATTTCTTTGCTGAGTGAGACTTCTGTACGTTAGTATTATTTATTTTGTGGAGTAATTGAAAATTGGTGTTAAATAAATATAATTTAAATAAAAAAAAACAGTAGATCGCTTTACAAATAGCACTACAGCCGTATTATGATTGTCTTTTACTAGTTTACATATTGTCCATACATGAGAATAAGCATTTAAACTACCAAAGATAGGTATACCAATTCACATTATAAAGTCCACTAGAATCAATTTGTAAAATAAATTAAAGCAAACCCAAACTGAACTTCTTGACTTCCCTCCAAAAACTTTCTACAGGGTATATTTTCAAGAGCCAGGCTCTTGTCGGTATCATGGTATGGAAAGAGACGCACAATTCTTTATATATAAAGATATAAACAATGTACAATTTCATAGACATAAAATTAACTAATTCTAATTATATGACTAATTTTACTTTAAGGCATACTTGTTTTAGAATTCCAGTCTAGACCAGCTCTCATAATTGTTTGATAATTTGTTTTTGTTTAGTTTGAAATCTGTTAAGTGTGTTAATTAATTAAATATTTAACTTTTTAACTTATTTCTTTTTAATTACAAAACACAGCGTTGTAAAAGGGATCACAAGTTCACAAATATATATAAACAGATACGATGTATGTACTTTGATAATTCACACATTTTTCATTTTCGCAGTGTCCATGATGACAACACAGTACGAGCGTTCGTCGACTGCAGGTGGCTCAGAACTGATGTACTGGAAAAGGATGCCTTGGATACGCCCAGAGATGCTGATCTTATTATAGGCTACCTCTTTTCTGTGAGTATCTTTTGTTTATTATTCTTTTTTACCGACTACGAAGCCAAATAACGCGGATCATATCAATAGGCTATACGGCTAGCAACAATACAATACAATACAATAAAATACAATACAATACCCTTTATTGCACAAAAGTAAAAAACAAGACATTCTTAAAAACTAGGAAATGAGAAAAAGGCGGCCTTATCGCTAAGCAATTTCTTCCAGGCAACTCGTTTAAATAGCAACCCTTCTTTATTTGATTTATTTTAAAAAGCTAAAAGTGGCCCTTGGGTCTTGTGACTAAGACGTACCAGCTGCTTCTCTTCCCGTGTAGATCGTAGAAGCTGATCGAGGGAATTGGTGTAAATGCGAATCATGATAATAGTGATGCGGCTAGCAACCCTTCACTATTTTAATTGCTTTTTCTACCTTCTCGCCCAAAGTGGCCTTTGAGCCTTGCGACCCTGGGCTCTATATGCTTAGAGCCGTAAAACCCAACATGCTCTATGTACGGCAAAGCCAAAGGACTATGTTAGCATGTTTCAAAAATATACATGAATGAATGAATTTCAAATATATGGTCCACTTATGAGGGTAAATTAAAAATTAAAAAAGTATTGTAAACTATATCGTGTGACATTATCAAATAAAAGAGTTTTTTATGAGAATTTCAAAGAAAATTGACCATTACCTTTCTTATTTTCGAAGCCAATGAGCCTAATACTACTCGTATGAAAAAAAAACATTTTTTTCTACAGAAAGTTGACCATTGCAAACAAATGCGCCAGTATTTTATATGATATAAACGGGCAAGTACGAATCAGACTCGTACATGAAGGGTTCCGTACCTTCGTACAATGTTTTAAAACGGTAAAAACACGTTTTTGTATGACGACCCCCTTTAATTTTTAACTTTTTTTATTTTTAGTATTTGTTGTTATAGCGGCCATAGTGATACATAATCTGTGAAAATTTCAAGTATCTAGTTAATGCCATTATAAAGATCTAGTTAAAAACGCTGAAAAAACACGGTTTTTTATGGAAACCCCCTTTAATTTTTTACTTTTTTTATTTTCAGTATTTGATGTTATAACGGCCACAGATTACTGTGGCCATTATAACAACTGTATAATAACATATGTCCGATTATGTATTAACATAATCGGTGAAAATTTCAAGTGTCTAGTAGTCTATTACGGTTCAAGAGATAGAGCTCTGTGACAGACGAACAGACGGACAGAAAGCTAAGTCTCAGTAATAGGGTCCCGTTTGCACCCTTTGGGTACGGAACCCTAAAAAAGACATGACTCGCATGCATATGAAACAGATTTTTAGGTTTTGGCTTTATTAAAAGGAGGACAATCGTTTCAAAATATTCCAATAAATGTCATTTTATTATAAAATAAAATATGATAGAAAATATAAAAAATGATAAGGAGCCTTCCCTAAACATTATGTGTAAATTTCTATAAAAACCCGTATATAGAGGTAAATAATATGTCTACACACCCTTTGAAATAAATTTAATTAAGTAAAGCCTAAATTGAGTTTGAAGAAAAAGTCCTACTATCAATTTTAATTAACATTAGCCTTGATTGAAGTCAGTAATACAAGTCTCGTGTGCGTTAAATTTAATTAAAACAAAATTAAAACATTCTCATTGTACACGCTTTGAAGCAGATTATTTGAAATTAGATTAAACATAAAGGAGTTTGAATACTTTGGCAGGGAGCAACGGTTCGCGCCGCTTCGCGAATTTTCGCTTAATCTTTCTCAGCATAAATAAGTTAAAATATAAGATAACACCAACTACTACTTCAACCTTTTCGCTCGGAGGTCGCGCATTTATGCGCGCGTCATTGTATGAATAAACGGGCAAGTACGAGTCGGACTCGTACATGAAGGGTTCCGTACCACCGTACAATGTTTTAAAACGCTGAAGAAACACGTTTCTTGAATGACGACCCCCTTTAATTTTTAACTTTTTCTTATTTTTAGTACTTGTTGTTATAGCAGCGGTCATAGCAATACAAAATCTGTGAAAATTTCAACTATCTTGCACTTCCACTGCTGAAAAATGCAACGTGTGTTTTGCCAAAGAGGAAAACACATACGGTGCGTTTTCAGCAGTGGAAGTTTTATGCCAATTTAAAGATCGAGTTAAAAACGCTTAAAAAAAACATTTTTTGTATGACGACCCCCTTTTAATTTTCAACTCTTTTTATTTTTAGTATTTGTTGTTATAGCGGCCACAGTAATACATAATCGGTAAAAATTTCAAGTGTCTAGCTATTACGGTTCAAAGATAGAGCCCTGTGACAGACGGACAGACCTTGACCAGTGGACCATGGATGCACAGAGAGACCACAGATCACCCTGCGAGAGAAATTTCCATCAGGCAAGACCTACACTGGCCCATTTAGAAGTCGCTAAACAGACAAAGAACGCAGGTGTCCCGCTGTAAAAAAAATTTGGTCAGGAGGAAGATCATAGACACTTTGCAAAACATTTTCCAGTGTTGTTTCTTTCCACAAACTATAGAGCACATACTTTCTTGTCTCAGGTGCTCAAACACCTGCCGTTGGGAAGACCTGATGGCTGCAAATGGGAAAGCTATGGAAGTGGTCATATATTATATAGAGTGACATAATATTGTAGATAAACTAGTAGGTTTTCTGCTACGTCCCAAAGGTGAACTGGTAGACAATGCTTTAAGTTTTACCTTTTGTATTTACTATGCAATCAATAAAAAATCGACATGAAAAGAAGATGACATAATAAGCCAGAAAGCTTGGTAGCGTTTTCACAGAAGACAGTATGAGTATTAAATACAGAACGGAATCTCCTAAGGTACGCGCAATATGCGTCCCCGTTCCCCGTCCCCGCAGCTCTCCCCCGTTCTTGTGCCGCCGTGTCCCACCGTGCACACGTCAATGGGTATGTGTTCGCCTGCTCTCGCCCATCGACAAGGCGAGAACGGGGAGAGGTGCGGGGACGGGGAACGGGGACGCATATTGCAAGGGACCTAAGGAGATCCCGTTCTGTATGTATTACTCTTACTGTCTTCTGTGGCCTTTTATAAAGCGCCGAAATTGTCGTCGTCATCAATATTTGCACCAATTTTTTCAAGGCACTGATTTAAATAGGCAGTTGTAAATAGCAGTTTTGGTAAGTTAAAAATTATAAATGGCATGTTTAATAACTAGTTCAGCAGTTAAAACTAAGCAGTAAAGTAAACAAAAATGAGTGATAAAAAATAATGAACTGGATCAGTGAATATATAATTGAGCAGGAAAATAATTAAATGGGCGGCAAAAAGAATTAAACGAGCGGTTCTACAGGTTTTCCCTGACCTAGTAAAATGGATAAAACCGACCTAGCGTGTGTTGGTCGCAGTTCTAACCTAACCTAACCTATAGGTTTTTCCTAATCTAGTAAAATGAATAGAACTAGTAATATAATAAAATAACCGACTAATTATTTTTTTATTACTGTTCATGTTTTACTGTCGCAATAATTAATCAACCACCATTAAATTAAATAACTGCTCAATATGTTTTCCAACTGATCATAATAACATTTCGAATATTTAAACAAGAGCTCAAAAAATTAGTTTCCTTTTTTCAATAAATACACTTTACTTTCTATCAAACAAAACATATCATGGTTCGTCACAGCTTTTGCCTTAAGCTGTAATCTCAATTTCACATTTACTTTGTCTTTCGAGTTGAGTGACGTCACATCGCTCTATGAATACTTGATTAGTCAAGGAACTTTCCTGTGGAGTTCTAAGTACAAAAGTTTAATGAAAAATTAATTAAAAATTGAATATTCTACCGGATAATAAAAAAATCGTTTGATATTTAAAAAGGATAGAGAAAGTTTTTATTTTAATATGAATAAACAAGAAATTTAATATACCTACCCTACCAGCTATACCTAGCATATTGTAGAATAATGAAAATAAATTAAACTGAGTCTGATGAATATACACAACATTGTAAATTTGGTAAACATAACAAAACATGACAATTTAGATAATTTTATGGTTCAGATTCTGGACACGTTATTTCTTCTTCTCTCCTTGCCATTTCCCTATACGGGGTCGGCCCCTCTAATACTTTCACGCCTTTTTTGACGGTTTTGCGCCATTTCTGGGCTTATGCCCAACTGAGGACGTTGGGAATAAGCCCAGTCATTGGAAATGGTTCGACTCCAGGTAATAGGTGGGCGTCCTCTTGCTCTCTTGCCCTCCTGTATGTCCATCATATTCCGAGTCATGTGGTCTTCCTCCCGACGCATTACATGCCCGTACCACCTCAAGCGATTTTCTCTGATTTTTCTGGATATATCAGCAACTTTGAATGAGCCGAGAATGTACTCATTTTTTATTTTATCCAGGCGTGTTACACCACCAGACCAACGAAGCATTTTTGTTTGGGTAACATGCAGCTTCTGGGTGTCGTTTTTCCTCATAGGCCAACATTCTGAGCCATACAGCATTGCTGGTCTGACTGCCGACTTGTACATTTACCCTACCCTTAGTTTTAACGGGCATGTTCGAATCGAAAAGTACACCGCTTAGTTCTCTCCACTTCATCCATCCCGTCTTTATTCGGTTAGCGATGTCTTTTTGTGCTCTTGCGTTTGTGTCCACTATCGAACCGAGGTATTTAAATTACGTGCACTCGGTTCAAGGCTGTCCCGTTAATGCTTAATGTGCCATCTTGGTCAACACCAGAGAAATTGCAGCACATGTACTCTGTTTTTTGTTTATTTACCCTTAACCCATTTTTCTCCAGTGCGTTACACCATTCCGTCAGTTCACTTTGAAGCTCCGGTAGCGATTCTGCCATTAAAACTATGTCATCGGCGTATAAAAGTGACCACGGAGCTGGTTTTTGAATTTTTTCTGTGACATAATTCATGACGATGGTGAATAGAAGAGGGCTGAGAGTTGACCCCTGGTGGACACCTACATTTACTTCAAAATGTCTGCTTGTGCCAGCGGGACCGACGACTTGGGTTTTTACATCATCGTACATATCCTGCATCAGAAGTATATAATGCTCCGGTACATTATGAGCTCTAAGGACTTGCCATATTAGCAGTCGTGGGACTCTGTCAAATGCCTTCTCTAGGTCTATGAAAGCAAAGTGGAGGTCTTTCTTCAAGGTTTTATATTTCTCTGACATGATTCTGATGCAGTGAATAGATAGTACCTTTTCTAAAACCACATTGGTTTGGTGTGATGTCCGTAATTTGGGTTATTCTATTTGCGATAACTCTCTCCCAGATCTTAAGGGCATGTGAAGTTTATTTGATGGCCCTGAAGTTTTCACACTCTGCGACATTTCCCTTATTTTTATAGAAAGGCATAAGATTGCTCAATCTCCACATATACGGCATTTTCCCTGTCTCTAAGATTTTATTAAAAATATGAGTAAGCCATGCCACTCCAGCTGGGCCAAGTATTTTCCAATATTAAACAGGTATTTCATCTGGGCCAGTTGCCTTCCCATTTTTCATACCAGACAACGCCTCTCTAACTTCATCCTGTGATATCTTGTCTACCGGTCCTAATGTAGGCGGCTCGCACATTCTCGACTCCTGTGGAAACTCTTCGTTAAACAATTGTTGATAGGACTCGTACCATCTCTCCACGATATCTTTATCTGTTGTGAGAAGCTTGCCTGACTCATTATTGATAAACTTTGTTTGCCTGAAGTCTTGGCTTTGTCTATTTCGTGCTTTAGCTATTTTGAAAATCTCTTTGTCATTTTGACATTGATCTATTCGTGTTATCAGGTCTTCTTGCGCTTTTGAACGAGAAATCACAACAGCGCACTTTGCAATTTGCTTTGAGTGTCGGTACGTTTCCTTGTCGAGATCGGAGTCAGTTTGTTGCCACTTTTTAAAACTTTCTTTTTTGTTCTTCAGACATTGTTTGACTTCATCGTTCCACCAAATCGGTTCTTTACCCATATTAAGTTTTCCCTTTGTTATGCCTAGATGTTTGTTAGCAGTCTCTATAGTAAATTTGTGAAAATTATCCCATTAATTGTTCAGTTCTTGATGATTGTTACACTCCCAATCTTGTGTATCACAAAGATATTTGTCTACTTATAGTCTCAACAAGTTACCAACTGGTCTTTCCAAATTATACCATTTAATACGGGGTTGAGGTTTAATCCTGGGTTTTAAGTTCCAATCTGGCATCTTCAAACAGGCCACTAACAAACGGTGTTGTGTTGTTAGTGGTTCCCCTGGTATTACCTTGCAATCTCTAAAAAAGCTGCGCATGAAACAATCGCTGAGAATTTAGTCCACCTGACTTTTTAAGTCGCCGCTTTTGTATGTTATAAGGTGCTCGTCCTTTTTTTGAAAAAATGTGTTAGTGATGGCTAGATTGAAGTTTGCTGCTACTTCCAATATAGGTTTTCCCTCCTCATTGAGAGTTCCATAGCCGTAATTCCCATGCACATTGGAGTTTGCTGGTGCATACTGTCCTATATGGCCATTAAGGTCGCCCGCAATGATTTTTCTCTCAGATGTCGGTATGTCTAACAGAAAATCTTGCAGCTCACTCCAAAATTGATCCTTATCCGCTTTAGGGCAGCCGGCCTGAGGGATACACTGATAGAATATTAAGACACGGCTGGTTATCAAGAGCGAGTTTGATATTCATAATACGATCGCTCACTCTGTCAACTTTAATGATTCTATTCTTCAAATGGCAATCGAGGACTATGCCGACTCCGTTTCTAGAAGTTGATGTTCCATGGTACAGTAACTGATAATTGTACCCTAGTTCTCTGGACTTCGAACCCTTCCATCTCAATTCCTGAATGCAACATATATTAATCTTACGTCTATGCAATGTCTCTGCCAATTCTTGGCTGCGTCCGGTCAGGGTACCTAGGTTCCATATCGCCATACGCATGTTTACAGCGTTGAGTTTATGTCCGTCGCTTTTGGGGAACGCCCTAACATGTGACACTCGTGATGCATTCTGACCGTCGCTTCTTGGGGACGCCCTAGCATTTTGTCTCTTATTCATATTCTTACTTTTCATTTTTTTTAAGTGTTTGGCGAGTAGTTTTACGGCCGGTTGCCACCTGACGCCAAGGCTGTGACCTTTCTGAAAGGCTGAACCGCCGCCGTTGATTGCTGGTGCAATTCCTCCGCCGCCGATCCTTCTGTCCGCTCCATCCTGAACGCACAGCACGTCTGCAGCCTCACCTCCGAATATAATGGAGAAGCCTGAAGACGGGGTTTTTTAACGAAGTGTCCTTCTCCGGCCTGTGTGGTCCGCGGGAGGTATTTAATTTCCTTCCAGCCCCCCGGTCATCTCTTGCAGGATGACTGGTGAGCCCCCCTATCCGCCACCTGGGGACGCGTTCTCTAGGGATATAGGCTTCCCCCGAGAACTTCTGAGAAAAATTCTGGACACGTTATTTATAAAATAAAAAAATAGGAATAATAAAAATCACTATAAAACATAGCTAGGCTAAATGAGTAATTTAGCTATTTTAAATATTAGCCACCGTTAGCTGACTTAGCGTTGATTCATATTGGAATGGCAGCTGCCGGCAGCGCAAAGTAGATAAATGGTTTGATAGTAAAAGTGCACTAAATGACCACTGCCATCTTAGTATGATTCAACGCTTAAACTTCAAAAACCCGGTACTTTCCATTTAATGTATTTTTATTTATAAAGTATCTTCCATTGTTGATTGTACTCATATTCACTTGAATATTTTATTTTTAACTTCTCTCATTTAAAAAAAGTTACAAGATCGTCTTGATTACACTTTTACTGATCGATTTCAGTAAAAAAAATGATATACTATTTTCTTTGGCTTTATTTCTCAATGCAGTATCCTCAACAAAATGGTCGCCCTCGACCTAATTTCAAACAAAACGTTATTTTCTTTTCATTTTATTAAATGTAAGCACCAAATTCCCGTGTCTTGTTAAAGCGAATTTCGTACATTTCTGGATTCTGTTCGTATTTATCAGAGTCAGTGAAGCCGAAATGTTCCGAGCTAAAAGCGTCCAATGGCGTTTGACACTTGGCTTTCGATATTACCCCAGTTCCTGATTGTGTTGCCGTAAAACCAGCATCCATAACTTAATTCCCTTTCGAAAATTCCTTTGGAACTTTACTAATGTTTAAAGGTCAGATTCTTGTATGAAAGTTTGATTTAAAGCTGGAATTTAATCTACTACAATATACGGGCTACAGTGATATTTGACTTTATGGGAATGGCAAGCTCACAGTAAAAAAAGAGACACAATCGGGTATTTTACTGGGTCAAAAATAAATTATTTGGTACTATTACAGTACAGTACAGTTGGAGTGATGGTAACCTGCTCTAGGCCCATTGCAACTTACACTACCGTGATTGTGAAAATTATTTGTCCACCCTCACATAAGAATAAAATAACTATGTTTAGTGACTTTTTTAGCTTATTTAGTAATTGTAACTTCATTTTAATAATTAAATAGATAAATTTAAGCGACTGATAAAGGTATCCGATGTTCGAAAAAACAAATCTTGTTTATGTAACATTGTGTAGAATATATATAGGTATATATTGTAATTCTTATTGTAAGAAAAAAAATATAAAAAAAATTAATAAAATAAAAAGTCACAAAAAAATGCCACTTGTCATTGATCACATCCACTTTGAACGTGATTTTAGATTTATTAATGCAGAAAAACGGATATTAAGAGCGCTATTTGCCTCCAAGGAACTATGACGTCATAGTCCGATATTTCGTACAAATCGCATAGAAAATGTTTGTTTTTGACGTTAAGAAAAAGTATCTGATTTGAATTGTTGTAAACTAGCGTATTCATTCAATCGCAGATTTTTTTTAGATACTTAAGAAAAAGAAATCATATGTTTTATTCTCCCACAGGGCGATCTCGAACAGCTGGTGTTGGTGCCAAAAGCTGGCCAGGCTCACAAGCAGTGTTCCAGCCAAGTTATCGGCGTTTCCACACCTTACGTCACGATGCACGACTCGTAACTGAAAAAAAAGGGAAGCGGATGGTGAGTGATATTTACTACGAAATTCGAAATTGTTGTTAAAAATGAGGATAAGGATTTTGATTTTATAAAAAAATATACGTTATTTAGTTTTATTTTTTTAAATTTCGAACAGATTATAAATATCTTACATATGAATTTTTATTTTATTTTAATATTTAGTTACTGTCAAAAGCAGTTATATTTGTCAAATATTAAAAATCATGTAATATAAATATTTTTGGAAATGTTATCCAAAACCATGATAATAATTTTGTAAGATCATTATGAAAGTGAAATGTATAAACTAGGACCACTACTATGTAATCTGTGAAGGTGTTAAGAGTTACAATAATGTGTCTTGTTTACATGACCTTAAAAATTATATGTGCTTAGTGATTTTGCTTCTTCGTGGCAAAGATTATGTCAAGGCATTGTGTCAGCCAAAGTTCAGAGATCGGCGATACTTATTAGTATAATAGTAACTAATGTAGGTACGTAAGAACCTACAGTTACTCGTATCTATACAGGGTTATTTTTAATTAACCGGCAACCTTTTTGGAGCAAGTTCAGTCCGTGATACTGAACCACTTTCCATAAAAACAATTATCGAAAAACGAAAACGAAATTTCGTCCTCTGATACAAAATCCATTTTGTTGAGCGCCGATTCGTATGGAAAGTCGATTTTTTTTTTCGTTTTTTAATAATTGTTTTTATGGAAAGTGGTTCAGTATCACGCACTGAACTTGCTTCAAAAAGGTTGCTGGTTAATTAAAAACAACCCTGTATAGTGTACAACAGGGATGTGGATTGGGTCCGCAATATTTTATTTAGTCTATCAATAAGATTATCCAAAAATAACGGACCCCATACTTTTCACTTTATTGAAGTAGTAAAAATTCACAAATATACAGTGCATCGAAGCTTCGGAGTGGGGGCGATTAACATCACTGTCTCGTGAAAATCGTACTAGATCTTGACGTCATGCAAAAATTTTACGCGCTGTATCTTCGTCATTATTTGCTAATCAGAGACAAGAAAAAATATTCAACATTTTCTAAATCTACTTGAGCAGCCAAAAAATTTTTTTATCCACATCCGTGTTCATCTAAGTACATATGTTGTCAATTTTAATAAACTTTTATTTGACTGAAACTGACAGTTCACTTTAATTTTGTTGGTCTACCAATAACAATAGTACAAAATGCAACCATTTTATATTATTACTAGCTTTTTCCCGCGGCTTCGCTCGCGTATCCCACGGGAACATTACTTTTTTCCGGGATGAAAGGTACCCTATGTTACTTCTAGTACCTCCCAGGATATGTGTACAAAGTTTCATGATGATTCGTCAAGTAGTTTTTGCGTGAAAAGGTAACAAACATCCACGCTTTCACATTTATAATATTAGTAAGGATTTACACTGAATAATCTATTATGTGGTTGCATTTAATACTATTATATATACCGAATTATCTATTATTCGGTTGCATTTTATACTATTATTTATACCGAATAATCTATTATTTGGTTGCATTTTCAGTTTGAAATTAGCTCAAAATCAATGTCAAATCAGCTCATGTAAACAAAACAATATTCACTGTCTTAGATCAACAATATATAGATATCGGGTCGACGTAAACAATACGGCTTGTCAAAATAAGAGCGCACTCCCGGCAGTGAGCTCTTATTACGTTTAGTTCAGTCAATGAGAATAACACTTAATACGTAGTCTAATAAGGTTGACTTCACAGTGAATATTATTTGATTTCAAGCGGACAGATTTTGCTTTGATTTTGTAGATAACGCGTTATCTAGACGTATTGTTGATCGAAGGTCACTGTAGATAGTTTTGAAGTGTACTTGTTAAACTAAACGTTTTCTTTTCATATAATCGTTTTGAATGTAAACATTTATGAGACAGGATAGCCGTTAGAATCGTGTTATGGAAATAAGCATTTCCTTTCATATTTGGTATGATATTTCTCGCAAAACATGTATAAGGTTTTAACATTGTGTATAAATTAAACGTATTTTATACCCAGTATACGCCATTTGCATTTTTACTACGTAAACTCTTGAAATAAATATCTTCAATCTTCATTTCGTGTAAAAATAAAAATTATAGGTATTTGTTTAATTAATGTATATACCTACGTTATGTATTATTACCTACTTTTTATAGAACAAAAAACATTTAATGTAGAGTAATTGAATACAATTTACAATAAATATTGTAATCGATCAACATCGTGTGTGTGTAAGTGCAGCAAAACCATTGGATTGCCGCTCGTTACACTCGCCCTGAGAATGATTGTCTAAGTTGATCGAAACCTAGTCGGCCTTTCCAACTACATTGCGTGAGTAAACCGTTTACAATATTCATAATAAAAAAATATTTTAATTTATATAGATTCAGGGTGTAACAAAATATATTGAAACTATTTTAAGGGAGGACTCAGTCTATGGTACTGAACAACTTTCCCCAAGGAACATATTATTATATCGAAATAAAAAATATTTTTTGTCCTCCCATACAAGTTGACCGATCAGCTATTATAGAGCAGCTGAGCTAAGTTTGTATGGAACTCTAAAAAATATTCTTTGTACACGAGTACACGACCTTACTTACTGTATTCCTAATATATGCTTATCATATCAAAACAAAACATCATGTTTTGCGAGAAAAACTGGTGAATTATACAATAATTATAAGTACCTACCTACGTAAATCTAGTAATGGAAGTATAGTTTTTCTTACAACGTAGCTGGCCTAATGTAAATAAAAGAAAATCTGTAAAAATACGTTTTTGAACTGTTCATAAAAATATTTTGTTTAATATGTTTTTACATACGTAGTTTGTTTATGAAAAATAATTTGAAAAAAGACCATTTTCCAACTTGACCTGGCTGGGGATCGAACCCAGAACCTCTGGAGAGGTGGACTAGCGTGTTAACCATTACGCCACGGAGGTCGTCGTGGGAGTGAAGATGGAAAAAGGGAATCTAAATAGTCATAGGTTGCTAGCCGCATCGCCTATTAACATGATTAAGATTCTCACCCATTCCCTTGATAGACTTTTACTTAGAGAAGCAGCTGTTAAATTCTAAGTTTATTTTCTCTCAAACTTAGAAGAGTTTCTATAAAAAAAAAATGCTAAATAATCCGCTAGTTGCCAACAAGTCAAAACAGTAACTTTTTTTCTAAACGTCAAAACAAATATTTTCTAAGGGATTTCTATGAAAAACGCACGGCGTGACGTCATAGTTTCTTGGAGTCCAATAGCGCTCTTAATATCAGTTTTTTTGCATTAATAATTCTAAAATCACGTTCTAAATGGATATGATAAATGAGAAGTGACATTATTTTGTGACGTTTCATTCTCTTATCATTACTTTTGACTTTTGACCCTGGAAACTACCCGATCCGATTCTGCATTATGTATCAAATGTCTTGGGTGTGTTTTATATAACGCGATATAATACGACTAATTTTGCAGTCTGAAGTGTCACACAGTGTAGGCAAACCTTTAAAACAACGTTTGAATATCACTTGTAAATCCAAAAAAATATTAAATAATTTTTAAATGCATGACATAGTAAGTTATTTTGTTGTGTTCAACTAAAATTAGTGATTACATTGTAAAATTTAATTTTAAAACTGTATTTAATTGTGTTTAAAAAGGTGTTTTATAAAAACTAATATCTATTGTATGTTTTATTAAATTCTGTAAGATGTTATTGACGCAGTTGTTTATAATTCTCTTGTAAGTGAATAAAGCAGATTAATTATATTTGTCTGGGTTTTATTACATTTCAAAGTGGCAAATTTCTAAGAATAACTACTTATTTTAAAATATAGTCAAGCAAATAAGTTTTAATTAAACACTCGTCAAGCTTGGTAATAAAATCTACTAGAAAGCAAAAGAAAAACATATTTATATATATATTTCTTAGATAAAACGGTTCAGTATTTTATAGTAACCTGTAGCATATATTAGGTACATTATTATCATCCGAGCGTATTCTAGGTTGCATCGTCAGTGGTAACGCTTAAGAGCCCGGGGTCCGCTACCTACCCTAGGTGATTTGACGAAGTTACTGGTTTTTTCAGAGAACGACTGCCGTGCCGTCTAACCTCCGCAACCCAAAGGGTAGACCAGAACCAATCTTAGGATAGATTAAATCAAACGTAAGATGGCGTTTGGGACCCACAGCTCTACGTACCTTCCGAAACGAACACGAAATCATCTTTCTTTTCGGACAATCAGGAGATTCAAGCTGCAATAAATAGCCTAACCAGACTGGAAACAACTTTTCACAAAGTATGCTTTCCAGTGGGATTTGAACCCACTACCTCCGAATCACAAGACAAACGCTTTGACCATTGTACCACGGAGGCATTCAAATAACAGTAAAATATTAGTAGCCAATACGTTAGTGTTAAATAGGTTTTTTTAAATAACTTAGTACCCCTACAGACTTCCGGGCAAATCATATACTTCCAAGATGTTTTGTCCAATGTGATCTCCGACCATCGTTTTACCACCTTGCGTAAGTCATCATTCCAGCGAGTCCTTGGTCTGCCCTTCTGCAATATCTACCTTCGGGATACCACTTTGGCTTTATGAGCCGAGCGTTGCGGGTGCATTTTGCACATGTGACCCGCGCAATCCCATTGTTTGTCTAAACTGTCCAAAAGGTTAATAGGCTAAATAAATTGAAACACTTGTAGTTCCGTGAGAACAGTAGACTTCGCATGCTCTTACGAGTATAACCATCCAATAGCCGCATTTTCCCTAGGATTAGCAAAGCCATTTTAGTGAAATCCGTAAATAAATAGCGCTAAAGCAAAGTGTCCCCCCCCCCTATTACTCTCCCAAACAAATCGCGTTCAGCTAAAAAAAATCAGTTGTGTGCCAATTTTCATTAAAACCGGTTGAAAAATGTGACCTGTATGCGAAAACAAACACAGTAACAAAATAATTTTTGACCAATCTCCGTACTGAGACGCTTCACTCGTTTCGTAAAAAGTTTGCAAACTTTTGGAAATCCCTTTTTAGGGTTCCGTACCCGAAGGGTGCAAACGGGACCCTTTTACTGAGACACCGCTGTCTGTCCGTCTGTCTGTCCGTCAGTCACAGGGCTCTATCTCTTGAACCGTAATAGCTAAACACTTAAAATTTTCACCGATTATGTATTACTGTGGCCGCTATAACAAAAAAAAACAAAAATTAAAAAAAGTTGAAAATTAAAGGGGGTCATTATACAAAAAACGTGTTTTTTTCAGCATTTTGAACTCGATCTCTTGAACCGTAATAGCTAAGCACCTGAAATTTTTACTGATTATGTATGACTATGACCACAATAACAACAAATACTAAAAATAAAATAAAGTTAAAAATTAAAGAGGGTCGTCATACAAGAAACGTGTTTTTTTCAACGTTTTAAAACATTGTACGGTAGTACGGAACGCTTCATCTACGAGTCCGACTCGCACTTGCCCGTTTTTTATAAATAAGGGGTACAGCTGCCCATAAACTAGTTTCAGTTGTAAGACACAACCTATCTAAGTTTCTGGTTTCCTGTACCTAAATCACAAGCCTAACTTCTTTACATACTGGTACAATTGTTACCCAAACAAAGATGGATGTACTCATTAATAATTTAGGCCTAAGTTGGCAACATGGTAACCAAGATAGACACACCAAGTTTGTACACCGTACATCACAAAGCGGGGATTAAATTTGCCAAACACGCTTCTTCGATATTAAATTAGAAAGCTCACATATTATGACGTATTATTAATTTATGAATATTATATTACATTTAATCGCGTACGGATTCAAATTCTGATTAATTTCATTAATTTCTGGATTTAGATATAGCGAGTGTTTTGTTTGATGGAAAAGGTTTGTTAGAAAATATTATGTTGTTTGTTGAAGTAGATTCTAATTTAATTGAAATTATTTATACTAAGCCACTGGTATGACACTTCATAGATTCATAGTAACATAACACCTACTACTACTACAAACGAAACAATTTATCTGTACACACGTCGATGTGTGAGTTTTAGGGTCGCACTGCAGAATTAATTTAATGCTTGCCTACTAACGAGTTCGACATATTTACGATTATACGAGTATCTTTCCGTACCGGGAGATTTGCGAACACTATGACGTAAAAAATATTCTGTTTTATATGTATTAAATGTTACAGAAAAGTCGGAAACAGCTACATACTATCACTTCACATATATTTTTGTGTATTACCTTGTGTATTCTCCCGCCAATGCGAGAGAGTGAGAAGGGTATATATATAAATCGGTGTTCAAGATGGTTGCTGGGTAATAACGTGAAAATTATATTGTTGTTTTGCTTACCTGTTTTCATTACTCGGAAATCTATGAAATATACGTTCTTTGTTGTATTCGATGGATAAACAATTATTAGCGCATCTTCTCACCATGATAGTTACTATTTGTTGACAGTTCTTAAGATAAGACACGTCGCGAATTGTGTGCGGGAGAGAGGTGCGGGGACGCCAATTTGCAGGAGACGCTGTGAGATTCCATTCTGTTTGTACTCTTATGTATTCTGTAGAAATCATAATAATCCTACATTAGCGCATTCCTGGTTACATCCTCAGCTGTGCTGCTCCGGAATTCGGGGTGTGCTTTCCCGCGTTGTTTTCTCTACATATATATATTAATATGCGCAAAGGATGCCGAAGACGAGCAATATCGAGAAGAAATCGCTGAAACAGTTTCTAACGATGCTGCATGCATCATGTCCAAACCTCCTTTCTTCATCTCATCCTGTCCGTTTTTCATTCTTCATTTCATTTCAAATTCCCTTTCATTCCATTTTCAAATCATTGACTGGTCCCTTTTCATTCATTCCACCATCAACTCTGAAGCCGATCGCTCACCTCTCTCAATCTGTTGTACCTTATTAAATATTATTCTTTTATAACAGTCTCTTATACTCCGTATTCTTATGTAACAGTCTGTATCAGATAATAAATTATAATAATCTGTGTTGTTATCGAGTTTATTCTCCACTCCTACTACCTATCTTCTATGTGGGAACTCGCCTAGAGCACCGGGACAGGTCGAGGTCCCACAAGTTTAAATGATTAAGCTATAGTTTAACGACCGGGCGGGTTACCTGCCTGGCGTCAAACCTCCTTGGGTTGTAGTACGAGATGTTTGTACTTAGTCCTTTAGTCGCCTCTTACGATGTCTACAGGAAGAGATGGAGTGGTCCTATTCTAGCCGGAAGCCACACGGCCGATTAAAAGACATATGATAACAATGATGATTATTCAAGATAAAAAGTTAGTAATTTTACTATCAATTTTCACCATGTAAACCCCTAGGTTAATTTTGATGCAAAATCCAAATGGATGAGGAAGTAAGAACTTAAGCTTTTTTTTATTTAACCAAGAAATACTGGCTTCACGTCATCAAAAATGACATGCGTGTCAATGGTACTACAATCAAGGATGCTCAAGACCGTGCGAAGTGCAGAAGAAAAAGCTGGAAAGCGGACCCCGGGCTTCACAGCATTACAGCTGAGGATCCTACTGGGAATAAGCTGAAATAAGAGAGAGAGAGAGATAATCCTTTAAATACTTTAGTTTGATATTACTACCTACTTAATAGTTACATATGGTTCAGGCCTTAGCTTAGCTTACTCCTACCCATATTTATTGGGGACTGGTTATCTGTAAACCATAATTGAATTAAAGGCCATTTAGGTGCACTTTAGAACTTAATAATTCATGCGTTAGCCTCTGACTAATAGTTTATAAGGCCTATATAAACTAATTTGGGAGTAACGGGGAACATAAAACCTATTTTAAGAAAGCTAGTGGCAGATGTAGTGCTTAAAGGCCCATTTACACAGTGCAAGTTTCTTGCCTGTTGCATACAATTGTATTGAAGCAATAAATGATTTGTATTGCTGACGTTCTGTTTAGACCATGCAAGTTTTCTATTGCTTCAATTTAATTGTATGCAACAGGCAAGAAACTTGCACCGTGTAAATGGGCCTTAAATCTCTAGCTATAATGTAGTCTGCTACATGTTAACTTTCCTATAATATCCTAACTAATATTATAAATGCGAAAGTGAGTTTGTATATTTGTTTGTTACCTCTTCATGCTTTATCTACTGAACCAAACTTCTTCACGCTTTATCTACTGAACCAAACTTCTTGAAAATTCGCATATAGATAGTTAGGGGTACTGAGAAGGACATAGGGTACCTTTTATCCCGGAAAAAAGTAATGTTCCCGTGGGAATACGCGAGCGAAGCCGCGGGCAAAAGCTAGTAGTTAATAAAATTATTTAAATGTTTGTTACCAAGACAATTATTTACAACCGAACCGATGGCCGATGGGGCAAAAAAGTTCTCGAATAATGACCTCATACTGGCAAGCGAAGCGTAGAACACCCACCTACAAGGTGATCAGACGACGTGACTAAGGTCGCTGGAAAGCACTGGATTCAGGCCGCTCTAGAACTGGTCATTTTGGAAATACTTGGGACCTCTCCCATATCCAGCAGTGGACGTAATGCAGCTGAAATGATAATGATGATTTTTCTCAAAGAAGATTTGTTTCAGCGATGATATTTAGTTTCAACACTAAGCCTTCATTCAATCTTCTGGTTCCTTCTTATTCTCCAGTTTCCATCTTTACTTTGGTGCTAGAACCTTACGGAGAGTTTTTCTCCCCGCCAATAGCAGCTTGTTCTCTTCCTTCAAAGTTCAAGCTTCACACTCGTACATCAAAATCAGTCTAATAACAGATTTTGACATCATATCTTGATTATTCTGCGTAACAGCTTGGACCTAGGGACTTTGTGAATTGTGCGTCTGCTGTTGTGGATTGTTTGTGGACGACTGGACTATCATGTGTATATATCATGGTGCAGCCAAGGTTTTTAAATTTGCTGACACCTTTACAGACTGTCTCTTTTACATTGAGATGAATGGAAATAAACACAATAAAAGAAACCGTCTCTTATCAGATGCGAATGCGAATAACGAATGCTTTCAGGTAGATTTAAATGCAGATTTATTTAGGAACAACCTAAAAGAGTTCTAAAAACTCTACACATACGACGTGTCATCAGTTCTCTCCGCGTCTCTAAACAAGTGATATATTTGACGTCGATGCTTATAAGATCACAATCTCGGTGGGAATTCCAATTACGGATATGTGCGTGATGTGAATAAAGCCTTGCCGTAGCTTGGTTGTGCCCCCGAATCACTGAAACAAAGAGATATGGGCGAAAATGGTCAGCTATGTCTAAAGTGATCTAGCAAAGCGAAAGGTCTCTAAATATCAATAAAACACAATTTATTTTTCTTCTTGTTGATAGGTAGTAGTTAATGCATTTTAACCCTTTCACCGCGAGACTTTATATCAGTTGTCGTGCTCCCAGCGCGAGGAATTGCAATATCCATAGATTTTGGTCGGATAAATCCGAATCCGAACCGAATCCGATAATCCGCTCGCGAAATGGGCACGAAAATGTTTGTCGGATCCGACGTTCGCGGTTAAAGGGGTAATTGTGTGTTTCGACAAAAATACTTCTTTTAGTTTCTATTTTACTTACTAAGAATATGATTATAAATTTTTATAACAGTAAGTATACAACAGTAAGTAACTGCCTTGTATAAAGTATGGCGCAGCGATTGGGAAAAATAAATACATAGACAAATCACACTAATTGAGCCCCAAAGTGGGTCTGAAATTGTATCAAGGAATAAACTATCTCCACGATACTATATTTTATATTTATAGATAAATATCAAAGTTACCAGAACAATTATTTGAAAAAGGCCATTTTCCAACTTGCCCTGGCTGGAGATCAAACCCAGAACCTCAGGATTGGGGGACTAGCATGTTGACCATTACGCCACGGATGTCGTCAAAAAAACGGTAAGATACTTCATACTGTTATGTTTTGTTACGATTAGCAAAAAATGTTTACTTTTATAAATCCAATGTAAATAGTTAAGTTTAAGGATTTGAGTTTATTATATTAAAAAAAACAGTGGCAGGCCAAGAGTGCCGACAGAAGAAAAAAAATTTAAAAAGGTGGTTGCGGTTACACTAACAGTGTCGCGAGTTCAATGGTTTTTTCCATCTAAAAAATGCCCAACGCGCCATAAGAAGTTGTCACTTCAAAAACATTTTAAAATTACAACTGCATGCGATTTCTTTCCCTGATCTGAAAATCCGTAGGATGGGTATTAAGACACTCCATTTTCCGTATCTCTTTGTACAATAGGAAGTCTCAGCTTGACACTGTTGTCAAGGACCCTTAGTGTGTGAAGGTGCCTTTACTTTAACCTGGAAATCGGGGAGATTTGAAATCAAATATTGAACAATTCAACGTTGGATTATACTTGACAAGGTGCCAAACCTTCACAAGATGATTTGGTTCAAAAATATACATATTTCACGAGATATCACAGAAGTAAGCAATGATAGTCACTTTACGCTATCACTCAGTATTATCAGAAAAAATGATACTTAATTATTTTTATTATATTTTTTAAAAACAAAAAAATGTTAATAAAGGAGTTTCCTAAAAAGCTCTTGCTGGTCTAGAAAGGGTACAAATGTACCGGGTACTCCGCTGGGACTGCTGTGGTCCAGGTGGTCAAGGCCTTGTGTTTCGGAGGTCGTGGGTTCAAATCCCACTGGGAAGCATACTTTGTGAAAAGTTGTTGATATTGCAGGCTTGAATCACCTGATTATCCGAAAAGAAAGATGAATCCGAGCTTCGGAAGGCACGTAAAGCTGTTGGTCCCGAACGCCATCTAGCGTTTATACCTATTCTATGATTGGTTCTGGTCTACCTTTTGGGTTGCGGAGGTCAGACGGCAGTCACTCTGTGTAAAAACCAGTAATCGAATCAACTAGGTTAGGTAGCGGACCCTGGGCTCAGCGTAACCGCTGACGATGCAACCGGGAATACGCACGGATGATGATGTGTGCCTACTAAAGGTACAGGTTGGTAACATCCTCTGCACAACCTCTTTATACTACAACGTCTGCCCAGATCATCAGCTTCAGCAGCATCATCAGTTGTGGATGCAATTGGGAATACGCTGAGATGAGAGAGAGAGTCTGCCCAGCCACGTCATTAGAGAAAAATCCTTCCTTTATTCCAGAAGGGGCCTTTTAGTCTAGTAGTGGACTCTGTCTACCACATAAGGGAAACAAATGTCATAGTATTTATGTACTGAGTGTTCAATAACTTTACACGTGGCAAATCTGAATTTAATTAGGTGTTAGTACTTAGTGGCAAGGTGTTTCTTTACGTGATCGAATCAGAAATGAGGAGATTCGTAGAAGAATAAAGGTCACAGACCCAGCGGATTAACTCATTGAAGTGGCAGTGGGCGAGGCACATAGCGCAAAGAACCGATGGCCGATGGGGCAAAAAGGTTCTCGAATGGCGGCCACGTACCGACAAGCGCAGCGTAGGACCCACCTGCTAGGTGGTCAGACGACCTGAGCAAGGTTGCAGGAAAACGCTGGATGCAGGCCGCTTCCGATCGGTCGTTTGGAAATCCTTGGGGGAGGCCTATGTCCAGCAGTGGACTTCCTGTGGCGATGATGACTAGTGGCAAACTTTGACATCAAGTAATATAGCCACTTTAAATTGGAGAACCCTTTAGTTCAGCAGAGGAATCCATATCTAAGTATATGCTATAAAAAGCTACGAGTACAAAAGCCTCCAGATAGAATTCCATCATCGAAATTAAATTCAGTAGTGGGAAAACACCTCGTCTCACCTAACTTCATTAAATCTGAGCCTGATACATTTTGGGTTCCCTGTTTTCACGATAAAATCTTTGTTTTTACACTGTTTCTAAACCCGACACGATCAAGTGTAATCCATATGTAGTACAGAGAGGTGTAAAAACAAATCTACCGCTAATCATGCTGCAGGTTTTTTAGAAAAAGACAAATCAAATCAATGAAAAAAAAAACAGTGGCACTCTGGGATTGCTGACAGAAGTGAAAACTTAAACAAGTTGGTGTCGGTTACACGGTAACAGTGTCGCGAGTTCAGCGGTTTGTTCTCATCTCAAAAAAGTTGGGAAAGGTTGTGGCTTTGTAACTGGTAACTAACGCAATTCGTGGATTAGGGTCCCTCCACTAAAATGGAGGTGTTTTTCTTTAGTTTTTACAAGTAATCTTGTAAAAACTCAACTGTTGTTCAACTGTTTTTCTTAATGTAAAATATGTAAGGACTGAGATCAATGGGTGACAGCCAAATTAACCTAGTATTCCCTCTTAGCCAGCCCGAGCCTGGCATGCTCACTAAAATGTCTAGACTGGTGGTAGCGTCGTGGGTCGTCTGCAACGTAATATGGTTGACCAGAATCCCGGGATTTTATTTTTAATAAAAATATCTTAAGAAGCCGCTTCCATATGTTGTGAGCTAAATTCATCATCAGGATTTTTTTGTCTCCACTGCAGGAGTACGACCATTAAAATGTATTTGGAGAAGAACATACCTTCTCCTCAAGAGAGCAAGAAGAGTGAGATAGAAAAATTGACTCACGCTGTCAACAACCTATCTAGAAAATCTTCAGAACCCAGTCTACCAAAGTACATGATAGAACTACCTAACTTCAATGTCGCTGGATCCCCTCTAATATTCAGCGATGGCTGATCCAAGCGTCAACTCGTGAACGGGTGCCACCAGTAGGGACTGGTCAGCTCGGCTCCGTTTTTTAAGACTACTCAGTGTAACTTATTTCTGTAAATTAGATTTGGCACTCGTTCGCAAGCTTTACATATTATGTTCTGATAACATTGTATTATGCATAATATCTTTGTAAACTGACAAAGCCCTTCTGGCGCGTAGGCGACCAATGTTGTGTAAATGAGTTTCTTTCGGCGTTTCTTTTCAGCAGTGATCATTGCGAAACGCAAGTATCGGTAGCTTTTAAACAAAGAAAAAAATTATTTAGATACAAATAAACATTACACGTAATGTACACTATAATTATTGACGTGTAAAAGTGCCTGTTAAGGCTAATTACTGAATAAATATTTGGATTTGATTTTTAAAAAGTAATTTCGTTCTAAATAAAAAAAAAAACTAGCAAATGTTGTACTCGCACTTCTCGTCTCGTCCACTCATATTTTATGATCGGATTCCAGAAACAAGACGGAGCCTACTAAATCTCAGCGCGTATTTATGATACGAACGTGCTAACATCCTCCCGAGCTTTTGTTTAAAAAAATTAAACGAAGCTCCGTTCTCAGACTATTACAAGGAGGAAATTGCTTTACACTATTAAAGTTATAAAAATGAAACGTCAGCAGTTTAGTTGAATTATGCTGCTAGTAGGGAAATAAACTTTTTTCATTTTATATTCTGCTAAGATTTATTTAGCTAATAAAGTAAGATTAGCTATGGTAACTTGATCTTTTAGTAGAAGCACAGAATACAGTAAGAGTAAACAGAAGGGACTCTTCTAAGGTACGCGCAATATACGTCCCCGTTCCCCGCACCCGCACCTCTCCCCCGGTTCTTGACGGCCAACGTGAGAAATCGAGGCGAAAACGGGGGAGAGGTGCGGGGACGGGGAACGGGAACGCCTGGGTGACGCATATTGCGCGTACCTTAGGAGTTTCCGGCCTGTGGTAGAAGTACAATGTATAAAAGTAAAAAAGTAATATATTAAATTAAAAAGATAATTGGGTTTTTGGAAGCAACGGCAGCTTATGTTGGTTGAGCAATCGATACGTACGTTAACGCATGGACGAACAAAAACTATAACTGACATCTTCCAACGTAAGGGTAATTCGATTTTTAGTTTAAATGTTGAAGCTAGATGGAGCTACTAGGTCAAAAGAAGGTAGTTTCATAGTGGTTTCGCTTAAGGCGACGTGGGTTCACAATTTGCAATACAGTGCGTGTTTTTGAAAAATCACTGTTATGAAACTACTACAGTTTATTCCTCAAAAAATTTACATAAAAATCGTAAGGATTTTCTACAGATATGCACAGATATTCCGCAATAGCCAAAACACGATTGAGCATTTTTGGCATGATAGAAAATAATCACAAACATACCTCTAAATTTGCCTAAATTAGCCTTTATAAAACGTATTACTATTTTAAACAATCACCTTTTTATATAAAAATATACAAAACAATGTATAATCTAAATATCTATCGGTTTGGCTACAAAAAAAAATATAAATATAATACAAAAAAAAATAAAAAATAAAACCCATTGAATTTTCGTCGAGAGCGAAGAAAGGGCCGGAGCCGTGCTCAACGATATTTCGCAGTGTTTTATTTATTATTATTTTTTTAATATATTTATAATTTTTCTGTAGCCAAAACGGATAGATATTTAGATAATACAGTTTTTGGTATAATTTTCACATAAAAATGTGATTGTATAAAATAGTAATACGTGAAGGCAAATTTAGAGGTATGTTTGTGATTTTTTTCTATCAAGCTAAAAATGCTCAATCGTGTTTTAGATATTGTGGGTGTCTGTAGAAAAGCCTTAAAATTCTGATGTGAAATTTTTGAGGAATAAACTGTAGTAGTTTAATTACTGAGACTCCGCTGTTTGTCCGTCTGTCTGTCTGTCACAGGGCTCTATCTCTTGAACCGTAATAGCTAGATACTTAAAATTTTTACCGATTATGTATTACTGTAGCGGCTATAACAACAAATACTAACAATAAAAAATTGAAGGGGGTCGTCATACAAAAAACGTGTCTTTTTTCAGCGTTTTTAACTTGATATTTAAAATGGCATTAACTAGATACTTGAAATTTTCACCAATTATGTATTACTAAGACCACAATAACAACAAATACTAAAAATAAAATAAAGTTAAAAATTAAAGGGGGTCGTCATACAAGAAACGTGTTTCTTCAGCGTTTTAAAACATTGTACGGTGGTACGGAACCCTTCATGTACGAGTCCGACTCGCACTTGCCCGTTTATTTCACCATCTCAATACTTATTTATTTATTTATTTACAAAATTCATGTACACAACATACAAACAGAGGAACAAACAGAGTAAGAAAATAGAGTACATAGGTATGCTTATTTCATAAGAAATCTCTTCCAGCAAACCCAGGAGAGAAAAATTGAAAAAAAAAACAGTTAGTAGGTGTGTACAAAATAGACTATAGTTACAAATTCATATAAAGTACTTATGTATAATGTTGAACATAAACATACATATACAACACATAAATAAACATAGACACATATTATATATAAATATAAATACCTAAGTATAAATAAATACATATATAGTATATAGGTATACTATTAATTACGTTAAGTACTCGTAAAGATAATACTCTTTCGCTCTCTTCCTAAAAACAGGGAAAGATTTTACTTACTTAAAACTCTTGAAAGATAAAATGGTCTACACACGTAATAAAGTCAGTACAGAGGGGGTAAAGATCCCGTCTGGTCGCCACTCCTAACACTCGCCTGGATGACGATCGTCTAAATAAATCGAAACCTGGTTTGGCTATTCGACTTTATAACGTTAGTAAACCATTCACAATAATGCATTAATCTCACGTTATTTAAATTAAAAAAATTGTTGCGTTTATAATAAATTCATATAATAAAGGAACGATGAAAACAGTAAAAAAAGACATAAAATCCTATATCAAAATCCATGGAATTATCATTGGCCACGTTTCGCCCGCATGCGATTCTCGCAAAGAGATTGTTATCTCCCAGGAATGACGTATTTTCAGATAATGTTCCCAATTTCGTCATTATACTGGTATTGTATTCAGGTAGCGATTTCTGATTAAGCAAATTCCGTTTCAACAATAACTTTTATTGTTAAAACTAAAGCGCTTCTGGCTCGCTCTTTATTGCTATCTATTTTGAACTATGTGGACATGGCTTTTCTTGATCTCACGGAAGAATTTGCTGACAAGCTTGAACGACTTCAGAATGTGTGTATTCGGTATGTGTTTGGGCTACGAAAGTTTGATCATATTATGTAGTACCGTTCTCGACTGAGCTCGCTAACCATAAAAATCCGACGCAATATCTATATTACTTTTCTTTTTAATGTTCTTTCTTACCCTACCTTTCCCAATCATCTTAATTTAAAATTTAAATTTCGTAATATTGATCCCCGACTACGTGCGACTAAGTTTCAAGCAGATTTGACTGAAAAAAATACTAAAAATAAAAAAATCGGTCAAGTGCGTGTCGGACCACGCATAAAGTAGGGTTCCGTAGTCATTTTTGGCGCCGCGCTGTTTTGCATTTCTTGCATTTCAAGCTTCATTCAGTCCTACCAGTAAAATATGTAAAAAAACTTTTTAAGTTTATACTGTTCTTTTGGAAAAAAGTATATATTTTTATTTTATTTATAATTTCAAAAGTATTCATCACAGGATACCCGAAACAATTTTAAATAAGAGTTTCCGCACCTGTTTCTTTACGTGAGTGATTTGAAGTTTATAGGTCCAAGACTTTAGAAATTACAGGGGGGGCACCGTGTAAACGACTTTGGCGGGCTATATCTCGCAAATGGTAAAGCTGATAAAAAAGTGTTGTATAAAACCCTACCTTATTTTTATAGTCCTTTTCAACGATACCCCACACTAGGGGTGCACTCAAAAAAATAATTCACCCCCCCCCCCCCCCCCTTTACATGTATGGGGATGTACCCTTAAAAAGGGGTAATTTAATTTTTTTGTAATTTAATAAAATGAGATCTATATATGAAGTATCCTCGAACCGAGTTACATGCAAATCAGTCCATAAACGTAGAAGATATTCTGTTGAAAACGTAGAAGATGTCTGTTCACATGTATAAGCATTGAATGCTGAGTTTCACAAAACAGTCTGAATTATTATAATATAGTGGTTTGCGCGTCGCGTCAATTCATAGGGACTGTAAACTTTTTTCAGTTTTTGTGAAATGTTTTGGGTACCTAGTAATTTATTTTACTCCCATTACCACATCCATCGGTTTTAGAATTTACTAAGTTTTAAAATATTAATAAAGGTTCAATACCAGCATATTTTCCTCGCCACAGATCCGCAAATATTTGTTTTGGCCGGAAATACAAAGCGCGTCAGGATGGATTCAAATATATGACGATTTACGTAATGTACCTATTCGTTTTAAGTTCTATTTAAATTGCCATTTTTGAGCATATCATATACTTAAAAATTTTTGTTCTATAAAAAATTGGTCCCAGTAAGTATTTGTTATTATTAAAATTAAAAAAAAAAGATGTTGAGTATTGAGAAAAAAATAGCCTTTGAAGATAAGTGTGAAAAGTTTTTAGGATTTCGAGACAAAATGTTCATTCTTTTTGACATTTACTGAAATATTTCATTCTATTCTGGTCTGGGAGGAAAGAAAAAGCTTAGAATGTACCAGCTGCTTCTCTTTCCACTTAAATTGTTGAAGCCGGTGGAGAGAATGGATAAGGGTTGGATCTCATCTATCAGCACGGAACAGTCCAACTCTTAAAGTCCGAATCATGTGATATTATAATTATTTCCTTTTCCACCATATTGTTAAGAGGCGCCTTTTGATATTATACGAACTTAACTCTTTCTACCCCGTTAAGAATAATGATGTGATACGAGTAGTGTATATTTTGATTATATTTCAGTGATATTGTATCAGATGTATCACTGAAATATCCCAAGTAAGCCATAGAATATTAATGAAGGTTCAATTCCAGCACATCGTGGTGCCTCAAATCCATAAATCAACTCGTAAATATGGTGATCATTTCCATATTGCTCTTCGTCATGCACTAGATAGCCCTTTCAATTATTTTAAAAACCACCGTTGTAAGTATTTACATTAGTCCGTCCAGCTTTAAAACTTGCCTCCGCCAAAAGTGGCCACGGCAAGTTTTAAAGCTAGACGGATAACCAATAATAGTTTTAACGGCAGTTCATAAATAATTTAAAGGGCTCTCTAGTGCATGACGAAGAGCAATATGGAAATGATAACTATATTTACGAGTTCACAATTTATTTCACACTTCAAGGCCATTTGCCTATATCTTCACCTTAATTTGTTAAGTTTTTTATTTTTCTATTTACCCGGTTAGAATCCGTTACAATTGTATCATTTGTGTTTTCAATCAATACTTTTGTCTTGGTAAATTTTTGACATTCATTATTTTAATAAACACCGATCTAAAAATCGCCTACAATAAGTTTATCTTTCCTCAATGACAAAGCAAAACGTTACATTTAGTAATAAAATGTAAGTATACTTGTTATTAAAATTATGATCACAAAAATAGTATCGCAAGTAAGTCATAGAATATTAATGAAGGTCCAATTCCAGCATATTTCCGCGCCGCAAACCGCAAATATTGGATTTGACCGGAAATCTAGCACGCGTCAGGACGGCTCGACCAATGGGATTAACGCAATGCGTTTATTTACTTTGTGTAAAGTCTTCCATGCTGGTCTGGGAGAAAAGAAAAAACATAGAATGTACCAGCTGCTTCTCTTCCCGCGCAAATCGTAAAAGCCGATCGAGGGAATGGGCAAGAATCTGAATCATATCAATAGGCGATGCGGTTAGCAACCCAACACTATTATGATTTCTTTTTTCCACCTTCATGCCCACCATCACGCTAAAAGTGGCCTGGGCCTTGCCGCCCTAGGCTTTGTCTGCCCCGTTAGGGATAAAGACGTGATAGTGTATTTAAAGTTTGCTTTAGATTGCTTTATTCATTTAGGTCTAGTCAAAACATTTTTGAGTAAGATTTTTTATTTTAAAATGTTATAATTTAGTATTTAGTCATTTTATATAAAAACTGTGGTGCGGTTTTGCGAGATGATAATTTTTGAGGATAAGTACCTAAAGTCAAAACTGAAACTTTAAAATTATAAACAAGCTTAACAAACTAATCATTAAAAAATACTTGTTGCTCATTCAGGGCGGTCACTGGTGGCTTAGAGAACAGCGGAACAAAAATAGAAGAACGAAAAGTTCGAACCACTTTGAGCGCGAGATGAATTCCAAACTAAGAGGGAAAAACGCTTTTAAAAAAGTCATAGCGGTTTGTTAGCATTATTTTTAAAATTATGAGCATTTTATTTATTTAACTTTATTACAAAAATGTAACAGGCGGACTTTTTCCCAGTAAAACTACAATTAAACATAAATTTTAAGAATTAATATATTTCTTTAATTATTCATAGACCTGCATATCCTATATTTTGACAGTGTGGACAAAGAGTAACAAAAAAAATATTTAATTTATTTATTTTATAAAACTCTTGAAAATATGTCTTAAATTTTGTTTACAACAATTCAAATGTTACATTACTGTACATTTATGTAATAATATAGAACGAAGTTTAAGTAAAAAATAATCTTTAAAATTATAAGACTTATTCTACTACAGCAACAATTGCTAAAATTAGATTAGGATTTCCTAATACTGTTTTTGTAAGCATTCTTAATAAGCAACAATTGATAAAATTAGATTAGGATTTTCTAATACTGTTTTTGTAAGCATTCTCAATAAGCAACAATTGATAAAATTAGATTAGGATTTCCTAATACTGTTTTTGTAAGCATTCTCAATAAGCAACAATTGATAAAATTAGATTAGGATTTCCTAATACTGTTTTTGTAAGCATTCTCAATAAGCAACAATTGATAAAATTAGATTAGGATTTCCTAATACTGTTTTTGTAAGCATTCTCAATAAGCATCAATTGATAAAATTAGATTAGGATTTCCTAATACTGTTTTTGTAAGCATTCTCAATAAGCAACAATTGATAAAATTAGATTAGGATTTCCTAATACAGTTTTTGTTAGCATTTGTAAGTATTCCTTCATTTGTAAGGATTTCCTAATCCTAATCTAATTTTATCAATTGTTGCTTATTGAGAATGCTTACAAAAACAGTGGTTGGTTATAGACACATCTTATAGTTATCAAAACTAAAACCGACGACTACGTAAAAATTTATACTGTAAAAAGACGTTTATCCAGTTATGCAAGCAAGGAGCAGCAGCTAATAATGTATATATTTTTGGAATATGATTTTTTAGCCCTTTCATTTGATACCCCACTTGGTATGATTCGATTTATTTATTTATTAGTTAATTTAAAAAAAAGTTAGTTACTCAAACGGCGCACGTATGCGTGCCTAGGAGAGGCATACATATTTGAGCCGTTTGGAGTTGAAACGTTGGGACCGTGGGGGCCTTCTTCACATGGTATATTCAATTTTATAGGTAAAAGGCTGGTCTAGGTTGATGTCTAGGAGAAATTGCCAGCGCTCTGGTCACCTGATGGTGACAATTTCTTAACACAAAAAATAAGAATTTCCATCCAAAGTGGCAATGCTGCTAGCCTTCTGGGCACTCTTCCGCAGGGGCAGAATTTGCGGGATATTTTATTATTTATAACAGTTTATATTTATAAGTAATTTATTTTTAGTATTTAAGTTTTTTTTTTAGTTTGTTAGTTTTAGTTAAGTTTAGTTATTATTTATTATTAGTTGTTATTTTGTAATTCAATATATTCCAAATAAATAAAACAGAAATAGTTAATTACTTTATGGCCTATAGAGGGCGCCACAGTGGATGTACTGTGACATCACATAGCTTTTATCCAGCGGACAGCCCAGAAAATTCTGGCGATACCTCATTTGTCAAAGTATCATGGCTATCTTTGAAGATACGTGGGAACAGATGAACATTGATCATACATAGTGGCAAAACAGACCTCCTTTTGACTTCGCCGTAGTCGGGTAAAAAGGGATATTGGTCATTAAGGCCGTACTTGAATTTTCCAGGGTCCAGTGCTGCCCCCATTTTAAATACATCATTTCAAAGAAAACGGAGACATCATTTAAAATTTTGCTACTACCAAGTTCTAGATAACCTTTCAAAGTATTTTATGAACTACTGTTTACAGTTTAAAGTGAAAACCTTAAGCTTTAATACGCACATTTTCGAAAAACGGACACTTATGGCAAATGTGCGTAGTAAAGCTTAACGTTTTCATTGTAAACTGTAAAAAGTAGTTGGCAAAATAGTTTAATGGGTTATCTAGGACTTGGTAGTAGCAAAATTTTAAATGATGTCTCCGTTTTCTTTAAAATGATTTAGTTTAAATAATTTAATTTATTTTAAATAATTTAATTTATTTTAAATTATTTTAAATTATAAATGGCAGCACTGGACTCCGGAAAATTCAGGTACGGCCTTAAAAGATCGCACAGCTCCACTCAGCGTTACTGGACTCTAGCTCTATAGTGTCAATAAAATAACACTTAAAATAAGCTATCTATTCTAGAGCGTGGTGTTATGCCAAGTCGAAGAAATCCTAAAGTAACCGAAACTTTAAACAAAGTCAAATGTCGACCAATAAATCATATGAAAACCACATAGCTTCGTCGATTTTTCATGCTCGCAACATTATTTGGCGCATGTACGAGTATCTTTGGCAGCCTTCCAGTTCCTGTCGCCTGCTTCCGACGAAATTGGCAAGGCCTTATTGAGAACAAAGCTCAACTTTGTCATTTGTTACTAATGCGAGTTTGTTATAAGTTATGCTCAAACTGCGGAATTACACAGGTAGCTAAATGAAACTGGCAAAAAGGAAAAAGAAAAAAAAAACGTCTTTATCCTATCCTTCTTGGATGAAAAACCTTCTAATAAAAAATATCATTAAAGTACTTATGAGTTTTTCAAAAGCATAATTCTTCAAGATGATGCCTATTCCCTTAAAAAAGAAAAGGATTATAATAAAAACATCTGCTGAAAGGCTTTGTCATACATCTTCTAGTCTTCAAACATAATCATCGCGCTAAACGCCCCATGAAATATATACAAAATTTCTGTCACATGATGCAGTATCAACTGTCGGTCAATCTCGGTATAACGCAGCGTCATACAGCAGTTACTGATTGGACCAGCAATTGGCATGAAGTAACATCAATAACTGCCGTGTAGTTTCCGGCAGAGTAGAATAGGATCACTCCAAGTCTTTCCGTGGATGTCGCAGAAGGCGACTTATGAAATGCAAGCTAAACGAAGCTTATAAACACATCAATGAAACCCTTCCCGTCAGGCCAGCGTGGAGAGTGTAAGCCAAATCCTCAGGCTACTCTGGCCAAGTATGGCTCTGGTAGTACAAAGAAGGTCGTACTCCTGCAGAGGAGACTTAAAAAGAACTGATGATGACGATGATGATGAACATCAATAACGATATTAGCAGAAAAATAGATGTATTTTTATGTACCGCGTACTTAAATATACTTTTGATTGAGTAATTTGTGAACTAGATTATGTTTGCATAGTATTGTAGATCTCTGTTCTATCTTCATCTTAATAAACAAAAGTTCTTTGGGTGTCCGAGTCAGAAGTAATCACGTGGTTCACTGCAACTCCTTCAACTTAAAGTGATAAAATTTAAACTAACTAATATGAATTCAGCGCTCAAGTTATCACGTACGTTGACTTAGAAGTTTTAGAGATGACTAGACTACGTATCTTATATATAAATATATTCATCTTAAACTAGCGACTCTGTGAACTGTAGACCTAGCGAGTCTTTCTAATATATGTTTACTTTGTTTTGAATAATAATATATATTAATTTCCAAAAACTAAATCAAATAAAAAAAATCGAACCCAGGTTACTAAATTTCACGAGAATCGGTTGATAAATGCGACTTGTAGAGAAGAAAAGCCGGATAGTCTGACAGACGATGTGTTGTCGTTAAAGTTCCACTCAGCTGAATTATTAAATTTGCTTCACTACGCAAGTACAAAGTTTTAGGAGTTTCTTCCATATCTCCAAAGTTCTTCATCATATCTTCACCAAATTAAAATGGGACCAACTTGGTAATAAAGGCTTTCAAATAAAAAAAAGAATTATCAAAATCGGTTAACAATTGGCGTAGATATCGCGTAACAAACATACATAAAAAAAAAATTAAAAAAAAAAACATACAGTCGAATTGAAAACCTCCTCCTTTTTTGAAGTCGGTTAAAAACGAAAAACCCGACTGCATGATACAACAGCAGTATGCAACCAGGAACACGCTGGATGAACGAGGTTACCTACTGTTTTGTTTTGTTTTTAGCATTTTTCATTCTAAATTAAGTACATTAAAACATATAAGTTTTATATATTTTTATAATCTTTAAAAACTCCTTTACTTTAATACTCCTTTCAATAGCTTTTGAATATAAAAAATAAAAGGTGTTTAATATGGCACCAAAAATTCGCCATTTTGGATTTCTCAATTTTTTTGTGTATTTTTCAGAAATACGAGTAAGCCGATCTAATTTTCATTAGAATTTTCCTCTCAAGCTTAAATTCATCAAGCCGCTTCCGCTGCCGAGCGTGCCACAATAATAAATCACATACACTCGATAAACATAACCCTTCTTCTGGCGTAGTCAGGTAAAAACACATTTTAGTTCTAGTAATTTTCTTCAATGTGGAATGCAACATACGTCGTCGCTGGCTGGCAGCCAAAGGAATAGTTTCAAAGCTGCTACTTACACGAAATGTTGAGTCTAAAGCAAATTAATTAGCGTTGTTGTAATTTTTATGACAAAGCATATTGCAAATAAAGTAAAGATTGTGAAATTCAGGGGTGTACTTTCTTATACAGACAAAAGTTTAACAGATTTTCGTTATTTAGAAAAGATTATCATGTCATAAAATAATCAATATGTAGGTTACTCAGTATAAATAATTTTTAATAATAGATTTTCGTTGCACAGAAAATCAATAATTAGAATGTTTGTTATGAATAATTTAAAATCATAGAATTTTATTACAAATAACATTTACTTTTGCGATGTTTCTAATATCAGAATATCAAATTAAATATTATTATTTTTAATAAGTTTAGTTAATATAATCTTTATAACCTATAAGTTTGCCCTATTCTAGTAAAATGGATAAAACTTTCCCTGCGACCCGTTTGTTGGTCGCAGTTCTAACCTAACCTAACCTATAAGTTTGCCCTAACCTTTATTGTGGTAGCGATTTATAATGTATTCTAACTTTTTATATGGTATTTAATTTGATTATACAATGTTTTCACATAATACTTCCTTAAATAATAACTTTCAGTAAAATAAAATTCCATGAAAGATTATACCGAACAAACAATATTCTTTACAGAATTATTCTACTGTTTGATTAATTTGTTAAATTAAAATATGAGATTCTAAAATTCATTGAACTGTGTTTCTATAAATTGTGTTTCATTCAAGTAAATAGTCTGTGAAACAATAATATTTGAAATAAAAATATAAGAATTAAATATTCTATGAAAAATTTTCTGTGAAACGAAATTCTATGAAATATCAGTCTGTGAAACAAGGGTCACCCGAAATTTAGACTAACTCTCTGCGCTGACTCAGTGATCCATAGTGTACTTTCAACACCAGAAGACGTCACTCCTCCCTATTCTGGCCATCTGCAGATCTTATGAGAGGTCTAGACGCGTTTCGTGCGTCGTTGATTTTTTGTAAACAAGTAAATTAGTCGCGAATCGTGCGTTTCCGAAAATTAAAAAAGAGGACTTTGACATCATTTTGATTTTGAGGGCGTTGAATTGATTACGAAATACAATGTGATTTTTAACCTCGTAGCTATATTCAAGGAAAGTATTTTTAATCGAAATAAAAAACATGTATTCTGTCATACGTAACTTATTTCATAATAAAACCAAACAGGTATCAGCCGACAAATGCATACCAACAATCTCAACGGAATCGGCAACGGACGCGTGAAGTTATGATTAGCCATTTAATAAAAATTTGCTTTTATGATTGTTTGAGAACTGCCCCATCACCTAAATGTAGTTTCGCCAAAAAGTAAAATAGGTATTTTTTGGGTAAAAATTCCACCTATAAAAACCGTCTGATTCTGCAAGAGCTTCCTGTAAATTGTCTGGAATTTAGTCTAATCTATTAATAATTATGCGCGGAAGGATTCTAAAAAACAATTTTTAAAAGTAAGATAGGTAATTTTTGACACCTAAAGGACATTTCAAGGTGACGTATCTTCCAAACGATTCCTGTTTAGTTCGGCAGACGCCAATATTTAGGGACACAAATCAAGTGCACGTATTTATATTATAGTCTACCAAGAAAGTACGATTGGTATGAAAAACTAGGTTCGGATGAAGGTCAACAGGGGAAAGTGGAAAGAGGCGGTCGGTAATTGCATGGGTACAAGAGCTCGCGAGGGCTGCAGCTTTCAAAACCACTCATAATATTATAGAGAATTCAATTCAATTCAAAATATATTTATTATCACACGATATTTATAACATCTCTTAATAATAGTCACTTTGTTTTGTTTTGCACAAATGTTGACGTCAAATCGTTACTTACAGCTAAGTTTATGCCGCTTCCTAGGCGCAAGTGCAGAAGAAGCGGCAACAAACTGCACTGCAGTATTTTCTACAAAGACGTCAACTAACAAACTTAAAACTTAAAATTAGTTATATGGATGGACTGAGATTACATTGTTTGTTGTCGTAATTAAATTTAATTATAAGAATAACGAAATTTGAAATAATGTCAATTCGTAAATTTAGTATGTACTAATGTACCTAAATTATGACATGTCTAAGTATACAAACCTTGAATAGGGACCCGCGCCAAATTCAAGCCAGACTTTTTTGTCTTTAAGATAGTCATCGGTCCTATTAAAGCCTTCTCACAAAGTACTTTATTTACATAAGGTTTGAATTTTCTGTCTGGCAATTGAGACACAATAACATTTTAATACTGTATTAATTGCCTTTTGCAAATGACATTTATATCCTTGTAATTAATGAACACGTCCATTGATATTGACAAAATAAAATATTAAATGTTCTAAGAAATCAATACTTAATAATTTTGTGAATTATTATGTCTTTCATAATGATAAAATATTTGATATTAAAGATTATCTAAAAAATAAAACATATACAGATACATTATCATCTCTATATTCATAACGGGGAAAACAGAGCCTAGGGCCTTAAGACTCTTCACAAGAATAAACTCTTTTGTACAGAAAAACACTGATACTTTTTTTTAAATTATTTTTACGGCCCTGGATACGAGACCTTTAAAACCTAGGCACAGCGGCGACACTCCCTGTACGTGAGAGTTCAAACACCGGTGACCTTGAGCCGGAGCGCGTAACGCTAGGGTTGATACCGAACCGAAATGGAATATCGTGCGGTGCGTGAGAGAGACGCGAAATAGGTACTAGCCCTTGGCCAAGGCAGTCGACGACGGCTCGTTCCACGCCCCGTGCGCCTCTCAAGGCCCCTGCACACATCCTGACACCCACACATAGCCACAAGCGATTTTACGTGCACACATGCTTAAGTGTCGTTTCTTTTCGCGTAGTGTATATATTCTTTGCCCTAGGTGTCTTAAGTTTTTCGTTTTTTTTTATTTAGGTTTCAATCAAAGGTTGGTAGGTTCTTTGGTTATTTCAAGTGAGCTTCTAGCGACTATTCAAAACGGGTCCACTGGTTTTCATAGCCAATTGAGTGGTAGACGACGCCTAAAGACGCCCATCACAGTCCGCTAAACAAATATTACTACAGCCGTAAAAATACCTCTTCAACTATTTCACATAATTTCATATCACGCTTTTTATCCAATTATACAATAAATAATATTTTTTTTTTTTTTCCTAGCCTTTTGGTGTTATGTCCCACTGCTGAGCAAAGGCCTCCCCCTTCCTCTTCCACTCGTCTCTATTCTCTGCTATCTCTTGCCAATTATTGGCATAACTATCGAGGTCATCCCGCCAAATAATAAATAAAATAAATAAAATAAAATCAATTTATTTCAGGTTACCATATGACCCATATTTAAAATGTTTACATGTCAGTCGCTGTTACAGTCTACAATTACAATTTATATATTTTTATATACCTATCTAGTTAAAATTACAATTATAACATTTATTAAACAATATGTCAAAAAAAAAATGATTATTTTTATTAAATTAAATATTACGTAAAAATTAAAATTGCCTTTCAAATTGGCGACATTGGACATGCCTGTCACAGCAGTGACGGATGTAGGGGCAATCCAGTCTTCTGGCAATCATCGCCAGGATGGTATTGGAGCTGGCTCGCACCCTGTTCACCAGGGACGCGGCACGCTTGCGCATGGTCGCGTGGAAGCAATCTGTTTGCGCGTACGCAAACATCCCTGATGCGCTACAGAAGCGAGGCAGTCCCGCCGCCCTAAATGCGTTATTGAACTGCACTCGGAGAGCGCTATAGAATCTCTGCGAATATATAGCCCATAGGCTGCACGTGTACAGTGAAGTGCAGTACGCTTGGAACAAAGTGATTTTCACCTCGTCCGAGCATCGTGCAAACCTTCGGGATAGCATATTCGCCCTCCTCGATAGCGCTCTCCTCTCTCGCTCCATGTCAGCATGGTCTTTGAGATCAGCCGTAACTATATGCCCTAGGTAGGTAAATTGGTCCACTCTCTCTAATGGGACCCCATTTAATGGAACAGCTGGCAGTTTAGGTGGGCATCTAGCACTGGCCGTCCCAAACACCATGTATTTACTTTTAGCCACGTTGTATTTCAATCCGTGCTTTCCAACATATTCCTCACAGGTTTTCAACAGCTCTCTCAGGCCACAAATTGACGCACTCAGCAGCACGACGTCATCAGCATAACTGAGGTTATTAACGCACACACCATCTACATGACAGCCGACATACTGGCTGCTAAGCGCGACAATCAGTGCGTCCATATATAAATTGAAAAGCGAGGGCGAAGATAAACCGCCCTGCCTTACACCGCAGTCCAGCCTGTAGGGCTCCGACATTGCCCCCGCCCATCTAACGTAATTGATCTGGTGCATATACCAATACTTAAAGATGTTCAAAAGTTCTAGTGGTAAATTTATGGCCTCAAGTTTCTTCCACAATATTTCATATACTACTAAATCAAAGGCCCGTGACAGATCGAGGAAACAAGCATAAACGGGAGTTTTACGAGCTGTGTAGTATCTGACGGTATGCTTGAGACACAGTATTACACTCTCTGTCGATAACTTAGGCCTAAAACCAAATTGATTATCGTGTAGGTGCAAGCACTTGTTTAACTGTGTGTTAAGAAAACCGTCAAACACTTTGGCTATAATCGTGGCTAGAGAAATAGGCCTATAGTTACTCCTGTCTGCCAGGTCCCGGGTTTTATTCTTCACTATAGGTACTACCACAGTTTTCATGAAGTCAACAGGCAGGTAAGAGTGGCTCACACACAGAGAATTGACAGTAGTCTGGGTGCATGCGGGCCAGCGTGTTGCAGGTGTTCAATGCTGAGGCCATCATGACCAGGGGATTTGCCTCTCGTCATGCCCTTAATGATTTCGGCTACCTCTTTTGCTCGAAACTGCACCTTAACTTCTCCTTTTGGCCTCTCAGCATTCAATACCCCCAACGTCGGGTCTAAAGTAGACTTGACCAAAAAGTGACAATACAGACCATTTTGGGTCTTGCTGCTCTGAGCAGACAGAGCCCAGAGCTGCAGGACTCAAAGGCCACGTTTAGCTTGATGGTGGGCGAGAGGTGAAAAAAGGAAATTAAAATAGTAATGGGTTGCTAGCCGCATCCCATTACTTTAAAGCAAACCCCAACGGAACCCCTTGACCTCTCGCCAAAAATTCTACTGTGATACACAACCAAATCATAGAGAGTTTTATATATATGTATATTTTTAATGTAAGTTTTATAAGGTACATATTATTATTTTAATTTAGGGCAAAAGCCGGATAGTTGCCCTAATTTTTTAAATTACTTTATATCTCTTTGTACAAAAAGCAAGATACTTTATTTGTCCAACGGGTAGGTACTTTGGTTTATTATCTTCAAATTTATAAAAGGAATAAACATTATCTTTGATATTTCCTGAGTATTGGCGATTTTTGCGGACCTCTAAATTTTGGGACAACTATCCCATATAGGGGATAGTCGCCTATTCCATGTGAACTACGTTTAGGATAGATGCCCTGTCGAGAAAGAAGACATCTATCCCACAAAAACTTTGATCGCACCTAACCGTCCCATGCAATCGCACAGAGACATGCAACACGGTCAACTTAGTTGTAGATGCAGTTTCTCGATAGATACATTTAATAACAGTGTTTCATTTGCGAAACTAGGGTAATTGCAATCAAGCCAACTATACCCCCGGGGCGACTATCCGGGTTTTACCCTATATACATTTATATCTTATTTTATCATTAATATCCTTTTAAAGTAAATATTACATTACCTACATTATTTGCACCTCCTTCTAAAGTTTTCTTTTTATCGGCAACACCAGTAGTTTGAATGATATATTAAGCCTATGGCTTTAAGTCCGCCTATTACATTTATAATAAAGTTAAATAAATAAATGTCTTGGGAATTTTCAGACCTTGAATAACCGTTACTGAATTCCCTAGATAAATATTTCGGGTCAGTGAATATTACAATTACATAAATCCATCTAAATTGACATTATAAATTGGGTTTTAAAGATTTGAACCTATGACCTCTATACAACAGAGATCACGCGTGGTCTGTGATCAAATAAATTAGCTTTGTCTTATTCTATCATAGATAATATTCATAACATTGGTTTAGGCTTCTCTGTTTTACGACAAGGTCCTGAGGGAAAATGTCTGCCTAAGTCGGAATTAATGTTCAAGCTTTGTCTGAAGGTTATTATGATGATATTATTTTCACTTTACATGTCATACAGTTGTCACGACAGACGTAATATGCACAAGCAGCGTTAAACTAAGAGAGTGTAATATACTAGAATTATAAAAAAAAGTGGCACTTCGGGAGTGCCGACAGAAGTGAAACTTGAATAAGGTGGTTTGGTAATACCGTCGCGAGTTTAGCGGTTTTTTTTCCATTAAAAAAAATATCCAACGCGCTTGAAGAAGTTTTCACTTCAAAAATCAAGATCCCAGCAAAATTTACAGAAAAAGTAAGAAACTGAGTCGCTGGATTTAGAAATTATGTGTATTTTTGATGATTCGGCATATAGTTTTATGATTTTCCTAACTTGGTAAAGTCATAATTTTAAACGGGGTGATACTAGTGGTAACACTAAATAGGTACTAGTAGATTTGCGAGAAAGATCTTATAACCATGCAATAACCGACATATTCCGCTATCTTCTTTGCAAAGCCATTTCAGTGAAATCCGTCGAGTTTGCTGTAGTGTTATCACTACAGCAAACTTCCCCTCTTTTTCTCCTCCACTCCCTCTTCTGGAATATTTTTTGCAACATCTTGTGTAGAATGAAACCCTTAAAAAAGGCGTGTCTCTTAAATTTGAAAGGCACACCTCTCAAATTTGATAAATAACGCTACAGCAAAGTTCCTCTCTTTTCCCCGTAATTCTTTCCCAATGAATAATCGCGATCGACTAAAAAAAAAAAATCAAGAAGTTTCTTGATGTTTGATCTTGTTTTTCTGGATTCATCAAAACGGTTGAAAAATTCGACCTGTAGGCAAAAACAGTCAGGCGGATAAAAGCATTTTCGGCCTACCTTGAAACTAAGACGCTTCGCTCGCTCGTACAAAAAGAGATAAATACGAGTAAATATGAAATTGTACCCTGCTTTGTTTTGAAATTACGATGGAAGAGCGATCAAATTGAAATTAGTATGAGTTATTTGTAGCATTCAAACTTTCTTTTTTGATAATCTTTTTTAGGGTTCCGTACCCAAAGGGTGAAACTGGACCTTAGTACTGAGACTCCGCTGTCTCTCCGTCTGTCTGTCTGTCCGTCTGTCACAGGGCTCTATCTCTTGAACCGTAATAGCTAGACACTTGACATTTTCACCGATTATGTATTACTGTAGCCGCTATAACATCAAATACTGAAAAAGAAAAAAGTTAAAAATTAAAGGGCGTCGCCATATAAAAAACGTGGTTTTTCATCGTTTTTAACTAGATCTTTATAATGGCATTAACTAGATACTTGAAATTTTCAAAGATTTTGTATTACTATAGCCGCTATAACAACAAATACTAAAAATATAAAAGTTAAAAATGAAATGGGGTCGTCATACAAAAACGTTTTTTTTAGCGTTTTAAGGTGAAGATATAGGCAAATGGCCTTGAAATGTGAAATAAATTGTTAACTCGTAAATATTGTGATAATTTCCATATTGCTCTTCGTCATGTACTTGATAGCCCTTTAAATTATTTTATGAACTGCCGTTGAAACTATTATTGGTGATCCGTCTAGCTTTAAAACTTGCCGTGGCCACTTTTGGCGGAGGCAAGTTTTAAAGCTAGACGGAATAATGTAAATACTTCCAACGGTGGTTCATAAAATAATTTAAAGGGCTATCTAGTGCATGACGAAGAGCAATATGGAAATTATCTCCATATTTACGAGTTAACAATTTATTTCAAATGAGGGCGCCACTTCAAGGCCATTTGCCTATATCTTCACCTTAAAACATTGTACGGAGGCACGGAACCCTTCATGTACGAGTACGACTCGCAGTTGCCCGTTTATTTTTTTCTTTGAAAGTTTGAAAGATTTTGATAATCTTTTTTTTTTCTTTGAAAGTTTGCCAAATTATTTCGTTGTTCGTGTTTTTTAAAAACAAAGTCTTGCTTTAATTTTTTTTGTCATAAGCGAGCGATGTTATCTCATTACCCAGCTTACTGGTTGTACACAAGTGTATGTTACATAAATTGGCTCCACCAAGACAGGATCTATGTAGATGCACATGATGCCTGCAGCCAGACGTGTAGGTTTACCGCGACTTTACATATGCAAACCAGGTGGAAGACATGTGTAGCGTGTAGTGTACGCTACATGGAATATATTGTAGAGTAAATATGAGTATTTCCAGTCTAGTCTGGGACAAACAACTTCCCCACTTTTTCCTCATTTTTTTGCAACATCTGTAGAATGAAGTCCTTAGTGTGCCTTTCAAAGGAGTTGCTGCACAAATGTATGGGGAGCCGGCTAGGTCACTGTACACCTACCTGAAATTTGCATTTTTGGGTTGGTATGAATGTCTTATAAGTGAATCCAATAAATTCGTAGCCTTTCTATGGTATATTAGGATCAAAATATTGAAATTTAAGGTTAGGTGAGTTCCGCCAAAATGACCGACATCCATTATGTCAATTGACCTAACATTGACATTAACTGCGAGTGACGTTTAAATCAGGTTGCGTACGTAAATAGGCACCATGTCAGTATCGCTATAATACGATAATAAACTATTTTGAATGTATTTTTGTACACTATTAAGATCACGAAAAACAAATATATGATGGTGTTAATCGGTTTTTAATATTTTTTCTTATTTTTGGGGAAATGTTCATGACTTGACCCGCTGTGCAACATCCCCTTTGAATAAAATCCGTCAATAAATAAGGCTACTGCAAAGTTCCCCCCTTTTCCCAAATATTTCTTACCCATCCAAAAATCGCTATCGACTAAAAAAATTAATAAATCAAGGAACTTGTGTGCCAATTTTTGTCAAAATCGATGAAAATTTGCGACCTGTAGGCGAAAACAGAATGACCAACGCATTTAGTTAAGGCCAATTTCGAAATTGAGACGCATCACTCGCTTTGCTCGTTCGGTTAATTAATACTAGCTGTTTCCCGTGAGATAAAAGGGTACCTATTTGGCAGTTCCAGGGGAACTTTAATTTTTTTTGGAATAAATAGTGTTAATAATTATACTAGTGGCTCTACATCCGAAAAAACTATCGAAATTATAACATTAGCAAGATAAGATTCTTTGGATAGATATTTCATCAAGTAAAATTAAATAGAAAATTGTCAGCTAAAATGAATTGATTATATTATTGAATGCTCACAAAAGCAACTCCAGATAATAACATCTCAAAACCATTCCATTTGCAACCAAATTTATTTTTTCTGTTTCAAGAATATTGAATACGAAAATGTCAAAATAAATTAAGCTTAGTTTCATAATAATTCCACATGAGAGAACCTTGAGATGTAACGTAAAAATGGTCCTTCGAGCTGGATTACGGAGTTCAGATTTTGGACATATCAAGTGTATTTTATGTCACAAACGAAGTGATTTATTTTGAATTGAAGGAAGGAGTTATTTTAATATTTCGTTAGAAAAAAGAGATTAAGGTATGAAATATCTCATGTAATATCACAGAATTGGATACTAGTACTCCGTACAGAAGTCTCACTCAGCAAAAAAATTCAAAGAAATATAATAGTCAGAACTCAGCACCTTTTCGTTTAGATAGATAGATTTAGCACAACACGGTATGTTCTCTGGGTAGAAACAGGTTGCTTTCGCTTACTTATGAACGACTTTGAAGTAAAACATTTGTTTCACAGTCCACATTTCACCATTATCCGTTAATAGCATTGTATTAAATCTTCTAAATTCACCCCTAGATACCATTAAACTGATAACTCCTGTTTACTCTTAAAGCAATAACAAAAAGTTTGTTTATTGCCCCTTTGTAGGATTTTCTTACACTGTACGACTGTTGAATTCTTCTCAACGATCCAAGGAAGTTTTTTAATTATTTGGCCAAGTTAGGTTACTGAATCTTGTTAAAAGGCGAAACAGGTAGCTGCCCCTCACTATTTTGAATATATTTTTCCATCTTCACGCTAAATGTGGCCTTTGGGTGTTACGGTCCCTGTATCTAGCTGCTTTGTTAAAGATAAAGACCGAAAATTGTATCTATATCTGTTTAGCACATTGCTCTTTTATGGGCCACGGAAACTGTAACCTGTAACTGTAAACAACGCCACGAATAATGCCTTGGTTGTAACAGCGTACTTTAAATTCCCTTATCTGTGCTGAATTGCTAAAAACAACTCGATGGTAAGTGAATTTTTCGGCATTTCCGTGCTTGATGGATGAGATCTAACCCTAAGGCAGGTGTCTGTAGAGTACAAGTTTGATCCTCACTAGACGCGACATGTACCTTTACGTTGTTACCTACTCATGTGTGGTGATTTTTAACTACCACCACTAGCTTTAGGTAGGTAAAGGAAAACATAGTAAGCAAACCCGTGCACTAGTTCACTATAGCAACGACATATACCTTTAGGCGAGTCGAAAAATTGAACACCAGTGTAAGCTGAATTTACTTCTATTAATACACTCGAGAAGAAAAGTGTGAAAACGATCCGGACAAATCCGTTTAGCGTGTAGAATGCCTTATGGTGCGCCTCGTCGTATTTTATGTTAATTCGGTTTGCGAATTATTTATTTTATTGTTACGAGTCGTGTGAAAATAATGGAGGTAACAACAAAATGGAATTGAAACAGGTGTAAACTCGATTGTGTCTTCGATACCTGTTCATCCTATTAATATTTTAAAACAGTGTTTTTTTATTAATTAAATGTATCAATGTATGACAAATAGAGAACTATAATATTATGAAGAGTAACTTAAAATATTATCGTCGAGCAAAATTGCGTTCATCATATGAACTAAAAAAAATATATACTTAGAGTGTAGAAATTTTCAATGTTGATGATCAAAATTAATGACACATTAAATTCTCTTTCAAATTATTCTCAATCAAATCACAATATTTTGCCGACATCCAAAATCTCGTTTTGAAATTAAAACTAGATTGTGTTAAAAAAAAGTTTAGGGCGTCCAGCGCATCCAATTTTTAGACTTGGCTTCAACCTATAATGATACCAATAATGATAGTGTATAAAATAACCAATAGTTTGTATTATATAGTAAGCCACTAACTTTACTTTTCGAGTCTTCGCTCGAACTCGTTAGCGTTCGGTGCAGAATAAAAATGTCCTCGGATAAAGTGAAGTGTACGCAGTGCAACATAGTAATAAACGAATTGCTGTGTTTTGTGCAAAATCAAATTAATACGGCAGATGATGAGAGTATAATTAGAATTATTGTGAGTGCTTTTTCGTCAGCAGAAATTACTATCGCTAAGAATTTATTGTTCGAGTCAGTGAGTACGAGTACCCGCAACATTTCTCGTCGGAAAAATAAAGAACAAAAGGATGTCGAAGATATGATATGTGTTCTCAAAACCACAGCACCTGATAAAACACCGATATTTGTGGCTCGACTTTTGGAAAAAGTCCCACCAGTAGGCTTTGACCATGTTGATGTCACAGCCTTATTAAAAGACATCGTACGACTAAAAGCAACGGTAAAGGAATTACAAGAATCGAGTGTCATAGTTAATCAGCTAAATGATTTTAAAGAAGAAGTATATAGGATGAGATACGATTCATTAGTTGAGCCTATGCATATCACGAAAAAAAGGGGAGCTGGCTTAAATAATTGCGGCAGCGATAGTGGCCCCTTTGGCATTAATAATATATCTACACATTCACAAGTCAGCAATACACCTGAAAAAGGAATGACATCAAAACAGTCCGTCCTGCAGGATGCGAATCCCTTAGATATCTGCATATCCACGCCCCTAAATGAAACAAAAAACATTAGCAGGCCGTTATCGCCGCCGGTCGCGTTCGAGCAACGAAATGAGTCATGCGCGCCGATACCTACGGTAACAGCTGATGTTGTCCGCGAGCCAAACATCGATAATAAAAATAAAACATTGGCGGAAGTAGCTAAAGAGGGTGTTTTTAAGCCGGAATGTCCGTCTGATAAATGGATAGAGGTTCAGAAAAGAAGACATAGAAACAGGGTTCAACACTCGGAGGGCGTCCGAGGGAAGGCCGTGTCCTTACCTGCTGATAAGTTTAAGTCGGCCAACTCAAAAGTATCTTTATTTTTGTCCAATGTACATAAAGATGCATCGATAAACGATATCACCGAGTTTATTTATTCCAATACTAAGGAAAAAGTTGACTTACAGAGGATAAAAATGAAAGCCGAAAAGGAGTATAATGCTTACAAAATGTTGGTGTCCAGCAGTAAATTAGATGCGTTCCTGAATGATGAACTATGGCCAGCTGGTATTATATGCAGAAGCTTCAGGACGTATAGAAAGCCCCTAGCCCCTAGCCCCAAGGGAGGACAAGAGATTAGCAACCACTCAAACAACAATTAATTATGCATAATACAACTATGGCAACATATAATTGTAAAAACATTAAGCGCTCCATAAACGAGATAAGAGATCTCTGTAGCGTGGCTGATATAGTCGCGCTACAGGAAACATGGTTGGTGCCGGAAGACCTGCCGTTCCTTGAGACGGTTCACCACGACTTTGGAAGTACGGGTGCCTCGGCCGTCGATACGTCGGCTGGTGTGCTCGTGGGACGTCCGTATGGAGGGGTGGCGATACTGTGGCGTAAATCTGTGTTTCCCTGTGTATCTGTGGTGCCCTGTGCTAATCCTCGTGTAGCGGCTATACGTATAATGACAAGCGACCGGCCTGTGCTGGTTATATGTGTATATATGCCCACGGATAGTGCACAAAACAAACCCGAGTTTACGGACTGTTTGGGTGTTATCAGTGCAATTATTGAGGAATGCAGTGTGGAATCCGTTTTTATACTGGGGGACTTCAACGCACATATCGGTAAGCGGTTTTATATTGAACTTTCGGAGTTTTCTAAAGATCAGGACTGGACATGTGTGGACGTTATGAAACTAAATTCTGAGACATTTACGTTTGTGTGTAATGTGACAGGCAGCAAAACATGGTTAGATCACGTGATTACCACTAGTGTGGCGTTACAATGTGTCACAGATATTTATGTTAAATATGGTACCTACTGGTCTGATCATATGCCTATGATTTTAACCTGCAATCTTAGTGTAAATAAACAGAAAACAATTTTAAAAGAACCCACTTGTAATGGTATTAAATGGGGTAATAGAAGTATTGAGCAATGCGATTCCTATGAAAAAAAGTGTAATTCTTTGTTAAAAGATATTGATTTGCCCGCTGAGTTACAGAATTGTGGTAACAAGTATTGTAATAATTCTCAACATCATATTATTATTGATCATTTATATAAAGAAATTACAAATATACTTTGCACTAGTGCTAGTTGCACACACATAAAAAACTATGTAGCAAGGAGAAAGCCACTAGCTGGGTGGAATAAGCATGTACGCGAAGCTCATAGGAGTGCCAGTATAGAATTTAATGCCTGGACCTCTCATGGCAAACCGTCTTCTGGTCCTGTGTACGATTCTATGGTGGAATCTCGTAAGAAATTCAAGGGAAGATTGAAATGGTGCCAAAACCACCAAGAACAAATTAAAATGGACCTAATTGCAAATAAACATACTAATTCCGACTTCACGGGTTTTTGGAAAAGCACCAATGATTTAAATTATAAGCCTGGCATTCCTGTGAGTGTCGGAGGGGTGTCTAAACCTAAAGATATCGCAGAGTTTTTCAAAGACCACTTTTCTGTAAAATCCCCATTAGGAGCTCCCCGTCGGATGTGCGATGCTGAACATCATGGAAAGAAAATATTAACTACCATTCTTCCAGCAGATATTAGACTGGCAATAAAAAGGATGACTAGAGGGAAATCCCCCGGGTTTGATGGGCTCAGCATCGAACATCTGAAGTATGCGGGTTTTCATATCTCGCGAGTGCTCGCTCTACTTTTTAATCTGTGTATGAGTCACTCATATTTACCACCTGATATGATGAAGACTCTGGTGGTACCCATTATTAAAAATAAAACCGGGGATGCATCGGACGTGTCCAACTACCGGCCGATCTCTCTAGCCACTATTATAGGTAAAGTATTTGACAGTGTGATTAATACAATCCTTAATAAACATGTCAAGATACATGACGCCCAGTTCGGTTTCCGTCCGGGGCTGTCCACAGAAACTGCTATTTTGAGTTTTAAGCATACTGTCAAATATTACACTGAGAGAAAAACACCTGTATATGGGTGCTTTTTAGACTTTTCAAGTGCGTTTGATCTTGTCTCATTTGACCTGCTGTGGGAAACATTAGAAGCTACTTCGGTGCCACCAGAGGTGACATCTCTCCTCAGGTATTGGTACCTTAACCAGGAAAATCGTGTGAGGTGGGCGGGAGAATTATCTGACCCGTGCACGCCGCAGTGTGGAGTAAGGCAGGGGGGGCTTAGCTCACCATTGCTTTTCAACCTTTATATTAACGCACTTTTAGAAAAACTAAGTACCACACGGGCGGGTTGCTATGTTGACGGGGTGTGTGTCAACAACATATCATATGCAGATGACATGGTACTTCTGGCGCCATCTGTTGGCGCTTTGCAGGAGCTCCTTGATATATGTCAGTCTTACGCTGCCTCACACGGCCTTGTTTACAATGTAAAGAAAACAGAGTTCATGGTTTTTAGGTCGGGCACCAAGTGTCCTGATACAGTGCCTCCAGTCTCATTAAATGGAGTTGAATTAAAGCGGGTATATAAATTTAAGTACCTAGGACACTGGGTAACAGACGACCTAAAAGACGATGTAGACATGGAGAGGGAACGCAGAGCATTGTCAGTTAGGGCGAACATGCTGGCTCGAAGGTTTTCTCGATGTACAGATCCGGTTAAAATAACACTTTTTAAAGCCTACTGCACATCTCTGTACTCGGGTGCCCTTTGGTTCAGATATACTCAAAAAGCTTACAATGCTCTGCGAATCCAATACAATAATGCCTTCAGAATTCTGTTGCGACGGCCACCGTTTTGTAGTGCGTCAACTATGTTCACCGTCGCCCATACTAACGGGTTTGACGCGGTTTGGCGCAAGAAATCTGCAGCACTGCTGCGCACGGTCCGCTCCAGTCGCAACAGTATTTTGAGTGCGATAGCCGAACGATTTGACAGTCCACTTATTAGGGGGCTCATAGATCGAACCCGGTCGCTTTTAGCAATACAGTACTAACATGGTTTGTAAGGGTGCCGTTTTTACACTTGCAAACCATGTTAAATGCTCGTTAAGATTGCTGTATATTTAGATAGGTTTAATTTCTAACATAGAATAAGTACCATTGTTACTAACACCTGGGCCTATGTTGTCTTAAATAAAGATTATTATTATTATTATTATTATTACTAACAAAGTCATACATATCACATGCCTCAAACTATGAAACAAGTATACAGAAACTAGGCTTTCAATTACAGTCCAACACGTCTCGATCCTTCAAGTTGTTACAATTTAACCACGTTTCCTTCCAACATGTTCGCAAACAAGATGCAAGATAGGTCAAATTAAATTGGTTTAGTAATCCGACCAAGTTAACCATACTTCCTTTAACACTGGTCGCAGTAGTAAGAGCACACTTCTTAATTAGGTCGGGAAATGTTGAAATATAGTCACGGTGGAGCTCATGATATTTGTCTTTGGTTCTTGAGAAGTTGAGAGTGCAGTGAGGGTTAAATTTTGTTCTGAGTTTTAGGAAATGTATCATTAGTGTTAAGAGTTTGAAGCTCCATACTCAAAGCACAGAATACATAAGAGTCAAACAGAATGGAATCTCACAGCGTCTCCCGCAAATTAGCATCCCCGCACCTCTCCCCCGCACTTTGTGAGCCCTTGACAGCTCCAAACCAGGGTTAAGTTACTAGCCGCACGCAATTCTCTTGTCTTGGGAACTGACAATCAATAGTAACCATCATGGTGAGAAGATGCGCACATAATAATTGTTTACCCACCGATTACAACAAAGACCACATATTTCATAGATTTCCAAATGATGAAAACAGGTACATAGCAAAGCAAGCAACAATATAATTTCACGTTATTACCCAGCAACCATCTTGATTTATATACCCTTCTCGCTCTCTCAAATTGGCGGGAGATACACAAGAGCGAGAGGGATTATCAATCGATAGCAGTTTAACCGGTAAAAATATATAGGCTCCTCGCTCACAGTTAATCACATACACGCAGATGCCAAGTAGATTTCCGCGGGTTATAGTGTAGTGCTATAATGCCATTGTTGACAATGACAACTTGACAAGCCGGGCGTAGAAGCGTGATAAGATAAAAATTTGTTTATTTTTATTGAATTTATTCAAATAATTACCGTATAGTTTTGCGCCGAATATGCAAATTACTATATTACAATAGTGAATTAGTGTATTTAGTGCGTTACATTATAAATAACTCAATAATAATTAGTAAAGTGAACTAATGGTGAAATGGACAATGGACATAATAAAAAATATTTGTGAAGTGATATTATGTAGCTGTTTCCGACTTTTCTGTAACATTACATATAAAAAAGAATATTTTTTACGTCATAGTGTTCGCAAATCTCCCGGTATAGAAAGATATAATCGTAAATATGTCGAACTCGTTAGTAGGTAAGTACTAAATTAATTCTGCGGTGCGACCCTAAGTATAAAACTCACACATCGACGTGTGTACAGATAAATTGTTTCGTTTGTAGTAGTAGTAGGTATATATGTTACTCTGAATCAATGGAGAGTCATACCAGTGCTCAAAGTAAACCCTTGCGTAGGTTACGCTGTAGGTAAGACCCGAAAACAAAAATGAGTTCACATAATCACCTCACGACCTCCGTGGCGTATTGGTTAACATGCTAGACTGCTAATCTGGAGGTTCTGGGTTCGATCCCCAGCCAGGGCAAGTTGGAAAATGGCCTTTTTCAAATTTTCCTGGGTCTTGGGTATTTATCTATATACATATTTATGTATTTATCATAAAATATAGTATCGTTGAGTTAGTATCCCATAACACAAGTTTGAAACTTACTTTGGGGCTAGCTTAATCAGTGTGATTTGTCCCTATATATAAATATTTATGTATTTTTTATAATCTTTTAATTATACTTCTACGAGTAAATACAAAACCCACTCAACAGTTACTGTACGAAATAGCGGAATATTACAGCAACTCACGATTTCATCGACTCACTACAATGCTTGTACGAGTATATATAAAATAAAATGTAAACAGATTTTTTGTGGTCTAAATAAAAACAAAAACATAGTTTTCATCTCATCTATTAGAGAAACGATGTTCTTTATTTTTCATCTCATCTTTTCAAAAATGATTGTTTGATTCCAAAATATTTTGGACTTAAGTCACTGGTAATTCTCACGGGACTGTGAAAAGTGAAAAGAAAACTGTCATGGCATACTCGTATTAAATAAAAAAATAAAACTGGACACGAATGTTATCTATATAGGTACCTAAGTACTCGTAGAATTCAAAATATATGAATGAATGTTGGCAATCCAGCAGAAAAAGGAGAATATAGTTTTAAATATAAATTACTAGCTTTTGCCCGCGGCTTCGCTCGCGTATCTCACGGGATCATTATTTTTTTCCGGGATGAAAGGTACCCCATGTCCTTCTCAGTACTCCTAACTATGTGTATGCGAATTTTCAAGAAGATTGATTCAGTAGATAAAGCGTGAAGAGGTAACAAACAAACAAATATACAAACTCACTTTCGCATTTATAATATTAGTTGGGATAATTGGGATGGGATGGGATTGGGATTCATAAACCAGCTGCTCACAGAAATGGCAGCGTACAAATTACTAGCAAACCGAAAGGTAGCCGTACCTGGTTCCGCGGGCATTTTTCTGGGTGTACTTTCTTATACAGCCAAAAGTTTAACAGATTTTCATGTCATACAATAATCAATATGTAGGTTACTCAGTATAAAGAATTTTTAATAATAGATTTTCGTTGCACAGAAAATCAATAATTAGAATGTTTGTTATGAATAATTTGAAATCATAGAATTTTATTACAAATAACATTTACTTTTGCGATGTTTCTAATATCAGAATATCAAATTAAATATTATTATTTTTAATAAGTTTAGTTAATATAATATTTATAACCTATAAGTTTGCCCTATTCTAGTAAAATGGATAAAACTTGCGCAGTTCTAACCTAACCTATAAGTTTGCCCTTTTCTAGTAAAATGGATAAAACTTGCCCAGCATTCGCCGGCCGCTGCCGCGGCACGCTCGCTTCGCTCGCTCGGCTCGTGTTGTTCGCAGTTCTATCCTAACCTATAAATTTAACCCTATTCTAGTAAAATGGATAAAACTTGCCCAGCACTCGCCGGCCGCTGCCGCGGCACGCTCGCTTCGCTCGCTCGGCTCGTGCGTGTGTTGGTCACAGTTCTAACCTAACCTAACCTATAAGTTTGCCCTAACCTATATTGTGGTAGCCATTTATAATGTATTCTAACTTATTATATGGTATTTAATTTGATTGAACAATGTTTTCACTTAATACTTCGATAAATAATAATTTTCTGTAAAATAAAATTCCATGAAAGATTATACCGAACAAACAATATTCTTTAAAGAAATATGCTACTGTTTGATTAGTTTGTTGAATGAAAATATGAGATTCTAAAATTCATTGAACTGTGTTTCTATAAATTGTGTTTCATTCAAGTTAATAGTCTTTGAAACAATAATATTTGAAATAAAAATATAAGAATTAAATATTCTTTGAAAAATTTTCTGTGAATCGAAATTCTTTGAAATTTCAGTCTGTGAAACAAGGGGCACCCCATTTTTCTGCACCTAGACTCTTCATCTAGATCCCTTGCACATGAGGGAGGTATCGACATTTTTCTGTGTCCCCGTTTGTAGACTGGATACGTTGTTGTCACTTACGCGAAAGGTAGGTAACATTAGGTTCAAATAATAGGTAAATACGTACAACTGAAACCAAAGTAGGTTTTGTGTGCTGCCATCTCTGTAAGCAGCTGGTACTAATAATGTGTCTACAACTTTCTGCTATTCACAGGCTCTCCAATAGATTGAATGACGTTAGATGCCCCTGGCTTTGATATACCTTTGAGTTTTGTGGTCATTTCAATTTCAAATTTCTTTATTGCTTATGACATTGTATGTACATGTACATGTATGTACATTTCACTACATAAGCACTGCTTAAGATAGTAGATATACAACATGAACCATGATAATGCATTGGAACAAAAAATAATGGAACAGCATGCGGGTTTTTATTTGGAACGTATTAATGTTAAAATTATTATAAATTAAAATGTAAATATTTTATTTATTTATTTATTTCGATTTCTTTTACATCATTTTTTTATGTCTACATTGAAAATATTAGGTCCTTACATATGAAATTGCCGTTCAGTATCAAAAAAGTGAAACAAGTTTTTTTAATGAAATTATTATTTAATCAATCGAAGTATGCGCCGTTGTTATTGATACACTTCCGCCATTTTATAGGCAGATCATTGACACCTGTGGAAAAAAAATCCTGGGAGCGAGAGTCTATGAACTGTTTGAAGGCGGTTTTGACTGCCTCATCAGATTTGAAATTTTTTCCTTGTAAAAAGTTATTCAAATTTTGAAAAAAGTGGTTATCGGTTGGGGCAAGATCTGGAGAGTATGGTGGGTCACGCAGAGGTTCCAGTCGCAGCTCCTCTAACTTGGCGATCGTTTGATGTGCAGTGTGTGGTCTAGCGTTATCCTGAAGGAGCAGTGGGCTAGAGCAATTCATCAGTCTCGGTTGTTTAATGGCGAGCTTTTCCATCATTGTTTGCAATTGTTGGCAATACAAGTCTGCAGTAATCTGGTCCACCAAACACTAACCAGAATCTTCTTTTTGGTCAGTTTTCGCTTTGGGCAAGGTTTTGCCGGTTCTCCAGGGTCAAGCCATTGTGATGATCGCTTCAGATTGTCGTACAGGATCCATTTCTCATCACAAGTCACGATACGGTTCAAAATCCCCTCATTATTGTGGCGATTAAGTAAAGAAACGCAGCAAGCAACACGTGTTTGTTGGTTTGCTTCAGTCAATTCGTGCGGTACCCACTTTTCGAGTTTTTTAATTTTTCCGATTTGGCGCAAGTGGATAAGTATCGTTTTGTCACTTACGCCGAAGGCTGCTGCTAATTCAGAAGTGGTTTGAGATGGATCCGCTTCCACTATCGCCTTCAATTCTTCGTTATTCACTTGAGTATCAGGTCGTCCACGAGGCTCATTGTGTAAATCGAAATTTCCAGAACAGAAACGTTGAAACCAAAAACGCACCGTTCGTTCGTTAGCGGTGCCTGGTCCATACACGTCGTTAATTCTTCGAGTCGTTTCTGCAGCACTGGTGCCACGGTGGAACTCGTATTCGTAAATACCGCGAATTTTCAATTTGTCCATAGTTGTTGTTATAGCAATGTTGAAACTTAAACAAATGAAATACGAATTTTAAAACAATATTTTTCTGGCTTTATTTCGAAATAAATTTAAAGTTGCCAGTATTGAAAATCGACAATTTCATATGTAAGGACCTAATATTATATACGAGTAATTGTCAATATTTCGTTTATTTACATATGTCAATTAAGTATATTGTTATTTTATTGATTTGACTGTAAATTTTTTTAAGGCATTATCATTTATTTTATATTTTGTCAATTCTTTATTATTAAAAAATTCGTCCAATGTATAATAATTTTTATCCAAAAGCAGTGCTTTTAATCTTTTAGTTCTTTAAAGTTGATGTGTTAACACATCAATTAAAGTTATATCTTTAAAGTTTGACTAAGTGTGCCATAGACGGTCATAGACCCAGCCTCACAAAAGGATCAAAGTAAACAGTCCCTTCCAACAAGATGTCGCAGCCACGTTCTCAAGCACTTCATTATCCCGTTCTCAAGCATCGAGCACGTCTCCGTATTAATATCTTTAGATTTATTTCTGAGGCCACAATCTGACCGCACATAAATCATGTCCTAAGCCAGGCTTGGGGGACATCAAGCGTAAACGTGAATTATAGTTATTGTTATCTGATACGGCTTTCTTCAAATCGCGATGTATTGATGACATTTTCTGGATGAGGGTCGAAGGTTGATAAAATGTTGCGCTATTTTTTCAGTTACGTGGTAACTTGAATGAGGAGGATAAAAAATTATTCAGTTTTTTGCAAGCCTCATAAGCGAAGCGCATGAGGTAGTGCTCTACTCTCGCCTTACAAAAATCAAGTGATTTTTTAACTAAATGTGTCTCTATTTATTTTCTGTCGCACTTGTACAATAATATTTACACATAAATGTCAAGGAAAAACACTAGTTTCAACACTTATGACATTTTGCCTTTTAAATAAATAAAAACAATGTTTAATAAAATCATTTTGTGGACTTCCGTGTGTCTGTATGTATGGAAACTGGCGTGGTCACGATAACTCCCGAAAAACTTATCTGATCAAAACCATTTTTTTTATACGCTTCAGTATTATCCAAAACTAAGTCCTTTCGAAGATCGCGGTCTAATTCAATGTAGTTTAATCGTAATTATTATTATAAAAATACAGGTGACATATTAAAAATAATTTTGGATGTGAGGTTTGTTGAAAGAGTTAATACCTATGTATGATGAGTACGAATGTGTAACTGGCAAGTAAGAAAAGGAGTAAAAAGAAATTTGAATAAAGAATGTTGTGATTTTGTTTGTTTTATTAAATATGAAAGACGAATAAATGTAAAAGAAGCGATAAGTTAGTTAATATTTTATTTAATTTGCATTAACTAACTGAGAATGAAAAGAAAAATCAGTGGTAACACTTTTCTTGACATTCGTGACGTAGTCTTGTGTCTATTTCTTGTTTTTGCTTAGTTTTTTTGAGATTTCTCAAAATCTACCAGTCCGAATCGGTTTTAATTCACAGGAAATCTGAGTTGTATAGAACTCTTTGGAAAGCTACTTGTTTGGTTCCGATCGGTTTAGTTGTTCAAGAGTTATAAGCGGGTGACATACACACCCACACACACATACGGATAGGGTGCATGACACTTGCTCGTGAGTGGTCAGGGAAGATTCCTGAGACCTTTAAACGTCGAGATCTGATGAAAACTCGACTTTTCAAAAACGGGGTGAAACTAATAACGTCCCGAATTTTGAAAATTTTCGATTTTCTCAGCGGGAAGTTAAAAATAAAAGTTAAAAATAATCTCCAGTCGTGCGTTAAAGCCGACACATACTTTTCTTCGTTTTAAGTTCGCAATAAAACTATCAAAATCAATTTAATTGTGAAAAATGAGATTATGAGGCGTGCACTTTTGGATTTTCCAAACTATTTTAATTTAGGTTGGTTTTCCCCCCCCCTTTAGCTAACCACAAACCTCCCGTGCTACAACTGTGCCGTGCATTCCTAAGGAGGGTCTGACGTCAGGCGGTGGCTGATTGTAAAACTTTTCGTACAAATGCATTCCCAAAGAGGCGTCAGGCGGCCGGTTGTAAATCTATAGCGAAATTGTATGGTTTTGTGGTGCAGTGTGCGTGGGGTACACGTACTGTTGCACATGCACATGCGGGTTTACAAACAATTGCTTGTCTTATGTGTCTGGTAACCGGACTGTATATGTGTTAAAACGTTTCGGCTATTTCTATCATTTTGTATGGTCTACGGCGTCTTTGGGTGATCATTAACATGCATATTATATTTATAGAGTTAAAGCGAGAGTAAATTTGTGTGCGGGGAAGCGGGACCCGCTCAGCCTCAGGCGCCATCTTAAGAAGAAGGTATAGGAGATCAGGGGGGGGGGGGAATGGTCAATTTTCGTCTTCTTTCATGTATAAAAACAAAACTATTCATTTTACAATAATAACAAAAATATATTTGAGATCCTCATAACGAGCCCTTTTATTGGATATATGACACAGTAAGGTTTGCAAAACTTTTTTTTAAAATTTCCTAATTTGTCCCCCGAAAATGACCCTTATTTAAAAAAATATTTATTTTAATTTTACCTGATTCGGTCTAGTAGATTCGGAGCAAATTGGCTGTGACAGACGGACGGACAGACAGACGCACGAGTGATCCTATAAGAATTCCGTTTTTCATTTTTTGTACGGAACCCTAATAAACGGGCAAGTGCAAGTCGGACTCGTAAATGAAAGGTTCCGTACCTCCGTACAATGTTTTAAAACGCTGAAGAAACACATTTCTTGTATGACGACCCCTTTAATTTTTAAGTTTATCTTAATTTTAGTATTTGTTTTTATAGAGGCCATAGCAATACATAATCGGTGAAAATGTCAAGTATCTAGTTAATGCCATTATAAAGAGCTAGTTAAAAATGCTGAAAAAACACATATTTTTTATGACGACCCGCTTTAATTTTTTACTTTTTTATTTTTAATATTAGTTGTTAAAGCGGCCACAGTAATACTAATTGGTAAAAATTTCAAGTGTCTAGCTATAACGGTTCAATAAGATAGAGCCCTGTGACAGACGGAAAGACGGACAGACAGCGGAGTCTCAGTAATAGGGTCCCGTTTGCACCCTTTGGGTACGGAACCCTAAAAAGGAGAAACTTCTCAATTCGAATGTATGTATATGTCGCAGTTGAATGGTATAATTCGCTAATTCACTAAACCTCTAGCTGTTTGGCATTACAGGATGGAATGAACGACTTGTATTCATCTATGCGGTTAGAGAAGTTGTTGGACAATTCTCAACAGCGGATTACCGCTACTGTTTCACAAAACCGCTAGCCGTTTGGAAACATGGTTAGCAGTTTCAATGAACGTAACACGTTGGCGAAATCTTAGACCATCCAGCAGAAGGATATTCGGCTGTTTAAAAAAACCGAGCTGTAATGCCAAACAACTAGAGGTTTCGTGTATTAGCGATTTATACCATCCAGCTGCTACATATATATATATAGGTATGTATGTTTTTTTTATGTATGTTCCTCAAAACTTCTCCGTTTTTTCTTTTTTTATTTGAAATGGAATTATGTCCACCATTACGCTAAAAGTGGCCTGGGATTTACCGGCCTAGGCTCTGTCTACCCCGTTAGGGATAAAGACGTGATAGTGATAGTGAAACCAGGCCTGTGTCACTCCCCGTTTAAGTATCGAAAATGTACCTACATTATAACTATGCGCGCAGGCGGCCCCTCCGGGTGGTAAATTCAGTTATACGAATCGTTTGTCCAGAGTAATAAGATTGAAATTGGCTTGGCCGATGGGGCAGAAAGGTTCTCGAATGGCAGCCACGTACCGGCAGGCGCAGCGTAGGACACCCACCTGCTAGGTGGTCAGACGACCTGAGCAAGGTTGCAGGAAAACGCTGGATGCAGGCCGCTTCCAATCTGTCGTTTTGGAAATCCTTGGGGGAGGCCTATGTCCAGCAGTGGACTTCCTGTTGCTGATATGATGATGATGATGATGATGGCTTGCAATGGATGTCTAGGTATCTATACGAAAAGGTGCTGAGCCACATTGAGTAGATATTTCTTTGAATTTCTTTGCTGAGTGAGACTTCTGTACGTTAGTATTATTTATTCTGTGGTGAAACTGATGCGAAGGACCTAAAATTGAAGCCACGTTTATTTTGTTTAAAATTATTCGTATAGCATATCTTCCTAGCTTTATTTTGATGGACAGCAATCCTGAAACAGCTGAACACGGATTTTCTGTCAGTGTTGAATCAATTAAAATGTCCAATTAGCGAGAAATTAATTGGTAGTACATATTAAGCTTTGTATCAATTGGTAAAAGACTTCAAGAGTACTTCAAAAGCTTTCAAGTGAATAATTTGAAGATGAGCTAATAATATTATAATGGACTTATGGTTTTATTTAATTTTAATTTATTGTAAAATAAGATATACTCGTTGTTTAAAAAACTAAAACACGACTACAGGAAAATTTTTGCTAAAAAATACAGCTAATAATGTATATTTGATAATTCCAAACTCATATAAGATTACTAATAACTTTAATTCGTTAAATAGCTAACTAATTACAAATTCCAGTATGCTAGATCGTTAATTCAAATATTAGTACAACTGAATTACACTAAAATCACAATTTAGTTGCAGACAAACTCTTAGTTCGACCGTCGTCGCTCGACTGACCTGTCTGCCGATACAAACTTGACAAAGTAAAATCAATGACAGCCGCGCGTAACGGGTGATCGTCGAACCACCATTCACGCGCGGTCTGTGTTGCCAATACAATTAAATTATTTAGTATGAATTAATATTTTAATCTAGCTACATTTATTATTTATACGCTGAGATGAGAGAGAGAGAGAGCTATTTATTGTTTATTTTTAATAATTACCTAATTATTTATGTATGTATAATAACTAAAATTGCACAACTTAAAAATCATTACGTATATATTTTGTGAATATGTTAAATAAGCTCTTTCATTTGATACCAAACACTTTTATTTTTGAGTTCATTACTTTATGGCCTATAGAGGGCGCCATATTGAATTTAGTGTGGAGTCACGCCAGCGGACAACCATGACGCTTTCAACGATACTTACTTGTCAATATACCATTGATATCGAGAAAAAGGAGATACGAGTAAAAAATATGAACATACATACATAGCCCTCCGCCGAAACACATAACCCTCCTTTTGGCTTCACCGTAGTCGGGCAAAAAGTTCACTTACAAAGACCAATAAATATATGGCGTTATAATTCAATGCATGTACATATTTTATGCATAACTGCTCTGGAAGAAAAGAGCTTGGAGCTTAGTGGGGCGGTGAGAGAACGCTTTGATAGCGCTTTTGCAAGTAAAGTAACACTGGGCGTGGTTCGCCCATTGATGGGTGACCACAAGTAGCATAAAAATGGCGTGGGTGTGGCCACTCTCAACAGGCGCGGAGCCTTTTTATTTATAATTTTCTAAGATGGCCGCTAATAGTCGACTGTTTCCAATTTTACTGAAATTCAGTATGCAAGGGTTTTAGGGATCGCGGAATTAAAATATGACATTTTTTTAATGCAAGATGGCGTCTGCATTTCAGAATTTTGATTAAATTCGCTCATAACGCGATACAGGCTTTTGCCTAGTGCGGGAGTCGTTTGTTAAGCTCATTGATAATTTCTTTTCGGTAAATAAATGATTTCGTAAATGATTTTTTTGTATATCGTCTTACTGGAACATCGAAGGAGTCTGAAATTTTGTTTGCTGGGGTTTGCACCCCACGAAACTCGAAACTGGAATCAGATTTTCGATCCAAGATGGCCGCTCACACATTTGATGTTTCCTTTACTGACTGTAGTTTTTTTAGACAATTTCTCAACTGGACATGGATTTTAGCCAACTTCAACAGCTGCACGAAAAACCGGGGACTGCTTAAAGCCCGCGCATCGCCCAAAAACCTGATATATGTATAAACATTCAAGACCCGAGACAATATAAAAAAGGACATTTTCCCATTTGCCCTGTCTAGGTGACGAACCCAGAACTTCAGTGTCGCAGTAGCGTGTTAACCAAAACGCCACGGAGGTTTTCAATCAATTAATTCCTTCAATGTAGTTTAGTTTCAACATAATACCGTGATTAAATAGTTTTAGCATACAAGTTACTTATAAATTTCCATACAAAACCTGTCCTGAGCTTCATTTGTATAATAAACTCTAGTATGCAAATAAACCTTCTATGTTATAGGGAATGGAACCCATATTTTACTGGTTTAATTAAGTTTTTTGTCGCATAAAGGAATACGAGTATAAATATACTGTAGGTCCATTATTCTTCAGTATTTTTTCGCGTCACCTTTTTTCCACTTGCTTTCTGACAAAATGAACACCAAATGTAAAAAACTATCGACTAAACAATGTCTTGTTTTGTTCCTTTTCTAAGTGGATAAAAGGCGACGCGTTTATTAGGTACTAAGCAAAAAAAACTGGAGAATGACTGAAATTACTTATTTATTTATTGACCAAGCGAGCAAAGCGTCTCAGTTTCGGGATTGGATTGGCGATTCTCGTAAAATTTTATAAGCAGATTCGATAATTATAATAGATTTCTTTTGTCCATTAAGTTTTTGGTTTTTTTTTTTAAATGGCTGACATGTGGGGTTTCAAACTTTAAGAAAATCATATATCAGCCATTTCGAAAAATTTTCAAATATGTCTTGCGTCTTAATAAGGGTAATAAAAATGGTTTATACCTTTTTTATTACCCTTATTAAGACGCAACTTTTTTGTCTAAACAACTTTTTTTTCGATAAACTTCAACGGGTTGGGGGTGAGTCGCGAGGTTTACAGCTCACAGTCACTAGTTTATTTTATAACCAACGAATTTTCTGAGAAAGCTTTTGAAAGCGGTAAAGTTTTTTTAATTACATTACTCCGCCACGGCGTACTGGCCCGAGCGTTTTCAAACGCACCGCAGCGGCCGCAAACTTGTAATTTTTAAATGACTCCAAAAAAGGAGGAGCATCTCAATTCAAATAAGTATACATTTTTAATTTTGTATAGCCGTGCGGTTTCAGGCAGAGTAGAATAGAACCACTCCATGTCTTCCCGTAGATGTCATTGAAGGTGACTGAGGAAATACAAGCTAAACCAAGCTTATAATAAACCGGCCAAGTGCGAGTTAAACTCGCGAGAAGAGGGTTCCGTACAATTCATTGAATTCTTATAGGTTTTCCTGTAATCTACAAGCAATGAACTATATTTTGTATTTTTTTGCAAAATTTTAGGCTCAGTAGTTTCGGAGATCAGGGGGGAATGGTCAATTTTCGTCTTCTTTCATGAATAAAATCAAAACTATTCATTTTAAAATAATAACAAAAATATATTTGTGATCCTCATAACAAGCCCTTTGATACATGACACTGTAAGGTTTGCAAAACTTTTTTTTTTTAATTTCCTAATTTGTCACCCGAAAATGACCCTTATTTAAAAAAAAATATTTATTTACTTTGCACATATGTGTTCGGGTCATAGGATTACAACATTCTACCAAATTTCACCTGATTCGGTCGAGTAGATTCAGAGCAAATTGACTGTGACAGACGGACGGACAGACAGACGCACGAGTGATCGTATAAGGGTTCCGTTTTTTTTATGTTTTGTACGGAACCCTAAAAATCAATGAGACCTCTCCAACCCGTGTGGCTAGTGTGGAGAGTGTAGGCGACATCCTCTGGCTACTCTGGCCAAGTATGGCTCTAATACATAGAGGGTCATGCACTCATGCTCCTGCAGTGGAGACAAAAAAACCTGATGATGATAATGGTGAATTTTGTATGACTCCTTAAAAACTTTTCCGTGTTTTAATCGATTCGGAAATATATTATTTATTTATATTCTAGGCACACATATAGTGGTTTTGATGTTTTTGTTTATAAATCAAGCATATGTATTCAGAAAGTATGAAACTAACAAAATCCAAGCGCGAGTCACCGCGGCAGCAAATTGCGTAAACGCTCTAACATAGTTCTAAGACATAATTCAAATGATACATTTACATTTATTTATTAACAAAATTCATGTACACAAAATACAAACAAAGAAACAAATAAAGTAAGAAAATAGAGTACATAGGTTCTACTTATTTCATAAGAAATCTCTTCCAGCAGACCTAGGAGAGGAAAATTGAAGAAAACAGGTAGTAGGCGTGTACAAAATAGACTAAAGTTTACAACAAATACATATAAGAAAGTACTCATCTAAAATTTTAAACACAAACATACATATACAATACATAAATAAACATACACACATAGAAATATAATATACATATATATATAAATGACTAACTATAAATACACATATATAGGTACTATTCATTACGTTAGGGAAAGTTAATACTCTTTTACTCTCTTCCTGAAAACAGGGAAAGATTTGGAGTCTCTTATAATGCGTGGTAGTAAATTCCATAATTTCACTTATTGAACAGAAAAGTAGTGGGAATAGCAAGCAGAAGTATGGGTAGGGATTTTAAGTAGGGTTCTAAGGTGGGATCTACAGGGCACATTTGAAGGACGGGCAAAAGAAAAACGATCACGTAGTTATGTAGAATAGGTAAGATTATACAACATTTTGAAAAGTAGATAAATAATTCTTTGGTTTCTACGCAGACGGATAGGGAGCCACTCAAGTTGTTTGCGATATTCTGACACATGATCAAACTTTTTCAATCCAAATATGAACCTAATGCATAGATTTTGCAATCGTTCTAGTTTGTTCAGTAGCTCCTCTGTAGCATCTAAATAGCACATATTTTTTACCATGTCTATATCTCTCATGTTGTAAGTGAGGCCTTGCTTACTCAGTAGTTTAAGACCCAGATTCGTGATCGTCAGCATGAACATGGAATTGGAAACCAAAATATATAGCTATACGTAAAATTTGAGGAGACACCACATATCACGGACCCGTTCAATTGTTAGCTAACTCACTCCATAAACTTAGACACTTGCTAGCTCTTATACGGAGGCCTAGTATTTATTTTTATTTTTATTAGCGAAAACTATACAAAACCAATGTGCATTGGTGTATGTTACTATACAGTATGAATAATTCAAGGAGTGTGTAAAGAAATAACTTTCTACCGGTAAGTAATCAGATTTCATTGTTTGAAAATTAAATATAATACGTATGATAAAATTCACGCCGCCATATATTCAAAAACGACGACGACGACTATGCGGGTTGGCAAGTAGTGTAGATAGGTAGGTAAGCGCGCAAAAATTTTATGATTCAGATTTTTGCCCATTCCCTCGATTGGCTTTGACTCTATGTATAATGTATCAGCTGCTTCTGTTCCCGCGTGATTTGCGCAGCTGACACATTCTACGTTCTTTCTTTCTCTCAAACCAGCGCGGATGTAATCTCAAAATAAGTTTTCCAAAAACGAACAGGGACGTTAAAAGGGATAATACCTGCATTATCTCTGTCGAGACACACTCAGGACTCAGGACTTAACGGGGATTATTGTCAGGCAAGTAATGTCGGAGACAAACGTCGCAATTCCACTGTATTTTCATCTTAGACATTTTTTTTTCTTATTGGTTTTTAAACTATCGCGCTTTGATAAAAAGGTTAGTGCTTATAATTTATATATATTTTTCTTGTCACTTAATTCTATTTTCTAACCTTGTAGGTCTTTTTTAGAAGTACTTGGGTCATACCGAAAGTTTCTGGGTGCTGATATATCAGACTAGTTATTAGAATTATTATTTATACTTTATTGTCTTTTAAAGTATATATGCTCTCACAATTTAATGTAATAGCAATACGTTATTGTCTAAAGGACGCCATAACGAAAAATCAAATGACAATAGCAAAAGCAGCTGGTACATAGTAAGTATTTTTCCCAGACCATAGTAAAATACTAACTAAAAGCAAAATAAATCGTATGATGATGAGTGTTGGGTATAAAATGGACGTAATTACCACATCAAGACGACCTCTGTGGCCTAGTGGTCATTATGCTAAGCTGTTACACTGGAGTTCCCGGGTTCGATCCCCGGTCATGTCAAGATGGAAAATTATCTTTTTCAGATTGACCTAGGTCTTGGATGTTTATCTATATATGTATTTTTTATAAAATATTGTATCGTTGAGTTGGTATCCCATGAAACAAGTCCCCCAACTTACTTTGGGGCTAGTTCAATGTGTGATTTTTCCGTATATATGTCGCAGTTAAATGGTATAATCCGCTAATTCACGAAACCTCTAGCTGTTTGGCATTACAGCTCGGTTTTGTAAAACAGCGAACCCTAATACGCGGAGTGGAATGAACGACTTGTATTCATCCATGCGGCTAGAGAAGTTGTTGAACAATTCTATCTAAAGAAATTATATACAATTTAGAATGCCTACGAAGTGGCAATGTGGCGAGCGAGTGTTCTATCCATTTTACTAGGTTAGGTTAGGTTAGAACTGCGACCAACACACGCTAGAAAAGTTCTATCCATTTTACTAGGTTAGGGCAAACCTATAGTAATAAAAATCGTGGAATAGTTTTCTGGGAAATTAAATTCGATGTCGAAAAAATCTGTATTATTATAGTATTTCTAATAGACACCTAGTTATATTTCATTATGGTAACCCTACACCAAATCCTTATCATGCATGTGTCGCAGTTGGATTGTATAACGGTTTCGTCAAACAGCGGATTACGAGTACCGCTACTGTTTCACAAAACCGCTAGCCGTTTGGAAACGTGGTTAGCGGTTTTAATGAACGTAACACGTTGCGCAATATTAGACAAAACAGCTGAACGATATTCGGCTGTTTAACAAAACCGAGCTGTAATGCCAAACAACTAGAGGTTTCGTGAATTAGCGGTTTATACCATCCAACTGCGTATATATATAAAATATATTAATATTAAAAAAATTAAAAATAAAAAAAAATATTATTTGTTACTTGCAGTGATTGCTTATAGTTTTTAGGGTTTCGTACCCGAAGGGTATAAACGGGACCTTATTACTGAGACTCCACCGTCTGTCCGTCTGTCCGTTTGTCCGTCTGTCACAGGGCTCTATCTCTTGAACCGTAATAGACACTTGAAATTTTTACCGATTATGTATTACTGTGGCCGCTATAACAACAAATCCAATATAATAACGCATTTAGGGTGCTGATGGGGTTACCTAAGTACTGCAGTGCTTCGGGAATGTTTGCAGAAGCGCGAGTAGATTGCTTTTACGCTACTATGCGTAAGAGGTGCGCTTCCCTGGTACGCAGAGTACGGGCCAGCCCCAACAGCATTCTAAAAATGGTGGCCAGCAGACTGGACTGCGCATACATTAATCGCTGCTGTGCAGTTTCACACGGAATTGTACGGCAGTGATTAGATTAGATTTGTAGTTTTTCTTAGGTTATAGGTACTAACATTAGGTTAAGGATATCTATGTTACTAACAATAAATGGACAATTGTCTGATTAAATAAATTTTATTATTATTATTATTATATAAATACTAAAAATAAAAAATAAAATGAAAATTAAAGGGGTCGTCATACAAAAAACGTGTTTTTTTTCAGCGTTTTTAAATAGATCTTTATAATGGCATTAACTAGATACTTGAAATTTTCCAGATTATGTATTATTATGGCCAGTATAAAAACAAATACTAAAAATAAAAAAAGTTAAAAATTAAAGGTCATCTATTTATTTATACTTTATTGTACACACATATACATGTTTAAAGTACAACAAGCGGACTTAATGCTAAAAGCATTCTCTAACAGTCAAACCTTTGGGTCGATGGGAGTGTTTTATGTGGGTGTGAATATATAAAGAAAACTTAAACTAAACTAAATTTAAAAGATAATAATCACAACACATACTATAAACATACTATTATTATTGTCATACAAGAAACGTGTTTCTTCAGCGTTTTAAAACATTGTACGGTGTTACGGAACCCTTCATGTACGAGTCCGACTCGCACTTGCCCGTTTATTTATTAACTACGAATAGATAATATCTTGGTACCTCAGACCAAGGATCAATACAGATCTGTGCTTGTTACTCATACATTCACAAATCGTTGTTACCGACAACGTTTTGTTTGACAAAACGATATAAAATATTCATAACGAAATAAAGCCGCGTCAGATCTTACAAAAATATATATTTTTTTAAATTGGCAGTTTATTTTCGTATTCACAAACAAGGTATTTTAAAGGAGCTCAAGGTATTACTCAATTACGTTTCTCGTAAAGTCCATTGACGTACATCTTTATAGAGTAGATACCACTAGGGTAACAAAAATTCACCATGTTAGTGAGGGTTAAGTATGTCTAAGAAGTGTTTCTTCCTTCCCAAGTGCAAAATGTTTAAAAAAATTAAATTGAGACTCAACAATACAAAAGGTATCGCAGTAAGAATAACTGTTTTATCCTAGGAACGTTTTTGTAATGTGGAATTTATTTATTATAATTGCCTTTTGTAGTGTGTGAATAATATTTGTAGGGACATTTAAAGTATCTAGGCTTGTGTGAAGTGTTGAGGTATAACAGCTGTCATATTTAGATATAACTATTTTCACTATCCTTACACACTCAATACGTCACTGTGTCTGTATCTCAATTCTGTATTTATTATTATTATGAATGGTAGAAAATGTGTACTATCTATCTATATTTTTAAAACAACGTTTTTGTCAGTGGAGTAGTTTCCATGACTGAGCCATCCTTTTGGCCTCCTTAAACAAGGCGTCAACTTTCTCCTTTACTTGATCTATAAATGCTTTTCTTGATCTTCCCTTTCCTCTTCTTGCTTCTATGTGTACTAGTACTCTGAATGCATATCGATTAGTTATGTATACGTTAATTGTACAGCTTATAGTTTTTCGGGTTCCGTACCCAAAGGGTGCAAACGGGACCCTATTACTGAGACTCCGCTGTCTGTCTGTCTGTCTGTGTCTGTCTGTCTGTGTCTGTCTGTCTGTGTCTGTCTGTCTGTGTCTGTCTGTCTGTGTCTGTCTTTGTCTGTCTGTGTCTGTCTGTGTCTGTCTGTGTCTGTCTGTGTCTGTCTGTGTCTGTCTGTGTCTGTCTGTCTGTGTGTGTCTGTCCGTCTGTCACAGGGCTCTATCTCTTGAACCGTAATAGCTAGATACTTAAAATTTTCACAGATTATGTTTTACTGTGTCCGCTATAACAACAAATACTAAAAATAAGAAAAAGTTAAAAATTAAAGGGAGTCGTCATACAAAAAACCTGTTTTTTCAGCGTTTTTAACTAGATCTTTATAATGGCATTAACTAGATACATTAAATTTTCTCAGATTATGTATTACTATGGCCGCTATAACAACAAATACTAAAACTAAGATAAAGTTGAAAATAAAAGGGGGTCGTCATACAAGAAACGTGTTTTTTTCAGCGTTTTAAAACATTGTACGGAGGTACGGAACCCTTCATTTACGAGTCCGACTCGCACTTGTCCGTTTATTTTTTACATTATTTAATCTAGACCAAATAAATATCAATGGTATTAAACCCTTGGTGCGTATTATTTAAATATTTATGTAAACAAAAATTCGTGTCCAATTTGATAGTCGTTACTTGTATTTTGTCTCATTAAAATTTTTCTATTGAGATCAACGTAATTGATAATCTTGGGAGGATCGCTGATAATACTTCAGCAGCTGTGATTTCGTAGTATCAGTATTTTTTTCGGATTAAGGATTAAATATTTTCATCTCAGATATTTTTAGGGTTCCGTACCAACGGGTGCCAACGGGACCCTATAACTGAGACTCTGCTGTCTGTCCGTCCGTAGGTCGCATGGCTCTATCTCTTGAACCGTAATAGCTAGACACACGATTTGATTATGATATTAAGCTTGTAAATATGAGAATTTGCCTGGAATCATGATGCTGGGCAGGCCGGTTGGTGATTGCAGAAATTGATATAAAGATTTGCACAGAGTACGCTGCTACCCGTTTTCTATTTTATCTCCTCTTACTCTAATCTAACGTCTAATTTAGCTTGCAAGATTTGATAACGGTCATAGTCAACGGGATAGGAGAAACTAAATAAAAGATTCTGAAAATATATTTCTTTTATTTTCTCTAGCCTCCTCAAGCTGCTTGTTGTAAAAATCATCATCAGCATCATCGTCAGCTCTTGACCCACTGCTGGACATAAGCCTCCTTTTGTATGCGCCATTGAATCCTATCGTTAGCCTTAGCATTCAGTTCTTTTCAGAAATCTGATTGATATTCATTGTGCGAACCGCTAAGGCGTGGAATTCTCTCCCTGCGTCGATGTTTCCCCATACATTATGATTTAGGGATTTTCAAGGCAAGAGTGAATAGGCATTTTTTGAGTCTGTGTGTTACACCTTAGACCTCATCTTAGCTTTCCATCAGGCTAGATAGAGGTCAAACGCACTCAAATATCTAATAAAAAAATATATATATATTATCCACCCACCTAGCCGCCGGACGCCCAACACTTCGTTTTCCATTCCTAGGGTACCACTCGGTGACAGCCTTAATTACTCCACCTTCTATCGTTCCTTTTAGCCAGGTGTCCCGCTCAGTTCCAGTTAAGGTTCGCAACCCTAGAGAGCACGTCTTAAAATATCCCGCATAAAATCTCTATAAAGCATTTCTACTTTGAATTTCCAAAACGAGACAACCTGAGGTATTCTGTCTTGGGACGCTGCGAGAAAACGCTGCATATTAGATATTAAAACCACCTTTTGTATGCCCGTTTACATTCAGGAGATTAAGACCTCCGTTACTTATTTATAACACCATGTCCCCAAGGAGACTAGGGATTCGGGGGTCAAATGGTGTTACGTAAATTCAAGTGATATAAAAAGGTTTTATTACGATAACCGTCACAGGAATTTATTGTAACGGCATAAAAATAGAATATTACATTCAAAGCAACGAAATAAAATGGTAAATTACAAAAATAAAACTTTCTTTACATTTTGGGCAATAACAAAGAGCTGATGTAATTATGGATCCTGAAGGTGGCTATAGGAATAGGAACCCTGTAATAAAACGACACAACCCCATCGAGTTGGAACTTATTACATTTGTCTTGATAAGTGTAATAAATAAAAATATTTTAAAAATAAAATAAACATAAGCTTGCGCGATATTTTTTTTTGTTACTTACGATTAGTAAACATTTTCGAAGAAATACTCGTACTAGGTACAGCGGATTTTAATACTTATTTCTTCTTCTTCCTCCAAGCGCGTTCCCGGTTGCATTCTCAGCTGTGCTGCTTCAGAGCCCGGGGTGCGCTTTCCCGCTTTTTCTTCTCCAAATATTACATGCATGTCAATGGTGAACCAAGGATGCCAAAGACCTTGCGAAGTGGAGAAGAAATAGCCGGAACAATTAAAACGATTTGCCTGTAGTTTTACCACCGGCCGCCTGCCTGACGTCAACCCTCTTTGGGAATGTATTCGTGCGAAAAGTTTTATAACCGAAGGGCACGGTGTTTTAATATTTTTCAAAGATATAAATGAAACAAATAAATAAGTTTTCCCGACTTACTAATATAGTTAATAATAATAATAATAATCTTTATTGACACTAAAAATATTTGACATACTAGTATATATGAAGCCTCTGGTTTACGATATAGTTTTCACTGTGTTTCGAAAACCAGTGTCTTCTCCCATATCAAGCTGTGCTTTGACACTTGTGCGTATTTAACTTATTTATTTAAGAATAATTTAGGTAGAGACTGTAGCCACTACAGAATACGTCGCGCTGAAAATTCATCACCATATTTGGTCATCAACTTACATCGCACGCGCTATTCGTCTACAACTCCAAATTAGGAAACATATCGGGACACGGGAGCAGTGTCGCACCGCGCCAGCCAATCAAAACACAGGAACGAGAACATTACCTTATTTGGCTATCTGTTTGTCCCTAACCACTGTATATAAACCCGAATTTTGTAAATAAATTATTCATTCGACTATCGACTCAGGAGCATAGAACACGCATTATTATTTACCTCCAGCTAGGTACACGTACCCTACTACACACACCATCGTTAGCATTCATAAGCTACAGTGGTGACCCCGACGTGATACAGTGGTGACCGCCGACGACTCCGCGTGTCACGCGACACGTGGACCACCAGCTCCAGCGTCAACCAACGCGACGTATTCTGTAGTGGCTACAAGACTATATAAAAGAAAAGAAAACAAAGCGTGCAAGTAGTGTGTGTGTGTGCGTGTGTGTGTGCGTGTGTTTGCGCGTATGCGTTTGCGTGTAGGGGTCTGTGAGGATGTGTATGTGTGTATGTTGGTGCATGTGCGTGTTTTTTCACATTTACATTTTAAACGCGATTTAAAAGATTAAAAATCATTTATGTTTATTAATAAACATAAATGATTTTTAATATAATATTTTAATATTTTTAAATCCAAAAATTTATTTTAAATAAAGGTTATATAACATATTTTCTACGGAATCATAATCCATACTTTTTAGCCATTCTAATACAGTATTTTTAAATATTTTCATCGGCTGTTTTTTAATGTGATTTTTTGTGTAACGTTTCAGCAATATATTATAGAGTCTAGGGGCAACAGCATCAAAGTGGTTTTCTGCAATTTTACAACCAATCCTCGGAACAGGGCATCGATCTACTCTTTTGTTTAATACCGGTAGGGTTAGGACAACTTTAGAATGGTATTTCTTGAGGACATTGTATATAAACAGTTTTCTTACACTTAGTACTTCTGCTCTTTCGTAAACGTTAGTATTAGGATGTCTGTATGGTAATTGTAGTAAAACCTTCAGGACTGCTCTTTGCGCTCGTTCGACATCAATTATATGCGTTTTTGCCGCGTTACCCCAGCAACATATGCAATATGCAATTATACATTCACATAAAGCTTTATAGGTTTGGATTAATAGTTTTATATTTGCTACAGTCCGCAGGTTTTTGAAAACATAGATAAGTTTTCTAATTCTTGTGGACAGGTTATCTATGTGGCATGTCCAAGTTAGGTGTGTGTCAAGTACTACGCCTAGATACTTGACATTCTGAACTCGTTCCAATTTTTCACACAGACATCTTTTTTTTGTTTTTAATACAAGTCAATTACAGGGATAGGTATGTATGGTTAGCTGGAAGTCATATTTCGGCAGACTAGAAGCGGTTTTTCCAAAACATATATATTTTGTTTTAGAAGTATTTAAGGAGAGGATACTATCTTCAAGCCAGGAGGTCACTTTTGAAAGTCCCAGCTCTGCCAACTCCGCTACAGACTGCCAATTTCTATCATGGAACAAAAGAACTGTGTCATCTGCAAACATCATTAGGTCCATTCCTGGAAGGGATGTTGAACAAAGGTCATTAATATATACAATAAATAGGGTAGGACCCAATGTGCTACCTTGTGGGACGCCAAATTTGCTGTAACCAACATCACTTTCCACTTTGTCAACTAGCTTTTGAACCATTGCAGGGCAACACCTCTAACCCCAGCATTCTCTAGTCTTGCAAGTAAAATAGCAGTCGACACAGTATCGAAGGCTTTTTGGAGATCTAGGAATACACCGACACAGCACTCATCATTGTCTATGTAATCTTTGATTTTAGTTGTTAGTTCTAGTACTGCGTCTTCGGTGGATTTATTTGCTCTAAAACCAAACTGGTTAGTGCTTAGCAGTCCATTTTTCTCTAAGAATGTAACAATTTTTTCAAATATTTTAGAAAGTGTACTAAAAAGAGAAATAGGCCTGTAATTAGAGGGATTACTTTTCTCGCCAGATTTAAATATAGGGCAAATTTTGGCCTTTTTGCAGATATTGGGAAACTTTCCAGATTCGATGCTGAGGTTACAAAGATATACAAGTGGATCCAATATAAAGTACATTATTTCTTTAAGCGTAAACGCAGTTATATTATCCCATCCAGGTGCACTAGAAGTTTTCAAGGATTTGATAGTATCTCTAACTTCGTAAGGGTCTGTTAGGAATAGAGAAAATGAGTTGGGAGGACCTCTGTGACGTCGGGCTTTGTGAGCTAGTTCGTTCTCTGTAGCATCCATTTTCTTAAGGATTACATCTGCTAAATTAGATCCAATCGACGTAAAATATTTATTTACGGAATTTAAAGATTCTTTTGGATAAGATTCAATAGACAAAAGCTCTGGGCAAGTTATTTTACTTTTTTCAAGATTGCAAACCTCCTTTATGACTTTCCACGTTTCCTTGACATTTCCAGTACTCTTTTCAAGTTTAGACTGATAATATTCCTTCTTTAGCATCTTAACAATTTTATTACAGACATTTCTATAGTATATGTATTTATTTTTAACTATGATATCGTCAGGGCTTTTCTTCATTTGCTTAAACAACTTGTCACGCTTACGCAGGGATCGTACAACACCGACGGTAATCCAAGGTTTGATGGATTTATTTTTCTTTACTATTTTCGTTATTTTAGTATTACCGTCAATATATGATAAGAGCCGCGACGCGAAAAGCTCCATACCCAAGTTTATATCTTGAATGGCATACAACTCAGACCAACCGGCTGCCGCCTGACGTCAACCCTCCTTGGAATGCAATTGTAGCACGAGATTTTTGTGCATAATCCTTCAGTCGCCTCTTGCGACATCCACAGGAAGAGATGGAGTGGTCATATTCTAACCCGGAACCACACGGGTTATTTAAATACTTCTTTATCTACACTTTTAATCGGTAATGAGAAAACAGTACTTCAGAGGGATAGGTAGATCAAGAAAGACGTGGGAAAAATGATATGAACGGCGGGCTCATGCAAATATGGTAAATGTTACATTGAATATTTATTTGTAGGTCTAAATGTCAAAACAAACATTTTCAATGGGATTTGTATTAAGGCCGTACCTAAATTTTTCGGGGTCCAGTGCTGCCCCGACGGAGACATTATTCAAAATTTTGCTACTACCAAGTCCTAGATAACCCTTCAAAGTATTTTATGAACTACTGTTTACAGTTTAAAGTGAGAACGTTAAGCTTTACTACGCACATTTGCGAAAAACGGCCTAGGTCTAGGACTTGGTAGTAGCAAAATTTTAATAATGTCTCCGTTTTCTTTGAAATTATTTATTTTAAATGAAAATTCAGGTACAACCTTAAATACAAAACCGTGACGTCATCGATATTTGGAGTCAAATAGCGCTCTTAATATCAGTTTTTCTGCATTTCAAAATCTAAAATCATGTTGAAAATGTACATGATCAATGACAAGTGACACTATTTTGTGAAGTTTTATTTTGTTAACATTATCAAATAATTTATTTTTGACCCAGTCATCTACCCAGTTACATATTTTAGCCACAAATACCTGAATTTCCACCAACTGTAAGACCGTAACAGTTCTCCAAATGTATTATTAAAAGGTGATTTCGCTCTCCGCGAGATATCTTTAATTCCGTTGCCGACGTGAGACAAATCGCTTCATTCATGGTTAGGTACTCTCTTTCCTTTTTCATTTTATTTTACTGTGAGTTTTTTTAGTACCTAGTAAATATTTTCTCTACTGGTGTGGGAGGAATAAAACGTAGAATGCACCAGCTGTTTTTCTTCCTTTGTAGATCGTAAAAGCGATTGCCCTATGTAATTTCAAAGTATTATATATAAAAGTAGTTTTTAGGGTGCCGTACCCAAAGGGTGCAAACGGGACCCTATTACTGAGACTCCGCTGTCTGTCCGTCTGTCCGTCTGTCACAGGGCTCTAACTCTTGAACCGTAATAGCTAGACACTTGAAATTTTTACCGATTATAACATAAAATACTAAAAATAAAAAAAAGTTAAAAATTAAAGGGGGTCGTCATACTAAAAACCCTGTTTTTTACAGCCTTTTTAACTAGATCTTTATAATGGCATTAACTAGATAATTAAAATTTGCACAGATCATGTATAATTATAGCCGCTATAACAACAAATACTAAAAATAAAATAAAGTTAAAAATTAAAGGGGGTCGTCATACAAGAAACGTTTTTCTTTAGCGTTTTAAATTATGGTACGGAGGTACGGAACCCTTCATGTACGAGTCTGACCCGCACTTGCCCGTTTATTGAGAGTACGTTACTTCGAAAGTACTTACACTGTCACCTTGGCAGTTCGTTAATAAAGACTAAGACATGCCAAATTTGATTTCATTCCCTTTAGCCGTTTTCAATGATTAAGTAACAACATACAAACATACAAACTCACAAATTTCACATTTATAGTATTAGAAGGAAGTGAGATGATCAAATAAACAGAGTACATTACACGTGTAAGGTCCACCGGGCTATCCCATCCCATAAAGTATTATGTAGGGCTCACCTAACTAAAGGTGAGCCCTACATAATACTTTATGTACGCAGTAAGTTTAGAAAGTTGTATAAATACCTAGGCAATAGGCTCAGTGGAAGAAACACGAACTCATATAATCATTACTATATTTTAATTTACTGTTTACATCACTGATATAAAATAAAACCGGCCAAGTACGAGTTAAACTCGCGTGGAGAGGGTTCCGTACAATTGATTGAATTATTTTTTTCTGTAATCTAAAAACAATGAACTATATTTTGTATTTTTTTCAAAATTTCAGGCTCAGTAGTTTCGGAGATCAGGAGGGGGGGGATGGTCAATTTTCGTCGTCTTTCATGAATAAAATCAAAACTTTTTAATTTAGAATTATAACAAAAATATATTTGAGATCCTCATAACGAGTTCTTTCATTTGATATATGACACAGAGTTTGCAAAACTTTTTTTTTCAATTTCCTAATTTGTCCCCCAAAAATGACCCTTATTTAAAAAAATATTTATTTACTTTTCACATGTTTGGGTCATAGGATTATACCATCCTACCAAATTTCACCTGATTCGGTCCAGTAGATTTGGAGCAAATTGGCTGTGACAGACGGACAGACAGACAGACGCACGAGTGATCCTATAAGGGTTTCGTTTTTTCATTTTATGTACAGAACCCTAAAAATAGAATTAAACTTTATATAAGTAGCCCGTCTGACCAGCGTGGAGAGTGTAGGCCAAATCTTCTGGCTACTCTGGCTAATATATGGCTCTGGTAGTACAGAGAGGGTCGTGCTCCTGCAGTGGAGACTAAAAAGAACCTGATGATGATGATGAAGAAGGTTCTACTGAATGTATGTAGGTTAAGAATAAGAAGTAGAGATGGAATGAGTCAGATGATGAAAAAGCGATGTGCCTGGTGCCAGGGTATAATAATATACGTCGCCTGGTATTATCTTCCCATGGCCACAGACCTACCACTACTAGACCTGCATAGTGCGTGGCCAATCTTTGATTGTTGCCTCCACCCATATTTTGCACACGTCACAGAACACACTATGGTGTAACTATGGTGTAACTAACTTGGTATTTATAATAACTGGTTACTAACTTATAATAAGCTCAAATAAAACCCTAGATCACCTTTTAAATGATAAAATCCCTAAAATTTACAACTTTCTTCGATCGTTTTGTGGTTTGTTTGGCCCAGATTTTATCAGTAGGCCAGCTTATAGCAGCCACGCTGATAGAGACAAAAAAACATATCAGTGTTTCTTTCACACTCACGTTGTACTGTATTTGACAGTCTCTTTCTAGAAATATCGTTGCAAGTCTAGTAGTGGTAGGTCTGTGCCTGTGACAGCTGGGTCACGTGATTGGTACAAAGAATATGTCATCAGATGGGAGTATCGAATAATTTAATTACACACAGTGGCACTGATTATCCGAGAAAAAATCATTTTTAACTAAACAAACCAATTATGAAATTATAATTCAATATATTATTATAAATTCATTAAGAAATAAATTATTATATTAATATTGAGAATGTCCTTAAATTTACTAAAAAGAACAATTAGTGGTAACAACACTTATCGCGACGGTGACGTTGGTGTCGTAGTCTTGGGCCATCGCGGAAATAACCTAATTCTTGTATTACGGGATGTGAACAGGATTTGAAAATTTAATTTGGAAATGAAATTTAAAATATAGTTATTTAGAAAGGTGGAGAGGACGAGATGATGGAGAAATGAGGTGGATAGCAATATACAGGTGAATGACACATGTAGCATCGTTACACATGCAATCTTAAGTTTTTTTTTTGCACAAGCAGTCATTATGTTACAATTAGGTATTTTAATGGGTCAAAATTAATTATTTGGTACTGTTAATAGAATAAAACGACACAAAATAATGTCACTTGTCATTGATCACATCCACTTTAAACGTGATTTTAGATTTATTAATTCAGAAAAACTGATATTAAGAGCGCTATTTGACTCCAAGGAACTATGTCGTCATAAATCGATATTTCATACAAATCTCAGAGAAAATGTTTGTTTTTGGCGTTAAGAAAAAAAGTATCTGATTTGACTTGTTGCTAGCGTATTATTACAGTTGATGATTGTTTATGACGTAATAGATAAACACACTGCTGAAACGAAGTATATTAAGTTGGTAGTTTTTACTACTACCTAAGATCTTTTCTTCTTAGTCAGCACTTATTTCTTCACGGAACAGAAGAACATCAGGCAAATAAGTTTTGCTATCTTAAGCTTTATATTTCGCTTTATTCCCTAGATTTACAATGTCATTGTACGCTTGCTGAATCTAGACAGGTTTGGAGCTTTTGTTAGCTTTAGAATTTACAACACACTTCAGCTAAAGAAGATAACAAGAATACTCAGGCGATATTATCAAATGAATTATTAAAATTTTCCTTTTCTGATATCTCTTTCATGTCTAAGTCAGGATTGATAATTGTGTGTAAAGAAAAGCTGACAATGGTAAATTTGAAATGATAATGGAGTGGTTTGCCAAATAAAGTTTCAAAATATATACCTATCTTATTTATTTATTTACCAATTTATGTACACGGACAATATATATAGACAATACATAAACAAAAAGTTAGTTAGTAAATCTTATCGTGGACTATTTAAAAATATTTTGTTTGTAATAACTTTATTGTACCAAAAACATTTAAATATAAAAAGACAACATACCTAATACGAAAGAGCAAATATACAAAGGCGTACTTATGCCAAGTAGGTAACGATCTCTTGCAGTCAACCTTGAGAGGATATTTTCTCAGTTATAGGGTAGAAGCAGGTATGTACAAATTTAGCTATAAGAGTATACTTACATAGCTACACACATACATACATGCATATATTACTGCATATATATGTGAATACTTATATAATTACACATATACTAACTATATAGGTAAGTATATACATAACACACTATTAAATAGGTATAGTTGACTACAAAATATTCTTTACTAAAAGCTAAGTTTAGGCCCTACCGTAATGCAGAAGACGTATTTTTTCCACATAAAAAGTATTAACCACTGCTCTTCTACCAGAATTTTCATAATTTTTGTTTTATTAAATTAGTAGGTATGAAAAAAAAAACCCATTTTGTTTTAAATACTTACATATTTTGCTCGGTAAGAAATGTTCAAATTTTCTCAATTAAAATTTGATACCTCTCCATTCCGCACCTATAATGAAGTGAGCTTCCTTAAGGATTTCAATTAGGGAAAGGTCAGTTATTTTTAGCTACAAAAAGATTAACAAGTAACTTCCCAGCAGTGGTCGTTCCGAAACGCTAGTAGTTCGTAGCTTTTGCAGTAAAAATGATTTAAATTATAATGAGTTCAATATGTGATATTTATCCTACCTTGAATAAAAAAAAAATTACGTGTGAAACCGAAAATAGACTAGTCAAAGACCTTTGCGAAAAGCAGCCTTACTTGATACTTAGAACCTTAGTAGCTGATCTTTTCTCCAGAATGTCTGATTTAGGCCTTCGATTGAACTTCCAGAAATATTTATAATTACACAATATTTTCAAGTCAAAATCACAGATTGAAGAAAATATCCACCCGCGCATGTATTAAATACTGCCTTTTATGTTAAAAATCAAAATATAAGTAAACAAAATACGCAAAATTGAAATAAAGACGTTGCAAGCAATATGACGACTAATCTGAAAAGACATATTGTTGTTGAACAATAATAAATTTGTCATAAGAAGTATAACACGCCAGTAATATTTTATGAAGAATCCGTTTATTTTTACAAGCTTTATTTACCTTGCTCTATTTTTTTGTTTATTTATTTGTTTGGGTCAAATTTTGCAAGTTAAAAAGCCACTTCTCGGTTTTCAATTCCGATGAAATGTTGTATGCTGATGTGTGGTTCCCAGCAGAGTAGATATGACCTCTCCAACCCGTCTGGCCAGCGTGGAGAGTGTAGGCCAAATCTTCTGACTGCTCTTGCTAATATTTGACTCTCGTAGTACAGAGTGGGTTACCTACGTCTTTTTAAAATATACCTAAAGTAATTTAACTTTTTTATAAAGAATAAAACTTGGGGTCCATTTACTACCCAGTCAACAAACAATTTAAGATATTAGATCTAACATTATAGGTAGGTACTTACATTATTTTGCAAGTACCTACTTATTAAAACATTTTTTTTTCTTAGTGGTCAAAATTTTCGTCAATTGCACAAAACACAATATGATACTGCTTTTCTCTAATCGTGTGTTTAATTAGCTTACATTGGTATCAGATTTTATCGAGCTTTTTAACCTGAACAGATATATAATATTATATTTAAATAATTTAGAGGTATATCCATTTAACAATACATTATTCATACACATAAAGTAACATTAATTTAATTAATTGTGCCTAAGCTAGGATGGAAATCATCCTGTATTTCAGGCGTTACAAGGCTAACTAGTACTATAAACATAATTACAATTACACTTAAAATTTAAATTATACGTTCCTAGTTCCTCTGTTGATTCGTAGGACATATTTAGTAGGGCTTCTTGTAGAAGTTTTTTACACTTTAAGTAAAAGGAAAAAGTTAAATGTAAATTAAGCGAGAGAGGTCAGGATTGTAGCTAGTGGAGGTCTGTAGTCCCGGCCTACCCCTTTGTGGGAGACAGGCGTGATATTATGGCGTATGTACCTATGTTTTTTTTTCAACAGGTAAGGGTTATTAGGTGTAAGCGCTAATAATATGTAAACGCGCGGCGCCATTGAGCTTCTCAAAATAATGAGGCACGTGTAATATTTCAGTACCAAATTTATAACAGGAAATACGAATCGGAGAGCCAATTTAAGCGTCTATATGACGTGACGTCAAAGTTTGTTTCCAGTACTTACACTAATTAATGTCTGATCTGGCACGTGTAAAGTTATTGAACTGTACTTATGTACTACGAGTGCTATAATGTTTGTATCCCTTATGTGGTAGACAGAGTCCACTGCTGGATTCTCCCAATAAAGAGAGGATTTGCCCATTTATCACGCTGGGCAGACGGATTTGTTCTTCTTCTTCTTAGCGAGTCGGAATGGCTGATATTGTTACATCAGTGTGGACCAATGTGTGGCTACACTTAGTCTCTTGTCATTAGCCGAATTTAGGTCGTCTCTTGTACTAGGGTTTGGGCAGCTGGGGCATGATAGTAGGTGGGCCAAGGTTTGAACAGCCGCATCGATTGTTGTTTGAGAAACCCACTTTTCTCGTTTTTCGCAACATCTCCCATCACCAGTCTGGAGCCTATTTAGGGACATCTAAACTGTCCAGGGGAGATCGCCACTCGGTGAAAGTTTCTGTATAGATGGGATGGTGAAGGAGGGTATTTATTTTTCCATCATGCTAACCTAGTGCTCGAGGTTTCACTGACAGGTTGGTGACCGCACTAGATAGTTAAAAGTCATACCATAACTATGTTACTTTTTACTCCCTTAGTCGCCTCTTACGACACCTATGGGAAAGGACAGGGGTAGTAACAAATTGTATTCTACTCTTGCCGTCACCACACGGCAAGTGTCGTAGCTTGGCCTTTGGCCTCGCCACGCAGCTCGCCCTGCGGCCTTGCGGGGGTGCTCTCTATTCGGCCTTTACTTAGAGGAGCCGTTTGTATGAAATTTTTATGGGGGGAAGGAATTTTTTTTCCGAAAATTAAAAAAAAATACCGGCTCCGGTAATTGCATAGGTACCCCTTTCATTTTGTCTATCGGGCCAAATCTCCAAGTCTTACCGTTTTGCCAGGTCGTACCCCTTCCACATCAGGTTTCTGCAAATCCTCAAATGTCAGATTTTCCTGGTACTCGAACCCCAGCCCTCTATATATTTCACTAAATGTCATTCCCCCACCCACCTGGGTTCAGGTCAAACAACTATGGTGTTAGGTTTTATTTTCCTGCAGCCTTGCAAATACACTTCTTTGTAGCACATTTTGTTTTACAATTACACACCTAACATTACCCAGCCAGCATTGAGTAGACCTAGGTGAGTACGGGTAAACTACGAATTAAAATTTATTTAAATTATTATTCATATACCCAACCAGTGTTGGGTAGACTCAGTTGTATACGGGTAAACGCCGAATACGAATTAAATTTTGGACTTTATTCACAAAGCTTGGGTAATCCTAGGTAAACCCGAGTAAACCTAGGTTTACTCTATCCTCTAGCATTACCCGTAACATATATATTATATATATACGCTTTAATTTCTTGGTCGAAATCTTCGATCTAATTGAAAAGCGTAGTAACTAGATTTGCGTTTTTTTTGCTCCCAGGCAATGAGACTACAGAAATTGTAGGAAACTGAAAATATAATTCAAAATGAGAAAGTACTCGATATTTCTCTCCTAGGTATATAATTTGTAACTCCAAGTATCGGAAAGCCAATTTAAAGCGGCCATAGTACCTACGTGATTCCGATTCGCCACGTGTACAGTTATTGAACTCCGGTAGATTTATTGAATCAAATTGTTGTGGCGTATAATAAAGTAACGTAAGCAGTATGGGAATTCACAATTACGACGATAAAACTTGATAAAAAGAAGGTAAAATATTGCATTAGGTATGTATTCTTTGGAAATTTTTAAGTATATATTATATATATTTCGGAGTTCCCTATCAGAATTGGAAGAAACACGCACGTTTGACACATGTTTGGAATATCCATATTAGATTTTGTTTTAGCCACTTAAGTGTTAAGAAAATAAAGGTTTAAAGCAAAAAGAAAAATAGGCATTTGTTTTTGGTTGCTAGAAATCGTTACAATCGGTTTTTCACATCGTAATTAGTCATTAAATTGTTAAATCCAATATAGTTGTTATTTATTTAAAACATTTTTAAAATAGTTATATAATTTAACAGCCTAACTAAAAAAAAGAGCAACTCCAAATACATTTTATATTATATTTTGTTTTGTATTTTAAACTAGCTGTGCCCGCGACTTCGTTCGCGTGGTTGTCGGAACGTAATGTTATATAGCCTAAAGCCTTCCTCTATAAATGGACTACCCAACAAAAAAAGAATTTTTCAAATCGGACCATTAGTTCCTGAGATTAGCGCGTTTAAACAAACAAACAAACAAACAAACAAACAAACAAACTCTTCCGCTTTATATATTAGTATAGATATAGAGTATAGATGTAGAATATGAGAATGACCGTTATTATATTTCTTTGTTTTGTTCATTTTTGGCCGTTTTATTTTTAATATTACGAGTATTATATTGTGGTATTATCATTGACGACTTCCGTGGCGTATTTGTTGACACGCTAGTCCGTCACTCTGAAGTTTTGGGTTCCGGTTGGAAGTTGGAAAAAGGGCCTTTTACAAATTGTTCTGGGTCTTGAGTGTTAATCTATGTATGTATTTATACTCCTATAGTTGAGTAAGTATCCCATAACAAAAGTTTAAAACTAACTTTAGGGCTAGCTCTGTTTGTGTGATTTGTCCCTATATAAATTTTACAATTTTATAAGCATATTTCAGTGTCCTATAGCTGGGAAAAGGCAATCCCTTTCTGCATCCAATTAGTCCTGTCGAGAACAACACTCGCCCATTGATGTGTTCAAGTCATCTCCCCATCTTGTTCGAGGTCGGCCTCGCTTACGACGACCACCTGGGATCCACTTAGTGGTCATCCTGTCCCACCTATCCTCTTGCATGCCGCAGACGTTAACACTCAATAAGATAAGTAAGTAAATATACTATACTGTACACTATTTTAATAGGGTTTTTTAGGCATTCAAGATGAAGTACTAAAGTACTCAAATTAAATAATGAAATAATAAATGGTGAAAAAATACCACGTGAGCAGGACTTCAACCCGCGACCTTACTCTCAATACGACTATGCTCTTACCATCTGAGCAATCACGTGTTGAACTCCGCACGCCGAATTCCGCGACCAGATGATGATGACGCCATCAGATTTCGCTCAGATGGTAAGAGCATAGTCGTATTGAGACTAAGGTCACGGGTTCAAGTCCTGCTTACGTGGTATTGTTTCACCATTTCTTTGTATACTGTACACTTTCACGTTTTTAACACACTTTTTGTGTCTTGCCCTGGGCTCTGTATGCTTATAGCCAATATCAGCCAGAGTCGCACTTTTAGCATGACAGTGGGCAAGAAGATGAAAAAAGTAATGGGTTCTTAGCTTCGCAATTTTTTCCATTAAAATTAATATACAGAGTCTAAAAATATACTGTCATACGGTAAATTCTCCAAGGAACATAAAACGACAGTTGAAAAATATGTTTTGGCCTTCCATACAAACTCAGCTGATCAGTCAACCTGATCGGAAGCCTAAAAACATTTTTCATATTTCGATATATTATGTTCATTGGGGAAAACTGTTCAGTATTTTAAACTAAATTCACCTTTTGAATAGTTTTAGTATATTTTGTTATACGTTATATTATATATAAATAGCAAAGCTTTTAATACATTGCTATGTATCAAATATGTCCAAAAAAAAACATGATGAACCTCAAAAGATTGCTTTCTCAGCATTATCTGTTGGTTGACTGGTAGAAAAGGCCCCTGGCCTTAAGTCCGCCATTTACATGTATTGTAATAAAGTTAAATAAATAAAAAAAAAATGATGATAACAATTTGACAAGTTATGTTGAAAACAATGCTGCCTCAACTTAATTGGCTATCTGAAACAAAAGAGCGAGCAACTTCACCGGGAGCGAACCCGCGACCCAATTTAAAGCGGTCGTAATACGTGACTCGATTCGCCCACTTGTGGAATGAGCGGCTATTGTGGAAGTTTTGATGGAAATATTCGTATTTAACCTCGAACGATTTAAATTACATAGATATTTTGAAAATAATTTTAATTTCTATTTATTGCGAAAAACTAACATCAATTTTACAATTTAGTTTAGTTTGCCAAACTGCGAGCAGTTTATCGGCAATTATATACATACCTATAATAATAAGAAGACCTATATTTCAGATTTTTTCTTTTGAGAGAGCTTTATTTACATTTAACTGCTGTCTTAAACGTCTTAACTACCGTTTTTCCTTACTTGGTTAGTTAGGTACATACACCACCGTCATTGTCTTTTTTGACAATTCTCTCCATCTACAGGTTATCTGGAAGATATAGCTTAAAGCGATAAAATATTGTACTCACTTTATATAAAATTGTTCTTTGCGTTATATTTCTTTGGTTTACAATAAAGAGACAGTTTAGCTTACCACCTAAAGGATACTAAAAAACTAGCCTCATATTGTGGCAATATAAGTTCCATGTTCGCAATTTTATATGCAAAAAGAAAATGACAAAAGTATATTTGTATATTTGCTCTTTTGTATTATGTTGACATTTTATACTTTTTTTGGTCCAATAAAGTAATTACAAACAAACAAACAAAGGGATTGGAATCTCTGAATCTTTATTATATCTATAAAAATCGTCTGCTTTCTTTAATCTATTATTCTGTATCATTTTGTTTTGGTGCAATAAAGATATTAACTAACTAACTAACTAACTGCTTACAGGAGACAAATATAGAAAACAATAATAACAAGTACAAGTACTCGTCAGTACTTCTTTCTTATTTCATTCATAAAACATTTATTCTAGCACACTTCTTCTTATCGAGTCGAAATGGTTACACTGTAGCTTCAATTTCAAATCACCTGTATGTGGCCACGGCGATCCCTCTGTCGTTAGCTTTATTAAGGTCCTCTATGGTACTTCTAGCACACTTAGAAGAAAAGACAAAAAGGACGGTTTTGCTCCTTAATTTAATTTTTAACTGATTCCTGACAATTGGGAACTCTATTTTCCCAGTTAATACAACTTGGCTTTTCTCTGTACCGTAAGAGACCGAGATGGCAAACTAATTTAAAAAGGGTCATAATACGTGACTCAATTCGCTCACTCGAGTTATAAACGGAGTGAAACGAATTATACCTACGTTTTTTAGACCGTTAACTTGCATTTCCTTTTAAACGACTCCTGTTTGTTTTACAATTCTAAGGACGCAGAAGCTTTTCCAACAAATTAGGGAAGGGTTAGAAGTAAGGTCGTACCAAGCCATAAAAAAGATGGCAGAGAGAAGAGATGAATGGAGACATCTCCATTTAACTCTATCGACAAGAACAAGCTCTTAAGTTAAAGAAAGAAGAAGGACGCAGAAAAAGAGCTACCGCCTTGCCAAGACAATGAATGAGGAACGCTTTACAATTTTATTTTTATTTTATTTTATTTATTTGTTATAGACGAGCAGCTCAGAGCTGATATGTCTATTTCACACAGTGCTGAGAGTCCATAAAGTCTTTTCACAGTTCATATATTTATTAACGACACTTTATTTGTTCTTAACCAATTGTCGAGTCTATTTTTAAATGCATTTATGGAAGGCGCAGTGACCACTTCTTCTGGTAGTCTATTCCAATTATTGACCACTCTGTTACTCAGAAAGTAAAAATGTGCAGCTTTGGTTTTAGACGCTGTACGAGTTAACTGGTAGCAATGTTTTCGTGATGGCTTTGTGCCTTGTCTCATGTTGTAGATGGTATGTAAGTCAGGTAAGTCGTAGCTGAGAGTCGGGTTCTTAAATGTCTCAATTAAGTCACCACGAAGGCGTCTTTCCTCGAGGGTAGTGAGGCGCAGGGCTTCAAGTCTGTCTTCATATGACTTACGGCGGAGTTCTTGAGGTATTTTGGTAGTTCTTCTTTGAACACTTTCCAGTAACTTGATGTCTTTTTGAAAGTATGGGCTCCAGATCTGAAAACCATATTCCAGTAAAGGGCGTATATAAGTTTTATATATTTTTCTGAAGACTTCAACAGTCATATTTTGGAATGATCTGCGTATTATGTAGAGAAACGCGTTTGCTTTTTTAACTATAGAAGTGATATGTTCCTCCGATTTTAGGTTGGGAGCAACATGAATACCCAGATCTTTTTGAAGGCTCACTGATTCCAGAGTGTTGCCGTCAATATTGTAGATGGTCTTAGGGTTTGTTTTTCCTAGATGCAGAATACAACACTTGGAGATGTTCAATGAGATGACCCATTCCTGGGTCCAGTCATGAATGCGGTCAAGGTCTTCTTGGAGTTGGCCACTGCCCGTTGAAGGATTAGCAAAGAACTTTCCATCGTCCGCAAAGAAAGCCGATTGACATTGTACAGTCTCTATCAAGTCGGTTATGTATATACCGAAAAGATGGGCCGAGAGCATAAAACCCACAAGACCTGGTGGTGGTGGTACACCACTTAGCACCGATTTACTTTGTGACAGGCAATTACCCACTCGTACTTGAAATGTTCTGTCGGTTAGATAGTTTTCTATCCATCTAAGGAGAGATCCACGTATCCCGAAGTGTTCGAGTTTTATCAGCAGGCGTTGGTGAGGAACTCAGTCAAAAGCACGTTCGTAGTCGAGGTAGCATATGTCTACCTGGTTGCCGTTGTCGAGATCTTCTGACCATGAATTTACACATGACAACAAATTAGTAATGGTGGATCTTTTTTGAACAAATCCATGCTGTCTTGTAGATATGATGCATTCTTTTTTCAGGAATTGAGTCAGTTTCTTGCTGATAATTTTTTTCCATAATCCATACAAAAATACTTGTGAGACTGATGGGACGAAAATTACTAGGTAGAGTTTTATCACCTTTTTTGTAAATAGGTGTTACCACTGCATGCTTCCAGGCTTGCGGCAGATATCCACTTTTAAATGGCATATTCATCAGTTCAGCAAGCACTGGTGCAAGCGTCTCAGAACAGTTCTTGAGAATACAACAAGGGATTTGGTCAGGTCCGGGTGATGACTGTAGCTTTAAATTTGAGATCGCCTCTTTCACATCTTCAGCTGTAAATGTGATATCACACAAGCTGTCTTGCACGCGAGCCATGGTAGATTACCATTTAAACTTACTTTGGGGCTGGCTCAATCAGTGTGATTTTTCCTTATACATATATTTATTTATTTTATCGGTTCTTTTAATTATACGGTGGTACATAAAAATTCAAGTTCTTACCTGGCCCGGATTTGGTTTTATACTTTCACATTAGTTTATTTATAACACCATAACTTAACGCAGATAAAGTTAAAAATCTTTTTAAAAAAATTGAAGCCTCATTAATTTTGGTTTACTTGATTTTTTTACCATTCTTTAAGCGTACTTTACTTTTAGCACATTTATAATAAGTTACTGTTACTAAGTAAATTCTTATAATTTTTTTACTTTGATAAACTGGTTATTACTAAGACAAAGATCAAACAAAGTCAAACTCAAAGTAACTAGTTAATATTTTGAGAGTTGAGAGACAGACCTACATATTATAAATTACAAGCAAAAGTATACTCATTTCATTCATCTTTCAACTTTCAAAAGTTCTGTACAAATTTCCAGAACTTATTGAAAGCTTTTTAGCATAAAAAGAAAACTTTTAGTCTCTCTGTACTTGAAATATTGTCCTTGGAATAAAATGTGTTACTCATTTCTTTTGCAACAAAGCTCATAGTAATTTTCATGAAAAATGTTGTAGGTAAAATTACATTTTAATGTTATGAAATAATTTTGAAACTAATATTAGTACACAATGGCTAAGCACAATGATTTCATGCTAAATTCGCCTTCATGTGATGATTTGGATGGATTTTAACGAAAATTGGCACACAAGTTCCTTGATTTATTGAAATTTTTAGTTGATCGTAATTTTTTGATTGGGGAAGAAATATGGGGGAAAAGGGAATCACTTTGCTGAAGCATTATTTATTGACGGATTTCAATCAAATTTGAAATGTACACACTTCATTATACACATACGTTGCAAAAAAAATTCAAGTGGCGGGGGAAAAGAGGTGAAGTTTGTTGTAGCGTTATACATGGTCGGCCATTTTACTGAAATGGCTTTGCTACGTCAGGGAAAAGGGGAAAGTGTCAATTAATGTATGTTATAGTAGCTCGCGAGGTCTACGGTTTTTACAGAACAACTAGTTTTTTAAAACATCACAATGCGCCTCATTGACGCAGCTGGTGATCGAAGAGCTGGTAGCTATTTTGCTCAGCGTATAGTTATCACAATTCAGCAAGGAAATGTTGATGATATTCTGTGTACGTTGCCTCAATACGGTACATTGGAACAAGGATTTCATTTGTAATTTTTATTTAATTAATGTTAAAAAAATAATTGCTTGAACTCACAAGCTAAGCACTAATGAAACACAAATCCAATCCATTAGTCTGAATGGCTCTTCATTCCAGCACTTAAGTTCAAGGTAAGTTTGAAATCAAGCACTTAACAAACAAACAGGTAACAAGTCAAAGTGCTCCAGTGATAATTAGATCTTTGTTTATCCTTCACTCTGTGAATTTATGGAGTGACTTTGTGTTTTCCTAAATAAATAGACAGCAGTATTGTATTTATTTGTATTATTTCAATGCCACGGTATTCTGGAAAGTCGATTAAGGGAATCGATAAAATCTAAGGAATTTTCATAATTCAGTAATCACTTACGTGATTACATTACGTTACGTTTTTTACGTTACTCCATAATTAAATAATAAAAAACGATTGAATCACGTAATATAGTCGGATAAGGCCGAACGACGTAAGTTGACCATCTAAATCGATCAAAACCTGCTCGGCGTTTTGCGATTACTCGTACGAGTATACTCGTATTATAGAGTCAACCGTTTTAAAATAATTATATTTTATCTGTTGAATAACAAAAAAATATTATGTCATATAATAATTTATATACATGCTTGCTAGAAAAATCTTTCTAAAGCTGTAAAAAAGCGGCCAAGTGCGAGTCGGACTCGCCCATGAAGGGTTCCGTAGCAGCAAGTAACATAATATAAACGGTCTAAAGGTAAATTGCGGTTTACGATTTATGACGTATTAAAAAATAACTTTCTATGACACCGAGACCGCTATAGTTTTAATTAAAAATACATACTTTGAGGTATATACCACAGTTTTTTCAGAATTATTTTAGTAATATTTCAAAAGTTACGGTGGGGGGAAACCTCAAAATTTAAGTTTGTATTAGATTATCTCAAGACTGGGGGGTTTGATCTACATAGTTTCAAAGCATTTTTTGTTGCATTTTAAAAGACCTTTTCAACGATATCCTACACGTTGGGGTTAGTCCAATTTAATTTTTTAAATTCACTTTTCGTTGTATGGGAAATAAAATAAAATGAAAAGAAATAATTTTTTCATAATTTTAAAAACCAACTTTTGGAACTTCAATATCTATCTCTCCACCAATTTTCGTGACAATCGGTGCAGTAGCGGCGGAGCACGAGACCGGACGGACAGATGGATGGACGGACGGACATGATGAAACTATAGGGTTCCTTGTGAACTACGGAACCCTAAAAACGATCAAGTAATGGATGAGAATGGAATGGTTTTTAAAATATACTTACCTACCTTAAGTAATCTGTTAACATTTATAAACTGGTATCGGAAACCTTGACCCTTCAAACATTTGTTATTTCATTTCAAAAAGTTATTAGCCATTCTCCAAACGAATGACGGATTTGTTTTCCCGTTGCATATTGGAGTTTGAATTTTTTAAAAGACCAACGATACCCCACACGTTGGGGTTAGTCCAATTTAATTTTTTAAATTCACTTTTCGTTGTATGGGACGGGGCTGAAAAAAAAACAGTTTTTCATAATCTTAAAAACCAACTTTTGGAACTTCAATATCTATCTCTCCACCAATTTTCATGACAATCGGTGCAGTAGCGGCGGAGTACGAGCCCGGACGGACAGACAGACGGACTACGGAACCCTAAAAAGAACAATCTAAACCTTACCTCCGTCTAACAACCGAATCAACTACATCGCCAAAAATAATATTACATTTCTCGTCATTTTAGTTTACGTTTCCAATATCATTTCTTGCATGCTCTTTGGTACAAATTAAAAAAGTAATAAATGCGAAACACTTCATAAAATCCCTTGTTTGTATCTACGACTTTCGAGGTGTATTGGTAACCACGCTGTCACTCGGAGATTCTGGCTTCGATCCCCATCTAGGGCAAGTTTTATCTATATATTCGTATGTATTTTTATAACAACTTAAAACTTACTTTGGGACCAGCACCCTTAGCATGGCACCGGCGACAATGTTTAACGAGTGCTATCATCTATTACTATCTCGCTCTACGTAATAATAACGAGTGGGATGTCACTAGTACGCCGCGCGATATAAACTTTATCTGGGTTTACCAATAGTGCCATGCTACGATGGCTGCTGAATCTGTGTGATTTTTCCTTATCTATTTATTTAATATATAAGGAGGATTTGATTAGATAGATGGAATAGTATTTACTATAGAAAAGTGCTACTCGTTTTTATTATATACTATATATCCGTTAGTCGTCTTTTACGACCCTTTGGTAAAGAAAAAAAGGGGGGGCGGGATGAGACAAATTTACTCTGTCATCACCATAACAGGAAATACATAATGTTATACTTCTGTTTGTATTTTATTTTGCCCCTTAGGTTCGATTTCCTCTCGATTTATGTTTATAAATTTATCAGCCGGAGATAGAAATTGACAGAGCGAGATTGTGGAATACGTTTTCTTGTGAGTTACAAAGCTACTATTATTATTAAGGGTACTAAAAAAAATAATTAAAGTGTTTTTTTTTGGTTTACGGTTTACTGGTTGTTACATAATTAACACATGATAAAAGTGAGTTCACAAAATTAAATATATAATGTACAACCTTCTAGGTAATGATGTACCGTTTCCGTTACCGGAAACGGTACATCCCATATTCCCCGGGAACGTTCCCTGGGAACGTATTTCTAGGGAATGTTGCAGAATATTGGATGTATGTATTTGTATTACAACCATATCAAGTGATGCATTTACGTTGGTAAAATATATTTACAGTGATAAAATATATGTCTGATAAATAAAATTACAACTTTCCCTGACATTTCCATTTTTTGGGAACATTCCCGGGAACGTTCCCGGAAATCTGGGGAATGGGAACGGCACATTACTACTTCTAGGACAGAAAAGAACAGTTTACCTAGTAGGTATATCAACTGGTTTTACGTGAGTTACCTTTGTATCACATATTAATAATGACTTAACTTAAAATGGGTAAAGAGCAAAATGACTACTTAATACTAGTATCCCTTCTCTCTGTCATCCGATTTTACAAGACTAACTAAAAGTATCAAACATATAGGCAGATGATTATACATCGTGTTAATTAAAGAACGCAAAACCTCTCAGATGGTACCTCAGCCCATGAAACTGAACAATTTTTGTTCAACAAGTTTCACGAAATCCAAAAAAAAATTGGCATTTCATACAAATTGACTCGATCAGCTGATCAGTTTGTATGAAAATTCAAATAATTTTTTTTAGTTTCTTGAAAATTGTTGAACAAAAGTTGTTCAGTTACATGGGATGAGATACCATCTAAGAGGTTTTGCGTTCATTAATTAACACGATGTATACACCTGTCAAACGACTCATATCCCCAACGGAATAAAGATAAAATACAACAAGTTATCATATTCATATTTGACTTTGATCATGTAAAAAATTTACTTGAACTTCAAAATTATACTTTGATTATGTTCAAACGTGGCCTCCAGCTTAATTAAGTTTTTCGATACTGCGACAGCCAAATTAATCTCTTTTAGGCTATTTTCTTTGGCTTTAGTCCTCTAGATGAAAACACGCGCGAATATATCCTACCTGTGTTAATTTAATTAAGTGGCGTTTCACATTTTGCTGGCTTATTTTTTAGGCTTGTTGATGTTTCGTTTTGCTTTTTAGCGTTATATTTATACAGTATATTTTGTTAATTTGAAAAGTCATGAGATAATATTGATGAAAACAAGGATATAAAAATCTCATGTTATAAGTATATTTATTTTGTTATAAATTAATAATTAATACGATGTAAAAACTAAAAACCTTCCTGTGGATATCGTAGATGGCGACTTAGGAAACACAAGCTAGACAAAGCTTTTAATAATCAAATGAGACCTCTCTAACCCGTCTGGCCAGCGTGGAGAGTGTAGGGCAAATCCTCTGACTGCTCTGGCTAATATATGGCTCTGTTTTTGGGTATATTGTGTATTTTTTAAACTGTTAATCAATCGTAATTATCTAAAGAAATTAATCTAGCAACAAACTTTCAGCCGGTAATATTTATGTTTACGTTTGCACTAAGGTTAAAAGCTTAGTATTTTTTGTGGGCTGTTAAATAATGTCTATTTATTTACTTGGCAACATCGTTAAATGGCAGACGTGAGCCAAAGGCCATTAATTAAATATCTTAACCCTTTACGGATTGACGTAACACGGGCCCAGTGATTGGCATTTCGTTTTAGTACTTGTCAAAGAAATAAGGACCCTCTTTTATTGTGTCGGAGGAAATGAAAGAGTTGAAATCTGTCAAGTTGTAAGGGCTAATCATGTAACTTAGGGGCGAATTTCACTTGTAATTCGGTACTTATTTTGGTAGGAAATTGGGACGGCAAGGCGATTCACATTTTCCTTTTTTGTAAGTAATTTATTCAATATAATACTCGTTATAACAGTAATCACCAATTATTATAAAATAAGAAACTGCTTGTACGGACTGCAAAATTATATGATAAACATAAGACAATGCACATATTTAGTTGCGTATTATAGGCTTAAAACAGACAGTAAGTCGTTTAAGGCCGTACCTGAATTTTTCGGGGTCAAGTGCTGCCCCCATTTAAGTTAAATCATTTCAAAGAAAACGGAGACATCATTTAAAATTTTGCTACTACCAAGCCCTAGATAACCCTTCAAAGTATTTTATGAACTATTGTTTACAGTTTAAAGTGAGAAGGTTAACTTACTACGCACATTTGCGAAAAACGGTTACTTTTGGCAAATATGCGTAGTAAAGCCTAACGTTCTCATTATAAACTGTAAACAGTAGTTCATGAAATACTTTGAAGGGTTATCTAGGGCTCGGTAGTAGCAAAATTTTGAATAATGTCTCCGTTTTCTTTGAAATGATATATTTTAAATGGGGGCAGCACTGGATCCCGAAATATTCAGGTACGGCCTTAAGATAAAGTGTATACAGCTTTATATTAAATTAACGATACCCCACACGTTGGGGTTAGTCCAATTTAATTTTTTAAATTCACTTTTCGTTGTATGGGACGGGGCTGAAAAAAAAACAGTTTTTCATAATCTTAAAAACCAACTTTTGGAACTTCAATATCTATCTCTCCACCAATTTTCATGACAATCGGTGCAGTAGCGGCGGAGTACGAGCCCGGACGGACAGACAGACGGACTACGGAACCCTAAAAAGAACAATCTAAACCTTACCTCCGTCTAACAACCGAATCAACTACATCGCCAAAAATAATATTACATTTCTCGTCATTTTAGTTTACGTTTCCAATATCATTTCTTGCATGCTCTTTGGTACAAATTAAAAAAGTAATAAATGCGAAACACTTCATAAAATCCCTTGTTTGTATCTACGACTTTCGAGGTGTATTGGTAACCACGCTGTCACTCGGAGATTCTGGCTTCGATCCCCATCTAGGGCAAGTTTTATCTATATATTCGTATGTATTTTTATAACAACTTAAAACTTACTTTGGGACCAGCACCCTTAGCATGGCACCGGCGACAATGTTTAACGAGTGCTATCATCTATTACTATCTCGCTCTACGTAATAATAACGAGTGGGATGTCACTAGTACGCCGCGCGATATAAACTTTATCTGGGTTTACCAATAGTGCCATGCTACGATGGCTGCTGAATCTGTGTGATTTTTCCTTATCTATTTATTTAATATATAAGGAGGATTTGATTAGATAGATGGAATAGTATTTACTATAGAAAAGTGCTACTCGTTTTTATTATATACTATATATCCGTTAGTCGTCTTTTACGACCCTTTGGTAACCCTTTGGTAAACTGTAAACAGTAGTTCATGAAATACTTTGAAGGGTTATCTAGGGCTTGGTAGTAGCAAAATTTTGAATAATGTCTCCGTTTTCTTTGAAATGATATATTTTAAATGGGGGCAGCACTGGATCCCGAAATATTCAGGTACGGCCTTAAGATAAAGTGTATACAGCTTTATATTAAATTACCAGAATCGTTCTTTGATATGCCTGACAGTAAAATCAAAGCTTATTTATAGGAAGTATTTTGTGAGAAGGCTTATTATAGTACCGATTATTACCTTAAAGTTAAAAAAATCTGGCTTGAGGTTGGCGCGGGTCCCACTTAAATATTCGTTTACACATAAATGCACCTATACTCATCATCATCATCTGAGCGTGTTCCCAGTTGCATCGTCAGCGGTGACGCTTCAGAGCCCGGGGTCCGCTACCTTACCTAGGCGATTTGACGAGGTTACTGGTTTTTACACAGAGTGACTGTCGTCTGACCTCCGTAAACCCAACAATCCTAGAATAGGTACAAACGCTAGATGGCGTTCGGGACCAACGGCTTTACGTGCCTTCCGAAGCACGGAATCATCTTTCTTTTCGGATAATTAGGTGATTCAAGCCTGCAATATCCTAAACAGACTGGAAACAACTTTTAACAAAGTATGCTTCCCAGTGGGATTTGAACCCATGACCTCCGGATCACAACGCAACGCAACGCAAACGCCTTGACCACTGGACCGCGGAGGCAGTCTGTCATAAATGTACCTATACTACCTACTTTTATCCTGCAATCAATAAATTTTGACAAACCATACACTACACGCGGAAAATAATTTCCACATATAAATCACTCGAATGATTTACGATTCGGACACAATACGATTGAAAGGGCAATTTTTGGTATAAAAAGACAATGTATTGAATGCCTGTAAGCCTGCTATTGACGGGGTACCGCGGGCTCGTGGGTGTGACGTTTTGACGTATGACTCCCGTCGACAAGAGGAAACAATACCTCGTTTTGTTTTCTCATTGACGGTATTGTTTTGTAATAAAAATTAATCCCACCAAAAACATTTTCATGTAAAAATGTTGCCAAGATGAGTCTATATAGCTTACCCTGTGAAAAAGTTATCAGATCTCGTACGAGTATAAAGCCAAGCTCTAAAGACTACACGCTCTAAACCTACAAGCTCCTTGACCATACGACCTTAATCAAAATCTATGAAAAAGTGGTCAGATCTGATGTAGAGCCAAGATTCTTGATCTATGCGCCCTTACTTTACCAAGCATAACTTCACATACTCTACATTTTATTCAAAACGTGATGCTTGGCCGTTTTGCTACCGTTACGAAGATTTCATCGTGTGTGATACTTGGCCGTTTTATTTCACAAGCGATTAGCGAATGCCTATGAAATCTTCGTAACGGTAGCAAAACGGCCAAGCATCACGTTTTGAATAAAATGTAGAGTATGTGAAGTTAGGCTTTGGTAAAGTAAGGGTGCATAGATCAAGAATCTTGGCTCTACATGAGATCTGACCACTTTTTCATAGATTTTGATTAAGGTGTAGTGTAGAGCTTGTAGGTTTAGAGCGTGTAGTCTTTAGAGCTAAGCTTTTTACGAGATCTGATAACTTTTTCACAGGGTAAGCCATGTAGACTCATCTTGGCAACATTTTTACATAAAAATGCTTTTGGTGGGATTTCATTTATTTTCGTAAGTTGGTTAATGGACTTTTTTGAGTTTTAAAATAAAATAACCTATGTTGACCCCGGGCCTTTACTTTCGCCTTACCCTTCGTTTGAAATTAAGATATAAGAACGAATTATAGAATTATTATGACGATACGAAACGACTACGAAATTACAAATATATAAATGCAAATATTTCCTATCAATCGAACAATCGACCATGATTCGCAGTAGAAAAATGTCGATAGCGCATTTCAAAATACAGTCAGCGCCATCTAGTGACGTCGGCTGATGTCACCGTCATCACTACTCGTACTAGCATGATCTTATGTAGTTAGTGCAAATGTATTAGTGCAAGTCTCATACAAACTTCCACCTCCTATTTCGAGGGGATAGGTTTGGTTAGGTTTGGTTTTTTATTTTTTTTGTTGTCTTTTTTTTATGTTATTGGGCGGCAAACGAACAAGCGGGTCACCTGTTGGTAAGTAGTAAGTACCTGTAGTAATATTAGCTTACATACCAAATTTCAGCGTTCTAGGATTTAAGGAAGTAACTTCAGAATTTTGATGATCAGTGAGTGAGTGAGTGAAGGTAATAAGACAATTATCATCAGATCTTTTTTAGTTTCCACTAGGCAGAAGTTTGACCCTCTCCGTACAACCAGAGCCATATATTAGCCAGAGCAGTCAGAGGATTTGGCCTACACTCTCCACGCTGGCAAGACGGGTTGGAGAGGTCTCACTGATGTTTATAAGCTTTGTTCAGCTTGAGTTTCCTAAGTCGCCTTGTACGACATCCACGGGAAGACTTGGAGTGGTTCTATTGCACGCCTCATAAGCGAAGCGCATGAGGTAGTGCTCTACTCTCGCCTTACAAAAAACAAGTGATTTTTTTAACTGAATGTGTCTCTATTTATTTTCTATCGCACTTGTACAATAATATTTACACATAAATGTCAAGAAAAAACACTAGTTTCAACACTTATGACATTTTTAAAAGACATTTTGCGTTTTAAATAAATAAAAACAATGTTTAATAAAATCATTTTGTGGACGTCCGTGTGTCGGTATGTATGGAAACTGCCGTGGTCACGATAACTCCCGAAAAACTTAGCTGATCATGTCCATTTTTTTTTATACGCTTCAGTATTATCCAAAACTAAGTCCTTTCGAAGATCACGGTCTAATTCAATGTAGTTTAATCGTAATTTCAATTTAATTGTGAAATTTTAGTTTTTTGCCTCAATCAAAGCGCGGCAAGCGGCATTCTCCACAATGTCAAAATTGACAGTTGACATTTCACAGCTTGGTCGGTGTTGCACTTGCAAATTATCTTACATTAAAACACATTTTGGGACTGCCAGTATAAATAAAAATGAGATTATGAGGCGTGCACTTTTGGATTTTCCAAACTATTTTACTCTGCTGGGAACCATAGGGCTTTAATAAGACAATAGTTTGCAAAAACTAACTGATAGCGGAAACAAACTAGTTTAGATTAAAAAGCATTTAAAGAAAACCTAAGTATTATCTTGTAAATGACAGTAGGTATTATGTATATGCGCTAATAAGCGTTACATTATAAGCTCCAATAACATGTTCTAGTGGGATAATTTGAAGTGAAACTAAAATTCAAATTAACTGTGAAACATAGAATTGTGTCGTAATGAAACGAAAGTAATTCTACCCGGCTGGGACTTTGTTTTCGTATGGTATAACCACAAATTATAGAAAACACAGAAGAATATTAAATTAATTAGGAATTAACGCGAAACGTACCTTATTTATTTATTTTGCTGACGTAACGGAAAAGGGACACTGTGAGTGTAGTGTGTGACGGTACTTGGAGAATGAACAATATGACGGTGGACGAAGATCACACCGGGCAGGAGGAGGCGTAGGCGTCATCGCTGCTTCAGTCAAGCTGGGACCACGTTCGGTGAAACCCGAACGAAACGTCAGCAAAATAAAAAAAAAGGTACGTTTCGTGTTAATTCCCGTATGCATTAATTTAATAATAATGCAACGCGATAGTTTACAAGTATTTACAGAAGAATATATCGTGATAACAACCAGCACTTTTTAAATAAGCGAGTAAAATTCTCCAAGTCTATACAGGCTGACTGGTAAATCACGTGTCATACTTAAGGACATAATAAATCATGATCGCACGTTACGTCAAAAAATATAAAACCAACCAAAATACTTATTAATTACAATGAAAAAAATAATCAAATTAGTGCGCAAGTCTCGGAATGTTGGAAACCGCGCGCTCGCTACGCGCATCCAGATAGACTAAGCCCACCGGCGCGGGAACCGGGAACAAGGGGCGAGATGCGGCGCGCGGGGACAGGTGTGCGGGTGGCGTTTCGCTTTTCGGCATGCGCCTAAGGGTACCAAAGGTACCGCGCGTAGGTAGTAGGTAGGTAAAGGGTATCGTGCGTAGCGTGGGTGTCCACACTTCTTGTTTTAATTGGTAATTTGGTCAACTTTTAAACACCTATTTTATATACAACGAAACTGTAGCGATATATTTAAGTCATCATACAAATAATGTAATAATGACTTAAATCTTTGGGTTGCCGCATCGCTTATTAACAATAGTCGCATTTGCGCCGATTTCCTCAATCAGCTTTTACGATAAGCGCGGGAAGAGAAAGTAGGTCAGACATTCTAAGTTTTTGACTAACTTAAAAAAAGGTGGAGGTTATCTTAATGTTTTATTTAATTTTTTTTATGTGTGTTTATTACGTGATATCTTCGCCAATTGTTTATCGATTTTGATGATTATTATTTTATTTTAAAGCATTTACTACCAAGTTGGGCCCATTATTTGGTGAAGATGTAATGAAGAACTTTGGAGATATGAAAGAAACTCCTGAAAAAATTTAAGAGGGTTTTTTTTTAATTTAATAATTTATTTTCTCTCAGACCAGTATATAAGAAATAATATTCTGTATATTCTATATTGTATGGTAGGTATAACTGTGCTGCCGCCAGCGATTAACTTGACATTATAAAGAGACATACTGCTGGATAGGACAGTAAACTTTACTTACTATAAATAAAGTCATCTTTGTCTTGACTGTATTGCGATTAAAGAAAGAAAAATTTCTTCAGTGTCGATAGATTCGTCAAGAAAACAATGTTTCATGCAATAAAATAAAGTTCCCGTGTGTTCCTACTTTGGGACTTGTCTCGTAACTAAGGTAAGTGATACAGTCAATTTGTTATAAAATGTAAAAATATCAAAAAATCAAAAAAATATTCATTTCATAGATAAACATGTAAGTAACTAAATTGATATGATAAATCAAAATTAAAAATATGCGATGAAAAAGTTCGCCACGAGCAAGATTTAAACCCACACCCCTCACATGTATACTGTGAGTGCACTTCCAATTGTGCTACCGTGTCTTCAATCATCCTGACGAATTTCCAATAAAATAATTAAATACCACACTTCTAAATAGTGGTTAATATACTCGTGAATGAAGAAATACGTATGTCAATACGTGATGAGGAAATTCGTCAGGGTGATTCAAAGTCAGGCAGCACAATTGGAAGTGCACTCACAGTACAGATGTGAGGGTCGTGAGTTCGAATATCACTTGTGGCAAAATTTTTCATCACATATTTTTAATTTAGATATTGTTCAGAGCATTGTAATGCTGTATAAACCAATAATGGATTATGATGTTTCAACTATTATCTTAATAATAAAAAGGACAAGTAAATGCCAAAATATGTTCTTTCAGTAAACTTTTCACTTTTTTTTATTTTTTACATACATACACAATCACGCCTTTATCCCTTATGGGACAGACAGAACAGATTGGGTTTCGCGGCCCTAAGCAGTATATCCTTTACGTCCGTGTGTATGTCACATACAGCTGAATATTTGCGACTGCACCTACCGAGCATTTTTTGAAGTGCTCATAAAAACAAACTGCATGGCACGTGGAAACCTCGTTTTGTTAAAATTGGCTGCTCTGGCCAATTTGTTGTAATTGATAAAATCGTTATGTTTATGAATCCTGTGTCCATACTCGTATATAAAATCTTTCGGCTAGAAATTTACGAGTAACATTATGGTTTAGGAGTCGAGAAAATACATGGAATATTACGAAGAACAAGTAAAAAGTTAATTTTATGCTCGAGATAAGTGGTATGTTCTTAGGAGAAAACAATAATGTCAATAGCTTGTTGTGCCTGTCTAGCTGATTTAAGGCACACACACCATCCAAGATCAGTTTAGAGTCGATCCTACTGGAACTGAAGGCCGCGAGACTTGGCTGTCAATCAGATTATATCGATATAGATTTGGTGGTTCTTCAAACCTTCGTAATTCAGATTAGCACATACAGTTACCGCGAACGTTTCAGCTTGAAAAACGATAGCATACCGAGTACTGTCCCATGCTCTGACACAGTTTTCTGTTCTTTGAAAAGATCGCTCCTGTTCCATAGTTGGTTTTTGAGCCGTCCGTGTATGAAGCAAAGTCAAAGTCATTTTTTTTTATTCAATGTAGCACAAATACAGGCTGACTTTTAAACCACCAGCCAAATTTTTGGAGCAAGTTCAGTCCATGAAACTGAACTACTTTCCATAAAAACAACTAACGAAAAACTAAATTAAAAATTCGCCTTTTCATACAAATCAGCGCTTAGCCAAACGGATTTTGTATAAGAGGACGAAAAATTTTCATCGATTTTTAATAACTTTTTTATAGAAAGTAGTTCAGTATCATGGACTGTACTTGCTCCAAAAATTTGGCTGGTGTTTAAAAATTCACCCTGTATATCACTTGCAGTGAGTTATGTTAATAGGCGATGCGGCTAGCAACCCATCATTTTGATTCCTTTTTCCACTTTCTTACTAACTATCACGCTAAAAGTGGCCTTTGAATCTTGCGGCCCTGGGCTCTGTCTGACTAGAGCAGCACGAGCCAAAATGCTTTGACGTAATAGTGCATCCATCTTGCTTTAATTGTGATATATGTATACAACATGGATGAAACATACTCGTAATAAATCGAACCACGCGGGCTATACTAGATCATAAAATATTAGCTAAAAAACAAAAAAAAAATTATAATAAAAGTAAAAAAAAAAATTGACAAAAAACAGAAAAAAAAAATTCGACATTCCCATGCGGCTGCACACTTTTGTAAAATTTCTTGAAGTTGACTTTAACGTACAATTTTACTTAATTTTTTTTATGTGACCAACTGGTTTAACCTTTGTATTTATTTCTAGAGTAATTTGTAATGCAGAAAAACAATGTTTTAAAAATATCTCACGTTGAAAATTCCTTACGTAAGTGTGAACTAGGTTAGGTTGACGCTGAGAGTCCGATGACCTAAATGCGAGCAATATATGTGATTCGGGTTGAATCCCTCTGGGCTGTACCGAATCACAATCCAATACATAACTTAGTTGCAGTTAATGTGATAGGAAAAATTAATTGATTGGGGTTGAATTTAACCTGAGTATCGGATGACCTCAATCACAGAAGACAGTAACAGTAGGAGAGGTGCGAGGACTGGGAACGGGAACGCATATTGCGCGTATCATTGTCATTAGAAGATTCTGTTCTAAATGTTCAAAAAAATTCAAAATATCTTTATTATAATAGGATATTTATAATATATCTTAATAATATTCAATTTGTTTTGTTTTGCACAAATGTTGACGTTAAATCATTACTTACAGCTAACTAATTATGCTGCTTCCTAGGCGCAAGTGCAGAATTAGCGGCAACAAACTGCACTGCACGTTTTCTCCAAAGACGTCAAATAACAAACTAAAAACTTAAAATTAGTTATATGGATGGACTGAGATGACATTGTTTGTTATGTCATAATTAAATTGAATTATAAGAATTACGAAATTTAAAACAATGTCAATTTGATAATTTAGTATGTACCTGAGTATGTACCAATCAATGTACCTAAATTTTATTTATTTATTTATTTATTTAAACTTTATTGCACATAAAAAAAAAAGTGTACAAATGGCGGACTTAACGCCTTATGGCGTTCTCTGCCAGTCAACCATTGGACCAAGTAGAAAAATAATTTGGGTGGTGCGACAGAGTGTGTAAACAAAATTTAAAAGTATCTATAAATACCTACAAGAATAAATCAATAATATACATAAATATTAATCTTAAAGAAATATATACCAATACAATAACTATAGATAAAATAAATATACAAAATATATAATTATGTAAATATAATACATAAAGTACTAATTATATATGTATGCGGATAGATAAATACATATATGGATGACTACAAATCACCGCGCAGGGACACGACGAGAAGAGACTTCTTGGAGAAACTGTTTTTGAACCGCCCGTTTAAAAGCGTGACGACTAGGCGCTCGTCTAATAGAATCAGTAAGAGAATTCCAGAGAAGGATGGCTTGAATTTGAAAAGATTTATTCATAAATTCAGTGCGATGATGAGGGATGGATAATGTAATAAATTATGAAATGTCTAAATATACGAACCTTTAAGCGCGCCAAGCTCAAGCCAGACATTTTTGTCTTTAAGATAGTCATCGGTCCTATAATAGGGTAAAATGGGGTAATGGGAGTCACTTAAGCGAAAATGCAAATAAATAATTATTACAAAATAAAATCTCTATTGCAACCGCCTCACAACAAAATCTACTTAATTAGCTATCATTTTAGATAAATAGTAATGACTTTGGTAATCAACTTTGGAAAATACAGAAGAAGAAAAAAAAAACAGATTTGACTCTCATTGCACCGAGGTGAGGTCAATTGTGGTCAAAGCAAATCGCAATTAAAGTAAAAGAAAATCTAGCATAAATCGCAGATATAACTTTTAGCAGACTTGACTTTTAGTAGTTCTTACACGTATGATATACACTGTTTTGCAGTGATTTCATCTGTTTCAGATTTAGAGAGTACGGGTGGTCACTTGACTCTCATTATCCACAACAACAAAAATGAGAAAAGAATTTATAGAAAAATACACATTAGTTACACACATGATTTAGGTTTCGCATCATACTTTTGAATGTCCGGCTAAACGTGTAAAAAAATATAAGCGAATAGTTCAACAAATGTGCCACTTACCGTTTATTTTCAGTGGTTGAAAATTAACATCGACGCGGCGCAAAAACAAAAAACTTATCTCATTCCCGCTGTTGCAGCCATACTGGCGCGAGCGACTTACACCGACAGCAAGGGGTCAAGAGCGTCGTGGGGCGATCGTATATTCGTCACTAGTGTTTTCGGTTTTGTAGATATGTGGGTGATTGTCATTGCCCGCTGACTCCCATTACCCCATTTTCCCCTAAGCCCTATGTAATACTCTTACTATCTTCTGAGCATAAATACAAATGCTGCAAATACTATTAGTATAAGTAAGATAGAGATGACACTGTGTCATCCCTATAATGGATAAACAAATACAAGAAGACTGACAACCTGCATACTTTGAAGGGTAATTCGATTTTTAGTTAAAGTATTGTAGCTAGATGGAGCTACTTTATCGAAAGAAGGTAGTTTTGTAGTGGTGCCGCTTAATTTCGGAAAGATGGCGGTATAAGCGTTCATTTTCTACGAACAAACAAGCGCCATCTCAGATTTTTCGTGGATATCGTCAGCCTAAGTACCAAGCATCCTTTGTATGGCTTGCGGGCGATATAGTAGTGACATCAGAAATACAGGATACTACTAGTATAGTACGCTTTTTTGTATGGGGTTGTCATTCTCTTGTATTTTTTGTCCATGTCCCTATTCTACTAATTGTAAACTTGCAGAGCTAATTCAAATAATAATTGACCTGCTTGAGTACTCATAAAAACACGCTAAGGGTAACCCTTATTTTCCTTAGCCATTCAGGTCCCATAATTGGGAAGAGGCCTCCTTTTGTTGTTTCCAGCTACTTGGATCTTTAGGCTACTTCTTCTCAATCCTTGTCAAAAGCAGACAGGTCGTCCCTCCATCTCATCTTAGGCTCGAGGAGATCTTTTCCCGTCTCCTGGAGTCCATATGGCAGTTTTTAAGAGCAGCCCTTAAAAAAAACATGCCTAGGGATTGAATCCAGAACCTTAGGAGTGATGGACTAGCGTGTTAACCTATACGCCACAGAGGTCGTCTTTTAGCTCTGTCTCCATCCATGTATTAGGCGTCTATAATGATATGAATTCTATAATGATAATTTGACTAATAAAAGAATTTTAAGTAACAATAAATAAAATAATAACTAACATTTGTTCCAATTGATATACCAGTGTTTGTTGCATGCCAGTTATGACCAAATGCGCGAGACTCTACATGATTTTTGTACCACCAAAATTGTACCACATTATAATCAATAAAACTAAATTTAATTTCATTTCATTACGCCACAGGGGATAAACAACTGATCGTGTTTTGTTTAACTGGTAATTATCTGTCAGAAGTTTTCAAACCCATTGTCATAATGCTGCTTAGGGAATTACAGGTTAACCTGTCATTTGAAAATAAGGTTATATCCACAGACATACGAGTACCTTTAAAAATAAAAGATCTTGACTTCACTAGGAAGTTTAAACTCACCCCACTTGAGACCTTTCACGAGTAGCAACATCAAAAACATTTTCCAACAACGCTAAAAGATGTACGGAACCATCCAGAGGGATTTGACATAAAAATATAAATTTTTCAACGACAAAATTGCTTAAATTTTAGTAAGTTTTTGTTTTCAAGAATAAATTTCCTATATGTGACGACTTTTCTTCTTCTTCTTCGTCTAAGCGCGTTCCCGTTGGCATTCGCAGCTGTGCTGCTTCGGAGCCCGGGGTGCGCTATCCTGCTTTTTCTTCTCCAAATATAACATGCATGTCAATGGTCACCCAAGGATGCCAAAGGCCTTGCAAAATGGAGAAGAAATAGCCGGAACACTTTAAATGATTTGGCTATAGTTTTACAACCGGCCGCCTGCCTGACGTCAACCCTCTTTGGGAATGTATTTGTGCGAAAAGTTTACAACCGGCCGCCGCCCGAATTTTACTCTCTATATGTGACGACCTTTCTCATGACATAATCCAACGACAACTTGCATCGGCAATAATTGTTTTTTTATAAAAAAATAAATAAAGAATGATTATTCTTGCTCGTTCTCTTCCGTAGTAAGTAAAATTTTATCATGGAAATGTCAACCACGTCTGCTTGGGCCCGGCGGAGGCCGAAGAGCTTAGCGCGGAGAGATACCTTATATGTTTTGATTGAAAAAAAAAAAGGTTATATATTTTTAAATTAAAAGATTGAAGACGTTTGTAATAACGATAAAAAACCATAAATTACTAAAAGCCTGGTTCAAAGAAGTCTGAAAGCACACATTGCTTATAATCTAGGTGAAATGTATTCGAACAAAGAGAAAAATAAATAGACCTTTATTAAAGGATCGGTATTCATACGAAGAATATCTTACCTTGCAAATATAATTTGTTATTCATAAACCAGCCTGCTTACGAATTGCTTACAAAAACTGTCCATGTTAAGAAAAATAAAAGTGGTCAAGCGCGAGTTGACGCTCGCTTATTGAGGTTTCCACATTATTTGTAATGCAAAATAGGTATTCTATTAGAAGTTGTTTACACTAGCATCGATTGTAAATAGGCTTACTATATAATTATTGAGTTATACAGAGTCTTTTTTGCTGGTCTGGGAGAAAAGAAAAAACATAGAATGTACCAGCTGCTTCTCTTCCCGTGCAGATCGTAAAACCCGATTGAGGGAATAGGCGAGAATCTGAATCATATGAATAGGCGATGCGGTTAGCAACCCATCACTATTATGATTTCCCTTTTCCACCTTCATGCCCACCATTACGCTAAAAGTGGCCTGGGCTTTACCGCCCTTGGCTATGTCTACCCCGTTAGGGATAAAGACGTGATAGTGTATCTGTATCTGTATCTGTATACAGAGTCTAACAAAATATACTGAAATTATTTTAAGGCTGAATTCAGTCTATGATTCTGAACAACTTTCCCCAAGGAACATAATATATCGAAATATGAATTGATATTTTCTGCCTCCAATACAAGTTGACCGATCAGCTAAGCCGAACTTCTATGGAAAGCAAGTACAGAGTGTTTTAATATGATGAAATAATAATCTTTGATGAGCATGCTAATGCATGTAAAAAAAAAAAAAAATATCAAAATACGATATTTTTGTTTCAATATCCCATACAAATAGACCAGACCAACCAAAGTGAAATAGTGACATACATATCTACTTATTTCGAAATTTCTTTCTTGCGCAAGGTTTTTAATGTCACGGACTATACCTAATATGTCAAATAGTAATATCGGAATATAATAAATATGTCTTAACATACTTACTTACTATCCTGGCTCAGCGACCCAAAGTGAGTCTTGGCCTCCAGCACAAGAGCACGCCAACGCTCCCGGTCCCGCGCTAGCTCTCGCCAGTTGTCCCCAACTTGCAGCTCGCGCAGGTCCGCCATCACCACGTCGCTCCAGCGATACCTGGGACGGCCCACCGGCCTGCGACCGATCGGCTGGCCCTGGTATGCTCTCTTCACTCCCCGATCCTCCTCCATTCTTTCGACGTGTCCGAGCCATCGAAGGCGGTGCGCTTTAGCTTCGCCCATAATGTTAGGCTCGTCCACTAGATTTTGTATTTCGGCATTGCTCCTAATCCTCCATACACCATCCTCTCCTCTCACTGGTCCCAGGATCTTGCGAAGTATCTTTCTTTCCGCTACGAGAAGCCTTCTTTCCTCTTTTAATGTTAGCTTCCACGCCTCACATCCATACAATAGTATAGGACGGATGATCGTCTTATAGATCCGTATTTTTGTGCTTCTGCTGAGAAGTTTGGACGTCAACACCTTATGTAGAGCTGCACTGCATCGAAGGGCATTTTAGATGGGGATGTTAATCTCGTCTTCTCTCGTGTTTGTGTCCGTAATAGTGCATCCTAGGTATTTAAACTTCGCTACTCCCTTAAAAACGGTGCCATCCACATGGAGATCCTCTCGCTTGACACGGATAACTACTTGATAATTTTATAAATAAAAAGAGACCAACTTTATTTTTCCTACATTCTAAATCACAGCCCAAAATTGTTTTATATAAAAATATTTCAGCAATATTTTAGAATGTAAACATTACAGCCCTTCCACGAAATTTTTGATCGCGATAAATTCCCGATAATCTACTTTTCGAGTAAAATTTAAAATATTTTTTTACCATTTTTTATTAAATTAAGTAAAAAATATATATATTGACACCGTTCCACCAACACACCAATTTTAAAATGATAGAATATATATATGCAAGGTTAGGTTACAGACCGACGACGGAACGGATATTTTACCATTTCTGTACAGAACCATAAAACGAAACGTATTATACAACTATACGGGTAATACAACAATCACGGGCTTGGAAAACTCTTGGCTGTATTTTTCTGCGATTTTCTGTACATAAGACATAAGTTTCACGTGTTTGTTTTGATATGTTGGTATGAACGCGCGGAATGGCTTATAAAATAAGGCACCAGCTGGCATGACACGATTCGTTAGTGTACCATTCTTTTTCTATGCCTGTTAGTATGTGACACACGGTTGAAAAGATTAGCCAGCACTACAACATTAATACACGAGTAAGTACTAACGCCGGTACTACGGCGGAAATATTGTAGTGTGAAAAGAGCATGTAATGACTGACCTAACCTTAGTACTTGATATAAACCAATCATCCCAAAGCGAAAAAGACCTCCCGCAATAAGTATATCACCATCATTATCATCATCTGATGGTTGCAACGTCAGCGGTAACGCTTCAGAGCCCGGGGTCCGCTATCCAAACGAGGTTACTGGTTTTAACACAGAGCGATGCCTTCTGACCTCTGCAACCCAAAGGGTAGACCAGAACCAATTCTAGTATAGGTACTTACAAACGCTAGATGGCGTTCGGGACCAACAGCTTTACGTGCCCTCTGAAGCACGGAATCATATTTCTTTTCGGATAATCAGGTGATTCAAGCCTGCAATATCCTAACCAGACTGGAGCAACTTTTCACAAAGTATGCTTCCCGTGAGATTTGAACCCAATACCTCCAGATCACTAGGCAAATGCTTTGGCCACTGGACCACGGAGGCAGTTACCTCGCCTGTTGAAGGTGCACCTCCCGCAAGATATCACAACTCGAAAGAAAAGGAGTCTTTCTTTCTTCTCGAGGGTATTACTATTAACACTGGTCTCAGATTGTTGGAGCTGCCTCTGACGCAGCTCAATTGACTGTTATCTAGTGACGATATCGGCCTTTGATATTCCTTACAGTAAATTCAAAGCTTATTTAAAGAAAGTAATTTGTGAGAAGGCCGTAAACCGAACATTATGGATATAAATCAGACTGTGCCCAAAGTTTAATAATGTAAATAAGTTACAAGTATATTGTAAAGATTTAGAATTTAAAATTTACTCTCTCAACGTATTCTTGAAGTAAACTGTGGTTAACGGTGTTGGTTTTGCATTGATCTACTTTTGTGTGTGTGTGTAATATTGTGTCGAATAATAATGTAAAATTGTTTGTTGAACCCAATAAACAAACAAAAAGGCTTATTATAGTACTGTTAAATACTATCTTATTGACAAAAAAATCTGGCTTGAGCTTGGCACGGGTCCCTCTTAAAAATTTGTACACTCACAAATGTCATAATTTGGGCACGTTTGGTACATACAAAATTTACAAATTATGTCATGACAATGTATTCTCAGCCCTTATATCAAATTTTAATATCAGTTTAATTGTATGTTGACGTATTTGGAAAAAAATCTGCAGTATAGTTTGTTGCCGCTTCTTCTGCACTACCGCTTAGGAAGAAAAAATCAAATGATACAAACATCCAAAGATAAATAAATAATTTTGACTATTTGAATAATCATTATTAAATATTAGTGAACTAGTGAGAAGGGGGGTTACTCCATAAAAATAATACAATAGTTGCCCGATAGTGTCGTCCTATTTCTATGTCAAACCAAATTAGACTTTATCATCATGTATTAACGCTCAATGTTGCTTGACACTGAAACGCGGATACGCTGTTACGTTCATCTTGCGTACGGAGTAACCCTCGAGTAACCCGTTTGATGCAAGTGATATTGCTAGTTAAAAATTACCGTAGCTGAGTACAAACGGGTTGGGAGGTGTCGAGAAAACCGAGTTAAGTGGCGTCACGCTGATACTCGTAATGACCTTTGTGACTGCGGTGCCATTCAGTCGATGGACCACCTTTTGTCATGTCCAAGCTGACCTACGTCATGTACCATAAATGACTTTAATGTGGGTAACGACAGACTAGAGGGATCGCCGTGGCCACATACTGGTCAAAGATGATTTGAAATTGAAGCTACAGTGAAACCATTTCGACTCGATAAGAAGGACTAAGGGGTACAAGTCGCGCCTATTGAGGATCAAACTCATCTCCCACAGATGCAGGGTCAGTGCGATAACCGATTCGCTACTATTGCTTCAATCCGGCGAGAGGGTGGTGAAAAATTTAACAAGGAGTATGTGGCGGGGTGTGACATACCCGTTTATGAAATTGGCTGTAAAACTAGATTCTTAAAAGTAAGCAATAAATTAGTATTTTTTCATTATAATAAGACTATATTATAACTCATTAGAAATAAAAAATCTGCGCCATTTTTACAATTTATATATTTTACTCAACTGCAAACAAGTCACTGTGAATTTTCACCGAAAAATTTCATCCTTTCGAAAAAACTACAAAGGAACTAAATAAATAAAGTTTATAAAAAAAACTTTGAGGTATGATAGAACATGAAATAATTTACTAATTAATAGACTTTAAAAAACCACTTGTGGTCACCCATCCAACTACGGACCACGTCTAGGAATGCTTAACTTGCGAAAGCGCTAACAATGCGTACTCCAACCGGGCCACTGCGCTCTTCTTTACTATAGATAATATTTCCATTGACAGTAGCTATATACATTATTCAATGCAATGTTAGTTTTTGTCACGAAATATATACAGCAGCTGTGGGGCGAGGTATCACATACCCCAACGACACTTTCCGCTCCCGCAACCCCTTACCTCCAGCTATATGAAATCGCTTAAATCTAGTTTAAAAAAATAAAAAAATATACGCGTGTAAACAGTGTTTGGGGTATGTCATATCATACCCCACCTCACTACCGCCGGGTTAAACGAGTAAATACTCGACACTCTCCATTGTTTCCGGCAGTGAATCTCAAACTGCGCGTTCCTTGACTCTTGGTATCAATATACAATTTCTTTATTAGGACTTTATAGTAAGTCATACATTTTGCTGTAATATTCTATAAATATTATTATGTTTGAGTTATATGTACGATGCAAGGATTTTTTAAGTACTTATCCCCCATGCATTATGTACTAGATGTAATAAACATGTTAGTTACAGCAGGAGCACTGTACAATACACTGTCACCTTTTTATCCCCAATAGGGCAGACAGAACATTTTGTGTCTTGCGGCTCGAAGCAGACAGAACCCAGGGCCACAAGACCCAAAGGCCACATTTAGCGTTATGGTGGGTGAGAAGATGGGAAAATGGAATCAAAATAGTTATAGGTTGGTAGGCGCCGAGGGTAGAGAAGCAGCTGGTACTTTCCAAGTTATTTTTTTTTACCCCAGACCAGCATGGAAGAAAGAAAGAAATAAAGCAGGAAGATCACGTAACATATGCACGACACTATCACGTCCATATACCTAACGGGTCTGACAAAGCCTAGGGCCGCAAGACCCGTGTGGTTCCTTAATGGGCCCATTGCACATCCCAAAGGCCACTCAAAAACGGAATCAAAATAATGAAAGGTGTAGTATAGTAGCCGCATCTTTCATTACATGATTCAGATTTCATATAGAGACATGACATAAGAAACAAAAACGGGTATATCGCTGCCTTAAGAAACAAAAAACTCACTAGCAGAAGATCGTTAGCGAATGATAAATCTTTCCGAATAATATCTGTAATTTCCCTCCAGCGCAATGTTGTGTGAGGACACGGCAGTGCCCACGCCAAGTCAAGCAAACGCAATCAAACAAAGGCACAGCCGTAACATACTTTCTCGAAGCGATTCGAGACACTTTTGACACCTGCAACTACATTGTGGAAGATTCTAGAAGCCTAAATTTTTAGTGACCAAAAATACTATGTCCCAAAATTTCTCATATTTTAGTACCTAAATTTCGCGAAATATTGCCAGTCACTCGCTGATAATCAAACTTTTTCCTTTAAAAGTTTGATGATCAGTGACTTCTAGCAGACCTAGAATTAGCATAATATAATCGGAAACCGGGAAGTGGCTCAAGCAGCAAACAGGGCAAGCTAAATAAAAAATTAGACCCCCTCAAAAACAATACTTATTAAGAGGGCGCCTGATGCTGACAATCTAAATTTTGCTCCAAATTTATTCTAGCCGAAGCAAGACAACGAGCCATGCGGGTTGGGAAGAATTGCGGCGGGTTAATGAGGCTGGTTTACGCGTTTCTGCTTTTCGAGGTTTTCTTCGTTTTACAAAGAATATTTAAGAGTTATTTAAAAAGTAAGACAAGGATCATATCCCTGACTAATGTTTAATACAATACTAATCCAAAGTTACAAGGGATCATTTATTGTATTTCTTGAATACTAGCCGTTTTAGTATAGTTCGGAGGTGATTTGGAGGCAATTCCGCAATTTTTTTCTATCGAGAAAATTTAAGCAATCGTATTTTTGACACATACAATGACTAAAGTAAGTCCTGAAGTTTTTTGTGTGTTTTTTTTTCAAAGTGATTATTTCGTTAATATTTAAGTTTTAAGTAGTATCAGGGCCATACATGGTCTTAAGCCATGACGAATAGAGGCACCATAGACTTCTAGTGGATTTGAGCCCCACACTGTCACTGCTCATCGCCGTGGGTCAGTGGTGTGGGTTGGCAATTTCTCTGTTGGCTAATTTTCTATGTAAAAAGTCCAGTCTCGCAACAGCCGCAACACAGGTATTTCCATCTTAAATTTTACGTAAAAAAAACCTGTGTTGCTGCTGATGCGAGACTGGCCTGCCGTAACAGTTTTGTTTTTGAGTGGATACATTTTCCGCGGGTTTCTTATAAATCTCCGCCGCGACAGCCCTCAGTTCTGTATCCAACCTCTTATAAATCAAACCGGACCGTGCTCCCTTTTTGTGGCTTTACGTGTACATATAGCCTGCAAGATATGACGTTTTGTATTGCAAGGTAAATGTTATATGTTTTGATGATATATAATGTTTTGTACAATACAACTAACTGCCTCCGTGGTCTAGTGATCAAGGCGTTTGCCTTGTGATCTGGAGGTCGTGGGTTCAAATCCCACTGGGAAGCATACTTTGTGAAAAGTTGTTTCGAAATCTAGTTAGGATATTTCAGGCTTGAATCACAGATTATCCGAAAAAGATGATGATTCCGTGCTTCGGGAGACACGTTAAACTGTGGGTCCCGAACGCCATCTAGCGTTGGTTTTAAACTATCCTAGGATTGGTTCTGGTCTTGATCTTTTGGGTTGCGGAGGTCAGACGGCAGTCACTCTGTGTAAAAACCAGTAACCTCGTCAAATCACCTTTTATTTTTTTTTTGACGCGAAGAAAATCCCTTCGGATACCTTACCGGTTACGGGACACCGGTAAGGTTATTTGGTGTTACCACTAAAAACTCCGCGGTGTCACCTCTCAGCCGCTATCGGCCGGGGCCGTGTGCTTCTCTTGCTCCACAGCCCCGGCGCGGCCGGCCGCTATCTCAGCGGCACCGGCTCGCCAACGGCCTCACGGCACCCTCTGCTGAATCAGAGGGGCCGGAGAAACCGTCGCGTTGGCCTCTCGGCCCGACAAGAACAGGCGCGCTGACACGCACACGCGCCTGCCTTCCACTCCGGAGGGCTGTCCGTTGGACGATGGAATCCCGTTTCCACCGTCCAACCAGCCCTCATAATTTGGGGCCTGCAGAAGCAGGCCCTGCCCCAGTCCACCTGACGGTGACCGGGGCCCACCAAGCCGGCCGCAGGGGATAGGGAGAGCGGCAACGTAACACCGACACTCCTGTTCCCCTGCGCCCCCACCGTTGCCGTGCCAAGCGCCACGGCCGCGCTTGGTCGCGGAGGATAGGGCGAGCGGCAACGACACACCGACACTCCTCTTCCCCCGCGACCCCTACCACGGCTGTGAGAGTAGGGAGTAAACCCCCTTCTCTCACAGCCAGGCCATTCCCACCAGGAATGGCCTCCTCCGGGCCCGGGGAGGCCTAATCTCAACCCAGGCAATGGGTTCCTCTTGGCTTCCCTGCGGATGAGGCAGTCCGTAGGTACTGAGCCCCCCCATCGCGACAAGATGAGAACCCGGGCGGGGGGGCTCGTCAAATCACCTAGGTTAGGTAGTGGAACCCGGGCTCTGAAGCGTTATCGCTGAGGATGTAACTTCGGATAATGATGGTTGATGACCATGATGATGATTTCAAGGTTAATATTATATGTTTTGCTGTTAAATATAATGTTTGTTGAATACGAGAAAGTAACTCATATATTACGTATGTTCCCCGGACTGAATATGAGTTTGGTTTTTTATTTCCAAGCTAACCCATTGCGTTTTATACTCGTAGTTTGTTTGTTTAGGTAAGTGCCAGACATTTGTACTCTCCCTATTTTAGCTACCGTTAGGTGTTATTCTATATATACTTGACGTTAGATCATATTTATTCCTGTTACAATTTTTTCGGTTTCTCATTATAAGCTCTTACTTCTGGGGTAGACACCCCATTATTAATTGTAAGCTACTTATTTATACATTTGCTAATTTGATGTGCATGCTGTCGGTGTGCCACAAAGACCGCATCTTTGTAAAAGCCGATGCTGCTTTTGAAGTGCGCCGTCAGCATACTATGATTGAACTGTTTGAGTACTAAGACTTTTACGCAAAGACTTCTTATTGTACTACATTTAATCAATTATTTTTTGATCGATTACAGTACACTTAGGTAGTAAAAAAAAACAGTATTGAAACCATGAAACTGTGGCGCGCTATAAGCTCAAAATTTACAAGGGTCTCTCGAAGTATCGCTATAGAACGCCACATTTTTTATTTTTCAGTCTTATTTATACAGGTCGTATACTGTCATCAATAAAAACAGCAAACAATGTAGGCAGTGACATTTCTCATTTCAGGCAGATATGTTTTTATGCGTCAAAAAATAAAAAGATTCTTTGATCATTTGTTATAATTTCAGGGATTTGTTTCTTTTTTCGTATAAGTAAGTGGCTGTTGGCTACTTGTCAGATTGTGTTGTCAGTCTTTTCAAGCTGCCTAAAGGCAGCTGACATAGCTTGATGCCAGCCATTCAATGATGATAGCGGGACTAAAGACTTAACGTGCCTTCCGAAGCATGGAGAAGCTCGAGAATTTTTTATGCCACTTGTGGTCCAAATGCGGACCACACCCGGGATTACTTAACTTGGGAAAAGGCTATTAGCCAGCGATAAAATAAGATCGCAATATACCAATGACATAGACCATATAGACTAGCTATCTCAAACATTGGACCTTGTTCTATTTTTGCATTTTGGTTAGGCGATTAACCCACGTGCAACGCGCCCCTCCGCGGTGCGCGGAATCTGCCACGTTTTTACGGAATCTGCCGCGTTTAAAGTGGGTTGGACTAGGCGAGTTTTCTATACAAACGTTGTATGCAAGCATCTCAATACTTGCATACAACGTTAAAATCTGCCGCCCCGCGCTCCGCGACGGTGCGCGGTGCAATGGGATCACCGCCTCTTACCAATTTAAAGTTATTTATTTATACTTTGCCGTGTTCCTTGAATTATTCTTACATTATTTTAATACACACCAAGGCATTTTTATGTTTACCCTGTTTTCGTATAGTTTTCGCTTATAAACTGTCGAAAGTACTAGGCGTTTATGAGCTAGCAAGCGATTAAGTGAAGTTGAACTACAAATGAACGGGACAAAACAGTGATATGTGGTGTCTCCTCTAGTTTTACATAATAGCTCTTTGCTATACACTCGTATACGTACACTAAATAGGTCCTACCTATTAACCTGCGCCCACAGAGTCAATACCCGAAGCTCAGATGAGTAAGCACAATATAGCTATCGTGCAGTATATTGATTAACTGACGATTGTGTCCACATAATTTGTCAGTTAATCTGATAATTCATATTAAGATAATCATACCTAATTTTTGATTCCGTGCGTTGCTTATTTATGATAATCTTTAATAACTTTTCAAACTGTATTACTCATGAAATGTCGGCGCCGCCGTGTGATGACGGCAGAGTATAAGACTCGCGGTACACTGAATCGGCAGCGACGCGACAAGCAGTTTAATAACAAAACATTATAAAATTTATGTACAATGTCATAAGATAAAGAAACGCTTGATAGAATGAATGGCGCGCAATTGGTAAATCTTAAAAGAGATTATGATGGCATTGTTAATAGACTAAATATTAATGTATTAAATGTATTGTATAAGTAAAAAAATAAATAAAAAAAATTGCCCGAGACGGCGCGAGCAGATTACACGATTTTCACCTCCTCTTTCTTCCACGGCTGTCGTAAGTGGCGACTAAGGAAGATATAGCCAACAGAGAACGGGCACTAGCGTCTGTGAAAAGGCTTTTCACCATCTACTGCGATCACCAAACTGCCTGCCCAGCGTGGTGTTTGTTAACAAATCCTGCCTTAAGTCCAACAGTGGACAGATATGGGCTGTAAAGAAAGACAAAAAAATGGTAAGATTGGCACACTAATAAAAATATCGGTCTACAAGAAAGCACCGTCAATAAAGAACAAAAAAACCAACAACGCACAATCGAATTCGAATTTAGTGATCAACCTAGTATTTCATATTAGACGCCATTACTATTATTCTCATAATTCATTTTCAGTTGGGTATAAAAAGTCTATAAAAAATAAAAAACTTAGTACAAAATAAAAATACACCTTTTGTACCATTGTGGTCAATAAATATTTAATAAATAAATAAAAACATTATAAAACCTAACCTAGCTGCCCGCTGGCAGTGACTGCCGTCTGACCCAAAGGGTGGACCAGAACCAATCTATGATAGGTTTAAACAAACGCTTGATGGCGTTCGGAATCCACAGCTTTACTCGTCTTCTGAAACACGGAATCATCTTTATTTTCCAATAATCAGGTGATGCAAGCCTGCAATATCCTAACCAGACTAGAATATAATTTGCTTCCCAGTGCTATTTGAACCCAGGACCATAATCACGTCACAAGGCAAACTCTTTGACCATTGGACCATGGAGGCAGTCGAAGGAAGAACTTGCATCATGAGATTCATGCGATATTAGCGCTTAATTCTTTTTACTTCGTACGAACAATGTACTTCGTACAATGTATGAATGTATCTTCTGTAAGAAATATTTATACATACATCATTATTTCCAATGGATGAAACTTTTAGCCTCATACCTAGATCTATCGTGAAACAGATCAGCAGTCCTTTACAGTCACATCACGATTTCGATAGCTCAGGCCATGAGTGGGTCGACGTGACTTGTGAATATTTCCAATGGATTCGAACAATCGAATGTAGGCATTGTGTGAACTACCTACGTTATTAATGAGGCTTGAGACAATGGATATTATTGACATTTTGGGCCGTGTTCCTGGTACCTGTAATGAAAATAACTTTGTCATTTTGAGTGCGGAATACAAGTAAGTAAATCATTTTATTGTCTGTAATTAATACAAATAAAACAATGTGTTATGGCTAGAACAAACTCGGATATATTATTTAAAATATTGGCAAATCACTTTATTCTCGGTAATTAATATAAATCAAACAATGTGTATGTATGTATGCCCGTTTTTCTATCACGGTTATGCTAAAAACTGTATTAGAAATACATCTCTCATTTGATTTCTTATCTTCGTGTTTAAAGCCGTACCTGAATTTTCCGGGGTCCAGTGCTGCCCCCATTTAAAATAAATAATTTCGAAGAAAACGGAGACATTATTTAAAATTTTGCTACTACCAAGTCCTAAGTATTTTATGAACTACTGTTTACAGTTTATAATGAAAACGTTAAGCTTTACTACGCACATTTTCCAAAAGTGGCCGTTTTTCGCAAATGTGCGTAGTAAAGCTTAACGTTCCCACTTTAAACTGAAAACAGTCTCCGTTTTCTTTGAAATAATTTATTTTAAATGGGGGCAGCACTGGACCCCGGAAAATTCAGGTACGGCCTTAATATAAAAAGTTGAAAACGAGCAGATTATGACGTCCTATTTATCAACTTTATAACTCACTTACACTTAATAATTTCAAATTTGTATTAATAAATAACATTTTATAATTCCAAAGAGGTGAAAGCACTACATACAAATGATTTCCCTCTGTGTCATAAGTAATACTCCAGCTATTCGTCAGTGCCATGTTAACGATAGATTATGTAGCTGCAGAGTACGGTACTCTTGGATTGAATTGGTATCGACTGCATAATTCGCTCATTCCTATGAAACAACTTGAAGTTTGATATAGGTAGATATAGCATATTTATAACATGATTATCACATACAACATATTTTAGGAGAATAAACGGGCAAATGCGAGTCGGACTCGTACATGAAGGATTCCGTACCACCGTACAATGTTTTAAAACGCTGAAGAAACACGTTTCTTGTATGACGAACCCCTTTAATTATTAACTTTATGATAGATAGATAGATAGATAGATAGATAAATCGTTTATTTGTGAAAACTGCACATACACAATCACACACAAAAAATAAATTAATAATATTACGTTATTTACATACAGGTTTTATAGCGATGCGATGTGTTTATGTATGCTGCAGCAGCACAAAAAGGTCGTAGGCTCAGCGAAAATATTGCTCAAAGAACAATGCGCTGATTTTCAGCTATAACCTTAGGTAGGTGCAAGTGCGATCATTTGAGAAAATTGTAAGGTATACGTGTTAAATACAATAAAAGAAAACAACTACTGGACATTTAGACACACAATAGGTACATATAACTACTTAATACAAAATAAAGGAATTATAAATGTGCCGCTGACAGATTATCTTACTTTTGTTGTTATATTGGTCATAGTAATACATAATCAGTGAAAATTTCAGGTGTCTAGCTATTACGGTTCAAGAGATAGAGCCCTGTAACAGACGGACAGACAGACAGCGGAGTCTCAGTAATAGGGTCCCGTTTGCACCCTTCGGGTACGGAACCCAAAAAAGGAAGTGACGCCATAAAAAAATAGCTTGATAGATAACCATTTTATTAGTTTCGACTGCTTTTCGCTCATTCCTATCAAACAATTACTTGAAGTTAGATATAAGTAGATATAGCATATTGATAACAGTAGATCTAATAGTACATTAAATTATTAGGAGTTAAAGCTATTATTTTGTTTATATAACGTATTTACCTATCAAAATCTGCGACAAAATAAACAAGATAATTCCATACAAGTACGTAATGCCTATAGATATTCCACAAAACAAATTCGTCTGCGAAATTTATCATAAAAATGCGATAAACAAGAAAAAATATCGCCACTATACATATTTATTCAACTTCACGAGAAAATTACTCAGATTTATCTTGGCCCGAAAGCCAATGAAGAGATAATTCCACTACGTCACAACGTAAATCATTTTCGAGCTAAGCTGGTCTCATTTTAGAACTTTCTTTGGCGATGTCATTTTATTAATTTCGTATTTTATGAAATCAAATTCTGAATTTCCGTTGGCGTTAAATTAAATGGGTTTATATTTTATTTTCACCTTAAAACTGTTTGGTTATTTTTGTTTGTTGTCTCTTGAGAAAGAGCCACCAAAGCTTGGTGGAAGTTTATATTACTAGCATTTTCTCATATTAAGCAACCACGAAGCTGGCCCGGACTTGGATTAGAAACTTGAATTTTCGAGCTAAACTGGTCCCTTTATTTTGTTAAGCTATTATTTTGGTAATAAACCGATACGACATTGAAACCTTCAAAAAACGAGTCTATAATTTCCTTAAAGGCCGGTAGTGCTCTTGTTACACCCCTGGTGTTGCAGTTGTCCATGGGCAGTGGTGATCACTTACCATCAGGTGACCAGCTTGTTCGTTTTCCGCCCTATAACATAAAAAAGCTCTTTATGGATATGTCGCAGTTGGATGGTATAAACCGCTAATTCACTAAACCTCTAGGTGTTTGGCATTACAGCTCGGTTTTGTTAAACAACTGAATATCGTTCAGCTGGATTGTCTATGTGTCACGTTTAACAAACCAGCTAACCACGTTGAGACCGCAGAATAGGTTATTTTCGCATCTTATTAACAAACAAATTTATGACGGACGGGGAATTAAAATAATACCTGAATTCAACTTCTTAATATGTAATTTAGTCTCCAACATCATAGAATACCAATAAAGAATGATACAAAGTTCGATGCAAGTGGATACAGAAAAGTTTGTTAACGCGACATAATCTCAATGGCGGCGTAGCGGTTTCTCTCGGCCTTTATTTGATTCACGTAAATTCTCCATCTTGCCGGAAGGCGGGCGTCAAAATAACTATATGGAAACCAAGCTGAAGATCTGCATTATTTTTCCTAACCATTTGTAGCCCAAAATCATAAACGATGTCTCCGATATCTCTCGATGAAAACAGCTTACTCTCGGAACGCTGTGAAGAATTCCGAACGAAATCTACAATCTTACGTCTTGCGCCGCGGCATTGATGAATACAAATCGTTTATGCCATTCTGCGTATGCGGTGTCAGTTATTTAACGCTGTTTTACGAAACCAAGCTGTAATGCCAAACAGCTAGAGGTTTAGTGAATTAGCGGATTATACCATTTAACTGCGACAGATACATCGAGGCAATGGGCGATGCAAATCATGTAGATAGGCGATAACCCATTAGTATTTTGATATTACGGAACCTACGGTCCCTTATCTTTTTCTTCCCAATTTAAAATAAAAATGTAATATTGGTTTTTAAACTATCGCGCTTTGAACACATGATTTATATATATATATAACGGGACTTAGCACGAACCTTAATTTATTGTTTTGTCTCCAGTCAGTCTGCGACCACGAAAGATGTAACTCTTTTTCGAAACGTTATGTAAATATATATTTATAAGATGTAATAATAGATAGATAGATAATAACTGTGTTGTATGTTGTAGTACGGCTAGTATTATAGTATGTATCTGTAGTTGTAGTCAATAATTTAAGTGCGGACTACTGTGTTATTTGTGTTTATATCTAAAGTATTTGGTCCGTACGTGAGGGTAATTTATAAGTAAATTTTCGATACGAGAAACTGATATTAAAACTAATGGGAGCTCAGTAAGCCACGTTTCGGATATAAAACTATGTGCACTGAATCCGTTCTCAATTAATTTTAAACTTTGCTGCATTTGAAAGCTATCTATCCATATCCATGCTCATTATTAACTCGAGATACAGATACACGATCACGTCTTTATGCTGTATGGAGTAGACAGAGCCTTAGTGTAATGTAATTTGGCGAGAAGATGGAAAAAGAGAATTACAATTGGGTAGTTTCTTAAGTCAAAAATAAATTATTTGGTACTTTTATGAAAATAAAACGTCACAAAATAATGCCACTTGTCATTGATCACATCCATTTTGAACCTGATTTTAGATTTATTATTGCAAAAAAATGGATATTAAGAGCGCTGTTTGACTCCAAAAAACTATGATGTCGGTATTGTGTCGGTACGATATTTCATACAAATTTCATAGAAAATGTTTGTTTTGACGTTTAGAAAAAAGTGTCTGATTTGACTTGTTGGAAACTAGCGGATTGTGACCGGTTGCTCTCTCATAGCGTATTTTAACATGATTTAGATTCTCGCCATTCAATCGTCATCTACGATCTGCGGGGAAAGAGAAGATGCTGGTATATTCAAAGTTTTTTTTTATTAGTTTTAATTTGCTGGTATTTCTCTCAGACCAGCATCATCATTATCATCCGAGCGTATTCCTGGTTGCATCCTCAGCGGTAACACTTTAGAGCCCAGATTCCGCTACCTAACCTAGGTGAATTGACACAGAGAATTTTTAACCCTAGATAACTAAACTATCCTGGGAGTTACACAATAACTAAACATTCGTCTAGCGGACTACGCATTAAAAAATCTTATATTATCAACATCATTTAACGTGAGGAAGAAATTGTTACATGATTCGTATAAAGGGCTCTTGTGAATAGAGACAAGTATAAATAATTTTATACTAATGATGCCACATACCTTTTATACACATCTACATTATGGGTGCCACAAATTGCATTTTTATATCTAAGGCATCAACTTTATGTCTTCCTTAGCAATTTCGACGGGCAAACGTATAATTTTTTTGTAATATTTCATACTTAAGGAAATGGAGCAGATTCTTCATATGATTTCACCAAGGATATCTCCTATCATGACCTTGATGTCACGTCTCAAAGTTACCGTCCGAACAAGTTGCCGCAACCAAGGCTCCATGAGGTGGTTCGTCAATTTCAAAACAAAATCTCGCCGTGTTGCTATTTTTTTATTATTTTTGATGTTATTCGCGACGTATCATAACATAAGTAGGAGTAATCCTAGTGCAGATGACCATTTATGATGAGTTTTACTGGATACAAATCAAAGAGTTGCTAAAGCACATGTCGGATGCTACCTGAAGTACGTTTCTTTTCATGTTCAAATCATCCGAATTAATAATTTGGGTTCTGTTGTCTTTTACTTGGTACTAAAAAATCTCATTCAGAACCCAAATATTGGCACGAGACATCAGTATCAATGCTGATATTGTATTGACTTGCAACCTTCCAATTATTTGTCATCACCACAGAAGTTAAATTATCTTGTTACTTTTATCAGAGTCATCAATCTTAATAAACGTGAATTTGTACTTTCAGCCTAGGACATATGTTTCCATTTATAAATCCATCAATAATATTAGGTATATGAGAAAAAGTTGAAAACAATTAGTAGTATGAATGACATCTTACTATTAAACCCTAGTCATTAAAAAATAACCGTTTTCATGAAGTTCATATTATTTCCTAGTATGCTAATGTATATTATCTAATTATAATACAAACATTTATTATTTTTATTTATTTTAAAATACTAATATAAAATAAAATGCAATTTAGATACCTTTGAAAATCTGCACCTGTTATAACTAAACTTTCGTAATCTAGACGACGCGGTGATTATAAATCACAAATAAAGACAATTGTTTGCGCAAACGCCGCATTTGTGCCACTTTTCACTCTAATTATGAAGGTATACAAAGGCGTGCAAGCAGGGGGTACGCGAAAGTTTGTGAACTAGACTTATGCAAGGGGTCGCGTAGTCTGCCAGACGAATGTTTAGTTATCTAGGGTTAAACAGAGCGACTACCGTCTGACCTCCGCAACCCAAAGGGTAGTCCAGAACCAATCATAGGATAGGTTTAAACGAACGCTAGATGGCGTTCGAGATCGGAACGACGGATTTATCTTTCTTTTCGGATAATCAGGTGATGCCTGCAATATCCCAACCAGACTGGAAACAACTTTTCATAAAGTATGCTTCCCAGTGAGATTTGAACCCACGACCTCCGGATCATAAGGCAAACGCCTTGACCACTGGACCACGGAGGCAGCCTTAGACCAGCATGGAACTTTATAAATTCAAGGACCTAGTACTTACTTAGTACTTCCACTCTACCCAGTTGACTGGAAGACATTACTCGCATAGTATAGACATTACATGCATAGTTAAGTCCGCCGTTTTTCCCTGTTTTTTTTTTATAATTCCTTTTGTTTATAGTGAAAGAAAGAGTATATGTATTGTATTGTATATCTACAGTACAGTTCTGTATATCTATATATCTGTTTAAGCAGAATAAATTTAGAAGCTATTGTTGCGATTGTAATGCGGTTCTTACTTACATACGATCATTTTCTAGGAAAGGTTTACATGTAAAATAAGTGATTGTACGTAGTCATGGCGGCCCGCATATAAAAGTATATTTCTTTATGTCTCCTAGAAAAAAAAGTTTTCCATATGTACGTGAGGTTCGCGAATAATTTTTTGAATTGCATACGTGTTTCGCAACGCAACTAGTGATACGAGAAAATGATATTTAAACCCTTGGGAGCTAAGAGCAAGCCACGTCTCTGAAATAAAACTCTGAGCACTGAATCCGCACTCGAATAATTAATTTTAAACTTTTCTATACGTGGAAATTTATATCCATCCTACTTATTAAGGATGGATATAAATTTTATCTGAAAGCTATCTGACGCGGATATAATCAATACAGATTTTATCTAATTCTGTGTGTCTATCTTTTCTTACAGGGATATATTTACACAATCTGAGTAATCTCTAGATCTCTAGGTGATTTTGCTGCCACCACCTTTACGCTAGGAGGTTCCGGGTTCAATCCCCAGCCAGGGTAAGTTGGAAAAAGGCAGTTTTTCCTTTATATTTATTTTTATTTCATTATCATATTCATTTAATATGTAGGATAAGTAGGTACTGGACAAAAAATATGTAGTTAAGTTAGGCGTTGAAACTACTGCACCGCGCACCGTCGCGAAGCGCGGTTCAACACACTGACGCTCCCGCGCGTTAACGCGTTTTCAGTGTGTGGTATTAGACCACTTGTAAATAATATTTACAAATATGTAAATATATCAAATGTTTACAGTAGGCGGCCTTGTCACCAAAGCTATATCTTAAATACCAGGAGTAACATGACAAAGGGAGTTCTTGGCAGGAAGTCAAAGGATTCTGTTGAGGCTTGCTATATTTTATTTTGCAAATAGATTCTAGTGGGTTTTTTAATTTGAAGTTGGTGTAGTTTGGTGCTATAAATGCTCATACTCATGAACAATATGTAAAATTAAAGTGGACAGTACGGCTGTAGTTATTGAGTCTAGCGTAGCATATTTGCTACGACGCATCGTGGAGGCTCTACGACAAATTGTATGTCTCCGTCGCGTCGTAGAGCCAATCCCGTAGCTCGTAGAATGTGGCGTAGCAAGAATAATGCTCATATTTTGTCATCTGTTCTTTGTAAGAGTAGAAAATAAATTGCTAGTAGTTTTCCCCACATTACAAATAGCGTTGTTTATGAACGGATATAGATACATTATCACGTATTTATCCCTAACGCGGTAGACAGAGCATTTTAGATTTTGCGGCTCTACTTGGCTTTGTCTACTTAGACAAAGCCAAGTCACGCAACACCCAAAGCCGTAAGTATAGATTTGTCGGCAGAAGATCCCATGAAGCAATCAAAGGTCTACATCAACATTTATTATTTGGAATCAAATTGTAATATCCGCTGTGATATTTAAATACGAATATGTATGTATATGGTATAGAATATATGTATGAGTATGTATTATGTATATATGTAAATTACGAGGGCTGCAGCCGAAGAGTTCAAAAAAATATAAGATTTTATTTTAATAACTTTAATTAAATAATTTAATATTACAATAGGGATGATGAATGGGTCAGAAAAGTATTATTCTAATTAGTCTGTTAGTTAGATTATTCAAAAATAATGTACCCATATTTTTCAGTTTATCAAAAAAGTAATAATTCACATAGATACAGAGTATTGAAGTTCCAGAGTGGGGGCTCGTGACGTCACCGATGTGTAAAAATCGTACGAAAGCGTAACGTCATGCGAAATTTAAATGCGCTGTATCTTCTTAATTTATTGTTTCTCAGAGAAAAGAAAAAAATATGTGTACAATATTTTTGAATAATCTAACCGATGGGTCAGAAATATTTTTTCAGTCATCATGCTTATTTTTACTTATATTTAATACATGAGACTGATCGCTCGATGAGCGATACGAAAAGTGACCATCATATCCCAAGATCTATGCTATGGCGCTATGGCGGTGGCCGCAGGTGCATCAGGGCCTTGCGTCATCGACTCTGCCGGAGGTCCGCATTCAGGCAATGTTTCGTTACGATGATTAATCGGTGTGACGTATGTGTCAGCAATATCCAGGGTGCTTTCACATGTGACACGTATGTAATTTTAAGAAATATTTTCGTTTACTAATTAATAAAAATATGTAAAAATTAATAACATTTTAATTGTATGTATATTTATTGTGTACTATTATATGAGAATTTTGTTTTTGCACCCCTTTACCAACTTCTCGACATGTCCCAAAGGCAAACTGGTATAATGCATTAATAGTGTTAAGATTGTAATCAATCAAATATAAGGTTGTGTGCACTGAACTTAAATAAATAAACAAAACTAAAGATAGGCTCTAAAGGGCTTGTATCAAGGTCTGTAATATAATTCTTAAAAAAAAAACATCTACAATAAGTGAAGTAGCTTTTTAAGTAGATTGCAAAAAACACTCGTACCTCAAGTCAGCGTATTTCTTTTTGCAACTTATGTACAAAAGGTATACAGCCTTACAGAACATTATTAACCTCCATACATAGCCCTCCGTCATTCATAAACCACAACTTTGCATCTTCATCACAGCACTGCGTACAAACGCGTACGTGCTTAACTGCTTACACCCTTAGGCTCAGCGCACACCAAGCGAGGCGCGGCGAAGATACTGAGAATAAATCAATTTAAAATAAACCTACGAGTATGACATGCGTTGACTTGTGGCAGCTTGACGACGCGCCGCGCACCTCTCGCTATAATCGACCTTTGATATGCCGTTTTCAACCGCGTGTCATAGTAGGTAAGGTTTATTTTAAATTGATTTATTCTCAGTATCTACGCCGCGCGTCGCTTGGTGTGCGCTGGGCCTTACTGCTACAGAATATCTGATTACAAGGTTTTATAAGGGATTATTATGTTTGTCTCAGGCTGGTATAAGAGCAACTAAAAAATATGTAGAATTAACTGTGTGGAGAACTACAGCGTAAGGGCTAGGCTCCGCAGAATTTCTAGGCTCAATTGATTAGTCTTAAGGAGCACTATAAACTTTTTAGTTCATTTTTTTAGATAAATCCTAATCCTTCCTAACTAATATTATAAATGCGAAAGTGAGTTTGTATATTTGTTTGTTTCTTTGTTACCTCTTCACGCTTTATCTACTGAACCAATCTTCTTGAAAGTTCGCATATACATAGTTAGGAGTACTGAGAAGGACATAGGGTTCCTTTCATCCCGGAAAAAAGTAATGTTCCCGTGGGAATTGGGATATGCGAGCGAATTCGCGGGCAAAAGCTAGTTCATCATAAAACAAAAGCTCGTTTTAAGCATGAGTTATAACCTATTTAATAGGTGTTTATGTAAATACTCGTTTTTGACATAGTACGATTTTTGTGACCTGGAAAAATGTGACCACTCATTCCTGGAAAAATTAGACTACACTTTCCTGGAAAAATGTGACCACACATTCCTGGAAAAAAGCCTTTCCTAACAATAAAAACTTAATAGCTGAGCATGACTGATGATAAACATTTTAATCGTAATAATTAAGTACGGTTAAAATTGTTTAAAATAACTGAAGAAAATACTATTTATTTATTGTATTTGTAACTATAGTCTTTATACACGCCTACTACCTGTTTTCTTAAATTTTCCTCTCCTGGGTCTGCTGGAAGAGATTTCTTATGAAATAAGCAGAACCTATGTACTCTATTTTCTTACTTTGTACGTTCCTTTGTTTGTATGTTGTGTACATGAATTTTGTAAATAAACAAAATTAATAAAAAAAAAAACTTGTTTTTGGTTTTTATTAAGGTGAAGGGTTAGGCAAATGACCTTGAAGTGGCGCCCTCATTTGAAATAAATTGTTAACTCGTAAATATGGAGATGATTTCCATATTGCTCTTCGTCGCGCACTAGATAGCCCTTTAAATTATTTTATGAACCACCGTTGAAAGTATTTACATTAGTCCGTCTAGCTTTAAAACTTGCATCCGCCAAAAGTGGCCACGGCATGTTTTAAAGATAGACGGATCACCAATAATAGTTTCACCGGCAGTTCATAAAATAATTTAAAAGGATATCTAGTGCATGACGAAGAGCAATATGGAAATTATCACCATATTTACGAGTTAACAATTTATTTCACACTTCAAGGCCATTTGCCTATATCTTCACCTTAAGGTGAGGTGGGTTCACAATTTGCAATACGGTGCGTGTTTTTGAAAAATCACTGTTATTAAACAACTACAGTTTATTCCTCAAAAAAATTACATAAAATTCTTAAGGATTTTCTACAGACACCCACAATAGTCAAAATACGATTGAGCATTTTTCGCTCGATAGAAAATAATCACAAACATACCTCTAAATTTGCCTAAATTTGCCTTTATAATACATGTTACTATTTTATACAATCATATTTTTGTATGAAAATTATACCAAAAAATGTATTATCTAAATATTTATTCATTTTGGCTACAAAAAAGTTATAAATATATAACACAAAAAAATAAACAGTGAAATATTCGTCCAGAGCGAAGAAAGGCCCGGAGCCGTGCTCGACGATATTTCGCAGTGTTTTATTTATTATGTTTTTGTATTATATTTATATTTTTTTTGTAGCCAAAACGGATAGATATTATTTAGATAATACATTTTTTGGTATAATCTATATCTATACTAATATTATAAAGAGGAAAGATTTGTACCTATTTTTGTATGTTTGTATGTTTGTAATGAATAGGCTCAAAAAGTACTGGGCCGATTTAAAAAATTCTTTCACCGTTGGGAAGCTACACTATTCCCGAGTAACATAGGCTATGTGTGTACTACGGGCGAAGCCGGGGTGGACTGCTAGTTTTCATATAAAAAGGTGATTGTATAACATAGAAACATGTATTATAAAGGCAAATTAAGAGGTATGTTTGAGATATTCTTCTATCGAGCGAAAAATGCTCAATCGTGTTTTGGCTATTGTGGGTGTCTGTAGAAAATCCTTAAGACTTTTATGTAATTTTTTTGAGGAATAACCTGTAGTTGTTTAATAATAGTGATTTTTCAAAAAAACGCACAGTATTGCAGTTTGTGAACCCACGTCGCCTTAAGTTAGGACTGTAATGCGTAAAAATCTCAACATAACAAATTTCATAAAAAATTTATCACAATTTTTAAATTCCTCTCATAGTTTTTAATTAAAACGTGTACAAATTTAGCACGCATTCGCCTTAGAGATTTACAGAAAATGAACCAGTAAACATTTGGGAGAAACGAAACACAATTGGGCACGTTTATCCCGCTAACCCGACACCTGTTCTCGTGTGGTTTTATAATGAAATGCGATTCGAACTAGAGTTGCTTCATCTAATTTTACTGTATTATGTATGGTGTAAGTCATGTACTCGTCGTTCGTTTTCGTGTGTGTAAGAGGCCTAACACTGATGTCAGATTTTTCAAGTTGCTTAAAGGCATCTGAAATATAATGATGGCAGCCGGGCCTTATCGTGCTTTCCGACGTACGGAGGAGCTTCGAGATATTTTTACGCTACGTTTTTTCACCTATCCAAGTAAGGACCACGCCCTGTGCCACTTAACTTGCGAAAGCGTTATAGTTAGGCGTACTCCCGCCGGCCCACCGAGCTCCTCATGTACGGGCTATACCGGGAATGCGCTAAGGGTTGTTACACACTTATTCGAGCTGGCAGTAAAGCCGGGTTTTCACTATATGAGTATACGCTCGGACCGAGGGCGCTCGGATGACTACTCTGATGCTACTCTTCTATACCGGATGACTACTTTGATCGGATGCTAATGTCCGAGTGTGCTCGGATTACGGGTTTACACAGTACGAGTAGCGTCCGAGTAGTCATTCGAGCGCCCTCGGTCCGAGCGTATACTCATATAGTGAAAACCCGGCTTTACTGCCGGCCCGAATAAGTATGTAGCAACCCTTAGCGCATTCCCGGTATAGCCTGTACATGAGGAGCTCGGTGGCCCGGCGGGAGTACGCATAACTATTAGCGCTTTAGTCTACTCATCCGGTATAGTGGAGTAGCGTCAGAGTAGTCATCCGAGCGCCCTTGGTCCTAGCGTACTCTTATAGTGAAATTAATCGACATAGCCGGGCGGTAAAATAAATACGTAGATGAAGGTTCAGGAGACAGCTAAAATTATTGCTTCGGGTCGGCTTTGTTGTTCGACAAATACTGCCGAACGGACAATCCCGGTCCGAATAAATGTGTAGCAACCCTAAGATAAAGAAGAATTGTTCTAAAAACTGCTTAGCTCTTTTACTTTGTACCACGTATAAACCAGCGCGTTTAAATACGTATTTACTCAATATACACCTTGTATTGCATTGAATAAACCATGAGTTTTAACCTGTACCATCCTCAACTACCTGCTTAAAACCTCTCATCGGATGTTGTTGGTTGAATTAAATATTTGTTTGTAAGTAATACTGTAAACCGATTTTAACATTCTTATTTTGAAACGCAGAGTTTCAAATTTACCTCTGTACTATTTTGGGGTTATATTATAGGTATCTTTTTCACATAAAAATAATCAAAAGAATTTATTGAAAGGGTCGTTTCACAAATGTATGGGGAGAGCCGGCTAGGTCACTGAACACGTAATTAAGGTTAGGTGAGTTCCGCCAAAATGGCCGACACCCATTATATCAACTGACCTGACATTGACAGTAACTGCGAGTGACGTTTAAATCAAGTTGCGTACGTATAGGCGCCATGTCAGTATCGCCATTATACTATAATAAGCGATTTTAAATGTATTTTTGTACACTATCAAGATCACGAAAAAACAAATATATGATGGTCTTTGACATTTTTTCTGATTTTTGGGGAAGTGTTCACGACCTAGCCAGTTGTGCAACATCCCCTTTATTTTTATTTCATTTATTGCATATGAAAGATTATTTCTTCTATGCTGGTCTGGGAGAAAAGAAAAAACAAAGAATGTACCAGCTGCTTTTCTTCTTTCGCAGATCGTAAAAGCCGATCGAGGGAATGGGCAAGAATCATATAAATAGAAGATGCGGATAGCAACCCATCACTATTATGATTTCCTTTTTCCACCTTCATGCCTACCATCACGCTTAAAGTGGCCTGGGCCTTGCAGTCCTAGGTTCGCATACATATCTCGTTATTTGCTGAACAATATCTAATATCGTTTTATGACTATTGCATAACTACTCGTACTTTAATTATAAATGGATTATAAGTATTAAGGATCCAAAAGGTTCTCTTACACTGCCGAGAAAAAAATGCTGAAAATACTCATTCCTAATTAACTATTTGTTAAGAACGCGTATGACCCTGATAGTATTTAGAGCGATCTTAAATATTATTAATATTAACAAAATACTCACTTTGAAATAAAAACACAGCAAAGTTCAGAACTAACTCTATACATTATATGTTTTAAAAACACGATTGCTTAAAATTTTCTCGATAGAAAAAAAAATACGAAGTTGCCTCTAAATCACCTCAGAATTATACTAAAACAGAAATTATTCAAAAATATAATAAATTAGCCCTTGTAACTTTGGATGATCATGTTTTAAACATAAGGCAGCCATCAATGTTTTATTTATTAAATAACTCTTAAATATTCTTTATAAAACTAAAAAAAGCACATAAACCAGAAACACGTAAACCAGCCTCATTGCCCACGCGATCTTACTACCCCGCATGGCTCGCTGTCTCGCTTCAGCAAGAGTAAATTTGTGTGCGTGGAAGCGGGGGCAAAATTTAGATTATCAGCATCAGGCGCAGCCTTAAAAATAAAGTTCCAACTTGTGTACATCTTTTTCCTTTTAAGTTTGAACTTTTTGAAACATAAAAAAGAATAACAGGTAAAACAGTTTATTCCAGCACTTCATTGAAGAGAACGGACAAAGGGAACTTTATTTAAAGCAAAAGAAATTTTCTCATTTCAATTCAGATTGCAGGAATAGTTTTAAGAAATCGGCCCGAGACAGTCGAAGTGGTTTATACTCTTTGTAACTTCTACATAGTTCCTTAAAAAATACGAAAAAAAATATATTTAAAAATATATTTTTAGCCTATATTGATGTCCAAAGGCAAAGGCTAAATAATTTATTGCCATAGAATAAGTAAAAAAAAAATGTTTTAAAAATATATTTTTAGCCTACGAGTATATTGATGTCCAAAGGCAAAGGCTAAATAATTTATTGCCATAGAATAAGTAAAAAAAAAATGGTGTTTAGGTTTCCGTACCTAAAAGGTGCCAAGAGGACCCTATTACTGAGACTCCAAATTCTGTTCGTCTGTCCATCCATCTGTCTCTAGAACTTTAAAAAAGATTCCCGCACAATTATTATCAGTCAGAGAAAAATAAAACAAAAAAAATGGAAAACAGTAACTAAAACCTAGTTAACTCAAATATATACTGGGATAAAATCCTATATTTTTTTCTAATATACTACTAGACATGGTAGGTATACATAGCTGGTATGAATATGTCGATATATGTCGTTATAAATGTTAGTTATATTACCTAATTATTTCTTTATAGGAAGCAATACGCACATAACAGACCTAGATTTTTTTACTGACACCACTCACGTCCTATTTATATAAATTTGCACTCTTTTAATAAATTAAACAAAACAGTGCTACTGATTTAAAGAGCACTGACGTTGTATGTCAAATTCATTAAAAGACTGCACGTCTTTAATTGATAGCCTTTTTACTAGAGTACCGATTTTTTATGAATGATTTCATATGATACGAAATTCTATAGAGTCAAGTAATTGGATAAAATTAAAAAAATTCTAAATTTAAAATATCTTTATTATCATAGAATATTTATAATATCTCTTAATAATAGTCACTTTGTTTTGTTATTTACAAATGTTGACGTCAAATCGTTACTTACCCTAGAGCTAAAACCGACACTGCTTGTCTAGCAGTTGCTACATGTTAATTGTCTTATTCTCCTAACAGAATTAGATAGATGACTAAGTCAAAAATAAATTATTTAGTACTGTTAAGATAATAAAACGTCACAAAATAGTGTTACTTGTCATTGATCTTATCCATTTTCAACATAGTTTTAGAGTTAATAATGCAGAAAGACTGATACGAGTATTAAGAGCGCTATTTGATTCGAAAAATCTATGACATCACGGTTTTGTATTTCATATAAATCCGGAATCCCAAAGAAAATGTTTGTTTTGACGTTTAGAAAAGTGTCTGATTTGACTTTTTGTCATCTAGCGGATAGGAGCAAGAGGAATGCACGACCGATGCAATGCCGTTTGTTCTAGGATAAGAAACAAATCTTTTTGTTCCAAGGAAACTTTTAAGAAAGTAGAGGAAGGAAGGCATTTATTGCGCTAAAAGCCCCGACGGAACTAACTTTAAAATGGATTCAACTTTGTCCGTTGCATTTAACTTTTCACCTTTTACACAGTAACGAATTTTTTTTCACTAATTTATTATTATTATTTGACCCACACGTATGTTTGACATAAACGAGTTATAGGTTGAGAATTAAGGGGAAAATCGATGGGCCATATTTCCATACAAGCGTAGTCTCCTGACTCAAAGCTGGATTAAAAAAAATTATATCCCTATGTTGTGGTGGTATCCACCCGGATTAGGTACTGGCTGTGCATATGTGACGGCACGTGTTTGTAATTATGACTGTTGTTGATATATGACAGTTATTGAGCTACGTTAGAAAGTTAAGTAGTACGAAAAACCTGACACCAGTATTTATAGCTATTAGCACACTCGATAAGTGAAAGAAAGTGAGAGGGAGAGAGTGGGATTCCAAACGGTAAAGTCAAGTTAAACTTAGTTCGAATAAATCTCAGTTTGTTTAAATGTATTCATATACTCGTACTTAGTATTTACTGTTTTCAACGTACATATCTCAGGTCTATGTATATAGGATATGTATGTCATCAATTGAAGTACTTCTTATACTCAATCAACCACAGAATACAGTAAGAGTTAACAGAACGGAATCTTCTGAGGTACGGAATAGAGGTGCGGGGACGGGGAACGGGGATGCATTTTGCGCGTACCTTAGGAGATTCCGTTCTGTTTACTCTTACTGTATTCTGTGTCAATACGTCAAGCCTCTTGTTAACAACCTAAGTCAAAATATATCAATATCAAGTACTAAGTTATTTATATAAAAATGTCAATAAATAGTGACATAATTGTTTTAGACCTTATAACTGTAGCATAAGTTCTAATTACCATTGCAAAAGCTCTATCCGAAAAAGTAGCAAATATTCTCATTCCAAATACTGTCAGTTATTTTTGCGACATGGCGTTCAATTTGTTACTTCAGTGCGGGTTGTTATCCGATTTTAGTCAGAAATTTAGGTCGCAGTACGTCTGGCTAATGGCCAGAACAATTTCATTCAGACCATATCTAGTTGAAGCTTTCGTTTGGCTATTCGTCTCGTTTCTCTGAAGACAAATGTAAAATGCATTGTTAGTTTTACTGCGCATTGAAAGAGGATTGTGTTTTAATATAGCAAATTTTGTAAGTATGGTTTTATGATTAAATATATACATACACTCACTTCTTCTTCGTCTAAGCGCGTTCCCGGGTGCGCTTTCCCATATTTTTTTCTTCAAATATAACATGCATGTCAATGGTCACCCAAGGACGCCTGCCTGACGTCAACCCTCTATGGGAATGCATTTGTGCGAAAACTTTTACAACCGGCTGCCGCCCGACGTTAACCCTCCTTGGGAATGCAATTGAAGCACGAGGTGTTTGTGCTTAGTCCTTTAATCGCCTCTTACGACATCCACAGGAAGAGATGGAGTTGTCCTATTCTAACCCGGAACCACACGGGTGACCCGGAATTACACGGGTGACATACATACACTATCACGTCTTTATCCCTTATGGGACAGGCAGAGTATTTCGGGTCTTGCGTCTCTAATTAGACGGAGCCCAGGGCCGCGAGACTTTAAGGCCACTTTTAGCGTGATGATGGGCATGAAGGTGGAAAAAGGAATCAAAATAGTGATGGGTTGCTAGCCGCATCGCCTATTAACATGATTTGCATTTTCGCCCATTCCCTCGATCGGCTTTTTTGATCTATATGTTTATTATAAAATATAGTATCGCTGAGTTAGTATATTCCCATAACACAAGTTGAAAATTTACTTTGGGGCTAGCTCAATCAGTGTGATTTGTCATTATATATTTAGTATTTATTTATTATCTGCGCGGGAAGAGAAGCAGTTGATACATTATATTTATTTTTTTGCTTTTTTTCACACCAGAGTGAAAGAATTATTGAATTACATTTACAAGAATAGAATTTTCAGAATAGAAGATTCCACTGGTAGGTCTTTTCCACATATTTCCACTTCATTTTATCCATCGCAGTCTACAATCACGATGAAAACAATCGTCGCACTAACGCTTTCTGGAACTTGTGTTCCCGAAGACTGAAAGAAGAAAAGAAATAAACGGGCAAGTGCGAGTCGGACTCGTTGATGAAGGGTTCCGTACCACCTTACAATGTTTTAAAACGCGAAAAAAACACCGTTTCTTGTATGACGACCTCCTTTAATTTATAACTTTATCTTATTTTTAGTATTTTTTGTTATAGCGGCCATAGTAATACATAATCTGTAAAAATTTCAAGTTTCTATTTAATGCCATTATAAAGATCTAGTTAAAAACGCAGAAAAAACACGTTTTTGTATGACGACCTTCTTTAATTTTTAACTATTTTTTATTTTTAGTATTTGTTCTTATAGCGGCCACAGTAATGCATAATCGGTGAAAATTTCAAGTGTCTAGCTGTTACGGTTCAAGAGATAGAGCCCTGTGACAGATGGACAGACGGGCAGACAGCAGTCTCAGTAATAGGGTCCCATTTGCACCCTTTGGGTACCAAACCCTAAAAATGAACCCGAACATCGAACCAAAAGCCTAATAAACTATTAGTCCTTTAGGCTTGGCTTTTTCAACAGGCTTAGCCTAAAGGACTAAAAGCCATTATATATAGGCTTTTAGTCTTAAAGTCCCTTAATTAAGAGACTTCTTATTTAAGAGCTAAGTGGCTCTTGTCGGTGGAGTATGCGCCAAACTTCTCGGTTCTCTGCCTTACTTTTTAGTGCTTGATAATTATGAGACTAGCCTTCAAAAAAAGGGTAATAGCAGTCCTCGGGAACACTACTCCGAACCTCCCACCCCTCCATCAGATGTCAATTGAGTAAATTTGTTATCAATTTATATATCTGGGTACATTCTTCTGACGTACTATAGATAGAAATATACAAAAAATAATAAGTATATATTTTCCGTTAAAAATACTGATCGTATTTAAGAGCTTTGAGTGTATTTTATCTCCTTTCAAAATGTTTACCTAAAAATTATATATTTCATTTATCATAAATATTTTGTCTTAATGCGTAACCACAGGCCGGAATCTCCTAAGGTACACGCAATATGCGTCACCCAGGCGTCCCCGTTCCCTGTCCCCGCACCTCTCCCCCGTTTTCGCCTCGATGACTCACGTTGGCCGTCAAGAACCGGGGGAGAGGTGCGGGTGCGGGAATATTGCGCGTACCTTAGGAGATTCCCTTCTGTTTACTCTTACTGTATTCTGTGGCGTAACATTACGCTACTGTGTAACACAAACGTATGAGTTTCAAGGAAGAATTTTACAAGTTCTTTGAAAGCAAAGACTCTTAATCTTGTAGTTCTTTGATTTTTGCGAAAAAGTCTTGGTCATTTCATTTCAACTGACTTCAAAAAAAGGAGGAGGTTATCAATTCGACGTGTATGTATTTTTTTTTGTGTATGTTACCTCATAACTCCGTCAAATATGAACCGATTTAAAAAATATACGTTTAGTTTTAAAGAATGCATTGCAAGGTTGGTCCCATGTATTTTTTTTAAGATCGGAGAAAAGATATTGGAGCTGGAGACCGAAATTCCTCAACAGACAACTGCAGCTCAAATATTATGATGATTCTTTTTTTATTTGAAAGGCTTTACCAAGTGGGTCCCATTTTAATTTGGTGAAGATATGATGAAGAACTTTGGAGATATGGAAGAAATTCCTTCAAAAAATTGAAGTCAGTTGTTTTTTTTGTTAAAAATTTTATTATGAAATTTTATTATGCATCTCTATCGCTGTCACGCTTGTCTATTAGTCAACCCGTCATACAGAACAAAGAATTCTAAGACAAAAACTTCTCATCATACTAAAAAAAAATTGAAATAATTTTTAAACCTCTTTTGCACTTTTTTTTAGGCACCTACGAGCACCGCATGCAAAACGTATAAACCTCTTTACTACAATTTTTTTTCTTGTTTAAAAAAAAAATTGATTTCAACTACCTACTCGCCTGAACAGCATGCAACGACCAAAAATTTTCGAGTTGTCATTAAACATACTATACCTACATACATCTAAGTACATATATTTATTTTTAATTAGCCTTTTTTAAGTGTCGCACTGCTGGTCAAAGGCCCCACCTTTCTGCTTCCAATCAGTTTTGAAATTTAATTGTAGATTTTTTTTTCGCTTTGATTTGGAGAACTTTGCGATTGACCGTGATGCTTAGTTATCGCCTCATTTTCCAAGATATCTCATGTCATGTTCTCTTTGTTTATATTTAAGTTTATTTAGCTAAAAGTCTAAACATAAAACAAAAGAATACCTAAAAAGCAAAATTATCTTGAGACCTGTTTTAATTCTACAATGTATATTTTTTAGCTTATTTCATTAAACACAAAGTCTTTAATTTTCACCCAAGATGCATTGCCTCTGTCAATATTGCTTTAAAAACTACATTCAAAATCAATTTAGAAGAGAGTTCGTTACGTTTATCTTTGGAGGCTTTATCTTTGCCAGGGTTGACGATTTCAACACAAATTAAAGAGTGTTGAATATACAAAACTTTGGCATCACACTTCTTTTTCTTAGTGATTATGTTAAAAGCTGTCTCTGGTGTTATATTTTTCAAGCTTTTATTATTTAAGTAATCTGAAAAAAAATATACTTACTTACAAGATGCGCCTAAATATCCATGTATCTTAGATTAAGATTTTGATAACGAAAATTTTTTTTTTTTGTTAACTTAATATTCTGAATTCTGCCACTTAAGGGCTTTGGCGTAGCTTGTAGCTCCAGCCAGGAAGTAGGAAGTAGGATCCAGGAATAGCGGGGCTGCCGGGGACTGGGTGCCTGGGTTTTTTTGAATTTTCCATTAGGAGGTAATTGGCCCTAAAACGCCACGCTGGCCATTGCGAGTTGGCTTGTCCACGCTTTCTAAGGGTATTTAGTCCCTTATGGCTTGCGGTAGCCACTTGAATCGGGTTGTTACCGCCCAATATTTGACATAAACATTTTACGACTCGACTAGGTCACTTCCAGCCAACCCTTCTCCTTTCTCATCCGGGCTTGGGACCGGCAACGGCGGAGTCGCCGCATTACCTGAAACAAAAGCGACTGCGGCGCGTGCGGTGCAGCCAAGTCTGCGTTCACCTTTAGTGAGTAAGAAGTGTGTCTCCCTTGTTTTGTTTTTCATGTAAGTTACCTGACTCTTCTTACTCTTCCCGTGCAGATCGTAAAAGCCGATTAAGAGAATGGGCAAGAATCTGAATCATATCAATAAGCGATGCGGTTGGCAACCCATCACTATTATGATTTCCTTTTTCCATCTTCATGCCCACTATCACGTTTATAGTGGCCTTGCCGCCCTAGGCTCTATCTGCCCCGTTAGGGATAAAAACGTGATAGTGTACCTGTAATCGTAAATCGAGAAATGTAACTTGATAACTGCTATCTTATAATGATAGTCCTGACTAACAACTTAACGTGCCCTACAAAACACGCAGAGGCTAGAGATATTTTATGCTTCTTCTTCTTCTTCTTAGAATGTCGATGTTTAAAAATAAAAAACGTTGATATAGCTCTAAAAGCTACATCAGGTCGTTTCCGGTTTGGCCCTGAAGAGGGCCGTCTCTTTGGTCCCGAGAAGGGTGGTCTTTTTTTGTTGATAAACGGTGAAAGTATTGATCAGCCTAGACACTGCGTTACCTACCGCTACCTATCCACTACCCCATTCTATTTTATGCTACTTCTGATAATCAATCCAAATGCGGACCGCAACCAGTTTGCTTAACATGCGAAACCGCTTTGTCGTCCCGCAGGGCCAGCGAAATCCTCAAGTGTGCTTAACTTACAGAATAAAACCTAGTAGGTATTCTTTCTCCTTCTATAACTTTATATATTTTGTAATTTCGCTTACCATTAATTTGATATCGGCGATATCAATCAGCAATTACTAAGAGACAAACCCATTTTTCAGAGCCTTTCGCTGAAAAAGTCACGAAAAGAAGATACTTAAAAGATTTTCAAGCGATTTAAATCTTTATTCCATCAGAATTAAGAATCAGGAAGCTGTGGCAATGTCTATTAAGAAATTTAATATCCAATGGATATTGTTTTATAGGACTTTGAATTGGGCTTTGATTGGTATCCGAATTAAGTACATTTTTTTTCTTTTTTACAGTCTTTACAGTCTACATTCTTTTTTACTTTACAAGTGCACTGATTAAATAAAGGCCTCCAAAAAGGGTGGATTTACCCATAATTACGCTGGGCAGGACTGGTGATTGCAGTAGATAGTAAAAAATCGTTGCACAGAGGCTCCCGTCCTATACCTCTCTTGGGCGTCATTTACCGAGACGCGGGGCGTCAAGCAACGCCCGCGTATTGACATCGGAAATGCAACCATATGGCGGTGTACATAGTGTTCAAGGAGGGGCATTTTTGAACGCTTTTGTTTGAATTGTAGCGTCGCATGTGGTAGACGAAGCAACGGGTGACGACACGAAGGACTCAGCGCAGGGCTGGTACCTAGTTCGCGTTTCTTACACGCACCGCACGATACTTAATTTCGGTTCGGTATCAACCCTAGCGTTACGAGCTCTGAGCTCAAGGTCACCGGCGTTCGAACTCTCACGTACAGTAAGTGTCGCCGCTGTGCCGCTACGGATGACGTGGCGGGAGCAGCGCTGGAATTTGCTTTTCCGTATGCCCCACTCCTTCGTAAACGAAACTACTACTCGTAGTTACCATAGTCTTTGCGCATGAAATGCGGTGGGCAGTGATACGCGATACGCACCGCCCCTCCATGAACGGGAAAATCGCTTGACGCCAAACATCCTGCTCTGCGCGGCACGCAACCTGACGCTCTGAACGACGCCTTAGTCGCCTTTTACGACATCCGTGTAAGAGGAAATGGTTTAATGTTGTGAAATTTGTCAATCGCACCATTTTTTTACCAATCTGTGCACAAAATTCGATAGCAAACAAAAAAAAGAAACAATACCAGTTTGTTTACGTTTTGTAGTGTCCATCAAGCGAGTCGGCTTCGTGTTGATAGGAAAAACCGCTGACGCAACGTAGTTTTTTTCGACATTTTGTACATAGAGTCCATGAATGAGAATTTATGGAGAGTGACACTTGGGACTTGGCAAAACAATCGCTTTAATGTTGGTAGCGTAAATTTTTTACGGTAAAAATGTTGCTTTTTAAAGCTGTCTGTAGATAGTACCACTCCACAGAATGAATATTGATATAAGTGCTAACCATAGTTACTTTCTTCCCATTTCCTAAAGCGAGTCTACTGGAAGAAATTTCTTTAGTAGCACCTAAGTACTTTGTTTACTTTTTTTAATACGTTTGTAAATCAAGTGTGTTTGAATCAATCAAATTAAAATGTTTTGTTTTTTGTGCGTGTGAGTTGCTAAATCAATAGTTTTTTGGTGAACTATGATGAACTTAAAACTTCCAACTTCTTTGTAAAAAACAAGTTACAAAAAATAACAATTAAAATATAAGGGTTTAAGACTCTGTTTCCTGTCCACAGACGTAAAAAATTACGTAACTTACAAACTACATTATCATGAAGACATTGACCTCCCCTGGTCAGTCTGGAAGTCTCTCAATAGACTCCGGGCTGGTGTTGGGAGGTGTCGGGAAAACCGAGTTAGGTGGCGTCACGCTGATAACGACCTTTGCGACTGCGGTACCATTCAGTCGATGGACCACCTTCTGTCATGTCCGAGCTGCCCTACGTCATGTACAATAGAGGACCTTAATGAAGCCAACGACAGAGGGATCGCCGTGGCCACATACTGGTCACAGGTGATTTGAAATTGAAGCTACAGTGTAACCATTTCGACTCGATAAGAAGAAGATTAAGACATTATTTTAATTAATTAGAATTAAAGATAAAAGATACACATTGCGAAAAGTAAAATGTGACCAGAAAGTTCGTAGCCAGAAATGAATTGTTTGCGTGTACATATTTATGGGCATTATTGCCTTTTGTTGTATTGTATCACAATTGGTTATCCAGCACGATATCATCTTTCCAAGGTAAGATAATTATAAATTAAGACAGTTTACAATTTAAAAAGTAGTTGTATGACGGAGTGTAAGCCCGGCTATTTACGGCTGATATAATAATTGTACTAGATATAAATACTTGCCACATGTCACTTTGATCGCTGTCTCTTTTACTTTTGTGAGGATGACACTCAGGTATGGTGGTCACACAGTAAAAACATTATAGGTCTATAAGCAACTTTTCTTTTTGTTTAAAGTTATAATCACTTTTATATGTATTTTCATGTAATTTTTAAATGTCAGCAACATCGCTTATGGTATATTATGAAACCTGTAATGATTTGATTTGCTGAGTGGTTTCCGGCAGAGTAGAATAGGACCACTCCAAGTCTTCCCATGGATGTCGTAGAAGGCGACTTAGGAAACACAAGCTAAACAAAGCTTTAAATATCAGTGAGACCTCGCCAACCCGTCTGGCCATCGTGGAGAGTGTAGGCTAAATCCTATGATTGATATGGCCAGTCATAGGACTGCTCTGGCTAATATATGGCTCTGGTAGTACAGAGAGGGTCGAGCTCCTCCATTGGAGACTAAAAAAGTCTTGATGATGATGATGATGAATGATTAGTGCTTGTAAGATACGAGTATCAAGAAAATAAAATAAAAATTATATGCAAATACAATTCAATAATTTACCAAAAAGCCAAAATCTCCCTAACCACACCAATAGCCAATTACTTGCACCGTTTGCACCAAAAGTGGTGAATTCAAACAGGCTGCATTCAATCAAATATGCAAATAACATGCGTCTGTTGACTGTCTGTATAAACCGCGTTGGCTTAAATCACGAATTTGCAGATTCGATATTAGATTTGTATTATCTAAACATTGTTGTATTGTTTCGTTACATATACTATGTGTTAGAGATATTAAATATTATATCCGCTTATATACTTTAAATAATTTCACGCGCAGATGAACTCGGCAATTACCTATATTAGGGCTCACGCTAGAAACAATGTTACCACCTTTGATTTTCTTGCCCGATGTCACCGTTATCGAAAGCGATAAGGAAGACTATAGTATAGTATAGTTATAGATATTTGTATTCTTACCAGTGTGCCAAACTACGATAATAATACGTACTTAAAAATCATCTTATTTAAGGTAAAGATATAGGTAAATGGCGTTGAAGTGTGAAATAAATTGTTAACTCGTAAATATGGTGATAATTTCAATATTGCTCTTCGTCATGCACTAGATGGCCCTTTAAATTATTTTATGAACTGCCGTTGAAACTATTATTGGTGATCCGTCTAGCTTTTAAACTTGCCATGGCCACTTTTGGCGGAGGCAAGTTTTAAAGCTAGACGGACTTACGTGAACACTTTAAACGGTGGTTCATAAAATAATTTAAAGGGATTTCTAGTGCATGACGAAGAGCAATATGGAAACTATCTCCATATTTACGAGTTAACAATTTATTTCAAATGAGGGCGCCACTTCAAGGCCGTTTGCCTATATCTTCACCTTAAACGTCTAATAACTCGATACTACGGGCTGAATGCACGAAAAAGATGAGGTCATTGTACCGTTACGCTTATTGTCGCGTTCCGCAAGCGAGAGCGCGGCACGAACGAGAGAGAAGCATGATCGGCTCAGTTCGGTTCGTGTATTATACTCCTGTTAACCGACCGTCCGTAAACCGACTTTACAGACAACCAATTGTTTTTTCATCATTGATCATTCATTGATTAAACTTGCCAAACGACGAAACAACGAAATATGTAGGATAACCATAATTACAACATCCAAGTAAACGTTGAAAGAAAAGCCTCGTCACTTCGATTGACATAGTATTATTGTTTAAGAATTCAAAGGCTACTTACTTACTGCTTCAATTTTAAATTTGTAGTCACGCTTGCTACCTACTAATACTCTTGCTAAGAAGATGAGTAATTCTAGCTTAACTATTTAAATTATTAAAGAGATCAGCAGAACTGCTTCAAAGGTTTGTCTACGAAGGTTCCTTACTCAAAGGGTTCCAAAGAATGTTTTTTGCTATACGCAAGCTGTCTCATGAACCATTATAGTTATTTATAGGGACAAATCAAGCTAGCCCAAAATTACTCAACGATACTATATTTTATAATAAATACATATATAGATAAACATCCAAGACCCAGGACAATTTGAAAAAGGCCATTTTCCAACTAGCCCTGGCTGGGGATCGATCCCAGAACCTCCGGATTAGCGGTCTAGCGTGTTAACCATTACGTCAAATTATATAATGAAATCCTATTCAGAAAAAATTTAAATGTGGTTTCACAAAAACATACTTTTGCTTTCTAAAACTTGGTTCCTACTAATTAATTCAAGTTCTTCTATAACCATTCTTTTAGCTTTTCTCTAAAATTACTATGTACCTAATTTTGCTTGAGAGTGTTTAACAAAAAACTGAACAAGACTGAAGAAGAAGTGAATACATTGGTAGAGTAGACTAAAATAAATAAATCCGGTATCTACCGAACGAGCAAACCAATATTACGTAATAAGTGGTCAAAAAGCAAAACCAAGCCAACGAGATCTATGAAGTTACGTACTAGAGAAGACGCCACATACCACAGTTGTGTTCTTTTCATCATATGCTATCACTGTTAACCTCACATTAGTCACTCGCTAGCAATACGCGCATAAAACACTCCACAATTCATTAAAAAAAACACTGTCAACTTAGTCAAAAATGCCTTGGTGCGTGTTGAGATACTGCACTAGTAATTCAAAGAACAAAGCAAAATATGAAGGAAACTTTCCATCGGTAAGTAACTAGATTTCATTGATTGAAAATTAAATACGGATTGCAAAATTTCGGCTGCCATAATGAATGAAATGAGTGAATGATCTGTCAACCGATGGAATGATTCGTCATAGACTAACAAAACAGAAGTGAAATGTAGACATCATAAATATGCCTACATTTCACTTTCTTCATGGAAGCATCGAAAAACTATTTGTTTCCTACTCAGTTGTAATGTTGGTAAAACGTTTAAAATTTTTTAATTTTATAATTTATATCTACATATGCTTTAAATGCTTTACAAACGTTTCCTAAAATCCTATAAATCCTTTATAAAATTAAGTCATATCTCGTAACGTATCACTAGGACCTCCGAGGGCTCAAAAATGTTGTATGTGGGGGCTGTACCCCTACAAGTGCCCCGCGCAACTTGAAACTGCTACCAGATTTTGGATCCAAGATGGCCACTTACACATTTTTGATGTTTTATTATGTTTGTCCCCATAATTCTGTTTCCTCGTAACTACTACGCGGCTAAATCGATTTTGATAAATTATAACTATAAGCCGATTACAAATCTTCATATATGTAATCTAAATAAACATATGTAATTTAGACCCAATACCTACGTATATGATTATATAATACATTAAATACAGAGATAGCTAACAAAGAAAAAAAAACAAAAAGGCATACAAGTACAAGAAATCACTTTCTTCTATTGCAAAACATTATGTAGAGAAATTAAGTAAGAATAATAAAAGGTTACCAAAGAAACAGATATGTGCAGTTTAACTTTTACCTTTATAAATATGATAGTCGTGAAACTACAATGTAAAAATCTATACAACCATACAACCATCCATACACCCATCCGTACATCCAGCCATACTTACCAACATTCGCATTTATTAAAATTTTGTGGGATTCAATTTGAACCACGTACTCGTAGGCATGTAAAAATATATTGACCTTTCTGTACTACTCTCGTGTTTAGTCTATATTACCAAAAAGGACATGGCCGTGTTTGAAGACCAGTCTATATATTTGTCGTAGTTGGATGGTATAAACCGCTAATTCACGAAACCTCTAGTTGTTTAGCATTACAGCTCGGTTTTGTTAAACAGCCGAATATCGTTCAGCTGGATTGTCTAAGATTGCGCAACGTGTTACGTTCATTCAAACCGTTTACCACGTTTCCAAACGGCTAGCGGTTTTGTGAAACAGTAGCGGTAATCCGCTGTTTGACGAAACCGTTAAACAATCCAACTGCAACACATGCATGATAAGGATTTGGTGAGGGTTACCATAATGAAATATAACTAGGTGTCTATTAGAATACAGATTTTTCGACATCGAATTTCATTTCCCAGACAACTATTTCACGATTTTTATTGCTATAGGTTTGCCCTAACCTAGTAAAATGGATAGAACTTTTCTAGCACTCGCCGGCAGCTGCCGCGGCACGCTCGCTTCGCTCGCTCGGCTCATGCGTGTGTTGGTCGCAGTACTAACCTAACCTAACCTATAGGTTTGTGCTAACCTAATAAAATGGATAGAACATTCCTAGCACTCGCCAGCCGCTGCCGCGGCACGCACGCTTCGCTCGCTCGCCATTGCTACTTCGTAGGCATTCTACATTGTATATAATTTCATTAGATAGAATTGTTCAACAACTTCTCTAGCCGCATGGATGAATACAAGTCGATCATTCCATCCCGCGTATTAGGGTTCGCTGTTTTATAAAACCGAGCTGTAATGCCAAACAGCTAGAGGTTTAGTGAATTAGCGGATTATACCATTCAACTGCGACATATTCATGTCAATGAACCAAGCCGACCAATCCCTGCTGGTGGCGCCCGTTCACGAGTTGACGCAAGGATCAGCCATTGCTAAATTCAAATTTTTTTAAGGAATCCATCGACCCGACCCACAACGCTGTCACCAGGTTGAACATTTTAGCAAGCATGAAAAGCCTGAGGTCTGTGTGGTTCTGGGTTAGATTAGAGCCACTCCATCTCTTCCTATGGATGTCGTAAGAGGCGACTAAAGGATTAAGCACAAACATCTCGTGCTACAATTGCATTCCCAAGGAGGGTTAACGTCGGGCGGCGGCCGGTTGTAAAACTTTTCGCACAAATACATTCCCAAAGAGGGTTGACGTCAGGCAGGCGGCCGGTCGTAAAACTATAGCCAAATCATAAATTTTCCGGCTATTTCTTCTCCAAATTGCAAGGTCTTTGGCATCCTTGGGTGACCATTGGCATAAATGTTAGATTTCGAGAAGAAAAAGCGGGAAAGCGCACCCTGGGCTCCGAAGCAGCACAGCTGAGGATGCAACCGGGAATGCGCTTAGACGAAGAAGAAAAAAAGCCTGAGCTCGCAGACCCTGTCAATATTGCAGTTGCAATTGCAATGAGGCCGCTCTTTGAAATCTGTTTTCTAAGATCCGATAAATTAAAAAATAATTATTACAAAATTGTTAACAATATCTTGTGCCTTATTATAATAAAAAAGGTTCACACACAACTCATTTCCATTTTACTTACCACTTCACTCGTGACTTTTATTCGACCAATCTGAACTAAAATTTGGAGGGTCCGCAGTTTCATTATGGTAATGTGCCGACCAATCTTTGATATTGTTGTGATTATGACCATTTTGGCGGTAGAAATACTGTTTCGTAGAACAAAAGGGGGTTCTTTAGGCATTTTGTTGAACTTTCCTTGTTCGGTATAATGTGTTTATTGCGTAATTGAATTTAGGCGAAAAGATTTATATGGATCGGTCGGTATAAAATATTGTAAAAATAAAACCTCCGATAAGTGTATATTGGTATAGTCGTTTTTACCAGACTGTATACTATAATCCAATATGTTTGCGCAGGCTCACGTCGATGGCTTTCATGCCGTTTTACGTAAGCGGATCGCATCGCTGATGCACAGAGTGCGCGGAAGTGCCAACACTATTCTGAGGGTAATAGGATATAAATTTGATTGTCCAATTGTGCGGCACTGGGTACATGCTCATGCGGTTGTCCCGGGGTCGCCCAGTGGGACAAGAAAATATTTAAATTAATTTATAAAATATACTAACCTAGTTTCGTAAGTTCTGTACTATACTAACACTAAATGGACGTTTTTGTCTGAATAAATAATTTTTTTTATTTTTTTATTTTATTTTATAATTCTATGTTCCCTCGTAACTACTAAACGGCCAAACTAATTTTAATAAATTATACATGGTTAGATTCGTCTTAACCACTAGAGTGACAAAGGCTATATTAAAATTATTATTGAGAGGACACTAGATGCACCTCTCATTTTTGCTGTGCCCTTGCAGGGCGTCAATTGTATTAAATTAATGTAGGATCTTGTAAATTAGTAATTTTCAATAAATTCTGATTCTGATTCTCTCTTGCAATTTGTATGCTTTATCACGGACATGAAGGCTGCCGCGATAACCCTGTATACAAAAAATATAAATCATGCTTTTTTGCTAAATTTTCCTTCCTGTTTCATTACAAAGGTAATCAACACAAGTAGGATTATTATTAAAAATATTTATCACAAAAATACCAGTCTAATTTGTATGATAATGGTCGGACGATGAATGAAAGGGATTTCTCTTGGAGACGGAAATTCTAAAGAAAGAAAATAATAATGCTTTTTGTAATGATAGGCATTTAAATGAGCTACTGGATTGTGAGTTTGTAACCGACTGTCGTGAATAAGGAAGGTTATTTTTACTTGTGAATGAAAACATTTTTTTGTTATTTACTTCAGAATTGTAATGAAAATAGAATTCTTTGTGATTTCTTAAATGTTTCTTTTTTCTTTATTATTAGCAGATTTTCCATGTTGGTCTAATAGAAAAAAAATGGAATGTACTTGCTAGCTGATTTTATTCCCGCGTATGAAAAAAAAACATCAAATTAAAAAAAGTAAACAAAAATTGTTACTCTTGATGTACCTAAGTCGCCTATAGAAGGTTATGTGTTAGATACCAGTAACCCTGTATACGTTCGATCATATACTGTATACTTAATAATATTTATTCAATAACGGAAAGGTAGTTTGTTTTTGAGAATAGAAACAAAATAAATATTTAAGTAAAAAAATGAAACTAATAAATAATTTAGTATTCATTTCTCACCCATATTACACCTTCCTAAAAAGCCTTAAGATTTATTGTAAGTCTGTTATCGTACATCAAAGACTGGCATCCAATTAAAGTGTTTCTTTGATCCTAGACTTTCAAAGGTTGACCTGGTCCTGGATTAATTATATTTGTTAGGAAGTTGCTTCTATTTAGAAAGTTGTCACTAGGTTATTTTTGAAAATGTAAAAAACAAGGTCTTTATAGGCATATTTTTAAAAGCATTTTAAATCTCATAACTTTATTCAAGATGTAGTATTAAAATACTCAAATAATGAAATAAGATATCGTAAAGAAATAAGATATCGTGAAAAAATACGACGTGAGCTGGACTTGAACTCACGACCTGAATAAGGACAATTGACGTTACAAGAGAAAAATGTTTGGACACCTTAAACGACACGACAACTTCATCAAAAACACCGTGGAAGGAAAGGTCGAGGCTAGATGAGGGTAAGAAAGGCCAAGAATAGAAGTGAAAGAAAAGCCAGAAATCCTTTCGTATAGGCAGGCAAGTCAAGAATTTAGTGGAAGATCTGGAGAAATTGAAGATATTCTACCGACAAGGACATAGTTCTTAAGTTTATGTTTTGGTAATCATGATAGTCCGCCTCTTGGAGGTTCTCGGTTCGATCCCCAGACAGTGCAAGTAGGAAAATGGCGGTTTTTAAAATTGCCTTAGGACTTGGGTGTTTATATATATACTCGTATGTGTTTCTGATGAGTTAATATCCCAAACAAAGAAAAAAACATAACAAAATTAAAAAACTTTGGGGTTAGCTCAATCTGTGTATTTTGTATTTATCTATTACTTATTTATTGATTGACTGACTACAATTGGCCACCATCTAAAACTAACCCTCCTTGGGAAACCAGTTATTTCTCGAGATTGTTGTGCTTAGTCCTTGAGCCTACTCCTTTGTTCTCTTACGAAATTTACATGAAAAACCAAATAGACAGTTAAAATTAAAACAAATTCAATTTGTAATTTGCAAAACCGATCGAGTAAGCGAAGCCTTTGAACCATGGATTACAGAGGTTCTGTAATGGCGGATCACTATCGAGCCTCGTTCTCTCATTCGTTTTCAAACCCTTTATTGTTAACTGGAAGCAGATAAGAGCTAATTGTGGAAGATTTCGGCGGAAATGTTTTGTATTTTCATTACTGCTTTTAAGTTACTAAAAATAAGATTCTTTTTTTAATTTCAAGCACTTTTTGTGAGGCCAATGTGCATATCATCATCCTTTTTAGTCTCCACTGCGGAAGAAAGCCCCTTTTTGTACTACCTACCAGAGCCACACTTGGCCAGAGCAGTCGGAGGATTTAGCCTTCACTCTCAACGCTGGCCAGACGAGTTGGAGATGTCTCATGATGTTTATAAGCTTTGTTTAGCTTGTATTTCATAAGTTGCCTTATATGACATCCACGGAAAGACTTGGAGTCGACCTCATTTACTCTGCCAGTAACCACACGGCAAATTAAATATCAAGATAAATTAAAAAAGTCCAAACTCGATAGGGTTGCGTCATTTTATTACAGCGTTCCTATGGCCAGCTCCCGGCTCCATCATCAGATCAGCTATATGTCGTAACTATTCCTTTTTCTACCTTTTCGCCTAACATCATGATAAAACTGAAATTTAAGACCAAAATGTTTTGTCTGCGCCATTAGAGATAACCGATGGCCGATGGGGCAGAAAGGTTCTCGAATGGCGACCACGTACTGGCAAGCAAAGCGTTGGACACCCACCCACAAGGTGGTCAGATGATCTGACTAAGGTCGCTGGAAAGCGCTGGACGCAGGCCGCTCTAGATCGGTCATTTTGGAAATCCTTGGGAGAGGCCTATGTCCAGCAGTGGACCTTATGCGGCTGAAATGATGATGATGATGATGATGATTAGAGATAAAGAAGTGATAGTTAATGTATGTATCTCTTAGTTTTTATAAGGTAAATCTGAAACATTGCCATATAAATCTAATAATCTTCATCTAATCGCGTTCCCGGTTGCATTCTCAGCTGTGCTGCTTGGGAGCCCGGGGTGCGCTTTCCCGCTTTTTCTTCTCCAAATATAACATGCAAGTCAATGATCACCCAAGGATGCCAAGGACCTTGCAAAATGGAGAAGAAATAGCCGGAAAAGTTCAAATGATTTGGCTACAGTTTTACGACCGGCCGCCTGCCTGACGTCAACCTTCTTTGGGAATGTATCTGTGCGAAAAGTTTTACAACCGGCCGCAGCCTGACGTTAACCCTCCTTGGGAATGCAATTGTAGCACGAGATGTTTGTGCTTAGTCCTTTATACGCCTCTCACCACATCCACAGGAAGAGATGGAGTGGTCCTATTCTAACCCGGAACCACACGGGTAAAGACGTAATAAAGCGTGATATATTATGACATCTCAGGGTTAAATGATGTGACGTCAATCTGAATTGTTTACTGTAATACGAATTGAATTAATTGTAATACGAATGAACGGGCTTAATAAGAAATACGGCTGCATGCGGAACTATCTGAGGCCGTAAGCAGTTTCATTGCTAAAATGTAGGTTAATAAACCGGCCAAGTGCGAGTTAAACTCGCGGAGAGAGGGTTCCGTACAATTGATTAAATTCTTATAGGTTTTCCTGTAATCTGCAAGCAATGAACTATATTTTGCATTTTTTCAAAATTTTAGGCTCAGTAGTTTCGGAGATCAGGGGAAGAATGGTCAATTTTCATCTTCTTTCATGAATAAAATCAAAACTATTCATTTTACAGTAATAACAAAAATATACTTGAGATCCTCATAACAAGCCCTTTCATTTCATATATGACACAGTAAGGTTTGCAAAACTTTTTTTTTTAATTTCCTAATTTGTCCCCCAAAAATTACCCTTATTTAAAAAAAAATATTTATTTTATACACGTGTGTTTGGGTCATAGGATTACACCATCCTACCAAATTTCACCTTTCCATTATTAGGGTTACGTTTTTTCATTTTTTGTACGGAACTAAAAAGAAGAAAATTAAAAACATACACAAATATACTATCACGTTTTTATTCCTAACGAGGCAGACAGAGCTTAGAACAGCAAGATCCAAAGACCACTTTTAGTGTGAAGAAAATTCGCAAAGAAAATTATCTTGCTTATATTTTATCAACAAAAAAAAATCTTATAACCTTGTGATATTCCCTTTAGTCTAAGAATAGTATCCTTAATCGTAGCCTTTGGTTTAGTACAGCCGTGATTTATGGTAGAAATACATGTCCGAAATTCACTGGCTACAGCTGAATGATGCTGAAATGTTTGCTGCGACATGGCCCGAATTACTAGCTTAAAACCAAGTACAGCTGCATTTTGAGAGAACTATCGGAGGAGGCCGAACGCAGTTTTATAACTAAAATGTAGATTATAAAGAAAAAAATTTAAAATATACATTCACGTCTATATTACTAATGAGTAAGATGGAGCTTAGAGCAGGAAGTACCAAAGGAAAATTTTAGAGTAATGGCGGAGATGTGTATAATTATTACGGGTTATTACGGCCGTTGGCTATAGACACGCTTCAGATTATCGCCTATTTCTTCGATCAGCTTTTACATTTAGCTCAAGAAAAGATTCACATTTTAAGGACGTTTCTTTTATCCATACAAATGTCTATCCGTTTAGAAAAATCTCTTGCTTATCTTTCATAATGTAAATCTGACTTTGCCACATAAATCTTATGACCATACGATATTCCCTTTGGTGTCCCCAAAGCCGTGACATATTATGACAGAAATACATTTGCGAAATTCACAGGTTCCAGCTGAAGGATGTGTCTACACTCTGAAATGTTTGCTGCTACATAGCCCGAATGAACGGGATTAATACGAAATACGGCTGCATTTTGAGGGAACTATTGTAGGCCAAAAGCAGTTTCATTACTAAAATGTAGGTTAAAAAGAAGAAATTCAAAAGTCAGATGTAGATATACAATCACGTCTTTATCTCTAATGAAGCAGAAATCAGAGCATCAAGGCCCAAAGGTAAATTTTAGAATAATGGTAGAGGTGTGCAAAATAATTACGGGTTACTATCGCCATTGCCATAAACACACGATTCAGAATTTAGCCCATTGCATTACTTCGATCGGCTTTAACATTCAGCTCAAGAAAAGAAGCAGCTGAGAGTGGAAGTCACATTCTAAGTACGTTTCTTTTCTTCTATACAAATGTCTATCCGTTTAGAAAAATCTCTTGCTTATATTTCATAATGTAAATCTGACTTTCCACAAAAATCTTACCGTAATCGTACGATATTCCCTTTGGTTTAGCAAAGCCGTGACATATTATGACAGAAATACATTCCCGAAATTCATGAGTTCCAGCTGAATGATATGTCGTCACTCTGAAATGTTTGCTGCGACATCACCTGAATGAACGGGCTTAATACGAAATACGGCTGCATTTTGAGGGAACTATCGAAGGCCGAAAGTTATGTTAAGAGGACGCTTTTCAGCCCGTCTATCGTCAATGCGAGCGTGGTTGAGAAAAGCTTGTTGTTTCATCCAGCGCAAAGCAATTATATGCAGCAGCGAGTGAGAACGCGATAACATTGTACTCGTACGAAAAATACGGGTGCGGAAATTTCACAAAACTTGTTCCAGGTAATACGTGGTTTTCAGTTAGCCTTACAAGTTTGTGAAATAAATGTTTTTCATTTAGAATCTTCTTTACATTTGCGATGATTATATTAAAATATTTTCTTTGATTTTACTATTTATGAGTACTTTATGAACGGCCGAAGTTTAGGTAAATTTGTGCAAAAAAGCAGAGTTTTGGAGGCTTATACTGAATTTGTTTCTCCAAATTTTGATTTTTTATTTCGATAGAATCCTAGAAATAGCGCACAAGATACCTGTTAGTTCAAAAGTTATAAAGAAAGATCTGTTACAACTCCATAACCACGTACGAGCGTTTGTATGGAAAGTAAGTCAGGAAGCGTCCTCTTAAGCTGTTTCAGTAATAAATTTTTCCCATGGTGTTCTGGGAGAAAAGACAAAACTTAGAATGTGCCAGCTGCTTATCTTCCTACGCAGATTGAGGGAATGTGCGAAAATGCAAATCATGTTAATACCCAACACTTTTTTTTTCATTACGTTTTAAACGTTTCTACCATAATACAGCTAAAAGTGGCCTTTGGATCTTTCGGCCCTCAGCTCTGTCTTTGTAGAGCCGCGAGACTCAAAATGATTTGTCTGTCCCATTAAGGATAAAGATTTGACAGTATATGTATAGTAATAAAATAAGTCAATGGCTCGTCAGGAGTACGCATTTTTACGTTTTTGCAAGCTAAGCAATCCTGAGCGTAGTCTACACTTGGATGGGTGACCACCAGTAGCAAAAGATTTTCTCGAGCTCCTACGTGCTTCAGAAGGCACGTTAAGCTGTTGGTTCCGGCTGTCATCATGGTATGTCGTCAAGCTATGTCAGATGCCTTTAGGAAGCTTGAAAAATCTGACATCAGTGTTGGTCACTTACACACACGTAAAACAAACAAACGAGTAATAAAATAAGAGCATGATATTCTATGATTTATTGAGTTACTTAGATCCTTTGATATTAGGTTTGTTTGATATTAGGTACATGGAAGGGATAAACATTTTGGAACAACTTGTCAAAATTTTTTTCCGGAATATATGCTGCTAGATTTCTGAATCTTCTTCTTCTCGAGTCGAAAAACTATTTATTTATTTAATTAAATCAAACTCGACCAGTATTTGGCCACAGCGATTCCCCGGTCTTTTGCCTTATTTAGGACTTGTATTGTGCAGAATGTAGGGCATTTCGGGCATAACAATAAGTGACACCGCACTCGTTTTTAGAGTAATGCCACCTAATACGATTTTCCAGACATCTCCCAAGTTCGGAGTCGGAGTATTTAAGACGATACACGGAGTCCGGTGCTGCCCCAATTTTAAATAAATTATTTGTAAGGAAACGGAGATATCATTTAAAATTTTAAGCTACTAAAACCTAAATAACCCTTCAAACTGTTTTATGAAGCACTGTTTACAGTTTAAAGTGAGAACGTTAAGCTTTAGTTTGCATTTTTGCGAAAAACGGCTACTTTTGGCAAAAACGCAAACTAAAGCTTAACGTTCTCACTTTAAACTGTAAACAGTGGTTCATGAAATAGTTTGAAGGGTTATCTAGGTTTTATTAACTTAAAATTTTAAGTGATATCTCCGTTTCCTTACAAATTTTTTTTTTCAAATGGGGGCAGCATTGGACTCCGTGTATCGTCTTAAAGACATCCAGACTGTCCAGGGGACGTCGGCACGTGATGGAAGATTCTCAATGAATTTCTGAACGATTTTTATTTACAAATACGTAACTTTTGGTACAAATAAACCTGTATGTATATCTTGCAATCCAACAATCCTATTAAATCAGAGTGATATGCAAAACAAGCCGTTATCGCGAGTTTTCATGACCGCACTTTAAGGGCGGATCACGTAACGCATTGCCCATAGATAACGTCCCCAATCAAACAGAGATTTGATTGCGGTTTTATTGTTAATTGGTACTCGTGATGGATAATAACAGATACTAAATATGTATAAGTACAGATACATAGGTATAGGTAATATACGGACAATCACACAGATTGAGCAAGCCCCAAAGTAAGTTCTAGACTTGTGTTATGGGATACTAACACAAAGATACTATATTTTATAATATAACACATACTTAAATATATAAACATCTTTTCGGATAATCAGGTGATTCAAACCTGCAATATCCTAACCATACTGGAAACAACTTTTCACAAAGTATTGGGTAGCATGGGAAGCACATTGGGATTTGAACCCACTATCTCCGGATCACAAGGCAAACGCCTTGACCACTGGACCACAGAGGCAGTCAAGAAGTAACATATAATCTGAAACAAAAACAAAAATACTTATTTTAATCCACTCATAAATAATTAAGCTTTTCAAATCTGGAGGTAAGAGTAGTAAGCGAATAAAAAAAGGATGCACATACTGAGCTTGTGACGTCACAGCCATTATGTTTTTGCGCGAACGAGAGAGAAAGCAAGATATCCTTATCTACGTTCCCACTTTTCTTCGTACCAATATGTGAGCTGCTGATTGCTTCTTCATTAAGTAAGTTGTGGTAGAGCCACGCTACCTGCAAAACTCTGTTTTGCTAGTAGCAATATTGACGTCTGAGTAGTAGCTTCACCGCTTCTATGCTTCGTTCGGTGGGTAAGAGAGCCGGAGCCCCCCTCTCCCTCCCCCCTCTGGGGAGGGCCCTGAAAGGCTGGTAACGCTCTTATTACACCCCTGGTGTTACTTTACAGCGGTGATCACTTACTATCTGGTGACCCGCTTGTTCGTTTGCCGTTCTACGACATAAAAAAAAATAACCAATTTACATGCTATTTTCAATCAATCAATCAATAAATTTTATTTCAGGCAATAAAAGTTTACATAGAATAAACATCCAGAGGCCCATATACCTTAACCTAAAATAGATATAATATACCCGTAACTTAATACTACGAGTACGGACGGCAAGGTTGCGACGACGTGTTGCGCGGTATCGGGGTGTCGGGTAACGTTCCGCGAAAACGACGATATACCACACCCTTCGGCCAAAACTTCGGGTCCATGAATGTCGTCAGCTTCTCCGTCGGGACTCGCACCATAAAAGACGTGAAGTTCACGTTGTGGCGCGACTCCAGCTTCACGAAGATTTTCGGTAAAAGATTTATTTTTAGTGTTATTTGCGGTTTCGTCTACAACGTGGAAGGGACATACTCGTAATAAATCAAACTACGGTCTATACTAGATCATTATAGTATAATGAAACTAGCTTATGCCCGCGGCTTCGCCCGCGTAGATTCGGGGTATGAAAAATAGATGTTGGCCGATTCTCAGACCTACTCAATATGCTCACAAAAAATTTTATGAGAATCGGTCAAGCCGTTTCGGAGGAGTACGGGAACGAACATTGTGACACGAGAATTTTATATATAAGACTAATAACAGCCAGACAAAAAAAAATTTCGGCATTTCCATACAAAAGTGTGCAGCCACTCCGGTGATTTGTATGGGAATGTCGAATTTTTTTTGAATTTTTGACTGTCATTTCAATTTCATTATACTTTAGTGATCTAGTATAGCCCGTGGTTCGATTTATTACGGGTATTTCCCTTCCACTTTGTATAACAATTATTAACAATATGTTTTATTAGACTATGTAAAAGGTGACGTATGGGTCATGTATAAAAAAAACCACGTTAGCTATTCACCGCTTACCTACGTGATATTATGCGAAGTGTGTGGTCATGAATTTACGGGCGGATCACGTAACACGTAAAGCATTCATGCTTTACGCGTTGAGCCTCCAGATAGCGCCTACCATCATCACGTGATACATTGCACTGTTACTAAATAATTATGTGATACGATGATATGGTTACATACACGACCTTTTATACAACGAGTTAATGAAAAAACGCAAAACCTCTCAAGTTGTAACTCAGACTTAGTCCATGAAACTGACAAAACTTTTGTTCTACAACATTCCCAAAATGCCAAAAATAAAATTCGGATTTTCATACAAATTGACTCGATCAGCTGATCGGTTTGTATGAAAATCTGAATTTTATTTTTGGCATTTTTGGAATGTTGTAGAACAAAAGTTGTTCAGTTTCATGGGATGAGGTATCATCTGAGTGGATTTGCGTTATTTTCCTTAACACTTATGTAACTTAATCATTCAGAAATGTTTCTTCTCTAATGTTCAAACATTCACTGTACAAATTAAGTATCGTAAAAATGAGGACAATATATTTATTTTAGTTTTTATTCAGTTTGCCCTGTTTGCTGTTGTTTCTTGGGTCAAATCTTGCAAGTATTTGAGCCACTTCCCGTTTGTTGCCGCTTCTTCTGCACTTGCGCCTGGAAGTGGCATAAACTTAGTTGTAAGTAACGATTTGACGTCAACATTTGTGCGAAACAAAGTGACTATTATTAAGAGACTAGCTGTGCCCGCGACTTCGTTCGCGTGGTTCTCGGAATGTTATATAGCCTAAAGCCTTCCTCTATAAATGGACTACCCAACAAAAAAAGAATTTTTCAAATCGGGCCATTAGTTCCTGAGATTAACGCGTTTAAACAAACAAACAAACTCTTCCGCTTTATAATATTAGTATAGATAAAGTACTCTTAACCAACAACATATTTATTTGAATAAAGATTAATATTATTATGTTGATACAACTTAAACAAATTATTTCGACCAAATTAGGTACCATAAAAACGGTTTTTGTGAGTTAATCTTAAAAGATAGACATATACTATCGCAGACTGTTTTTTAGATCATTAAAAGAGCTATTATTCTTTAATACATATTTTTTGTGTATCTTGAACCGTTTTCACGGCGCACGCAACGGAAGGCTTCAAAGATGAAATAATTTCTCCCGTTTTTTACACATTTACCACTATATCTTTGCTCCTATTGGTCGTAGCGTGATGTTATATAGCCTATAGCCTTCCTCGATAACTGGACTATCCAACACAAAAAGAATTATTCAATTAGAACCAGTAGTTTCGGAGATTAGCGCGTTCAAACAAACAAACAAACAAACTCTTCAGCTTTATAATATTAGTATAGATATTATAAATATCCTATGATAATAAAGATATTTTGAATACAGATGAGTTTTTGTATGCTAATGTAAATTATATATAAGATCTGATTATGGAGCCGGAAGATGGTTATAGGAACCTTATAATAAAAAACGACGCAACCCCATCGAGTTTCGGCTTATTACATTTGTCTTAACTATGTAGTAATTAGTGGTGAGGCCTCAGCCTAACGATAAAAGCTCGTAAGAAAAAATGTTTATTGAAACTTAAAACTTATTAGATCTTTTCATTCATCGTAATAAGGTAGAATATTTTAATAAACTGAACTTGCTATATTCCAGTAAGTACTTGCGTAAAAACATACGAAGGAACTAATTTAAAGAAAAATAGTATGTTTTATGATAACGTAAAGAGAAGCATTTTATGCAATGTATCATAATTTTAATCATAGTTTAATCAGGGGTCGCTTTGAATGAAATTTGATTAATGATCACACCGTGTTTACTGAAACTGCATGGACGTCCATATTAGTTCAGTCAGCTGTGAATGATAGGTCCTGGAGATAAATTGAAGTTAAACCATCAATAACGTGTCCCGTGAATTAAGGTTTTATAACATCATCACAGCTGTGTGGTTTCCAGAATAGGACCACTCCATGTCTTCCCGTGGCTGTCGTAGAAGGCGACTTAGGAAACACAAGCTAAACAAAGCTTATAAACATCAGTGAGACCTCTGCAACCCGTCTGGCCAGCGTGGAGAGTGTAGGCCAAATCCTATGGCTGCTCTGGCCAAGTATGATTTTATGATTTGGTTGAGACAGACAGAGAGGATACTAAAGTGATCTAGTATGCCCGTGATTCGATTTATTACGCATATGTCAATTATACGTTGTATAGTTTAAGGCCATTCATCCGTTCGAATCGCGCTGGCGTCCAAATTTACGATTTCCGCCTGAAGATAAAATAATGAAGAGTTTAGTTTTTAGAAAAGATATTAACATTATATTACGCACACTTTCACAATATACTTTTTGGCTTTAAAATAATTCAAAATGTAATTGGATAGTTTTCCAATTACAATACTTTTTAACAGGTTCGTTTTCAACTTGGCGCTCGAGGCTCGGCCATCTACGCAAATGCGAAAAACCAGTAATATTGAAGGCAAAAAGATTCGAAAAATTATTACTGCACAAAAATTTAGGTCATTTTTTGAAATATTTTAAAACCAAGAAGTAAAATGATTTTAATATCTTGTCCGAAAACTAAACTTTTCGTTGTTTTATATTCAGACGGAAATCGTAAATAATGACGCTAGCTCGGATTCTAACGAATAAACGTTCTTATTTAACGCTACTGATTTAAATTACGCTGTTTTTGCATAAACATGTTTCTGTCACAGTTGAATTGTAAAATCCGCGAATTGACGAGATCTCTAGAAAATAAAGAACATCTATTGCCCCGTCTTATATTTGTTTGATAGTCACATGCCTGCAACCTGCAAACAACCTATTCTGAAGTGTATACGTGGTTAGTTGTTTTGTTAAAGGTCACACACAACAAACACATTGTCAATCCAGCTGAACGATATAAATACCTGTTTAACAAAACCGAGCTGTAATGTCAAACAGCTAGAGGTTTTCTCAAAAAGCAGATTATACAATTCAACTGCGACATCTAAGGAATGGACTTAGATTTAGCAGGGTAGATTTTTAATGAATATGTCTAATTTAAAGACAATAAAACCGGCCAAGTGCTAGTTAAACTCGCGTGGAGAGGGTTCCGTACAATTGATTGAATTATTATAGGTTTTCCTGTAATCTACAAACAATGAACTAGGTATATTTTGTATTTTTTTTTCAAAATTTTAGGCTCAGTAGTTTCGGATATCAGGAGGGCGGATGGTCAATTTTGTCTTCTTTCATGAATAAAATGAATCATGTATCAAAACTGTTTATTTTAGAATTATATAAAAAAAATATTTAAGATCCTCATAACGAGCCCTTTCATTTGATTTAAGTATGACACAGTAAGGTTTGCAAAACTGTTTTTTTTCAATTTCCTAATCTATCCCCAAAAAATGACCCTTATTATAAAAAATGTTTATTAACTTTGCACATGTGTCTTTGGGTCATAGGATTACACCATCCTACCAAATTTCACCTGATTCGGTCCAGTAGATGCGGAGCAAATTGGCTGTGACAGACGGACGGACAGACAGACGCACGAGTGATCCTATAAGGGTATGTTTTTTCATTTTTTGTACGGAACCCTAAAAAGTACGAATAAACCTGTACACGAGGTGTACGATGTGTCTCAACACTTTCGACCATAAACATACCGTTAGCAACAAATTTCACAATACGGCACACATTGTTCCATTGCCGCTGAAGCTGATTTAAGCATCAAATAAATATCCCCCGAGTTGATGGAGGAGAACAGCTGACAGTTGGTGTAAAGTTATGGATATTAAACCGTATGAATGTCCTACTAGTGTATACTCGTATGTTTCACCAACTTGTCACAATTATTTTTTAAATGTTATTATAAAATAGCTGCGAACTGGGAACCACATAGGTTCCCAGCAGAGTAGAATAGGACCACTCCAAGTCTTCCCGTGTATGTCGTAGAAGGCGACTTAGGAAACACAAGCTAAACAAATGTATACTCGTATGTTTCACCAACGTGTTACTTAATTTATTTTAGTGTAGTTATATAATAAGTAGTTAATGTGTGGTTCCCGGCAGAGTTGAATAAGACCACTCCAAGTCTTCCCATGTATGTCGTAGAAGGTGACATAGGAAACACAAGCTAAACAAAGCTTATAAATATCAATCAATGAAGCCTCTCCAACCAGTTTAGCCAGCGTAGAGAGTGAAGGCTTAATCCTCTGGCTACTCTGGCTAAGTACTGCTCTGGTAGTACAGAGAGGGTCGAACTCCTGCAGTGCAGACTAAAAAAGATCTGATGATGCTGATGATAAAAAAGTGGGCGTGTGGATTCCAGCCTAGAATAGGCTGAATAGGGCACACCCTATATCTTCCTGTAGATGTCGTAAGAGGCGACTCAAGGACTAACCATAAACATCTAGTGCTACAACTGCATTCCTGAAGAGGGTTAATGTTAGGCGGTGGCCGGTTGCAAAACTTTTCGCACAATTTAATTCCCAAAGAGGTTTGACGTTAGAAAGGTGGCCGGTTGTAAAACTGTAACTAAAGTGGAGAAGAAATAGCCGAAACAGTTTAACTGCTGTTCTCCACTGCGCAAGGTCTTTGGCACACTTGGGTGACCATTTACATGCATGTTAGGCGTATTTGGAGAAGAAAAAGCGGGAAAGCGCACCTCGGGATCCGAAGCAGCTTAGCCAGAGGGTAAATTATAAAGTAGAAATAAAAGTTTTGTAAACTACCTATACTTATTGTGTGTTATATTAAATGAAAGAGCTTTTTCACAATGTCGCTCGTCTGGAGCCCTAAGTGGAACGAGGTATGTTTAATTCGCCACAGTTAGTCAATTTCCCGTTGTTTGTTCTTAAACAGTTCCTTCTCGGCAATTTCTCAGTACTGTATATGATTCAAAAACAAACTTTGTTTAAATAGTGGAGTATTACGAGTACCTAGCTTATTAAATTTAACTCACTAATATTAAGTAGGATTAGTAAACATATCAGCACTACCTGATCTAATTTTGCTGACTCCACTGTGTTAACATTTGCAGTTTGTATGCAGTTTGATAAGGTTAATTAGTTAGTTGAGTACATACGTAGTTCTCAACTATATAAATAGTTGGTGAAGATACTGTAGATATAAATTTAATCGCTGTCTCATCAACTTCGATAGTTTATTTTGGTTATAATTTATCAGGTGGGTAAAAGTATAAGTATTGGTGATTTCTTTACCGTATTTTGAAGAGATTTGCTGACCATACAATTTGTTTAGGAATATTGAAGTTTTCTAGCCCAGCGGATTAGCTCATTAAAGTGGCAGTGGGCGGGGCACATAGCGCGAAGAACCGATGGCCGATGGGGCAGAAAGGTTCTCGAATGGCGGCTACGTACCGGCAGGCGCAGCGTAGGACACCCACCTACTAGGTAATCAGACGACCTGATCAAAGTTGCAGGGAAACGCTGGATGCAGGCCGCTTCCGATTGGTAGTTTTGGAAATCCTTGGGGGAGGCCTATGTCCAGCAGTGGACTTCCTGTGGCTGATATGATGATGATTGAAGTTTTCTTGTAGTAAAATTTGTCTTTTATGAACAAATAAAGTTACTGATACTGACGGGGCAAGTTTAAAGCGTTTTTCTTTATTTTAAACACATGCATACATACCTAAACTATTACGTCTTTATCTCTATTGGGGCAGACAGAGCATTTTAGGTCTTGTAGCCCTAAACAGACAGAACCAAGGGCGTGAAAAGGGAATAAAAGTAGTCATAAATTGCTATGCTAACCGCATCGAGTATGCTTCAAATTTTCATCCATTTCCTCGATTGGCTTTTACAATCTACGCGACAAGAGAAGTAACTGGTATATTCTAAGATTTTTCCTTCTCCCCAGACCAAGGAAGAAATATGAAAAATATATTTTAAATATTAATGTCAGTGTAACAAAATCTATAACAAAATATACACTGTCGTGTATAGATGTTTTGATTTTTGCCTATTCAAGTAAATACATATCGACCGCACATCTACACTGTACACATAAAGTCTCATGCCATTATAAACTCTTGCTGTTTGCTGACATTTTTAAAGTAAAACAAATGAAGGCGAGTTCATTCCGAGGCATCCGTAATTATTGCTCCATGAATATTTATTATGAGCTTAAGAAGGTTAATTAACAAAAAGGCGGATATATTTCGCTATAATCGACATCAATTCTGCTGACAATAGGCCGCGCAATAAAGGAAAGTAAACATCGTTATATCTAATGAGTGACACACAGTCACTGCTGTTAAGCTTGATACATTTTGCGCAAAATTATCAAACAACCTTAGAGACAACGTTCGTACTCATTGTCATTGGCTACCGTAGATCAACTTATTTTACGCCACTGTCTTATTCTGTCAGTCATTATTGTATAGCGGTAGTCAAGTTACAGATTTCAGTAAGAGTAACATACAGAACGGAATCTCGTAAGGTACGCGCAATATGCATCCCCGTTCCCCGTCCCCGCACCTCTCCCCCGCTCTTGTGCCGCCGCGAGTATACCTTAGGAGATTCCGTTCTGTATGTTACTCTTACTGTCTTCTATGGTCAAGCTATGTCAGATTCGTAGCAAAAAACCTAAGTTCATAGGTATCTATCCATATTATATTGATTTGCTGAGGACACTCAGGAATGTTGAATACAAAGGTTGGCTGTCAGATAATACTTTTAGCACTAAGTCCGCCTATTGTGCTATACAAATTTTATTTTGTACAAAAAAATTTAAATAAATAAACGTCATTTTGCGGGAGAGGGTGAACTTGCATTCTGTCCTTAGGTATCTTAATTCTGTAATCCAGTCACAAAGCTTAAGATGGTTTTGGTTTTGGCAAAACATTACCCCACCTTGTTCAAGTTTTCATTTCTGTCGGCACACCCGGAGTGCCACAATTTTCTTTTTATTCGTTTTTAGGGTTCCGTACCTCAAAAGGAAAAAACGGAACCCTTATAGGATCACTTTGTTGTCCGTCTGTCCGTCCGTCCGTCCGTCTGTCAAGACCCTTTTTCTCAGGAACGCGTGGAGGTATGAAGCTGAAATTTATATCAATTACTCAGGTCTACTGTCCCTTGAAGCTGTGAAAAAATCAAACTTCTAAGCCAACGCAATCAAAAGATACAGCCGTTTATGCCGCAAATTTTCGACACTTGCAAGGGAATCAAAACCTACAGGGTGCTTCCCGTGAATTCAGAATCTTGAAATTTGGTACGAAGCAACGTCTTATAGCATAGATAAAGGAAAAATTACGAAAACCATAAATTTTTAGTTACATCACATAATATATTTTTTTTTAATAATTTTAAACTTACTACCCATTTCCTCATAAACGCGTAGAGGTATTAAATTGAAATTCATACCAAATACTAAACCTTGCAGGTTTGTACGGAACCCTCGGTGCGCGAGTCCGACTCGCACTTGGCCGGTTTTTTTTTTAAGTCTAATGAGTTTTACTTTTGTATATACGCCTTTGGTTGGAATTATCTACCTACACTTGGACCAACCTTGGACTCAGTTTATTTATTACCGTAACGATTTTATCTAAATAGATTGCCGTGAATATTTTTCATTCCTGTGAGCAGTGAGTCACCATTATTAATATCCGTTTGTGAAGAATATCAAGGAGAGGCCGCCGCGACAAATAATAAATGTCATCAGAAACAAAAGGCGGCGCATGACTGGCTGTTCGGCGGTAACAATTTGTCACCCGTCTAGCGATTGTGTGGAGAGTTATTACGCTTTCTACTGAGCTGTACTGAAGTGGCAATGGGCTTGTCATGTCGCCAGGAAACAATGTTCTCACGTCACCAACGCTTTGGCATTGTTAGAGTGGAGACCGTTCCGACCATTCTACCCGTGTGGTTCGGGGTTAGAATAGCCCTATTCTAACCCCGAACCACACGGGTTTTCACACAGAAATTATGTGTTGAGAACAACATAAAAATATCGTACTTGTCCTACCAGGACCGTAAACATTAAAAAGTTGACTTTGGGATGACGTTGCAGTCCGTATATAAAGAAGCGGTCCTATATCGCTCTCTCTTTTTTCTGACAACATCGAATCGATACGCAGCTCCCCCACTGCTAACAAGTAAAACTGTAAAGTGCCACATATTGAAACTCTGAAAGTACCCGTGTGGTTCCGGGTTAGAATTGGACCACTCCATCTCTTTTTGTAGATGTCGTAAGAGGTGACTAAAGGACTTAGCACAAACATCTCGTGCTACAATTACATTCCCAAGGAGGGTGGATTAACGTCGGGTGGCGGCCTGTCGTAAAAAAATGGCCAAATAATTTAAAATCGCTTGTTCGTTTGCCGACCTATAACATAATATAAAAAAAACTGTTCCGGCTATTTATTTTCTTCTCCATTTTGCAAGGTCTTTGGCATCCTTGGGTGACCATTGACAGGCATGTTATATTTGGAGAAGAAAAAGCAGGAAAACGTACCCTGGGCTCCGAAGCAGCACAGCTGAGGATGCAACCAGGAACGCGCTTAGACGAAGAAGAAAAGAAGAGACCGTGAGGCGAAAAACGCAAATGGAAGACAGCAAATTCTTTGGTACGACGACATAAAAAAAGCAGCAGGATCGTCGAAGTGGATAGCAGTTGCCCAAGGTCTTGAGCGATGGAATACGCATGATGACTGAAAAAAATATTTTTGGCCTATCGGTTAGATTATTAAAAAATATTGTACACATATTTTTACTTTTCTCTGAGAAACAATAAATAACGAAGATACTCGTATAGCGCATTTAAAATTCGCATGACGTCACGCTTTCGTACTATTTTTCAACATCGGTGACGTCACAAGACCTTACTCTGGGATTTCGATACTCTGTATCTTTGTGAATTTTTACTTTTTTGATAAACTGAAAAATATGGGTACTTTATTTTTGGATAATCTAACTAACGGACTAATTAGAATAACACTTTTCTGACCTAGTCATCATCCCTATTCGCTAGTTTCCCACAAGTCAAATGAGATACTTTTTTCTTAACGCCAAGACAAATATTTTCGATTCGTTGTTCTACAAATCTCTTTATCTCTTCTGTAAGAGAAATACCTAGCATAGTTCTCTCAATAGCCCGTTGACCGACCCTAAGCCTTCTTATGAGACCTATGTATAATAATAGTAACGGGCTACGTTTCAGAGCCATAAGTCGTCACTGGTAACACACTAATGATTGTGATGACCAGTAAACCAGTGATGACAAAATTAAGCATAATAAAATTTAATTATTTCACTATGATTAATTCTCTTACTGAAATATTGAAAAACAAAACACAATAGTTAGTTGATAAATACATATTTGCAGAAAGCGTGGTACTTTTAAACAGAATTATACATTGCAACCACAAATCATGTTTGGTCCTGTCATTTTCCGGAAATAAGTCCCGCTGTTTATTTACATTCGCATTCCCTTTTACTTCAACTAAAAAAGCGGGGTGATATAAGTATCTTCTTTATATCTTTCTGTGATAGGCGATTTTCACATGACCCCGCACTACGCAGCGTAGCGCGTGAATGCGTGTTCTAATGTTGCTTGTAAGTATCTCCGTTTGTATAGAAAACACGCACAGTCCAACATACAGAAAACGCATCCAGAAAACGCAACATGCAGCGTGATGCGTGGCAGTGTGATAATCGCCTTAGTCTGTTTGAATGTGTTTTTAATCCGATTATACGTAAAGGGTGACTTTTGATACACCAGCCAAATTATTAGAGCAAAGTTTCGTCGATTTTTTAATTACTTTTATCAAAAGGTAGTTTGGATGTTTGCCTTTTGCTCTAAGAACGTTGAGAGGCAACTTGAAAAATCTGACACCAGTGTTGGCCACAAACTCGAAAGGCAATCGAGATCCGTTTCAATCGAAACGCTGTCTGTCACAACGCAGTTAATCACATGCACGATCGCAGTACACAAAGGCGGATTACGTCCACCACTGCGCATCGTTTAGCCTTTGATTAAGGCTTTTGGCGAAGTGATGGTGGTAATGAGTGATCTGTAAACATACAGCTTACCAATTTATTTTTGTCAGCAAGTTTAGTGTAAGAAATAACGTTAATGCAATATTTTATGGGGTTTTGGGCATTAAAAATGCTTAAGTACTCAAACTAAACAATGAAATAAGAAATAGTGACGCGAACTCGCGTTTTCTTTCGTGAAAATAACTTGGATCTACAACTAATTTTGTTAATATACACTATCACAACACCCAAAGGCCATTTTTAGCGTGATGGTGGGCGAAATGGAAATGGAGGCTGAAAATGGAATTAGAATCGTGATAAGTTGCTACGAGTAGCGGTATTCGCATTGTCGCCCATTGCCTCGATCTGCTTTTGCAAACTGCACGGAAAGAGAAGCAGCAGGTATATTTTAAGTTTTTTCTTTTCTCCCAGACCAGCATAGAAGGAAGTTTGTTAATTTCGCAATATTTCGATTAAATCTGGCACTAAATGGTAGACCAGATGAACTTCTAACCCTTATAGTAGGTACCACATCTAGCCTAGTATAACTGTGGGACCTCAACCTGATCCGGCGCAGCCAGGGGAGTTCCCAAATAGAAGATAGGAGGTGGAGTAGAGAACAGACACTCAACAGCACAGATATATGAAATTTATTATTTTATTAAATTTATTACACTTTAAATAATATTTATTTATATAACAGATATTATACTAATTAGTCCTGGATACCGTCCCAGGATCTGAGATGAAGGTGGAATAAGTCAAAATGAAGAGAGATGAATTCAAAAATGGAATGGTATTAAATGAAGAATGAAAAGCGGACAAGATGAGATGAATGAAAAGGAGGTTTAAACATGATGAAGCATGCAGGTAGCATACAGCATCGTTACTTAACTATGGTCGGACCAACTTGATGAACTGTATAAAATTGAAGTTTTAGTTCGAAATTTTAAAAGCATCCATAGTAGCAAACTGAAATAATCCCAATATTTCACGGTACTCTATCATTGACTGACAATATTCCTTTCATGCCTTTGATCGTTTGAATAATTTTGCATGCATAAGTCGAAATGTTGATTTTGCAATTTTCTAAAAGACGCCTTGCATTTTTTTTTTTAAAACGTATTGTTTTATAACAATACGAGATAAAATTATGTGAATCATATGATATGATTTGATATGACAGAAACTATAAGTTAAGATGCAGCGGTACCCCTAAGCTGCAAACACGTTTCTTTTTTATTAATTTGAAGTATTGTTCACATTTGAAATTATGATTTAGGTGTGTTAATCGATATGTCATACATAATAATGTGAAATAAAATTACATTAAAATAAAAAATATTAAGTTTTATAAATCTTATGAGAAATAAATTTTTTATTAAAATGCATTGTGTGAATCTATATTTATGATTAAATATTTTAGGACAATAAATAGAGAACCCGTAGAATGTCGTTCCTATATGTACATAAAAAACAACCACAAATTCAAAGCCACTTAAATATTTAACACCAAAACAACAGAACTCGAAACTATGGACCCAATTTTCGACAAACCAAAACTTTGACACGTACCTATGCGTAAACGAATGGTTGTTACGGTTCTCCTTAATATTTTACAGCAATACATATTTTACTACGGAACTGTTGGGACGACAAACACAGGTCACTGAAAAATAAGATATGCTTTTAGGAAGGTCAAATGCGAAGGTTTTGCTGTCAAAATTATATTTAATTTGTTTTCGTTTAAATCCACTACAAGGCTTAGCTATAAATACCTACTCGTACATGTAATTAAAATAACAATTCTGTACGTGTAAAATAGAATAAAATGTAGTAAACCTACGTATCAAAAATTGGTAGTTGTAATGTCAAAATGGTATATCAGTTGAAGCCATGTGGTTCCCGGCAGTGTAGAATTGGACCAAGTCTTCCCGTGGATGTCGTAGGAGGTTACTTACGAAACACAAGCTAAATAAAGCTTTTAAACATCAATGAGACCTCTCCAACCCATCTTGCCAGCGTGGAGAGTGTAAGCCAAATACTCTGACTGCTTTGGCTAAGTATGGCTCTGGTAGTACAGAGAGGGTCGTGCTCCTGCAGTGGAGACTAAAAAAAGAGGTGGATGATGAATCTGTATAGATCCATGGTTCAATATATCATCTCCTTGTTTCAATAATATTATCATCATCATCAACAGCCTTCAAGTACCCACTGCTAGGCATAGGCCTCCTTTTGTCTGCGCCATCCTGCTCTATCACTGGCCATCGCAATCCAGTTCCTCCCAGCAACCTGCCTGATGTCATCAACCCACCTAGCCGCCGGACGTCCTACACTACGTTTTCCATTTCTAGGATACCATTTGGTGACGGCCTTACTCCACCTTCCATCGTTCCATCGAGCCAGGTGTCCCGCCCAGTTCCACTTTAGAGCCGCAACCCTGGAGAGCACGTCATGAACTTTCGTTCGACGTCGGATCTCTACGCTGCGAACTCGGTCTTGCAGTTTGATGCCGAGCATGACTCGCTCCATGGCTCTCTGCGCAACCGCAACCTTATACATGGTTCCCTTTGTAAGAGTCCATGTCTCGGCATCATATGTTATTGTGGGCAGAACACACTGGTTGAAGAGGCATGTTTTTAGGCACTGTGGTATTTTTCGGTTTTTAAAAACATCCGCCAGCTTACCAAAAACCACCCATCCCAGTTGTATCCGTCGATCGACCTCTATAGTTCGAAGATCTTTTTCAAAGGATAAACAATGTCCAAGGTATGTATATTTATCAACTACCTCTAGCCTCTCGCTACATACAGTTATGTCGATGTCCGAGAAGCCAGATGAGTCAACCATCACCTTCGTCTTGGACATGTTCATTCTTAGACCTACCTTGAGAGATGCATCGTGGAGTTGATTGAGCATTACGTTGAGATCATCTGGTGTTTTAGCAAACAATATTAGATTATCCGCAAATCTAAGATGTGAAAGATATTTACCGTTAATAAGGTTAAGGTTATAAGGTTAGAATAACTTTATTTCTCATAAGAATTACATGAAATAATTCACTTACTGAGAAAACATAATATTTACATAAGTAATAGTACAATGAGCGTGCTTTTATAAACAATAAAAACCAACTAAATAGCTTTGACAAAAATATAAATATAAGGTGGGTAGAATTAGAGTGACGTCGTCGCTCGTCATTGACTGTGCACTACGATCCCACCCGGCAACACACGGATGAAAGATGTTTATTCTAGATGTGTCAGCGATGCAAAGTAAAGTTTGTATTTTAAGTTCATTTTTTATTTGTGTATTTTTTTTTAAATATTTTATTATGTTTGTACAGTGTATAGTATATGTATTTAATTCTGAATAATGTTTTTTATTTTTATTTTTTTAAGTTAAATATTATTTGTAGTTAGATTTTCGTTCTTGTTTAATTTTAGATATGTAAATTACTATTGTTTGTCCTATGATTTAAACGAGCAATTCTTGTACATTTATACATTTCTATGTAATTGGTTTCTTCGAAAACACTCCAATGATTTTGGCGATTTTTTTTTACCGTTGATATTAAGACCCTTAGTATCCTATTCTAGAATGTTAAATATGTCGTCTAGAGCAGCAGTAAATAACTTGGGTGAGATGGTATCCCCTTGCCGCACCCCTCTGTTAATAGGTATGGGATTGTTATTTGAGTGCAGACGTACCTGCATTGTTGCCGAATCATAAATTTCCCTTAGCAGATCCACATAGCGTGCGTCTACGTGACAGCGATGGAAAGAGTTAAACACAGTCCAGTGCTCGACACTGTCGAAAGCCTTCTCGTAATCGACAAAGGCTATACACATGGGCCGGTTGTATTCAGAAGTCTTCTCCATCAGCTGTTTCACAGTATGAATATGGTCTATTGTGGAAAATCCGCTTCGAAAACCAGCCTGTTCTACTGGTTGATTTTCATCCAGTAATTGTGTAAGACGGTTACATAGGACTTTGGCGAACAGTTTGTAAATTTGGGAAAGGAGGCTAATGGGTCGATAATTAGATAATTTGGATGTGTCACCTTTTTGTGGATCATAGTGACGATGGCATTTTTCCATACTTGAGGTATTTCACATCTTAAAAGAACTTCATTAAAAAGTTTTACCAAAACCCTTAATACTGGCTCACTACACCACCCGCTTGTAATAACTCCACTGTGATTCCGTCTTCGCCTGGAGATTTGTCTAGTTTCATTTGGAGGAGAGCTTTCTCTACCTCAGATAATAAAATTGGTGGTAAGTTTCCTTCTTCTAGGTGTTTAAACGGTGGTGCTCTAGGATCTTCATCGTAACTTTGGGGCTCAGTGGTCTTAGATGAATAAAGATCTTGATAAAACTTCTCAACTACCTTTAGCAGTTGTTTTCGGTCAGAAGTAATATTTCCATTGCTATCTTTCAGTTTAATTATTTGTTCTTTTCCAATTGGCAATTTTTTACGAAAAATTTTAGGACCTCTATATTGTTCAATTGTATTCGTTATTATTTTAGTATTATGTAGTCTATTGTCTTTGCGTATGGCTTTTTGTATTTTAACGATTTGTTTATGTTCCTTAATACATATTTATCCTAAATATGTCCTTAAAATCAACTTAAAATCGATATTATCGTCGTACCACCTAATAATATAAGTTCTCATTTTATGAATATGTCTTCACACGGTGATAATAACATTATTGCGACGATTTTATAGTCTCGCCAGTATGACAACGATGGCTATTTATCAAAATGACTTCCACTTATGTGGATTCACTCTTATTGACCTGTAAAAGTGCCGGCATAGGCCTAATTACTAAACAAAAATTTTAATTTTGTATTTTTGACTCACTTTAATATGGATTCACTCTTATTTACCTGTAAAAGTGCCGGCAAAGGCCTAATTACTTAATAAACATTTGAATTTTGAATTCTAAATCACTTTTAATTCACGCCTTTTATAAATAGACGTATTGGTTGATCTATCTTTTAAGAAAGAAAATTCGTTTATTTGGTAGACATATATTACATACACTCTAGACACACTAAACTTAAATCTATCTACCAAAATGGTCTTTGCTCAGCTTATGTCGGGCGTGAGCCGCGACGCTGGTCTTCCGCGGACGCCATTTAAGTATATATTAATAATAAAATAAAATAAAAAACATAGGATAAAAATTTATAAAGGCGATGGTGTTGAACTGCTTTAAATACTGAGGACCTCGACAGCAATCTTACACATAGGTATATTTGAAAAAGTATAGAGCTGTATAAAAATGGATAACAGAATAGACAGAATAGGCAGCGAAATTTAGGATCTTTGGACGTTAAGATTTAAAGTTATTTTTGAAGGTTTTAACTGTAGAATAAACCGGCCAAGTGCGAGTTAAACTCGCGTGGAGGGGGTTCCGTAGCATTATCTTTACAATATTAGAATATACAAATTTCATTTTGCGGTTGACTCCATACATTTTGTTCGGCCGACTGTAACTACATAAGTTGGTCGAGTTGTATTATATAAAAATAACTATCTCTGATACCGAGACCGCTATAGTTTTAATTGAAAGTACATACTTTGAGGTATATACCACATTTTTTTCAGAATTATTTTAGTAATATTTCAAAAGTTACGGTGGGGGGACACCTGAAATTTTAACTTTGTATTAGATTATCTGAAGACTGGGGGTTTGATCTACATAGTTTCAAAGCAGTTTTTGATGCATTTTAAAAGACCTTTTTAACGATACCCCACACGTTGGGGTTAGTCCAATTTAATTATAATTCATTGTATGGAAAAAATTGGCTGAAAAAAAAAAAACATTTTTTCATAATTTTAAAAACCAACTTTTGGAACTTCAATATCTATCTCTCCACTAGTTTTCGCGACAATCGGTGCAGTAGCGGCGGAGTACGAGCACGGACGGACAGACAGACGGACGGACGGACATGATGAAACTATAAGGGTTCCTTGTGGACTACGGAACCCTAAAAATATTAATATACTTTGCACACATGTGTTTGGGTCATAGGATTACAACACTCTACCAAATTTTACCAGATTCGGTCCAGTAGATTCGGAGCAAATTGGTTGTGACAGACGGACGGACAGACAGACGCACGAGTGATCCTATAAGGGATCCGTTTTTTCATTTTTTATACGGAACCCTAAAAAGTTATAAAAGAGACTACTGGTGTATAATTTATAGGCTTTTTGTTATCTCCTCCTTTCCCTAATCCAGAGATGAAACTATTCAAGCATTTCAAGTGTCAGCCTGCGGTTTCACCCAACACTGCGATATGTCTGCAAAATAACTTCAATCTTCCAATTTCATTTGTATTCGTCCGGCGGAAACAGATAAAAACTTGAGTGCTTGCGATTTTTTAACGTTTAGACGTCGTAACGTGATATTTTACTGAGCGGAATTTGTTGAACTAGTTTTGTAGCAGTATAGATCGTCTAATTTAAAATTGCTCGCCCCGCTTTATTTCTAGATTTTTTTGTTCGTTAAAACTTTATTGTACACAATGAACAAATACAAAAGACACGTAACATCAAGACAACGATACTCTATTAGATATTTATTCTCAGAACAGACCTGTTGACCAACTAGTGCACAGTGCACAAATGACACGAAAGCGCAGCAGAGTAGACGTGTCACCCCCTATATAGCGCGCAAACTTTGTCTTACAATGTATCCGGATTGATTGCCCGTTTAGTTAATAGATTAGGGCGTAAACGAGTCTATTCTACAATAAAATTGCCACACGTACTGAAATTAAATGTCCTATGAGTATTTATTCCACATTGAAATAATCATAATCGGTGGAGGGGAGTTAATTTTAGGGCTTGAGTCTTGACGATCTAGAACTAGGTACTATACTTACTTGTAGTTGTTTACTATGCTTTGATGTTTTGACCCCTTTACAACCTCATAAAACGGCAACCCCTACCCCAATGTAGCTCTTTCTAGTTGTCTTACTTTTTTCAGACATGCTGCTGGTATGAGAAAAAAGGAAAACATCGAATATACCAGCTGTTTCTTTTGCCGCGTAGCTCGTAAAAACCGATCGAGAGAATGGAGGAGAATCTGAATCATGTCAATAGACGGTGTGGCTGACAACCCATCACTCTTTTGTTTTCCTTTACATCCACCATCACTCTGCCAGTCAACCTAGTTAGGAATAAAGACGTGATAACCAGTGTTAGTATCTGTGTTATATATATATTGTAGTTTTATAAGTATGTAGATTGTGGAGAAAAACAAAGAAATTTTGTTTGCTAGATTTATCGTCGAAAATACAGACATGCAAACGACAGGTTGTCAAAATAGATTCGATCTAAGCTTGCTCGCTTACATTTTTTAATGAATACGCACACTCATTTAAGCTGGGTCTGAAAGGGATAAATAATATTATCTTCATAAAATTTATCATTATTTCAACCAGTTCGGTTCGAGTGCAAAAGACAATACAATGATAAATAATTCAACTTTCGAACGAAATATTCTTTCTTTTGAACAACAGAATCTATTTTTGGAGAAAAAACCAATCGTCTCCAATAAATTAATCTCTTATCTTCATAATAAATTATTGCAGCATTATATCTCAATCTATATTATACGATTACATCTCCTCGAAATATCTAAAATAGATTTTTAATTTCACGTCACTTGTAAATTACAAACTTACTACATAGATTTTTTAAGAAAATAGAATATTTAGGCAATGTAAATAAATTGTTGTTAAACCACTACAAAATGCAATTTGTGTTCAAAGTGTCGGCCCCGATAAGAAATTCATCAACATGAATCATTATTATTTAAAAAATAAATAATGCTATAAAAATTAAAACGAATATGATTCTGTAAACATCGTGTGATGTTATTGAATTCAGTTATTTTTTTTATATAATTTTATAGTTGGTACACAATGGTCATCATCAAACCTGTTTTTGGATGTAAAATTTGTTTTTGTTTTTGATAAATATTAATTTTGGTGAAGAACAATACTTAAATAAACACTTTCACGTCTATATTCTTTATAAAATGGTAGCTGTCTGGTGACAAAAGAGTAGAATACTATTTTTTATTACTGCTTTCCTCTCCCACGGATGTCGTAAAACGCGACTAAATGAACAGAGAACAGCAGGGCAGGCTAGCAGCGTCCTTAGTGCAAATACTTTATACCATCTACTGCGATCACCAATGCGACTGCTTAGGATGGTGAATATGGGCAAAATCTCCCTTTATTGGGACAGGCCTGGGATCGATGCTAGCCTATTTGCAGTTGGAGCCAATTTCCATAATGTATAATGCCCTTTTTTAAAAACTTCATTCAGGTTAATGTTTTTTTCTTTCCTCGTCTTTCCCCTATTTCGGATCGGCTCTGTGTGAAAACTCCCTTCATAATTTTCTGTCCTTCGCTATCTCCGTATTAACACCCTGTTATCCTATATCCGATCACACGCATTCTTCCTACGTATTTCTTGATTCAGGATAAATTTAGAGCATTATATTTTATTTATTTATTTTAACACTTTATTGTCGCAAAGTAAAAATATACATTTAACAAATGCGGACTTAATGCTAAGAGCATTTTCTTCCAGTCATAAGGTTACCCTTTTATCTTCTTCTTCGTCTAAGCGCATTCCCGGTTGCATCCTCAGCTGTGCTGCTTCGGAGCCCAGGGTGCGCTTTCCCGCTTTTTCTTCTCCAAATATAACATGCATGTCAATGGTCACCCAAGGATGCCAAAGACCTTGCAAAATGGAGAAGAAATAGCCGGAACACTTTAAATGATTTGGCTATAGTTTTACAACCGGCCGCCTGCCTGACGTCAACCCTCTTTGGGAATGTATTTGTATGAAAAGTTTTACAACCGGCCCCCGCCTGACTTTAACCCTCCTTGGGAATGCAATTGTAGTGCGAGATGTTTGTGCTTAGTCCTTTTGTCGATTCTCACGACATCCACAAGAAGAGATGGAGTGGTCCTTTTCTAACGCGGAACCACACAGGTATGAGTTATGATACATAGTAATGTCTGTTTCTCACGTAAGTTAAAACTAAAAAAAAAACATCATATGTAGAAGTTATACGTAAAAGTTTAGTTGTCTAAATAAAATTGACTAATAGTGACAGGTCTATAATTTTAAAAGTCTTTGTGTTAAGATTAAATTGAATCTCCAGTAGGCTTATTCGTTCCTTCTTTCTTGCCAATGAATAAATTAGCATTTTATCTAAATGGAGGATCTCTTTAAAAAGTGCTTTGGAGGCATAAAGGAAATTGTGTCCAAGATGAGCCACCTTTTCGATATTAGGGAAATATATTTTGGACATTAAATCAGTTTCTTGAAAGCCTTATTTTTAACGATGTTTTCTTTTCAAACGGATTATTTATTTTCTTTTGAGATGTAAAAAAAATATTATTTTAGCTTAAAAAATATTGAGTTTTTATCGCTAACACGTTTGAATGAGGTTATAAGAGTAACGTGTCTTTTTAGGGCAACGCATCGTTACTTCCAAATGAACAAACCAATTTCGATATTGTTATTGCTTAAAGGGTTATTAAAATTTAGCTATTAGCTATGTGTTATCAAAATCAGTACAGTAATATTTTTAAATTTTAAATTGAGTAGTAAGAAAAGAAATTAAGTTTTTGCTTAACATTGAAACCTAATTAAATAAATACTTGTCTCATTATTTAAATGCCACAATATTATCACATGTTACAAAAAGAAAGTCTCGTAGTGTTAGGACCCACGATACGATTAAATTAAACCTAAATCAGAATCCCAAGCACCTTTCTACGTTAACTGGAAGAAAACTCATTGCGATTCCATCCACAGTCGATTTACGACACGTTACGCTCTCCATTCCCAGGGTACTCGAAAGGGGCGTCTCCTAAACGGCATCGCGTCGAATGATCGCCCCCTTAACAGATTCTTGGTACCGCAAGCATATTGCTCTCAGCTCTTCAGTACTTCTGACTTACAGTTAACTCGTTAATAGAACAGTCATGTTACATTAAGTAAAACCAAGAGATATACAATACTGATTTTAGCCATGAATTTGATGATTTGTAAATTTTCAAGTGTACTTGAATAAATAAATAAAAAAACCGGCCAAGTGCGAGTCGGACTCGCGCACCGAGGGTTCCGTACAAACCTGCAAGGTTTAGTATTTGGTATGAATTTCAATTTAATACCTCTACGCGTTTATGAGGAAATGGGTAGTAAGTTTAAAATTATTAAAAAAAAATATATTATGTGATGTAACTAAAAATTTATCGTTTTCGTAATTTTTCCTTTATCTATGCTATAAGACGTTGCTTCGTACCAAATTTCAAGATTCTGAGTTCACGGGAAGCACCCTGTAGGTTTTGATTCCCTTGCAAGTGTCGAAAATTTGCGGCATAAACGGCTGTATCTTTTGATTGCGTTGGCTTAGAAGTTTGATTTTTTCACAGCTTCAAGGGACAGTAGACCTGAGTAATTGATATAAATTTCAGCTTCATACCTCCACGCGTTCCTGAGAAAAAGGGTCTTGACAGACGGACGGACGGACGGACAGACGGACAACAAAGTGATCCTATAAGGGTTCCGTTTTTTCCTTTTGAGGTACGGAACCCTAAAAATGAATTATGCTTCTAGTTTAATGGAAACTGAACATCAGTTATAAATGGCATCACGTCAAATAATCGCCTCCTTACAAGATTAGACCCGCAAGCATATTTACTCTCTGCTTCTCAGTGTTTATGACATAATAATAAACCACTTATACAAAAAAAAAAGGAAATAGAGTTTTGATTCATGCCATGATGTGCTCCTAATTCAGGTGTTTTAGAAGAAAGCGTTTTATGTATGGCATGATATCGAATGATCACCTCACCTCCCTCATTCTCAGTTTCGCAAGGATATTGGTTACTGCTCTTTGATTGGTAAATAGTATGTCACAAGTACTCACTTGTGATATACTGTTAATAATATATTAACACGACAAATAATGTATCGGTAAAACAGATAAAGTATTAATTTATGTCAAGTTATGTTACTTTCCCCGTGGTGTTTAAACGGGGTGTCTCATAAAATTACATCGAGTCGTTTCGTTGTACTTCAGAAACTTTCTAAAGAAACTGAACTTGACTGCTTGTTAATATATTTACAAAAGTCAAAGTATCTGCGTTGACTCAACGATTTAGATCTATGAATATTTATCTGGTCGATTTAATATGGCAAAGTTGTTTGAAAACAATGGATTTTGCTCACTGTTCTCTGTAACCGTGTAACACATAAACGTAAATATTTGAATAGCTCAGCGGAAGGCGAACAGTGTGGGCTGTCACGCTATATACGACCACATTGAAATTTTTCAACGGAATTTTTAAATCAGAATGCTATGTGTAATCTCTCGTATATTTTATTTCTGGGAAAAGTAGAAATTCAATGGAATTTTGAATTTGGTTGGCATCGAATCCTGTTTGAAATGTGCAAAGGCGTAATGCCTATTCCGTTTTGTATTTATTTGCTTATTTTGTAGAAATATGATAGAATAAATTGGGATTATTCCGTTTTGTATCTTTCGTGCTTTGGTTATGAAAGTTTTTCGATAAGGATCACTATTCGATTTGACTTATAGCTGGGGGCACGGCGGCAGTGCCCACCAATTCAAAAGCACAGCAGTAGCATACCTACTTGTTTGAAGCAAGTCGAGGTCATATTAACTGGTTGACAACTTAACACATTAAAACAAAATGCGACTTCTATCGGTGATGCATCATAAAGTCGCATTTTAGTAAAGATCGTCTAGCCCCAAAATGTATTCACCTCTTAATTATAATTGTTTTAATATCCCACACATTAAAACAATTAAAACAATATATGAGTAAGTGGCACAATTTGACTATAGATTGGACTCACTCATGTTCTAATCTATGAACTAATCGTGCGATCAATCCGGATACTGTCATTGTAAGGCGAATTATGCACCTAGACGCCCTGTTTCGAGTGTTATTCGTGTTGTATTGTATGTGTAAACCGAGGACTGTGGCGAGCATTTTTAAATTAGACGATCTAATAGTAGTTTAAAAAGTTGTATTAAATATTATATTTAACTTTTTAGAATGCTAGTTGTTACATACGAAAACGGCCACGGAAGATATAAATAAATAAATAAATATATAGGGACAAATCACACTGATTGAGCTAGCCCCAAAGTAAGTTCGAGACTTGTGTTATGGGATACTAACTCAACGATACTATATTTTATAACAAATACATATATAGATAAACATCCAAGACCCAGGCCAATCTGAAAAAGATCATTTTCCATCTTGACCTGACCGGGGATCGAACCCGGGATATATACCTATATATATAAATCACGTTATCAATACACGACTAATAGTGTAAATTGACTCTCATTTCAATTCCAAGCTTTGAAAGAAGGAATATTATGAGAAAGAAATATATAATTTATCCATCTCAACTTTTATCCATTCGATTCGTAAGCCAAGAGATAATCATTCAGTTTTAAATTCACTCCTAGATTGAATCTGCACCCATTTCACTTAGTTCCTTGCAGCGCTGAATGTATTACCATTTTATGTATATTAGAAGCCTCTCAAGCGGGAATAATTTATTTTCATTTTAAAATGGAGTGTAAAAAAATGTAAGGCTGCATCTGAGCCACGCGATTCGATTTCGAAAGCAATTCTTAGGTTATGAAATGGGTGTGTTGTTGGGGTTCTGTATCAGATTAATAAATGATAAAGTTTTATAATGTTCCTCATGGTACACATGTGGATTTTGTCCTAATATGGCGGCTATCTAGAATTTAAAGAATCGCGTTTTTACACGATTTGCATAATCGGCCATTTCTTCGATCGGGAAGAGAAGCAGCTGGTACACTGTAAGTATTATTTTCTTTTTTCCCAGATCAGCATGGAAGTACACACAACTACTAGTATATGCAAACATAAAAGTTACTAGGTATAGTGAATCGATTTATATTGTTTGAACAATAAGCAGTGACCACGGCCCGTGCCGGGCAATGCAACCGGAACACGACCTGAATCTCCCACGGTAAGTAAAATATACTTACAATAAATTATTTGCTTATTCCCTCGTACTGTAAATACGCGGCATTGTCGGTTTGCGAAATTGTACACAATATCAGTTAAACTGTCAAAAAATATTCTGCTTCGTGTAAGTAGGCACTGCACCATCACGCTAAGGATTCTCTTATGACCCAAGGCTTTGTCCACTCTGTTAGGCACCACGGTTAAATCGACATGCTACCATGTTCCCCTAACCGCTAGAGCCCTGCGCTCCCTCTCAATGTCAGCATCATCAGATAGAACTGAATTTACAATATCTCCTAAGTACTTGAAACTAGTGACCCGTTTCAATTCATCTTCATATAAAGTAACAGTTTCAGTTTTCAGTTCCAGTTAGTCAGTTTTATTTAGTAGATCAAATTAAATGCTGAAAATAAGGTAAATGAAATGCTAAAACGAATTTATTTAGTTGTAAAATTTCTGATTTTGCATATATTCTTATATAGAGAATGTGCTAAATTATAAAGCTCTATACATATTAGTTTAATATTTATTAAAAAAACGATAAATGCTACGGTACTTGATGTTACGTTTACAATTAATCAATACAAATTATTCTTGTCTATTCCGAACATAATACTTGTCTAGCAAAGACAATGTCTTACGACGTATCTGTCTCGTTATGGAGAGGTTTATTATTGTGGGGTCAGCGTTGATTTGCGGAGCATCTTGACCTTTTCAAGTGTTTGACAACGACCCCTGTACTCGAATATTTCTTTGATGTAGAATTATAGATTCTACCCTCACAAATTACAGATTAGGACAAAAAATATTTATAAAAAATCATACACTTCTATTTTTTGAAATATTTATGTTTCTGGGAAAGGCTTTTTTAAATCCTTTGCACATTATAATATCTATATAAATTGTAATATTTAATTATGTAAGTAATATATAATATCAAAAAAAGCATCAAGTTCTCTAATAATGAAGTGCTGAGAATTATCCAAGCGCACGGGCGCGCAGAATCCCAAAGAGGCGGCGCACAGTAGGGCCAGAGTCAGATAAAAACAATTCAAAAAGTTGAAGATACTCGTAGGCCAGAAAAAGTTATCAGCAAATTTTGAAAAGTTAAGGTTTATGACAAAATAATAAATAATATTGGTCGAACTAAACATTCAACTATTGGTTGAACAACACACTCTGTAAAAATGCAGTTTTCCCTTATTTATAACAATAATGAATTTCCACTTGTACATTTATTTTAATTGTGCAATAAAGATTAAATAAATTTAAAAAAAATCGAGAAATGTAATTGGTATACTAAATATATTCTGTCGTTTTAATGTTTCTTTTTTTTATATTGTGATATTTTTTGTTTAAGGCATTTATATAATTAATAATAGAAGTGAATGTAATAAGATTTTACTATCTTTACTTACTTACTAAAAATTAATTTTCATTACATTTTGCAACCAAACTTGTTAGATAGATAGGTAGCTAAAATTTTTATTAAAACTTAACTACATTATTCATTTATCGAAAAACATTTCGGCCACTTCAAGTATAACGCGGCGCACTGTGCAGTGGCTCGAGATTCTTAGTCGCGCCATGCACCAAGTTATTTCATTATAAACCATTGAGTTCTAAGCTATTGTTTAATGCGGAATTTGAAAACCCTTTATTTATTAGAATATTTTATTTCCGTTTCAAATTTTTCTTTACGGTCTGAGATGCTAGAACTGCTCTGGATAAAAGGGGTATCTTTTGCTTAGGAAAAAGATATCCCCCATCGTCAGAGACGTTATTAATACCCCATACTTTACTTAGCGATTAGGCCTGAATGGCTTGAAAAAAATAAAAACTTATACCAGCTGCATCTTTTTGGATGGATAATGGTTTAAACCAAGTACTAAAGTTCATCATCATCAGGTCTTTTTTAGTCTCCACTGCAGGAGCACGACTTTCTCTGTACTACCAGAGCCATATATTAGCCAGAGTAGTCTGAGGATTTGGCCTACACTCTCCACGCTGGCCAGACGCGTTGGAGAGGTCTCATTGATGCATAAGCTTTGTTTAGCTTGCATTTCCTAAGTCACCTTCAACGACATCCACGGGAAGACCTAGAGTGGTCCTTTTCTATTCTGCCGGGAACCACACAGCAGTACTGATGATTTTACGCGTTTTATAATAAGGCAAGTTATGTTGGACGATAAATCGAGTATCTTTACCCGAAAATTTATGGAATCTAATGAGCGATTTGATACTTGGATAAGATCAAAAGAAGTTTTAAATTTAAATACTTATAAGCCGAATCGGAAAAGGAATTGACGATGTAAAACATCGCAAGCTCACAAAAGCAAATTTAGGCACAGAATTATTAAATTAATGCATACGGGAATTAACGCAAAACGTACCATTTTTTGATGTGTGACGATACTTGGAGAATGAACAATATGACGGTGGACGAAGATCACAACGGGTAGGGGGAGACGTAGGCGTCATCGCTGTTTCAGTCAAGCTGGGACCACGCTCGGCAAAACCCGAGCGAAACGTCAGCAAAATAAATAAAAAAAGGTACGTTTCGCGTTAATTCCCGTATGCATTAATTTACAGAAGAGTATGTTTGGGGTGAACTATTATTTTTCCAAACATCACCCGCCGACACAGCGATGACGCTCATCACGTTGCAGCCTCAACGTGTGCCGTAGTTTTTAATGTATGCTAGTCCATAAGGTATTTTCTCTATGGGCCTTTATGGCGAAATGGGTTCACAACCTGCAATACAGTGCGTGTTTTTGAAAAATCACTGTTTTTAAACTATTACAGTTTATTTCTCAAAATTTTTACATAAGAATCTTAAGGCTTTCCTACAGAAACGTTTTTGGATATTGTGGGTGTCTGTTGAAAAGCCTTAAGATTCTTATGTAAAATTTTTGAGGTATAATCTGTAGTAGTTAAATTACAGTGATTTTTCAAAAACACGCACAGTTTTATTGGCTCTGAACTGACGGGGCCTTAATATTGTAGCTAATATTACGTTGCCTGAAATAAATGATTTGATTGATTGATTGTATATTTTATTTTTACACTAAATACATACATACTACTACGCCTGTTTCCCCAGGGATAGACGGAGACTATCGGCCTCCACTTGCCAGGATCGTAATCCTGACAGACCTCTTTCACTTCATCTAAACTTATAAACCTTTTTTTTCTGTACCAATCCAAGGTCTGCCGTGTCGAGGGATGTATAGCTAGGGGGCGAGCTTATATCTGTGCTTATATCTCAATCGTGCCGATTTTCCCTGGGGTTGAGAACAGAACAAGTCTAGCCTTTGCTTGAAAAGGCGCCCTGTCAGGTGCGACTGACTAAATCCCTATTACTCGTGGGAACGCAATGGTTTAAAAACAATTTTTGCACTAAAATACATATAAAATGTATATGAAACTACAGAATCACAGCATTCGTAAAAGTTTCCTATACAATGCTCGCTTCCTGTCAAATCAAACGAAAAACTCATTCAGCCGGCAAATGCACTGCGCAGTTTTGATCCTTTGAACGCAGTGTCCGAGTTTTCATGAGCGAGGTGAAGTGGCTAATGAGATATGATCTACTTAGTACCGTTTGTGAACAACTTTCGATGCAACCAAAAATTATAGATAAAGGCCGTGGTTTGGAGTGAATTGTTTTTTTTTTCAATGGCTTTTATTTTAACAGACATGTTAGCCCAGGAGTGAATTTGTTATTGGAAATTTATGCTTTGATGTTTTTAATCCTAATGGGGCCACGATTAGCTGGTTGCCGTGAAGGTGGAAAAAGGGAATCATAGGTAGTGATGTGTATTGCCTAATTGACATGATTCAGATTCTTGCCCATATCTAAATTTTACGATCTATTCGGAAAGAGAAGCAGCTGGTACGTTTCTTCCAGACTAGCATGGAAGACAAAGGACGAATTTGAAAACTGAAATATTTAGATGTAAGAATTCTGAGTAGATAACATAACAAAGTATCATAAAAACATTAACAAATTTTCACTTATTTTTCATTAATATTTTTTCAAAACAAAAAACCGACTTTATTACCAATCACATAGAATACACTACAATTGTTTACTTAGATGAGATATTTTACTCGTCATTTTGGTTTTAAAAACTAGAGCACTGGACCGATTTTAAATTAACGGGCAAGTGCGAGTCGGATTCGTACATGAAGGGTTCCGTGCTTCCGTACAATGTTTTAAAACGCTAAAAAACACGTTTTTTGTATGACGACCCCTTTTAATTTTTAACTTTTTTTTATTTTTAGTATTTGTTGTTATAGCGGCCATAGTAATACATAATCTGTAAAAAAATCAAGTATATAGTTATTGCCATTATAAAGATCTAGTTAGAAAACGCTGAAAAAAAAACCGTTTTATGTATGGCAACTCCCTTTGATTTTTAACTTGATTTTGAAATTAAAGTGTCTAGCTAGCTATTACGGTTCAAGAGATAGAGCCCTGTGCCAGACGGACAGACTGCGGAGTCTCAGTAATAGGGTCCCGTTCGCAACTTTCGGGTACGGAACCCTAAAGAATTACTATGCGATCAATCTGAAAAATACTTTAAATACAAAATACTTCAAAAAATATATATTTAAACCAAAATAAAGTGGTTAATTAACTTTATCTAGACAGTTGAAAATATAAAAATAATTACATATTCGATTTTACAATCAATAAAATTTATTAAAACGCTCATTTAGGAACTTAAAGCAGAACTTTAGTACGACTGCGCAGTTTAATCCTTTGAATGCAGGCGGTGAGCGCTGAGCTGACTAATGAGATATTACCTGCGCCTGTTTTTGTGAAATGAAGAGGGAAAACTCTTTTACTGCGAAAAAAACATGGCAATGGGTTTTCTTTGTGATCATTTAGTAGTGTAGATAAGTGCGTAAATCAGGTCAGCACTTATTTAAAAAGTGGGGATTATTTACGAACACAACGGTAGCCGTGTGGCTACCGGCAGAGTAGAATAGGGCCACTCCAAGTTTTTCCGTGGATGTCGTATAAGGCGACTTAGGAAACACAAGCTAAACAAGGCTTATAAACGTCATTGAGACCTCTAGACCGTCTGGCCAGCGCAAAAAGTGTAGGCCTAATCCTCTAGCTAATATATGGCTCTGGTAGTACAGAGACTAAAAAAGAGCTGATGGTGATGACAGCGGTAAAATTTTTGGTTCTCCGATTGGCAGAGGACGTAGACACAGACTTGCACAATAATTTCCGTTTGCATCCACACCGGTGACGCTTCAGAGCCCGGGGTCCGCTACTTAACCTAGGTGGTTTGACAAGGTTACTGGTTTTTATACAGAGCTACTACCGTCTGACCTCCGCAACCCAAGGGTAGACCGGAACCAATCCTAGGATAGGTTTGAACAAACAATAGATAGCGTTCGGGACCCACAGCTTTACGAGCCTTCCGAAGCACGGAATCCTCTTTCTTTTTGGATAATCAGGTGATTCTAGCCAGCAGTAGAACCAGAATAATGCATAATAACCAAACTGGAAACAACAGTATTAGTAGTACTCGTAGTTTACAGTATGCTTCCCAGTGGGATTTGAACCCATGACCTCCGGATTTCAAGACAAACACCTTGAGCTCTGGATCACTGAGGCTGTAGCATTTTTTTCTGATTATATATTACATTATTGTTTATTACATTTATTTGTGAGTTAGTAACTGGATATTAGATTAAGGCGAAGTGGGCGCAGCGGCAGACTGATTAAGGAGCAGGCCGTGAAATTATACGCGATATTTTATAAATTTGTATTTTATAAGATAAAACCTACTATTATAGAAAAATATACTCTTGCTTATTCATAAAGTATAAAATAATAAAGACATAAAAAATATATACAATTAATAAAACGGATTTCCCGAAGCCACTGCAGAATTTAATCGCAGAAGTAAATTTCAGATATTTTCCTATCGAGGCAATTTGTATGAATCATGTTTTGACTTCCGCCAGCGACTGATAAATATTTTTAACTTACAGTATCATGCAAAACTTATGGCAAATTCATAGTTTCTGAAAGCAAATAAATGTTTTGCAGGGAAATGCGTCAAAAATCTATATACGAGTAGGTAACATAAAATATTAACACTGTATATTATATTTATAATAAACCCTTGTCAATGTTTTTACACCTTCAATAATTTTCTAAGTTACACTCGCTTAACCATATTTTTCTCCTGACCCGCTTAATGAGATATAACCTGAGCTGTTTTTGCGTAATGAATGGCCAGCTTCGGCCAGAAAAACTTATTTTATGTTGGAAATGTTCGTACTTTTTCCTCCACGCTTGGCAAAGTTTATTGCAGTTTTGCGCGCTATATAAATCATTCCTTCATAAACTATCCAGTGTTTATCTAAGGAAAAACCGTTCATAAGTTTCTGAGATGTACTGGCAAAAACCTGTAAGAAAAGACATTACTTTAATACGTTAGCAGAACATCAACGCATCTGTGTACTTTGCGAGATATTAGGAGTCTCGAATTTTCTTATTGAACGAGGGAGCAAAGCAAGCGAAGTTCTCTGAGTGTACTTGAACAATCTGGCGTCTGTATATACATATGTACCTATATAATATACAAAGTACATATGTACCTTTATAGTACCTATATAATAAGTATATATGTTTGTTCGACGATAACTGATCGGAGCTTTATAAAATTTGGTTGTCGTGTTACGTGTATATAACGTCTCAGTCCATGATACTGAACAACTTTCTCCAAGAACATATAAATACGAAAAATATTTTTTGGCTTTCCATACAAACTCGGATTAGCTGATCGGTCAACTTGTATGGGAGGCTAAAAAATATTTATTACATTAATGCATACGGGAATTAATGCGAAACGTACCTTTTTTTATTTATTAAAAAATATTTTTCATATTTCGATATTGGGGAAAGTTGTTCAGTATCATGGATTGAATTTACCCTTAAAATAGTTTTAGTATATTTTGTTAAACCCTGTATCTATCTTCCATGCTGGTCTGGGAGAAAAGAAAAAACATAGAATGTACCAGCTGCTTCTCTTCCCGCGCAAATCGTAAAAGCCGATCGAAGGAATGGGCAAGAATCTAAATCATATCAATAGGCGATGCGGTTAGCAACCCATCTCTATTATGATTTCTTTTTTCCACCTTCATGCCCACCATCACGCTAAAAGTGGCCTGGGCCTTGCCGCCCTAGGCTCTGTCTGCCCCGTTAGGGATAAAGACGTGATAGTGTGTATATTTTTTTGGATATCATGAAGCATATAATTGTAATAAAATCTGTCTATAACAAGTTGATGAGTCCTCAAAATAATCGATACTAAATATCCGATCGCGTAATGTAAATTCCTGCTACCTTTTAGTTCGTCTGAGATATTTTAATAACAGTGTCATATTTAAATAAACTTTGAAAATTTAATTTAAGTTTAACGTTCTCAAAACGTCGTAACAATGTTTAAAAACAAATATTAAAGTGTATTTAAAATTTTCATTTGTTTCATTTCATTCGTTGTTTTTATGGTTTTTTGACAATAAGCTTCACAGTGACGACCTCCGTGGCGTAATGGTTAACACGCTAGACCGCTAATCCGGAGGTTCTTGGTTCGATCCCCAGCCAGGGAAAGTTGGAAAATGGCCTTTTTCAAATTGTCCTGGGTCTTGGGTGTTTATCTTTACCTATATATGTATTTATCATAAAATATATTATCGTTGAGTTAGTATCCCATAACACAAGTTTAAAAAACTTACTTTGGGGCTACCTTAATCAGTGTGATTTGTGCTTATATATTTATATATTTAGTTGTACCTGAAGTTTCAATTAATTAAAAACTATCTTATAGAATTTAAAAATCAAGATTTGAGTTTTTTAAAATGTTTCTTCAGTTTTTTGTGTTTTTGTTTCTAACAAGATTCAATCTCAGGATAGTGTAGGACCTTTGATTGCTTCAAAAGAGGTTCTGGTGTCAAATCTTTACGAGTCAACTGGTTTTCATAGCCGATTAAGAGGCGGACGGCGCCTACAGTCGCCCATCACAGTCCGCTAAACTAATATCACTACAGTCATACTATGATTGTACAATTTAACTATTTCACATAATGTTCATGAGTATGAGCATTTATAACACCAAACGACACCAATTTTATATTAAACATTAAACACTAAATAAACTTCTTGATCTCCCGCCAAAAATATCGTCCCGTCTATACGGAACTCTCTGTTTTAGTCACGTCATTATTATTTCAAAATTAATTCATCATTCAACACAAGACAACAAAGTTTTCGTCCTGTCTTTCCCTTTAATTTAATTGACGTCTATAAATTGAAGCAATGGAAAGTTATTGACTGATATCAAATTATACGTACGTATACGTTTGAAATTGCTGTGACTTTATAACTTTGGTTTTATTACAGGCAAGACTGAGATTTCAATAAGAAATTCCGTTTCAAGGCATTTTGTTGATGAACTTATATTGGTTTCAATAAAAATATTGTTGTTATGCTTTGTATCTAAATTGGATGTTATAAGATGACATGATTTAAGTTCAAATTTTTTTAAAATAATAGTTATTTAAATGTGCCTGTCAATGGCATTTGGTATCTTTTTTTGTATTCTATTGTTTTACTAATGTATTTTTAAATTGATATTTCAAAACAATCAAGGACGATTCAGCCTATGGATAGCGCAAAGACACATTTCTGAAGGAAACTGAACGCACAAGATTTGGTGCGGGGGAAGCATTTTCACCGCTGTCATTGGTTGATACAATTCGTGACGTATAGCGATGATTTGCGTAGGGTAGTAGGAAACATAAGCGGAGTGGAAAATATCGATATCAATATTTTTCGTGTTACTCTTATAGCACAGAATACAGTAAGAGTAAACAGAAGGGACTCTTCTAAGGTACGCGCAATATACGTCCCCGTTCCCCGCACCCGCACCTCTCCCCCGGTTCTTGACGGCCAACGTGAGAAATCGAGGCGAAAACGGGGGAGAGGTGCGGGGACGGGGAACGGGGACGCCTGGGTGACGCATATTGCGCGTACCTTAGGAGTGTCCGGCCTGTGCTTATAGTAAGATCTATTTTAGAGTCATTTTAAAAATCATGTTAATAAGCGATGCGGCAAGCAACCCATCACTATTTTGTATTTATTTTTCAGCTGCTTTTCTTTCCGTGCAGATCGTAAAAGCCAATCGAGGGAATGGGTGAAAATACAAATTATGTTAATTGGGCGATGCGGCTAGCAACCCATCACTATTTTGTATTCATTTTCAGCTGCTTTTCTTCCCGTGCAGATCGTAAAAGCCAATTGAGGGAATTTGTGAAAATGCAAATTATGTTAATTGGGCAATGCGCCTAGCAACCCATCACTATTTTGTACACCTTATTCTAGCTACTTTTCTTTCTATGCAGACCGTAATAACTGATCGAGGTCAAGCGTAAAAATTCAAATCATGTTAATAGGCAATGCGGCTAGCAACCCATCACTATGAACTATCGCTTTTTTGTTTGTTTTTTCATTATCTACCTAATCCAACCGCCTTAAAGTCGATATCCAGGGTTTTTTTGAGTTAAGGAATCCGAATCTAAACCTTTTTTTTTAATTAAACACCTGACTTAAATTTTAAGTTAAGTGTTCATAACAATACAATACAAAAATCTTTATTGCACCAAAGAAGTAACATTAAAAATTACAAAGTTTACAGAACTTTTAATAAGGTACAAGAGGCACCTTTCGATTTTGCAGTAAGGAACTTTGGTCTCACAGGTGTACCACGTATCAATCGGGACCATCTATCTTGCATGGATTTCTAAATAGGAAAAAAAAAATCAAAAATTTTAAAAATATGGTTTAGAACCCTTTCCTTTTTTTTTTGGGGTCAAATCTGCATCACTTGCCGTTTTCGAAATCTTTAAAATTAACTTGACATTCCATCCCCTATACATTCCACTCACATCATTCGGGACCCTGATAATGAGACCCTGGATAAGCAGGTTTCATGCATCGAGCACTGGCTGCATGCGACTAATAACATTTTGAATATTTAAAAAAAAGTAAGCTTCTGTCAACTCACGCTATGGGCTTGCGTTTAACAATTGATAGAACTGAATACCTAATGTATGAAAATAATAAATTTTTCGTCATTATTTTTATCGATATATTTCATTAACGTCGTTCTTGAATTCATTATCTGAAATGAAAGAGACATCCTACATTGTCAATCTAGTGCGAGTGAAAGAGAGGTCAATAACATCAATATGGCGGCAATATTTACTATGGGGTTTTGACGTGACAACGTCTTTAAATTGGTTAGCCGGGTGACACTTCAAGAAACTGCGTTACGCTCCGCTCACGTTATGCGCTCACAATGAGAGCGAGTGAGAGGCACGCGTGCCTTTCACTTTTTATGTCTGTCTCTCTCGCTCTTAGGCGGGCTAACCATGCCCGAGTGGAAGTCAAGTTTGGAGTGAAGTCGTTGTCACGTAAAACTTTCGCCCGTATACCGACTTTACAGGCAACCAATTTTTTTTACTGATTTTAAAAATTAAAAATAAAGATTAAAAATACTTACATGTGAAAAGTAATTCCGTTTTTGTGATCCTTAAATTAGTAGAATTCTTCCCAGACCATTTATTTGAACAAGTAGGCATTGTTTATAATTTTTGTTATTATTACAATGAGCGACATTTGACATGTAACCTAGAAGCAGAAGACGTGAACTGTCACCTCTGATCATAAGCCTGCTTCGGCAAGCAGGCTCTTGGCGCGCGCTGCTGCCCCCGCTCGCGCCCTCCATAGGCTAAATACTCCATAAAAACAATCAAGATTATATTACAAAATTTTACAACAAAAATATTTAAAGCAACAAAAAATCTACTCAAATTTCAATCAACGAATAGTCTAATAAACAAATAGGGAAAAATGAGTTAACAACCATTACTGGAAACAGTTTTATTGTGACAAAGGGCTTGAAGTTATTGAGGGTGAAAGTCCTGTTGCAGCCTTGGACTAAGGAGCGAGAGGTAGCGATAAATTGATTGGCCCCATTTGTAAAAGTATACTTGGCCTTTATTTGCCATAGAATATATCGAAATAGGCGTGACGAATGGATCAGAAAAGTATTATCCTTATTAGTTCGTCTTGTAGATTATCCAACAATAATAGACCCATATTTTTCAGTTAATCAAAAAAGTAAAAATTCACAAAGATTGAGAGCATCTTATGGCGTATTTTGGACTCTAAATAATGATGTGCCGTTTCCGGAAACGTTCCCAAATTCCCGGGAATTTGGGCACGTTCCCGGGGAATTTAGGAATTGGGGAACGTTCCTAGGGAACGTTCCCGTATTTCAAGGGAATGTTAGGGAATATTGGATGTATGTATTTATATTATAATCATATCAAGTGATGCATTTACGTTAGTAAAATATATTTACAGTAATAAAAAAATGTCTGATAAATAAAATTACAACGTTCCCTGTCATTTCCATTTTCTTGGAACATTCCCGGGAACGTCCCCGGAAATCTGGGTAACGGGAACGACACATTACTAACTCTTAAGAAGCACATCTAAGACCGCAAGCAGGAACGCGCCTAGATGAGAATGATGATGTCGATAAATCCTGTTCATCTATTACAATACCTTACCTCCGTCTCTTCAGTATTAATCCTTGTTCCCGATGTGTAATGACGTAGAACGCGTAAATGAAGACAAGGCCTTGTTAATTAGCTACTGTTTTATTTCCACGAGGACTGTTTATCTACGTTACTCCGTCTCTTTAGATTGTTGTAAAGTAATGAAATTGCTAATGACAACATAGAGTAAAAGGTAAATTAGGCTCATTATGTTAAAGTTTTGTGTGTACAATGAAAAAGCCATGTTGTCCTTTTTCTTCTTTGTATTTTAGAAACTGAGAAATGATGTGTTGAGAACAACATAAAAATATCGTACTTGTCCTACCAGGACCGTAAACATTAAAAAGTTGACTTTGGGATGACGTTGCAGTCCGTATATAAAGAAGCGGTCCTATATCGCTCTCTCTTTTCTCTGACAACATCGCATCGATACGCAGCTCCCCCACTGCTAACAAGTAAAACTGTAAAGTGCCACATATTGAAACTCTGAAATTAAATACTTTTAAACTATCGCGTTGCATTATTATTAAATTAATGCATACGGGAATTAACGCGAAACGTACCTTTTATTTATTTATTTTGCTGACGTTTCATTCGGGTTTCACCGAACGTGGTCCCAGCTTGACTTCAAGTCAAAGTAAATTTCATTTATTTATCTTTAGATATTTTTATCCACTTTTCAGCAAAGCGGATGAAATTTTTTCCGGCTTTTGTTAGGATTTTTGGCAAAGCGGATACCTAGCCTTATTTTAGGCTTCGCCAGAACTTTTTACTTGGAAAACTTTGATCTTGCTCCACCACTGTATCCATTCCGGGTTTTAGGGCTAAATGTCCGGCCTTATTATTTTAACGCAGGATCTGGCTTTTATAATTTTGGAGATGGCAACCTTAACCTCAATGGAATCACATTAACATTAACCCTTAAATACCGTTTTGCAAATGCTTCCTGGAATGGTTTTCCAGATCGAAAAATAACTAAAATTCTGTCCAATCCAAAGCTTAAACAACCAAAGCCTTCGTTTGATGTTTGCGCCAAACGCTTAAAGGAAGTAAACTGTCAAAAGTTAAAATTACGTTTAGGCACGAACGGCGTATTTGGCATAATTAACTCTTGATTAAACAATAATACATTTTAATTTATCAATTAAATAGATAAATTTTATTCAATGATTGTTAATATTACTTTGCGAAAATGTTATGAAACTCTTCTTTTCTTAGCGCGGTCCTGGTTGCATATTCAGCTGTGCTGCTTCGGAGCCCAGGGTGCGCTTTACGGCTTTTTATTCGCCAAATATTAATGTCAATGGTCACCCTAGGATGCCAAAGACCATGCAAAATTGAGAAGAAAGGCCGGAAGCCACAGGGCCCCAGAAGCAACACGGCCAAAAAAATCCTTTTTTACGTTTTTACCAAATTTTGTCTTAAAAATATAGATTTGTGCCTTTACTTTACCTAGAAACGCCTCTCCAAGACATTTTTATCATCTTCTTGTTTCAATCTTTTTCTTCACGTTCCTCAAAATGTTGACAAAATGTGCTGACAAACTTTCTATATTTACAAGCTTTTAACAAGCTTTTATTTAGCTTGCCTTGTTTGTTAGTTTTTATTTTTTGGGTCAAATCTTGCAAGTTACTCGTAAACAGTCCCGTTTTTGATTGAGATGAAATGTTATATGTGACGTTCCACGGGTAAAGGTACCTTGTGGACGCTGGCGCTTAGGACGTTTAGAAAAACAATTCTAACAATTAACTTAGCTTAAATAAACACAATGTCGTAAGTGCCAGCGTCCATAAGGTACCTTTACCTGTGAAACGTCACATATGCTAATGTAAATTAGATGACAATGCAATATATAGTTATGACAAGAAGGTGATCTGGAGCCGAAAGGTGGCTATAGGATCCCTGTAATAAAACAACGCAACCTCATCGAGTTAGTAACCTTTTTTTTTTTAAACTTACATATTATTATTTTATCCCTTTTCCGTCGAGAATCTACACAATATGTCAAAAAATCCATATTTGACGCTCATAAATAAAAGCTCATAGTTTTTACTTTTAGGTATTTCCTTTGAAACAATGAAACCCCGAGCATAGCCCTTACACCAGAGGTCAAACCAAAAGTGAATCCGAAACAAAGCCGTAACTCAATTGCGGAGTTAGACTATAAAACTACATGGAGTCACGTGGGTACTTTTGGTTTCTGTTGACTGCCCAAGTTGCGGCAAACTTGTTAATAAAGTTTACGAGAATTTTCACTTGGTGTTAATACTTAATTTATACGAATTTCAAAAGAGGTCATTACGTTTATATTACTTAAACTCCTCATTTTCCTTTTGTCACAGAAAATAATCTACAACATGCTTCGTCAAAAGGTAAACAGAAAGATATCTGCAACATGCTTCGTCAAAATCTTAATCTAAGAGACAGCTCCGCATCGTTCCCGGCCCAAAGGTAAACGCTTGCTGCATTTCCTTCTTCCACTTTAGGTGGGGTCGGTTGTCCTAATTCTTCTTCACCAGATTGTTCTATCTGAGTTGTCAGTGCGTTTAGATTTTCTTTTTTCATTGTTCGGGACATACTCGTCCACCACTTCGACTGTCTCCGTGGTCCAGTGGTCAAGATGTTTATCTTGTGATTCGGAGGTCGTGGGTTCAAATCCTATAGAAGCTTTCTTTGTGAAATGTTATTTCTAGTCTAGTTATGATAATGGCAGGTTTGAATCACCTGATTATGCGAAAAGAAAGATGATTCCGTGCTTCGGAATCATCTTTCTTTTGCTCTAACGCTTACCGCTGAGGATGAAACCGGGAATACGTGAGGATGATGATTATCATCATTTAAAATAAACGCGCCAAGTGCGAGTTAAACTCACGTGGAGAGGGTTCCGTACAATTCATTGACTTCTTATAGGTTTTCCTGTAATCTACAAGCAATGAACTATATTTTGTATTTTTTTCAAAATTTTAGGCTTAGTAGTTTTGGTGATCAGGGGGGGGGAATGGTAAATTTTCGTCTTCTTTCATGAATAAAATCAAAACAATTCATTTTACAATAATAACAAAAATATATTTGAGATCCTCATAACGAGCCCTTTCATTTTATATATGACGCAGTAAGGTCGGCAAAAATTTTTTTTCTATTTCCTAATTTGTCCCCCGAAAATGACCCTTATTTAAAAAAAAAAATATTTACTCTGCACTTATGTGTTTGGGTCATAGGATTACAACATTCTACCAAATTTCACCTGATTTGGTCCAGTAGATTCGGAGCAAATTGGCTGTGACAGACGGACGGACAGACAGACGCACGAGTGATCCTATAAGGGTTCCGTTTTTTCATTTTTTGTACGGGACCCTAAAAAAAGAAAAAAAACAATCATTACTCATGCACCACGTGGCCTTTTATCACACTTTTTCGCCGGCGCCTCCACAGTCTTGTGAACGACATAGTCGCGGTCCCTTCGCATTATACGCCCATATTCTTAGGCATCTCTGTTATTAACAGAGATGCCTAAGAATATAGGCACACAACAACAACGGACAAGTTAAACTTCTCAGTTCAAGTTTATATTATTTAGACTAACGTGAGATAAATTCATTACGAATTACTTACTTACGAGTAGTTAAAATCTTTATTGCACCAAAACATAACCGCGTAATAAATGATATGTGACTGTATAGTTTATGTGACTTTTTTAATACAAAATTCTATTTGTTACTGTTCACATATTTTGTACCTAAAAAAGGTTTGTACTGTGTATGTTGGGTTTCAATTTAAATATTTTGTTTTTAACGTAATAAAATGAGTAGTTACACACAGGCAGTTTTTGAGGCCGTACCTTAATTTTCCGGGGTCCAGTGCTGCCCCCATTTAAAATAAATCATTTCAAAGAAAACATTCTACTACCAAGTCCTAGATAACCCTTCAAAGTATTTTATCAACTACTGTTCACAGTTTAAAGTGAGAACGTTAAGCTTTATCACGCACATTTGCGAAAAACGGCCACTTGTGGAAAATGTGCGTAGCAAAGCTTAACGTTCTCATTATAAACTGTAAACAGTAGTGCATAAAATACTTTTATTTGGTGGATTTATTTTAAATGGAGGCAGCACTGGACCCTGGAAAATTTAGGTACGGCCTTAAACAATGTTTCTGTCTGCCAAGAAAATATAATAATGTTAAACCCAAGCACGTGATTTGTAAAATACTCGTAATTGCGTTAGGTAAAATAATTACATAAGTGAGTAATAGTCTTAAAAAAATCCTGGAACCAAAGTAAGTATATTAAAAAATATTAAAATTATGTGTTATTTAAATAAATGTGTAACGAAACGTTCCTACTTTTCGGATTAAATTACACACGAAAATGTTCAACATTCCAGAGATACATGATAAAGGGTTTCATTAAAGTTGTGTAATGGTAAAAGGAAACCCGAAACCGAAGTTCACGCGACATCTTGTAGACAAGCTGACGTCAGCGAGGTGTGAGCAGGGTGAAAACATACGAGACAAAAATATTGCGAATCGCACAAATATAAACTGCAATGTAACAAAATTTCTGCGTTTAAAATGGTGTCCTGTTAAAGCTTTTTCTTTTTCTTTTGAAAGTTTCAGTGGCCAGCACTGGTGTCAGATTATTAAATATATAGCTGCCATAAGGCATTTGACATAGCTTAACAACTTTTGTCCTATTGTCACAGTCGGCAACGGCTTAACGTTTCTTTGGAAGCACGGAGGAGCTCTAGATAAATTTATAACACACGATTACTAAACTTATTGTCGATATACTAAACTATAGGCTATCTTTATCCCTAATGGGGCGACGGAGCATTTTGTGTCTTGCGTTCCTAAGCCCAGGGCTGCAAGACCTAAATACCACTTTAAGCATGATGGTGGGCAAGAAGATGTACCGACCACTATTACAACATCTTCTTCATATCAGCGCGCTCCCGGTTGCATCCTCAGCGTTGCTTCGGAGCCCAGGGTGCGCTTTTACGCCTTTTCTTGTTCGCATATAATATGCATGTCATGGTCACCTAAGGATGCCAAAGACTTTGCGAAATGGAGAATAAATAGCTGAAACAGTTTAAATGATTTGAGTATGTTTTATGACCAGTCGCTTACTTGATGTCAACCCTCTTTGTGAATGCATATGTGCGCAAAGTTATTCAACCAGCTGCCTCTTGACGTAAACCCTCTTTGGGAATTCAGTTATGCTTATTCTTTTAGTCGCCTTGTCATCCACAGGAAAAGATGGATTGGTCTTATTCTAAGCTGAAAGCCACACTATTACAACATAAAGATGCAAAATTTGAGATAATAGAAAATAATTTGCATCTGCCTGCTGTTGGCGTAAACCTGCTCGCAAAGAGCTATTATTTAAAACTAGAGGAGACAGCTGTTTTGTCCCGTTCAATTGTAGCCATCTCCACAAACTTCACTAGTCGCTTGCTCTTATACGCCCAGTACTTTCGACAGTTTACAAGCGAAAACCATACGAAAACATGGTATACATAATTAAAAATGCCTTGGTATGTGTTACAATACGGAAGAATAATTCAATGAATACGGCAAAGTGTAAAGAAATAACTTTCCATCGGTAAATAAGCAGATTTCATTGTTTGAAAACTAAATACGTATGATAAAATGCACGTCGCCATAAATATTCAAAAATAGAACAGGGGCTAATGTTTTAAATAGCTGGTCTATATATTCTATATCAATGCTTGCTCGGTACAATTTAAGCCCGTATGTATTTTCTACAGCAGACGCAGCAACTTTAAGTTAAGTGACTCTATTCTTTTTTCCTGCACGATAATTCATTGGTACAAAAGATCTCGGTTACGTGGTAAAATACTGAATAGACTAGTTTAACCATGTATACTTATTCTTATAGCATAATCTTCCGGTCTGGAAGAAAAAAAGAAACTTAGAATGTACCTACCAGTTACTTCTCTGCCCGCGCAGATCGAAGCCGCTGGGAGAAAATTTCGATGCGACTAGCAACGTATCACTATTTTGATTATATTTTCCATCTTCACGCTATTTCACTTCACGCTAAACCTAGTCGTTTTGGTCTTACAGCCCTGGGCTCTGTCTACCCCGTTAAGGATAAAGACGTGATAATGTATCTGTATTGTAGTCATTATAATTAGAACTGTAGTAAGTTATTTTAAACATATCAAGTGAAGCATCAATCTGGTTTGCCTAAATCAGCGAGCAAATAGGCAAAACAATCAGAGATAAGAAGAACCTTTTTATCATACTCGTAAGAATAGAAAGAAAGCGTCGTTACACTACAGCTTCGCAAGGTTTGATAGAAAATAGCAAATAAAAGAACAAAAATACTCGTATATATTGTGTGGTCAAGCTAAATAAAACCTCAAAAAAAATGCGTAACTTTACGAGTAAATATAGTAAGTATATTACTAATTAAGATACGCGGGTCACTCACGTAATGTCAAGTAATGTCTGTGTCTCACGTTAGTTATAACCAAAAAGTAAGTATAATTAGAAAATGCCATCATATACTGAAATCTTCTTCTTTTAGTGCCTCTCCGTTACTGGATGTTGGTCGACAGCTTCCCAAACTCCTCTCTATCCATTGCCAAGCAGAATCATTTCTTGACTTTGGTTATTCCAGTCCACTCTTATTTTTTTTTATTAACTTCATTACAATAAATGTAAATAGCGGACTTAAGGCCAGGGGCCTTTTTTACCAGTCAAACGACAGGTGATGCTGAGAGAGTAATCTTTTGGGGTAAGTACAACAAGTAACTAAAAAAAAACAGAATATAATGTTATTATGTTACTCAGCCATGGTTTTTTGCGTCTTCCAACGCATCTTTTGTCTTTGACTTTATACTGGAATATAACATTGTAATTCTTATATTTGAATGAGCGAGCGAAGCGACCGAGGGCTATAATTCAAGTTGGGGCGAAAACACATTGTTTGTTTGTATGTTTGTTCCGCGATAACTGCCGAAACGATGGTCCGATTTTGATGAAATTTGGTAAGCATGTAGGAAATATCAATGGAATTTTCAAGTTCGTTGGGTATTAAAATCGGTTCAGTAGTTTTGGAACTATTAATAAAAAATCGCGAGGTCTAAGTTCGCGGCGAACTACTAGTTTATTACAAACTATTATATTACATGTAGTCTAAAGTAATAGAGAAATATTTTATTAACTTCTGACCACCAAAAACCTATTTAATAATTTGAAAGGCACGCTGAAAAGCTAATATTTATAAAAAATAAACTAATATTTCTCAAAGTTGAATAAACGAACTGCGTCGCAATAGAATAACGAAACATCAAAACAAATATTTGTATTTTTTCAAAATTGAATTTTCTACTGAAAAGGGCTCGCAATAAATTCACATTAGAATTTATTGAGCAACAAAACAGTTCCAACGTAGAAATATCACTCGCTATGTACTTACAAGCGTTTTTGAAGATAAGATTTTCTATAGACGTAATAAAATAACGAGTGAATACGTGACTGTACTGAATTTCTTTGGGAATGTACCATAGGGATGTAACTGTTATGTTCAAATCTTCGTGTCGAGTCGGAATAGTTCTAATTGACCGAGCGAGGGCTATAATACCAAGTTGGGGCGAAAACACATTGTTTGTATGTATGTAAGTATGTTTGTTCCGCGATAACTGCCGAACCGATCGTCCGATTTTGATGAAATTTGGTGGGCATGTAGGAAATATCAATAGAATTTTCAAGTTCGTTAGGCATCAAAATCGGTTTAGTAGTTTTTGAAATATTAATAAAAAATCGCGAGGTCTAAGTTCGCGGTGAACTACTAGTATATGTAATTTTAAATGATCTTTGACCATAATGCGATATTGTATGCCGACGTGTTTCAAACTCATCCGGAGGCATTCCTCAGGACGAATGAGACTCGCGACGCGTACACAAAGACGTCCCGAGCCGCACTGATGTTAGCGATGCGTAGCGCGTGCCGGAAACCCCGCAACTCATGCATTCAAGGCTTCTGTAGCTGCTATCCAAATCAGATCAGTCCAGTGTATGTCCAAATAAGCGGTAGTATCGAAATGCAAGTTTTTTTATATACTTACTACAAGTATCTATCTACATTTAAGAGCCAGGCTCTTGTCGGTGTCATTGTAAGAAAAGAGACGCATACAAAAACTAGTTTTTGGCAGAGATAATGAAGTGGTTTGCAATTACCTTCTTCATTTAAAAAGCACGAAAGAAGAGATTTGACTTTCTGTCTTTTTAATAGGTCACTAGATGGCGTTTTTACTTATTTTATTTATTCAACGTTATTACTAAAACTGTAAATGGTCAACCTAAAGGTGGTGCAGAGACAAAAGAGACCAAAGTATACACAAAAATAAAATCTTAATACTTACTTACATACCTTGTATTTGAACCTATAATACCTACCTTTTACAGATTTGCTAGTAATTTGTGTGCTGCCATCTCTCTAAGTAGCTGGTACTAATAATTTGTCTACAAGTTTCTTCTATAAGTATTTAAGGGCTCTTTAATAGTATGACGTTGGTACCATGTCACTGTCAACTTTATTTGGGTGAATTATGATTTAAAATAAGTCTTAAATTAGTTTATTCGATATTATTTATAAATCTTATTTATAAATATAAATTAACAGATATAGTAAATTTCCACCTTCTCGCCTCATCACACTAAAAGTGGCTTTTGGGTCTTGCCACCCTGGGCTTTGTCTGCTTAGAGCTGCAAGATCCAAAATGCTCTCTCTTTTTCGTCGTTCGATCCCCAATCACAACACGACATTGAAAACTTCAAAAAACGAGTCTATATCTTTATGAAAGACCGGTAATGCTCTTGTTACACCCCTGGTGTTGCAGTTGTCCATGGGCAGCGGTGATCACTTACCATCAGGTGACCCGCCCTATAACATAAAAAAAATCAGGACAAGTGGGAAAATGGCCTTTTTCCATTTGTTACAGGGTATTTTTGATTTTGAAAAAATGTATTTATTATAAAATATAACATCGTTGAGTTAATTACCCATAATACTTACTTTGGGGCTAGCTGATTTGATTTGTCCTTATCTTCATTCATTTATAGTCTGACTCGTTTCATCCCTAGCGTGTACTCATAAGCTAGTATTTACTGACGCTGCTTCAGTGATTTAGTTGATGTGTGTTTTTATATAAGCTCCTTACTGTCTGTTTATTATAAGGACGTAAGATGAGGGTAAGATTTTAGCAGACATAATCTTTTTGTTGGTTGGCAGTATTGCTTTTTACTCTGAATAAAGATTTATCTACCTACACAGAAAAGTTACAACATCAATTTAGTATTACTTTATATAGCAGATAAAGAAAACGTCGTAGAACAAATCTACATAATGACTGAAAAATGTATAAAAAGTGATGTTTGTGTTATGTGAAAGTTTTCTTAGTATTTCTTTAGTGAAAACGCCATCAAATTATGGTTAGTAACTGCTTGGTAAACTAAGTATATTCAGGTGTACTACTTTTCTTTATAACATATATTTGCAAATTTTTCACATAGTTGGACATGAAAAGAAGAGTTTGCTACTCGGTGAATGGTAATATTTGTACTTGGGCAATGTACATTTTTCTCACTCTGAATCCCAAGGGGATTAAATGTAGCGCCCTCGCCTTAAAAATTAACCTTTATGCCTAGAAACTCAATCTACTATTGTAGAACGAGCCACGACGAAAAAATGAGATTCTCATACAAATAGAAATAGTCACGTGATATAGTTACCTACTAAAAAGCACCTTGTATACTTATACCTACCTACCCTGCAAGAGATAAAGACGTGATCGTGTTTATGTGTCATAGAGTTAACATGACTAAGAGAAACATGTTATGATAAGAATAAATGTAAATCTGGACCTAATACAATAAAGCCCATTAGGCTGGCTAGGGACCTATACTGACCTGGGTTTCTTTCGGCGTAATCTTCTCAGCAGTGGTCGTTCCGAAACGCTAGTAGATTCTAGCTTTTGCACTAAAAATAATTAAAAATAATGACCTTCAATGAGTGATATATTGATACTATACTAAATAAAAAAAAATTACTTTGACTTTGACAAAACTGTTAAGTTTATCGACATCAAATCGCGCATTTGTAAGAAATAAAAATAAAGTATCACCAATAATAAGTGTAATGGTAGATTCAAAGTATTCTATGTGGAATTTCATTAATAGCGACTTCTGACCTACATATATCCCGTTTTCGTATGACAAAAGTCATAAATAACAGGCCCTGTCAATCGCAAAGTTTCGTATTTATTATTTAACATGGAGTCGATCCCCAACCTAACGAAGTTCAAAATAATATCTCATATCATAGACGACCAAATACAAGAGGACTGGCAACCTTCATACTTTGAAGCGACATTAGATTTATAGTTTAAATGCTGTAGCTAGATGGAGCTACTAGTTCGATAGACGGTAGTTTCATAGTGGTGCCGCTTAATTTCGGAAAGATGGCGGTACTAGCGTTCATTTTCTATGAATAAACAAGCGCCATCTCTTTGGGGCTAGTTTAATCAGTGTGATTTGTCCCTATATATTTATTTATTTATTTTATTTATCTCTGATTTTTCATATATATCGTCAGCCTAAGTATGGCTAGTGGGCGAGATAGTAGTGATATCTAGAAATAATACAAGATTTTAAGGCCGTACCTGAATTTTCCGGGATCCAGTGAAATCATTTATTTAAAATAAATAATTTTAAAGAAAACGGAGCCATCATTTAAAATTTTGCTACTACCAAGTCCTAGATAACCCTTCAAAGTATTTTATGAACTACTGTTTACAGTTTAAAGTGAGAACGTTAAACTTTACTACGCACATTTGCGAAAAACGGCCACTTTTGGCAAATTTGCGTAGTAGCTTAACATTCTCACTTTAAATATTATAAATGCTGATTAGAGGAGACTGGAGCCTGATGAAACATGATGTAACACAGAACTCCAGTGCACCCCGCCTTTTGACAGTTACATTTTGTCGGTAGTTTTCCCGTTTCCGAAATATGTGTGAAACATAAAAATATCAAAGAAATATACTACACAACTAATTTAAAGCTTATTATTTAGAAATAAAGAAGTGATAGTGTATCTTTTCTTTTCTATGTCCTCTATATTTTGCAACGCCGCGCCGGTCCTTTGTGACCAATAGTGTTAATAATATACGATATATCTGTGACAGACAACATTAATAAAGGCAGGGTCGACATTGTAACGAGTTATTAATTTGACGCAGTTTAGATATAATAAGTTTGTAAGATTGACGTAACGCAGAGAGTTCTCATGTTTTGACATAATATTTGCAACTATAATAAGTATTCTAACTAATTTTCTTATGCTGGTCAGAAAGAAAAGAAAAAAAAAAGAAAGAAAAAACAATGAAAATAATGTACTAGGACACGCTATTCAGGTCGCTTCAGATCGGTCGTTTTGGAAATCCTTTGGAGAGGCCTATGTCCAGCAGTGGACTCTGTGACTGATGGCGATGATATATACATCTGCTTCTCTTTCCGCGCAGATTGTAAAAGCAGATCGAGGGAATGGGTAAAAATGCGTATCATGTTAATAGGCAAAGTGGCTAGTACCCATTACTATTTTGATTCCTTTTCCTACCATCACTCTAACAGTAAGTAGCCTTTGGGCCCTGTGGCTCTGGTCTCTGGGCATTATAATATAATATTAACATAATAAACCGACACAACCCCATCGAGTTTGGGTCTATTACATTTGTCTAGATAACTTCTTATGCGTCACAATAAAAGCTTATACGAATATTGAACTCTATTTAAAATAATCCTTTCTTATTCTCTGTATCCTTTTAACCATACTAAAATAAAACTACGCTAAAACTGAAATGTCCAGAAAAAACCCTTCACTACTTATCATAAGCTTGCCAAGAGGCTTCATAAAAACGATATCTGTAACAAGGGCCCAGAAAGGTTCCCTTGGGATCTTGTCACTAAAGATTACTTCAGGAATAGTAGGCGAAAAATGAAAATTTACGGCCCGAACGATAAAATTTATGGTTCAGATTTAAAAAGCGCAAAATAAGAGTACAGGACGCAATTATTACCAGGGTTTCGTTTTATTAAATATTTTTTATTTCTGTCTTATTACCTTATTCGTTTTCCTGGTGGTGTGAAATTGGATTTTGTAATTTTTATTAGGTTTTTTTTTTTATTTCATTTATTTCAACATAGCTTTAGGTAGATATAACTAAGTTTTAAATAAGTTGCATATGGTTTATGTTAAAGAAGTATTGCATCAATAAAAAACAAAAATATCATTCTTCTTCATCTAAGCGCGTTCCCGGTTGCATCCTTAGCTGTGCTGCTTTGGAGCCCGGAGTGCGCTTTCCCGCTTTTTCTCCCCAAATATGATATGCTCGTCAATGGTCACCCAAGTATGCCAAAGACCTTGCAAAATGGAGAAAAAATAGCCGGAACACTTAAAACTGACGTCAACCCTCTTTAGGAATGTATTTGTGCGAAAAGTTTTACAACCGGCCGCCGCCCGACGTTACCCTCCTTGGGAATGCAATTGTAGCACGAGATGTTTGTGCTTAGTCCTTTAGTCGCCTCTTACAACATCCACAGGAAGAGATGGAGTGGTCCTATTCTGACCCAGAACCACACGGGGGAAAAAACAAATATATTATTATTTTATATAAAAAGTTTTGTGATTACGTAACTTTATAGGTAATACCATAAAAAAATAAATTAAAGTGTGTAATATAATATCATAACGTAAAATTACAGTTTAAGGAACATTAGTATTAAATAAAGGCATGTATTTAAATCGATATCCTTATATTCCCTTTTTTCGAACAAAATATTTTAAAGTTTTACCAAAAATACTGAATTGCACACTAATTAGCACACTAATTAGCACACTAATTAGCACACTAATTAGCACACTAAATAAATCAAATTTATTATACTGTTTAATGGTATTTGCAGAACTGTTTTACTGAACGTATAAGGGTAGTATTTAAACGCAAATCAAAATAACTGATTGCACAGCAAAATACTCAACTGAAAATATTACTAAACAAACTGTAATTTATATTTTTGCCCTAACCTAGTAAATTTGATGTGCAGTCATTATTTATGATAATGTTGTTGATTTACATAATGTAGAAAAGTATATAAATGATGATGATGAGATTAAATTGATTCTTTTGTGCTTGGTTTTGATTGACTTGACGGTTATTGATTATTTGATGTGCAATTAATAATATCCCTTAAATCAATGCAAAGTAAATACAACATTAATAAAAAAAAAAACAAAACATGCAATAAGATGAAAACAAAATTAATAAGGACCCAAGATAAAGAAATGAAAACTCAGAAATTAAAATATAATAAGGACATCTGAAGGTGTATTCGCACAGATTGCCTAGGGGCCTCAAACATTTTATTTTTGTGAAGCTGATACAGTCGGAAGTCAATCAAACTGATATCAAGCACAAAAGAATCAATTCGCCTGTGAATTGAAAACATAAAACGATGCGGAAAACATATAAATCACAATAAGGAGGGTGAATCCGAGAATTTCGTCATGAATGGTAATGACGTAACGTACCTAATGATGTAAAAATAGTAATGATAAGTGGTAATGGTGATGATATTAATATTAATAATCTTATATTACATCATTACCATTTGACTGTTATCATTACCATTTTTACGTCATCATTACCATTTACTCGGATTCACCCAGGAAAAGAAATTATTCACACCATATGAGCAAGTGAATGAGTGGGCAAACTTGTATTTCGCGTAGACTATCAGCAGGACAAGCTATAATGCATCGACGAATAGTATTTACTTATCTTGTCTTCACATTGGGAAGTGGATGGGCCTGTGGATGCATCCAGTCCATGGAACATCAGCTGCCATGCCCCACGTCTAAAGCATCTTGTTCTAGAGACGATCTAATGGAGTTCAACCAAAGGTCTATAGATGTGGCGAATTTCTGGGCCAATACAATTTAGTTAACAATTGCCATTGACACGATAAGAAGAAGAAGAAGATTGGGAAGCACGTCAAACCTGTGGTTTATATTGTACTTAACTCTTGCCTTACTCACCCGCATCGGGATTTATGAAGAAGGAATGTGTAAGCTTCAGAATATCACCTGATGCGTAGTGCCTGTAGTCCTCCAACTCAGGATATGTTGATCCGAAGAGGTCCATGCGCTACCAGCCATTGATTGGCAGCTACACATAACGTAACCGACACCATATTGTTCAAGTTTTCACTTCTATCAGCACTCCCGGAGTGCTACTGTTTTTAAGTGAAAACTTCTGCGTTTTGGGCATTTTTTGAAATGGGAAAAAACCATTGAACTCGCGACAATGTTACCGTGACCGACACCACCTTGTTCAAGTTTTTACTTCTGTGGGAACTTCCGGAGTGCCACTGTTTTTTTTTACTACAGCCACAAGTATGGATTCTAAAACTGTGCGACACTTACGTGCCACTCAGTGTGGAGTGACCTCAAAACTCGTACGAAATTAGCCAAATCGCAAAACGAAAGATTTTCTTTCCCTTCCAAATGGGCAAACATTTAACAGAATGTTAAATTAATTCTTCCTAAATAAACACGCCAGTAATTTTTAATAAAAACTTTTTCCTTTGTTTATATCAAATGCTAGCATACTTTCCGCTTGCAAATTGAACGTTGTTGAAATATTATTTTGCTTATTTCTAGCGTTTTTATAATATTTAAAAAGATCCGCTAATCAATCCAATGAAACAAATGAGTTTTGTTTTTTTTAATTCGCTATATTTTTAAATACTGACGAAAAATAGGTGTGACATACGTTTGACGTGTCTATGAGTGACGTGCCTGGTGTCTGTTTGTGGCATCATAGCTCCTAAAATAATAAAAAGAATAAATCGATTTCGTTGCGGTTTTTTTAAATCAAAAGTCTTGTCTGTCGAGATAGCTCTTAGCTATGTTTGATAAAAATCAATTTTGCCGTTTTTAGGTTATTGGGAGTGAAAGCGAAGGAGAAAAAAATTTTTTTACGCTAAAACTTCTGACTTTCAAAGTCAGACTTTGTAGCGTAAAAAAAATATTGTATAATTTTTCTGACTAATTAAGTCGTCCATAAAATTGTTTGGGATTATCGATTAAATTCACCCGTAGAGTACAAACAAAAATAGAGTTTAGTTATACCTAATATTTTATGGAGCCGTGTTCCCGATTGAGTAGAATAGGACCACTCCAAGGCTTCCCTTCGATGTGGTAGAAGGCGACTTAGAAAACACAAGCTAAACAAAGCTTATAAACATCAATGAGACCTCTCCAACCCATCTGGCCAGCGTGGAGAGTGTAGGCCAAATCCTCTGGCTACTCTGGCTCAGTATGGCTCTGTAGTACAGAGAGGGTCGTGCTCCTGTAGTGGACACTAAATAAACGGGCAAGTGCTACTCGAAATCGTGCATGAAGGGTTCCGTACCTCCGTACAATGTTTTATAACGCTGAAGCAACACGTTTTTTGTACCACGACCCCCTTTAATTTTGAACTTTATCTTATTTTAAGTATTTGTTGTTATAGCGGCCATAATAATACATAATCTGTGAAAATTTTAGGTTTCTAGTTAATTCCATTATAAAGATCTAGTTAAAAGGCTAAAATACACGTTTTTTGTATGACGACCCCCTTTAATTTTATTTGTTTTTTATTTTTAGTATTTGTTGTTAAATCCATGAAAATTTCAAGTGTCCAGCTATAACAGTTCAAGAGATAGAGCCCTGTGACTGACGGACAGGCAGACGGCCAGACATACGGACAGATGGACAGACAGCGGAGTCTCAGTAATAGGGTCCTGTTTGCACCCTTTGGGTACGTAACCCTAAAAAGACCTAAATGATGATGATGACACCTAATATTTTGAGGAAATGCCGTAGTACTCGTACTTACTCGTAGTAGACCTATTTATTCTTCATCAAAATCAGTTAAATCCCTAAATAAATAAACTGGCCAAGTGCGAGTTAAACTCGCGTGGAGAGGGTTCCGTACAATTGATTGAATTTTTATAGATTATTCCCTTATATTCTACAAGCAATGAACTATATTTTGTATTTTTTTCAAAATTTTAGGCTCAGTTGTTTCGGAGATCAGGGGGGGCCCCCCCCCCCCCCCTGACCCCCCCGGGTCAATTTTCGTCTTCTTTCATCAATAAAATCAAAACTATTCATTTTAAAATAATACCATATATTTAAGATCCTCATAACGAGCCCTTTCATTTGATATATGACACAGTAAGGCTTGCAAAACTTTTTTTTTAATTTCCTAATTTGGCCCCCGAATATGACCCTTATTTTAAAAAAATATTTATTTACTTTGCACACATGTGTTTGGGTCATAGGATTACAACATTCTACCAAATTTCACCTGATTCATTCGTTTTTTCATTTTTTGTACGGAACCCTAAAAATTAGTATTTTTTCCCATAAATTTATTAAAATTATGCCTCTTCCATGCTTGTCTGGGAGAAAAGAAAAACTTAGAATAAACTAGCTGCTTCTCTTCCCGCGCAGATCGCTAAAGCCGATCGAGGGGAGAATCTGAATCATGTTAGTAGGCAATACGGCTAGCAATCCATCGCTATTTTGATTTCGTTCGCCCACCATCAAGCCAAAAGTGGCTTTTGGGTCTTACAGCCCCGGGCCCTGTCTACCCCGTTAGGAAAAAAGACGTGATATAGATGTATCTGTATGTATAAATTGATATTGTACGAAGTTTTTATCACAAACAAAAGTCATTTTTAAATATTATATGTGGTTTTTTAACATTAAATATTACATTCCTTGTTTAGCCATTTTCCTGCTCTGCAGGATCCAGAAACTTTATACACATCAGTTGAGTCGTGGACTTAAAAATTGTACAGCCAAGTGAAATAGAAAACGTGACTCGAATCCAAACGAGGTATACTTTGTTGGTTCGTATTCGCTTTGATTCGTATGTACGGCTTAATATTTGAAACATATGAAATGAACTCTTTGAAATGGCTTATTACTGTAAATAAGTAAATATACATAGTGTTGATGATACCAACTGTGTCATGAATGTCACGATAAGTCTCAATTACAATACAATACAATGCAGTACCCTTTATTGCACAAAGAAAAAATACAGGACGTAATTATCTTAAAAACTAAGAAATGCGCAAAATCAATTAGTTGATGAATATAAAATAAAATACTAACTTAATTATTTTGGATCTCGTATGATTCATCTAGGTATTTAACTTTTAATAAATTTATAATAACGTCTAAAGAAATATTCTGAAACTATTTTAAGAATAGATTCAGTCCATGATACTGAATAACTTTCTCTAAGGAACATATGTCAAAATATAAAAAATGTTTTTTAACTCCCGACCAAAAAGAGAGGTGTTATAAGTTTGACGCTAATGTCGATCTGACTGTCTGTCTGTCTGTCTGTCTGTGGCATCGTAGCGCTCGAACGGATGGACTGATTTTGATGCGGTTTTTTTACGTGACAGCAAGTTTCCTTGCTGGTTGTTCTTAGCTATGTTTGATGAAAATCAGTCCAGCCGTTTAAAAGTAATTGAGGATAAACGCTTGAAATTCAGGGCTTTCTCTAGCAAATATATAGATGGCGTTATCCGTAGCGCGACTTGATGTCCGTATCAAGTCGTATCAATAGTTCCGGTTCACATCACTAGATGGCGTTCTTGACAGTCGGAGGTTTTTTTAATTTGTCTAGCAAATAAGCTTGTTTGCTTTCCATAAAAGATGACAAATCAGCTGATCTGGGACCCGGATCTGGGAGGGAAGGCGAATAATTATTTCTCCTTGGGCAAAGTTCTTCAGTATCTTGGACTGAATACACTCTTAAATTAGTTTCAGTATATTTTGTTAAAAGTTACTTATTGCATTATTAGTTCAATGCATTTTTTCGGGTTATTAAGTCAATCACGTAAAAATAAAATAAAAATAAATTTATTGCAAAAAGTTACACTACATGCACGGTGTATACATACAGGTTTAAATATTCAAATATTTAATTTAATTTACCATCACCATATTACCATTACCATATGTACTGGTGATGGCAAATCAAATCTCGTAAAGAGAATACCAGGCAAAGAATATTACTATACCATTGAATTACCTCGATATTTTTGTGCCTATTACAAATGAGTACCATTTTTAAGGCCGTACCTGAATTTTCCGGGGTCCAGTGCCCCTTTAACATAAATCATTCCAAAGAAAACGGAGACATCATTTAAAATTTTGCTACTACCAAGTCTTAAATAACCCTTCAAAGTATTTTATGAACTACTGTTTACAATTTAAAGTGAGAACGTTAAGCTTTACTACGCACAATTGCGAAAAACGGCCACTTTTGGCTAATGTGCGTAGTAAAGCTTAACGTTCTCATAATAAACTGTAAACATTAATTAATAAAATACTTTGAAGGGTTATCTAGGACGTGGTAGTTGCAAAAATGTCTGTTAAATAATGTCTCCGTTTTCTTTGAAATGATTTATTTTAAATGGGGGCAGCACTGGACCCCGGAAAATTCAAGTACGGCCTTAAGGCTTTTAACTTATGTTAGAAAATTTTAAGCTATTGAAGCGTCGAAATTTCATTAAGACTATTATTACAGGGTAAGCGTGTTAGGCTGGAGACAAAGCATTTATCAAAGGATCTAACTAATTGAGTGAGAATCTGTCTTGGCGGGAAATTTCGATAATTTGCTTTCGCCAAATTAAACGGGTTCATTTGATTGGGGCTCCCGATGAATATTAAATGTATAGTAAACTATAATAGGTGAAGAAGTGTCACTTGTGTATTATATATAACTCAACAGAATAGAATATTTATATTCGTAATTCAGGCTCTGTCCGCCTCATTAGAGATAAAAACGTGATACATGTCCGTCTGTCCGCTACAGTATTCCAAATTGTCATAACAAGTCGATTTCGAGCTTCAATAATATGGACAATTGGTACAATATCATACAATACCCTTTATTGCACATAAGAAAAATACAGGACATAAATATCTTAAAAAGGGATTTATCTTAGGAAATGCGCAAAAGACAGCCTTAACGCTAAGCAATTTCTTCCAGGCAAACTCGCTCAAATAAAAAAATAATTATTTCGTCTACGAAAAAGTGGAAATTTTTTCATGCCCTGTTAGTAAATTCGCAAAGGTGGCCTTACATATAATGAGTTATTTATTTAATTAAGTAATTAGAAGTAATTTGTGTTTTATGTTATATTTTATGAATTGTGTTCCCTTCTAACGCTTCAGGAATTATCCAGTAAAGTTAGTTGTGTGTAATCACAGCCTATCCTTCTACATACTCCATAATTTTAGCTACTGTCGCAATATGTTTCAAAAGTGACGTGTTAAATTGTAGGCAATGAATTGGAAGCTGATAATTTTCGTTATAATTGCGTTCGGATGTAAGTCAATTATAAAATGTAGGCGGGCTGGGCACCTGTTAAAATTTTTAAGCTGTTTATTTAAATTACCGAGTTAAATAAGTGCATATACAACGTGTTAATGAATGAACGCAAAACCTCTCAGGTGGTACCTCAGCCTATGTAACTGAACAACTTTTGTTCAACAACTTTCACGAAATCCAAAAAAAATCGGATTTTTATACAAATTGAATCGATCAGCTGATCAGTTTGTATGAAAATTCAATTTTTTTTTTAGTTTCGTGAAAGTTGTTGAACAAAAGTTGTTTAGTTACATGGGCTGAGATACCATCTGAGTGGTTTTGCGTTCTTTCATTAACACGATGTATAGAGTATGTAGACGATATTTTGATCCCTCCTTCCAAGGTAATTTTTTTTTGTCAAGGAACCAATATTTTTATGTCAATGTAATAAGGTTGAGACTCGTCTATGTTTAATCGGTCTAATCTGGCAGCTTCGGAGGTGAGAGATTTAGGTTGACGGGTAAGCTAAGCAGTGGATGAAAATGGCACAGGACCGCAGGAAATGGCACAAAAAGGGAGGGCTATAACGATAAGTGGGTTGTCACTTATACTTGTCTGGCCATAAATAATGTTACAATTAAAAATAAACTAAATATTACATTTGAATTTGGAATCCGTTATTTTTATATGATTTTTTCTTATTTTGGCGCCAATACATTGTAAAATATTTTGCGATATTAAAATGGAGTGGGGTGATAAAAAGAACCGAATCGCTTTGATTGCATTACACAAAGTAGGTATGGAACCAAATGCAATTTTTAAAACTTACCATACGCGATTGATCGGCCAATAACTGCATCAGATTTATTTTTAATATCTGTAAATTTGACCACAACTCTTCATTCCGCGCTCAGCTTGCATGGCTCCCTATTCCCTTACGTCGTAATGCTAAAATACTCTCTATGCTATTTTCTATCTTGAACAATCCGCACTCCCCTAGCTATCTTAAATCTAAATTCAACCCTCTCAGTTTCACTCACTCTCGTTCACTTCGCTCCTCTAGCACTCTCATCCTTAAATCTTTTCAAGTCCAGGCTATCCGGCTATGGAATGACCTTCCGGAGTCTATAAGAAGAGCTCCCAGTCGTTGGGCTTTTAAGCGAGCGGTACATAAATTTTTCCTCCAGCATTCCTAGTCCCAGTTATCCTGATTATATTTATTAGTATTTATATTTATGTATTTATCTATTGTATCTTATGCATGTTAGTATACATGTATAGTTATTATATGTTTTAAAATATATTTGTGTATAAGTATATGTGTTTTTGATTATATATATATTTTATTTATATTAACTTTGCTTATTTTTGTGAATTTTATTACGCCAGCCACACATATTTTCTGCTTGGTCTAATGGTTGACCGGGAGAGAATGCCACATGGCATTAGGTCCGCCACTTGTACGTTTATTTTATAGTGCAATAAAGAATAAATAAATAAAAAAAAATACGCTTGGTATTAGTCAAATATTTGTGTACGCTATTAATATGTACAATGAGACCTCCTCTGTTTGTGACAGAAAAAGATCTGGCCGTCCACGTAGTGTTCGTACGAAAAAGGTGGTCAAAGCAGTAAGGGAAAGAATTCGAAGAAATCCTGTCCGAAAGCAAAAGATTTTATCACGGGAGATGAAGATAGCACCCAGAACCATGTCGCATATTTTAAAAGATGACTTAGGACTTGCAGCCTATAAGAGACGTGCTGGTCATTTCTGAACTGATAATTTAAAAAAGAATAGGGTGGTAAAATTGAAACAACTACTGAAGCGGTACGCAAAGGGAGGTCACAGAAAAATTTTGTTTACGGATGAGAACTTTTGTACAATTGAGCAGCATTTTAACAAAAACAAAATAACCGTATTTATGCTCAAATATCTAAGAAAGCTTCCCAATTAGTCGGCAGAGTGCAACGTGGGCCATATCTGACTTCAGTGATGGGTTGGTGGGGTGTTAGCTATGAAGGAGTGACTGAGCCATAATTTTGAGAAAAAGGTATCAAAACATCGGCACAAGTGTATCAAGATACCATTCTTGAAAAGGTAGTTAAGCCCCTTAACAACACCATGTTCAATAACCAAGAATAGTCCTTCCAGCAACACTCGGCACCGGGTCACAAAGCTCGGTCCACGCAGTCTTGGTTGGAATCGAACGTTTCCGACTTCATCAGAGCTGAAGACTGGCCTTCATCTAGTCTCGATCTTAATCAGCTACATTATGATTTATGGCCAGTTTTAGAGAGTACGGCTTGCTCTAAACGTCATGATAATTTGGAGTCCTTAAAACAATCCATACGATTGGCAGTGAAGAATTTTCCCATGGAAAGAGTGCGTGCTTCTATTGATAACTGGCCTCAACGTTTAAAGGACTGTATTGCAGCCACTGGAGACTACTTCAAATAAACTTTTTATATTTTAAATTGTTTTATATTTATGTATTAAACTAACGCATTGTATAAGTAATTAATGTTATTTGCAATAGAATTTTTTTTTCTTTTTTACAATATTTATGGCTACACTAGGTAATCTTATGTGGATGATCACGCACACAGGGTTATAAATTGTTAAAAAGGAAATGACAATGATTTTTAACAAGATCTGAAAATGGTAAAATCAAATTCAATATAACACATTCCTCCTTCATTGTGCGAACCGCTAAGGTGTGGAATTCCCTCCCTGCGTCGATGTTTCCCCTTACATATAATTTAGGGATTTTCAAGGCAAGAGTGAACAGGCATTTTTTTGAGTCTGCGTGATACACCTTAGACCTCATCTTAGCTTCCCATCAGGCTAGATAGAGGTCAAACGCACTCAAATTTCTAATAAAAAAAAAAAGACTCATCTTCCTTTTAACCCATATGATACTTAAATCCTTTTTGTAATCTCAGCTTATTCTCAGTTGCATCCTCAGCTATAAAGCTCTAAAGCCTGGTGTCCGCTGTCGGCTTTTTTTTCTCCATTTCACGAGTCTTAAGCATCCTTAGTAGTAAGACAATTGGCTACATATCATCCTTTATAACGTCAAGCAAGCATTTTTTGAGTCTACCACGTCTACTTAGACAAAACTTAAATCCCAACTCATAAAATTTGAGCATTTTCATCAAATATTAAAAGTTTATGTGCATTCTTCTTCATCATCATCCGAGCGTATTCCCGGTTGCATCGTCAGCGGTTACGCATCAGAGCCCGGGGTCCGCTACCTAACCTAGGTGATTTGACGAGGTTACTGGTTTTTACACAGAGCGACTGCCGTCTGACCTCCGCAACCCAAAGGGTAGACCAGAACCAATCCTAGGATAGGTACAAACGCTAGATGGCGTTCGGGACCAACAGCTTTACGTGTCTTCCGAAGCACGGAATCATCTTTATTTTCGGATAATCAGGTGATTCAAGCCTGCAATATCCTAACCAGACTGGAAACAACTTTTCACAAAGTATGCTTCCCAGTGGGATTTGAACCCACGACCTCCAGATCACAAGGCAGTCATGTGCATGTGCATTATTCTTCGTTCATTAATTATACCATGCAATAACCGACACTTGCCCCTTTCCTCTGGCTCCTCCATGCAATAACCTCCCCCTTTTTACCCCTTCAGTCCCCCCATTTAGATTTTTTTATTGCAACATTTTGTGTAGAATGAAGTCCTTTAGTGCTTCTCAAATTTGATTGAAATCCGTCAATAAATTACGCTACAGTATAGCAGTCATTATTATGACCAGTATTATCGCGGAGACCCCAAGGAAGTAAATACGATATGTCGAATACCTAATATCAAAGCCATTTCAGCATATAAACACAGAATACGCATAATTTACAAATCCAATCACCCTATTATTAGGGATGGATCGTTTGCTATTACTACGCTGAAGTCGCTTAACTAGGATAATATTAGTTCTAATTACTTCGAGACACATCCATAAGTAAGCTGTATTAATTTGCAAGTTATGATTGTAGACTAATTTAATTTATTTTCAGTCGCTTGAAATAGTAATTACTTATTAAGTTTTAATTAACTTGCAAAAACACTATCACGTTTTTATCCCTAACAGGGCAGACAGAGGCTAGAGCAACCATGCCCAGGCCACTTTTAGCGTCATGGTAAGCATAAAGGTGAAAAAAGGAAATAATAGTAATGGATTGCTAACCGCATCGCATATTTATGTGATTCACAATCTTGCCCATTCCCTCGATCGACTTTTACGATCTGCGGGGAAAGAGAAGCAGCTGGTACATTCTGTTTTTTCTTTTCTTTTCTCCCAGACCAGCACGGAAGAAGTTAATTGAGGTAATACTACTTTTTTTAACTTAAAAGCTTGCTTTTGTCGGTGGAGTTAAGTGGAGATGCCTCCATTCTTTTAAACTATATAATACAACTTATAAGGAATAGGTCAATAATGTCAGTCGCCGTATCAATAATGCCTGGAATAGCTACTGGTCCATGAGAGAACTAATGAAAGGTACCCCTCCAATTACATTAAAACGAAAGCTCCTCGACGTGTGCATCCTGCCAATCCTATCCTACGTCTCACAGACGTGGTCTTTGACTGAGACCCAAAAGTCCAAATTCAGGGTCGGTCAAAGAGCAATGGAACGCAGCATACTGGGACTACGTTTTAAAGATAAGGTGCTAAACACAGAACTGCGTTCTCAAACTCAAATTGCAGATGTAGGAGTAAAAATTGCCTGTCTGAAGTTGAATTGGGCTGAGCACATCTGTCGAATGTGCCCGGGAAGATGGGCGAAGTTAGCTACGTTCTGGCTGCCGGATGGCCGTCGGAGTAGAGGCAGAACAAGGAAGAGATGGCGGGATGACCTCGATAGTTATGCCAATAATTGGCAAGAGATAGCAGAGAATAGTAACAAGTGGAAGAGGAAAGGGGAGACCTTTGCTCAGCAGTGGGACATAACACCAACAGGCTATTAAAAAAATAATAATTTTATAATGGTAACCAACTTATTAATATTGAATACTTCCTAATCCTTTTAGGGTTTCATATCTTAAAAGGTACAAATATAGGACCCTTATAGGATCACTTACTTGTCCGTCTGTCTGTGACAGCCAATTTGCTACAAAACTACTAGACCGATTGAGTTGAAATTTGGTACACGTATTTAAGTCAGTAACTTTTAGATGGTTGTATAACGTAAATAAATAAACAAGAAGGCGACTTAGGAAACACAAGCTAAACAGAGCTTATAAACATCAATGAGACCTCTTCAAACCGTCTGGCCAGCGTGGAGAATGTAGGCCAAATCCTCTGGCTGCTCTGGCCAAGTATGGTTCTGGCAGTACAGAGAGGATCGTGCTCCAGCAGTGGAAGAAAGACCTGATGATGATGATGATAAAGGTGGATTATTTAAAAATATTGTATACATATTTTATTTTTATAGAAAAGAAAATACGCATTAAAATTTTGCATGACGTCACGATCTAGTACGATTTTCACAAGACGGTGACGTTAATCCTCCCCACGCCGAAACTTCGATGCGCTTCGATCTTTTTTAATTTTCACTACTTTGATGAACCGAAACTAATGGGTCCATTATTTTTGGATTATCTAACTGACGGATTAACTATCAGTCCACATTTATATTGAATGATACTTTTTCTTTCAACCCAACATTGAAATCATACGAGTAAGGTACGAGTACATAACAATCTAAAAGAACGTTCCCTTTTCGACATCCTTTCTCATATCAAACTCACTCAAGCATTTTCACTAAAAGCGTTCTTTTAACATTGTCACTTAGTATCAAGTTTTTGTGAGGCCATATAGATGTCACATTGTCAATACGCAGTGACTTTGGTAGAGCGCGTTGGGGTGGCTGACCAGGGGTGCCAAGTTTTATGGGCCGTTATTAAAAATGGAAGACATTTATTTAACAGGTTACGCTTCTTTTTGTAATTTAAGATCTTGCTCTTGTGAATGGAGTTAAGAGAGGAATGGGGGCCCATTTCTCTCTTCTCTCTGCTATCTTTTTAATGTCCTGGGAGAACCTTAGTCCTAAATTTGCTTTAATTTGTTGGAGAACTTCATCCTCGGTCTTCCTTTTCCCGGTCTTCCTTTTATTTCCCCTGCTATTATTCTGAAGAGATTGTCAAGTCATGTCAAGAGAGAATCTATAGATGTCCAATCATCTTTCCTCTTCTATTTCAATACTTTTTAAAATATTTTTTTTGACACTTTTATCTAACGACAAAAACAAACATTTTCTATGGGAATTGTATGAAAATCACAAACATGACGTCATATTTTTTTAAATTCATATAGCGGTCTTAATATAAGGTCCTTACATATGAAATTGCCGATTTTCAATACTGGCAACTTAAAAATCAAATATCTTGCGTTTTATTAGGAATTCCAAATTCAAATTTATTTCGAAATAAAGCCAGAAAAATATTGTTTTAAAATTCGTATTTCATTTGTTTTAACATCATTTGTTTGAGTTTCAACATTGCTATAACAACAACTATGGACAAATTGAAAATTCGCGGTATTTACGAATACGAGTTCCACCGTGGCACCAGTGCTGCAGAAACGACTCGAAGAATTAATGACGTGTATGGACCAGGCACCGCTAACGAACGAACGGTGCGTTTTTGGTTTGAACGTTTCCGTTCTGTAAATTTCGATTTACACAATGAGCCTCGTGGACGACCTGATAATCAAGTGAATAACGAAGAATTGAAGGCGATAGTGGAAGCGGCGTAAGTGACAAAATGATACTTATCCACTTGCGCCTAATCGGAAAATTAAAAAACTCGAAAAGTGGGTACCGCACGAATTGACTGAAGCAAACCAACAAACACGCGTTGCTTGCTGCGTTTCTTTGCTTAATCGCCACAATAATGAGGGGATTTTGAACCGTATCGTGACTTGTGATGAGAAATGGATCCTGTACGACAATCGGAAGCGATCATCACAATGGCTTGACCCTGGAGAACCGGCAAAACCTTGCCCTAAGCGAAAACTGACCAAAAAGAAGATTCTGGTTAGTGTTTGGTGGACCAGTGCTGGTGTTATCCACTACAGCTTCTTGAGATCAGGCCAGACGATTACTGCAGACTTGTATTGCCAATAATTGCAAACAATGATGGAAAAGCTCGCCATTAAACAACCGAGACTGATGAATTGCTCTAGCCCACTGCTCCTTCAGGATAACGGTAGACCACACACTGCACATCAAACGATCGCCAAGTAAGAGGAGCTGCGACTGGAACCTCTGCGTCACCCACCATACTCTCCAGATCTTGCCCCAACCGATTGCTACTTTTTTTAAAATTTTGGATAACTTTTTACAAGGAAAAAATTTCAAATCTGATGAGGCAGTCAAAACCTTCAAACAGTTCATAGACTCCCAGGATTTTTTTTCCAAAGATATCAATGATCTGCCTATAAAATGGCGGAAGTGTATCGATAACAACGGCGCATACTTCGATTGATTAAATAATAATTTCATAAAAAAAAACTTGTTTCACTTTTTTGATACTGAACGGCAATTTCATATGTAAGGACCTAATAATATTAGTTTCTCTGCATTATTAAATTTAAATCATGTCGAAAATGGATATGATCAACAAGTGACACTATTTTGTGACGTTTTATACTCTTAACAGTACCAAATAATTTGGTTTTGAATCAGTCATCTACCCAATTAGACTCGCCCATTCCGTCGATTGGGTTTTGCGATCCGTGCGCATTTAAAAGCAGCTGGTATATTTTATGTTACGAATACGATTATCTTCTTCTCCGCAATTTGCGTCCACTGCTGAAGATATTTCGCCATGGATTTCCATTCCGATCTTGTTGCGTCGATTCTGGTCCAGATATTCTTGCCCAAGGATGTTGGTAGTGCTAGCACCGCCACGACCGGTACGCTATTAATATTGTCATTCAAAAATTCCGCCCATTCATATTACAAAGCATATTTCTGAGCCTTTCTAACATTTCCCTTTGGGATCATCGATTTGGTCCGATGTGGAATAATATAAAAATAGAAAGTTTTTACGAGGATATCAAAAACATAAAATATTGACTTAATATGTCTGAACCACGAAAAGATGAGCCACCATTTCTTTATAAACAGAATTTTCTCTTCATATTTTTACTGAATTAAATTCCCTTTATGCCATATTTACTCTTTTTCTGAGCTCAAATTGGAAATGAAAAGTTCAACTCCAATATTTAAACAGCAAAAATAGTAAATCACACAGTGCAGATAATAATTGACCGAGCGAGCGAAGCGAGCGAGGGCTATAATTCAAGTTGGGGCGAAAACACATTGTTTGTATGTATGTATGTATGTATGAATGAATGTTTGTTCCGCGATAACTGCCGAACCGATGGGCCGGTTTTGATGAAATTTGGTAGGCATGTAGGAAATATCAATAGAATTTCCAAGTTCGTTGGGCATCAAAATCGGTACAGTAGTTTTTGAAATATTAATAAAAAACTGGAGGTCTAAGTTCGCAGCAAACTACTAGTATTCCTAAACATTAATTTAACTTTTTAAATTATCCTGTTGTTTTTATTAAACCAGTAAAGGGCTTATTAAAATGTCAAAAAAAATGTTTTGTCACTCACAAGAAAGGAATCAGTAAAGAATGGAGAAAATTTTCACTACTTACACTTTAAAATTGCCAAATAAACAATATCAAATCTCAAAGACAGCAAAAAATACACATAGCTCAATGGATTAGCTCGTTAAAGTGGCATTGTGCGGGATACAGAGCGCGACAAACCGATAGCTGATGGGGCAAAAAGGTTCTCAAGTGGCGACCACGTACTGGCAAGCAAACACGGGTGTAGGACACCCACCCACAAGGTGGTCAGACGACCTGACCAAAGTCACTAGAAAGCGCTAGATGCCCGCTCTAGATCGATTATTTTGGAAATCCTTTGGAGAGGCCTATGTCCAGCAGTGTACGTTATAAGGCTGAAAATGATGATGATGATGATGACAACAAAACAACCGCAAAGAGACAAATCAGTAGTTCTAAAGAGAGCACACATGTACTCCCATACCTATATCTCCTCCAAGTGGCACTTTGTAACTATCCACACGAGCCATTTGACAAAGGTTAGGCTGACAGCCAACTGAATGCTCCGCCTAAATTATTGACGTACACTTAGCACATGCTAGGACATCGGTCAAATATATTAGGAAAGGTTTGGGAAGCTGATGTTACCTTGTTTTAGGGATCCGATTTAAAATTAAAGTAAAAAATATAAAAAAACCGGTCAAGTGCGAGTCGTTAAATGTTTTTAAACGATGAAAAAATCTTATTTCTTATATGACGATCCCTTTTATTTTTAACTATCTTATTTTTATTATTTGTTGTTATAGCGGCCACAGTAATACGTATCTATAATCGGGGAAAATTTTAGTATCTCGTTAAAAATAATTTCTAGTAATAGCGTGTAGGTAAATAAATACCTAGTAGGTATGTATATTCTACGTTTAGCATATATTTTCCTAGCATTAAGCGTTTTACAGAGACCTTGGTCAGCACATCTAACCACCTAGTACGAGGCCGCCCTACGCTTTGGTTGCTATTGGTTGGTTCCCATTGGGTGGACGCCATTCGAAAACTTTTTTTACATACTAGCTTTCGCCCGCGGCTTCGCTCGCGTATCCCACGGGAACATTACATTTTTCCGGGATGAAAGGTACTCTATGTCTTTCTCAGTACTCCTAACTATGTGTATCCAATTTTCAAGAAGATTGGTTCAGTGGATAAAGCGTAAAGAGGAAACAAACAAACAAATATACAAACTCACTTTCGCATTTATAATATTAGTTAGGATACATTAAGTAATTTAAAACGACATAGATCTTAGATCTCTGAAACAGAAACTTGTCAAAAGTTATTGCTATCCATACTCGTAACTAACCTAAGACTTGTCAAAGCTTCCAAGTCGTATTTATTATTCATATTCAGACCTCTTGGAATTCCACTCGTTTGGGTAGTCACTATATACTATTGTTACGAAACTGGGGTTCGAATTTGGAGAGAAACGCCAAACTTCGTATGAGGGATTTATTCACTACGGAACCCAAAGATGACACGCAAAGATGATCTTCCAAACGTCCAAGGTCCAAGTCGCGTAGCAGCTGAGGTCCAGGTATATCGCCAAGGTAGTCGCAGGTACTTCCACTTGTCGCACTAAGGTAGGTTTCCTTCGCTTCGAAGTGATCGCTTTGATAGCTCGTATTGAACTGCCGTGGCGCACCCAACGTTCCCTATTTATATGCGCCATCGAATAGGTCCACATTAATCTCGAATATTCTACATAGTCGACGAATGTGTTTCGAAGCATCCAGGCGCCGGGTTTGTGTGTGAGTGTAACATGGTTAAGCAACTCTAGACTTTATGACACAAGACATATGGGCCAATTTGGCTTGCACCATTCTATCGTAGTATTCGTTCGCGAATATTGTTCGGGAAGATTCTATCTCGTTCGCGACACTGCCCCCTTCTTAGAGGCGCTCGTCCCGAGCGTCACTATTGCTGCCATGGTAACGTTCCAGACGGTCTATGTGCACCACTTTAAGTGCCCCTCTTGGTTGACGTTGGATCCGATAGGTCACGTCGTTCATTCGCGTGATGATCTTATATGGACCTTCCCATCTTGTTTGTAATTTCGGTGACTTTCCTTTTCGGCGAATCGGGTTATGAAGCCAAACTAATGCTCCTTCTTCAAAGCCACTTGTGTTCGCTCTTCGGTTATATCTATTTTTCATGTTTTCGCTTGCCTGCAACCCGTTTTCGCGAACCAATTCGTACACGTCACTCATTCGCTTTCGAAGATCAGATACGTAGTCTGGCACAGGATGTGGGTCTTCTGGTGGCCTTCCTGTCAGTAGATCTACAGGTAATCTAAGTTCTCTACCGAAATTCACCTGAGCTGGGGTTAGCTTCGTGCTTTCGTGTTCCGATGTCCTATAAGCCAGGAGGAAAAGCGGTATGTACTTGTCCCAGTCTTTCTGATGTTTGTCAACCAGTTTCGCTAAATGTCTCTCCAGCGTCTGGTTAAATCTCTCCATCATTCCATCAGACTGAGGGTGATATGGGGTGGTCCTAGTTTTATGCATTCCCATGAGTTTGCAAACTTCCTGAAAAATTTGGGATTCGAAGTTCCTTCCCTGATCTGAGTGTATTTCTAGTGGCACACCGAAGCGACAGATTACTTCTTCAACCAACTTGGAGGCTACTGTTGTAGCTTCTTGGTTAGGTATAGCAAATACTTCTGGCCACTTGCTGAAATAGTCCATGACGACCATGAAGTATTTATTTCCTGATTCAGTTACAGGGAACGGTCCGGCAACGTCAACTGCAATTCCCTCCCAGGGCGCACCAACATTGTAAAGTTGTAGACCACCGCGAGTTCTTGTTGATGGGCCTTTCACGGCTGCGCAAGTTGTACATTTGCGGCACCAATCTTGCACATCTTCCCGACAATTCAACCAGTAAAACCGTTCTCGAATTTTTGTTAACGTTCTCTTGACGCCAAGATGTCCACCTGTTACACCATCATGTACTTCACGGAGAACGTCTTTCACCTTATCCCTGGGAACAACAACCTGTAGATGAAACTCTTTTCCGTTCGGTTTTTCCCATTTACGGTAAAGTATTCCATTCTGCAGGATGAAACTGTCCCATTGAGCACAATAAGCTTTAGTGATGGGACTCGTAGGCGCAACCTCTGCCCATCTCGGCTTATCTGCACCATGTTCTTTCCATGCGATAATGAGCCTTATATCTTCATCATCCTCTTGAGCTTCTCTGAAGTTCTCATCGTCCCATTGTCCTGTAGGGATCGTCCTTGTGATCTTTACCGTAAGCTCCTTTGTCTCTTGTTTAGCACAATGCTTACAATCTTTTGGGCACGGTCTTCTTGAGAGTGCATCAGCATTTCCATGGGCTTTTCCACTACGGTGTTCAGTAACAAAGTCGAATTCTTGAAGTTGTTCAATCCAACGTGCAACTTGGCCTTCCGGATTTTTAAATTGTAACAGCCACTTCAAAGCAGCATGGTCTGTGCTAGTGATGTGCCGTTCCCGTTCCCCAGATTTCCGGGATATTTCCCGGGAATGTTCCCAAAAAATGGAAACATCAGGGAAAGTTGTAATTTTATTTATAAGACATATTTTTTATCACTGTAAATATATTTTACTAATGTAAATGCATCACTTAATATGGTTATAATACAAATACATATATCCAATAGTCCGTAACATTCCCTAGAAATACGGGAACGTTCCCAAATTCCCAAATTCCCCGGGCACTTTCCTATATTCCCGGGAATTTGGGAACGTTCCCAGGAAATTTGAGCACGTTCCCGGGAACGGCACATCGCTAGTCTGTGCGTAGTGTAAACTGTCTACCAATGAGATATTTGTTGAAATGTTGCAGTGTCTTCACAACAGCCAAGAGTTCTCTTCTTGTTACACAATAATTTCTTTCAGGCCTTGACAAAGATTTACTAAAGTATGCAATTACTATTTCGTTGTCACCTTGCTTTTGAGATAGTACCCCTCCGATCGCTGTGTTGCTAGCATCTGTGTCAACGATGAACTGGCCACTAGTCTGCAGGTATCCCAAGATTGGAGTCTTGCAAAGGCATTCTTTGAGTTTAAGAAATGCATTCTCACAGGTAACGTCCCATTTGAAAGGCTGTTCGTCTTCTGTAAGACGATGCAATGATAAATAAATAAATAAATAAATATATAAATATATAAGGACAAATCACACTGATTGAGCTAGCCCCAAAGTAAGTTTTAAACTTGTGTTATGGGATACTAACTCAACGATACTATATTTTATAATAAATACATATATAAATAAACATCCAAGACCCAGGAAAATTTGAAAAAGGCCATTCTCCAAATTGACCTGGCTGGGGATCGAACCCAGAACCTCCGGATTGGCGGACTAGCGTGTTGACCATTACACCACGGAGGTCGTCTGTTGTGATGGTTTAGCGATTTCGGAAAATCCCTTTACAAATCGCCTGTAATATGAGCATAGTCCCATAAATGCTCGCACCTCTGTCTTGTCTTTGGGGGTAGGCCAGTTTTTCACTGCTTCAACTTTATCAGGATCAGTTTGGATGCCCTCACTGGTGATAACATGCCCGAGGTAATTCACTTTGTTTCTGAATAGATTGCATTTCTTTGGATTCAGTTTTAAGTTGGCACCCCGTATTTTCATTAAGACTTGCTCCAGATTCCGCAGATGATCTTCAAAATCTCGACCCCTGATGATTACGTCGTCCAGATAAACTAGACAGCCATCTCCTACTAATCCTGCTAGTACACACTCCATAAGTCGTTCAAAAGTAGCGGGTGCGTTGCATAATCCAAAAGGCATAACATTGAACTGCCATAACCCTTTTCCTGTCGAAAATGCTGTTTTTTCTTTGTCTTTAGAATGTATTTCCACCTGCCAGTAACCAGATTTCAAGTCTAGGGTGGAAAACCATTGCATTCCACTGAGGGTATCCAAGGTGTCATCAATTCTTTTTAATGGGTAGCTATCCTTCTTTGTGACGTCGTTCAGTCGTCTATAGTCGACACAAAACCGTGTGCTGCCATCTTTCTTCTTAACTAAAACAACCGGGGAGCACCATGGACTTGCAGATGGTTCAATGATCTTATTTCTTTTTATGTCCTCCAGCAGATCTTGCACTTCATTGACACTTGCTCGCTGACGTATAGGTCTTTTGCTTCCAGTATCGATTCTGTGCTGAACTAGCGAAGTTCTTCCTAGATTACCTTCTTTGGAAGAGAAAATATCAGCAAAATTCAGCAGCAACTTCTTTGCTTTCAAGCTCTGCGAGTAAGTAAGATTGCTTATACAATCTTTTAGAAGTTCGGCAATAATAGAACCACTTGTGTTTTTAGATGCGTCTGAGCTTGGTGTTGATTGACACTTTTTCATCCAGACAACTTCCTCACATTTTCCAACAACATCTCCTTCATTCAGAATGATTTCGTGGTCCTCTATGTTAACTATCCTAACGACTGCTGTATCCTTTCCACTGACTAATGTCCTTGCTGTCAGAAATCTGCGATTCATTGTCTTGTTCGTTATATCTTCGATAAGAACGCATCTAGTTGGCTTGCGTGTTTTAGTTGATGGCAGTTTTACCATTATTTGCGCTTGTGTTCGACCAGGTATGACGATTTTATTTAGACAAGTTACTTTTCCGGTAGTGGCTCCAAGGATGAACATTTCTTCGTTACCACACTTAAAAACTCCATAAGTGACATCGATTTTACAATTATATTTCTTCATGAAATCTAAGCCCAATATGCATTCATCCATAATCTCAGCCACAATGACATCATGGGTGTATGGTGACTCTCCCACATATATCGTCACCTTCAGGTAATGACTGGCCAGAGGCAGAGAGAAGCCGACAGTTGAGGTTCTTTCGTTTCATCGCAGCCTTCACCAGGTGCGGGCTGATTATTGTTCTGGAGGCTCCTGTGTCTATAGTCAATTTGCAGTCTGTCCTATAATATAATATAATAGGAGCACTTTGCCGCATATCGCCAAACTGCTCCTATTGCTCACTTGTGTGATGACAATTGCTGGGGCTTTCTCTGCGCCAGCCAGTACCCGCCCCTTAGTCCTGGCTGTTACTCGTTTCCCTGATTTTTCGCAGGAAAGGAGGACTCCTGCCTTTTTTGTTATTTCATCAAGCTCTTCTCGTAACTTGGTTAATTCATGCTTTTCTGGACAGGAGAGTCGCAAATGTCCTTTTTCACCACATCTGTAGCAAATAGGTGCTGAGCTACTGGTCTTCTTTGGCAGGTTCTTGATTGCCTTTACCTCTTCAGTGACTTCTCGCAACTTATGTACGCGCATGTCCTGTCTTAAAGCTTCGTACTCTAGAGCATGTGCCAAGGCATCTTTAAGTGAGGCATGATGATGGATTCCCACCGCAGCCCTTACCTCCGCATCTCTTATTCCAGCAATAAAAGCTTGAAGAATATTGGTGTCTACCATTTTAGAGTCAGCAGAAGAGAAGGCTTTGCGCACTAGTTTTTCTATTTCCAGTGCCCACTGTTAAAGTCCTTCTCCTGGGCGCTGCACTCTGTCACGTAGCTGGGCTCGAAAGGCGTGTTCGAGATGACGTTCTCCATACCTGGCTTCCAGTGCCTCCATTAATTGTTTAAAGGTGCTGCCAGAGCTAGGCAGTGCCTCCAGGACCGATAGGGCTGAGCCTTTCAAAGCAATTGTAAGGGCTGTATGGCTCTGTTCATCGGTCCAGCCGCTTGCACTAGCGACGGTCTGGAATTGCTGTTTGTATGCGGCCCAGGATGTTGTACCGTCATAAGATGGCACTTTCACTTTTAGTCCCTTATTTTCACCTCCGGATGCGCTTGGAACTCCCACTGTTTTGAGACGCAATACTTTCTTCTGTAGTCCAGAGAAATTAGTCTCCAAATCCGATACTTTGGTTTCCACAACGTCTACATCCTGACGGATCCGCTCCACTGATTTGTTTAGCTTGCTGACTGCCCCAAAAACTATTTGCTGGTCCTCACTCAAGCGTGCAAATCGTAAATTTTGTGCCTCTTCTATACGTTGAAATCGTGCATCTTGTTTTTCTTCTATGCGTTGAAGTCGAGTATTTTGTGCCTCTTCTATACTTTGAAGTCGTTTTGTACTTGCATTTTGTGCCTCGTGTAATTTATTTTGATTTTCACTTATGCCTTGTAACATCTGCATTAAGGTGTTTAAATCCACTGATGCCTCCAATGCACGTGGTACTGTTTGGTGGGCATGGCCAGTGGGCGTGGTCTGGCCGAGGTGGGCGGGGTCAGTGGGCGGAGCTTGACGTCCGGCGGGCGTGGCTTGAGGTCCGGTGGGCGTGGCTTGAGGCCCGGTGGGCGTGGCTTGAGGTCCGGTGGGCGGAGCTTGATGATCGGTGGGCGTGGACTCAGAGTCAGTGGGCGTGGATTGACGTACAGTGAGCGTGGCTTGAGGTCCGGTGGGCGTGGCTTGACGTCCGGTGGGCGGGGCTTGTGGCCCGGTGGGCGGGGCCTGATGATCGGTGGGCGTGGCCTCAGGGTCAGTGGGCGTGGCTTGAGGTTCAGTAGGCGTGGCCTGAGCCACGCCCCCTTGAGCCTCTTGAAACTTGTGGAATTCGACTAGGTAATTATCGTCACAAAAAAGACATCTTAAAACAGAAATAAGTTTTGTGTAAAAAAAAAAAGTAATAGCTTTTATTGTGTGGCCTACGCACTTATCAAACAAATTTAATAAGCCCAAACTGGATGTGGTTACGTCGTTTTATTACAAGGTTCCTATAGCCACCTTCCGGATCCATCATCACATCAGCTTCTTGTCATAATAATATTGCATTGTCATCTTATATCTTATCTTAAAACAAAAGCCTTAAAAAATTAAATAAAAAAAATGTTCTCAATCAGGTAACCAGGAAAGTCACTAAAATTTAACTTGTAAGATTCGACCCAAAAAACAAACAAGGCAAGCTAAATAAAAAATGTAAAAACATCTCCTAACAGACTATAAGCTTTTGAAATGTGGTTCTAGCGTAGGATAGAAAAGATAAGCTGAAGAAATACTATTGAGGAGGTCCTGAAAAGAGAAAGAGATAGGTGCATTCTAGACATACTCGTGATATAGAATAGACGAGGAAAGATGCTAGGCCATCTAATACAACACGACGATTTCATAAAGACTATCATCAAAGGAAAGATGGAAGAGAAAAGAGGACCAGGAAGACTGAGGCATAGCTATATGACAGAGACAACAAAAAAGGTAAAAGTAAATAAAAGCTTATAAAATAGACAATATAACAAATTGTACTCTGCCGTCAAGGATTATTACGAAACTCTCATTGATAAAAATCTCCAATAACATAACTCAAAAACTTTTATGATTCACAAATTACAGTTTTAAATGTGAGGATTGCGGAAAATATCCAAAGTTTTACGGTTACAAATGATAGGCTGGCACCTACCATGTTTCCTTACGGATAAAAACTTTCGAAACGATATTTTTTATGGGCATATTTCGCAATTTGGAACGAAACTGAAAAACAAGTAATGGAATTATTAATGGACGATATTTCTTTCCTTGATCCCTTGAAGGAATAAATTCGTAATTGAATTTGAAATTGGGATGTCTTTCACACTATAATTGACCGAGCGAAGAAAGCGTCTAAGTTTCGAGATTGGCTAAAAATGCTTTTTTTTATTTATTCAAGTACACTTGAAAATGTAGAAACTATATATGTAAAAAAAACAAGGAAATCATAGTACCTAGGTGCTTTCCCGGTTGCGTCTTATCTAGGCCACAGAAGACAGTAAGTGCCTAGGTATAGGTAAGTACTGCTGTTGTATCACGCAGTCGGGTTTTATTGTTTTTTTAATAATTACTTGTTTAATTCTGGTACTGATTTCATAAAGTATGTAAATATAAATTCGTTCTAAAGTTTACAATTTGAATTTCACAAGATAAATAATATACTCGTTAGATACATGTATTTACGTTAATACGAGTTTGGTGACGTATGTCGTGTGGATATTAAATTTTGCCATGCTGCCATGGTGATTCACCTTCAAAAGATACATCGCTTGGTTATGTATTTCTTATATCCGAAAGCTTCATGGCTCGATTAATTTACAATAAAAAATAAGCCTATTCATGACTCAATTTTAACATTGTGCGTGCGTAAATTCTAAGGAGTCTGAATGAATAATTCCTAATAATAGACAGGAAAGTCGCTTCGTATCGGTACGTTCGGTTTCGAATTCGATCGTGCGAGAAATTAGGGACGGCCTTCCGAGTAAGAAACATGTAGATTCTTAAATTGAAATCTGTCTCGGTTTGTTGGGGGCCTTAGTGGGGGCGTTAAGTTACAAGAGAAAAGTAGGTGTATAGATAAAAATCAGTAGTGCCGTGTGGCTTCCCGTCTAGACTAGGACTGTGGGACCTCGACCTGTCCCGGCGTAGTCAGGGGAGTTCCCACATAAAAGATAGGAGGTGTAATGGAGAACAGAGAGACTCAACAACACATATATATTAAATTTATTGTACTGATACACTTAAAACTTGGTTTAAAAATTATAATTAGACTTTAAATAATTTGGAGATATTATAATAAGTAGATTGATCGTAAGTAGTCCTGAATATGTGTTCAGGATAAGAGATGGAAGTGAAATGAATCAAAATGAAGATGGTTGTGTAAATGATTCGAAAATAGAATGAAGTGGATTCCTCATTTCTGTATTTGGCCACAAGTGGTACAAAAAATTTCTAGAGCTTCTCCGTGCTTCGGAAGGCACGTAAACCCGTTGGTCCCGGCTGACATCATTGCATGGCAGTCATCAAGCTATATCAGATGCCTTATTGTAGGCAGCTTGAAAAATCTGACACCAGTGTTGACCACTTACACACACGAAAAACAAACAACCCAAATATAAAACTCTTTCCTCCGTTCGTTGCCCCACGCCTTTTAATGTCCGTTATTTCGTTAATTGAGTCTTACGTCGTGAATACTTCAAATATTTCCGTACGCGGGTTTTTTTATTTTATCTTTGTTAATTTTAGCGGAATCTTGCTAAATAATACAAAAACTTGGCCTAAATTCTTAACTCTGAAATTTTGAGCTTATTCTATGGGAGCATTTGAAATCATTGGCATTAATTTAACTTGTTAACATACTCACATAAAGGAAATTTTAACAGTAACAATACTGCAATTAGTGCAGTAATTAAAAAGTATCGAAAAGTAAGAAAAATAAACAAACTATCAGAACATAACGCGCGCTCACCAGCTACCGGTGCGGGCGACTGGCATACAAAAACAGACTTTAAGTTGCGTGGATAAGGTTTAAAGTCGAGTGGGGAAAGGCGATGTCACGCCACCGATTGAGCATAGCAGGTAATTCAAGATTTCGTTTCAAGTAGGAACGAATGTTAGATAATTAATTTATTGTTCGTGAGTTATATGACTATATTTTTTTTTATTTATAATTGCAGTAATGGTGTCTATCAAGGAGTCTAACGCATGTTTAGAGGTTTTCTTTAATATGAAAATGATGACTTTTGATTGATGTTTTATTAGGCTCAAATTACTTTGTATCATGGGTATAGTGGATACTTATGAGGATGCCAACGATTTCAGTTCCACCCTGTATAAGCACATATATCAAGTTTTAATCTAGTAAAAAGTGCCAAAAATAAAAACGACGGGTTGCACTCCGGGAGTGCCGGCAGAATGAAAACTTGAATATTAACGTTGTGCATTTTTGATTTGGAATGGGTAGGGAATAATTTTGTTTATAACAATATTTATTTATTGCGCTATCTTACACAAACATGACAATTTATATTACATTAAAAAGCTTATCTCTCAGCTAAACGAAACAGCAGGCGCAGGCATACATTTTCGCCGCGCCGTAGAAAGAGAGGGGGATACTTCCTCTCCTACGCCGCGCCGGCTGTCTACTCTCCATCCGTCATCCGTCCATCCGTCCGATCAGGATACGTGTCCTGACGCGAGATTAACATTTTTTACCCATTACAAAAAAAGTGCAAAACTTGTAAAATAAAACTTCAAAATAGGTACCGGTCGTAAAATAAAAATAAATTCATTGAACTAAAAAGTGAACACCTTCCGTTGGTATTCGAACTCTAGACGCTCAAGTCGTTCTGATCTCTTTATAAAAAAACTAGACTATTCATCTTTTGACAATGCTTGTGAAAATATCCGTCTATTGTATGTCATAATAGAAAATAAAATTCCTTTGTTATTTTATTGTCACTACAAACACAAAATGATCGTAAGAGCCATAAACCCTAAAGGCGCTTAGGCCCCTTGTGCCAACTCCGCTCCGTCTTACGAATTTTCGATCAGGACACGTGTCCTGACGCCAGTTTAACATTTTTTACCTATTACAAAAAAAGTGCACAACGCCGCTAAAGAAGTTTTCACTTCAAAAATATATATTTTATTTAATTTCCTACATCAGATGTCATGAAACATGACATGGATCTGAAATTTCTTAATACAAGTCAATTAAAATCTCCGGCCCCTGTCTGTTGCCCCACGCCCCGCACTGTCCGTTATTTCGTGAAGTGAGTCTTACGTCGTGAATACGTAATCCAGAAACCTTTCCGTGCGCGGGTTTTTGACTGGCATTTTTGTGTATCTTTGTTGATTTCAGCAGAATCTTGCCTCTGAGAGATTATTAGGAGGAATTTACCAAGACATTGTGAATAAACCTGGCTTTTTAACCGACTTAAAAAAAAGGAGGAATCAATTTGTCTGAATCTTTTTTTTTATTTTTTTATGTATGTTCCCCGATTTCTCGAAGACACCTGGACCGATTTAAAAAAATCTTATTTTTTTTGAAAGGGTATACTTTCCAGGTGGTCCCATAGAAATTTTATCAAAATCGAATAAGAAGTTTGGTTTATATTCTATCGGCGGGGAGATGTCAAAGTAAACCACGCACCGGTGTGCTTTGAACAACGTATATTCGACTGGTCGCAGCCAGCCGTTAATTTAACAACAGATATGTATGTAGGTACTTACCCACATAATATTTATAACAATATGAAACCCACATTTACCACAGATTTTAAAACGAAAAGAACTGAAAAATATATCGTCTATGTTTACAATTGCTGCGTATTTAGCTTTTCTGTGGCTGTCACTTTACTGGTATTGAAGTCGGTTATTTTGTTTTGAAAAAATATCATAAACTAGCTTTTGCCCGCGGCTTCGCCCGCGTAGATTCGGGGTATGAAAAATAGATGTTGGCCGATTCTCAGACCTACTCAATATGCTCACAAAATTTCATGAGAATCGGTCACGCCGTTTCGGAGGAGTACGGGAACGAACATTATGACCAGGGCCGTCTTTAACCTATTGGAGGCCCTGGGCATATTAGGATAATGGGGCCCTATGACTTTGACAGAACACTTTTTGTTACAATAGACAAAGAAAGTAGTAAACAAGGTTTTTTAATTTTTTTTTAACAATCTATCAATATTAATAGTTTTTAATGTGTTAGAGAAGTTTTACTCCAAAATACTTCGTAAAATACGTATTTTCCATCACACCACATTTATTTGTTAAGTACGAAAATAATCGTCATGTTGCGAATGCCTTCTCTGTTTATGTTGCGAATGGATATTTGACAAATTATTGTTTTTATGTAAAATATACGGAAGTAATAATAATAAAGTCTTCATTTATAATAAAAAAAACCTCAATGCGAACTGAAGTTCTCAAAAAAAATCTTTCAGATCACAAATTCCATTGTTTTAATAAAACTAATTGTAAATAAATAAAATATGTACCTATTATTAGCATTTATACACCTAACTAATGTGGCATAAATTATTCTTGGACATCGATATTCAAACCAGGGCCGAACTTGTATGGGATTCCATTCTACCATCTCCTTAAATATAAAGTCAAACACATTTTGTTTAAATTTTCTATGTAATTTCTCAATTTAATTATTTGGTTTATTAAAACTTGGAGCTTCATGCTTCGCTTCGTATGGAGCGAGTCACACTGATGAGTGTACTACTGATGATTTTTCTTTAAAATGTGTATGTGCTTAGTATACCATTATATATTTAAATTTATCTAAGCATGCTGAAGTCCGAAAGCCTAATTTTTGGGCGAGAGTAAAATAGCTTCGCGCATGTAAAAGCTAGTAAGTTGGTATTGTAGTCAGTAATTTAGGTTCGATTTCTTCGAATTATATAAGTTTTTTGGTAATAAATACCTATTGGTTATTGTTTGGTGATCTGACAGGAACTAGGGACTTTGTATTTGATCTGAGGGGGGGCCCTATCGATCGCGGGGCCCTGGGCACTTGCCCAAAGTGCCCACTGGGAAAGAGGGCCCTGATTATGACACGAGAATTTTATATATAAGATTATGTAATAATATTTTCTTAATTCCTACAATATCTATCATATAGTTCTATTAAAAGCATGATGTAATATAAGTATATAACACTTGAACAACTTTTCTTATCATCAAAATAATTTTTAACCCCTGACAAAAAAGAGGGGTGTTATAATGTTCTGTTAAGGAAAATATATTTTTATGTCAATGTAATAAGGTTGAGTGAGACTCGTCTATGTTTGAGCGGCTAAATCCGGCCGCTTCGGAAGCGACAGGGTAACAATCTTCCATGCTAGTCAGGAAAAAAAACGTAAAATGTACAAACTGCTTCCCTAGGACCAGTCGGTGACCATGGCACGACCCAGTGCCGGTTTTATTGATTCCCCCCCCCCCCCCCCCCAACTGCAATTCAGACTATAGGTGTCTTCAAATTTGCCGCCCCTTTGCAAACGAAGGGAGGGAGGGGGGGTGCATAAAAATCAGAGTCTAGAAGTTGCCGCCATTACCCACCGGCTATTTATATATTTAATATTACCTGTTGCCCCCCTTACCCAAAAACGCACCCTTTCGCCCGTTTGTATAATGGCGCCCTGGGCGGTCGTCCAACCGCGCCCTACCCTGACGCCGCTACTGGCACGACCTGCCTTTGACTACCCCGTTGTCCAGTGGTCAAGGCGTCTGCTTTGTGATCTAGAGGTCGTGAGTTCAAATCCTACTGGGAAGCATACTTTGTGAAAAGTGGTTTCCAGTCTGAAAAGGATATTGTAGGCTTGAATCACCTGATTCAATGATATTCAAAAATAAAGACGATTCCGTGCTTCGGAAGGCACGCAAAGCTATGGAGACTAAAAAATACCTGATAATGATGATAATATTAATACTACAGACTGATAGACGGATGCTCAGGGGAGAATTCATTTTTTTATAATAAAAATAAATGGTTGGATAATTTTATGTTTTACATTTTTGCATGAATGATTAATCTAATGGCATAAATACGATGTGAATATGTCAGCCCGCGTTTATTTTAATTGTACCTAGAAAATGTTCAACACAAAGGCGCAAATGTAATCAATAGTCATTTCTCATACTGACAAGAGTGTTGATGACCGCTTCAGAGGAAGAGTCAATATGTTTTTATTTACTGACGGTAGCGATTTGATGTAAGATATTTTTCTTGATTTACGGGTACATTTTATTTCCGTACTATTTGCTCGCCTCGGCTTTGCACGGGCATTCAAAACAAACTTTTATCCACTATTATACCCCCATAAAAATAATTTTCCTAAAAACAGTGATACCATAAACTTTTGTAGATACATAAATTATTTATTTATTTCTAACTTCAAAAATGATAAAGTTTCATGTAAACTTTCCACCCCCAATTTTACCCGCTTAAATAATGTTTTTTTGAAGTGAAAACTTCTATAGGCACGTTGGGCATTTTTGTCTGACACTGTTACGTAAACGACACCACCTTTTCAAGTTTTCACTTCTGTCGGCACTACCGAAGTGCCATTTTTTTAAATATAGTGATACAAGATCAATTAAAAAAGAAAGGGGAGGCCTTTGCCCAGCAGTGGGACATAAACAGGTTAAAAAAGGTGATGCAGGTAACTTTTGTTGTGAACCATTAGCTATTGTTATATTGTGTTACTTTAGAGCCCTAGATGCACTTTCCAGCTTTTTTGCTCCATCTAAATATATTTCCATTGTGTTCTTATATGGCTTGTTTAATTTTACTCGTGTGGTTCTGGGTTAGAATAGGACCACTCCATCTCTTCCTGTGGATGTCGTCAGAGGCGACTAAAGGACTAAGCACAAACATCTCGTGCTACAATTGCATTCCCAAGGAGGATCAACGTCGGCGGCGGCCGGTTATAAAACATTTAGCACAAACACATTCCCAAAGAGGGTTGACGTCGGGTAGACGGCCGGTTGTAAAACTATAGCCAAATCATTTAAAGTGTACCGGCTATTTCTTCTCCATTTTGCAAGGTCTTTGGCATCCTTGGGTGACCATTGACATGCATGTTATGTTTGGAGAGGTAAAAGCGGGAAAGCGCACCCCGGGCTCCGAGGCGGCACAGCTGAGGATGCAACCGGGAATGCGCTTAGACGAAGAAGAAGATTGCTTGTTTGATTTTATACCAGTGCCATGTGGTTTTCGGCAGAGTAGAATAGGACCACTCCAAGGCCGTAGATGTCGTACAGAAATACAAGTTTAACAAAGCTTATAAACATCAATGGACCTCTCAAACCCATCTGGCCAGCGTGGAGAGCTTGGACCAAACCCTTTGGCTGCTCTGGCCAAGTATGGCTTTGGTAGTACAGAGAGGGAGGGTCGTGGTCCTACAGTAGATACTTAAATAAAGACCTGACGATGATGTTCTTTTACAGAGGTGTCCAACGTCCACAGGATATTAAGTACATGAGATGGCTTCGAATCGGATTGGTCTCTGTGGGTGGCTGGCCTGGGAAACTATTTGGAGAGGAATCAAGATGGCGGATCTACCACCAATGTTTGAATACAACATTATCATTCCTTTGCTTTGCTTTGGAATCTTTATATATATGGAGAAACATTGGGAAACTATCGTTTTTTGAAATAGGTCAGACATACGTAACAGTGAGCATGACGGGTTTATGCTTGGTGAGTCTTTTATATTCTTATTTCAAAATTATTTAATAAATTATTCGAAATTATATAATTTAATACGACCTCCGTGGGGTAATGGTCAACACGCTAGTCCGCCAATCTGGAGGTTCTGGGTTCGATCCCCAGCCAGGGCAAGTTGGAAAATGGCCTTTTTAAATTGTCCTGGGTCTTGGGTGTTTATCTATATAAGTATTTACTATAAAATATAGTATCGTTGAGTTAGTATCCCATAACAAAAGTTTAAAACTTACTTTGCGGCTACCTAAATCAGTGTGATTTGTCCCTATACATCATGTTAATGAAAGAACTAGCCCATGTAACTGAACAACTTTTGTCCAACAACATTCACGAAATCCAAAAAAAAAAATCGGATTTTCATACAAATTAACTCGATCAACTGATGATCAGTTTGTATGAAAGTGTATTGTATGAAATTTCAGTTTTTTTTTTTAGTTTCGTGAAAGTTGTTGAACAAAAGTTCCTGAGGTACCATATGAGAGGTTTTGCGTTCTTATATTTATTTAATATCACGAATGAACATGACCTTAAAATATTATTTTCTGGAACACTTGCATCAGTAGGTAAAATACAGTAATAAAACGTATTGATTTATTTGATATCATGAGAGATTTATAACATTTCACAAATCTTGGCGTGTTCCCGTTTGCGTGCACTTTTCTTTCTGCCTCTCTTCCAAAATGTAAACACATCAATGGTCACCCAAGGATGTAACGGGTCCCGGCCTTTGTTCGCTCTCGACGATATTTCGCTGTGTTTTATTTATTATAATTTTTTTACAGCAAATTTGACAAGTACTTTAGATTATAATCTTTTTGGTATAATTTTAAAATAAAAAGTGATTGTATAAAATAATTATAGGTATTTTAATGATTTTAGGCAAATTTAGAGTTGTTTGTTTGTGACTTGTTTCTATTGAGCCAAAAATGCTCAATCGTGTTTTGGATATTGTGGGCGTCTGTATAAAAGCCTTAAGATTTCTATGTAAAATTATAGAGAAATAAAATGTAGTAGTTCAATGGCAGTAATTTTCAAAAACACTCACTGTATTTTGAGCTCTGAATTGACAGCGCCTTAAGAGATGTTTTACTTGTCCACTGATCGCCTCTTTCGACATACATACAAAGAGATGGAGTAGTTCTATTTCAGACCGCAAACTATACGGTATAAACATAACACAAATATCAATTATTTATTACAATTTCTAACATTAACCTCTATATTTATTAAAAGCCTATGCAGTAATAAGCGGTATAAGAGCTGAGATAATTATGAGAGTTTTGAAAAAAACAATTAGATTACTTAAAAATAAATAAAAGAAAATACACTATTTATTAAACTACAAAATACAATTTAATATTTTATTTCACAGTCAAGATATATTTCTGTATGCACGAAACGCTACAATGACACTGTTAAACATTTTGTTGAAGATTTACATTTGTTTAACCACAAAATCACATCGGAATTTGCAAAAAAGGTAAAAAAATCTAAAAAATGTAAGTTCTTACTTAAGCCACTTAAATGTTTTTTTACATAATTAGAAAACTTGTGTTTAATTTATTTTTGACAATTTTAGATACTTTTTAGGATTCCGTGCTTCAAAAGTTAAAAACGGAACCCTTATAGGATTACTCACTTGTCTGTCCATCCGTCTGTCCCAGACAATTTGCTACGAAACTTTTAGACCAATTGAGTTGAAAGGCACACATATGCATGTACTCGTATGTCAGTGACTTAAAGACGTATAAAATAAATAAATGAATTTCAAATATGGGCACATAATACGTAAGAGTCAAAGGACCATTTAGTGGGGGTAAATTAAAAAAATTCAAATGAAAGAATCAAAGAATCAAATATTTATTCAGTAATTAGGCCTTCGCAGGCACTTTTACACGTCAATAATTTTAGTGCACATTACGTGTCATATTTATTTATAATATTTAAATTACTATTATTATTTTATTTTTTTAAAAAGCTACCGACAAAACGCTAGGTTTTGCAACGATCACTGCTGAGAAAAAACGCCGAAAGAAACTCATTCGCACAGTATTGGTCGCCTACGTGCCAAAAGGGCTTTGTCAGTTTACAAGGATATTATGCCTAATACAATGTTATCACAATATAACATGTAAAGCTTGCGAACGAGTGCCAAATAAAATTAACAGAAATAAGTTATAAATAAAAAAAGTAAAGAACTTTCAAAAAATATATTTATTTTTATCTCAGTATTTTTGAATTTATTAAGAAATTATAACTTCAAAAATACTACAACATGTAAGTTAGTGATCCTCATACGGAAATATAGGTAACGTAGGAAATATAGCGCCACGTATATATTTATAAATTAGACATTTGAAAAATGTTTTGTGAAATTGACAATTCCACAAAATAATTCCACCCCTCTTTATTTTCGAAAAATGTGAAAAATATCATAAAATTGGTCTTTACCTATAGACTTCAGGAAAACATATGAAAAGTACGGAACTCTGTTCATGTGAGTTTTATTCGCACTTGAACATTTATTATTTTGTATTGTGTTTACTACGCGTACTTGTATTAATCTAAGTTTTTTTTTTCAGACTCATCTATTTATTCACAAGTTGTCCCACTTCTTCATTTATTTTTCTATAATTGTAGTAATATTGGCACCAAATTTCTTCAACATAGGTCCATTATACAACAACATCTCAAACGGTGGATTCAGTTGGCTACCCCTTAATATATCCTACGATCAATCCGTCTTATACGTACTACCTTTTGATTATCAACATAATTTCAATGGTTTTCTGGTAGTCTTCATATACAACTGGTATATGTCATTAATGTGTGGAGTGATTTTCGTTTCTTACGACATGTTACTTACTCTATTAATATTTCACTTGTGGGGACATTTAAAAATACTAATTCATGATCTAGAGAATTTTCCGCGGCCTGGATTTATGGGACAAGCATCAAGTAATAATGAAAAAGAATTCCAATATTCTACGGACGAAAAGGCAGAAGTAGTTGACAGATTAAAAAATATTGTGGAACACCATTACTTTATTATTCGGTAAGTTTTATATTTATATTTATGTTATACATTTACATGCAGATTTCGTACGGTTTTACTTTAAATTATTTGAAATTGAAAGGATTAGCATTTCTATCCAGTGAGAGAACTCAGCCAGTGTCTTGCCAACATGCATGGGCAAGACGATTATTTTTTTATTTAATTTGATGAGGTTTATTTAAGTTTTTCATTTAATATTTGTAATGCTTAATTCATTCTCTTTGTGGTGCAATAAATATTAGTATATTTTGATGAAACCAATATGGCGTCTAAAAATTATTTTTTTATTTAATTTTTGCAAAATATCATCGCATTACATTTTCAGTAAAGTAACGTGTTCATAAAGATTTTGATTTTGCAGTAAGTAACCTAGTTCTCACCGGGTGTACCCCTTGTCTTGTAGTATAATGTACTTTACGACTGTTTCAGATACAACAAGGTCATTTCAACTGCATTTGGCCTAAATATTGCAATATACTACGCATTCCACCAAATAACCGGTTGTCTTCTGCTTCTGCAATTGTCTGAATTGGTAGGTATAAAAATAAGTTTACACCAGCCTTTTTTTTAACGAGATGAAAATGCCATCGCATACCCTTCTGCTGCGGGGAGCGGTTATGTGAACTCTTACTATGCAAATAAAGAATTGATTGATTGATTGATTATTTGGGACTTTAACCCTCTAAAAACACCTCGATGCCCCTTCATGTCAATACCCGGAAGGTGGAGTTGCACCACAAGCCTCTCCTAATAAAGTGAGGATTTTGCTATTAGGTAATAATGTAGCTAAAAGGTATTTTTTTAGTAATTATCACAAACTAACTTTACTATTTTTTTCTGCAATTGGTAAAGTAAGATTTTAATAGGACCACCTAAGAACATTTTAAACCCAACATTTGTTATAAATTTCAGGAGCTCAAAGCGTTCGTCCGTTTCGGTTTCATGTCAGTAGCCATATTTGGACTTTTGATTCAAATGTCTGTTGTATTTGAGCTGCTAACTTCAATGGTATACTATTTTTTCTAAAACATTTATCCTATTTTACTAGTAAGTACAGCAGTTCTTTCTTGACCACAGAGGTAATTAATATGGAGCCAGAGTTGGGCGGAAAGGTACATGTTAATAGGCGATGCGGCAGGGAACCCATCACCTATCATCATCATCATCGCGTCTTTTCTAGTCTGTGGAGACTGTTCGCGCGGAACAAGGATACTTTAGTTAAATGAAAAAATTGGAAATTTTACAAGTGTATAGAAAAACAAGTTATGTACAATGTAGTGGCCGTGAGTATGGACAGTGCAGATGGAAAGAGGACGATTGCGGGGCGTCGCGGAGTTATATAGTCTCTGCGGGACGCGCGGGGGGGGGGGGGCACGCAGCGCTGATTGGAGGTGGCTGGCATGTCGTGATATGCTTCTTAAATGGTTGGATGGCGCGCGGCGCCAACAGAGACTAAAAAAGAAAAAAAGACTAAACGCCCACCATCAGCATCACTTTATTTCCACCTTAAGGTGGAAAAAGGAAGTAAAATAGTGATGGGTTCCGTGTGGTTTTTGGCAGAGTAGAATACGACCACTTAGACAACATCAATTAGACCACTCCAACCCGTATGGCCAGTGTGGAGAATGTAAGCCAAATCCTCTTGACTGCTCTGACTAATATATGGCTCTGGTAGTACAGAGAGGGTCGTCCTCATGCAGTGGAGATTAAAGAAGGACCTGTTGATGATGAGGCATACAAATCTAGTTTTCAATAGTCAAAATATGAACTTGAAAGCATATAAGGGTGTAGAATATTTCCATACTGATTGTCAAATATGATATAATCAATACACTATATTCTCTTTTAAATTCATATTTTAAAATTACAACATTTTGCCGAGTTCTGGCATGACGTTCCGTACGTTTGTATGAGACAGTCTGATTTTGTCTAGTGTAAGGCGACTCTTAAATGGCTCGACTAAAAGCCCGTTCAGCTGGCCGTTCATTTATATGGCAAAGTAGTTCAGTATCTTACACTAAAATTTCCCTAAAAATTTAGGTGATGAATAGAAAATATCTCTCTCTCTCTCATCTCAGCGTATTCCCAGTTGTATCCTCAGCTGAAACGCTGCGAAGCCCAAGGTCCGCTTTCCGGCTTTTCCTTCTCCACTTCACACGGTCTTGAGCATCCTTGGTTGTAAGACCATTGGCACGCATATCATCCTTGACGACGTCAAGTCAGCATTTCTTGGGTCTTTTGGCATTATTTAGGGCTGTTGAATAGAAAATAACTCGGTTTGATAATAATATTAATCCTCAGAATGAACCTTTAATGAGAGCTGCGTACAGTGTACCATGGGAGTGTATGGACGCCAAGACACGTGTTCTAGTCTTGACGATACTAAGACAGACTCAGCTGCCCCTGGGACTGAAAGCTTTGGGTTTAGTAGAGGTGGGATGTAAGACCATGGCAACAGTAAGTCAATTCATATTATAAATTTGTATGTAATAGTCCTTTTTATCGCTTTCAATAACGGCGACCTCGGGCAAGGAAATCAAAGGTTGTTTTTAGCGTGAGCAGTGAGAGTAATATGGCTCGCTAGACCGAATTTCGTTTTAAAGCTAAATCCATTAGGTAATTGCCGAGGTCATCTGCGCGTGAAATTATTGAAAGTGTATGAGCAGTTGCGTGGGTGCAAATCCACTCTCTCGGCTCTGCCTCTGTTATCCAATGGACCAGTAGACCGGTACGACTGGAGAGATTGGGCCCTGACAGACGCGCTTAGGGTGTTTCACATTACCCTGTTTCTCATAGTAGTTTAAAAATAGTATCGTAAATAGTAGAACGGGGGTCACTGGTTAACTAATCCACTGATGTTGTTGGCTATAGACCTCTTCTCCACGTTTAGCCCGCAGATGTGGTTTACCGAGGTGTGGCCGTTGCGACTGCAACTTCTTGGAGCCACTGAAGAAGAGATTGTGGAAGCAAAATTAATGATATGTACTCTCCACTACACCTCAAAAATTTGTATGAATGTGTGGATGTAGGGATTTTTGTTCCGCTTTCACGTTAAAACAGCTGAAAAGAAGAGAAAATTGGCACTTAGCTAAACAAAAGACACTTTTTATCCCTGAAAAATGTGGTGTTCTCGTGGGGTTTTCAAATACCTTTTGGATACTTAATACTCCTACATTACTTTTACACTTATGTCCCAGATAGTATAGACTCATATGTATATTAATTAAGATATTTTTAAGCTAATTGAATTTAAAAAAACTTAAGTAAGTTCATAACTAAAATATATTTTAAAATAAAATTCCCCGAAAAAGTTTATATATTTTTTTGCTTCTAAATAAATATAAAATGGTAATCATAAGACACGTTTGTTACAGATTTTGAAAACAACTGTATCGTACTTCGTAATGTTACGAACATTTGCAACGACCGAGTAATTAAAGTTCTTATTAATAGTATCCTCTTCAATTGTTTTCTTCTTTCTTTTGAGTCATGAAAGTACAGCACCTATAATAAATATTGCAGTACCTAACACTAAACCTCAAAATTTGTTTTACTTATCTACCTTCTAATCATATACAATGTGGATGGGAATACCCGTAATAAATCGAACTACGGTCTATACTAGATCATTATAGTATAATTAAATTAAAATAAAAGCTAAAAAGCAAAAGCAATTGGTATTTCCATACAAAAGTTTGCAGCCCCCGAGCGATTTGCATGGGAATGTCAATTATTTTTTTGTTTTTTTTTTTTTTACGGATGTTTTAATTTCATTATACTTTAGTGATCTAGTATAGCCCGTGATTTGATTTATTACAAGTATGTCCCTTCCACGTTGTATACTAAAGTTCAGAACGGAAGCTCACTACCACCCGCGAGGTGGCGTTCCTGAGTGTCCTTTGGTATAACATATATGGATAGATTTAAATAAGGTTTGTCGCTACGAATTTGACATAATATAGCTTGACAACTACTATACAATTTTAACAGACAGAATACAAGAAATAAAGAAGACAGGTATGAGTCAACCATACATCTAAACCCAACATTTACTCCAAAAAATGTCCGGACAAATGATTGGATGAACTGTTGTCACAGAAGATTATACAGAACGAAATCTCCTAAGGTCCCGCGCAATATGCGTCCCCGTTCCCCCCGTTCCCTGCACCTCTCCCACGCTCTCGCCTTGTCGAGGGGCGAGAGCAGGCGAACACAAACTGCGCACGCGGCCGTTCAAGAACGGGGGAGAGGTGCGGGGACGGGGAACAGGGACGCATATTGCGCCTACCTTAGGAGATTCTGTTCTGTATACTCTTACTATCTTCTGTGGTGTTGTCTACATTTAAGAGCCAGGTTCTTGTAAGTGTCAATGTACTGAAAGAGACGCACAATGACTAATTTTGGCAGAAATAATGGAGTATTGCCATTGCCTTCTCCATTTCATACACTAGTAATATTAATAGTCCTAGTGTGCAGGTTTCCTCACGATGTTTTCCTTCACCGGAAGCAGGTGGTGGTAGTTTAAAATAACCGTACATGAGTACAAACTCAGAGGTACAAGTTGCGGCTAGTGAGGATTGAACTCGTGCCTCAGAGACGCACAGCCAGTGCCTAAGCCACTTGGCCACCATCGCTAATGAACTGTTGTACTTCATTATTAAATTAATGCATACGGGAATTAACGCGAAACGTACCTTTTATTTAATAAATAAATAAAAGGTACGTTTCGCGTTAATTCCCGTATGCATTAATTTAATAATAATGCAACGCGATAGTTTAAAGGTATTTATTGTTGTACTTCAGTCCGTATCTGTCGAAAACCCTACGTGCGGTAGAAATAGCTGAAACCGTCGCGGGTCAGGTGTCTCTGTTGCACGTAGAGTTTTTGACAGAGACGAACTGAGACTGAGACGTCCGGGGCTTCCGCTTGACGTAGTTTCAAACCTACAAAACATGCTTAAGAGCCCGTACTACCCTAAAGTTCTTAGAGCGATCTTAAATATTATCAATATTAACGAAATACTCACTTTGAAATAAAAACACAGCAAAGTTCAGGACTAACTCTAAACAAAATAAATTTCGAAAACACGATTGCTTAATATTTTCTCGATAGAAAAACATTGCGAAGTTGCCTCCAAATGACCTCAGAATTATACTTAAACAGAAAGTTTTTAAGAAATACAATAAATTAGCACTTGTAACTTTGGCTTATAATTGTATTAAACATAAGGCTGTCATCATATCTCTTACTTTTTAAATAACTCTTAAATATTCTTTGTAAAACGAAAAAAACCTCAGGAACAGCCTCATTGACCCACCGCGATTCCCGACGCCCCGCATGACTCGCTGTCTCGCCTCGGCTAGAGTAAATTTGTGTGCGTGGAAGCGGGAGCAAAATTTAGATTATTGAAATCAGGCGCCCTCTTAACAGATTAAATTTTAAATTAATAATATGTGGAAAAAAAAATAGAAAAACTTTCGAAACGAGTGAGATTTGAACTGACGCACCTCAATTCTGTACCATGAGTGCACTCAACGTAACTACAATCCGACTCATATTTTTAACCGACTTCAAAAAAAGGAGGAGGTTATTAATTCGTCGGAATCTTTTTTTTTTATGTATGTTCCCCGATTACTCGAGGAAGCCTGGACCGATTTAAAAAAATCTTTTTCTGTTCGAAAGTGTATACTTTCCAGGTGGTCCCATAGAAATTTTATTAAAATAAGCTGGGTGGTTTGTTTTTTAAACGAAAATAACTAGAAAAAATATGTTGTCAAGTAAACAATTGTATGAATATTTAGCTTTTCTAAGATTGAAGTCGGTTTTTTGTTTTGAAAAAATATCAATAATTATTATTTTACAATTTCTATTTAAACATTATCACGCCTATTTTATTAATTTTCATGTTGACTCTTATATAAATTAGAAATAAATCATTGAAATTATGCAAATATTGCGCGAGAACTTTTAACAAAATATGCATACTCTCCATTGTGCTATCGTGACTTCGAATCATCATGACGAATTTCCTTATTACATTATTACCTACGCAAGCATTTGAAGCATGCGCAATTCTTCGTAATAATTCAACTTAATTCATGAATATTATATGAATTAGAAGTCGATTTATTTTCCTTGACATATATTAATTATTAAGATATTTTTCTGAAAATTGTAATGATTAGATTTTTAAATGCCTAGAATTCTAAAATAGCTTCGACTTCTAATACAACGGGATAGGTGGTTTATTGTGATAGGTAATTATGTCATAATAAGTATTAGTCACGCAACAAGAGGGAGGTTCCTGTGAAAAACATGTACAAGACACCTGTACAATTTCCTGGGATTACACCGAGTGTACCGGACATTGTGCAGTGCGTCACAGATTAGACGTACAAAGTAGTGCTAGTGTGTTATATCATATGTATGTATTTTAGTCTGTAAGGTATATAAATATGGGCCAATAGTATACTTGTATATTTTGTTACCTGAAATAAACGAATTTTAGCGAGAAGATATCCTAACACAGATAATTCACAAAAACACAATACATGGATAGGTACCGGTAAAGTCGCCATATGCAAGCGCCCCAAGCATAAATAACTCACTAACTTACGTTTGGAGAAAAAATACATAAAGTTTAAACTACCAATGCTTAAATCCCCATATGTAATGTAATGTAACATTATCGTATAGGCAGTATTTCGTGCACACATAAAACATACAACAAGGCGCAACTATGACAAAATCACAACTGCATACCTACATAATAAATACTTTTCAAGTACCTACCTTAAAACAATATTAAACACGCAGAAACAAATATTAATGTGCACCAAATATTCGATAAAATTATAGAAAAAGATTTGTATAAATAATATTTGAGCGCTTGCACACCGCGAAATCCCACCGAGTTGTGTGTGAAGAATAAAATAATAAAGGAATAATTGATAGAGCGACAAGGTATCCTCACACAAATTGATACAAACACAATACATGGATAGGTACCTGTAAAGTCGCCATATGCAAGCGCCCCAAGCCTAAATAATTCAATACTAACTAACGTTTGGAGAAAAAATACATAAAGCTTATAACTACCCAATGCTTAAATCCCTAGATGTAAATGTAATGTAACATTATCGTATAGGCAGTATTTTGTGCACACATAAAACATACAACAAGGCGCAACTACAGTAATTTATGTTTCGCTCTGTACCTAAATACTAACAAAAAAGAACATTGTGCATCTTTTTGCTCACTATGCAAATTAAATGGAATGTGGATATCGTCGCTCGATAAAAGCCACAAGTGCCACAAGCAGAAAAATAAATAAAAATGCGTGTGTAATGTAATGATAATGACGAAAACATTTTGATGGAACAAAACGCACTGTCAAGCAAACAAAACTAACTTGTCACTACACGCTTAAAACAAAATATTACATGAACGAAACTACCAAACTAAAATAAATTTTTTCTACCCTTGCTACTAACAGAAAAAAGTGTGCACCCAGTTTATAATTAATCTACCCATTTAAGTCTCGCACAAGTGTAAAAAAAATCTCACAATCAAATTTTACCTACATAGAATTGACCAAGGAAAATCGGAGAGTATTTTACTTAAAAATACCGGATTAAGATCTAGCATCACGGTGTTCTTTCTGCTTTTGTGCCCTGGTGGCCCGCAGCTGCCGGCCGCCTTGCTCGTTGGAGTTAGAAGAGCCGGGTTTTAACGCAGGGCCTGAACCCTCAGAGGCGACACCTCGAACCGATTTGTCAGGCAGCTCAGCCAAAATAGATCGCAGATCCTCCATGGTTGAGATTTTCCGCTTCGGGCCGTTGACTCCCACTACCACTATCTTGCCATCAGCAGTCCAGCAACCTTTGACACCCAGGGCTTTACGTGCCTCCACAAAGACTGTATGTCGTGAAGTGGTCAGGAATTCTGAGATTGTATGTCCGGAACCCTTTAACAATCTCTTTGCAGCCCACGCCTTATTACGGCAAGTGCAATCCTTGAAACGCAGTAGAGTGGAACGGGGTTTATCTGCTCTGCTCACTTTGCCCAGACGCATACAGCTGAGAGACTGCGTGACCATATCCGGCAGTTCAAGGCCACCGTGACACAATTGAAGGACCTTAGAAGTCAGATCCTCTTGCTTTTCCTCGGCCACACCATGCAGCAGTAAGAGATTTGATCTGGATCGCATTTCCATTGAGTTCAGAGTCTGCACTACTAACTCTAGCTGCAGTTTGAGTGCAGATATAGCTTTCCAGAAGAAAGTTTTAAATGTCTGGAACTCACTTGACAGTGCTGCAACATCCTGTGGGCTGCGACCAGCTAGATTTTCTTCAAATAAAGCCATCTTGGTTTCGAACATCTCCGTCATGCTGTCCATATGTTTCCTCAATTGCGCAAGTTTATCCATAGTTAAAAGCAGTGATAGTATGTGATGTAAAGTGCAGTGCCAAACAGTGAAAGGAATGGAAAAATTAATAGCTGGCGAGCAGTACTAAGGTATTTACCACATATATATAAACTAGTTATAAAATATACTTTATAATATCAATTTTATAATTAAAATACAATTGCGAGATTATAAAAATGTCTGCCCGTTTTCACTCCTACCCTCCAAAAAAAAGCTTTTTTTAGGGTTCCGTACCCAAAGGGTGCAAACGGGACCCTATTACTGAGACTTCGCTCTTTGTCCGTCTGTCTGTCTGTCCGTCTGTCACAGGGCTCTATTTCTTGAACCGTAATAGCCAGATACTTGAAATTTTCAGCGATTATGTATTACTGTGGCCGCTATAACAACAAATACTGAAAAAAAAAGTTAAAAATTAAAGGGGGTCGCCATACAAAAAACGTCTTTTTTCAGCGTTTTTAACTAGATCTTTATAATAGCATTAACTAGATACTTGAAATTTTCACAGATTATGTACTACTAAGGCCACTATAACAAAAAATACAAACAATAAAAAAATCAAAGGGGTCTTCATACAAAAAACGTGATTTTTTAGCGTTTTAAAACATTTTACGGAGGTACGGAACCCTTCATGTACGAGTCCGACTCGCAATTGCCCGTATATTTCCTCTTGTCCTTGACTTAGCACAATTTTTTGTAAAAAAAATTCAAGTACCTTGGTTGTTTGTAAGAGTTAGCGACTTAGTACTTACTGCCTTTTGAAACTAGATGCACAGAAACATAAAACGTTCTTTTTTTTTTAGCTAAGCTAGCTACCTTGTTTTTTTTATGTGTTTAAAAGATTATGAATAATAAATCAAATAACATGTATAATTTATAAGTCACAGATAATATGTTTTCAATACCTAGGCGATATAAAATCGATTACAATTACATACCACATTAAGTGAACACGTAAAATGGTTTCGTTTGAGTTTAAATTTAGACTTTAGTTTATTTTTATTTAGATAAATAATTTTGTAAGTTTCTAAAACAAAATGTTATAGTTTTTAATCAATAAAATATAATTTTCTATAACATAATATGTGTAAGTATAATATAATATATGATTGTAACGTTCTTTTTTAGTGCCAGACAGAAAATTCAAAGCTTATGTAAAGAAAGTACTTTGTGAGAAGGCTTATTATAAGACCGATGACTATCTTAAAGACAAAAAGGTCTGGCTTGAGCTTGGCGCGGGTCCCTCTTAAAGGTTTGTATACTTAGACATGTCATAATTTAGGTACATTGGTACATACAAAATTTACAAATTGACATTATTTTAAATTTCGTAATTCTTATAATTCAATTTAATTATGACATAATAAACAATGTAATCTCTGTCCATCTATATAACTAATTTTAAGTTTTTAGTTTGTTAGTTGACGTCTTTGGAGAAAACGTGCAGTGCAGTTTGTTGCCGCTTCTTCTGCACTTGCGCCTAGGAAGCGGCGTAAACTTAGCTTTAAGTAACGATTTGACGTCAACATTTGTGCAAAACAAAACAAAGTGACTATTATTAAGAGATATTATAAATATCCTATGATAATAAAGATATTTTGAATTGAATTGAATTGAAAAAGTGTTTATATTTATAATGAAATAAAAAATAAAGAATTATTAAATATATCTATACTAATATTATAAAGCGGAAGAGTTTGTTTGTTTGTTTGAACGCGCTAATCTCAGGAACTAATGGTCCGATTTGAAAAATTCTTTTTTTGTTGGGTAGTCCATTTATAGAGGAAGGCTTTAGGCTATATAACATTCCGACAACCACGCGAACAAAGTCGCGAGCACAGCTAGTAATAAAAAAAGAAAGAACAAACTATTCTACTGATTAGTTTGGTTTCAAGTTGCATCAAATACTGCTTAGTCAGCGTGGAACAGGTGCAGTAGTGCAGCCGGACTCCGCCATCTTATTTCTCACTCAACTAGGCATCCATCAATGTCTGTGGAAAACGTAAAAATGGGAGAAAAACTACCAAGGCTTTAAATTTCCCATTCGTATTGAATAGTGTTGGGTTTCTTTCAATCTGCAAGAAATGTGTTGTTTATTAACCGACTTCATAAAAGGAAGACATTATCGATAAAAAATACAGTCGTATTTTATTTATGTACTTGATATCTTCAATTGTGAACCCATTTCAATGATTATTTTTTATCTGAAATCCTTATCTAGTCTATTAATTTGGTAAAGATGGAGAAAAGAAATATAGAAGAAACTCCTTAAGGCGTACCTGAATTATCCGGGGTCCAGTGCTGCCCCCATTTAAAATTAATCATTTCAAAGAAAACGGAGACATCATTTAAAATTTTGCTACTACCAAGTCCAAGATAACCCTTCAAAGTATTTTATGAACTACTGTTTACAGTTTAAAGTGAGAACGTTAAGCTTTACCACGCACATTTGCGAAAAACGGCCACTTTTAACATCATGTAACATCATGTAGGCCGTTATTTAAACAACTCAGTTATTTAAACAAGTCTGTTGACTGTTCCATGTATGTACATTTATGAGATTTGTGTTTTCATTAGAACAAACATGCAACTCTTTAAAACAAAAAGTGATTACTGTAACTTTAATACTAGGTATCTTGAAAACCTTGTGACAACTAGACATACAACCACATTATACAGTAGAAATGCTTATTGCATGGGAGTCAACATTTATAACAGGCTAGATAAAAAAATAAAATTATTACCTCTGAAGGAGTTCAAAATCCAATTAAGGTGAAGATATAGGCAAATGACCTTGAAGTGTGGAATAAATTGATAACTCGTAAATATGGTGATAATTTCCATACTGCTCTTCGTCATGCACTAGATAGCCCTTTAAATTATTTTATGAACCACCGTTGAAAGTATTTACATTAGTCCGTCTAGCTTTAAAACTTGCCTCCGCCAAAAGTGGCCACGGCAAGTTTTAAAGCTAGACGGATCACCAATAATAGTTTCAACGGCAGTTCATAAAATAATTTAAAGGGCTATCTAGTGCATGACGAAGAGCAATATGGAAATTATCTCCATATTTACGAGTTAACAATTTATTTCAAATGAGGGCGCCACTTCAAGGCCATTTGCCTATATCTTCACCTTAAGAGAGTGGCTGGAAGACCCGTGTTTCTACTCCGTAGACGAATATTTTAAGCATCGGTCGCAGCTCACATATTTTTGACATATTTTCGATCACTTGCATGCATGGATAGACACGAATTATGTAATTGATTGATTTTTATTATTGAAATATTGACATGTTTATGATATTTTTACGTAGGTATTTATAACAATATTTTGTATGCCAGACTCAGAAAACTGCTTGTGTCCGTTTATTATTATAACAACCTTTGTACCACTTTTCTGCAAATAAACTGATTGATTGCCGTAAATTTTCAGATCTTCAATCAATTAAAGATCTGAAAATTTACGGCACAAAATTGTTTTTCTTGACCCGCTCAATTTAAATTTAAAACCCACCTTTTATGTAACGGGGTAAGATAAATCAGAAAACAATAATTTACATTTCAAGTGCTCGGAATTATAACGGTATTATATTTCACTATTTGTTTTGTACGGGTTTTATATTATTTATTTTGAATTTCAATGCTGTCCTGTGATAGATGCCCGTGAGTTAAAATAATACAAAAGGTACATAAACTTTAGTTTTTACAACAAGTATAATATATTAACTGCTAGGCAAATTAAAAGAAACCCATCTGTCATGATCGCCATCTAGTGATAAGTAGCGGAACTACCGATACGACTTTATATTCGTAGCGCCATCTATTATTTGCTAGAGAAAGCCCTGACTTTCAAGCGTTAACCCCCCAAAAACGTTTTAACGGCTGAACCGATTTTCATAAAACATGGCTAAGAACCACCGCAAGGGAACTTGCTTTCACGTGAAAACCGCATCGAAATTGGTTCATTGGTTCTAGCGCTACGATGCCATAGAAATACAGACAGACAGATCGACAGACATTAGCATCAAACTTACATATAACACCCCTCTTTTTTGTCGCGGTTTAAAAATAAATATAATAGAATTCGATAATAAAAGCCCATTCAATCAGATCAGACATGACTTTATTTTATAATTAGTCCTAACAAGCCTATGCAAAACGCAACTCCGCCATTGTACATTGAATAGTGAATCGGAAACGGAAGTGAGTGAGTGACACATAGACAATACATAGACAATTCCAATACCCCGGCTCAAGATCAAGTTTCTTACAAACAAATTAACTTGAACTTGCAACACTCATTAGCTGTCATTCTGACTTTTGACATTTGACACTGACATTGGACATAAACAACAAAATTCTAACCTCTTACAAATCTTCACAAACAAAAACAAATCACTGAACAATTATTGACAAAAATAATATCAAACAACGTAATATTCAATTAACATTGCAAAAATAACAACAATATTTAATTAAGACCAAGAGTATTACAGAAATAATCATGTTTAATTTGACACAACGATTGGGTAAGTATGTCTGCTCTGTTTTCATTTGTACATACATATTTAAGTGATACTAAACCTTTGTTCACTATATCCTTAATAAAATGCACTTTAATGTCAATGTGTTTAGATCTTTTACTATTCTCATAACTTTGTATCATTTTTATGGTACTTTGATTGTCAATGAATAACATACAAGTTAAGTTTTTATCACTTTGTAAAACTTTCAACACCTCTCTAATGTACACTATTTCACTTGCAGATAATGCTGCGGCGATATACTCTGATTCGGCTGTGGACAGGGACACTGACGGCTGCTTCTTCGAGCTCCAGCTGACCAAGTTTCCTCGATGGAATATTGTAACTCCGCTGACACTTTTACGGTCCATCTGTTCACTTCCCTAGTCCGAATCTGAAAAGGCTAGTAAATTATTATTATCTTGTCTTCTGTACACTAATCCTTTCTCTCTTGTCTGTTTCAGGTATCGCAGAATTCTTTTTGCTGCTGTCCAGAGGGTCAAAGTTGGGCGATTCAAGTATCTGCTTAGAAAACCGGTGGCGTAGGCTATGTCTGGCCTCGATGTTGTAGCTAAATACATTAATGAGCCGATCAATTCCTTGTAGGGCACATTACTAAGCATCTCCTCGCCTTCATTTATTTTCAACCCTACTTCCATAGGTGTGTTACATCTTTTGCAGTCTTGCATTTGAAATTTTAATAAAATCTTATCAATAATTTGTGTTTGATTTATTTCCATTCCTAAAAATTGTTTTATATTTCCCATATCCTTGGCTTGAAATTCTTCTTTTAATTTCTTTGCTATATTGTCTCCATTTCCTATTATAAGGATATCATCGACAAAGATAAGCATGTATACATCATTTCCAACATATAAGCAAAAGTCACTCTGTATTGTTCCAGTCCGTTATCGGTAAGGAATTTATTTAGTTTCTCATTCCAACATCGGGAGGCTTCTCTTAGTCCATAAAGAGCTTTTCTCAGCTTTAGGACTTTTCCTTCATGTTTGTTCTGTATTCCTTCAGGGTATTTAATGTATATATTTGTTTTCAATTCCCCGTTTAAGAATGCTGTAGGTATATCCATTTGTTTAACTGGTAAGTTTTCCTGAACTGCTTTCCTAAGAAATAATCTCACTGTTGTCATCCTTGCTACAGGCGCATATACATTTTGAATTGTTTCTTCCTGGAAACCTTTAGCGACTAATCTGGCCTTCCTAGTCCCATCTGCTTTTGTTCTGAAAACCCATTTAGTGTCTATAGCTTTGTGTCCTTCTGGTAGTTCACATTCTTCCCATGTTCCATGCCTTCTATGGGCTTCTATTTCCTTTTTTATGGCTTCTGGCCAACCTTTGGCTTATTGCTTCATCATAGGTAACAGGGTCTTCCGATAGTAGTGCATACGCAAGGCTTGACATGTCAAAGTCTTTAAATTTCTCGGGTAACTTGACTTTCCTTCGTTCTATTTGCTGATTATCACTTTCTTCTGTGTATTGCACTGGTTCTTCTCTATTCTCCTTGTTTGTCGATTCTGGTATAGTGTCATCAGATACTGTGGTTTCATTTTCTTGTTCATCATAGTCAATTGAATATGTCACTTTTTCATTTTCTTCATATCTGTAGTTTGACTCATCAAATCTGACGTCCCGTGATTCTTTTATTTAATTTGTTCTTGGATCCCACAGCCTGTATCCTGATCCGCAGTATCCGATCATTATCATGGGTTTCGCTCTAGGCTCTAATTTACTGGGTCTTGGGAATATCATACTCCAAGCTTTGGCTCCAAAAACTCTTAGTTTTTCTAAATTGTTCTTACCATACCATATTTTAGCTGGTGTATCTCCATGGAGTGCCTTTGTGGGTGATCTGTTTATTATGTATGCTGCACATCTAATGGCTTCACCCCATAGGTACTTAGGCAGGTTTGTTTCAAGGAGCATAGCTCTTACCTTGTCTCCCAGCGTCCTGTTCATGCGTTCACATATGGAATTCTGTTGAGGCGTGTAAGCACATGTAGTTTCTTGTATTATTCCATGTTCTTCATAAAACATTGAGAGTTCCTCATTCAGGAATTCACCACCTCTGTCTGTCCTTATTCTTTTCACATTGTTTCCATTATTTTTCATAATTTTGACATACCTCATTATGTGACTCTTTGCTTCATCCTTAGAGTGCAGTAAGTGTACCTCGGTGAAATGTGAGTAATCGTCAATTATTGTCAGATAATATTTTTCTTCTTCATGTGTAATAGGAGTGACAGGTCCTCCTATATCACAGTAAATTAGCTGACCAATCGCTTTCGTTCTTGGTATAGGGTTTTCACTGAATGGACATCTACTTGCTTTAGCTTCCATACATATAGTACAACGTTCTTTCGATAAGGGTAATCCCAAAATTTTCATTCCTCCATAATTTAGGTGCCCCATTCTTCTATGCCATAGGTTGTCATCTTCCTTTTTTGTTATTAGTGCATGTGTCTCGTCCAGGTATAGCTTCATTGTATATAACTTTCCATTGCTGTTTCCTTGTACCTCAATATTTCCTTTCTTTATAATTGCTTTGTTATGGTGGAAAGTAACTTGCAGACCTTTTTCATTTAGTTTCAAGACAGATAGTAGATTGTGTGATAAGCCCTCTATTATTAGACATTCTTCTATGGTGACTACATATCCCTCTGTGGATTTCCCAGTCAGGTTTCCTTTGCATGTCGCTGCCATGATACCTCCATTGGCTGTCCGTATGTTAACTTGTGGAATCTTTTGAATATTCGTCATATACTTGTCATATCTTTTGTTTATTAAGTGAAAAGTCGCTCCGGAATCAATCACAAGTTCTATCATCTTCTCCTGGTGCGCAGTCTCTTCTGCTGAGTTTCCCTGCGCTGCTACAAAAGATATGACATTGGTTGTTGCCTCTCCAATACTTGCTGTTGGCCTTCGGTATTGGCCACTTCCTCTGTATTTGCCCCTACCACGATAATGAGTATTTTTTCTTTTGGGACAATTTCTAGCAAAATGATTGGATTCCCCGCAGTTGTAGCATTTTAATTGAGTATTTGTACTCTCAAAAACATATTCATTTGTTTTGTTAGTTATTACTTGTTGAGACTTCTCTTTTATTTCAGCATCCAATAATTTACCTTTTATGAAGTCTAAATTCAGGTCTTCATTTGACATCTCCAGTGCCGTTACTAGGGATTGGTGAGTTTGCTCTATGCTTAATAGGAATTGGCACACCTTTTCCTGTTCATCTATTGTGATCCCATGAGCTCTTATATCTTGGATCAACTTGTCAAATTTATTGATATGATCTTACACGCTTTGATTCTTTTGGCATTTCAGGTTAATGAGTTGCCTTTTTAAACATAAACTACTTAGTGTGCTTTTTCTTTGAAAGGTCGTCTTCAGTTTATTTATCATGTCGTAGGCAGACGATGCTGATTATATATATTCCAGGTATTTGTCAGGTATACCTTGCATTATTATGCTTCTTGCCTTGGCATCTGTTTTCGGAAAATCTTTCACCTTAACCGCATCGGCGTCTCTGTCCTTGGGTTTTTTTATCGCGTCCCTGATGCCTTTTTCATCCATTAGTATCTGGATTCTATACAGCCAGTTTTCAAAGTTTTCACCATCCAACTGTGGTACATGATGGCAATGCCCCGCCATCGCTTTTCTTTTTAGTATTTCTTTGTTATGTACCTAAAAAATAAACCCACGGCTACCCCAATATTCAACCACTATTCAACACGTGAAAATCAACCTTTTTTATGGTTGTCCTATCACTTCCTAATAGACTCTTTGTCAATCTGACTGAATTATAGGCTCTGAGCCCATAACCTAATAGAATTCGATAATAAAAGCCCATTCAATCAGATCAGACATGACTTTATTTTATAATTAGTCCTAACAAGCCTATGCAAAACGCAACTCCGCCATTGTACATTGAATAGTGAATCGGAAACGGAAGTGAGTGAGTGACACATAGACAATACATAGACAATTCCAATAAAATAAAGATCAATTGTAATCAAGTGTAAATAGTTAACAATTTGTTACAGTAGGATCTATAGAATTCAGAATTTTTATTTACGTATTTATATATCTAATCTATATCAGAATGTTTAAGAAAATCTAGAATAAAAAAGTCAGACTATGATATCAAGTTGTTCACAAACAACACTTATCCTGGTGCGTGTTTGGGGGTAATGGCAGCGCTTGTCACGTCGGATAGTTTACGCGTAGTTCATGCAGACAACCTTAGATCAACAGGGATGATACTGAAACAAAAAAAAAATTTTTTGTTTATTCGCAGTTAGATTATCCAAATATAACTGTCACATATTTTTCGGTTTATCAAATTAGTAAAAAATCTCAAAGACACAGAGAAATTAAGTTCCGTAGTCATGGTTTGTGATGTCACTGTACGAAGCTGTGACGTTACGCATATCTTTATCCGACTTCTTTAATCTGAGCTTTATCCTTATACATATTTTTTTTTGACAATGGCAAGAAAAAATACGTGAACAATATTTTTTTTATATTCTAACTAACGGATTAAATACAACATTGCCGTCATCATGCCAATCTTAGTATTTATATTTTCTAACTAGAATAAAATATAGCTTTTATACAAAATATAAAAACATATTTACTTAGTTAAAATCAATTTGACATTGACATTATTGACACTGACAATACGCAATTTTGAAAACGTTTGATGTCGCGTAATACCACAGACCTACCACTACTAGACTTGCAACGACATTGCTTGAAAGAGACTGTCAAATACAGTACAACGTGAGTGTGAAAGAAACGCTGATATGTTTTTTTGTCTTTATCGGCGTGGCTGCTATAAGCTGGCCTACTGTCAAAATCTGGGCCAAACAAACCAAAAAACGGTCGAAGAAAGCTATTAATTTTAGGGATTTTATCATTTAAAAGGTGATTTAGGGTTTTATTTCAGCTTATTAAAAGTTAGTAACCATAGTGTGTTCTGTGACGTGTGCAAAATATGGATGGAGGCAACAATCAAAGATAGAAAGACATGCACTAAGGTGGCCACGCACAATACAGGTCTAGTAGTGGTGGGTCTGTAATACGTCGTAATACGTACAAAACCAAAGAGCTTGAAATAAACCTTCTTTTATAGAGAATCTGTCTTTGCTTTAAACCCATCTTTTGTCTTTCTCTTATCGGCATTTACTGTTGCGAGAATGAGACTTTGCCAAACGTCAAAAGTAAAAATATCCATTGTTTACTGCTTAATACGACAAAATTTAAATGACATTGTCTAATGACATTGGCTTCTCGTTACGTAACTTTTCTATTTAGTAGCGTCATACAGGTTTTGACATACCGCGAACAAAAATGTGGCCACTAAGTTTCAAAACAGGTTATGTTTTTGAGTCATGTAATCTATTTATCCTCTAATATATTTAGTATAAAACTCCAAAAAAGCATCAAATATGTTTTAAAAGCAGTCGTCCGATGTCAATCAGTGTCCCGCCATTTGAGAATACCATCCATCACGTACTACGAGGTTTGTATCAGCAGTTCAAGTGCTATTTATCTTTTGCTTCATAGGAAACAAATTAAACACTTTAATACATGAGGCGTGACAAAAAACGAAGGGGATGGAAAAGCCCTATCGAGTGTGGGCGTAGAGTAAAGTTAGCTAGAAGAGACATACCGCTTTATTCATGAAAAATATTTTTTTTTACTAAACTTTTATAGTTAAAATGTGTTTTATATATTTTGTTGCAATGTCAAATATTGAAAAGAATGATTGATACAAAATATATATTAATTAAAATAGGTTTAGCAAATGTTTGTATTTTTTCATAAACAAAGTGATTTTATTTCTAAATGTTAGTTTTACTCTTAAATAATAAAAGTTCTCCTGTTGGCCAAAAATTTTATAAGCGTTGCTGAAATATCTTCTTGTCTCTTTTTTTACATTTAAGATTTTGGCGTTATTGTTTGGAAAGAGGCGCACACAAGAAGATTTTTTGGCAGAGATAATGGAGTTGTTTGCTATTGCTTTCTTCATTGATTAACGAAAATGACTAAAATTTTCCTAATAATTATGGTTTCATCTTCGATCATATATTCTATAGATGCACAGTTCTTTGCAAAATCAAACAATATATTGTCCCCGTGTCAATATGTATATAGGTGTATACCATTTAAAGTTTTGCGAAAACAGTTTAATCTAATGTAAACCTTAAGTAACAGAGATAAGCGTGGAAATAAATCTGTATTAACTTTGTTACATATTACCTTCTGGTAAGATTGGTCATCTTTATCCTAACGTCATGCGAGCGGTCACCGAGCGAATGACAGCGAAACAAGGCCATTTTTCAAGTGGCAACTGAGCATCTATAGAATATATGATCGAAGGGTTTCATCAATAAATTCGTTTTTGATGCGAGAAATCTAAAATTAAACACATTATTTTCTCTTTCTTCCAGTCTTAAGTTTTTATCAAATAACGAAAAATTTGTTTTTTCTGATTGGCTAAATAATTTATTGTCCATTTTATTGAACTATTAGAGTTCATATGTATTTGAAGATTTCATATGGGCCAGAGCTATTAAAATGGGAAGATTTTGTTGATCTTATCTGAACCCAGAAGGATTTTATATGGTCTAAAACTTTAGTGCACTTCATTGTCACAAAGTTATACATATTTGTTCTAATATATGTTCACAGTTGAATTATTTAAAACATACCTACTTATCTATCTGTTACTTAAAACATAAATATATTGATTGTAATCTGTTTGTGTGTCTAATAATAAAAATATGATAAGTCTAATTACAAAGTCATGAGTGTCATGACTTTCATATAAATATCTTCATAAATTAACTGAAAACAAATTAAAATAGCTTGAAGACTAACTTGCTTGATTAGTTTCATACTCAAACAATTTAATAGTAAGATTGCGTTATTTGCATACCTAAATTAAACCTGTGCTTAACTCTTTAGATGGAATTTAATATTTGAATATTCTCGAAGTTATATAAAACATATTGAAAGATTAACTTTGTACCATATGAAACACACCTTTATGATTTAATAACTGGAAAAATTGCACAACTAGGCTTGAATTGATACTTATATTCATGGTGTGAATCCGACGTAAAGGGAAATTGGAATGATATTGTGTATTGGAATAAAGCTGATTTATTCGAATAAAAAAATTAGACTTTGAATAGCGTAGTTGCATTAGTTATTAAGTAAGAAACTTTCAATAAAAAGCACTTAACACTTTTTTATAATGAGAACGTTAAGCTTTACTACGCACTTTTGCCAGTTTGTGAAGTGACCGCTTTACGTTCTCACTTTAAACTGTAAACAGTTGTTCATAAAATACTTTGAAAGGTTATCTAGGGCTTGGTAGTAGCAAAATTTAAAATAATGTCTTCGTTTTCTTTGAAATGATTTATTTTAAATAGGGGCAGCACTGGACCCCGGAAATTCAGGTACGGCCTTAATTTGTACCTTATGGGATAATAGGGATGACTTTAGGCGAAAAACATGACGGGGAAGGAATCGCGACGCTACGCTTCGACTCTGCGCCAGTGTGAGTTAAGCTTTACTTGCCTAGTTATATCTAAAAACTTTATTTTAAAATGTCACATCCAGAAATAATTTTTTTTGAGACCTACATCTGCGTCGGGCATCAGTCCCGAGCGCTGTAAAAAAACGCAAGCCCCTGTATCCGGGATCTACTCGTAAATCCGTAACAGGGATGCCTTGCTTTGACACTTACGGAAAGATGTCTCTGATTAGTAATTCTGTTGACTTTTTTGAGTAGACGAATTAACTATTGACTTTGTTTTAATGTAAGAAATATTTTTTGTATTTTGTGTCTTAGGTTCTTTATGAAATTCAGGACTTTTATTTATTAACCTCTTTTAAAGATCTCCGTGGTGTAGTGGTTAAAACGTCAGTCCGCTACTCTAAAGGTTCTGGGTTCGACCCCAGCCAAGGCAAATTGGAAAATGGCCTTTTTCAAATTTTCCTGGGTTTAAAGTGTTTATCTATATATGTATTTATTATAGAATATAGTATCGTTGAGTAAGTATTCTATTTTTATTATTGTGTTAGAATACGTTGTGACAATTCAGGCACAGATTTAGGTTACAAGCAATCGATACGCCAAATTTCATTCTATTCCGTTTAGCTGTTTTGGACTAAAAGCGAAGCAGACATTCGGTCAAGCTTTCGCATTTATTTATACATCGTGTTAATTATATAACGCAAAACCTCTCAGAAGGTACCTCAGCCCATGAAACTGAACAACTTTTCAACAACTTTCACGAAACCCAAAAAAAACATCGGATTTTCATACATCTTTTTTTTATGTTTTTTTTAGTATTTTAGATTTTATGATTTTAAGTTAGTATTAGGATTTTCAAAATTTCTTTGTATTTAAATTGACACTCCACCCATTCCAAAAATATGTAACCTTTTGAAGACTGGGTTGACTGGAAGGGATCCCTTCTTGGGATAAGTCCGCCTTTGTACAAGTTATTTCCTTTTCCTTTGTATTAAATAATGTACATTTCAATGTAATTTTTGTGCAATAAAGAAATTAAACAAAAAACAAACAAATTGACTCGATCAGCTGATCAGTTTGTATGGAAATTCAAAACTTTTTTTAGTTTCTTGAAATTTGTTGAACAAAATTTGTTCAGTTTCATGGGCTGAGGTACCATTTAAGAGATTTTACATTATTTAACACGTCATTTTAATTTTATTACCTATTCATTGCAAGCTACCGCTGCCTTTTCAACTGTTATTTAATCTGACTAAACTGTTCCTGAAATAGTCAGTCAGTTTCGTCTAGACGCGATCAGCTGACTCGGACTGTCAGGAATGTCATCCGGAATTGAACTGGCTAAAGATAGTCCAACTTTAGTCAGTACGCTTAAATGTTAACTAGTTTTTTTTATTGTTTCGTTGTAAACCACTTTCATCTTGCTAAAATTAAAATTTGAAACATTCATATCTATGTTTGCTTTTCCTAGCCCAATCTTTATGAAGAGAGAGAAGAGAGATGAAATTCTGTCTTCATGTTTAAGGAAGTGTGCACAATTTGCCGTGTGGTTCCCGGCACAGTAGAATAGGACCACTCAGTCTTCCTGTGGATGTCGTAGAAGGCGACTTAGAAAACACAAGCTAAACAAAGCTTTTAAAAATCAATGAAACATTTCCAACCCATCTGGCCAGCATAAAGAGTGAAGGCAAATCCTCTGGCTACTCTGGTAGTACAGAGAGGGTCGTGCTCCTGCAATGGAGACTAAAAAAGAATTGATTATACTGATGTATAAGAAATTGGAATGAATGGAAATCTTGTCCCTTTAAAAATTGTGCAGGTAGGTGTGTTTTTAGTGTCTGCTGCTCTGTTTTTGTATATTTTTTTGTATGAAACAAACATAGCAGAAAATAAATGAGTTAACCTGTATAGGTTTATTCTTTCCCTTTTCGAGTTAGTTAATAGCTATAACACTAGTGTTAGATTTTTCTAGCTATCTAAAGGTATCTTAGTAGCTTCATAACTGTTATTTGACATCAGTTATTATTACAACTGTGAATAAGTGTTCAGGTTCTCACGATTTTTTCCTCAGCAGGAAGCAAATGGTGGTAGCTGAAAACTGACGTGTACAAACTCAGAAGTATAAGTTGCCTATTGAGGATCAAACTTGACTTGTGCCTCACAATGTACAGCCAGTGTCTAAAACACTTTGTCACCATCACGAGAAGACAGTGGTACTCTTTGATTGGTCATTTATACTATCGAGAGGTTTACAAGAAAGCAGTTAATTTAGTAACACTGTTGAAAATCCGTCGAAATGGCTTGAAAAATGGAAAGTTTATGCGCAGAATTGGTTTGATACTCGTTCCACCAACGGCACACGTTGGTGGAATGAGTCTGCGATCTGCACACGAAAGTTGCCTGCCTTGAAAAAGTGTCTACCATGCTGGTCAGGTAAAAAAGAAAAAACTAAGAATATACTAGCTGCTTTTCTTCCTACGCAAATTGTATAGGCCAAGATGAATCGGTGAAAATAAGAATCATGTCAATATGCGACTCGGACAGCCATCACAATTTTGATTCGTTTTTCCATCTTCTCACCTATTATTATGACGACCTCCATGGCGTAATGGTTAACATGCTAGACCGCTAATTTAGAGGTTCTGGGTTCGATCCCCAGCCAGGGCAAGTTGGAAAATGGCCTTTTTCAAATTGTCCTGGGTCTTGGGTGTTTATCTATGTATGTTTTTTTTCATAAAATATAGTATCGTTGAGTTAGTATCCCATAACACAAGTTTAAAACTTACTTTGAGCTTAATCAGTGTGATTTGTCCCTATATATTAATTTATTATTATTTTTTATGCTAAAAGTAGCCTTTGGATGTTGCGGTCCTGGGCTCTGTCTGCTTAGAAAAGAAATACCACCATTCTTATAAAATTTAAAAGTTTTGTATACAAGTAACTTAAAATCAAATATTGAACAAAAACTACCAAAAACCTCAAAGCCCTGGGCTTTCATTGTCAAACAACATTAAATCTATTTTGGGCACGTCACCAAAATCGATCAGGCATGCCGCTAACGAGACGGGAACAATCATTCAGCACCGCACCGGAATCGGCGCTATTACCCTAAGGCCGGACGTTTATTTTTAAAATATTATCTTTTAACATTAGGCAACACTTTCATAGTACACTTTCCTGAGTGAACGAACTCTATAGTCTGGACTACACGTCGTGGCTTGCGCCGGTCTAAATTTAAACTGAGTGAGGGCGCTCGCCTCCCCCCTTCTTTTGTTCCTATTTCGACATTCAAAAAATAGAACTGAAGGGTGTTTCAGGAATCGGGATGCGCGTGAGTCAGTTTCGGTCGGCACGCCGGCGCGTGCGCATTTCCGCGCGCGATTTCGAATTTCGAATTCGTTTAGTGTGGTGTCTTTTGTCTGCCCATTTGGATTTCTAATAGTGAAGTGCTATTGGTTATTAGTGTGTTCAAAGCTTTATTTTGGAGCCTACGGAAAGTTGGTTGGTATTTTTCTTAATATTATTTTAAGATTTCCCTATTTCACCACGTTTCCACGTGTTGAGGTAGGACTCATTCATTGTTGAAGAATTTTTACTAGTCTTCCTGTTTTTATTATTTCGCACTGTGAATTACAAACAATTAAAAAGTAAAAAGAACAATTAAAAATTTGTTTATTTTTTACGGTATTTTACATACCTGTAAAAATCAACAAATTAAATAGTTTATAAGATCAGAAGATTAAAAAGGTAGGTTCTTAAAAAAATTGCCAATATTTTTTATGGATCTATACACTTTTCATGTGTATTCCAAACAGCAGTTAAGACGATACTCGGAGTCCAGTGCTGCCCCCATTTGAAATAAATTATTTGTAAGGAAACGGAGACATCATTTAAAATTTTAAGCTACTAAAACCTAGATAACCCTTAAAACTATTTTATTCTTATGGGTGTATTAAGACTCTGTGTATCGTCTTAATACACCCATAAGAAAAATTGATCACATTATTAAACTGAGTCGCCCTCTCACGTAAATAAATAGTTTTGGATGTATTTAGATAATAAGTCCTCTGCTGGACTAATGGCCTCTCCCAATAAAGGAACAGAGGACGCTGCTGTACGTTTTGTTACCAATACCTCCTTTAGTCACCTCTTACGACATCCGTGGGAGGAATAGGGTGGTCATTATCATCATCATCATATCAGCCACAGGAAGTCCACTGCTGTACATAGGCCTTCCCCAAGGATTTGCAAAACGATCGATCGGAAGCAGCCTGCATCCAGCGTTTTCCTGTAACCTTGCTCAGGTCGTCTGACCACCTAGCAGGTGGGTGTCCAACGCTGCGCTTGCCGGTACGTTGCTGCCATTCGAGAACCTTCCTGCCCCATCGGCCATCGGTTCTTCGCTTTATGTTGGAGGAAAGGGTGGTCAATCCTATTATATTCTGCCATCGCAATAACATAGCGTATTTAGGTAAATAAAAGCCAAAAACCAAAACTGTACAAAAGTTTCGGAAATAAGCCGAGCTATCAACTCTGCAACTAGTTTGTCAGTTATGAAAAACTCATTGCCAGTGTTTAGGGCGGACTTAACAGCCGCGGCAACTGACCATTGACCCGCATTGCGGTGGTAGGGTTGCCAAAAAAAAATAGCAACCAAGTTTTAGATAATAAAAAAAAATATAGGGACAAATCACACAAATTGAGCTAGGCCCAAAGTAAGTTAAAACTTGTTTTATACATATATACGGGACTAAACACGAACTTTTTTACCCGACTACGGCAAAGTCAAACGTAAGAGCAATGATTTTAGCAGCCTATGTATGTATGTGGATATCTTTGTGTCTTCTACTATATCATCGAAACTACTTAACCAATTTTTACAAAAGAGATGTCAATCGATTCGTGATTATCGTCTGGGTGACATAGGCTACATTTTGTGTGCAAAAAATCATATAACGAATGTTACATACAAAAAAGTGCGAGTATAAAAAAAATATATTTTTTATTTCGATATCGAGTGGGGTATCAAATGAAATGTCTTAATTAGCAAATTTCAAAAATATATACATTGTGAGCCATAAATGCCTGCTAAAAAAATTATTACACCAAATCACAATATCAAATAATTCTCGTAGTCGGGTATTTGTTTTTAAAACGTTAATCTTGTTATTGTTTTGTCTAAAGTTTCGAACAAGAATAACATATATTTCGAGGTCGCAGACTAACTCTGATCTTTTGATATATATATATATATATATATATAATTAAACTTTAGTTAAAACTAGATTTTACTTAATGTCTTTGTTCTAACTAGAAATGCCTAGTTAAAACTAGAATTAACCACTGAGATATTTGATTTCCAGATAAAACTAGTAGTCACAGCGAGCTTTAGTTAAAATTAGCACTAGAGAAACTAATTCGAGATTGAAAACAAGACATAGTTTTAAAATTATTTATTAAAAAGAAGACACCGAGTACCTAATAATAATCTAAAACTTAAGGAACATTTTAGGGAACATCGACATAAAGTAGTTGCCAAGACATTAATAAATAATCAAATAAGTCAACAGAACACAACCATAAAATGTAAAAAAAAAAAACATTGTTAAGCGCCCGTACTACCCTAAAGTTCTTAGAGTGATCTTAAATATTATTAATATTAACGAAATACTCACTTGGAAATAAAAATACAGCAATATATATAATGTTTCGAAAATACGATTGCTTAAAATTTTCTCTATAGAAAAAAATTGCTAAGTTGCCTCTAACTAAATCACCTCAGAATTATACTTAAACAGAAAGCATTCAAAAAATACAATAAATTAGCCCTATATACCTTGGATTATAATTGTATTAAACACAAGGCAGTCATAATATATCTTACTTTTTAAATAACTCTTAAATATTATTTCTCAAACGAAAAAAACCTCAAAACCAAATCGCTGTCTCGCTTCGGCTGAGTAAATTTGTGTGCGTGGAAGCGGGATTAAAACTTAGATTATCCACATCAGGCCCAGCCTTAGGAACATTTATTAACACACAATAAAAATAATCAAATAACCTTAAAATTAAAAAAACGATGACAATCTACTTATTATTGCAAGAAAAACTATCGTGGCATTTTGAGTTTCAAAGGTAACCTTTTTTCTTGCTAGTAAGAACTAGTTTTAACTGATATTCAATTTTGAGCATTAGTTAATTCTAGTATTAACAAAGGCATATTGTAAAAACTAGTTCTAACTAGAAAAAACGCGTATTATCTAAAAACTGGTTTAAACTGTAACATATAATATAAACACCCGAAACCCAGGTTTTTTTTTATAACTTATAACTGAGCCAGTCTTCAAACCTCGCGGTGCCTAACGTCGTATTTTTTTTTTTTTAATGTTATAGGGCGGCAAACGAACAAGCGGGTCACCTGATATTTTACAGTAAGTTTTATCTCTTGCGATGTCAGAGCCAAAGGCTCCATATTGTAAAGGCCACTTAACAACTTTATTTTTCGTTTAATGTTTTAGATTTTCATATACGTAACTTCTTATTTTCTTCTATCCTTCCATGCTTGTCTAGGAGAAAATATAAAAAATGTGCCAGCTGCTTCTCCTTCCGGTCAGATTCTAAAAGCAGATCGAGGGATAGGGAGACAATTTGAACTATCTTAATAGGCAATGCGGCTAGCAACTCATCACTATTTTTATTCCCTTTTTCCATCTTCAAATATACCTGTTTGGCCAAATACAATGTTATCACAATATAACATGTAAAGCTGCTTCCCAAGAGTGAGTAGTAGAAGCAACAATAACTTTGTTTTACCGAGTTATTAAGATTTTTTTTACCAACTAATAAAAATAAGGAAAAATACGGGACCAGAAACGTTATTCCGGACAACATATTATACTAATGTCCAATTATATAAATGTACGTGTTTGCGTCATTTTTATTTCCAATGCATACATATTATATTAGAATCATTTGTTTTCCGTTTATATAAAAAGCAATGGCAGAATTAATTAATAATAATGATTAAATTTTTCATTATAATATATTCATATTTGAAAGTATATTTTACATTCACACAATAGGCTTTCAAATAAATGCAATCATTCCGTCGGCCGAGTTTCAAAATTGAATTATTCCTATCTCGGCACAATCCTACATTGACATGAATAGAAATAATTTTAAAAAAAAAATGGTCCTTATTTACAATAAACATTTCGTTTGAATAAGATCTCCTCATGTTTTGTGATTACAATTAAAATAGCAAAAAACATTTTTGCAATTATTAAATCAAATGAAATCATTTAATTTTTAAGAAAAGCGGTACTACAGAAGTTAATAAAATATATATGGACACAAGCACTTTTCATCAAAGTCTGGCATGCAAAATTTGTTATAAGTACAAAATAAAATTATTTTTGTTTGTTTGTTGACCCAGTGCTGGTCATTTAGTTTTATGGTCTAATGGTTACTTGCAAGATTTTATTTAATATTTTTTTTATTGTCTCAATTTGTTTTGTCGGAACTGTATGTTTATTTGAGTATTTAAAGTGCATCGATGCTCAAGACAATAGTTAAACATTTTTTCTATATTTTCTTACTATAATTTGGCTGTGCTTATATGTAAAGATTGTATGCTTGGCATACATAATCCTACATTTTTAAAAAAGCGACGCTTTCTAGGAACGAGGCAAATCGGTAAAGTTTTGAAATAAATATAATTTGCCAACCCTGCGCGCGTTAATAATTCCCCGGCATTTCGTTTATATTTGGGGCCACGAGACTGGCTTCAGCTGGCAGACCGATAGCACAACTTCAGTGCATGAGTCAATACCTCACAGAGATTTACACGCGCAAAATTATTGTCTGTTGCATACAATTAAATTGAAGGAATAGATGATTGAATACATGCATGGTCTGAACGAAACGTCAGCCATACCAATCATTTATTGCTTTAATTAAATTGTTTGCGACGGAAATAATTTTGGATTGTGTAAATGAGCCTTTAGACTGATAACACTTGATCTTTAGTATCCTGGGTAGCCATTGACATTCATAATTTATCGTCTTTGGAATAAAATAATCTGCAATACACTGGGCTCTGATAAAGCCCAGCTGAGGGTGCAACTGGGGAAGGTGAATGTTACAAATAAATGGACAAAACTCAACCAGCTCCGGGCTTCGTCAAATCTCAGAAACCTGGATTACGCATCAAGGCTAATATCATATGCTATCATATATATCGAAGATTATGCAAAGAGGAGCCAACCCTGAGGTCGAAAGCAATTTAGCTAAGGATGCAGCTCCACAAAATGCACTATGTTTTTATTATGTATCCAATAAACTCAAATTTTCTCTAAAAATAAAATTTGTTTGCACTAAAAGCACCTCGAACGACCCTTAGCTTGTAATCACCAATCCAATAGTACTTGCATATTTTTACATCTTTACTCTTGTAAATAGGTCAGTTTTGACGCAACTGAATTTACCTCGTGCTGAGATACGTAAAGTGTAGGTTTTAAAGAGAACGATGACTGATGTCGCTCAGTGTACAAAGTTTTCTTTTATTTTCCATTAATATATTTGTTTGTAAAATTACCAAAATACGGTAATGTTTTTTGTATACTTTAATTAAAAAGCGGCCAAGTGCGAGTCGGACTCGCCCATGGATGGTTCCGTAGCAGCAAGTAACATTTTACGATTTATGATATATTAAAAAAAAACTACTTACTAGATCTCTACATCATATATTTTTGTACTTTTATCATTTAGAAGTTACAGGGGGGGAAACATTTTACCACTTTGGAAGTGTCTCTCGAGCAAACTGCTCAGTTTAGAAAAAAATTATATTAGAAACCTCAATATCATTTTTGAAGACCTATCCAAAAATATCCCACACGTGTTTGATGAAAAAAAAATGGAGTTTGAGTTCTAAGTATGGGCACCCAAAAAATTGTTTTTTTTCGAAATTGTTAATGCGGTTTTTAAAATACATCTACTTACCAAGATTTAACAGTATAGGTCTTATAGTTTCGGAAAAAAGTGGCTGTGACATAAGGCAGACAGACATGACGAATCTATAAGGGTTCCATTTTTTGCGATTTGGCTACGAAACCCTAAAAATGTAGACAAAAATGAATTTAATGCATTTAATATAATTTACATAGCAGTGTGGCTTCCAGCCAAGAATAGGACCACTCCATCTCTTCCTGTGGATGTCGCAAGATGCAACTAAAGGAAAGCACAAACATGTCATGCTACTATTACATTCCCAAGGAGGGTTGACGTCGGACGGCGGCCAGTTGTTAGTAAATCTTCTCGCACAAATGTATTCCCAAAGAGGGTCAACGTCAGGCAGGTGGCCGGTCGTAAAACTAGCCAAAACGTTTAATCTGTTCCGGCTATTTCTTCTCCACTTCAAAAGGAAACTTCCACATCCATTGACATGCATATTGTATTTGGAGAAGAAAATGCGGAAAAGCGCACCCCGGGGTCCAAAGCAGCACAGCTGAGGATGCAACCGAGAACGCGCTAAGATTAAGGAACATAGTCCTTGCGAGCTGTAATATAGTAAAAACCAATGACCTTCCAAGGTCATTGGTAAAAACATATAAATTACTTAAGGAAAAATCTTACACAAAGTCACAAAAAGACGTACCGCAATACCGATATGTACCAATATCTGTTGCATGTCAGTGATGACTAAATGTGTGAGACTCTACATGACTTTTGTACCACCAAAATTGTACCACATTTTAAGCAATAAACTACATTTCATTTCATTTCATTCATTTCATTCATTCATTTCAATGTCACCTCTTTCATCACGAATTCACGATCAACTATATATAACAACTAACAAAATATACTGAAACTATTTAACGGCGAATTCAGTCCATGATACTGAACAACTTTCCCCATGAATATATTTCTTGGGGAAAGTTGTTCAGTATCTTATCAAAATATGAAATATTTTTTTTGCTTTTCATACAAACTCGGATCAGCTGATCAGTCAACTTGTATGGGAGGCCAAACATTTTTTTTCATATTTTTTAAACGTTCCTTGGGAAAAGTTGTTCAGTATCATAGACTGAATCTTCCCTTAAAATAGTTTCAGTATATTTTGTGAAACCCTGTATAATGCGTAACAAATCTACTGAAACTATTTAAAGGGTGAATTCAGTATATTTTGTTAGACATTATTTATTATTCGCCATATCTCTGCTTTAGGCAATATTATTAACAGTAATTTTGCAATTTCGAAACATAACAATCAAAGTGTGTTGAAATTCCGTTAAAATTACGAGTATAATAATGGATTATTTAATTTTCAGGTTCAAAAGAGAATAACGTTGCGAACGTTTACACATTAAATATGCTTTCACGTATTAGTTAGTGTGAATTGGCGGAATAATTTTATTAACAGGCATATTGTGTGGAAGAGTTATGTATTTCGCCGCTTGTGATTTTTTCTATCGAGCCATTGCTTAATCGTGTTTTGGATATTGTGGATGTCTGTAGAAAAGCAGTCTGTAGAAAAAAAAATTCTGTAGATACGTAAATTTTTTGAGAAATAAACTGTAGTAGTTTATTTACAGTGATTTTTGAAAAACACTCACAGTATTCTTGCCTCTGAACTGACGGGGCCTTAATTATAAGAGTACTTACATACATAGTTTAACAAAAAAAATATGACATTTTTTAATATTTTTGAAATAGCTGAAATGTGATATTTTTAACGTTTTCAACCCCCATATTTCCGCCATTTTAAAAAATTTAAAAAAAACTGGCTTTACCAAAAAATTAAACAATTATGTTGAATTTTAATTGAGCCTGCTCACAAAGAGCTATGCTACATGACCAGAGCAGCCAGAAGATTTTGCCTACACTCTCCATGGGTTGGAGAGGTCTCATTAATGTTTATAAGCTTTGTTTAGCTTGTGTTTCCTAAGTCGCCTTCTACGACTTTCACGAGAAGGCTTGGAGTGGTCTTTTCTACTCTGCCGGGAACCACACTGCAACTTTTGTATGAGAAAGGCATTTTTTTCGCATTGATTCCACTAAGTTGTTCAAATAAACAGACTGAGACTTTACAGGGCGTCAATGCCCTATAAGTACTTTCTAACGAGTACGTCGCTAGAAGCTCCTATACGCAATGCGTACCTACAGAAAGTTCGGCTTTCTAAATCCGAATATGAAATGTGTAATGTGTCAGTAACCTAAATTTAGCAAGAGCGTCGGCCTATATAATTGATATTACGTAGGAGTTCCCATTTGCAACAAATTGCTCGACAGGGTCAATTAGAATAAACGGGCAAGTGCGAGTCAGACTCGTAGATGAAGGGTTCCGTACCACCGTACAATGTTTCAAAACGCTGAAGAAACACGTTTCTTGTATGACGACCCCCTTTAATTATTGACTTTATCTTATTTTTAGTGTTTGTTGTTATAGTAGTCATAGTAATACATAATCGGTGAAAATTTCAGGTCTCTAGCTATTACGGTTCAAGAGATAGAGACCTGTACAGACGGACAGACAGACAGCGGAGTCTCAGTAATAGGGTCACGTTTGCACCCTTCGGGTACAGAACCCTAAAAATTACACTTTACTACATAACAAAGCAGTTATTAAAATCTTTTATTACGGTTAACCGTCACAAAGCCGGCTCGCCGTCAGATTTCGGACAGGGAGTTTGTATGCAGCAACGGAATTTGTGATGCATGCGCCCGATGTAGGCAAAGAGCTGATGTCAGATTGCACCATATTTCTTTAATGACCTGGTCGTTTGTATACTATAGTAGACAGAGCCTGGGGGCCGTTGACTTAAAGTAGGCCTGTGTCACTCCCCGTTTAGGTATCAAAAATATACCTATAATACATTATTACTATGCGCACGGCGACCACTCCGAGTAGTAAATTCAGATAAACGAATCGTTTGTTCCGAGTAATAAGAATGAAATTGGCTTGTAATGGATTTCTTGGTATCTAAACGAAAAGGGGCTGAGTTCTGACGCCAGCTAAATTAAATCATATCGCTAACCCACATTGAGTAGATATTTTTTTTAAATTAATTGCTGAGTGAGGCTTCTGTACAGTACTAGTACTTATTCTGGGCCCAAAGGCCATTTTATTGTCACGGTGGGTGTGCGAGAAGATGTAGGTAGGTAGTATATACTATACTATACATAGAGTGTTTGTTACTATATTTTATTGTGTAGACCGCGATCATTAACAACATTTAGCCTACCCAAAATTAGGTTTTGCTATTTGAGTACCTAAGTATATCGTGACAAATTTAATCACTCATCATCATCCGAGCGTATTCCCGGTTGCATCGTCAGCGGTTACACTTCAGAGCCCGGGGTCCGCTACCTAACCTAGGTGATTTGACGAGGTTACTGGTTTTTCAAAAGTCAAGATTGAAATTGTATAATATTTTCTCTTGTTAATAAGTACTTGTATGTCCAAAGAATTCACAAGTCTCTTATCAGCTTACAGAGCGACTGCCGTCTGACCTACCGCAACCCAAAGGGTAGACCAGAACCAATCCTAGGATAGGTACAAACACTTTATGGCGTTCGGGACCAACAGCTTTACGTGCCTTCCTAAGCACGGAATCATCTTTCTTTTTGGATAATCAAGAGCCTGCAATATCCTAACCAGACTGGAAACTACTTTTCACAAAGTAGCTTCCCAGAGGGATTTGAACCCACGATCTTTGGATCACAAGGCAGACGCTTTGACCACCTAGACCACGGAGGCAGTGTATACATTTTATCACTATTGCAGACTTAACAAAAATTGCGTAATGAATAAATAAAATAGGATATTTTATTACAATGTAAATAAAATAAAAAATCTTTTAGATCTTAGACTACCACCAAAAATATTATTTTTCACTTTGAACCGTATTACCAAGGAATAAAGACAAAAGAGTTTAGTTGTGGCTGTAAATTTTCCAGAGCCTTCTCTATGATAGCTGGAGAATCCGCTTTATAAACGCTTTGTCTTTGACTCTGTTTATCAACATTGCTTGGATATAATAAATTCCAGTTTAAGGCATCGTTTGAGGGTAGGAATGCTGTTAAGATGATGCCGGAAATGCCAGTAAAAGATTTAAGGTAGGTTACTTGTTTTAAAAAGGGTCGCTAAAAATAGCTTTTGGTATACTATGCCTTAGCATGAATGAATGAAAATATGTCCTAGGTTTTTTATACCCTAGGTTATTGTGACCTAGGCGTTTTGTAAACACTCTGTAAAACTCAAATAATACTCCAAAAAAAATATATATATTCTCTCATAGTACTTATCTTGCTCCATAATAAAAATTTAAATATATTAGACGACATTTGCATACCAAAAATCTCCCACTTGAATGTCACCACCGGCTAAAAGGCTCGTGGCGGGTAGCAGTCGGTGAGCCGAGTGCAACGGCCGCTCGGATAGTAAAGTCAGAAGGTTAGGTTAGCCATATATTAGGAATTTGGGAAAAATATATTTTCTTACGGTTTTGTGTTCTATTAGTAATTTTGATTACTAGATCTCAATATAGCTAGACCCAACAATGCTATCAATAATTAAATTTTTAACAAAAAAAACAACCGACTTCAATTTTTTAAGGAGTTTCTTCCATTTCTCCAAAGTTCTTTATCATATCTTCACCAAATTAAAATGGGACCAACTTAGTAGTAAAGGCTTTCAAATAAAACAAGAATCATCAAAATCGGTTCACAATTGGCGAATATATCGCGTAACAAAAACAAAAAAAAAAAAAAAAACACACAGTCGAATTGATAACCTCCTCCTTTTTTGAAGTCGGTTAAAAAGTGAATAGTGAAACCTTTGCTAGTAGAAAAACTTTATTGATACATAAGCACAAACTATATTGGTGCAATGAAAATACGTAGAATAGTTACCAATGTCAACAGCTTCTCTATTCGCACAGATCGTAAATGCCGATCGAGAAAATGAATGAAAATATTAGGAATCATTAAAAAGGTGTAATGTCAATAAAATATTTTTTGACTTTCCATACAAACACGGATTAGCTGATCGGTCAACTTGTATAGGAGGCAAAAAAATATTTTTCATATTTCGATGTTTTGATGTTCCTTGGGAAAAGTTGTTTAGTGACTGAATGAACCCATAAAATAGTTTCAGTATATTTTGTTAGACCCTGTATACATTTGTCCTATGACATATAAATAAGGTCATCGTATAAATTATATTTACTGGTAATAAAAGTTGAAAAATTCGACAAATGTTGCAGGATGGCGCAAAATACCGAAAATTGCAAAAAAAAAAAAATTGTTTCAGCGGAATTTTTCTTCGTTACAATATTGTGAGGTACAAGTGACAAGCTCACATCTGTACAAATAATAATGTATTTGTAACGTATTATGTCAAATAATGTCTATTTATGGTCATTTTATATTATTATTTTTTTATATAAGACAGTGACGGTGAAACAAGATATTATTTTACAAAACGAAAGTTTAGATTATTAGAAGATTGGGCAAAAATACTTTTGTCCGTCTGCTTTTACTCGGCTACAGGTTGCATATTTAAACCGATTTCGACGTAAATTGGCACTCAAGTTCCTCGATTTTTCTGGTGGATCGCGATTTTTGATTGCAATTGCAATGCGATCGAAAGGCAGAAAATCATTGCGTCAATCACGTGCAATCACAGCGTCATTTATTGATGGATTTCATTCTACCTACCTTAACGACTTCATTCTACACAAGATGTTGCGAAAATATTCCAAAAGGGGGGCCCCTTTTGGAATATTTTGTGTAGTGGAAGGAAAAAGGGAGAAAGATTTTTACTGAAATGGCTTTGCTAAGCCAGGGGTAAGGGGAAAGTGTCGGTTAATCCCATCCCAATCCCAACTATCCCAATCCCATCCCATCTAATATTACAAATGCGAAAGTGAGTTTGTATATTTGTTTGTTTGTTACCTCTTCACGCTTTATCTACTCAACCAATCTTCTTGAAAACACATAGTTAGGAGTACTGAGAAGGACATAGGGTACCTTTCATCCCAGAAAAAAGTAATGTTTCCGAGGGATACGCGAGCGAAGCCGCAGGCAAAAGCTGTTTATAAAAGAAAGTTGGTTATAAAAAGTCCCGAGGTCTTCTGTTTCACAGAATCACTAGTATTCATTTTATCAGACTTTTTAAACTGCTAGAAGTGTATAACTTAACCCATCATCGGACAGTTTAACAAAATTCGCTCTTCCGTCCGATAAATTTATTTCGCCAGCACTAATTGGGAGACAGATACATTATTGCCATTTTAATTGTTTATCCGAAGTTGTGATCGTGGATGAAGTTAACTTCATTCATTTATTTACTTTTACTTGGTTAGTTGGTGAAAAAATATGTTTGCTGGAATTTATTGACGCTTATAGTTTCTGGTAAAAAGAATAGGAGCATCTCAATTCGAATGCATATTTGTTTTTTTTTTTCAATAAATGACGTTTAGTTTAGTGGATTAGGAAATACAAGCTTTAGCTTATATACATCAATGAGACCTCTCCAACCCGTCTGACCAGCGTGGAGAGTGTAGGCCAAATCCTCTGACTGCTCTAGCTAATATATGGCTCAGGTAGTACAGAGAGGGCCGTGCTCTTGCAGTGGGGACTTAAAAAGACCTGATGATGATGTCAATAAGTCAAGCATTTTCGTTCAGAAAGTGTGTTTCGTGGAGCTGATGAAGAACAGAAATTGAAGTTGCTTTTTATTATAGTTATTGCGTAACTAAGTAATTCAAAATTCAATTGTTTATTTCGTCATTTGGCCTTTTCAGGCACTTTTACATGTCAATAAGTTTTGTATATAGAACGTGTTACATTCATTTATATTTAAATCATTAAATAAACTTACATTAAAAGAAAAGCTATCGGTACTAGCGCATCGACTACTGCTGAGCATCAAAGAAATGTCTAAACCCACAAACATTAACACATAACAATAAAGAAATAACTATTCTTTATGACCAAGCCAACAGAAGTGTAGACCCGTTTAAAATCAAAACGTAACCTACTTAAAAACTTCACACGCGACTCCCGTGAGTTCTAAACGATTAAAATCAAAAAGTAGCAAACTCAACCCCCAACTTAAATATTGGAGTGCTAGTTTCTCACCACACTAAAGAACTTGTCGTATAAATTTAGCTTTAAAGCTTTGGGCGAGGTTTAACTTCATCACTGACGTGACGTTTGACGTACTGTTGAATATAACACCTTACTTTCTTTAAATAATACATTATTACGTATTTATCCCAAATGAGGTAGACTTTCGGGTCTGGCGTTCTAAGCATACAGAGCCCAGGGCTGCAAGCCCCAAAAACTACATTTAGCGTGACGGTCAGCAAAAAGGTGTAAACAGTAATCGAAGTAGTCATGGGTTGCTAGACGCATCGCCTATTATAAAAAAAAAAATTCGAAGAAATTGCATATACAACGTGGAAGAGACATACCCGTAATAAATTGAACCACGGGCTATACCAGGTCACTAAAGTATAATGAAATTAAAATAACAGTCAAAAATCCAAAAAAAAAATCGACATTTCCATACAAATCACCCGGGCGGCTGCACACTTTTGTATTGGAATGCCAAATATTTTTTTTTGTTTATAGGCTTTTTTTATGTAAGTTATAATTTTATTATACTATAATGATCTAGTATAGACCGTGGTTCGATTTATTACGGGTATGTCCCTTCCACTTTGTATTTAGGCATATAACTGGTTTTCACAGTCAAAATTTGAACTTGAAAGAGAATAGTTATAAATATCTTATCATATTTGACCATCAGTATGGAACACTTCTACGCCCTTATATTTTCTTTCAAGTTCATATGTTGAACGTCGAAGACTAGTTATATGCCTAGATATATGCAATTTCTTTGAAAATATGAAACACAAAATAATAGCAAGACTACGTTTGTATAGAAAAATCTAGGATAAGGGGATTCTTAAGTTTTGTCTACCCTTATGGGATAGAGATAACATTATTATGCATGTATAAAAATAAAGCAAGAACTGCTTGTAAAATCAACTGCTTTCTCATCCTTACGTAATTTTATATCAAAATTAATCGAAATAACCTGGTTAAAGCGCGTCTCATCACGATTTTATTAAACCCGGATGACGGCAATTATTTTTTAATTTTCTACATCGCTTATGTCGACGATGTAGGGCGAGAGGGAATTGATATCTAATGGAAGTTTAAATTATGGTAGTAAATAAACTAACAGGAAAGAAAATAGGTTTAGGAAGATAATTTAAACTACGAGTATAAAAGGGGGAAAAGGGAAAACAAAAAAACAGTAGCACTCCGGGAGTGCCGACAAAAGTGAAAACTTGAACAAGGACGTGGTGTCGGTTACGGTAGCGGTAACAGTGTCGCGAATTCAATGGGAGTTTTCGAATTTAAAAAAATTACCAACGCGCTCTGCCAAAAAATCGTCATTGGGTGCGTCTCTTTCCATACAACGACACATATAAGAGCCTGGCTCTTAACCACCAGCCAAATTTTAGGAGCAAGCTCAGTATTCCATGATTCTGAAATACTTTTAATAAATAAAAATATCGAATATCGATAAAAGTTTTTGTCCTCCCATACAAAATCTATTTTACTGGCAATTAAAAAGTCACCCTGTACAGATGGCATATACAATGTGTAACGTATTTTACTAAAGTTAAGCACCTCATTCATTTCCATTCATATTAAAGTCTTAACAATCTAATTACATCAAATTATCACATCATCCCGTATAAGCGAGTTCGTAGAATGGGAAAATCGTACGCGTCACGGGATCTGAAGCGTACGATAAGAGGCTTTCCCAAATCTACTGGGATGAATGTACGCTCGAGTTAGCACAACAAAGTGTACTTAAAGTATTCTTTTATAAAAGGTTTGTTCAAATACTGTACACTATACAATTTTCAGAAGAATTTTCTGCTATTCACTCACACTGCAAATATGTATTGTATATCCAGGTTTAGGTTTAAAGAACTTTATTCTCATAAGAAATTTACATTTCGCTTACTTCAATACTGTACACTATACAATTTTCAGAAGAATTTTCTGCTATTCACTCACACTGCAAATATGTATTGTATATCCAAGTTTAGGTTTAAAGAACTTTATTCTCATAAGAAATTTAAATTTCGCTTACTTCAAATACTGTACACTATACAATTTTCAGAAGAATTTTCTGCTATTCACTCACACTGCAAAATATGTATTGTATCCAGGTTTAGGTTTAAAGAACTTTATTCTCATAAGAAATTTACATTTCGCTTAAAATGAGATACTACATTACATACTACAGTGAGTAATATTTACAAAATAAACATTAAGTGCTGGTCGCGACGTATGATTTTAGTTTCTTTTTAAATATATTTATGCTCTTACACGTTCTTAGTTCATTTGGCAATTTGTTATACAGCTGTGCTCCCTCAAAAAGAATTACATCTTGCTCCTATATTAGTAAAAAAGTAAGAAAACAATTTATGAAGACATTTATTTGGAGTATAGCTTTATATAGATGTGAAACGTGGACAATGAGGAAGACAAACAGAGAAATAATAGAAGCATTCGAGATAATGCTCGTGGAGAATAAAAAAAATTAGCTGGATGGACAGAGTAAGCAATGAGGAGGTACTAAAAAGAGTAGAAGAGAGAAGAAATATTTTAAAAACGAATGGAAATAGAAGAGGGAAGAAATCTAATATCTACATCTAATTAGGTATGACAATCTCTTCAGATTAATAGTATAAAATAAAATAAAAGGGATATTGGTTTTTAAACTATCGCGCTTTGAACACATGATTTATATATATATAACGGGACTTAGCACGAACCTTTTTTATTGTTTTGTCTAACGTTTCGAAAAAGAGTTACATCTTTCGTGGTCGCAGACTGACTGGAGAGCAGCGGTACCGTCTTGTTGATGGTGAACGCAGATTTTTTGATAATAACACTACCCACATTGTCTTTATATTTACGTATTAACCCCGGTACACACTACACTAACTGTATCTGTCTGTTTGTTCGACACTGACTTACGCGTTTTTACTTTTGCAATCACTGGGTTCCATGCAAATGACAATTTAAATCCACCTTCCCTGTTGAAAGTTTTGTGCTTCTTAATTTCAACAGCTTCTCGTACTATTCTTTTATAATAGTGACGATGCTCACGTTCGTTTCGTACTAAGTCCCGTTATATATATATAAATCAAAATAAAAGGGAGACGAAGAAAAGGAAGATCGAGGATGAAGTTTTTCCAACAAACTAAAGAAAAGTTAGGAGTGAAGGCATCTCCACTTAACTCCATCGACAAAAGCAAGCTCTTAGAGCCCATACTACCCTAAAGTTCTTAGAGCGATCTTAAATATTTATCAATATTAACAAAATACTCACTTTGAAATAAAAACACAGCAAAGTTCAGGATTAACTCTAAACATAATAAGTTTCGAAAACACAATTGCTTAAAATTTTCTCGATAGATAAATATTGCGAAGTTGCCTCCAAATCACCTCAGAATTATACTAAAACGGAAAGTATTCAAGAAATACAATAATGTAACACTTGTAACTTTGGATTATAATTGTATTAAACATAAGGCAGTCATCATATGGCTTACTTTTTAATTAACACTTAAATATTCTTTGTAAAACGAAAAAAACCTCGAAACTAGAACCAGCCTCACCTGGTTCACCTGGTTCCGTGGGCATTTTTCCGCGTCTAGGCTCTTCTTTTAGGCCCCTTGCACGTGAGGGAGGCATCGACATTTTTCTGTGTCTCCCCTTTTGCGGGCTGGTTTTGCGTTGTCACTCGAACCAGCCCAACTCGTCGAGGAAGCGGAGCAATGCAGAGGGTGAGCTGCACGCGTCACCTCTTGTTGATGCAACGCACGGACACTGCAGTATCACGTGCTTTGCTGTTTCTTCTGCCTCCATGCAGCCTCTGCATAGGGGGCTGTCGGTTATGCCTATAATAAATAGATGTTTGTTTAAAGTACAATGCCCTGTTAGTAAGCCTATCATTTTTTTGAGCTTTACCCTTGGAAGTGTGAGTAATCGGCGTGAGTAACGTGGATTCCACTCTGGGATGGCTTCCCTTGCTTGCCGACATGTTCTTAGGGTGTTCCAGGCTTGTTGTTTTTCATTGTTAGTGTTAGTTTTGATCCAGGAGCGAATTTGGTTGAAGGGGATGGGGGCACGCGGTGATGGTCCTATAGGTACCATGCCCGAGCCCCTCCTAGCCAGTTCGTCCGCTGTATCATTGCCCAGTGAGCCGCTGTGGCCTTTGATCCATTGGATTGTGACCTTGTTGTTATACTTACAGATTTGTTCCAGTGCCTTGTGGCATTCTAGAGTTAGTGCAGAGTCGATCATCGGGTTCCTCAAAGCATGAAGGACTGCTGCGCTGTCGGTTAGGATACGAATAGAACGTCCGTTATCTTTAACCTGTTGATCTTCGCCGCGGCATGGGATATGGCTACACATTCAGCCTGGTAAATGGAGTTTTCCTTACCCAAGGCCGTGGCGTAGTAGATATTGAGGTCGTGCGAGAAGACACCGGCTCCTACTCCTGTGCTCGTCTTCGAGCCATCGGTGTATACTCTTGCCTCATTGGTATTTGAGTTATCATTATTGTCTTCATGTGTATCTTATATTTCTTGTCGAACCAAAATTGTTTTTTGATTCTGTCGTTTATTGCTCTCATTAGATTTGATGAGCACATAGCTGTTGATAGTATTGTTGTGTGAGGAGAGCCTGAGTTCTTTTTCCAAAGGCCTAAGGTCCAAAGTCTCATGGCTGCAATTTGTGCCTCTTGTTTTATATGAAGGTGCAGTGGGGTGATGTCCAGTATTACTTCTATAGCAGCCGTTGGGCATGTTCTCATCCCGCCGCTTATGGCCAGACATGCCATTCTTTGGAAGCTCCGGAGTTTTTCTTGTGCTGTTGTTAGTGTTGTGCGCATCCACCATATAACGGCCCAGTAGGTGATGGTGGGCCTTATTACGGCTGTGTATAGCCATTTCTGATTCATGATTTTTGGACTAAGCCCCCAAGTTTTCCCCACCGTTCTGCGGCAGTGCCAAAGTGATAGTCCAGCCTTTTTCAGCTTTTCATCTAGGTGTTTGGCCTAGTTCAGCTTGCTGTCTAAAGTGATTCCAAGATACTTCACTTCACTTGTTAAGGTTAGTTTGGTGCCGAACAGTTTTGGCATGTTGTAGCGCCCTAGTTGTCATTTGTTAGTGAACATCACAGTTTCTGTTTTATTGGCGTTGACATTTAGTTCATGTTTGATGCACCATTTTTCTACAATTTTCAGGGCACCATTGGTGCGGTTGCAGAACCAGAACCAGCCTCATTGACCCACCACGATTCCCCACGCCCCGCATGGCTTGCTGTTTCGCTTCGGCTAGAGTAAATTTGGTGGAAATTTGGTGGTGTGCGTGGAAGCGGGAGCAAAATTTAGATTACTGACATCAATCGCCCTCTTAAATTACAAAAAGACTCACACTGGGTGACTAGATATTTAAATGTATGTTCTACTTGCATTGATTTATCCAAAATATTTTTGCGAAAGAACTGATTACCTGTCACAATATTTTTGTTGTTAAATGCAACTGTTTTTAAATCTAAGTATTATTTTTTTATCATAAAATATTATTCTTGATGTAATACTAAACTCACAATCACTTTCAACCTCATTTCTTTTATCGATTTGGATGAACTAAAAACTAAAAAATTTGATTGCTCTCACCACATTGCCTGATAGCAATGTGGTGAGAGCAATCAAATTGTATATGCAAAATACATTCATACACACAAATGCCGAATTTTAAAGTAGACTTCGAGTACTTCGTACTATAGATACTTACTTAGCATTTTTCTGCGAAGAAGAGAATTGAATTCAGTTCGATTCAATTCGTTTTTTAATTTAAAAAGTTCACTTTACTTCGGTAATTCAATAACACACAGTTGCAAGACTTCCAACTGATGACGTATTCTTGGGCTAATCACGTAACCAGCTGTCACGGGAAGAGAATACCTTATTTTATTACTCGTATACCATGATTTTCTCCAACTTAAAGACGTCAACTACGTGTCAAATTATATTTATATATGTCATCTTTTGTATATCACAGCACAACACATTTTCTTGGAAACACAAAGTTACACGAGAATAAAAGTAAATTACATTTCCATTCGTGCTCTCCTTCCTAAAGCTTAATAGTATGGAAATTTCAGCGAGGTTCGCTTACGAGACGTCTTTGTTCTAATCGAGTCGAAAAAGTGATAAGAGAATGCGTATGAGACCAATAAATTCCCTTTCCTACTTACCTTTTGGAATGGCTGATTTTCATTGTGAATATTATTAGACATTCTTTATAGGCTAGTATTTTTCACAAATTATTGGAAAATTTTAAGATTTAATTATATTTATTTGATATATAAAGAACATAAAAAAATATAAGAAATTGAAGTGTAATATACGAATATATGCGTAAAATAAAAAAAAAACATATTCTAATATAACTAAATACCTTGTTTCATAATGATAAACCGTGCGGATTCGTACATGAAGGGTTCCATACATACAATATTTTAAAAAGCGGGAAAAGAACACGTTTCTTGTATGACGACCCCCTTTTATTTTTAACTTTATTTTATTTCTATTATTTGTTGTTTTAGCAGCCACATTAATACTCGTACATAATCGGTGAAAATTTCATGTGTCTTGCTCAAGAGATAAAGCCCTGTGACAGATTGACAGACAGCGGCGGCTCAGGAATAGAGTCCCGTTCGCACCCTTTGGGTACGAAACCCTAAAAATTTACAATTTACACATAAAATTATAACCAGCTAAGTTGCAAAACCATACAGCAAATACAGACGACATATTTACCAACATAAGCAAATAAAAAATGAACGCTAACATAAAAACTCTACCCTCGTATAGGTTTTAACTATTTCATTCCGTTGAAAAGTTCGTTGGAAATATTCGAGTAGATTTTCAGTGGGCAGACTTTTTGTGTCTTTCCCCCGGGGATACATGCCAGTTAATCCTAGAATCAACGCGTGGCTACAGTGTAGTCGTGAAATTCAGACTGAATATTGAACAGGTATGAATACTAAAGTTTGAGATGGCTTTATGTGAATAATATGAAATTATAAACAAAACATAGACATTTCTAGCTTCTTCATCTAAGCGCGTTCCCAGTTGCATCCTCAGCTATGCTGCTTCGGAGCCCGGGGTGCTCTTTTCCGCTTTTTCTTCTCCAAATATAACATGCATGTCAATGGTCACCCAAGAATGCCAAAGACCTTACTAAGTGGAGAAGAAAATGCCGGAACAGTTAAAATGATTTGGCTTAATTTTCCGACCGGCCGCCTGCCTGACGTCAACCCAATTTGGGAATGTATTTGTGCGAAAAGTTTTACAACCGGCCGCCGCCCGACGTTTACCCTCCTTGGGAATGCAATTGTAGCACGAGATGTTTGAGCTTAGGCCTTAAGTTACCTCTTACGACATCCACAGAAAGAGATGGAGTGGTCCTGGAACCCGGAACCCGGAACCACACGGGTGTTAAACATAGACATTTCTATGTTTAGGATTTCTTTGTTAACGAAATGCAGTATGTAGTTGATTATTCAAATACTTATTATATAGGCGTTCTTTAAAACAATAATTAAAGGAAAAAGAGAATAATTGACATGTTACTTATTAATAAGCAACAAAACTAAAGATCTCTAAACGACTTGCATCCAAGGCCGTAAAATTAAGTTAAAAAAAAAAACAATATCACGTGTCAGTGTCAGTTTGTGGGCAGATAGGGACTAGATATAAAACAAAATTTGTGTAATAAGATGGAATGATTAAAGCCTTTTCTCGTGTGTTAAGCAGTTTAAACACAAATATTTAAGCTCCTACTACTGATTCCACACATAAACTACACTGAGTCACGACAACCATTTCGCACCCTGAATGTATGTACACATATCCGACGGGAGACAATTGAAACGGTCCCTAAATAAACAAGGCTACATGAATTCTCCTGATGTTTCCAGTCAGTGACGGCTTTAGGGGGTAACCAGCCCAGGGCCTATAACTTGCCTCACACCCCTTACGAGCGAGACTACTAAGGTCTAAAAAATCTTTATTTCTCTTATAGAATATAGTTCACTTAACATTCATCATCATCATCAGGTCTTTTTTAGTCTCCATTACAGGAGCACGACCTTCTCTGTACTACCAGAGCCACATATTAGCCAGAGCAGCACCCAGACGGGTTAGAGAGTTTCCAAAGTCGCCTTCTAAGATATCTACGGGAAGACGTGGAGTGGTCCTATATTCTACTCTGCCGGAAACCACACGGCTATCACTTGACACAAATACATCTATCACATGAGATACAAATACTTTTTTTTTCTATTTTATCTTTAAATGCGGCCGTAGCCAGTTACCTGGTAGCAAGCGGTGTCATTTAAATGGGATGTCACCAGATATCTTTGGTTTTTATTATGCAAGAAGGTTCATGTGACAGAATATGTATTTTTTATTTCTATCATGCATGAGTAAACTTTACTTGAATATGTTCAAAATATGGTAGGCGTTAAATATGACGGCGTCTGTTAACTGGCCTTAATTTTCGTCAGATGCCTTAACACAGATTTAAACATCCTATACCTGTGTTGACGGCTAAGATAGTATAGATGCATAGATACATTCACGTCTTTAGCCGTAAGGCCACATTTACATGTGTTGCTAGCCGCGTTGCCTATTGAATTGACATGATTCAGATTCTTGCCTATTCCCTAGATCGGCTATCACGATCTACGTGGGAAGAGATCCCGGTTTTTGAAGATGAAATGTTGTATGCTAAGTAAATCAGATGACAATGCAAGATTATTATAACAAAAAAACTTATCTGATGATGGTGCCGAAAATTGGCTATAGGAACCCTGTAATGATAAATGCTAGGCCTCGTTTCTAAGTCTGTACGAAAAAATCGTTTTTTTTTTGTTAAAAATACATGTTCATTAACGTGTTTTTTATAAATATATACTACTGAAATATTTTCTGTCCAGGGCCACGTGGTTGCTAAGCCCATCTCTGGTTCCAGTACGGTACTTAGAAGCTTTCACGCGGAAACCAATAACATGAATACCCAGCAATGTATAGTTCTGGAGCTTTACGGTCAAAAATACAGTGAACATCTTAAAGAATATTATAACTAATTAAATGTGGTTACATACTGTTAGGTAACTATACGTTTTTTTCTGGATACTTTTTGGTTTGTTTAGGTAGCCTAGTATTTACTTATTTTTGTTACTGCGCTACACACTTATATTTTTTGTTTAATAATTACATCGAAAACTCCAACGCTTGCATTGAAAATAAGTTTGAATCAATTGAGGTCAGCTCATACCGAGATGAGATGCGACGCGCCGCGCGCACTTTTGAAGAAATATAGAACTTGTTTTCTACACAAAAAGATACTAATTTTAGATGCCGCTGAGTTTGCCGTGCTGCGCCGCGCTTAGCAGAAGTTTTACTCGTATATTCCTTCAAAAGTGCAGGCCACGCCTCGTCGCGTCACGTCTCGATGTGAGCTGACTCTTACTTTCTAGGATAGGTATGTGATATGAGATAAGTTGATCCTTATTAAACAAATTAACTTAAACAAGTAATAATAAATGCATTATCGATACTATATTGTGTGTATTTATGATCTATTTTAATGTTTATTATAAAATAGCTATTGCCAGCGGCGTTGCCCGCGTGTATTTGAACACGCGGTTTTGACCCGACTATTTCCAGGTTAAAAGTATCCTAGCATAATTATATATCTACATGCCAAGTTTCATGCCAATCTATTCAGGTTTTTTGGCGTTAAAGCGGAACGAACATCCATACATATCCCAATACAATCTTTCGTATTTATTATATTAGTGAAATAATTTTTAAAACGAATGCATTTATTTCTCGCATTTTACATTACCAGCGAAACTCAATACCAAAGTTCGCCAAATACCAACGATCAGCAATTTAAAATGGAATAACAAATAACATTCATATGTAAATTCGACGATTTTCAGGCAATAAAGGCTTAATTAAAGGCTCAGCGACGAATGGCGTATCAAAGTAGAAAATGTACGATGGGGCGATAAGCCCGCGGATGGTAATTTGGACTATTATAAATAAATAAATATTTGCAGTGTTCAAATATGTACTCGCTGAAATATTCAGTTTTCAAAACGAAAAACTCACTTCACTGCGATTACAATGAGAATAGAATGGACCGTTTGCTAACTTCAGACGCTTGAGTACCGTTTACAATAAAAAAACGGCCAAGTGCGTGTCGGACTCGCCCATGAAGGGTTCCGTAGCAGCAAGTAACATAATATAAAAGTTCTAAAGGTAAATTGCGGTTTACGATTTATGACGTATTAAAAAATAACTATGTATGATACCGAGACCGCTATAGTTTTAATTGCAAGTACATACTTTGAGGTATATACCACATTTTTTTCAGAATTATTTTAGTAATATTTCAAAACTTACGGTGGGGGGACACCTCAAATTTTGACTTTGTATTAGATTATCTCAAGACTGGGGGTTTGATCTGCATATTTTTAAAGCAGTTTTTGTTGCATTTTTAAAGACCTTTTCAACGATACCCCACACGTTGGGGTTAGTCCAATTTAATTTTTTTAATTTACTTTTCGTTGTATGGGAGGCTGAAAAAAAACATTTTTTCATAATTTTAAAAGCTAACTTTGGAACTTCAATATCTATCTCTCCACAAATTTTCGTGACAATCGGACAGACGGACGGACGGATGGACGGACGGACATGACGAAACTATAAAGGTTCCTTGTGGACTACGGAACCCTAGAAGGGATTAAAAAGATATAATCGATGTCCCCTTTTTTTTAATACATCTCATCTATTTTCCGAAAATCGATTGAAAATTAGATTAAAATACGGAAAGGATCGAAAAATTGGCGTAACACTGTACATTGATTATAAATATTTAAAACAAATTAGAAATTTTACTTTATTTTGCCCAATTTTTTATGCTCTTTACACTGGACTGAAATTATTTTGACACATGTTTGACAGCATGATGTCACAAAATGGTGGCAGTTCGGTACTATCGTACTATATTCTTGAAATCGCATTGTACAACACAAAAAAGCTAGTCCGTAGACCGTCACAGAAAAGCTAGTCTACACTTAGACGACATATTTTTTCCAGATATTTTGGTTTAAAAACCAAACTACACGACTGATTTTGATAAAAAAATTATGGAACCACCTGAGCAGTATACACTTTCTAACGAAAAAAAAAAATTCCAAATTGGTCTAGGCGTCTTTGAGACATCGGGAAACATACTCGTACATAAAAAATATTAAAAAAAATTCCGACAAATTGAAATAAATATTACTATTTTATACAATCACCTTTTTATTATACCAAAAAATGTATTATCTAAATATCTATCCGTTTTAGTTACAAAAAACATTATAAATATAAAACAAAATAATAAAAAAATAAAACAGTGAAATATTCGCCGAGAGCGAAGGAAGACCCGGAGCCGTGCTCGACAATACTTCGCAGTGTTTTTTTTTTTAAATTTATATTTATAATTTTTTTTTAAGCTAAAACGGATAGACATTTAGATAACACATATTCTGCTATAATTTTCATATAAAAAAGGGATTGTATAAAATAGTAATATGTATTATAAACGCAAATTTAGGCAAATTAGAGGTATGTTTGTGATTTTTTTCTATAGATCCAAAAATGCTCAATCGTGTTTTGGCTATTGTGGGTGACTGTAGAAAATCCTTAAATTTTTTATGCAAATTTTTTGAGGAATAAACTGAAGTAGTTTAATAACAGTGATTTTTCAAAAACACGCACAGTATTGAAATTGTGCAAATTGCAAATTGAACCCACCTCGCCTTAAAATGTTGGGCTAAGAAAGCCACCAATTTTTATTCTTTCTTTTTTATCTACATAGTTTTAATTTCAATTCTATTACCTAGTTTTAATTTTATTTTCCACATCCAATACCTATCTATTTATAAAATATTGAACAAAAAATTACTAGAAATATATATCTCAACAGACAGCAAGTTAACTCGCGAGAGAAGGGTTTTGGACTAAGTATATTAGTTTGATATTCAGAAGGCAATAATGCGTACTCTTTTAAGTATAACAAAAATGTAAAGTATTCTCATTCATAAAATATTCCCAAAGAGTAAAACTATAGCCAAATCGTTTAAACTGTTTCGGCTATTTCTTCTCCACTTCGCAAGGTCTTTGACATCTTTGACCATTGCAAGAATATTTGGAGAAGAAAATGCGGGAAAGTGCACTCCGAGCTCCAAAGCAGCACAACTGAAGACGCATCCGTGAACGAGCTAAGATGAAAGAAAAAAAAGTTAATGGTAAGTATTGAAATTCCTGTAAAAGGTTGTAGTACCTAATGATAATATTTAATGGATTTGAAATTTAATTCGCTTGTTTAATACAATTCAAATTTAATACCAAAGAACCGAATTATCGTCCTAAATACAAATAACTATCAAAACCACGCGTGTTTTGCTATTAATTACAAAAATTACGCATAAAGGATATTGATTGCACAAAACAAACAATATTTACAGTTAGTGCGCACTATAAATCTGGACAACGGATCACAAACACTTAATGAATCAGACGCAGTGCATTTGTTTACAAAGTCGGTGTGTTGTGTAACCCGAGATTTCTAAACAATTGTTTGTTACGAGTAGTTAGTTTTTGGTTTTTAACCGACTTTGAAAAAGGAAGAGGTATGTTTAGATAATACATGGAGCCCAGTGCGGCCCATATTTAAAATAAATTATTTGAAAAGAAACGGAGATATCATTTAAAACTTTGTTCTAGTAAAACCGCAAAAAAAAAACAAAAATCTCCGTCACAACTGTTCGCCGCCAGGTCTGCTTGGGACAAACAACTTTACGCTTGCCCTGGGGAGTCTACTACAGGGCTTGCCTCGGGATGTATGTAAGCTCACTCCTGAGAGCATAGTCTATCCACATCTATTTGCATTTTTAGGGTTCTGTACCCGAAGGGTACAAACGGGACCCTATTACTGAGACTCCGCTGTCTGTCCGTCTGTCACAGGGCTCTATCTCTTGAACCGTAATAGCTAGACACTTGAAATTTTCACCGATTATGTATTACTGTAGCCGCTATAATAACATCTACTAAAAATTAATAAAAAGTTGAAAATTTTAGGGGGTCGTCTTACAAAAAATGTATTTTTTCAGAGTTTTTAACTAGATCTTTATAATGGTATTAACAAAATACTTGAAATTTTCACAGATTATGTATTACTAAGGCCGCTATAACAACAAATACTACAAATAAGATAAAGTTAAAAATTAATAGAGGGGGTCGTCATACAAGAAACGTGTTTCTTCAGCGTTTTAAAACATTGTACGGTGGTACGGAACCCTTCATGTACGAGTCCGACTCACACTTGCCCGTTTATTTCAGGTAATTTTCACTACAAATCAATACGGTGATTTGCGGCGCATTTGTTTTCACTATAAATCGGTACTGGGTCACAAACACACAATAAATCTAGCGCAGTGCATTTGTTTACAAAGTGCACGGAAATTAACGGCGTGTTGTGTAACTCGATAAAACTTCTTAAACGTGTTTGTTTTGGAAGTAGCAACTTGCTCGGGGAGTAAGTAAAAACTTTAGTTGTCTGCAAATGCGGAGTACTGTTAATGTTTATTACAGAATAAACGTTTTAAACGAGTAATTCTTTAAAAATATATTTTTAAACCCAAGCAAATTTAATCTAAAACAAAGTGTTTATTTATTTATTTATTTATACTTTATTGTACACACATATATGTTTAAAGTACAACAGGCGGTGCTAAAAGCATTCTCTAACAGTCAAACCTTTGGGTCGATTGGAGAGTTTTAAGTACAACAATTAGTTTTAAGTGTACAAGGCGATTCAATTGAGCCCACACTCGGAAGGGTTATGTTGTTTTATTGCAGAGATGCATAATATTGCATTTTCATCCAACTTACTTATGTACCTATGTGAACTATCAGCTCAATCGAATAATAGAATGTGGTTCTAAATTAGCTTGCGAGATTTGATTACACAGACAACCATACAAATCAGCTGACCGGTCAACTTCTATTGGAGGCCAAAAATTAATTTTCATATTTCGAGATATGTTCCTTGGGAAAGTTGTTCAGTATCATTGACTGATTCTAACCTTAAAATAGTTTCAGTATATTTTGTTACACCCTGTACAAACATTTTAAATAATTATAATTATATATGATAATTGTAAGTTTTTGTCATGTAACCTGTTGGTGTAATTTTGATACTCGTAAATGAGTACTTAGTTAGCTAGGTACTAATCGAAAGTATATTTGTCGCCACGGTTATCGAACTCGTCAAACGAAAATAGCTCACAAACGTAAGAAGTTTGCCAAAACATCTTATTATTACAATCACAGTTAACGTACATTCTATTGACGTATTCTCGAAAAAAAAAATCTAAGCCATGGGAAAAATCATTTTCTGAGAAATACTAAATAACGCCCACAATCCGTAGGAAAGTATAATTTTTTTTTGGGCGAAATACCTTGCACCTTGGAAAATCATCGTGCGAAGCTTCTCCTAGCTATTGGTCACGCCCCTTAGTGACGAGAATACGACTAAGAAGAAGAACAATAAGAAAGATTGACGGCTAAACGTCCCTAACAAAAAAACGGAGGAACAAAAGATAAAGTGTCACTAAGGTTTGAAACTTCGTCAAGCGGAGACCCGCGATCGGTATAGTCCGTCTCTGTCACAAACACTTCATGTGACAGAGACACATGACCCTAGACGGTTTCTGCTATCTCTATCACACGTAGGGCTTGTGTCAAAGACGAACTGAACACGTCGAGGATATTCAATTAACGCAGTTTCAAGCCTAAGGGCTCAGACAGACGAGCGAAAGCATGCCAGCGATAGCTCGCAACCCTAGTCGGTGACAGCGACAAGTGTCGCGAACTGTCACGCAACGGTCGCTGACTGTCACGAACTGTCGCGCAACGGTCGCCGACTATCACTGCTGTCACAAACTGTCACGAGATGGTCACTGCTGTCGCGACCGTCGCTGATTAGTGTCGTGAACTATCGCTGGCATACTGTCGCTTGTATGTGATGAACCCTAAAAAAAGTGTAAAGCGTGTAAAAAAGTACTGCTAAAAATCTCTGATTACGAATGCAAAAAATCATAACCATGACATACAACCGCCGCCTAACAGAAACCAACAGGGAAATTGAAAACTGCGTATGTTCCTTTGTAAATATGCAGATTTCCCGCATTACTTAGCTGTGATTTTCTTTTTTGCCTCGTAAATATGTAAATCGGGTAGAGATCGAATTTGAGAAGACTGGTGTAAATCAAAGATAGTACAGAATACATAATTAAGGAGCCACATAAATGCTTAATTATGCGTCGCTCATTTTATATATTTTCTTATTTGATATTATTCTTGAAAATTTACAAACAATACATTAAATATGTACATAAAATGTTTCCGACTAATACCTAGTAGATAAGTGCCCTTTAAATTAGTGTCATACTATCATGACCTTCTTACACAAGTCTATCACTCATCAATCATAACAAAAATTAATCATGTTTTATGCACGTACTTCTGTTCTCTCAATATTAGGTATATGACGCTGTAAAATTTGATGTCATCGTTCTGGGAGCGATGTCGAGTCGAGCTGGCTTATTGATATTTCAGCGCGTCGTATTATGATTGTATCTTTGTGATTTCAATATCTTTTTTTATATCGAGTAATATTTTTATACTATTTAGAGCTTGACTATTTATTTTTAGCGTGGGAGTAATCACTAAAACCAACACGATAGATATTAAACTACCTATCTTTATAATACAGTGACTTGGTTTATAACGCCATATTTCTGGAATTAAGCGGCACTCCTAGGAAACAACCTTCTTTTGAACCAGTAGCTCCATATAGCTACAAAATTTAAAGAAAAAATCGAATCACGCTTCAAAGTATGAAGGTTAATTCAGTGATCTTGTATTTGTTAGTCTATGCTATTGTAATTTATTGCATAGTCTTTAGCCTCACCGAAAAGACCAATCAAAATCAAGAGTCGTTAGACTGAAATGCAAGTGATCTGTACAGCTTTTTGTTGTTAATTTCTTACAAATAACAACACACTGACACATATTGTATCCATGTCGAATACGCTGCAAATGCACACGCGGATTGCATTACCAGGCTTGAGAGCAGCCACTTAGCTTCTAAATTACTACGGGCTCGTAGAGACGAGCCCCTATTCAGCATCTTAGGCACTACAGCCTCGGGTGGGCCTTGGCCTGGTTAAACAAATCTCTCCAGCCAGTTCTGTCCTTGGCCGTTTCTCGTAAATTTCTCACTCTAAGGTCTTGTTGTACTTTATCCAGCTATCTGAGTTTTGGTCTACCGGGAAGTCTTTTCCCGTCGAGTTTACATAGCTTAAATTCATTAACCATTTTTGCATTGCCGGGTCGTTTGGGTATGAATCGGTCCGTAAATTTGCTTTTTCCTTTCTAGGCTCTTACATACGAACCAATTTTAGGGGTGCAAAATCGATCTAGCTATGTTAAATTTTATACATACATACATACTATCACGCCTGTTTCCCACAGGGGTAGGCAGAGACTATGGACCGGACCTCCACTTGCTACGATCTTGACAGACCTCTTTCGCTTCATTCACACTCATCAACCTCTTCATACATGCCCTTCGGTTACGTGTACTTCTTACCTCTCCCTTTTTCAGAACGTCTGCAATCTGATCGCGGAACGTTCGCCGAGTTCGACCCTGTCCCGCTCTTCCTTTCACACTTGCCTTATAAATATTTTAAAATTTTATAGAACCTCTTTTTCTCCGTGTTTTCCATCGAGCGAAGTTTAGTCGACCAAGTACTTAATATTTAAATGTGAATCCATTTCGGTGAAGGCTACTGAGTTATTAGTAACTAAGCCCGTATATAAAAATAAGATCATATAATTTTAAATAAAAAAGCGACTCTTTTTCATCAATTCCACCTCACTGCAACTCACTTTCTGAATGCAAATGCTTGATTTCTTCATAAAAACATCAAAATCACTACATGTGTGCATAGAATATTAAAAGGGGTTCCCTCAATATCTTGAGAATCCCATCATCAGATCATATATGTGCAAATGGGTTTTATTGTCACTAGGTAAAGATACCTAGTGACAATAAAACCCATTTGCACATATACCCTTTCAAACAAACAAAGAATTTTCTAAATCGGTTAAAAAACGGAGAAGTTATGGGGGAACATACATAAACAAATAAATAAACGGGCAAGTGCGAGTCGGACTCGTACATAAAGGATTCCGTACCACCGTACAATGTTTTAAAACCCTGAAGAAACACGTTTCTTGTATGACGACCCCCTTTATTTATTAACTTTATCTTATTTTTAGTACTTGTTGTTATAGCGGCCATAGTAATACATAATCGTTCAAAATTTCAGGTGTCTAGCTATTACGGTTCAAGAAATAGAGCCCTGTGACAGACGGACAGACAGACAGCGGAGTCTCAGTAATTAATTTAAAACTGAAAGCTGTAATCCAGACTGGCCATTTGTTTATGTCACTATATAACTATAATTAAACCCGCTTAATTACAAACGCCAAACAAAACTCCAAATTAATTACACTTATACGACTATTTACGTCACTTACGCAAATTAACCCTTGGTCATTGCGACCCGAAAGTAAATTCAAATGAACTATTCCAGATTCAAATTATTCGCGTCAAGCTTTCTGAATCCAATAAAAGGAAATCCGGGTTGAAAGATAAAGAGGGTTCTAGGGCGTCGTTACGTGACGGTGTGATAGGTGGATGGGTTTATTAAAATTTTGCGAAGTGGTTGATAATACTAATGAAGGATGTCTAAATATTGCCGGCTTAGCTACAGAAAAGGGCTTTGTTTGGCATATTGTCGCAATTTTTCAGTAATCAGTACAAAATATTTTAACTTTTTTTATTGTTTTTTCATATAGGACGGCAAACGAACAAGCGGGTCACCTGATGGTATGTGATCACCGTTCCCCATGGACAACTGCAATACCAGGGGTGTAACAAGAGCATGACCGGCCTTTAAGGAAAATATAGACTTGTTTTTTGAAGGTTTCAATGCCGTATCGGTTCGGGAACATTTAACTTGTTTATAAAGTCAAAATAACGTGCTTTTGGTGCTCCTTATGAATCGTTGAAAAAAATATATTTTTAAATAGAAAGTCTAAAATATAATAATAAATTAAAATTTAATATAATTATATATAATTGTATAATATAATTGTATAATGTAAGTGTATTAGGTCCTTACATATGAAATTGCCGTTCAGTATCAAAAAAGTGAAACAAGTTTTTTTAATGAAATTATTATTTAATCAATCGAAGTATGCGCCGTTGTTATCGATACACTTCCGCCATTTTATAAGCAGATCATTGATACCTTTGGAAAAAAAATCCTGGGAGCGAGAGTCTATGAACTGTTTGAAGGCGGTTTTGACTGCCTCATCAGATTTGAAATTTTTTCCTTGTAAAAAGTTATCCAAATTTTGAAAAAAGTGGTAATCGGTTGGGGCAAGATCTGAAGAGTATGGTGTGTGATGCAGAGGTTCCAGTCGCAGCTCCTCTAACTTGGCGATCGTTTGATGTGCAGTGTGTGGTCTAGCGTTATCCTGAAGGAGCAGTGGGCTAGAGCAATTCATCAGTCTCGGTTGTTTAATGGCGAGCTTTTCCATCATTGTTTGCAATTGTTGGCAATACAAGTCTGCACTAATCGTCTGGCCTGATCTCAAGAAGCTGTAGTGGATAACACCAGCACTGGTCCACCAAACACTAACCAGAATCTTCTTTTTGGTCAGTTTTCGCTTAGGGCAAGGTTTTGCCGGTTCTCTAGGGTCAAGCCATTGTGATGATCGCTTCCGATTGTCGTACAGGATCCATTTCTCATCACAAGTCACGATACGGTTCAAAATCCCCTCATTATTGTGGCGATTAAGCAAAGAAATGCAGCAAGCAACGCGTGTTTGTTGGTTTGCTTCAGTCAATTCGTGCGGTACCCACTTTTCGAGTTTTTTAATTTTTCCGATTTGGCGCAAGTGGATAAGTATCGTTTTGTCACTTACGCCGAAGGCAGCTGCTAATTCAGAAGTGGTTTGAGATGGATCCGCTTCCACTATTGCCTTCAATTCTTCGTTATTCACTTGAGTATCAGGTCGTCCACGAGGCTCTTTGTGTAAATCGAAATTTCCAGAACGGAAACGTTGAAACCAAAAACGCACCGTTCGTTCGTTAGCGGTGCCTGGTCCATACACATCGTTAATTCTTCGAGTCGTTTCTGCAGCACTGGTGCCACGGTGGAACTCGTATTCGTAAATACCGCGAATTTACAATTTGTCCATAGTTGTTGTTATAGCAATGTTGAAACTCAAACAAATGATGTTAAAACAAATTAAATACGAATTTTAAAACAATATTTTTCTGGCTTTATTTCGAAATAAATTTGAATTTGGAATTCCTAATGAAACGCAAGATATTTGATTTTAAAGTTGCCAGTATTGAAAATCGGCAATTTCATATGTAAGGACCTAATATTATAAAACATTTGTTAATATTTGCACGCATACAGGCGTGGTTATGTGGCAGGTTATGTAAATCATGCAAATGATTCTATTCTTCCTTCCGACCTTCCGATGAGCTTCCGATATGTTGTTTTGGAAATCCTTGGAGGAGGCCTATGTCCAGCAGTGGACTACCTGTGGCTGATATGATGATTCTATTCTAATAACGACAACGCCGGAAATTATTTTCATGTATGTATTAATTGTCCGTCAGGCATACGTAATATAGATAATAGAAAATGTGAAATACATTCATGAATTTTTGCAAACTTTTTGTAAAATTCCTTATTCGTTTCAAAGTTAAATATTGAATGATTTATTACTTCTACGTCGCCGTTCTGAAAAAAAGAAAAAGCTTATGTTTGGTGTCGCTAAAGTCGCATACAGTGTCGCTCGTCTCATTATTACTCGTCGCATTAGAAAAATATTTTATAATGCTTAAACATCAGTGCATTCTATAATAGAAACACAAGGAGTTTTGTAACACAGTAAACTTCAAATTACGCTTAAAAAAATAACAAAGTGCCAGTGATTTGTGGAAGACAAATGAAATATCTCTGAACAAAGATTGACTGTGAGTCCATTCTATATTATTATTATATTACCCTCAAGATTTGATTCTCACTGCCATTGACACAAGATATAGTAATACGCAAACAACACAATACGAATACAATCCATAATTTCGTCATTACTCAGTAACTATTCGCTGGCTCAGTGGGAGCGCGGTCGGCTAAGACCTGAAGAACGTTGGATCGATCCTGCTGAGAGACACATCAGTTTTTAACAAATTTTTCTTGTTAAATTTCCAAATTGACAATGAATTTTTTTCAAAACGTTACATTGAGACGTCCTTGATCGCAATCAACTTCGGAAATAACTACGGAAGACAGCAGTAGTTCTTCAAATAACACACTAGATGGCACTGCTAGTAGCATACCCAATACTTCCATTGACTATGTAAATAATGAACAAAATGTCTGCGAGCTAAAAAATACTATAGCTAGATTGACGACGGAATTAGATACAATAAATAAAGAAGTAAATAAATTATTACTCGAAAATAGTGCACTTAAAAATCAGGTACAGGAGATGAAAAATGAACTTCAGAATAAAATTTCTAGTACACCAAACAATGATTTACTAAGTCCAATTAGGAGAAAAAGGAAAGCACGCCAAAAAAACCCAAAGACATCCAAGACACCGATTGAAAATACAATAACACGAGAAACAAATCTTACAGAAACACAAAAACCAAGCACTCCAAAGATGTTGAAAAACACATACAGAAACAAACTATGCATAATTAGTAGCAATAAAAGATATAACATGTTAAAATATACTGAACAATTCTTTAATAACGAATTTGAAATCTGTCACTACTTAAAACCAAATTCAGACACAAAACAGATGTTAAATGGTATTGACAAGAAATTGAAACACTACACGAAGAGTGACTTTTGTATTATTTTTATTGGACCAGATGACTTTCTTTATACAAAAAACTATTTTGACTTAATCGAACATATTCGAGGGGTACTACAAGAACTAAATCACACGAACGTAATAATATGCCTACCAACATTCAGATGTAATAACTACTCAGAAATGTTTAACTGGAGGATTGAAAATTTTAACAACTTACTATACATGGATGTGAAAACTTTTGAATATGCCTACATTTTGGACTCTAACTTAGCGTTAACTTATGACTTTGATATGTTTGATAGAAAAAAAGGCCTCTTAAATAACTGGGGCATGAAGAATATATTTATGTTTTTAAAAGAAAATATGTTAGAAATTAGGCAACCTAACATGACAAGCAATTTACACCACGATGATAATGAATCTCCTACCCAGTCTCAGTTTTTTCGACAATAATCATTTATATATTATACATCAAAATATCGCTGGTCTATTAAACAAGTCAAACCAATTAACTGTACATATGGATAGCATACTACAAAATGAGAAAATTCCAATAGATATAGTATGTATTACTGAGCATTTCATGTCATCCGGACAAGAAGACTTACTTCATCTTCCAAATTACCGTCTCGCGGCATATTATTCAAGAAATAAGAAAAGAGGAGGAGCATGTATACTGACCAAAATAGGACTACCTTTTAAAGAATTAGATGACATACCTAAATACTCTGTGCCGGGAGTAATAGAATGCTGTGGCATTGAATTGACAACTCATAAATGTATTATTGTATGTGTATATAGATCCTCTGTATCAAAAAATTATTCACTGTTTTATGAAAAGCTAGAATTAGTGTTAAATTCTATTTATAAAAAATCTTCGAAAAAATTCATCGTTTGTGGTGATTTCAATATAGACATATTAAAGAAAACTGCTCTATCTAATGAATTTGAAAATTTTTTGTTAGGTTTTAATCTTAAAGTAGAAATTAGACCAGTAACTAGACCAAAAAGTAAAACGTGCCTTGACAACTTTGCGCACAATTTCAAACGAGGGTGTAAAGCGAAAGTTATTGAACTTGCTCTCTCGGATCACTCAGCTCAAATTTTTACATTTCCAGTAAAAAAACAGCGCTTAGTAACCACTTGGAAAACTAAACGGAGAGATCTATCAGTGGAAAATATGGTCAAGTTCAAGTCATATCTACAAAGTTTATCTTTTTCTGAAATATATGAAACAGAAGATCCAAATACAGCGTATAACTATTTTCATGAAAATTTCCTTCTTCTATATGATTTATGTTTTCCGTTAAAAATAGTCAAAAACAAAAATGTAAAAAAAAATAAATGGATATCAAAAGGTATAAAACTATGTAGCAAGAAACAACGCTTACTTTTATGGCAATATCGTCATTCTCCGACTAGTGAAAATAGAAATCGTTTTAAAGTATATAGTAAAAAATATAAGCAAATTATAAAACTAACCCAGAAAGCACAAAACAATAACTACATTAAATCATCAAATAATAAGATGAAAGCAGCATGGCAAGTTATAAACGCCACTAAAAATACACCTAAAGATCATATATCTAAAATAACATATCAAAATAATGAAATCATAGATCCCGAAAGAATTGCGAATATTTTTAACGACTATTTTACAGATATGGTAAATACATCTCCAAAAGCTACAATGGCGGCTAATTTGAATCATAATCCTCATACTCTTTTTATGCCACCAGCATTACCACAAGATATCATATCAATAATAAAATCGTTGAAAAATACAAACAGCGTGGGTCATGACAACATATCCACCAAAGTAGTTAAATACGTTTCAGATGTTATAGCTCCACATTTTAGTCACATCATGAACATAAGTATATCTAGTGGTATATATCCCGACAAATTAAAAATTAGCGTATTAAGACCTTTATTTAAACAAGGAAATAGAGAGGACGTATCATGTTTTAGACCGCTAGCACTACCATCTGTATTCTCAAAAATTTTTGAAAAATATATACATGATATAATTTATAATTTTCTAGAAAAGTACAATATTCTATGTGATGAACAAAAAGGTTTCAGAAAGAATAAAAATATTAACATGGCAATATATGATTTCCTTTATAAAATATTGACTAGTATTAATAACAAAAAGACTATCACGACCTTATTTACAGACATGACTAAAGCATTTGACCATGTACTTCAAGAGAAGCTTCAAAACAAACTTTATGCTTGCGGGATAAGAGGAAATGTTTTGGACTTGTTAAAATCATACCTGACTAATAGAATACAATTCACCGAAATAACAAATATATGTCCGAATACCTGCAATCAACTAACATATAAGTCTAAAAATAGGGTCGTCAAACACGGTGTGCCTCAAGGGAGTGTGCTGGGACCATTACTATTTATAATATATATAAATGATCTCCCTAAAGTGACAAATCAGGATATGATCTTATTTGCTGATGATAGCACAGTAGTAATTAAACCAGACATTTTAAGTAATTATGAAAGTGAGATAAATTTTACATTACAAAATATAATTAATTGGTTTGACGATAATAATTTGATGATTAATTTGACAAAGACACATTTAATGCATTTTTATAATAAAAATATACCAAATATGAACATACATTATGAAAACACAAACATAGATACTGTAAATCAAACAAAATTTTTAGGACTTCAAATTGACAGCAAACTTAAGTGGGAATCTCATTCAAAAGAGTTACGTAAAAAACTAAGTAAATCCTCTTTTGCCTTACTTAGCCTTAAAATAGTCAACAGTGACACTGTTTTAACTGCTTATCATGGTCTAGTAGCACCTATATTACGTTATGGTATTATTTTCTGGGGCAATAATACTGATAGGGAATTAATATTTAAAGCGCAAAAAAATGCATACGAGCGATGTGTGGACTCAATTCCTGGGAAAGTTGTGTTCAATACTTTAAAAGTCTAAATATACTTACATTACCATGTCTGTATATCTATGAAATTGCCATTTTTGTAAAGAATAACCCTCGATTGTTTCCAAAGTGGTCAGATACATGTAAAAGAAAAACTAAATTACGAAATAAATATATAAATAATGTTAGCACACAAAAATGTAAACCAGCTCTAGTCAGAAAAAGTATAATGGGTATGGCTCCGAAAATTTTTAATCATCTCCCAAATGAAATTAAAGAATTAAATTTTAAAATATTTAAACATAAATTATTCCGTTTTCTCATTGACAAATGTTATTACAGTATTAAGGACTTTTTGAATGATAAATTGTAAAGCTGACATTAATGTATGTGACTATTTATTTTATAATTTGAAATTTTATTATTTTATTTATTGTTTTAAATTTAATTTGAACTAGCTCAGTAACTAAAGCATGATTAAGTATTTTAGTGTATTTATGACTTAATAAATATTTGTATGCTGTATACAACGGCAAAACATAGCGGCCATAATATTATTTACCAACTTGTTTATACCTATGTTTGACAAATAAATGATTTCTTTCTTTCTTCTTTCTTTCTTAGAATGTGCCAAAGCTCTCGTGCAGATTGGTGAAGTCGATCGAGAAAATGGACGAAAACTTTAGGGATTCATTTTAATGCGGTGGTCTACTTAAACTGGATATTTTTCAGTGCACATTTTTAAAAATCTTCCATGCTGGTGGAAGAAAATAATAAACTTAGAATGTAGCAGCTGTTTTTCTATCTAAGCACATCGTAGAAGCCGATCGATGGACGAAAATACGAATCATGCAATACGGCTAGCAAGCAACCAATGACTGTATTGAATTATTTTTACACCTTTTACACCTGTCGTGGCGATACAGAATAAGCTCTTTCTTGCCTTGGACCGTAGACGATTTTTTGTTTATTTTGATTAATAATCATGTATAATAATATGCTTCAACTACCCACCTACCACGCGAATTTAACTCGCACTTGGCTGGTTTATTTAACTAAACAAACCAATTATTAACTAATAATTCAATACATCAATTCATTAAAAATTTTATACATGAATCACATGAGACACTAAAATTAAATAGTTAAGTTAGTATTTTATTTTATACTAGTTTTTGCCCGTGGCTTCGCTCGAGATTCCCACGGCAACATTACTTTTTTCCGGGATGAAAGGTAGTCCTTCTCAGTACTCCCAACTTCATGCGTGTATGCGAATTTTCAGGAGGATTGGTTCAGTAGATAAAGTGTGAAGAAGTAACAAATAAATATACAAACTCATTTTCGCATTTATAATATAAATTGGGATTTGGATTCATAACTAATTAAGGAAGGGTTAGGAGTAAGGTCTTACCAAGACATTAAAAAGATGGCAGAGAGAAGAGAGGAATGGAGGCATCTCCACTTAACTCCACCGACAAGAGCAAGGTCTTAAATTAAAGAAGAAGAAGAAGAAACTAATTGAGAAAGTCCTAAAATTTACTGAAATTAACAATCAGTGGTAACACTTATCATACCATTCGTGACGTATGGTTGGGCCATCGCAGGAAGAGTAATTTATTATTATACCAGGTACAGTTATTTATTATTATATTATAATAATAAATTACTGTACCTGGGATCGGAACAACACGTGAGTCTTTTCTATTAACTTTTATTCTTTGTCATTTTACTTGTCACATTCTTCCAATATTCACGCACTCTATCGACATTTTTTGGGCTTCATTTATTCCTGGTTCCATTACTTACTTCAGTTATAAGTGGACCATTTTATTTCTATAATATTAGAGAAATGTTTCGATAAAGAATGGAGGGAATCAGCCGGGGATAGAAGTTATTGAAAACGAAAAGGGGAGGCTTTTGCCCAACTATAATGGGACATAAATGGCTATAAAGAAAAAAAAATAGAGAAATGTGTGATAATTGTCCAAACTGGTGGTGGTGTCGTGGGCTGGGTCGCTGGATTCCCTCTAATAAGTTTGAGTTCAGCGTCGCTGTCAACTCGTGAACGGTGGCTGCTATCAGCTCGGATCCGTTTTTTAAAACTACTCAGTGTAACTTTTTTCTGTAAATTGGATTTGGCACTCGTTCGCAAGCTTAACACGTTATATGTGATAGCATTGTATAACGCATAATATCTTTGTTAACTGACAATGCCCTTCTGGCGCATAGGCGACCAATATTGTGTAAATGGGTTTCTTTCGGGGTTTCTTCTCAGCACAGGTCGTTGCAAAACGCTAGTATTGCTAGTCCTTTTTTTGTAATGATTAATAAATTCAATAATTTGAGTGTACATAACATGTTTAACCTTATGTACACTCAAATTATTGACGTATAAAAATGCCTGCGAGGGCCTACTTGCTGAATAATATTTAATTCTTGAATTTATTCTTTTTGGAAAATTACCATAGAGCTCTTACAGATGGATGACAGATTACCAGCGACAGTTTGCGACCGTTGGCGACCTGACACATTGTTGCCCGTCTGTCTGAGCCTTTATATTAAGCCCAATTTAGTCGTATATGAACTATTAATTTTTTTGACTAATGGTCACATTCCGGCCCAAGTATTCCATTAAACCCTCGGAGATTTTCAATTCAACAGATCGTAAAATTAAGGGACTGGAGATCTTTATTGAAATTACAAGAGATTTTGTCCAGCTGATTTGCCAAAATAATATTATGCTCAACCGAGCGTTTCCGATAGCGTAGCGAAAATACTTGAAGCAAAAAAATTCCGCCAATAAAAGAATTCCGGGGCAATGAAGTTAACGAATAGAATTGACAACTTTTGAGATGTTTGTTTGTTTTTCGTGTATGTAAGTGGCCAACACTGGTGTTAGATTTTTCAAGCTGCCTAAAGGCATCTGACATAGCTTGACGACTGCCATATATTGACAGCCGGGACCAACGGCTTTTACGTGCCTTTCGAAGTACGGAGGAGGAGGACTTTTGAGATTAGCATACGTTACTCTTCGACCGATTTTTCTAAATGCTTACCAACCACGAGACGATAATCCAGATGCGATGCATGCCGTAACGTTCTTCTTTTTCTGTGGGTGTCGTAAGAGAGCAATTGCATTCCCAAAAAGGGTAGACGTCAGGCGATAGTCGATTGGATACTTTTCGCACAGATACATTATCCCAAAGATATGACATATGACGTCAGACAGGCAATCGATCGCAAAACGTTAGCTCAATGATTGTTTTAAAGATTTCGACTTTTTTTCTCACTTTTTACGGTCTTCGGCATCCTTGTAAGTAAACAGAAAATGAGAAGAATACACAATAATTTATGAGTTACGTTTACAGCCGTATACACTATAACGTATTTATCTGTAACGGGGTAGATATAGCTTAGGACCGCAATACCCAAAGCCAATCTTAGCGTGATGGTGGGTATGAAGGTGGTAAAGGAGAATGAAAATAGTAATGGGTTTATGCCTACCAATAGTATCGTCTACTTGCCTGCCAATTCACGAAGTTTCAGTTAAAGAGGTATATAAAAAAATAAACAGAAATACTTACCAACCTTTTCAAAAATAACACTGATGTTATAAATTTACCACCGCATTCTTTTCAAGGGCTCGCCATGTTGCAAATATTGTCAAGTGTCAAAATGACAAAAGTCATTTTTGATTAGCTTGCTTGCTTTTTACCATTTTCCCTACAGCGTTATTTCCAGCTGATGTTTTCGAAATTGACTATCATTAGAACGCTTACCATGACTGGTACAGTTACATTACATTTTTTTTTAATTTATTATTCTGTGATTAGATAAAAATATCTTGTTGAGTATATATAGTATGGTATATGGTGAGGTCGTCTCTATGCATACAATACTCGTATTTTGTGGGCGTATCTGCATAATTGTGGGTTTACGATATCGAAATAGTTCTGTCGTTTCTCTTATTCGTTTACGAAAGGGATCGGTTAGGTACAAATATGTAATATCTTTCCATTATGGTGTCATGTTTGCATATTCCATTTCCTGTTTTCACACTCGATTTTGTACAATATAGTTATATGAGTTACGGTTACCTGGTTTTTGTATCAAATAAGGAATTTTATTGGAAACCATGCTAAATGTAAACTATATAACATCTAACGAAATAAAACTGAAACTATTTTAAGCATACATTCAGTACATGATACTGAACAACTTGATACATATTACATTAAATAGAAAAAAAAATATTTTGCCTTCTTTACAAACCCGGACATGCTGGTCGGTCAATTTATAAGGAGCAAGCAAGGTGATATGTTCAACCGCCACAAAGGGAAGATTAATTATACAGGTGACTTTTTAATTACAAAAATTTTCGTCCTTCCATACAAAATCCGTTTAGCTGAGCGCTGATTTGTATAGAAAGGCGAATTTTTATTCTAGTTTTTCGTTAATTGTTTTTATGGAAAGTAGTTCAGTATCATGGAATAAACTTGCTCCAAAAATTTGGCTGGTAATTAAAAAGTCAGCCTGTATAGATAAACAACCAAGACCCTGAATAATTTGTAAAAGGCCAACTTGCCCTGGCTGGGGATCGAACCCAGAACCTCCGGAGTGGCGGACTAAGCGTGAATCATTAGGTACTCCACAAAGGTCGTCAGTTTGTTTTTGTATAGTGGTGGTCGTCACATCTCCAATAATGTTGTCAAGAAACTCCAAACTTCAACAAATAATATATTCTCAGTGAATCCCCACTTGGTGGGATTCCTTTCAGGAACTTTTAATTAGAAATTGAGTTTTGTACATAAATAATCATTAGTGCTGGACTGAAGTCGTTGCAAATCACTTTCGGAATGTTTGTCTGGCTTACTAAGTATGGGGACATACGGTTGTAGAGTTTGAACTACTATATGCAATGACCTTCCATACACAATATGTGTGAAAAGTAAAAAAACAACTGATACCAGTTTATCAAATACTTGTTTTTGTCCGCAGCTTCGCTCGCGTATTCCAAATCCCAAGGAAACATTACTTTTTTTCGGGATAAAAGGTACCCTGCATCCTTCTCAGTACTCCTAACTATGTGTATGCGATTTTTCAAGACGATTGGTTCGGTAGATAAAGCGCGAAGAGGTAACAAACAAACAAATATACAAACCCACTTTCGCATGTATAATATTAGTTAGAATTAGGATTACGATAGTAGACCTACTTGGAGCGAACACAGCATGCATCCTGCTGTGTTCGCTCCAAGTAGGTTGGCAACTTATATGCTCCAATTTGTTTATGTATAAATTTGTGTGTTGTTCAGCCAGTAAGCGAACGAAATAAATTAAAAACAAAAAAAAAGTTTTTCTTTTTTTAACCGGCTTCAAAAAAGGAGGAGGTTATGGTCAATTCTTAGGAACCTTTTTTTATGTATGTTCCCCAACTACTCGAAGATACCTGAATTGATTGAAAATTCTTTTTTTGTTTGAAAGGATATACTTTCCTGGTGGTCCCATAGAGTCCCAATTTTGTGTAGATAGATGGGTCGCTAGCTGCATCGCCTATTGAGATTCGCATTTTGTCCCATTTCCTTGATCGACTTTTACGACCTGCGCGGGAAGAGAAGCAGCTGGTACATTCTAATGTTTTCCTTTTCTCCACCTTCTCTTTCTACTTTGATTCTTTTTTCCACCTTTGACCTCCGTGGTATAATTGTCAACACGCTAGTCCGCCAATCCGGAGGTTCTGGGTTCGATCCCCAGCCAGGGCAAGTTGGAAAATTACATTTTTCAAATTGTCCTGGGTCTTGGGTGTTTATCTATATATGTATTTCTTATAAAATATAGTATCGTTGAGTTAGTATCCTATAACACAAGTTTAAAACCTACTTTGGGGCTAGCTCAATCAGTGTGATTTGTCTTTATATATTTATTTATTTATATTTATACCTACTCGCCCACCATCACGCTAAAAGTGGCATTTGGGTCTAACGGCCATGGGCTCTTTCTGCTTAGAGCCACAAGACTTAACATGCTGTGTATTTTTATTTCAAAGTTTATTTATTTATTCATACATAACTTAGTTAAAATAACATTATTAAACTAAAATCATGTATTAATGTATGTATTCATTCTATACTTTATAAAGTACACATAGCCGTGTGTCCTACACTTTAAGGAGGACGGTCACGTCAGTGGAGAAACTTCACAACTTCGTATTTACATTCCGCTCCGGATTCGTTCGCAAAGCAATATAAGAACGGCTAAAAGCTTTCGTGGTACGCGGAATTAGGAAGTGATATATGAAAGAAGATACGAGGGTCTTCTATTATAGGGTCTAACAAAATATGGTAAGACCTTCTCTATATATTACGTCTTACAAAATATATTGAAACTATATTAGGGTGAATTCAGTCCATGATGCTGAATAACTATGCCCAAGGAACATACATCGAAATCATCATCATCATCATTCGCAGACTTGAACATCCCACTGCTGGTAATCAGCATCTCTTTTTTTGGCCTCCCATACAAGTTGACCGATAATCTGATTCGATAGTAATTAGTATGGATAGTAATAGTTCCAGTTTTGGCCACTTTCACACACGAAAAACAAACAAACAGTAAGTATATTTTGTTATAGTTTATATGGTGCTGTCAGCGCGCTTCAAAGGCGGCTTCGGCTTTTACAAAGACACGGTGCGCCGAAGGCATGCACACCAATTCAGCAAATTCACTATAGATGTTATATGGAGTAAGCTGTCTAGCAATGCCCCAGTTTTGCTTGAATGTAAGTATATATCATATAAAAGAATGAGTAGATAACACAGCTTAACTATAACATTCCCATACAACATATTCAGTTCGTAGAAGACTTTTCTTAAAAAAAAATTTAGATATGTTATAGAAAAATTGTCAGAAAATAATAAACCATTGCATATAGCATTTCGTCGCTTGGGTAACAATACCGCGTAAGTCAAAAAAATGACACATGACGTTTTTATATGTCATTGGATAGATATTTTCGACGCACATCCAATGACGTTACTCTCCTTAAAACTTTTCAAATTTGACTTACGCGGTATTGTTACCTAAGCGACGATTTGTTGGTTATAATAAGGCATTTGACAGTTTAAATCATCAAGCCATCTTTTCCGCGTTAGAAAAACAAAAAGTAGACGTAATTACATACATATAGTTAATAAAACCGGTTTACGGCGATAGTACAAGTGCCATAAAATTTCAAACTCCTGAAACCCTTTTTCCTTTTTAACGTGGACTGAAACAGGTGACATTATCACCAAAATTATTTACGATAAGCCTAGAAAAAAAACCTGAAAAAATCTATTTTCCCATGTCATCAATTTCTTTTTCAAGACGCGGTTAGTCACCCTTCCATCACGTGTCGACTTTATATCTTTTACTTTAACTTACTTCCTTAACTTTATATCTTGTATAAATAAGGGTAAATCATGACTAATATGCCTTATAATACAGTTCTAATTACGAGAATTTATCTCGCCTCCAACTATATGTAATCTGCTCACTGCTCAGTGATCTGTAAACATAACACATGTAAGATAACACTATGAGCCAAGTTGCGTCTAATTGTCTGTCCTGTCTAGACATTCCTAGCTGTAATTAGTGCAAGATATTCTGTCTGGAGCATATCTCAGTTAAGATTTTGGAATAACTTTACAGTTAATGCGGTTAGTGTTTATTGACCGAGCGAGCGAAATGCGGTTAGTGTTTATTGACCAAGCAAGTGAAATGCGGTTAGTGTTTATTGACCAAGCAAGTGAAATGCGGTTAGTGTTTATTGACCAAGCAAGTGAAATGCGGTTAGTGTTTATTGACCAAGCAAGTGAAATGCGGTTAGTGTTTATTGACCAAGCAAGTGAAATGCGGTTAGTGTTTATTGACCAAGCAAGTGAAATGCGGTTAGTGTTTATTGACCAAGCAAGTGAAATGCGGTTAGAGTTTATTGACCAAGCAAGTGAAATGCGGTTAGTGTTTATTGACCAAGCAAGTGAAATGCGGTTAGTGTTTATTGACCAAGCAAGTGAAATGCGGTTAGTGTTTATTGACCAAGCAAGTGAAATGCGGTTAGTGTTTATTGACCAAGCAAGTGAAATGCGGTTAATTTTTATTGACCAAGCAAGTGAAATGCGGTTAGTGTTTATTGACCAAGCAAGTGAAATGCGGTTAGTGATTATTGACCAAGCAAGTGAAATGCGGTTAGTGTTTATTGACCAAGCAAGTGAAATGCGGTTAGTGTTTATTGACCAAGCAAGTGAAATGCGGTTAGTGTTTATTGACCAAGCAAGTGAAATGCGGTTAGTGTTTATTGACCAAGCAAGTGAAATGCGGTTAGTGTTTATTGACCAAGCAAGTGAAATGCGGTTAGTGTTTATTGACCAAGCAAGTGAAATGCGGTTAGTGTTTATTGACCAAGCAAGTGAAATGCGGTTAGTGTTTATTGACCAAGCGAGCGAAATGCGGTTAGTGTTTATTGACCAAGCAAGTGAAATGCGGTTAGTGTTTATTGACCAAGCAAGTGAAATGCGGTTAGTGTTTATTGACCAAGCAAGTGAAATGCGGTTAGTGTTTATTGACCAAGCAAGTGAAATGCGGTTAGTGTTTATTGACCAAGCAAGTGAAATGCGGTTAGTGTTTATTGACCGAGCGAGCGAAGCATCTCAGTTTCGAGATTGGCGAAAAGTGCTTTTGTCTTTCTGTCAGTTTTTGCCTATACAGCATTTTTCAACCAATTTGGACGAAAATTGGCACACAAGAAACTTGATTTATTTAATTTGTTTATGAGGGCATGTATGAAGAGGTTGATGAATGTAGATGAAGCGAAAGAGGTCTGTCAGGATCATAGCAAGAGGAAGTCCATTGTCTCTGCCTACCCTGTAGAAAACAGGCGTATGTAGGTATTATATTTATAAATTGTTTAGTCAATCTCGATTTTTTATTGGGGAGAAAAAGGGGAACTTTGCTGTAGTGTTATTTATTGACGGATTTCAATTACACTTGAGAGGCACACTAAGGACTTCAGGCTACATAAGATCCGTCTGTCCATCTGTCCGTCTGTCCGTCTGTCCGTCTGTCCGTCTGTCTGTCTGTCTGTCCGTCTGTCTGTCCGTCTGTCTGTCCGTCTGTCTGTCCGTCTGTCTGTCTGTCTGTCCGTCTGTCTGTCCGTCTGTCTGTCCGTCAGTCACAGGGCTCTATCTCTTAAACTGTAATAGCTAGACACTTGAAATTTTCACCGATTATGTATTACTGTGGCGGATATAACAACAAATTTAAAAATAAAAAATTTAATGTTTTATTATCCGCTGAAGAGAAGTATTTTTTAAAGTATTTCCAATTATGTTCCATGGGAAAAGTTGTTCAATATTATGACCTGATTACCTTTGAAACAGTTTTTGTATACTTAGTTTCACGGAATATATTTCTATTTTTTAAATAAATTTAGGTACATTTCCTATCACGATATAAGTGCACAATAGCCATTGACATAGATAAATAATATATACCAGCTATCTCAAACATGGGCACTTGTTCTATTTTTTAATATATGGCGGCGTGAATTTTATCATAATTATCTATTTTCAAAGAATGAAATCTGCTTAGTTACCGATGGAAAGTTATTTCTTTACACTTTTCCGTATTTTGTGAATTATTCTTACTTTATTGTTATACAGACCAAGGCATTCTTAACTATGTTGCCCCTGTGTTCGTATGATTTTTGCTTATAAACTTTGAAAAATACTAGGCGTATAAGAGCTAGCAAGCGACTAAAAGAAGTTTTTGGAGTTAGCTACTCGTATAATTGAACGGGATAAAACAGTGATATGTATCTCCTCTAGTTTACATAATAGCTCTTAGATAATAGCCGAGATAACTGCCGTAGTGAACACCATTCTCTATCCCATTATAAATGAGCTGCGATAATCACTGTAAATGGAAACCTAGCAGGCTCCCTCGGGAGCGTTGCTTGTCATAACTCACCATAATTAATACCTCGTTACAGGATCGCCATAGATAAGCTGCTCTATTTTGATATACCTTATAACTTTAGTACTTTATTTTTCAGTCCGCCTCTCCGGAGATTCTTAGTTCGATCCCCATCCAGGGCAAGTTGGAAAATGGTATTTTTCAAATTTTCCTGGATGTTGAGTGTTTATATATATATTTATTTATTATAAAATAAAAAATAGTATCGGTTTTCGAGTTATTATCCCATAAGGGTTGCTTCACACTTATTCGGGCCGGTATTGTCGGTTCGGAAATATTTGTCAAACAACAAAGCTGACACAAATCAATTATATTGTCCTTTTCCCCGAACATTCATCTACATATATTCGATTTTACTGCCCAGCTGTGCCGATTAATGCCGGTCCGAATAAGTATGTAGCAATCCTAACACAACTTTTTCTACCAGTCAACCTACAGGTGGTGCTGAGATGAGATTATTTTGAAAATAAGTGCAAAAAGTGCAATGCTAAACAGTAAGAACATTTTCAACAAGCAGCTAGTAAATTCTAAGTTTTTCTTCTCTCCCCACACCATCATGGAAGAGTAAAAGAAACCTCCCCTGGTGAGTCTGGAAGTCTCTCAATAGACTCCGGGCTGGTGTTGGGAGGTGTCGGGAAAACCGAGTTAGGTGGCGTCACGCTGATAAAAACCTTTGCGACTGCGGTGCCATTCAGTCGATGGACCACTATCATGTCCGAGCTGCCCTACGTCATGTACCATACAGGACCTTAATGAGGTAAGGTGAATGATAACGACAGAGGGATCGCCGTGGCCACATACTGGTCAAAGATGATTTGAAATTGAAGCTACAGTAAAACCATTTCGACTTGACAAGAAGAAATACGAGCAGATATTTATTTTGTTTTCTAAGTAACTAATTAAAAAACGGCAGCTACACACAACGAAACTACTTAGTTCAGATCGTAGTGCATGAATTCGAAGAATTTCCGCAGGGAAATTCTAATAATGTCACGAAATCTCGGAATGTGCCAATACACTGTAACATAGACTCTTCCACATTGTGCAATCGCCTTAATAGTCGAAATATTACAGTGTTCAGTGCAATTTCATTAAGTACCCCTTTCAAATAATATATCCTACCATACATTTGTTATTCATGTTTCATGTGGGCCAAAATGAGAGTCACTGTAATAGGCGATGCGGCTTCATACAAATCACTATTTTGAGACCTTTTTTCACATTCTCGCCCACCATGACACTAAAAAGTGGCCTTTAGGTCTAACGCCCCTGGGTTCTGTCTGCCCCGTTAGGGATAAAGACGTGATAATGTATCAGTATCTGGCATGTTAAAGATCAGTGTATTTTCATTTCATCTTTCAACCATGATATTCATGATTATCCTTGCAATGTCATGACAACCAAAAAACCCGTGAAGTTTGGAAAACCAATTCGTGAAGAGTGCGATGTATCTCCTCTGGAAAATTTCCACGAATTCGTGAATTCTTGCAATGCTTCAAGTGCACTTGGATGTAAAATGCCGCATTTGGCATCAAATACACAAATAACATTTTAGCAACCAATGTAAATTTATTTTCACCTTCTAAAATTATATGATGCCTTGCAATTTCATGACAGTCACAAAATAGCAATGCGAATTTTACAAATGATTACTAATTTGCAGTGCTCTCGCTATTGCAACGTATTTCCGCTGGGATATTTCGAGGATGACGTGACTTCTCGCAATGCGTCAGTACAGTACATTGCATCTACTCGCAGTCTAAGTTGAATTTATAATAAGCTGAGATACAGATTTACTATTACATCTATTGATTATCTTCCATGCTGGTCTGGGAGAAAATAAAAAACATAGAATGTACCAGCTGCTTCTCTTCCCGCCCAAATCGTAAAAGCCGATCGAGGGAATGGGCAAGAATCTGAATCATATCAATAGGCGATGCGGTTAGCAACCCATCACTATTATGATTTCCCTTTTCCACCTTCATGCCCACCATCACGCTAAAAGTGGCCTGGGCCTTGCCGCCCTAGGCTCTGTCTGCCCCGTTAGGGATAAAGACGTGATAGTGTATCTGTATCAGTATCAGTATCTATTGATTGACTGAGTGAGCTTTCAGAGATTGAAGATCTCTGAAAGCTCCGGAAAAAAATAATTCGTGTGTCCGAATTCCAGTCTTATGGTTCTCACCTACAAGTCGGATTTCTCAACCGATTCCACTACGACCACGCGTCAACTCGTGAACGGGTGCCGCCAGTAGGGACTGGTCAGCTCGGCTCCGTTTTTTAAGACTAGGTACTCAGTGTAACTTATTTCTGTAAATTGGATTTGGCACTCGTTTGCAAACTTTACATATTATGTTCTGATAACATGGTATTAGGCATAATATCTTTGTAAACTGACAAAGCCCTTCTGGCGCGTAGGCAACCAATACTGTGTAAATGAGTTTCTTTCGGCGTTTCTTCTCAGCAGTGGTCGTTGCGAAACGCTAGTAGCTTTTGAACAACAAAAAAAATAATTTAAATATAAATAAACGTTACACGTAATGTACACTATAATAATTGACTTGTAAAAGTGCCTGCAAAGGCCTAATTACTGAATAAATATTTGATTTTGATTCTCGTGAAGTTTTGTGAGCAGGTTCAATGTTTATAAATTCTTTTGTCGAGACTGTTTTTCGAAATTTTTCAATATGGTGGAAATAGGTATAGGGGTTAAAAACGCAAGATATACAAACCATCTTTGCAAGAATTATAAAAATAATTTAATGTCAAAATATTTTTTTCACTCTCAACTCAATTATACAACTCGAGTGTAATAACCGTGAATTTCATTTCAAAATCAGAAGTTACTAAGTAGAGTTGCAGGCGTGAATTCCATTAGCCTAACTCGAGTTACGCATCTATTCGTAACAGGATTTCTCGTAAAAATTTCGAGCCATCTCGTAAAACATGAACGTATATCTCATTTACGCGCACTTGAGCGCTGTAACAAACGAGCTTAGTTGCACCGTCGCGTAATTTGATTGATTTATTAATTTATTTTAACTTAGCTTAAATCTAACATTACTGTGTGAACCAATACGATGTTATAAATTTTATTTTATGTACACAGCTGTGAAGCTTGATATGTATTGTTTAAAATTATCAAATAACCATACATACAACGTTCGCCACATCCATTCGTGAGTGAAACGTAGAGCTACCTAGATCGACTCATTTACCCAACTGTTTACCCAATTCCATATTATACGAATTTTCAGAAAACACTCAGGAACTTAATCTAACGAGAGAGGGTTAGCTTTCGGTCTATACGTCAGTAGGTACTTATATAAATTTCAGTGGCTAAGAGTAAAATTAATTTTCTTGGTCTTTTATCTTATTTATCCAGGCCAAAATAAAAGCGCCTTGGACGAAGAAATAGTTATTCATAATTGTTTTTTTTTACAGTAATATCTTATTCATAAAAAGTTAATTCAATCCAACTTACAACAAAAACCTTAGCATCAAAACTTTTTGTTGTAAATTGTTTCTGGCAAATTGGTACGGCTGAAATTCATTTATTCATGCAAATTACGTTTATATTATTGTGTTCGGTGTAACAGTCGGCCGCTGTCGTAAAATCAGTGAAATCCGAACGGACTCTCGACATGATTGTTATGGTCTTAGCGGAATAATAATGAGGTGCTTACAAGGGATAGCTGCTACTGGGGTACACAAGTACCTAAAGTAGTTTGTTATCCAGCTTTTGATTGTATTCTGCGGTTTCCTTGCAATATTTTCTAAAATGAAAGATAATGGTAAAGCCGCAAGATCCAAAATGCTCTGTCTATCCCATTATGCAAAAAGACATGATAGTATGTATGTATTTTCTGAAATGTTTTATTGAGTTTAAGAGGTATTTCGCACTTGGTTGGCTGTCTCGCTCGCATAATCAAACCTTTTTTTAAGAATATTAAAAATTAGTCTCATTTTTAAAAAAGTGTTTCATTATTGCGAATATTTTAGACATGTTTTATATTGTGTAGACATTGACTACATCGTGAATTAGTTGATCAAAACTATTAAATCTTTGATCGCATAATAATATGTCAAACATTTGCCTTGTTAAGTACTTAGGCCTCACAATGAGAGAAAAAATGAAATTTTCTCAAAAACTTCTAAATTTTTGATACAAAAAATCTTGGCAACACATTTAAGACTTTCAGCAAAACGTCTAAAATCTTGCGATGTCCGTTATATATATATTCCGGAAACAGTTAAAATTTCCGTATGATTTAAATTTTTGGCAAGCTTTCAACGAAAACTATTAAATACTTAGGATATTTCGCTGAACTCAGTACGTCTGATTATAAAACAAGGACTTAATTTTTCACTTACTAGATTTAACATTGACAGATAACTTATTTACTTACTCATTATTACACCTCTGGCTCAGAGACCCGAAATGGAACTTGACTTCCGAGACGAGAGAGCGCCATATTTTTCTATTCTGAGCGATATCTTGCTAGCTGACAGCTTCCATCTCCCGCAGATCAGCCTGCACTGTATCGATCCAGCGATATCTGGGGCGATCCACTGGTCTTCGGCCTGATATCTTTACGATATAGGCTGCCTTGACGCCACGATCCTCCTTCATTCTTTTCAAATGCCCAAGCCATTGCAGGCGGAGCGCTTTAGTGACACCGATTATATTCTTTTACCAACTCCTCTATCTCCTCATTTTTCTGAACTCTGCAGCCTCCGTCAGCAGTTTTAGATAGGTGACTTATTTTATTGACAGATAAGATAATTTTATTTTAGTAGATGTCAACTTAGTTTTAAAACAATTAATTAAATACAATAAAAAAGATAAAATTAATTAAAGATGGATAATTGTTTAAACCTAGTAAAAAACTTGAACTTTACTGGCAACTTTTCACGACGATTTCATTGAGAAATGGGTCAAATTATATTGTTGTAAGTTGTGAAGTGGGTAAGATTACTGTGAGATTTTTCAAGGAGACATCATCCGACTTCATAAATTTGTTAGTTTATTAGATCAATAAAAATAATTTTACTATAAACTTAATTTTAAGGTTAATACATTTTAGGTTGAGTACGAATATCTGTAAATATAAAAACTGGATATACGCGAAAAAAAATTTGGAGACAAGTTTATTTGCCAGACAAATCCCCGACTTTTAAGCATTCATCCCTTATTACTTTTAAACGGCTAAACCGATTTTCATCAAACATAGCAAAGAATCACAAACATCTTGACCACAATGAGATCAATCTATTTGCTACGACACGTCAATTTTATAACACCCTCTTTTTCATCGGGGGTTAAAAAACACCGAGCATAGCCCATCAGATTTTTTCATACCCGTTTTTAAATGCGAAAAGCGAATATGATTAAAATTCTAGACTTGGCAACGGCTCGCAGTTTTTCTGTAGCAATTGACACCATTTTGAGAAACAGCAAAGTCGGTCGAGCGTGGGCGCGGCACCACAACAAACCGATATAAATACGATTGTTCGCTACTGATCTAGATTCTAACCTTGGTTTTCCTGTCTTGTTTTTAGGGTTCCGTACCCAAAGGGTGCAAACGGGACCCTATTACTGAGACTCCGCTGTCTGTCCGTCTGTCCGTCTGTCACAGGGCTCTACCTCTTGAATCGTAATAGCTAGACACTTGAAATTTTCACCGATTATGTATACTGTGGCTGCTATAACAAAAAATACTAAAAATATGATAAAGTTAAAAATTAAAGGGGGTCGTCATACAAGAAACGTGTTTTTTTTTGCGTTTTTAACTCGATCTTTATAATGGCATTAACTAGATACTTGAAATTTTCACTGATTATGTGTTACTATGGCCACTATAACAACAAATACTAAAAATAAGAGAAAGTAAAAAATTAAAGGGGGTCGTCATACAAAAAACGTGTTTCTTTAGCGCTTTAAAACATTGTACGGAGGTATGGAACCCTTCATGTACGAGTCCGACTCGCACTTTATTTTTTCTTCTTTAGAATTTGGTATTCACGTTTTTGTTTTTTTTTTTGCAGGAACAGCTGTTACTACGATCTTCTTTTATTCCCTGTAAGTTTTTCATAGAATCTTTAATGTTGTTGTAGATATAGACAGTGAAAGAAAAGGAAAATAATTTTGCGTTATGATGTTATCAATAATTGGGAGAGAATCTCAATCCTAATAAAAGGCGATGCGGTTAGCAACCCAGCACACACCCAACCCACCGACACGCTAAAAGTGGCCTTAGTGGCCTGGGCTCTGTCTCCCCCGTTAGGGATAAAGACGTGATAATGTATCTGAACCTGTATGTTATCAAATAATGAAATAAACCATTTCTTATTTCATTATTTAATTTGAGTACTTTAGTACTGCATCTTGAATGCCTAAAAACCCCTATAAAAATATTGTATGTTATCAATTTGAAAATTTATAAAATACCAATATAAATTATATAATGAATTATGAAATGGTGAAAAAACACCACGTGAGCAAGACCTGAGCCGGAGACCTTGGTCTCAATACGACCATGCTCTAACCAACTGAGCTATCACGTGTTCAACCCCGCACGCTGCATTTCGCAACCATTTGATATTCCTATAATACGCATTAGGCTTGCGTTTATTATTTATTATTTCATTATTTAATTTGAGTACTTTAGTACTGCATCTAGAAATAATAAACGAAATAAAAACCTCATAAAAATCTCATTAGGAACATAAACTTTATAGTTCAGATTTTTTGTTTGTGTGTGTAAGTGGCCAATACTGGTGTCAAATTTATGCTGCCTGAGGCAGGGCTTGTCAACGATACCAAATTTACAATAAAAAAAACCGGCCAAGTGCGAGTCGGACTCGCGCACCGAGGGTTCCGTACAAACCTACATTACGACAAGTAAGTTTAAAATTATTAAAAAAAAATATATTATGTGATGTAACTAAAAATTTATGGTTTTCGTAATTTTTCCTTTATCTATGCTATAAGACGTTGCTTCGTACCAAATTTCAAGATTCTGAGTTCACGGGAAGCACCCTGTAGGTTTTGATTCCCTTGCAAGTGTCGAAAATTTGCGGCATAAACGGCTGTATCTTTTGATTGCGTTGGCTTAGAAGTTTGATTTTTTCACAGCTTCAAGGGACAGTAGACCTGAGTAATTGATATCAATTTCAGCTTCATACCTCCACGTGTTCCTGAGAAAAAGGGTCTTGACAGACGGACGGACGGACGGACAGACGGACAACAAAGTGATCCTATAAGGGTTCCGTTTTTTCCTTTTGAGGTACGGAACCCTAAAAACGTTAATATATGTTATTTTCAAACGGGTAGTGGTAACGTTAGAAGGAGTATCGATAATACAGTTTATAACGTTATCAATTAACAATATAAGTAACGATACTTTTTTCAATACTTAAATATTATATAAATAGCTCTAGTAGCCTACTAGACAAACTCTCATCAATTTAATCTGTCAAATATCGAAAAGAAATACAGTGTTAACAATACCTTTTACCGTTAATATCATTGGTAACGTTATCTGATTTATCGGTAAATAGTTGGAAAAATACCGTTACCCAGCTTAACGTTATCTTTGCTGATAACGTTAACGCCGTTTGACAGAATTAACATTACCAGATTTTTAACGGTATTCCAAGCCTGGCCTGAGGCTTCTGATATAGCTTGACATACAATACTGACAGCTGGGATTCATGGCTTACCGTACCTACCGAAGCACTTATTTTCGAAAATCGCTGGTCTGGGTGAAAAGAAAAAACAAAGAATTTACCAGCTGCTTCTCTTCTCTCGTAGATCGTAAAAGCCGATCGATGAAATATGCAAAAATGTAAATCATATTAATAGGCTATGCGGCTAGCAACCCATCACTATTTTGTTTCCTTTTTCCACCTTCTCGCCCACCATCACTCTTAAAGTGGCCTTTGAATCAGGCGGAGTGCCGACCTGGGCCCTGTCTGCTTATAGCTGCAAGACTCAAATCAAATATTTATTCAATAATTAGGCCTTTGCAGGCACCTTTAGATGTCAATAATTATAGTGTACGTACATTACATGTAATGTTTATTTATATTTAAATTATTTTTTTCTTTGTTCCAAAGCTACCGATACTAGCGTTTCGCAACGACCACTGCTGAGAAGAAACACCGAAAGAAACCCATTTACACAGTGTTGGTCGCGCCAGAAGGGCTTTGTCAGGTTACAAAGATATTATGCCTAATACAATGTTATCACAATACAATATGTAAAGCTTGCGAACGAGTGCCCAATCCAATTTACAGAAATAAGTTTCACTGAGTAGTCTTAAAAAACGGAGCCGAGCTGATGAACTCAAAATACTCTATTTGCCTAATAAAGGTTGGATCTCATCTATCAGCACGGAACAAAACTTTCCTATGCTGCTATTCTTTGCTGTCGCTCAGAAGCGTCATTTGCTAGAGCGAGAGAGAGCGACGGAACTCTTTAGCACCGGCCGTAATGCAGCGTTCCGTCGCTCTCTCGCTCTAGCAAATTAGTGTTCTAAGTGACAGAAAAGGATAGCAGCATAGGACAGTCACAGAATACATAAGAGTCAAACAAAATGGTATCTCACAGCGTCTCCCGCAAATTGGCGTCCCCGCACCTCTCCCCCGCACTTTGTAAGCTTTGACGGCTCCAAACCAGGGTTTAATTACTAGCCGCACGCAATACGCGACGTGTGTTGTCTTGAGAACTGTCAACCAATAGTAACCATCATGGTGAGAAGGTGCGCGTATAATAATTGTTTATCCACCCAATACTCTAAAGAACGTATATTTCATACATTTCCAAATGATGAAAACAGGTAAGCAAAGCAACAATATAATTTCACGTTATTACCCAGCAACCATCTTGATATATATACCCTTCTCACTCTCTCGCATTGGCGGGAGATACACAAGAGCGAGATTGTAACATTACCGGATTGCTAATAAGCAATCCGGTAATGTTACATAGGCTCCTCGCTCACAGGTAATCACATACACGCAAATGCCAACTGGATTTCCGCGGGTTTTAGTGCTAAATGCCATTGTTGACAATGACAACTTGACATGCTAAGTGTAAGCGTGATAAACATTTGTTTATTTTTATTGAATTTATTCATATAATTACCGTATAGTTTTGCGCCGAATATGCAAATTACTATATTACAATAGTGAATTAGTGAAATTAGTGCGTTAATATTTAGTGCGTATAAATGACTCAATAATAAAATCAGTAAAGTGAACTATAGGTGAAATGGACAATGGACACAATGAAAAATATTTGTAAAGTGATATTACGTAGCTGTTTCCGACTTTTCTGTAACATTTAATACATATAAAACAGAATATTTTTTACGTCATAGTGTTCGCAAATCTTCCGGTATGGAAAAATATAATCGTAAATATGTCGAACTCGTTAGTAGGTAAGTATTAAAATAATTCTGCGGTGCGACCCTAAGTAAAAAACTCACACATCGACGTGTGTACAGATAAATTGTTTTGTTTGTAGTAGTAGTAGGTATATATGTTACTCTGAATCAATGGAGAGTCCTACCAGTGCTGTTCCATGCTGATAGATGAGATCCATTCCTAAAGGATAAAAACGTGATAGTGTATGTATGTATAATACATTTAAAATCATAATGCTGAATTGAATCAATAATGTTATGAATCTATTCTATAGACGCATCAAAGCACAGTCTGGAATACATTACTAAAGATCGCAAAAGGCAAAGATAAGGAACCGTTTCGTTCAAGGTACATCCAGGGTACAAATAGGGTTCAATACAGGCCCGTTGAATACAAACTGCTGGATTTGAACCCCCTTGGTACAAAATCGAAAAGTTACAGAAAAGGTTCCTTATTACATGCATATTATCACGCCTGTTTCTCATAGGGGTAAGCAGAGACTATGGATTTCTACTTGCTACGATCTTTGCAAACCTCTTTCGCTTTTTATTAAGTCATTTGAATCGTTATGTAACGTTTTCTTTGTACGTGATTCTGCATAACTTTATACTTATTTACTATTGGCCTAAGGCCTAAATTATTCACATAAATTTACATATTTAAATAAATAAAATACAATTTAAATAAAACCTTATACTTACTATTTGAATCGAAGACAACAATTGCGCGTTTTAAATTATATATTTTTTGAAGCAAAAAAAAACCAAAAAAACTTGCCTACATTCATTCAACATCCAAACGTATCAAACGTGTTGACGCCTGTGTCATTATTTTTTTGTTTTAAAACTAAATTTTTCTTTTTTTTTCTGTTCAGCCAACATTATTTTGAAATCAATAAAGATTACAGTCCTGTTAAATTTTTAAATGTGTTATCACTAGACAATTTATTTTTACTTTTCAGTCTCTTGAGAATTACTAGAAACTTTAGCCCCAAATATTTGGGATGAAAACATTGTTTTTCGAATAGATGAGTGAAAAGATATTTTTTTCATATAGTTCGTACTCCCCGCTTTTTACGAAAATCTTCCAAATGAATACAATAGGCCGTCTTTTTCAGCGTCTAATTTTTTTTTTTTTGCTGAACAATAAATTATTACTTACTTTCCGCTATAATGTTGTATACTTTGTAATTTTTATTGTTTTTTATTTGGTGCAATAAATATTTTTGTATTGTATTGTATTGTAATAATATTCTATCTTTGGTGTATAGATTCAAATACAAGAAAACGTCTGGATCAGTATGACCATAGATTAATAGTATATTACCTACAAGTATGACTGAAAATTTAAGAACAAAGGTAAAACCAAATCTGCTAAACAGACCTTCAAATAATAAAACAAATATTTAAAGAATTCTGACACTTCTTGATCTTTCTGTGTAGCAATTTAATAATCTTAGCGAATATTGCGTACTACGCACCTTAAATAAATAAATCAAGAAGAAAATATATGAGGTTAAGTTCTATACTATATTTATTTCATACACTCGGTCGGAGGGTAATGGTCTAGCAATGGCGTTACATGAATCCGTTCCGTGTACGCATGACTTGGCTTTTTTTCTTGTAAATATTTGATTTTCTCTGTGATTTGATTTTAAATAAATAAATAAATGTTATGGACACTGATTGAGCTATCCCCAAAGTAAGTTTTAATTTTGTATTATGGGATACAATGTTTTATAAACTCATACACAGAGGTAAAGAAACAGAAATCGTCGCTTAGGTAACAATACCGCGTTAGTCAAATTTGAAAGTTTTAAGGAGAGTAACGTCATTGGATGTGCGTCGAAAATATCTATCGAATGACATATAAAAGGTCATATGTCATTTTTTTGACTTACGCGGTATTGTTACCTAAGCGACGAAATCTATGTATTTAATAGGTACTATAAAAACATGATACCATTCGGTTTTAATATTCCGTTTTTTAGGTTTCCGTACCCAATGGGTACAAACGGGACCCTATTACTGAGACTCCGCTCTCTGTCCGTCTGTCCATCTCTTCATCTGTCCATCTGTCACAGAGATATATCCCTTGAACCGTAATAGCTAGGCACTGGAAATTTTCAGCAATTATGTATTACTGTGACCGCTATAACAACACATTAAAAATAAGATGAAGAAATAATAATAAAAGGGGGTTGTCATACAAGAAACGTGTTTCTTCAGCGTTTTAAAACATTTTACGGAGATACAGAACCCTTCATGTACGAGTCCGACTCCCACTTGCCCGTTTAATTTAATTTAATTTTACTCATACTTACATACTATCTCAGCTCTATCCCTAATAGGAAAGACAGAGCATTTTAAGTGTTGCGTCTCTAAGCAGAAGAGTTCAGGGCCGCAAGACTTAAATGCCACTTTTAGCGTGTTAGTGGGCGAGATGATGGAAAAAGGAATCAAAATAGTGATGGGTTGCTAGCCGCATCGCCTATTAACATGGTTTGCATTTCCGTCCATTCCCTCGATCGGCTTCTACGATCTGCACGGAAATAGGCGGAAGAAGAAGCTGGTACATTTTTAGTTTTTTTTTCTCCCAGACAAACATGGAAGATTCACTTTACTCAATTGCATAATTATAACTTGATGATACCTGACTGAAATTTTATCAAGGAACTAATAATTTTTCCCCCCCCCCATGTTATCACAAGCGCTAATGGGGCATGTCATTAGTAGGTACCTCGTAATTCTATGGCGATATCGGTGTGACTCGTAAAATGTAGATAGACTTTACAGCGTTAAATTGATGGTGTTTTGATAATGAAATATGGCATAAATACAGAAAACCTATCAAAATCGCTAAAACATCATTCATCATAAATTAATATATAAGGACAAATCAGACAGATTGAGCTAGCCCCAAAGTAAGTTTTTTAAGAGCCCGTACTACCCTAAAGTTCTTAAAGCGATCTTAAATATTATCAATATTAACGAAACACTAACTTTGAAATAAAAACACAGCAAAGTTCAGGACTAACTCTATACATAATGTGTTTTGAAAACAATATTGATTGAAATTTTCTCGATAGAAAAAAATTGCGAAGTTGCCTCTAAATCACCTCAGAATTATACTAAAACGGAAAGTATTCAAGAAATACAATAAATTAGCCCTTGTAACTTTGGATTATAATTGTATTAAACATAAGGCAGTCATAATATGTCTTACTTTTTAAATACCTCTTAAATATTCTTTGTAAAACGAAAAAAACCTCAAAACAAAACCAGCCTCATTGACCTACCATGATCTTTTCACCCCGCATGGTTTCGCTGTCTCGCAAGAGTAAATTTGTGTGCGTGGAAGCGGGAGCAAAGCTAAGATTATTTACATCAGGCCCAGCCTTAAACTTATGTTATGGCACAGAAAACAGTACGAGTATTTCGTACAGAACGGAATCTCCTAAAGTACGCGCAATATGCGTCCCCGTTCCCCATCCCCGCTCCTCTCCCTGTTTTTATGCCGTCGTGCATACGTTAATGCGTGGGTGTTCGCCCGCTCTCGCTCCTCTACAAGCTGTCCAGTTCCATCTTCTGCAATAATTGAACCAAGGTAGATAAATGATTTTACTTTCGTTATGGCTTCATCATCTATTTTAATGTCTGTGTTTGATGGAATAGGCTCATTTGGATTAAAGAAAAACTTTTTTGATAAAGAAACATGTTATTGAAAATATTGTAATGACATCCGTCGCTCCGGAGGGAGGCACGGTCTGTCATTCTGATTTTCCAGACTTTATTAATTGAAAAACTTTAAAGAAAGCCGCTCGGGATCATTTCCGCACGACGGATTCTAATAAGTTTCGGAGTTCGTTGAAAGAAATTGAGGACGGATTGAAGCTTCGGCGTTAACAGAAACGTTAATTAGTCATCATTAATTAAGACGTTAGAATTTAATGTTTTTAGTTCGATTAAAAATTATAGCAATTCAGTCAACAAATTGACTTATTTATAATTTTGATTGCTTTATGTAACTATGAGTCAGACTCGGACACCACAATATTTAGGTCTAAGCTCCAAGATGTGCTGCATTTTTAATTGTATTAGGATTCCTATGGAACTTAACACATAAACTATTTCTTTTTCTTTTGATTTGTTAGTAACAAAATGACATTGTTTTTAAAACAGAGTACAGCTTCGCCAAGGGCCTAAAGTGATACGTATCTAGGTGACCTTTTTTTAGGATAATTCAATCCAAGCTTTAGAATGTTGTTTTCATTCTAGCCAAGTTTCTTTAAATCTTGCAGGTAAAGTTAGACCATTTATTTCCGTTACATTTGCTATCAAAGTATCTTTTATTTAAAGTTTAAATTCCATGAAGTCTGTGAGTACTTACTCTAATTAAATAGTTAAACTTAGTTTTTTACTCCTTTGACCAGTGCCATAGACCTAGATTTTAGGATTTGGGTGACTTATGTCCAAAAAGAAAAATATCCAAGAGCGTTATAATTGTCCAACTATGGAAATGTCCAAATAAAAAGAGTCCAAGAAAAAAAAACGTTTAACTATAAAAAATCCAAATCAAGAATCATGTAAGTAGAAAAACATCCAAAAGTCCAAATATAGAAACGTCCAACAAGAAAAAGTCCAAATATAGACACGTCCAACTAAAAAAGTCCAAATTTAGAAATATCCAACAAGAAAAATTTCATATATAGAAATTTCCAACAAGAAAAAGTCCAAATATAGAAACGTTCAACTAGAAAAAGTCCAAATATAGAAACGTCCAACAAGAAAAAGTCCAAATATAGAAACGTCCAACAAGAAAAACGTCCAATTATAGAAACATTCGTTTATAAAAATGCCCAGGAATGTCCTAGTTCTTACCATCTTAACTGCGGATACTCCCTAATCAGTTTTTAAGTAATATAACTGCAGTTTTCACAGCGCTGCACCCTTTCAGGTAACTTTTTTTTTGTATCTTGAACTTTACTTTTATTTTTATTTGTCTGAGCGGCAGGCTGTTAATAAAATTATAAATTGTATATAATTTACTAGCTGCCCGCCTAAGCTTTGCATGGGTTTTATTATACATGTTAACCTTCCCAGAAAAATCCTCTTTACGTAAGGTAAAACCTAATTAAAATCGGCTTAATACTTTAGTAGTGTATCGGGTACAGACGGATATATAAATATAAGTACACTCACCGGGGAACTTCAATTTAATATAAGTATAATGGATATAGGAAAAAAACTGAAATGTTTAACGAAAATCCTTCGTTGAGCCTAGTTTTATAAGCTTTCATTTACCTTTGGATGTAAAGCCCGCGCGGTCCAATTACGAATTCGGAGTTGGCAACGCAACTGGCAACCGAAACACGTGGCCAGTCAGCGAGCAAAGTTATAATCTGTTGCGAAGTCACGCCACGTGAAATCGAAAAGATTATTATAACTTCTACAACTTTTTTTATGTGTTACTGGCAAATAAATTAAATACAATGTAGAATGACCACAAGTAATAATCTTAAAAATAATAAAAATTAAAAATTAAATGCAATGTTACATACATTAAGTTTACATTCCATAATTATTATGTTCAAATACCTAACGTACCCAAGAAACGTACCAAAGTTGTAGGCATCCCTTTTCCGCAAACTGCCGGTTTAATAAAATAGAAAGAGACACCTTAGGTGTGGAAGGAAGGAAGCTTCAAAGTAATAAGATTTTTAATAAAACTAAAAACATTTATTTTTAAAAGTGACTAAAGATTAAAATTGACAAATTATAACGTTTCTGTAAACGCCGAAGCTTCAGTCCGTCCTTAATTTCTTTAAGCGAACTCTGAAACTTATTTAACATCGGGAGGCAAAACTATTAGTTCCTTGATAAAACTTCAGTCAGAATCATCAAGTTGGAAATGATTACAAAGAAACATCTAAAAGAATAGTCTATTAAGAAAGGAAAGAACTCAGTATTTTCTACAACATTAGCATTGATATATTAACGAATGTTTCCAAGTAGCCCCAAACCCAATTCAATTAGGAAAAACTGGAACTACGTAACGTAAGTGAAAACGAGCGCTCACGTGCCCAACTCCTCAATGGATCGGAAGTTAGGCGTTTAAACTTGTTAACAAGTTTGCCCTGGTTACCGGGATAAGCCTTATTTTATCCCTGATTCTGGATGTGTAAGAGTTTCTGGGCGTGACGTTAACCTACATTATTTATTTATCACTATCAGCTGACATACTGACTACGTATTCATAGAAAATAGTCAGTAATATACTATACACTATCACTTCTTTATCCCTAATGGGGAGCAGACAGAGCCCAGGGCTGCAAGGCCTAAAGGCCACTTTCAGCGTAATGGTAAAAGAAAAAATGACAAAATGCATAGAAATACAGTGTAGTGACTAGTGACTCTTGAGCTGCTTTTACGATCTGCGCTGGAAGAGAAGAAGCTGTTGCATTTTAAGTTTTTCTGTTCTTCCTGACAAGCATAGAGGAATGGAGAAGAATTTGTCAGATATACAACTATATTTTAACAGGCATACGACGTTACAATACAATATCCCAAAGACGCATGTAAATTTTTATATCTGTAATGTAGATACGAACTAAAACGATTCTAAGATGTGAGGAAGAATGCATTATCTCCATTTATGATGATAAGATGACACACTATTCCCATCATTTATGATGATAGTAGTGGCCGAGACAAGGGAACTAACCAGTAGGGAAACTATCAGCCCGTTAGTCGGATGACACTGTAAAGTTGGTGGGAAAGCAGTGGATGAGGCTCGCATAGGACCGTAGAAAACGGCGCAAAAAAAGGAGGCCTATGCCAAGGAGTGAGTTGTTGTGGGCTTAGAATGATGATGATAAGATTATAACGCTAAAACATTAAGATGTCGACTGACGCCATTTAGCTATTTGTATATGAACAGAATACGACGTTCATCACACATCACACCGTACGTCATACCGAATAAGTAAGGGTTAGGTCAACGGTTATAAGCAAGCGAATAACTAGTAACTAATGTTGTGAGGGAAACATGCGCGATAATATTTATTAATGTTTGTTTGTTTGTATGTCTGTATGTATGTATCCTAATCCTAATCCTTACTAATATTATAAATGCGAAAGTGAGTTTGTATATTTGTTTGTTTGTTTGTTACCTCTTCACGCTTTATCTACTGAACCAATCTTCTTAAAAATTCGCGTACACATAGTTAGGAGTACTGAGGTGGATATAGGGTACCTTTCATCCCGGAAAAATGTAATGTTCCTGTGGGATACGCGAGCGAAGCCGCGGGCAAAAGCTAGTAGTCTATATTTGCACAAATGATTGGTAAGGCTTTGTCGGAGGCCCGACAAAGATGGTGCCGGCTTGTTCATTGTTTAAAGACGCCGCCTACGTTGTACACTCGCAGAGAACATTGGTTTTTTTCGCCGACTATTTGTAATCATTATAAAAATCTTTTATAAATGGCTCTGAAATTGATTTGGATACTTAATATTTTACGAGGTTTCTTTACTTGAAATAAACAAATTATTAAAAAATGCTCATTATTTTTATACAGTTTTCAAAATAGCTTGTGTGTACAGCAAACCATTTGAACGAATGAAGTATATTCATAATTTATTCTTGGTTTACAATAAAGTATTACTTACATAAGTATGATGTTGAAAGTAGTTCCAAAACTACCTTGACAAATAAGTTTCTGATCAGCATAGCATTTATTTTTATTTATACAGACATATACACTACGTCACGTCTTTATTCCTAATAGGGTAGTCAGAGCAGTAAAACCATAAGGCCACGTTTAGCGCATTAGTGGGTATCAATGTGGAAAAAGGGAACAAAAACAGTAATTAGTCACTGCACTATTTATGTTTTTTTTTCCAGCTTCTCGCCCACCATCACACTAAATGTGGCATTTGGGTCTGCTTAGAGCTGCAAGACTTAAATAACTGTGTCTACCCCATTAGGTTTAAAGACATGATAGTGTATATTTTTTGATGTGTCAATGACGAAATCCTTTTAGTTGTTATACGTCACATAGATCGCTCAGCTTTAATAAAGACGCAACCTTAGCCGGGATCAGAGGCGGGCGGTTAATTTCGCCCCCCACAGCACACGTAGACAGGTCGAAACGCGCCTCGAATATTAATACAGACAAACAAAGCTTCATGATTTATGATACGGCATATGTCCCAATTTTAGAATCTCAATGCAAAATATTCATTATTTATGAAAATAATGTTTGTGGTACTAAACTTCAATGCAGTAGCCCACCGCTATATACAGGATGATTTTCATCTTAGCTCAGGTACCGTTAGGGCGATGATGCCACATATGCGTTGTCTGAGCGGTGATGCTCCGTCGTTTTACGTACTCGTATAAATTCAAATTACATGCCATGCGACGCGTTGAAATGACGGCGACGCAACGCGCGCGTAACGCACAAGGAGAGGAGGAAGACGAGGCGAGAAAGGAAACTGCGTTAAAATAACGGAGCGTTCCCACGACCGGAGATAGCTGCGTTCGTTGGGCATACACTGCGTTGAAATCATTGCGTAGCGACGACGCAGCGCAGTCGCAAAGCCTGTGTGGCAGAGGCCTTAGTTTATATTATTTTAGTTGTATTAATAATGTGTTGTTAAGAATCGCCTTACCCTAGACTTTCCCATACAAACGTAGTCTACGTTTTATTTCGAAACGACATGTCAGATTTCGTTAAAAATTGTAACTTTAAAGAAATTGCACATATCTAGGGTTATAATTGGTTTTCACAGTCAAAATATGAATTTGAAAGAAAATATAAGGGTATAAAAGTTTTCCATACTAATGGTAAAAAATTATATAATGCACTATATTCTCTTTCAAGGTCATATTTTGACTGTGAAAACCAATTATAACCCTAGATATATGCAATTTCTTTAAAGTTACAAATTTTTACCGAAATCTGACATGTCGTTTTAAAATTAAACGTAGACTACGTTTGTATGGGCAACTCTGATTCTGTCTCGGGTAAGGGGACTCTTAAATGTTTTACTCTAAATTATTTGAATAAAGATTATGATATTTCACGTTTTTAGAATTCCGTAGTCCACAAGGAACCCTTATAGTTTCGTCATGTCCATCCGTCCATCCGTCCGTCCGTCTGTCCGTCCGGGCTCGTACTCCGCCGCTACTACACCGACTGTCACGAAAATTTCCGTGTCGCACGCGCAATCGAACGGCTGTGTGTGAGTCATAGTGTGATAGTCGTTGTTCATTTACAATGTCTAAAGTGTTAAAATGTTCTTCTTGTAACATCGTGATAAATGAAGTGCTAGCTTTCATATCCAATAAAATTGAAGTGATGGATGAGGATAGTCTTGGTCGTCTATGTGCTACTGGTTTTTCGGAAACTGACATAAAGATTGCTAAGGATCTTTTATTTGAGTCCATATCAACGACAAAAAGAAAAAAGATAAGGAAGAGACAAGGAAAGACCCTACGGGATATCGACGACATTATATGCGTTCTCAAGGAATTACGCCCGGAAGAAATACCCGTATTTGTCGCCAAAGAGCTGCACAAGCTGCCCCCAGTTACCTTTGATCATATTGATGTAACTCGATTATTGAAAGACAACCTGAAGATGCGCTACGACTTAGACTATGTGACAGATGAGTATGTTACGAAAAAGCAACTGGAGGAATTGAAATTGGAGATTGAGAGTCTTAAAAAAGCGTCCATTGTTAACAATTTCCAAAATAAAGTTAACATAAAGCGGGGGGCGTGTTTGGCGGACAGTTTTGAATATGATAGTGGCCCCATGGGGCTGCCTCCAGTTCATATTGAGCAAGACGTATCAATTGATCATCATCTTTCGGCAGAAAACGCCCGCAGTTACCGCTCAATAATAGACGGTAGCTCGGAAACACAAGCACCGTCGCAAAGTGTATCAAAGGATGGTGACGTCGCCCGATCAGCTGATAAACCGGTAGCGGCCCGCGACACCTGCACCGCAATGATGACTCACGTATGCCTACCGACCGAGCCCGAGCCGCCGCGACACACGGCCGGCCCGATCGTGTCCGAACTACTTAAAACAAAAACACGAACATTATCAGGCCATATGCAGGATCAGGATGGAGGGTCGAGGTCAGAGGAGGGGAAATGGAAGGTGGTGCAAAATAGAAAGCGTAATCGCTTTGCGGCTAACAGAGGAAGTGCCGTGGTAACTGATATCAGTAACTTTAAGGCAGCCGATACTAAGGTCGCTATTTATATTTACAACGTTTCGAAGGCAACGACAGTGTGTGATATTACTAACTATGTTCAGAAAAAAGCGAACATTGCCGTTACGTTAGTAAAAATGAATATGAAAGTAATGAAGGATTATGATGCCTACAAAGTCTTCGTTCCCAAACAAAACCTGGATATGTTTCTAAAAAATGATTTTTGGCCAGAGGGAATTGCATATCGACGTTTTATCGATTTTGGTGGAACAAAAGGTGGCATAATCGGGTTATCGAGTAATAATCAAAAATAATGACTGTTACAACTAAAATGATAAGCTTTAATTGCAAAAACATAGTGCGATCAGTAGATTGCGTGAGGTCATTGTGCCTTAATGCTGACATAGTTGCGCTTCAAGAAACGTGGCTACTGCCACATGACATCCAGTTCCTGGGTAGCATCGATGACAACTTCGCGTTCACAGGCAACTCTGCCGTGGACACGTCCGCTGGAGTGCTGAGAGGGCGACCGTATGGTGGAGTTGCTTTATTATGGCGGAAAGCGGTTTTTCCGTATGTCTCGGTGTTATCGTGTAGGAGTGTGCGCCTCGCGGCTATTAAAATCACACAGGGTGAGCGTTCGTTCTTGATAGTGTCAGTGTATATGCCAACCGACTGTAATGATAATTTAGTGGAATTTACGGAATGCTTGAGTGAAATTAATGCCATTGTTGAAAGTAACGATGTGGAAACAGTGTTCATTCTAGGCGACTTCAACGCACATCCCGGTGAGCAATTTTCCTCAGAACTATTAAACTTTTGTAATGAACAGACGTGGTCATGTATTGACATGGAATTATTACCAAGTGATACCTACACATTTGTGAGTGACGTGTACGGGTGCCGGAGGTGGCTAGACCACTGCGTGGTGACGGCCGCGGCACGGGCGACCGTACTGAATGCATCAGTAGTTCACGGTGTATATTGGTCTGACCACATCCCATTGTCAATAGAGTGTCATATTGATGCGATTAAACCTAAAAAGTTGTTTTTAAATAATCTGCGGAATACAGTGTTATGGGGTGAAAGAGATAGTTGTCAGATAGATAGATATCGTGAATATTGTCATTCTAAACTTAAAGACATAGATTTTCCATCCGAATTTATAGAATGCGCTGACAAATCATGTTCGGATAAAAGTCACAAATTAGTAATTGATAGCTTGTACAGCAACATTGTTTGTATTCTTTCGGAGGCTGCAGATGTAAGCTATAAAGGCGCTAGAAATAACAAGAAATTTAAGTGCGTACCTGGCTGGAACAAACATGTCAGCGGCGCTCATAGGGAGGCTCGGTATTGGTATAAGACATGGTTAACGTATGGTAAACCTAGTTCGGGATATATTCATACAAAAATGTGTGAATCGAGAAAATCCTTCAGGGCCAAATTAAAATTCTGTCAAGAAAATGAAAAACAAATAAAACTTGATATAATTGCTCAACACCATACTAAAAAGCAGTTTGGAAAATTCTGGAAGAGTACTAACAGTCTGAACCCTGCGCCAAGTCTTCCTGTGAGCGTGGCAGGCATGAGTGACCCGCGTGACATCGCAAATGTTTTTCAGCGTCACTTTCAGGTACAGTCAAACCTCGGTCCGGTGACTCAGGGGTGCGATGCTGAGAGCGGTCATGAATTAGGTCAACATGTGCGTTTTACTGCGAAGGAGATATCCGAGATAATTAACAAAATGGAGAGAGGCAAGTCCCCCGGACATGATAGCCTCAGCATCGAGCACCTGAAGCACGCAGGAGTGCACCTCCCTAGGGTACTAGCCTTACTATTTAATTTGTGTATCAGTCATTGTCACCTGCCTGATGATCTAATGTATACAGTTGTCGTGCCTATAATGAAAAATAAAACTGAACGAAAAATAAGACAATCAATTTGGTTTTAGGCCTGGCCTGTCTACAGAAAGTGCGATCCTGTGTCTCAAGCAAACTGTGCAGTATTATACAAAGAGAAACACACCAGTTTTTGCCTGTTTCCTGGACTACTCACAAGCGTTTGATTTGATGGCATATGACGTACTCTGGGAAACGATGGCTAACGACACGACACTGCCTGGGGATATTGTATCAATATTCAAATATTGGTACAGTAATCAGAGGAACAGTGTAAGGTGGGCAGGCGTGCACTCGGACGTGTACAGGTTGGAGTGCGGGGTGAGGCAGGGGGGGTTGACCTCGCCCAAGCTGTTCAATCTGTATATGAACCGACTAGTTCGGGAGCTCAACAGCACTAATATAGGTTGTCACATAGATGGGGTTTGTGTAAACAATATTAGTTACGCGGACGATTTCGTGCTTTTGAGCCCCTCGATCGGTGCTTTGCAGAGGCTGATACACATTTGCGAGACGTATGCGGAATCTCATGGGCTCAGATATAACACCAGCAAAAGCGAGTTCTTAATATTCAAATCTGGGTCTAAAACTTATTCCACACCGCCTGTAAGTCTGTGCGGTACCGAACTGACTAAAGTGGATAAGTTTAAGTATCTGGGCCATTGGGTGACCGATACGTTAAGTGACAACACGGATATTGAACGGGAGCGCAGAGCGATGGCTGTGCGGTGCAATATGCTGGCCCGCAGATTTGCACGATGTAGCAAAGAAGTTAAGGTGACACTGTTTAAATCTTACTGTCAGTCCTTCTACACGTGCAGTCTGTGGGCTGACTATTCGCGGCGCGCATACAGCGCTTTGCGCGTACAATACAATGATGCGTTCAGGATATTGTTTGGGCTGCCGCGTTTTTGTAGCGCGTCAAAAATGTTTGCTGACGCCAATACAGACTGCTTTTATGCAATTATTAGAAAGAGGTGTGCGGCGCTATTAAGTCGCTTACGTGCTAGCTCAAATAGTATTCTGCGCGTGTTAGCCGACAGATGGGACTCCCCACTACTGGACCACTGGATGCGTCTGCATACTGAGGTGGATGTACAGATACCAGTGACCAGGGGTTGGGATCCTAGCTGTTAGTAAGTAGTATTATGTAGTTATTGTGTTTTGATATACGTGTTTCATGTTACTAACACTAGATTAAGTTATCTCTGTTTTCATTACTAACACACTATGGACTATGTCCGAAATAAAGATATTTTATTTTTATTTTATTTTTATTTTATTTTATTTAAAATTGGTGGAGAGATAGATATTGAAGTTCCAAAAGTTGGTTTTTAAAATTATGAAAAAATGATTTTTTTTCAGCCATACAACGAAAATAGAATTTAAAAAATTAAATTGAACTAACCCCAACATGTGGGGTATCGTTGAAAAGGTCTTTTGAAATACAACAAAAAATGCTTCGAAACTATGTAGATCAGACCCCCCAGTCTTGAGATAATCTAATACAAATTTAATATTTGTGGTGTCCCCCACCGTAACTTTTGAAATATTACTAAAATAATTCTGAAAAAAATGTGGTATATACCTAAAAGTATGTACTTTCAATTAAAACTATAGCGGTCTCGGTATCGTAGATAGTTATTTTTTAATACGGCTTAAATCGTTAAATGTAACTTGTTGCTACGGAACCCTCCATGGGCGAGTCCGACTCGCACTTGGCCGGTTTTTTATTTAGTTTCTCATGTCCGCTGTCTGTGTGTCCGTAATCAAATCTTGCATGCTAAATTAGACCCACTTCCCAGTATTCGATTGAGTTGAAATTTCACATACTTATGTAAATTGGGTAACAATGCAATATTATTGTACTAATGACCTGATCTCATGATGAAGCCGGAAGGTGGCCACGGCATTTCTGTGATAAACATAACCCCACCGATTTCGGGCTCAATTGTTTCGTCTAGAGGAGCTTTTCACACACTTTTTAGTTCATTGTTTTGGATAAAAGCTTGTTTTTTTTACTTGTTTTTCATCTTAGAACCAGCAATAAATAAACAAAATAACAGAATTGAATACACAAAACAGAGTGAGAGATTTAGATTTAATTCAAAGATGTTTACTGGGGCAGCTGGAAACGGGATTGTTACAATTTTAGACGTTTACAAAGGAACCAATAGAGTCTATTGTTGTAATACTTCCTGGGTGGTATTGTGCAAAAATAATTCACTTTATCTGAGGAAGAATATACCGCTGTAATAGAATACAGCGGTATATATTTGTAAATAATAATATAATTTTCCTTTCTAAAGTAATTGTTGGAAATAGATTCCACCAAAAATATAAATGTGAAAATGGGAGCCAAGTTCAATAACCGACAAAAGAATTGAGATATAAATGGCTGCCAATTTTTGTAGAGAATTCTAAAATTTATATAACGTTTAACAATATATACTGAAACTAATTCAAGGGTGCATTCAGTCCATGATATTGAATAACTTTCCTTAAGGAACGTATATCCAAATATGAAAAATATTTTTTAGCTTCCCATACAAACTCGGATCAGCTGACCGGTCAATTTGTATGGGGAGGCCAAAAATTATTTTTTATATTTCGATATATGTTCCTTGGGGAAAGTTGTTCAGTTTTATGGACTGAACACCCTTAAAATAGTTTCAGTATATTTTGTTAGACTGTATATGTTACAAATTACATCTCCAAATTACATTAAAATATTAAGTTGTATATATTTTTGTAATCCTTATACAGGGTTTAACAAAATATACTGAAATTATTTCAAGGGTGGATTCAGTCCATGATACTGAACAACTTTTCCCGAGAAACATATACCGAAATATGAAAAATAATTTTTGACCTCCCATACAAGTTGACCGATCAGCTGATCCGAGTTTGTAGGGAAAGCCAAAAATTATTTTTTATATTTCGACATATGTTCCTTGGGGATAGTTGTTAAGTATCATGGACTGAATCCACCCTTAAAATAGTTTCAGTATATTTTGTTAGACGTTATATAAAATCCTTTATTTTGATACCATACCCGCGATAGGTTTTGAATAAAAAAAAAACAGTGTTACTCCGGGAGTTTCCACAGAAGTGAAAACTTAAACAAGGTGGTGTTGGTTACGGTAACAGTGTCGAGAGTTCAATGGTTTTTTTCCCATCTAAAAAAATGCCCAACGCACTTAAAGTTTCCACTTAAAAAATGGTTGCCTGTAAAGTCGGTTTTACGGGCGAAGATTTTACGTGACAACGGCGGCAGACCGATCATAGTTGAGTGGGAGAGAGACGCAAGGCATTCGGCGGGCCTCTCTCTCGTTCGGTGACTCATCGTAACGTTACCGAGCGTTACACTTTTTCATAAGTGACTCCCAGCCGCAACCTAATTTAAGACGTTGTCACGTCAAAAAATAAAGACATAATTTAGCGCCAAAAATTCGCTATTTTGGATTTTTTTAATTTTTAAATAAAACCAGTGTCACTCGCAGAATTAATACAAATCGAACGACATCTCTCAAACTAAAATACATAAATCCGTTCCGGCTGTAGAGCGTGCCAAAAAAATATATGTAAATACATACTCGAAAAACATAACCCTCTGGTGCAGTTGGGTAAAAATATACAATTTCATAAATGCAAAGTTGTGAGTTCATTAAGCAAATGAGAAACGTTACGTTCCTAATGAAGTGACTGCGGAAAGGCCTAGCTGAGGCTGGGCTAAGGACGAGTACACATAGTTCAGCAGTAGGAAGTTCTGTTATTTTCCACCCCTTAGCTATATTGAAATCTTGTAATAAGAATCATTAATAGAACCAAAACCGAAAAAATACTTTTTTTATTATTTATACTCCCAAAAGGGTCGTTGCATAAATGTATGGGGAGCAGGCTAGGTCACTGAACACCTACCTGAAATTGGCATTTTTGGGTCGGTATCAATGCCTAATAAGGAAATCCGATAAATTCGTAGCCTTTCTATGGTACATTTGGATCAAAATATCGTAATTAAGGTTGGGTGAGTTCCGCCAAAATGGCCGACACCCATTATGTCTGAGTGAGTGAGAGCATGAGTGACTTTTAAATCAGGTTGCGTACGTATAGGCGCCATGTCAGTATTGCCATTATACGATAATAAGCGATTTTAAACGTATTTTTTACACTATCAAGATCACGAAAAAACAAATATAATTATGATGGTCTTAATCGGTTTTCAATATATTTTTTGATTTTTGGGGTAGTGCTCAAGACTAGCCTGCAGTTGTGCAACATCTCCTTTCCAATAAATGGCTAATCTACTTACTTTGCACGCGCGGCTGTTGCCCTCTTCGCTCACCGGCCGCCGCCCGCCACGAGCCTGGTGGTGACATTCAAATGGGAGATTTTTGTTATGCTTTTGTCGGCTGATATCTTTGGTTTTTATTATGTAAAAAGATACCTTAAAACAGAATATGTATTTTTATTTCGCTTATAGTGTACTTTCCTTGAATATATCACACACCATACGTTCGTTTGTCACTGCGGCGCATCCCTACAGTTGTGTACCGAGTGAAGGACCAAGTAAGGACCACGTATGATTCAAGTTCCGACCGTTTGTATCAAAACAGAATACATTAACATTACCGTGAAAAAGATGAAAAATGTATTGTGCCGTACGTAATGGAGTGCAGAAGCTTACGGCCTAAGTGCACTCAGTCGCGTGTGTATACGGCTTTACATGACGGCTGATTGAGTTGCGAAACGTAAGGGAAATAAGAAATTTAATTCACACACATGCATCTATTATAATGGAAACTTTGAAAACAATGTTTTTAAAACTTTACTACTTTCCTGTGGTAAAGCATACACATATATATATACACAAAGGTGTACATGGTCGTCACGTGACTCCTTATCCTAGCACATTCCCGATTTCATCCTTAACTGTGCTGCGTGGAAAACCTTAGGGAAGGCCTATGTCCAGCAGTGGACTTCCTGTGGCTGATATGATGATGATTATATGCTGCGAGGGACGTTAAGGTCTGTTATAAGAAATTTAAAAGTTGAAGTTGATAAGAGGGACAGATGATTTTCGCTTGTTGTACGAGTGTATCATAATTTAGGAACATACAAGTTTTAAAATCTTGTTGTCATTGATAAACGCGTCCGGTCCGCATTAGAGAGTATGTTGCTCTATTGCATGTTAGTAGTTTTTCTAGGTTTCTCTTTATTTCGTTAACGTGATTTATCATAATAAAATAAACATTTACAACTGTAAAAAAATGGACGGAAGTACGTCTCTTATTGGTAAAATCTTCCAATTAAAATGATCGTTCGTAAAAGACGGTATATAATAGAGTAAGCAATGAAGAGTTACTAGAATGATTAAGAGAAAGATGAAATATTCAAAAAACTGTTGAAAATTGAAGAGGGAAGATGATTGGACTTCTAATAATACATGACTTCAGAATAATTATAGATGGATTAATAAAAGGCAGACGTGGAAAAATAAGACCGAGGATGAAGCTATTCTAACAAATTAAAATTAGGACTTAGGTCCAACCAGGACATCAAAAAGATGGCAGAGAGAAAAGAGGAATGAAGGAATCTCCACTTTACTACACCGAAACGTGAAAGCTCTTAAATTACAAGAAGAAAATGGTATAATTATGTGCATCATCAATATAAAAAATAAAACTACTCACACACGAGTTTATTTGCTAAGCAAATAAAAAAAAACCCTGACTGTCAAGAAGGCCATCTAGTGATGAGTAGCGGAACTTGATATCCGTAGCGCCATCTATTATTTGCTAGAGAAATCCCAGACTTTCAAGCATTGACCCCCAATAACTTTTAAACGGCTTAACCGATTTTCATCAAATAAAGCTAAGAACCACCGCAAGAGAACTTGCTTTCACGAAAAAATAAATTGCATTTAAATTTGTCCATTGATACAATGCTACAGACAGACAGACAGATATTAGCCCCAAACTTATAACACCTTTCTTTTTTGTCGGGGCTTAAAAAATAAAACTACTCACAAAAATATGTAAAAACAAAATTGTTTGGCGTTGCATTGCAATACGGGACTTTAGACTCTCTTTAGACTTTAGATCTAAGTGTCCCATCCATTGTGAGCGGGATGGGATGCAAAAGCGAGAAATTATACGGCAGGCAAATGTTCGCCATAATTCCCTTATGTTCGCGCTTTGTATCTTGATATGTGTGTTTGCCAGCTCGTTAGGCTAGGTAAAGTGAGATAACTGTATTTCATTATGATAGCGTTATATATTGCCTCTCTTTTTCTCTTCCACGAGTGTCTAAACATTTCATCACCATGATTTACCACACATACCGCATAATGCTGACTGTTGGACATAGGCCACCCCCAAGGATTTCCAATAAGTCCGGTCTGCTCCAGGCCTTCGCATCCAGCGCTTGCAAGCGACCTTGTTCTGGTCGTCTGACCACCTTGTGGGTGGGTATCCTACACTTTGCTTGCCAGTACGAGTATGTGGTCGTCATTTGAGAAACTTTTTACCCCATCGACACGTCGCGATATGTATCCCACTGTCACTTCAACAAATTAATCCTCTGGGCTATGCCAGTAACTTTTGTTTTCATAGGAATGTCTTCATTTTTTATTCGATCACGTAGAGAAACATCGAGCATAGTCCTCTCTATAGCACGTTGAGCTACCTTGAGCCTTCTTATGAGACCAATATTAAGGGACCACGTTTCAGAGCCATAAGTCATTACTGGCAATACACATTGACTATACACGGGTGTACCATCTACCTGTGTTCACCAACTTCCCTGTCCGGTGTAGATCATAGCTAATTTATCCACTTTATTAAGCTTTTCGCAAAAACCTCTTCTTTTTCTTCTACTGTGTATATGTGTGTATATGTGAATATGTGTGTTTTCCAACACTAAATGTAGTCAAACAATCACTAACGTGCACATCTGGTATTTTTATTAACAGTATTTTCTCCAGACATAGCTTAGTTGCAAAGCCAATCTGATCCATCTTAACCTTTGGTAGACATAATCTAGACTTCACAGTGGACTTTAAATAAGAAACAGCTCAAGTAAAGCTGTTTTTCTTTTGTCTTAACAGGCAGGAAGCATATTGAAGCAGGCCCAATCGGATCACTCGCAATACTGTGCACTTAGCACATAAAGAGCGGCATGGCCTCACTACATTGATGAGCATAACTCGAGGTATCTAGTGTAAACACGTGCTATACTTGTATAGAATATAATATAAGGTATGGCATAATTAAGTAGTGGGCTGCAGCGACGTTTAAGTAATGCGCAAGTTTTCGACTGATTGCGTCTTGAGCATAAAAGCTTTCGTTTGTCCAGCTGTGCAGTTATTCTCCTCATTTCTCAAGCGTATCTCGTAAAATTTTGTGAGCAGGTTTGATAATTTATTTGAAATTTTGCCGATTCAATTTTTTTTTTTTTAATGGCAGAACCACCTGGTAAAAACTTTAAAAAAGACAATTACTGGTCGTCTGGAAGAGATACCTTCTGGGATAAGTCCACCATTTGTAAAATTACCTTCGTTATTTTACTATGTGTAACTATCGCTGATGTACAATAAAGGTTTTTAAATAAATAAATAAGACGGACTCGCGATGTCTACAGCTCACAGAACTTGCATTTTTGAAGAACAAAGTGACAAACAAAGAAAACGACTCGAAACGACGGAAAATCGGTTAATTCCAAATTTATTATTTTTTTTTTTCAAAAATGAGATATTCGCTGCGTCGCGACCCGTTGCGGCCCGCCCAAATATGCCCACACAAAAACCGTTGATAGTCGCCCTGTAACAATGTTGCAATTTTAAATTAAAACATAATTTCTTCAAGCAACATAAACAACACTTTGCAAGAGGTATCTCTTGGAGAAAACTTGAGAAAGGATTCTCCGGGATTAAACAAATCTGCATGGAACCGTCACAGGTGTATAGAATTTAAGGGAATGAAACTTCGCGCGAAGATGAAATTGAATTTGGGAATTGGTAATCTGGTATATGTGTGTTGCTCCCTACACCAACCTTAAAACATACAAATATACATATCTACATCTTATTGCCTGTTTACCCCGAAACGTTTTTACAAAATTGCCTCAATGGCAAGGTAGGGTATACGTAAGATCACATTTTTCAAAATAGTAAGCTTTAGATAGATCATTATTAAGCTAACTTAAATACCTATCGAGACAGGATGGCAGCCCGCCGTCTAAAGATTAGATCCCATCCCTTTAGTTCGGACCGCGCGCATAAATGCGAGCGCAAATGTATGAAAAAATAAACAGGCAAGTGCGAGTCGCACTCGTACATGAAGGGTTCCGTACCTCCGTACAATGTTTTAAAACGCTGAAGAAACACGTTTCTTGTATGACAACCTCCTTTAATTTTTAATTTTATCTTATTTTTTTTATTTTTTGTGATGATGGTCATAGTAATACATAATCGGTGAAAATTTCAAGTATCTAGTTAATGTATGTATGTATTATAAAATTCTAGTTAAATACGCTGAAAAAAACACGTTTTTTGTATGACGACTCCCTTTAATTTTTAATTTTATCTTATTTTTAGTATTTGTTGTTATAGCGACTACAGTAATACACAATCGGTAAAAATTTCAAGTGTCTAGCTATTACGGTTCTAGAGATAGAACCCAGACAACAGACCAACAGACAGACAGACGGACAGACAGCGGAGTTTCAGTAATAGGGTCCCGTTTGCACCCTTTGGGTACGGAACCCTAAAAAGCATCATCTTCCGAGCTAGAGGGTTAATATCATTTTTTGGGTTGACTTCTACGATCAGCGCTCTGGTAAACGCTGATAGTACTACCTGTACTTCTTTAATTCATTTAAGAAATGGATTATGGCTACGAAAGAACTTAAATTAGATGCAATTTTTGGTATGAAGTTCTTTAACGCGAATTGCGGTAGAAGTTGATAGGTAAAAATCATAACGTAACGAAAACGTAATGTTTGTACATACGCACTGTAAGTTTCCGGAACTGGCCACTTACATAAACAATATTTAAAAATTTATTGCAACATTTGAAAATAGAACTCTTTGGCTGTAGAATGCAGTTTGTTTCATCTGACTGTCTTTTGTTTTTACCTTGTGGCGCCATTTAAAAAATTGTGTGTTTGCATCAACATGGATTTAACTCGGGAAAATTTTCGTAGTATGATTTTCTACGATTTTAAGTGTAATTTGACAGCTCAACAGAGCATCGCTCGGCTTGAAACAGCTTTTGGCAATGAAGCACCATGCAAGACAACTGTTTATAGCTGGTTTGCAGAATTCAAGCGTGGTCGTATCAATCTCAGTGACGAATCTCGCGATGGTCGGCCGTCCACCGCTGTGACCAACAAAAACATCAATGCTGTGCGCCGTATGATTGAAACAGACAGGCATGTGACCTACCATGAAATTCGCGCATCCTTAGAAATAGGCATGAGTCAAATACAATTAATCCTACACAAACATTTGGGTGTGAGAAAGCTGTGCTCGCGGTGGATCCCACACAACTTGACCGAGGCTCAAAAAACGGACCGCGTCACTTGGTGCAGTGCCATGCTTACCAGATTCAACGAAGGTGCGTCAAATTTGGTGTGGGACATAGTAACAGGTGACGAAACATGGATTTATTGCTACGATCCCAAAACAAAGCAGCAATCGAGCGTATGGGTCTTTCAAGATGAGCCGAAACCAACCAAAGTGGCGCGCGTGAAAAGTGCATCTAAGCGAATGATTGCTTCTTTTTTTAATAAAACTGGACACGTGCTACTGTTGCTTTAGAGAATCGTCGTACAGTGAATAGTGACTGGTACACGACCATTTGTTTGCCGGAAGTTATTGACGAACTCCGTAAAAATAACCGTAAACGCCGTATCATCCTGCACCACGACAATGCTAGTTCTCACACGGCCAGACAGACAAAGACTTTTTGAAGGCGAAAAATGTAGAACTCATGAGTCATCCTGCATACAGTCCCGACCTGGCACCTTGTGACTTTTTTCTGTTCCCAAAAATTAAGAACCAATTACGCGGTCAACGATTTTCATCACCAGAAGAGGCTGTCGAGGAGTATGAAAAACACGTTTCAGAGGTCACCACAGAGGAGTGGCACAAAAGTTTTCAAAACTGGTTTCATCGAATGAAAAAGTGCATAGACGCCAAGGGAGATTATTTTGAAAAACAATAAATTAATTTTGTACCTTTAATAGTATTTTTCATATTCATTCCGGAAACTTTTAGTGCGTCACGTATAGGTAAGAAAAGGCTTACAGAAATCCGATCTTCAATCGACTACATATTTATTGACACAGCAAGCGCGAAGCGCGACAGAAGCATTTCTGTTTTAGCTTAGTTGACTGTCTCACCGTCCAGTTTTTCTCCTCAACAGATTGTATTTCTCAACTTTTATAATACATGAATAAAACCGGCTAAGTGCGAATAAAGCTTGCGTGGAGAGTTCCGTACAATTGATTGAATTCTTATAGGTTTTCCTATAATCTACAAGCAAGCAAGAGATCAGGGGGGGAATGGTCAATTTTCGTCTTCTTTCATGAATAAAATCAAAACTATTTATGTTATAACTATAACAAAAATATATTTGAGATCCTTATTAATAATGAGCCCGTTCATTTGATATATGACACAGTAAGGTTTGCAAAACTATTTTTTTCAATTTCCTAATTTATCCCCAGAAAATGACCCTTATTTTAAAAATAAATATTTATTTACTTTGCACATATGTGTTTGGGTCATAGGATTACACCATCCTACTAAATTTCAATTGATTCGGTCCAGTAGATTCGGAGCAAATTGACTGTGACAGACGGACGGACAGACAGACCCACGAGTGATCCTATATGGGTTCCGTTTTTTCATTTTTTGTACGGAACCCTAAAAAAATTACAAATAGAATATTTTTTCCAATGCACCGCATTGAGACAACGTACCCAGAGTACTGGCAATTAACTTTTCTCCCCGAATATACCTATTGGTACGCTGAGCGAAATAGCTGCCAGCTCTACGATCACCAGTGGCCTCAATGAGGCGCGTTGTGATTTCCTTAAGAAATAGTTTAGCATCAGGGCCGCAAGGACCATTGTCTCTACTGCGAAGGGTAAAAATATATAACTGTCACCAAAGAAAAAATAATACTAACGTACAGAAGTCTCACTCAGCAAAGAAATTCAAAGAAATATCTACTCAATGTGGCTAGCGATATGGTTTAATTTAGCTCACGTCAGAACTCGGCACCTATTCGTAAAGATACCTAGACATCCATTGCAAGCCAATTTCATTCTTATTACTCTGGACAAACGATTTGTATACCTGAATTTACCACCCGGAGGGGCTGCCTGCGCGCATAGTTATAATGTAGGTACATTTTTCATACCTAAACGGGGAGTGACACAGGCCTGCTGTCACCCAGACCCACGTATTTTCGTTTTTTGCTTGCCTCCGCTGTACAGGCCGCCGCCGCCCCTGGGTCGAAGTTGAAGCTGAGTGCGAAGCTACATAAGTTATTCTCAACCAATTCTCTTGAAGTTTTGTGAGCAGGTTCTATAAATATGGATTTTGTTAGCAAATCAATTTTACTTTTTCTATAAATATGGATTTTGTTAGCAAATCAATTTTACTTTTTCAAAAGGGCTCAATGAAGGTTGAATACATAAAAGATTTTTCATTTCTAAGCCATTTCGGAAAATTTTCAAAAACGGTAATATACTTTTTTGCTACCCATATAAAATCTTTGAACGCCATGGCGGGTCACGTGGTGACGGACAAATAATTAGAATAATATAATATCTTTGTGTCCGCAATTCTGGCAGTCAAGATGTTAAGACGCAAGTTTTATGTCCTAATATTTTTATCCGACAAATTTCAAGGAGTCAGGAGAGGTAGGGGGCTATGCAAAGATTCACGTGGTCTACAGTTCACAAAGCCACAACTTTTATTTCTTGTAAAATACCTGATACTTTTGTAGCAATCAACGAAGAATATAGAGAAAGCAACAAGGTTTTAAGCTATAAAATCCTTCTATTTTTTGTTCGGGCACTAAAAATAACTGAATAGCACTGCGATCTACTTTGGGCAATTAAAATTAGGTACGCTGCAATTTAATTTACCGCCGCTGGATTGCGGTCATTTGAAACCTGCAATGCAACCTACTTTTATTTAGAGCTAGCCGCTGCGGCTTTGACCGTGATCCTTCTTTCGGTTTACGTTTTTAATAAATTTCCGTGCGAAGCCGGGACTGACCGCGTGTACAAAAATAAAGTCGTGGGATGCGTCGAATTTCTATCACCTCAAGTTGTCAGAAGAAAAAGATAACTTTTTCCTGTGTAAGATAAAACTTTCTTACATTCAACGAGAATGTTACGAATCAAAAAAATTTAGCGTAGTGTAAAATATTAAATGAATATATAAATCTCTTTATATTTTTTATTTTTGGTAGGTAATCACAATGATAGTCAACAACCCGTATGGCCAGCGTGGAGAGTGTAGGCCAAACCTCTGATTGCTCTGGCTGTAATATATGGCTCTGGTAGTAAAAAGAGGGTCTTGTCTTGCAGTGGAGATTAAAAAAGACCTGATGATAATGACTCACAATGATTGTGTTTTCTACAAAAGAAAGGGACATGGATTAAAATAATTTTTAGATACTCTAATGTAAACTATATGACAAATAGTCGAGTTTATTTATAAAATTACTATTTATGTATTTTATGACAAGAATTGTGAGTTAAACATACATACCTCTACTACGCCACAAGACAATTTAGATTCATCTTTATGTACGCATAGAACAAATGGCAAAATAAATCAAAAGTACTCAGCGTAATTTTGTCACAGTGAAACAAAAAAAAAACTCGCTCAGTACTTTGTGTTTTATTTTGCCATTTTCTGAATAATCGTGCACGAATGCGAAAATTAAGCAGATTTAAGTGCATCTCTAGCACTTAAATCTACTTAATTTTCGTTTTTTGCAGTAAGAAACTCCTACTAAAAAATAAAACCATACCGCGTTTTAAACTATTCAGCGCCATCTTTCCACACACCATACAAAGCAGCTACCACACCATTACTTTTGTATTGAAATATTTCAATTTTACTTTTGGTGCTATTTTATAGATATTTATTATACGTATTATACCTAGTCATAAACATTTATAACATATTATGTGCTAAGAAAAATGCTGAGAGTATTAAAAAAAAAAAAATACATAAATTCTGAATTCTATCAAGCCCACACTCTAAAACGGACTTTCACACAATATAGCAAAGTTGAATTCGGCTCGAGACTGAAACGCAAACACATATGGGTATTTGTGTCATGAAGTATTCAGAGTATGCCTCGGTCACTTGTCCAAGGTTTGAGCATTAAATATTGAAAGGTCTTGGCAGTTCCTTTCCAATAGCTAGAAAACCCTTTCATCTCCAGTCTCAAGATGTAGGTAATACACCGCATAAATTGTAGACACCTCACTAAGAATAAGGGCTGTAAAATGTCGCATTTCATTTTAAATTGCCATCCTTGATAGGATGATCCATTCCCATCTATCCAAATACACTATGATATTCATGAATATTGTATACGGTTTCTTTAGTCGGAAATTTAAGGCTGACTAATTCCGATCAGTTTATACGATGATCATCACCCAAAGGGTTATTATAACTTAATTATTTATTGAGCAAATTTAAACAATTATTTTTGTTTTTTGCTACAGATTATGTTACTTCTTGATATAATAACCGGTCATGTGCGAGTCCGACTCGTACATGAAGGTTTCCGCACCTCCGTACAGTATTTTAAAACGCTGAAAAATCACGTTTCTTATATGACGACCTTCTTTAAGTTTTAACTTTATCTTATTTTTAGTATTTGTTGTTATAATGGGTACGGTAAAACGTATTTGGTGCAAATTTCAAGTCTCTAGCTATAACAGTTCAAGAGATAGAGCCGTCCGACTGTCACAGTCGGACGGATAGACAGACAGATGGCGGGGTCTCAGTAATAAGGTCCCGTTGGCACCCTTTGGGTACTGAACCCTAAAATATTAGTTAAATACCGTATTAACAATATTTACTGCAATGCCCATAGTAGGTCAACCTTATCGAATACCTACGCACACATCCGAACTGGGTAAGATATGTGATATTTTATTTTTATCTCCAATTTTCCTTCCACAGCTTCCGGGTCCTCAGAGCCCTTCTAGCGCTTCCCATACCTATATCGTCTCATTGTGTACGCCAAATTAAAGGGCGCATTATTTATGTGGGCCAGTACTCTCACAGTACGTATTTAATTTCGCCGAATTTCACAGCCGCACCTGTGGCTTTGTTTATTTCTCAAATTCCCAACTCTTAATGTTCCCGGGAAATTGTTCCGTGTAAAATTATGCATGGTACCTGCTTCCTGGGAATTTCTTAGGAGTTAGGTGTTAATCAGGTAGGCTTGGGAGTAGGGTTGTTGGCATGATTAAGATTAATGTTTGAACTAAAGTTGCTGTTTGTCTTTCATTCCTGAATGTTTTGGTATTTAAATAAATAAATAAATATATAGGGACAAATCACACTGATAAAGCTAGCCCCAAAGTAAGTTTTAAACTTGTGTTATGGTATACTAACTCAACGATACTATATTTTATGATAAATACATATATAGATAAACACCCAAGACCCAGGACAATTTGAAAAAGGCTATTTTCAAACTTGCCCGGGCTGTTTTATTATTTATTTTAATATTAACTATGGCCAGATAATTGAGATTTTAGTTAAAGTTTTTTTTTTCTTATTTTAGCTAAAGCCAAAGGTCCCATAGATCGGGTTAGTAGTTTGGTATTGAAACCAAAATAACTATAAAAAATATGTCATCTAAGTAAACAATCCGCTAGATTCCGACAAAGTATGCGCCCACAAGCGAAGCCACTACATTACTCAACGCCTCGATTGCTCGGATGCCTATGCTATTCCTGTCTTTTACGACAATTAAAATAAATTTGTTGATATATGAATTTTTTATTTGTCTATTTAGTTAAAGAATAAAGAATAAAAAAAAAGAATAAAGTATGAAGAGTGAAGAATGAAGAATGAAGAATAAAGTCAAATCGGATACTTTTTCTCAACTTTAAAACAAAAAGAAACTATGGGATTTGTATGAAATACTCAAACGGTACGTCATAGTTTTTTTGAACCCCTTTTAATATCAGTATATCTGAAATCATGTTGAAAATGGATAGTTATCACGTTAGTTTGTGGAATTTCGTTCTCTTAACAGCGCCAAGCCATATATTTTTCACCCAGGAAGTGACAGGAGTGTTTAGCTTCTCTGTGACTGTTACTGGCGATGAAGACAATTTTTTTTTTAATTTAAAAATTATAGACTAATGAAGTTCCTATTCTGATGTAAGAAGTTCTTAGAAATAGAAACCTTGGGGGTTTGAGTTTCATAAAGTTATAAGTATAACTACTTCGTAAAGTTATAAGTTTGTTTAACTATACTCAGAGGTACAACAACCACAAACTTTACTGCTTCTCAAAGCTACCGAACTTAAAGCTAATAATAAACATTAAGACCTCCAAACTTAGCCTTTAAAAGATGAATGTCCGATAGAAGTTGTCTTAATTCAATGTCAAATGTTTCCAGCCGAGTAGAATAAGACCACTGCAAGTCTTCCCGTGGATGTCGTAGAAAGCGACTTAGGAAACACAAGCTAAACAAAGCTTATAGACATCAATGAGACCTCTCCAACCAGTCTGGCCAGCGCGGAGAGTGTAGGCCAAATCTTCCGACTGCTCTAGCTAATATAAGGATCTGGTAGTACAGAGAAGATTGTGCTCCTGCACTAAAAAATAAGTTTGGAAAATCCAAAAGTGCACGCCTCATAATCTAATTTTTCACAATTAAATTGAAATTACGATTAAACTACATTGAATTAGACCGTGATCTTCGAAAGGACTTAGTTTTGGATAATACTGAAGCGTATAAAAAAAATGGACTTGATCAGATAAGTTTTTCGGGAGTTATCGTGACCACGCCAGTTTCCATACTTACAGACACACGGACGTCCACAAAATGATTTTATTAAACATTGTTTTTATTTATTTAAAATGGAAAATGTCTTTTAAAAATGTCATAAGTGTTGAAACTGGTGTTTTTCCTTGACATTTATGTGTAAATATTATTGTACAAGTGCGATAGAAAATAAATAGAGACACGTTTAGTTAAAAAAATCACTTGATTTTTGTAAGGCGAGAGTAGAGCACTACCTCATGCGCTTCGCTTATGAGGCGTGCAAAAGATGATGATGATGATGATGATTTTAATGACCAGATTAGACTTAACCATATTTTTTTAGCGCTCAAAGTTGCTTGTTGCGCGGGAAAGGTAGCTCTACGTACGTACGTATGTCGTGTTGCTTTTAAAGTAAAGGTCCTCTCAACATATCGTTTTGAAGCTTCCTGAAATACGGTAAGGTAGTTCAGAACGGAAGCTCACTCTCTTTTTTCAACTGATTATTCTTATTATAGGTTTGCAAGACTCCTTAGGGTTGGGACAAATCTGTCAGAGTGAGCGAGCGACAGAAAGGATAGTTGCTTAGGAAAGTGCTGTTCCATGCTAACAGATGTGGCCCAACCTTTATTGGCCAATCCTTTCCTTTTTCTTTCCACGCATCTATATCCTTTAAAAATAATCCTCCATTCGTTTTCAAATGAAAAATATTTATAAAAAAGAATAGCTTTCTGACTCATCATCACAAAATCTGTCTACTATTAGACATTATTTAAAGTTTACTTCCCCAAATTATTTTCAGAACGACTTAATTTTATAGCTACTTCTTATTATGACAGCCTAACGGCAATAAAGCTGTCCATAAATGTTCCGTTGTCAAAGAATATCTGATCTTTGTCATAGCGCGTTCCCAGTTGCACCCTCAATTGTGCTGCTTCAGAACTTGGGGTGAAGAAAAAGCCGGAACAGTTTAAACGATTTGTCAATGAATATCCGATGTTTTATGAAAATATTAGATAATTCTGACCTTGATAAAGATTATAAGAATACTGAATATTTTAGTTTTGTTTTTATTGTGTATCAGTGACCAACACTGCTGTCAGATTTTTATTATGCTGCTTAGGTGTCTAACATATCTTAACAACTGTCATCTAATAATGGCTGCCCATACTTACACTTAATGTGATTTTTCAAGCTATTTGCAAAAACGCTAGTATTATGTAGTGCCGCTGGGCCATCGAGCTCAAACTTTAAATAAAAACAAAATTTTGAGGGTCACCGGTTTGACATCATAACCTGAACCTGTGTTTAGCTTGAAGTAATTGAAGGGTAATCGCGCGTGAATTGAATACACTGCCTTATGTAGTTGGTGACCAATGAGTTGAAAATACTGATAAGCTTCTGGGATATAAACTGTATTTCTATGAAAAGATAGAAATATATTGTTCAAGTGTAAACAAAATAAAATAAACTGTGTTATTATTCGACTAGGCATACAAATACTCCCACGCTTTTGAGTGATTCAGTACTAAAATGGTCGGGTCCCTCTTAAAGGTTTGTATACTTGGACATGTCATAATTTAGGTACATTGGTACATACTAAATTTACAAATTGACATTATTTTAAATTTCGTAATTCTTATAATTCAATTTAATTATGACATAATAAACAATGTAATCTCTGTCCATCTATATAACTAATTTTAAGTTTTTAGTTTGTTAGTTGACGTCTTTGGAGAAAACGTGCAGTGCAGTTTGTTGCCGCTTCTTCTGCACTTGCGCCTAGGAAGCGGCGTAAACTTAGCTTTAAGTAACGATTTGACGTCAACATTTGTGCAAAACAAAACAAAGTGACTATTATTAAGAGATATTTTAAATATCCTATGATAATAAAGATATTTTGAATTTGAATTTGAATTTGAAAATACAAACATCTGAATTTTTATCATACCATCTGAAAGATTTTTTGGGTTACAGTACAAAACCAAATAATGAAATAAGAATGGGATATTATTAATTGCACATCAAAAAAAATAATCATACCATCAATTTAATCATCATTTATATACTTTTTTACATTAAATAAATTAACAATCTCATCATACATTTATTTATTTATTTATTTAAACTTTATTGCACATAAAAAAAAAAGTGTACAAATGGCGGACTTAACGCCTTATGGCGTTCTCTGCCAGTCAACCATTGGACGGAGGAATGATTGGAGAAATAATTTGGGTGGTGCGACAGAGTGTGTAAACAAAATTTAAATACATTCTGACTGCACATCAAATTTACTAGGTTAGGTTATGTTAGAACTGCGACCAACACACGCTAGGAAAGTTCTATCCATATTTCTACGCCGCAAGTATAAATTGCAGTTTGTTTAGTAATATTTTCAGTTGTGTATTTTGCTGTGCAATCAGTTATTTTGATTTGCGTTTAAATACTACTCTTATTCGTTCGATAAAACAGTTCTGCAAATGTCATTAAACAGTATATTTAATTTGATTTATTTAGTGTGCATAATTAGTGTGCAATCCAGTATTTTTGGTTAAACTTTAAAATATTTTGTTCGAAAAAAGGGAATATACAGATATCGATTTAAATACATATGTCGTGCTAGAGTAGAATAGGACCACTCCAAGTCTTCCTGTGGATGTCGTAAGAGGCGACTAAAGGAGAGTTCCGTCACTGCACATGAACAGACTTCCGATGGGCAGCAGCGTCGGAAGTGCGATAGTGACCCCCCACTGCGCTCGCCAACCCGCCTGCCAAGCGTGGCGAGTATGGCAAAACCCCTCTATGAAGGTACAAAATGCGACCAGGCCCCCAGTACCCGGCAGCCCTGCTATTCCTGACTCCGGTAGCGGTCATGGTAACGGCAGGGCAGGGGGTGCTAAGAATCCCCGGATGGGATCCGGCTACCACCACCGGCGAAAACTGGCCCTGGTAACACACAACGTCTGCACTTTGAGGACAGACGAGAAACTGACTGAGGTGGAAGAGGAGATGAGTAGGTTACGGTGGGACATAGTGGGGTTGTCTGAAGTCCGAAGAGAGGGCGAGGGCACGACAACCTTAGAGTCCGGTAACCTACTCTATCACCGGGAGGGAGACGAAAAGAAGTCCCAGCATGGTGTCGGGTTTCTCGTTCACAGGTCCCTCATAAATAACGTAGTGACCATCGACAGTGTTTCCAGCAGGGTAATATACCTGATACTCAGAGTATCCAAAAGATACTCGTTGAAGGTCATACAGGTATACATGCCGACCGGAACACACTCAGATGCGGAGGTTGAGGTAGTGTATGAGGACATTAGTAGAGCCATACACGCCTCCAAAACCCATTTCACGGTTATTATGGGGGACTTTAACGCAAAACTGGGGAAGGGACGCGATGGAGAGATCAGGGTGGGGCAATTTGGATATGGTAAGCGCAATGACAGGGGGCACAGGCTGGCTGATTTTCTGGAGGAAGAGGGACTCTTTGCGATGAACTCTTTCTTCAAGAAGCCGCCACAGAGGAAGTGGACCTGGATGGGTCCTAGTAAGAATAACCAGCCCCCAGTCAAGAACGAGATAGACTTCTTCCTGACAGCGAAGAGGCAGATATTCAATGATGTCTCCGTGATCAATATGATTAAAACCGGCAGCGATCACCGAATTGTAAGAGGCATCTTGAATATCGACCTCCGACTTGAAAGGTCAAGGCTTATGAAGTCTACGCTCCGACCATCGCTGAGCCAGATCCAAAACCCCGAAAGCTTTCAAGTTGAACTCTCCAATCGCATTGAACTTCTCCAGGATTGCATTTCAGTGGACGAGATAAGCAACGGGTTTATAGAAACTGTTCAAGCAGTGGGATCTAAGTTCTTTAAGTCCCGCCCTAAAAGTAAACCTCAAAAAATCTCTGCTCAGACCCTAGACCTTATGACACAGCGACGATCCATGCCGCTGCAAACCTCCGAAGACGCTAAGTCATATCGAAAGCTTAACCGACAAATTCAAAAGTCCTTGCGACACGACATTCGCTCCTTTAATACTAAATGTATTAAGGAGACGATAGAACAAAACAAAGGTTCCAAAGTGTTTGCAAGGGCTATGTCTACTGGGCAGAGCCGATTGACTAAGCTGAAGACGGAGGGCGGAAACGTTGTGTCGACGGGGGAGGGGGTTCTGGAAGAGATCGAGAGGTTCTATGGGCAGTTATATACATCCGTTGCAAAACCTAACATAAATACGGCAAAAGATCCAAGAGCCAAGTTAACCCGACACCGTACCGAAGATATCCCGGACATCAGTCTGTACGAGATTAGGATGGCTCTCAAACAGCTTAAAAACAACAAGGCGCCGGGCGAGGACGGAATCACAGCAGAGCTTTTGAAAGCGGGCGGAACGCCGGTACTGAAAGTCCTTCAAAGGCTCTTTAATTCCGTTCTACTCGAGGGAGTGACGCCAGAGGCGTGGAACGGGGGTGTGGTGGTTCTGTTCTTCAAAAAGGGTGATAACACTCTCTTGAAGAACTATAGGCCCATCACACTTCTGAGTCATGTCTATAAGTTGTTTTCGAGAGTCATCACGAACCGTCTCGCTAACAGATTTGATGCCTTCCAACCTCCCGAACAAGCCGGGTTCCGAAAAGGCTATAGTACCATGGACCACATCCATACGCTGCGGCAGGTTATAGAGAAGACGAGGGAGTATAACCAGCCGTTATGCTTGGGGTTCGTGGACTATGAGAAAGCCTTCGATTCGATCGAAACATGGGCCGTGCTTCAGTCTCTCCAGCGGTGCCGTATTGACTATCGGTATATCGAGGTGTTGAAGTGTTTATACAACAAAGCCACTATGTCGGTCCGAGTACAGGAGCTCAGTACGAAGGCTATTCCATTGCAAAGAGGCGTGAGACAGGGAGATGTCATATCTCCAAAACTGTTCACCGCTGCTCTGGAAGATGCCTTCAAGCTTCTAGAATGGAAAGGACTGGGCATTAACATCAATGGCGAGTATATCACTCACCTTCGATTTGCCAACGATATCGTTGTCATGGCAGAATCGATGGAGGACTTAAGTACGATGCTTGAAGACCTAAATCGAGTTTCCCAACAGGTTGGCCTGAAAATGAACATTGACAAGACGAAGGTCATGTCGAATATGCACGTAACGCCTTTACCTGTTTCTGTTGGGAGCTCCACCCTCGAAGTTGTAGACCAGTATATCTACCTGGGTCAATTGATCCAGGCAGGAAGTTCCAGCTTCGAGGAAGAGGTCTTTCGACGAATCCGACTCGGCTGGGCAGCGTTCGGGAAGTTACGCAGTGTCTTCTCGTCCAAAATACCCCAGTGCCTCAAGACGAAAGTGCTCAATCAATGTGTGTTACCAGTGATGACTAATGGCTCTGAAACGTGGTCCCTTACTATGGGTCTCATAAGAAGGCTCAAGGTCGCTCAGCGGGCTATGGAGAGGGCTATGCTAGGTGTTTCTTTACGTGATCGAATCAGAAATGAGGAGATTCGTAGAAGAACTAAGGTCACAGACATAGCCCAGCGGATTAGCTCATTGAAGTGGCAGTGGGCGGGGCACATAGCGCGAAGAACCGATGGCCGATGGGGCAGAAAGGTTCTCGAATGGCGACCGCGTACCGGCAAGCGCAGCGTAGGACACCCACCTGCTAGGTGGTCAGATGACCTGAGCAAGGTTGCAGGAAAACGCTGGATGCAGGCCGCTTACGATCGGTCGTTTTGGAAATCCTTGGGGGAGGCCTATGTCCAGCAGTGGACTTCCTGTGGCTGATATGATGATGATGATGATGATGATTTAAATACATGCCATTAAGAATTAATGGAAAAATAATGAAGAATGGACGTAACCAGCTACCTGGTTTTCATATGACTATGCCATGCCAACTGAGCTATTACCTGTCCAACCCCGCACGTCGAATTAAGAGGAGAATTTACAACACAGGGTAAAGAGTGGGTACAAGTTGTTGTAAAAACAGTTGATTCAAAATTAATTGACTTACACTGAAAACCATATTATAACTCATGAATATCTACACACCAACTCCATATGAACTCATTAGACGCATGTACAATACCTGGCACATAAGTTGACCCAAAATGGCGGCTCTGCGCAGGTATAATTAGAGGAAAAAGTGTGCGCAGTGACCGCCATTTTGGTTTAACTTATGTGCCGGTTATAGGTTTTTTTTCACGCCTAGGGTTAAACACGTGCGCAAGCGCAAGCATCACACATTAGCGTGGATAAACAAAGGGTTAGCAGGGTTAGCATGGGTTACCATTGATTTATGTTCAGTGACGTCTGCCGCATTAAGGAAAGTAGGGGTGAGGCTAATGGCCCCGGTTTGTTTTACTTCAAAAGCTGAATCTATGGTTGGCTTCCGCAGTGACAGATTTTACTTCTGATCGAAAGTTATAATAGTAATACGTATATGTGACGTTCCATGGGTAAAGGTACCTTATGGACGCTGGCACTTACGTCATTAATATAATATAAGTTAATTTAAGGAATTGTTTTTCTAAACGTCTTAAGCGCCAGCGTTCACCAGGTACCATTACCAGTGGAACGTCACATTTAATTTCGGTGCCAGATATTTAAGCGCGTTCCTAATTGTATCATTTTTAGCGATGGTGCTTCAATATCCGCGGTCCACATCCTTTTTTAGGGCTCCGTAGTCCACAAGGAACCCTTATAGTTTTGTCATGTCCGTCCGGGCTCGTACTCCGCCGCTGCAGCACCGATTGTCACGAAAATTGGTGGAGAGATAGATATTGAAGTTTCAAAAGTTGTTTTTTTTTTAATTATGAAAAAAATTTTTTTTTTCAGCCATATCCCATACAACGAAAAGTGAATTTAAAAAATTAAATTAGACTAACCCCAACAAGTGGGGTATCGTTAAAAAGGTCTTTTAAAATGCAACAAAAACTGCTTTGAAACTATGTAGATCAAACTCCCCAGTCTTGAGATAATCTAATACAAAGTTAAAATTTGAGGTGTCCCCCAACTTGCTGCTACGGAACGGAGTTCGACTCGCACTTGGCCGCTTTTTTTCACAATTCCTCATTCTCGTTTGCGAGACCATCTAACCCTAGACTTCCAAAAATTCTGAGAAGAAGAGGCCGGTATTGCAGATAGAGACAACACACCGGCCTGTGTCCAAGCTGGTATAGCAGACAAAACGTATATTTAATATTTTCCTTGGCAACTTCAGTGATATATCCAGATACATCGCTAACATCAGCACGACTCAGGACGTCTTCATGTGCGCGTCACGACTTACAGTCGCCCGGAGAAAGAGCTCCGGATCAGGTCAAAACATGTCAGTCTGTAGCTGATTTTTTACATGGGTCACCCGCGTATCGCAATTACAAAATAAATATGAATTTTATTCGTAACCAACAATACGAGAAATATAGGTCAGATGGGGAGACAAAGCATGAAGTCGTCAATTATTATCAACAATACATCATTAAATTACATTGTTAGGCAAATTCGGAAACTCCCTGGAGCTTAATGTTCTCCACAATTAGATCTTTTGTACTTCTTAAGACAATTCGTACGAAAACAATTTAATGTTCTTTAAGGCGAGGTGGGTTCACAATTTGCAATACAGTGCGTGGTTTTGAAAAATCACTGTAATCAATACAGTTTATTCCTCTATAAATTTACATAAGAATCTTAAGGATTTTCTACAGACAGCCACAATATCCAAAACACGATAGAGCATTTTCGGCTCGATAGAAAAAAAACACAAACATACCACTAAATTGGCCTAAATTACCTTTATAAGACATATTACTATTTTATACAATCACCTTTTTAAATGATAAATATACCAAAAAAATTATTATCTAAATACATAGTCATTTTCGCTACAAAAAAAAATTTGGTTGCCTGTAAAGTCGGTATACGGGCGAAAGTTTTACGTGACAACGACTTTGCCTTTCACTTTTTATGTCTGTCTCTCTCGCACGCGTGCCTCTCACTCGCTCTCATTGTGAGCGCATAACGTGAGCGGAGCGTAACGCAGTTTCTTGAAGTGTCACCCGGCTAACCAACCAAGACGTTGTCACGTCAAAAAAATATAAATATAATACAAAAAAAAACACAGCGAAATATCGTTGAGCACGGGTACTAGATATTTTGATTCTACATTTTTTGGTATAATTTTCATATGTGTGTCTTCAATTTCTGATTGGTTTTCAGCCAATAACCTCATGTTAAATGCGAAAAAGACCCAATGCATTCGATTCTCTCTTCCTAATGTGAATCAAGCCTGCGTTGTCATACTAGTTAATGGTCAGAAACTCGATCTGGTTGAAAGTACTTCCTTTTTACGAATCACAATTGATTCGAAACTTCAATGGGGCGCTCTTACGAGTATAACTAAACTTACTAATAGGCTTAGCTCTGCGGCTTTCGCTGTTAGGAGAATAAGACAATTGACAGATGTAGCAACTGCTAGACAAGTGTACTTTAGTTAGTTTCACAGTCTAATGTCTTACGGGATACTTCTATGGGGGAGTGCATCCGACATTCAGACTATTTTTATTTTACAAAAAGAGCAATTCGTGCCATTTACGGTTTAGGATCGAGAGACTCACTGAGTGAATTTCAAGGAAATAGGTATACTTACTTTTACCCGCCCACTTCTACTACAATGAGCTAATCCGCTGGGCTATGTCTGTGACCTTAGTTCTTTTACGAATCTCCCCATTTCTGATTCGATCGCGTGAAGAAACACCTAGCATAGCCCTCTCCATAGCCTGCTGAGCGACTTTGAGCCTTCTTATGAGACCCATATAGTAAGGGACCACATTTCAGAGCCATAATTTAAGTCATAACTGGTAACACACATTGATTAAGCACTTTCGTCTTGAGGCACTGATTGAGGATACAATAATCTTTATCTTTCACAGACAAGAATTCTTACACAGCCAAGACAATTTCTTACAACGTGCGTTCAGTTAAAATACGTTTGTTTCCCGGAATCCACAAGTTCCACATCAAGATTGATGAGTTATTTCCTTGAGTGTGAATTTTAACTTATGTTATGACAAATGTATTCTGGTTATACTATTTATAATTGCCATTTTGAATATTTTACTCCAAATGGTTTCATACGAACGCTAATTTATACGCTGAAATCCGTAATCAAAAAATTTCTTTCAGGCAACATAGCCTGTATAATATATATTGCCATACACTGTTAAAAATTATGTAATTTTACATGCAAAACAAATACATAAACCTGTAAAACCCGAAAAATCTGGAAAATTTACCGGAAAAATATGAAATTTTACATAAAAATATGAAATTTTACATATTTTTTGTCATTTTTACATATTTTTCCGTAAATTTTCCAAAGTTTTTGGGAATTTTACAGGTTTATGTAATTTTTGCATGTAAAACTACATAATTTTTAACAGTGTATATTGCCTGAAATAAATTATTTGATACAGTACAATATTAAAAGCCCATAAAATAAGTGTATAGAGACTAGGACCGTAGAAGTTCACTTTTAGCGTGATGGTGGGCGAGAAGATGGAAAAAGAAATCAAAATAAATAGTGATGGGTTGTTAACTGCATCGCCCATGTATAGATTTTGACGTGACAACGTCTAAATAACTCGATACTACGGGCTGCATGCACGAAAAAGATGACGTCATTGTCGCGTTCCGCAAGCGAGAGCGCGGCACGAACGATAAAATGTTTGACGTTGTCACGTCAAACTACCGTCCGTAAACCGACTTTACAGACAACCAATTTTTTTTATTTGATCTTTTAAAGTTTTCTGATTTTGGTTGCATCTTTGCATCTGTTAGTTAAGAAAATTAATTCGTCCGTTTGGAAACTGATAGACCACAGAAACACTAATAAAACGATACTTACTTAAACATCATCCATTTTTTTGTGCTACGACTTAAGGCCGTACCTGAATTTTCCGGGGTCCAGTGCTGCCCCATTTAAAATAAATAATTTCAAAGAAAACGGAGACATCATTTAAAATTTTGCTACTACTAAGTACTAGATAACCCTTCAAACTATTTTATGAAGTACTGTTTACAGTTTAAAGTGAGAACGTTAAGCTTTATTACGCACATTTGCGAAAAACGGCTACTTTTGGCAAATGTGCGTAGTAAAGCTTTACGTTCTCACTTTAAACTGTAAACAGTAGTTCATAAAATACTTTGAAAGGCTAGGGCTTGGTAGTAGCAAAATTTTAAATGATGTCTCCGTTTTCTTTGAAATGAATTATTTTAAATGGGGGCAGCACTGGACCCCGGAAAATTCAGGTACGGCCTTAATTACAATTGAAGACGAAAGAACAAGTTTTTAAGTATAGCACGATTCATCACCCAGACAAAACTCTTTCTGTAATTATCTAAAGTTCTGCCTGAACCTAAGTTTGTTCCATTTTAGCGAGATTCTTTATGATCTTGAATGGTTTATGCTTAGTTATAAAACCATACATTTGAAAATTTTATATTTTTGACGCTTCCATACTATTCTGAACAAAAAGAAAAACCACCGCTGGATACAATATGCCTTTTTTACATGAAGAAATGGCCAACCACACCACTCACCCACGGTTCTGAGGAGCGGTAGAGTGGGGCTCGAAGTGCTCGAACCCACAAAAACTCATGGCCTCTATACGTCTTTGCGCGATTATCGTGGTCGCTAGGTAAGCCCAACATTCTTCAGACGTCTGCCAGGGGACGCTGGCTTTAAGTAGCCATACTTCTTAGAGCCCCCAAGGATTCCAAAATAACCGATAGGTGGAGTACTACGATGAAAATTGAGATATTAAAATACATGTTTTAATAAAAAACACAACTCCATATTGTTCCATTATCGCCAGTCCGAAATATTCACATCTCTCCAAATATTACTGTCGGCAAAAAAGCAATTGGACCGATACACGCCAGTCTATTTATTGGGTTGCTTTTTTGCTGGCCGTACCGCAATTTGGCTGACTTTGGACATTTATTCAAAAGGGGTTTGTCGACAGTCGTTTTTATTAAAATTTGATTTAGAATCTCGTATATAAACAATAGAAACAATGCATTCTATTGAATATTCAACCCATGAATTATGATTTTACGAGTACCTATAATAAATAACAAAATAATAAAACATGGGTAACATCTTAATAGAATTATTCTTTATTTCGTAAAAACATATTAAAATAGTTTGGAAAATCCAAAAGTGCACGCCTCATAATCTAATTTTTCACAATTAAATTGATTTTTTATAAATTATAATTAAACGACAGTACTTAGAACGCTAATATTAACTAGGAATCAGCACAGTGTAATACTTTATATATTAAAAACAAAAGTATTCCGGTAAGATGAATTTTTCGACCAATTTCTCTGCCACATACATGGTCACATAAACACAGACTCACGGACGTCCAAGAATGATTAGTTTTAATGTTATTATTTATTATATTAAACAAATTAATTGTTTATAAAATGTACCATATGTGCTAGACAGATTATTTAACTTCATATTAGTGCACTCATATTATCCTGTAAGTGTTATATTAAAAAAAAAAAACGTCATTTAAGTTTCGAAAAACTGGGTTATTTGACATGTCGAGAGTAGAGCACTACCTCAACGCTCCGCTTATGAGGCGTGCAATACCTCAACGCTCCGCTTATGAGGCGTGCATAGTAAATAGTGACAAACTAAAAATACAACGTAAAACTAACAAGTAACTAAATAAAAACTAAACAAACTAAATTAGAACTAAATAAACTAAAAATATTTAAAAATAGAACTAACTATATTATATTAAATTATATAAAAAATTGAGGCCAAATCGCTGCCGTCACAGGGCAAAGTACCCAAAAGGCAGGCGACATTTCCGCGTTAAATAGCAATACTGAAACACTGTTCGAAATGCGCACCAGCCCTTGGATCCCCCAAGACGTCGATCGGGCGTGCGGAAATTTCTTTAAACATTTGGCGGGCTTCCACACCCTAAGGCCCTAGAGTCTCCACAGCAAAAGGCACAAAATTATACGGCTCTCCCAGAGCCGCATATTTGCGCCTCTTGATGGCTTCTGCTGTCGTCGCTGCTGCGCACGCCTTTCGGGCAGTCGCTCGTACATGGGATACAGCTACGGTATCTAATTATTTATTGTTATACTCGTATGGGAAAATATTCAAATACTTGTATTTTACGTTTAAAATACGACGATTGCATTGACGGCCTCCATAACGTAATGGTTCTAGTCCACTAATCCAGAGGATCTGGGTTCGATACTCAGCCAGGGCAAGTTGGAAAATGGCTTATTAAATTTTCTTGGGCCTTACATATTTATTTGAATATGTCTTTATCATAAAATATGGCATCGTTAAGTTAGTAAGTATCCCATAGCAAAAGTTTAAAACCTTGGGACTAGCTGAATCAGTGTGATTTGTCTCTTTATATTTATTTATTTATTTATACTCGTAATACTTCGATTAAAACTAATTTTATGTACATATAGTTATTACCCACATATTTTACAGAAACACAACGTCTTCAGTCTTATTACCTTGTCAGCTAAAGCTGAATAACTAACAACCTTATTCAGGAAGTTTGCCATTTATGAACATTGATCTACAGAACCTAACCTTTTCACCCATCCACTAACTACTTACTTCTATTATAGAATTATATTTATTTGTTTTTTATATATTCTTCTATTAAAGAAATAAGTAGTTAGTGGATGGGTGAAAAGGTTAGGTTGTGTAGATCAATGTGCATAACTAGCAAACTTCCTGAATAAGGTTGTTAGTTATATAATGCTGTGTAAATAATTTTTTTTTATTAGAGATTTGAGTGCGTTTGACCTCTATCTAGCCTGATGGGAAGCTGAGGTCTAAGGTGTAACATGCAGACTCAAAAAATGCCTATTCACTCTTTCCTTGAATATCCCTAAATCATATGTATGGGGAAACATCGACGCAGGGAGCGAATTCCACACCTTAGCGGTTCGCACAATGAAGAGGGAGGCGAATCGAGAGGTAAAGTAAAGCCTTGTTTCAATTCATCTAATATCTAAATAGTGTGTAGTAAGGAAGAAATACGCATGCATTTTAAATGCGTAAGTAATATGTGATGAGCAAATTCGTCAGGGTGATTCGAAGTCACGCTAGCACAATTGGAAGTGTACTCAGAGTACAGATGTGAGGGCCGTGAGTTCGAATCTCACTCGTGGCGAAATTTCTCATCACATATTTTTAAGATAATGTCCTTAGCAGACACTTTTACTCATAATAAGGTGAATGAACTCTTACATCTTCTTTAGTAGGCAAACATACAACCACTTCTTCGTCTAAGCGCATTTCCGGTTGCATCCTCAGCTGTGCTGCTTCGGAGACCGGGGTGCGCTTTCCCACTGTTTCTTCTCCAAATATAATACCTAGGCTGTTTGATAAGTACCCGTTTATGGAAAAAAAAAACATTTTTTTTTTGTATATATGCATTTATTTTTCTACGTAGTCACCTTTTAACTCTATACATTTGTTCCACCTATACTCAAGCTTCAATAAACCATCCAAAAAGTATGATTTTGGAAAGTCATAAAAATAGGCCTCTGTGGCGGCAATGACTTCGTCATTTGATCCAAATCGCTTGCCACCGAGCCATTTTTTTAGGTTGGGAAACAAAAAGAGTTCGCATGGGGCCAAATCTGGAGAATACGGGGGGTGAGACAATAGTTCGTAGCGTAACTGTGCTAATTTAGCGTCACAACTCTGGACGAATGAGCCGGGGCGTTGTCGTGATGACACAGTACTTTTTTCTTTTTTAAATGGGGTCGTTTGTCCTTCAACACGGCGTCAAATTCATCAATAAATTGGCATAGTACTGCCCTGTTATTGTTTTTCCCTTTTCTAAATAGTCAATATGTATAATACCCTGCGAATCCCAAAAAACGGTCGCCATGACCTTTCCAGCCGATGGGACGGTTTTTGCTTTCTTTGGAGCAGGTTCACCCGGTAAAATCCACTGCTTCGACTGCTCTTTCATTTCCGGGGTGTAGTAGTAGACCCACGTTTCGTCCACGGTCACAAAACGACGCAGAAACTCCTTCGGGTTACGTTTGAACACGGCCAAACACTGCTCCGAAGTAGTCAGTCGGTTCCGTTTTTGCTCCTCCGTGAGTAAACGCGGCACCCACCTCGCCGATACTTTCTTCATACCCAATTTTTCTTCTAATATGTGTTGTACCCTCTCGATTGAAACATTTACAGCATCAACGATTTCTCGAAGTTTAATTCGGCGGTCGGCTAAAACGATATTTTCTATTTTCTTAACCATATCGTCTATAGTCACCTCAACTGGCCGGCCTGTGCGATCCTCATCAAAGACGGTTGTTCTCCCCCGCTTAAACTCGTTATACCAATATCTGACGGTTGTCATAGAAGGAGCACATTCATGGTAAACCGCTTGCATTCTTACTTTTATTTCATCACATGTTTTTCCTTCCAAAAATAAGAATCTAATTACAGACCGATACCGTTTTTTCTCCATTTTTACAATTTTAATTTCACGCCTTCACTGAATCGTTGTCAAATGGGAAAAAAAACAAAAGAATGCCATTTTTTTTTTAATTTTCCCACCTCTGAAAAATGGCTTAAAAAGGTGGTATACTTATTTGCGGCCAGTGACATTAATATATTTAGAAAACGGGTACTTATCAAACAGCCCTCGTATGCATGTCAATCAATGGTCACCCAAAGATGTCACCCAAGGATGCCGAAGACCTTGTAAAATGGAGAAGAAATAGCTGGAACACTTTTAATGATTTGGCTATATTTTACAACCGGCCGCCTGCCTGACGTCAACCCTCTTTGGGAATGTATTTGTGCGAAAAAGTTTTACAACCAGCCGCCGCCTGACGTTATTCTTGAGAATGCAATTGTAGCACGAGATGTTTGTGCTTAGTCCTTTAGTCGCCTCTTACGACATCCACAGGAAGAGATGGAGTAGTCCTATTCTACACCCGGAATTACACGGGTACACACACACATACAACCACTATCGCGTATTTTTTCCTAATGTGGCAGACAGTGCATTTTGGGTCTTGTGACTCGAAGCACACTGAGCCCAGAACCGCAAGATCCAAAGGCCATTTTCAGCGTGATAGTGGAAAAAGAAATAAAAATAGTGATTCGTATTTCGCCCATTCCCTTATCATATTTTACGATCTGCGCGGGAAGAAAATCAGCTGGTACTTTCTTATTATTTTCTTCACTTCTAGACCAGCATAAAAGAACAGATAGATCGAGAATATTAGCTCCAAAATTAGTGAATAGTATCTCCAAAGACAGTAACATGTCTAGAAAAAAGGCTAAATTTATGAGTATCATACTTGTCACTTGTCTCAATTTACGACCTTGGATGAATAAATTATTTTTCGTGATTCCCTTTATGACTCAAAGTAATAATGCCATCGTAAGTTATGTCATGAATAAAGCATGAATATAAGCCGCCATTTTGTCAAACTCAAGAGATAAATTACATGCGTGCTGCGAAAAATTAATATTGTTAAATTCTAGTTTCTATATGCAGGTGAAATGGCAGATAATGGATTTGGATAGAAAATGTTTGTTTAAGATCTGACCTCATTATTGAAGAGAGTAGGAAAATTACTTCATTAAGAGATAACTTTATGTTTTATATGGGAATTAAATCTGTTAAATATGCACTGTAGTTTTATGATAAACGACCATACAAAGTGCCTACGTAAGTGTGTTGTTACTTACGGTACTTTGGGTTATTGTACATTTGCCAGAAAGTAAGTTAGCCACGAAAAAAGTAGTGTAAATTAGTCACAATTCTAATTTTGTGAAGTGAATTCGTTACCTGTGACGAACTTGCACATATTTTTAAGCATGTTACAAATTTACTTTTAATGTATGGAGTGTATATAAATATGACAAACTTACTTTAAGGAAAATGTACAATAACTCGATCGAGGTTATTGTGCATTTGCCACAAAAGTTCGCCACGGAAAAAGTATGTTTAAATTAGCTAAAATTCTATTTTTATGAAGTAAATTCGTCATCCTGTGACTCACTTACATATATTTTTAAATGCATGTGGCAAATCAATATATTACGAAGTGTACAAAAATGTGTCGCAATTACTTTGGGTCAAATGTACATACCCAGCACTTCCAATAATTTCAATTTCTTACTAACAAGACTCATCGATCCTCGCTATTTGGTGTTCAAATATTTTATCTGATCAAAAGGGGTTGATAGCTCAGCCATGCACAGAATGACGAATTTATAACGTCACTCATGAAAACAACTATCGAATTAAGATGCTGTATAGACCCAACTAGCACTGGATGCCGGCAAAATTGGATAAAAACGGGAAACTGGATCTCGTAGTTACTAACATATATGTGTTAGCATTTCCAAAATCTACCATATTTGTATTTATACTGGCAACCCTAAATTGTAAGATAATTTGCAAAAGTGCAAAACCGGCCAAGCTGGCTGTCAACTGTCAATTTTGACATTGTAAGAAATGCCGCGTTTTTATATAGAAAAAGTAATCTTTTGTAAAAGTGTTTTTACCCAGTGAAATGTGAAATATGATGAAAAGTTAATAATACAATACGTATGGCGATGCGAACATATGGAAAAAGAATAAGCATGATTTTTATTATAACTCCAATATAAAAATAAAACTGGCATATCGGATTTAATTAACACACGACCCTTGTAAATAAACGTTTGAATGAAAACGTAATGAAAAATTAACGAACGTTGCTTGATTTACATTTCACGTCATTGCAACAGGGAAATTTTGCATGATTGACTTACTTACGTAAGGAAATGAAAAATTAAATTGTGATTCACGTGTCGAATATTGTTGTAGGACGTTGAGCGTATTATCGATGAAGGTGATTAATTAACGTTTCTGTAAATATGGTGATTAAATACCAATTTTACATTAATAAAAGAATTTTTTTCTGCAAATATGACGAAAATAGTCCATATTTGAAATAAAATAAAAACTTTATAGGTTTTTATTCCATAAATGTCTGTTTACGGCATACAATTTTCTGTATTTTAAATCTTTTATTTTAATCAATTCTTATTTATGCAAAAAGAAACGTTTCCCATTTGGAATATATTTTTATTTTGAACATTTTCCATCAATTTGCTCAACAGAAGCGTAAAGTCCGCAAATTCCTACATTTTAAATTCAACAATCGAAGTGTATTAAAAAAGTACAGCTCACGTCCTGGATTTACGCCTTTTCTCGATTCGATCTCGATAAGGAAACACACGTTCCTACTATTTCAACTGATAAGCAACCTTATTTCTGAAGCCGTATTTCTGTTAATTTGTTACAGGTTTCGCATTTGCATTCGGAAATAAGTTTGCTGAAGTTCGGTTTTGTGTTTTTAGGATAAGGTGTTTTTGTAATTCAACTTTTTATACTTTTATAGTGATGAATATTTTGTAAAGTTTCCTCACGTAGTGTAGTCGGAAAGGCTGACTATTCATCTAGTCTTAGCTTTAAGTACAGAGTAATCGACGGGTTGCCGCTCCTAACACTCGCCCTAATGATTATTTTTAGGGTTCCGTACCCAAAGGGTGCAAACGGGACCCTATTCCTGAGACTCCGCTGTCTGTCTGTCTGTCCGTCTGTCAGTCTGTCACAGGGCTCTATCTCTTGAACCGTAATAGCTAGACACTTGAAATTTTCACCGAAGATGTATTACTGTGGCCGCTATAACAACAAACACTAAAAATAATATAAAGTTAAAAATTGAACGGGGTCGTCATACAAGAAACGTGTTTCTTCAGCATTGTAAAACATTGTACGGTGGTACGGAACCCTTCATGTACGAGTCCGACTCGCACTTGCCCGTTTATTTAATACAATAGATCGATTAGGTATTAAGTTCTGTCTGGTACTTTACTTTACTTCTTCTTCTTATTTAAGTGCTTAGTGGCTTTTGTCGGTGGAGTATACGCCAAACTTCTCGGTTCTCTGCCTTACTTTTTAATGCTTTATACGACATTGTATATGTTTACTTACCCATTCAAATTTTAACAAACAATAGATCAGTAGATCCCACTCTTTGAAAATACTTGGCTACACAATACCTGCGAAACTATTCCTTTCTACTTTTCAAAGCCAAAATGTACGGAGGCATTTCGTCTCGATCGAATAGGTTTTAGACAAACAAGTTACTTGTACTTAGTAGTTTAGCATGGCGAATAACTTATATACTATCACCTCTTTATCCCTAGAAGGATAGACAAAGCTTAGGGCCGCAAGACCCAAAGGTCATTCTTGAAGTAATGGAGGACGTAAGAGTATAGGCTAGTATCGGTAGCTTTTGCACTAAAAATAATTAACAATAATGACCTCAATAAGTGATATTTTCATCCTACATTGAATAAATTTTTTTGACTTTGAGTTGACTTTGAGTGAAAAATCGGAATCAAAATAGACTTGTATAAACATGATTCAGATTCTCACCCATTCCCTCCATCGCCTCACTCCCTTTCACCTTTACGCCTACCATCAAGCTAAGCTTCTTATCGGCTTTTACGATCTGCGTGGGAAGAGAAGCAGCTGGCACATTCTACTTATTTTTATTTTTTCCCAGATCGCAGGACTTTTTACCTACCAGACAAATTTGTGGTGCAAGTTCAGTCCAAGATACAGAACTACTTTCCACAAAAATAATTTACTTATAAAAATAGTCCGTCCGGCTGAGTGTGGATTTATAAGGGAGGGCGAAAATGTATTTTAGTTTTTTTTTTTTTATAGAAAACAAATCGCGCACATCATGCACTGAACTGGCTAAAAAAATTTGACTATTATCAAATCACTCTGAATTAATGACTATCTAAATATACTGAAATTATTTTAAGGGAAGATTCAGTCCATGATACTGAACAACTTTCCCCAAGGAACACATATCGAAATATGACAAATAATTTCTGACCTCCCATACAAATTGACCGATCAGCTGATCCGAGTTTGTATGGAAACAAGAAAAACACTTTTCATATTTCGATTCACGGTCTTTGGTGAAAGTTGTTCAGTATCATGGAGAGAATTCAGTCTTAAAATAGTTTCAGTATATTTAATTAGACCCTATATACTTATATGTACATATAGATGTTTGTTATTCAATCAAGCGAATGAGGCTCAACATATTGGAATATACCCGGATTAACACATAAGATACTTTATATCCCGGAAAATGGGATGTTACCGTGGGTTTCTTCAAGAAACGCCGCGAGCACCAAGTATAAAATAAAAATATTCTATTTTTATTTTTTAAAGAACAAAGACAGTTTTGGCGTAAAATCAATGCTGATTTTAATATGTGCTCTGTGTAATAGTTGTATTTTAGTCTATTGCTATCCGTGGGAACCTTTTATTGGCTTTCCGATATCCATTCAAATTTTTGTTTTATATTGTAGAGCTATTGAGGCTTCACTTGAAAATCAATAAATAAAATAAAATAAATAAAATTAGTATGTAGTAATATAATAAATCATTATTTTTTAAACTAAAATAACTTAACTAAATATAACTATAGTAGAGAAAAGACAAATTACATTAAAAAATATAAAAGTGGACCCCGAATCGCTCCGCTCGCAAGGTAGGGTCCCAAGCTCGCTAGCTTGGGACCCTCGCTTGCTCGCTCGCTAGTTTGGGACGCGGCAATGCCGCTGCATTGCCGCGTTCAGTAACCAGGTTCAACCTTTAGTAAAAATGCATGCCAGTCCTTGGATCCCCTAAGGCTTCGATAAAGCGTGCGGAAATCTCCTTGTACAGCTGACGGGCTTCCGTGTAATAAAACAAATCTCCTAGCAGATGTAATAATTTGACTACTCAATATACATGAAATCTCTGTCAAAGTCAGAGGGCCCTTTGTGAGACGGAAATAAACCCTTTTAGGAGTCAAAATGACTTTATTTCCGGTAACCATTCGTTCTGTTTAGCGACGTCAAATCAAATTTGCAAATGACAAAAATATCAGACCTTATGAATAGATTTATTTTAAATGAAATAGTCACTGAATAATTAATCAACGGGTACGAAAAATTGTTTTTTTTTTTAATTTAAGATTTGAGTGCGTTTGACCTCTATCTAGCCTGATGAGACGCTAAGATAAGGTCTAAGGTGTAACACACAAATTAAAAAAATACCTATTCACTCTTGTAATGAAAATCCCTAAATAATATGTATGGGGAAACATCGACCCAGGGAGGGAATTCCACACCTTAGCGGTTCGCACAATGAAGTTTGTTTAGTCCGTAGATTATCCAAAAATAGTGGTCCCATTTTCGGTTTATCAAAGTAGTAAAAATTCACAAAGATATAGCGCGTCAAAGTTTGGGAATCGGGTTGATTGACGTCACCGTCAAGTGAAAATAGTTCTTGATCGTGACGTCGGACGAAACTATTGATACGACTACATCAAGTCGCGCTACATGCGCGCTACGGATAGCGCTTATTTATATATTTGCTAGAGAAAGCCCTGATTTTCAAGCGTTTATCCTGAATATAACACCCCTCTTTTTTTCGGGGGTTAAAAAGGTCATTTTCCATTTTGACATGGCTGGGGATTGAGCCCAAAACCTCGGAAGTGACGGACTGGCGTGTTAACCACGCCACGGAGATCGTCAATAGTGAAAAAAATAAAATTGGTGGTGACATATCGAATTATAACTTCCCATCAACAAAAATAATGCTGCCAGCCAGAAATTCTTCCCCTGCAGAAGAGTGCCCCGAACTCTTGCGGGATATTTTTTTAGTATTTAAGTTGTGTTAAGTTTTATTTTAGTTACTTAGATTTAGTTTAGTTATTATTTATCATGACATAAATTGTAAATATCAGCGGACCCCGAGCTTTGCAGCATTATGGCTGAAGATGCAACTGGGAATACGCTGAGATAAGCGATACATTGTAAATATTTATGTTGAAAAACCAATAAATACTAATTCACAGGGAAATTGCTTTGCTGCAATATAACCACTAGTATCTTATTGAATCGATTTTGCGATAAATAATCGAGTTATCCGATTCGATTCGGAGTTTGCGTCTGGGCGGGCGACGGAAGTGAGTCCCGCTTCCGCCGCCGCTTCCCGTGACGTCAGCAGACTGTCTGATTTACAGAGCAAGATGCTGAATTGCTGATGTTTCTTGGCTCAATTTAGCTTGACGTTTACACGTATTTCACCTCGAAATGTAAACTTGTTACCACTCTTAAGACTACAATAAGCCAAATTGATCAACTTGGATGGAGATATTAGTAAAATGTTTAGTAAAATGTCTCTTATATGGTTTAATATATATATTTTTTAATATACAGGGTAAATTTTAATTACCTGGCAACTTTTTGGAGCAAGTTCAGTCCATGATACTGAACTGCTTTCTATAAAAAAAGTTATTAAAAATCGATAAAAAATTTCGTCCTTCCTTACAAAATCTTGTTGTAGCTAAGCGCTGATTTGTATGAAAGGACGAATTTTTTTATCGATTTTTGATAACTTTTTTTATAGAAAGTAGTTCGGTATCATGGACTGAACTTGCTCCAAAAATGTTGCCAGTTAATTAAAAGTTACCCTGTTTAGGGTAAGGTAAGTTTTAAACTTGTGTTATGGGATACTAATACAAAACGATACATATTTTATGTTAAATAAATATATAGATAAACACCCAAGACACAGGACAATTTGAAAAAGGCGCTTTTTCAACTTGCACTGGCTGGGGATAGAACCCAGAACCTTCGGATTAGCGGTCTAGCGTTTTAACCATTACGCCACGGAGGTCGTCATACAATAAAATGTCTCTAACAGCCAAGTTGATTAATCAATCTACTGATTTGGCTGATGATAAAATCTATGTATACATACACTATCACGTCTTTACCCCCAATGGGGCAGACAGAGCATTTTCGGGCTTGCGGCTCTAAGCAGACAGTGCCCAAGGCATCAAGTAATGGTGATGGTCAGCGGGAAGGTGGACAAAGGATTCAAAATAGTGATGGGTTTCTAGCCGCATCACCTTATGATTTGCATTTTCGCCCATTCCCTTGATCCCTTGGAAATTTTATGTTAAAATTTACACTAAAAAAATAGTAATAAAAAAAAAACTAAAATACTATTAGTAAAAACCTCACACAATATTTAAAGATATCGTAATGTTACCTAAATTACTCGAAGAACCGATGACAGATGGGGCAGAATGGTTTTCGAATGGCGGCCACAAGGTGGTCGGAAGACCTGAACAAGGTTGAAGGAAAATGATGGATGCAGGCCGCATACAATCAGTCGTTTTGGAAATCCTTGGGGGAAACCTATGTCCAGCAGTGAACTGCCTGTGGCTGACATGATAACATATAAATGCAAGAATATCCTGGTACAAATTTCGAAATGTTGCATGACGTAATATGTATAACTTACCTTCTTCTTCTAGTATTTATAAGAGCTGCGCTCTTGTCGGTGGAGTGCTTTCCATGTCTCTCTTTCCTTCGCTAAGTTTTTAAGGCCGTACCTGAATTTTCCGGGGTCCAGTGCTGCCCCCATTTAATATAAATCATTTAAAAGAAAACGGAGACATCATTTAAAATTTTGCTACTACCAAGTCCTAGATAACCCTTCAAAGTATTTTATGAACTACTGTTTACATTTTAAAGTGAGAAAGTTAAGCTTTACTACGCACATTTGCGAAAAACGGCCACTTTTGGCTAATGTGCGTAGTAAAGCTTAACGTTCTCATTATAAACTGTAAACAGTAGTTCATAAAATACTTTGAAGGGTCATCTAGGACTTGGTAGTAGCAAAATTTTTAATGGTGTTAACGTTTTCTTTGAAATGATTTATTTAAAAAAGGGGCAGCACTTTACCCCGGAAAATGTTGGTACGGCCTTAATTATTGTTTTAAAGAACGCATCGTGTAGTAAGTAGTTGTTCACCGAACGTTTTCCCTCTTCTATAATATTATATTTTCCATGATTTGTGACGAATATAGTCATTTCTCTCTCATGTTTTCTAACACATTTTCCTTTGTTACTTTTTCCGTCTAACTTGTTTTTAGGGTTCCGTACAAAAATGAAAAAACGGAACCCTTATACGATCGCTCGTGCGTCTGTCTGTTCGTCCGTCTGTCACAGCCTCTCAAATATATTTTTGTCTTTATTAAATTGACCATTGCTCCCTGATCTCCGAAACTATATAGGCTAAGGCCTAAAATTTTGAAAAAAATACAAAATGTAGTTTATTGCTTGTAGATTACCGGAAAACCTATAAGAATTCAATCAATTATACGGAACCCTCTCCACGCGAGTTTAACTCGCACTTGGCCGGTTTAATTTTTAATTCTCCTCTAGCACCACATTTCAAACGCTTCTAATCTATCTCTATTCTTTTTGGTCATCATCTACGTTTGATATAACTACGAGTAGTGTTATACACCTTACCTACCAATTGAAAATATATTGCTGACAATATACAAGGGGGTTCGGTCCACTTTCTAACAGGAGCACTGACTGTACCCAGGATATTACATTGAGAGCTAACATGTATATGACTGGTATGTGTATGAATTAAGTGGAAGTTTCCGCAAATTAAAATGAGTTATAACTTAACGAGTCGCTGTTTTTATTTGCATAGTCCATCGGATGAAAACACTTATATCACTATGAATATTTTATTTGTATATCTCCTTTGCAATATTGCACCTCACCTGTAACATATCTAAATTTATTTTGTATCCATACTACCCTAAAGTTGCCTGGAAGAGATTGCTGTACGATAAGGCCTTTTGTATGCTAAAATTTTTCTCTATTATTTATGTATAATTTGTTAAATTGTGTGCAATAAAGAGTAAAATAAATAAATAAATATTTTATACGGCTTCCTCGCGTAGGTAGTAACTAGACTGACTAGTACTATCATCAGGGCGAGTGTCAGGAGCGGCGAACTGACGGTATTGTTGCGCCTGCTGTGAACACTAGTCTGCCTTCCCAACTACTAGTAAACCGTATGAAATATTCATCATGAATTTATATCATATGAGTTTTAATAGTATAACTTATGCTAGGTATTTATAACTATATTATTAGGTAAATACAGTTTGCGATTTGACAAATTACCGATAATAAAATTTTATAAAGACAAATATGTCATGTTGAATCAAGAATCATTTATTTGCATTATACAATAGATGTCAATGATGTTAGTAAATCGTATTATGTATTGTATGTCATAAGTCGTTTGCATAAATACAAAAAAACATAATACATATAATCATGCCTATTTCACATAGGGGTAAGCGGAGACTATGGACCTACACTTGCTAGGATCCTGCCAGACCTATCACGCTTTTTGCGTAAATACCATGTTTGTACGATCGATACCTTGCGGCTCAAAGGGTGCAACCACCAAAACACGACTTTTCAGGAGAGCCAAAAAACTAAAATTAAAATTTTGTATTTGTCACAACTTGGTTGTTATTTATCCTATAAACATGATTCTTACACCGAAAGCCGTTAATTTTCGTTGTTCATAATATTCAAACAACGTTTTAAGAAATATTTATAGTTTACAATACAACTGGTGAATACGCCTCACAAAATTAAACTTGTATATGTTTTACGCCCCATAAAATGACTGCTGCGTTAGTAAGCCAGGGTGTATTCAACACTTTCAAAATTGAAATTGTAGTTTTTAACGTTTTTTTGTTTTATTTTATTCCATTTTTTGCGTTTATATTACAATACTTACAACAATATTTAGTAGAATAGGTCAATTTGGCATCCCTTAGTCCATCAAAGTCTTGTATTCTATACTAAGATTTATAATTAGAAAAGAAATTACAAATTATCTATTGACAAATGCTAGAAATATATTGTTTCTACGTTACTTAATATTTTCTTTGTGTTTGTTATTTTTATTTTATTAATTATTATGGTGCAATAAAGATAATTTGTATTGTATTGTATTGTACTTAATCATTACATCAATATCAAAACATAAATTTATACCTTACATGATACTCATATAATCCCTACAATTGGCAGTTTCCTGGGTCAAAAATAAAATATTTGGTACTGTTATGAGAATAAAATGTCACAAAATAATATCACTTGTCATTGATCACATCCACTTTGAACGTGATTTCTAATATGTGAATATCCGTTTTTCTGCATTGATAAATCTATATTAATGCAGAAAAACGGATATTAAGAGCGCTATTTGACTCCAAGAAACTATGACGTCACAGTCCGATATTTCATACAAATCTCATAGAAAATGTTTGTTTTGACATTAAGAAAAAAGTATCTAATTTTACATGTTGGAAACTAGCGGATTCTATTTGATAGTGTCGTTTACGCCCAACATTTTGTTGATGCCAAATAAAGATCGCTTTTATGCGCAAAAATACAAGAAAATCTCCATTAAAAGCATTGAAATTCTGGGTCATATTCACCATTGTTTTCAGAATTTGAGAACTTTAAATATACACTTCGATAGCGGAGCAAAAACTGAAGATGTCATTCAAAACTTATTTTGGCCAAAATGGTGGTTACGCCCTTTGAGCCGCAAGGTATCGATTATGTATGTTATGGACACCCCTTAATGGCCCACAATAAAAGATGAAACTGAACTTTTTAATTGTTTCTTTTTTTTTGACAAATCACACAAATTGAGCTATGTTAGTTTAAACTTGTGTTATGGGATGTTTACTCAACAATACTAGGTATATTTATAATATTATAAACACATAGAGATCCCAGAAAGATCCAAGACCCAGGACAGTTGACCTGGTTGTCGACGTAAACCCTCTTTTTGAATGCATTTGTGCGAAAAAAATCTTGCACTGTATAGTGACAATTGCGATAATCAGTTAACTTTCAGCCCCTACTTTTTCTCACTTCAAATAAAATACGGCTGAATTGAATAGCGTCAGCAAACTAACGCACTAATAAAATACCTTACCCCACAAAAATTCACTATCCACAGTTTTATTTCCAGAATAATGTAAATCATCAATTTCTATGCGACTGGGGGAATGGCTACTATATCTTCAAGGATATCGAATGTATGGAATCGTAAAGGTATAAGGAACAAATAAAAAAAGAAGCTTCTTAATTTAAATGCATTTTTTATTTATTTATGTCCTCAATGATTGAATCCCCGAGAAATTGAGGGACCTCCATAATCCATAGTGATTTTGATGTTTTTGTCAATAAATCAAGCATTTTTATTCAGAAAGCGCGTTTTCCTGATGAAGAAGACCAGAATTTGAAGTCGCATTATTGATCATACCTATAAAATTATAATATTAAAGTCGCTTTCTGCAGTCCGTCCTTCGGCACAGGTATGGCGCTTAATACAAGCGGAGTAACATTTATGCCTACTAACACTACTAACGAAACTATACATCCGTGCTCACCCGTGAGCACGTCAATGTGTGAGTTTTAGTGTTCCAAGCCATCAAACGCACCCGAGAACGGGGGAGAGGTGCCATATTACGGGGGACGCTGCAAGTTTCCGTTCTGTATGTTAATCTTATATTAATTTTGTGCTTTCGGTACTGATTTTATTGCAGTGTTTATCAATAGAGAGAGAGAGAGAGAGAGTGATTTAAGAGCAAGGTTTACATCTATATCGTACAAAGCTGGGTCGGCACGAAAGTACTTACACTACATTTTGATTATAGAACCGCTTTCCGACATTCATTTGTCTAGCGAATCATCCACCGAATTAACATTTTGCGTTTAGACACTGGGCTGACAGTAACGCTTTGCCACCGTACGATTGTCCGACACAACATTCAACCTCCGACACTTGGCCAAAAGTAACGCTTTGTCACCGTCCGATTGTCCGACACAACATTCGATATGCGACACTTGGCCGAAAGTAACGATTTGTCACCGTACGATTGTCCGACACAACTCGACCTCCGACACTTGGCCAAAAGTAAAGCTTTGTCACCTGACCGTCATAGGCGGATTAACGATTCTATAAAATCAAAATCAAAAGAGTTTTTGGCGGGAAGCCAAGGGGTTCGGTTGGGGTTTTCTTTAAATTATTTTGCAAATTGATTTTAGTGGACTTTTTTTTTTAGTGATTTGAGTGCGTTTAACGTCTATCTAGCCTATAATATGAAATTGGTGTTGTTTGATGCTAGTAAGTGGACTCATACAGATTTGTCGCCAGAATCAAAAGCCTACACCAACCTTTGATTGTAACTTGTTAGGAAAAAAGAATTTCCCACGTTTTACGAGTATTAACTTGTTCCTGGCTAAAACGCAGGAGCGTCAGGCCATTAATAATAATAAAAAAAAACAAAAACGAACACTAAGTTTCTTCCAGTCTGCTCTATTTTCATACTAACTCAATGGTTTTCGCAACGTCAGCCCAAATCTCAAAAGCAGATAGGAAAACGCGATAATCCAAAACCGTTTTATCTGATAGCGGAGTGGACGCAATCGACGCCCTCAAACAGAAAATTAAAATTCGCCGCCTCTGTAATTTTCTTTGTTGTGTAAATGCCACTGGATTTAATATAACCGCGCATTTTGTATTTTCCCAAAATCTACGCATTTTATGGTTTTGCTACGTTTTGGAAATTATTAAATAGTTATTTTGATTAAAATGTAAAAAAAAACTTAATTTAGTTGGTTCTGGAATTATTTTTATAGGTTCATCTACTTTTTTTTTATCTAAGTATACAATAAAACAAAGATACTTCCCGCTGTCTACCTTTATGTATGTACGCTTAGACCTTTCAAACTACGAAACGGATTTAAAACCTGTTTTCGACAATAAATCGAGAAAAAATAGAGCCAGATAATAAATAGAGATAAAAGAGCCAGTTAGCGAAGCTAATAATTTAAAAAAAAAACCTTAAAAATAACACTCTTTACGAGTACAATACTGGTTAAATCCTAAATATAGACAACTAAATGTTGCGTGGGACCATTAAAAGAAAGACTAATTAAGTACGTTCCGTCACGCGCTCCTTAAATAGCTGATTAATTGTCCGTCTTCGGTATTACGACGTAAGGTAATTCCGTAGATGTAAACGAATAAAACATTTTAATGTAATTACTTTGATTGTCCAATTTAATCGACATTATATTAATGAAAACATAGAGTGAATGAGAGTGTAGAAGTGACTCGTATGTTTTCATTGATGAAGTGGCAGGTGAAATTTGTAAAATCAAAGTAAGTACAATAACGTGTTTTGTACAAGCTTTAATTTAGCTTGCCTTGTTTGTTTGGGTCAAATCTTGTAAGCTCAGAATACTGTAACAACTTGTAAGTTAAGAATCGTCATTTGCTAGAGCGAGAGAAAGAGCGACGGAACGCTTCAGCACCGGCCATGCTGTAGCGTTCCGTCGCTCTCTCTCGCTCTAGCAAATGACTGTTCTGAGCGACAGAAAAGGATAGCAGCATAGAAAAGTGCTGTTCCATGCTGACAGATGTGTCCGAACCCTTCCTACGGTTGGCGACGATCGCCGACTGTCATGAACTGTCACGTGACGGTCGCCGTCTGTCGCCTGCATACTGTAGCTCGTCTGTAAGAGAACTTAGTGACACGTCACTGGAGTATTCCTGAAAGCTCAACGCCCTCGGACCCCCTGCGGACGCACTTCCGTTCTAAAAATACTAAGTAAATACTCACCACGTTCCTTAGCTTTACAGCTTTAACTTAGGCAGTTAACTTTAAGTGCCATGTGTTGAAGTACTTGACACTTGTCTAATCAGCCGCATACAAATAATTTGTAATTTTTTTCTTAAAATTTTTGATTTCATTATACAACGTGGAAGGGACATACCCGTAATAAATCGAACCACGGTCGATACTACATCATTATAGTATAATGAAATTAAAATAACAGTCTCAGTAATAGGGTCCCGTTTGTACCCTTTGGGTACGAATCCCTTAAAACAAAAATAAATTTCGGCATTTACATAGAAAAATGTGCAACTGCCCGGGCGATTTGTATAGGAATGTCGATTTTTTTATATATCTTGACTGCTATTTTAATTTCAAATTACTTTAGTGATCTAGTATAGCCCATGGCTTGATTTATTACGGGTATTCCCCTTCCACGTTGTATAGATATCACTGTAAGATGATAAATTTTGTTATTTTTTTTTTTATAAACCTATTTCATCCCACTGCTGGGCAAAGGTCTATCCCATTTCCTTTCATGACTCTGTCTATTGTCGCCGACCAAACACTCTGAAAAGCGTCCAGGTCGCGCCATCTCTTTCTCGGACTTCCCCTGCGACGACGACCATCCTCGGGTATCCAGAGAGGTAAAGGAGGAGGAGGTGCTCATTTTCCTTTTCATTCCTAAGTTTTCCAGCTTTATCTTGGGCAGTTAACTTTGGCTAACATCTGTGGATACTTGTCTCATCACTCGCTTACAATAAAACAAGAAAAATATTTTTCCTAAAAGTATTTGACGTTGAAATTTGTCAACAAAAGTATTTTAAGGCCGTACCTAAATTTTCCGGAGTCCAGTGCTGCCCCTATTTAAAATAAATAATTTTAAAGAAAACGGAGACATTATTCAAAATTTTGCTACTACCAAGTCCTAAATAACCTTTCAAAGTATTTTATGAACTACTGTTTACAGTTTATAATGAGAACGTTAAGCTTTGCTACGCATATTTGCCAAAAGTGGCCGCTTTTCGCAAATGTGCGTAGTAAAGCTTAACGTTCTCACTTTAAACTGTAAACAGTAGTTTATTAAATATTTTGAAGGGTTATCTAGGACTTGGTAGTAGCAAAATTTTAAATGATGTCTCTTTCTTTGAAATGATTTATTTTAAATGGGGGCAGCACTGGACCCCAGAAAATTCAGGTACGGCCTTAATAGGTACATGTAAGCTATTAAAATTAGTTGACCTAATATAGTATTTACATAGATCCTATTGTGGTAACTTTCCCGCGTTGCAAGTTCAGCAGAATGCAGTCGTCTCATTAATTAGTGCACTTCCGTTCGCTGGGGGTCCGAGTTCATTGACTTATTGCATTTATTTTTACTACTTATTTTATGTACAGATGTTACAGGTAAATGCATTGACTGCTACCGTGGTCCAGTGGTCAAGGCACCTGCCTTGTGATCCGGAGGTCATGGGTTCAAATCACACTGGGAAGCATACTCTGTGAAAAGTTGTTTTCAGTCTGGTTAGGATATAGCAGGCTTGAATCACCTGATTATCCGAAAAGAAAGATGATTCCGTGCTTCGGAAGGCACGTAAAGCTGTTGGTCCCGAACGCCATCTAGCATTTGTACCTATCCTAGGATTGGTTCTGGTCTACCCTATGGGTTGCGGAAGTCAGACGGCAGTCGCTCTGTATAAAAACCCCAGTGTTAGGTAGCGGACCCCGGGCTCTAAAGCGTTACCGCTGATGTTGATGATGATGTTACAGGTAAATGTATGAAATATATTGATAGCCTCTGGCGTATGGGTTCAAACGTTCATTCGTCATTTAGGGGTTTGGGTTTGATCAATTTTGATCCCCAGTGCCGACAATTATACTATATATGTATAGTAATATACTGAAACTATTTTAAAGCTGAATTCAGTTCATGATACTAAACAACTTTCCCCAAGAAACATACATTATATTGGAATATGAAAAATATTTTTTTGCCTCCCTTGCAAGTTGACCGATCAGCTGATCTGCGTTTCTATGGAAAGCAAAGCCTTTTTTTGATATTGCCATATAATTCTTGGGGACGGTTTTTTACTATCATGGTTTGAATGTACTCTTAAAATAGTTTAAGTTTATTTTAGTAAGCTATTATGTGCTTAGTGGTGCTCGGTGGGAATACACTAGCGGTTTCGCAAGTAAAGCAACCCCAGGCGTGGTCCAAATTTGGATGGGTGACCACAAGTGACATAAATGTTCTCGAGATTCTCTTTGCTCCGGAAAAAAACATAAAGCCGTTGGTCCCGGCTGTCTTCAATTCATTATTGTATGGCAGTCGTTAAGCTTTGTCAGATGCCATGCCATGGTGTTTATTTTTTATATATAAGAACAAACTATTTCTTTAAATGATAAATGCTTAGTGTACCCTTGAAGTTGGAAAATGGCCTTTTTCAAATTGTTCTGGGTCTTGGGTGTTTAATTATATATGTTTTTATAATAAAATATAGAATCGTTGGGTTAGTATCCCATAATACAAGTTTAAAACTTACCTTGGGGCTAGCTCAATCAGTGTGATTTGTCCTTACATATTTATTTATTTATTATTTACTGAGTTTTGTTAACCCTGCATTTTAAAAATATGATTACGAATGCGCAATAGTTAGTTCAGAAAAGTTAAAACTCAAATATCAGATATCGTAAATCATTTTGTTCAAAATAATTTTCTTTATATTCATTCGTCATTTCATCAATTACACTTTAATCTTTCTTCAGTTTTAACATCAATCAAAACGTTAAAAATGTAATTAATGACAACTTTCTAAATTGATGGATAGGATAAACAAAATTAATTAAAATTATTAAGAAAATTTGAAAGCTATTTTTGGGGATAAATCGCTTATTTTACGACCAAATCTGTCAATCATCAGCATCTCAGCCCTTCTTCTGCGCGTCCACGGATACGCGGCGTGGCGTGCGACGCAGACTCCCAGGCGGCTTGTAGTTGCGGTCGCGGCGGACTCTCAAAACAATGGAAATTTTACGGCGGCCCCGCGCAGCTGCCCGCCCGGTGGCCCGCGTCCCACGCCACGCCGCGTGGACGCGGCCTAAGCCTCTTTTCGACGACACCATCCATCTCGTTCTTGTGCTGCTCTCATCCAGGTGCGACCCGCGACTTTGACTATGATGTCAATTCATCTCCAAATGAAATGTAAATATAATATTTTTATTTATTTACTGGCTCTGAAACGGATCATTCTCAGTAGATCCATTGACCAGATCCACAATAGATCTAGTGAGATTTTTTTCTCTCAGTAGATCCAATCTATTAAAGCTTGGATCTACTGAGAACGTTCATTCTCACTAGATCCATTGACCAGATCCATAATGGATCTAGTGAGAATTGATGTTCTCAGTAGATCCATTGACCAGATCCATAATGGATCTAGTGAAAATTAGCATTCTCAGTAGATCCAATCTTTTTTGTAGATTTCCAGATTTGTAAGAGTGAGTCAGAGATGTCTAGATCTGTTTTCTAATATACTGGATCTGGATAGAATTTTATTTTTCAGTAGATGTATTTTGAAAAGAATGTATTAATTAGATCTAATGATTATGTATAGTGTCACTAGATATAATGTTAAAAAAAATTCATTGTTACTAGCGTTTTACGCGCGAGTGAGGAAACGCGTGGCATCTTCTGGACGGAATATATGTAGCTCTAGTATCTGGGGACTGCGCGAGTGTCTACGCGCGAGTCGACTCGCGCGTAAACGCCTCATCTGGACAGGCTCTTAAAAGTGATGCTCTTTGTATTTTTTTGGAACAAAGATCTGTCTTGCAGGTTGCGGGGTCACAAATCGCGTGCGTTACATGAAATATTGATTGACATAATTGTTTGACCTGTTTCAGGGCAACAGGGGAAATAATTGATATACCATAGAGTTCGTAAATTTATATGAATGTTCAAAACCTTACGTTTGTTCCAATAAAACTCCAAAATACATACATACATACATACTATCACGCCTATTTCCCACAGGGATAGGCAGAGACTACTTTCTATAAAAAAGTTATAAAACATCGGTAAAAAAATTTCGTCCTCCCATACAAATCAGCGCTCAGCCACAACGGACTTTTTATGGGAGGACGAAACATTTTTATCCATTTTTGATAACTTTTTTATAGAAAGTAGTTTAGTATCATGGACTGAACTTGTTCCAAAAATATTGCCGGTGGATAAACAAACAGTCACCCTGTATATGAAAGCAGCTCGAGAATCGAGCTGTACTCTTGCGAACTGAGTTTGAAGCAATTTTTTTTTTCTTCGCCCTTCGTTATATGAGATATAAGGTAGGGATTTGAGTTTGTTTAATAATAAATAAAAATAAATAAATATACATATGAGATTTATTGGAACAAACGTAAGGATTTGAACATTCATATAAATTTACGAACTCTATGGTATATCAATCATTTCCGATGTTGCCCTGAAACAGGTCAAACAATTATGTCAATTAACATTTCATGTAACACGCGATTTGTGGAATTAGTCCCGACCCCGCAACCTGCGAGACGGATCTTCGTTCCAAAAAAAATACAAAGAGCATCACTTTTAAGAGCCTGTCCAGATGAGGCGTATACGCGCGAGTCGAATCGCGCGTAGACAGTCGCGCAGTCCCGAGGTACTAGAGCTACATATATTCCGTCCAGATGATGCCGCGCGTTTCTTCACTCGCACATAAAACGCTAGTAACATTGTCATTTATTAACATTATATCCAGTGACATTATACATAATCATTAGATCTAATTAATACATCTACTGAAAAATAAAATTCTATCCAGATCCAGTATATTAGAAAACAGATCTAGACATCTCTGACTCACTCTTACAAATCTGGATCTGAATAACGGATCTAGTAAGAAGAATACTTCTCATTAGATCCAAGCTTTAACAGATTGGATCTACTGAGAATGCTAATTTTCACTAGATCCATTATGGATCTGGTCAATAAAATCTAATGAGAATGAACGTTCTCAGTAGATCCAATCTGTTAAAGCTTGGATCTACTGAGAACGTCAATTCTCACTAGATCCATTATGGATCTGGTCAATGGATCTAGTGAGAATGAACGTTCTCAGTAGATCCAATCTGTCAAAGCTTAGATCTACTGGGAGAAAAAATTCTCGCTAGATCCATAATGGATCTGGTCAATGGATCTACTGAGAATGATCCTCTGAAACATGGTCTCATAAGAAGGCTTAAGGTCGCTCAACGGGCTATGGAGAGGGCTATGCTAGGTGTTTTCTAAGTGATCGAATCAGAAATGAGGAGATTCGTAGAAGAAATAAGGTCACAGATATAGCCCGGCGGATTTGCTTATTTAAATGGCAGTGGGCGTGGCACATTACGCAAAGTACCTAATCAAGGTTGCAGGGAAACGCTTGATACAGGCCGCTTTCGATCGGTCGTTTTGGAAATCCTTGAAGGAGGCCTATGTCCAGCAGTGGACTTTCTGTAGCTGATGTTATTTAACTTGCGATATTTGTACAAACAGTCAAATAAAAACTATGTGGTTATAAAGGGCTATTTTTTTAGATAACAATATTTTTATTATTTTATTAATAGAGCAATATACTTAATAATATATACGTCGGTAATAATACTATGGAGTAAGTAGGTATAACTCAATAACCCAGTCTAGTTTGGGCTAGTTTGATTGCTTTTGACAAGTACCCTGGTCTTATAACTCTTATATACTATCCAAAATGTATAAAATCCAAAAGACTGCCACCGTGGTCCAGTGGCCAAGGCTTTCGCCTTGTGATCCGGAGGTCGTGGGTTCAATTCCCACTAGGAGCATACTTTGTGAAAAGTTGTTTCCAGTCTGGTTAGGATATTGCAGGCTTAAATCACCTGATTATCCGAAAAGATGATTCCGTGCTTTGGAAGGCACGTTAAGCTCCACAGCTTCGGAACCCACGTCCTGAACGCCATCTCGCGTTTGTTTAAACCTATCCTAGGATTGGCTCTGGTCTACCCTTTGGGTTGCAGAGGTCAGACGGCAGTCGCTCTGTGTAAAAACCAGTAACCTCGTCAAATCACCTAGGTTAAGGTAGCGGACCTCGACCTCTAAAGTATAACCGCTGAAGATGCAACCGGGAATACGCTCGGATGATACGGATACTATCCAAAATGTGATAACAAAGACATAATCCTGAAAAAAATTAAGGAATTATTTGTAAAACAAACTTATTTGAAAATAATCTTTGTTCAATTAAACCACAGTCTGAAAACGTGGATGAGCGAGAAAAATTCAACAATAGAATCCCCATCTGTCAAACAGGTTTGTTACAAAAGGATTATTGGGGAATAGCGGAAAGTTGGTAAGATATTATTACGTGTTTTGATAGAATCAGATTTGTATTATTAAAAATCCATCCATTAAATGTACCGTGATAAATGCAGGGCTTCTTAACGATACCAAATTCACACTAAAAGTAACGTTATAGTTATTTTCGTGGTAACGTTATAAAGGGTATCGATAATACAGTTTATAACGTTATCAATTAACGATATAAGTAATACTTTTTTTCAATACTTGTAAAATATTATATAAATAGCTCTAGTAGCTTACTAGACAAACTGTCATCAATTTATTCTGTCAAATATCGAAAAGAAATACAGTGTTAACAATACCTTTTACCGTTAATATCATTGGTAACGTCCTCTGATTAACGGTAAATAGTGGGAAAAATACCGTTACCCATCATAACGTTATCTTTGCTGATAACGTTAACGTCGTTTGACAGAATTAACGTTACCAGATTTTTAACGGTATTCCAAGCCCTGGATAAATGTGTGATATAAGGCTTTTTATTGGCTGACAGTAATTTACATCTTCCCCTGGCTAGCAACCGAGCACAATTTGATTACTTTTTAGGGTTCCGTGCCCGAAGGGTGCATATGGGACCCTATTACTGAGACTCCGCTGTCTGTCCGTCTGCCCGTCTGTTACAGGGCTCTATCTCATGAATCGTTATAGCTAGACACTTAAAACTTTTACCGATTATGTGTTACTGTGGCCGCTATAACAACAAATACTAAAAATAAAAAAAAAGTTGAAAATTAAAGGGGGTCGTCATACAAGAAACGTGTTTTTTTAGCGTTTTAAAACATTGTACGGTGGTACGGAACCCTTCATGTACAAGTCCGACTCGCACTTGCCCGTTTATTTTACATCTCCTCCACTATCTCGCTAAAAGCGGCCTTTGGATCTTGCCTCCCTGGGCTTGCCTGTCTGCTTAGAGCCGTAAGACCTAAAATGCTCCATCTGATTAATAAGGGATAGAAAGCTGATAATTGACCGAGGCAGCGAAGAGTCTCAGTTTTAAGATTGGCCAAAAATGCTATTTGTCCGTCTGTCTGTTCTCACCTACAGCACAGGCCGAAAACTCCTAAGGTACGCGCAATATGCGTCACCCAGGCGTCCCCGTTCCCCGTCCCCGCACCTCTCCCCCGTTTTCGCCTCGATTTCTCACGTTGGCCGTCAAGAACCGGGGGAGAGGTGCGGGTGCGGGGAACGGGGACGTATATTGCGCGAACCTTAGAAGAGTCCCTTCTGTTTACTCTTACTGTATTCTGTGCCTACAGGTCGCATTTTTCAACCGATTTTGACGAAAATTGGCACACAATTATTTATTTTTTTATTTGATTTTATTATGTATCGGTTATTGCATCGAGCTCGCGAGGTCTGCTGTCTCACAGAACCACAAATGAATGTTTGTAACTCACGCAACATTAGTTTTATGCTACTGTTATACTAAAAAAATCCTGGACCCTAGTTATCTGAAATAAAACAAAAAATATCCTAAAGTAATTATACCTATACATATAAATAAATTTTAATCTTGTCTATTTCTATAGAAACACATAATAAACCCGATTTTGCTAGCACGCGGCTTACAGTGAACTGTCATCCGACGAATGAAAATCCTCGGAACTTTCCGACGCCGTTCCATATTTTTTTATTTTCCCCGACAAATATCTGACTTAACTCCGAAACGCGACTGCGAATAATCCTGTTCTTAATCTTTTACGTAAGGTGCGTTTCGTAAAATAATTCTGAAGGCTCAGTTAAGACTGTGTGCACACTTGGCCTATACTTATCTTCAGTCGTAAAAGAAGGAAATTTTACAAATTATAGTAAAATTGGTTACCGACACTGATGAAATCACGAACTGTTTGAAAAATCCTATGCTGTGGACTTCCTCCTAGTTAAAACTGTGTGCATACTTGGCCTTTACTCGTATTTAGTCGTAAAAAATAAATTTTACAAATAAAATGTAGTAAAATTGGTTACCGACACTGATTAAATCACGAATTTCTTGAAAAATCTTATGTTGTAGTCTTTCTTGTAATTTTTAAAGGCTCAGTTAAGGTGACGTGGGTTCACAATTTGCAAAACTGTGCGTGTTTTTGAAAAATCACTGTAATTAAACTACTACAGTTTCTTCCTCAAAAAATTTACATAAAAATCCTTAGGATTTTTTATAGACATCTACAATAGCCAAAACATGATTGAGCATTTTTGGCTTGATAGAAAAAAATCACAAACATACCTCTAAATTTGCCTAAATTTGCCTTTATAATACGTCTTACTATTTTATACAGTCACCTTTTTATATGAAAATTATACCAAAAAATGCAATATCTAAATATCTATCCGTTTTGGCTACAGAAAAAATAATAAATATGATACAAAAAAAATAATAAATAAAACACTGCAAAATATCGTCGAGCACGGCTCCGACCCTTCCTTCGCTCTCGGCGAATATTTCACTGTGTTTTAATTATTATTTTTTTTGTATTATATTTATATATTTTTTCTGTAGCCAAAACGGATAGATATTTAGATAATACATTTTTTGGTATAATCTTATATACAAAATTCTCGTGTCACAATGTTCGTTCCCTTACTCCTCCGAAACGGCTTGACCGATTCTCATGAAATTTTGTGAGCATATTCAGTAGGTCTAAGAATCGGCCAACATAATCTACGCGGGCGAAGCCGCGGGCAAAAGCTAGTTTTCATATAAAAAGGTGACTGTATAAAATAGTAAGACGTATTATAAAGGCAAATTTAGAGGTATGTTTGTGATTTTTTTCTATCGAGCCAAAAATGCTCAATCGTATTTTGGCTATTGTGGGTGTCTGTAGAAAATCCTTAAGATTTTTATGTAATTTTTTTGAGGAATAAACTGTAGTAGTTTAATAACAGTGATTTTTCAAAAACCCGCACAGTATTGCAAATTGTGAACCCACGTCGCCTTAAGACTGTGTGCATATTTGGCCTATACTCGTATTTAGCAAATAAAGGAAGAACTTTTAAAAATAATCTATTAAAACTTTTTATCGACACTGATGAAATCACGAACTTTTTGAAAAATCCTATACTGTAGATTTTCTTGTAAGCCATGGCAAAGTTCATTTCATTGACTTAATGTCTGTGGCGTTTTGGTACCACTCTAGTCCGCGACTCGGAGGTTCTGGGTTCGATCTTCAGCCAGGGTAAGTTGGAAAATGGCCTTTTTCAAATTGTCTTAGGTCTGTCTATATTGTTACTCATAAAATAAATAACATAGGAAAATATTATTACTCATATTTCGATACATAATATTTGGGGAAAGTTGTTTAGTATCATGGACTGAATCCACCCTTAAAATAGTTTCAGAATATATTGTTAGACTCTGTAAATATATCTCTGAAATTTTCAAAGGTTACACACTTTGTAGCTCTTGTACACTTGCCTTAATTCCCTCTTACTGCGTTACAAAGAGGAATATTGACGGTTGATCTTAGTCGATAATCCAGAGATTTTACGTATAATCCGCGTGAACGGATGAAAGCCTTGTTTAAAACAAGTCTTGAGAATTTACGGCTGCTCCTTTGCTGAATATATGATGAGATTATTTTTAATCAATTTCAATTTAACTCGTGGTTTTTAATTTTCAATGTCGTAACCATCTGGTTGAAATAGCTAGCTAATTGGACGCCTAGTCCGGTCATTAAACGGCTGAAGGATAGCTAGGCAAGTCATTGAGCGCAACGTTTAACGTTGGCTGAACGTAGTGTAGTCATTTAGTATAATTGAATATTGTTAAATTTGTGATGTGTGGTTAGTTCATAAATTATGTTCGACTACTTATTACTAAAACCATCTACCACTAAGTAACTAGTAATATTTTGTGGAATATTAAAAAAGAGTAAGAAAGTGTGAAGATAAACACCCAAGCCCCAGGACGATTCGTAAAAGGTCATTTTTCAACTTGCTCTGGCTGCAGATCGAACCAGGAACCTAGCAGCAACGGTCAACATTTCCATACAAATTTTCCGGTCAGCTGAGTACATTCGTTTAAGGCCATACATGAATTCCGCAAAAATGCGTAGAGAGTTCCAGTGCTGCCCGCATTTGAAATAACTCATTACAAAGGAAACGGAGATATCATTGAAAATGTTGTCATTGTGAAATCCTAGATAACCCTTCAAACAATTTTATGAACTACTGTTTACAGTTTAAAGTGAGAACGTTAAGCTTTTCTACGTATTTTTGTGGAAAACGGCCACTTTTGGCAATATGAATGGCATTGCGTAGAATAGCTAATAGGATATATAATTATACTTATTATATCTATAGTAATATTATAAAGCGGAAGAGTTTGTTTGTTTGTTTAAACGCGCTAATCTCAGGAACTAATGGTCCGATTTGAAAAATTCTTTTTTTGTTGGGTAGTCCATTTATAGAGGAAGGCTTTAGGCTATATAACATTCCGACAACCACGCGAACGAAGTCGCGGGCACAGCTAGTTAATGTATAATTATCCTAACTACTACTTGTTACTAGCATAATTAATGCTAGTAACAAGTACTTTTAGAATTGTTAACATGAAATATTCGCAACAAATAGTAACTCCAACTTTGACATGATAAGCAAATCTAGCTTCATTTCATAAACTCAGCAGAGTCAAGACAATTTTGCGTTTAAAAGAACCTTATTTTCTGCTGAAGTGAAAGTTGATTTTTAATGTTATTTATTCTGCCAACAGCCGAGGAAATTATGCGAAGGAGGCGACGGGCGTGATGGAGAGACTGTCAGGGGCATTACTATGCCAAATCAATTCCAGATCCCCTACTATTGAACCTCGTTTAATACTCGAACGAAAAAAATGTTATAGAGAGAAAAAATAAACGGGCAAGTGAGTGTCGGACTCGTACATAAAGGGTTCCGTACAACCGTACAATGTTTTAAAACGCTGAAGAAACACGTTTCTTGTATGACGATGACGACCCCCTTTAATTATAAACTTTATTTAATGTTTAGTATTTGTTGTTAAAGTGGTCATAGTAATACATAATCGGTGAAAATTTCAGGTATCTAGCTAGTACGGTTCAAGAGACAGAGCCCTGTGACAGATCGAGTTAAAACGCTTAAAAAACACGTTTTTTGTATGACGACCCCCTTTAATTTTCAACTTTATTTTTATTTTTAGTATTTGGTGTTATAGTGGCCACAGTAATACATAATCGGTGAATTTCAATTTCAGGTGTCTAGCTATTACGGTTCAAGGGATAGAGCCCTGTGACAGACGGACAGACGGATAGACAGCGGAGTCTCAGTAATAGAGTCCCGTTTGCATTTGGGTACGGAACCCTAAAAATAGTGGCATTTCGGAAGTGCCGATAGAAGTGAAATCTTGAACAAGGTGGTTTTAAAAACAGTGTCGAGTTCAATGGTTTTCCTATCTCAAAAATGCACAACGCGCCTAAAAAAGTTTTCAAAAATTATCAGTCAAATTTTTCTTTTTCGCGAGTCGGAATGGCTAAGATAGTTATATGAGTGTGGACCATTGTTTGGCCACACTTACTCCTTTGTCATTTGCTGAGTTTAGGTCGTCTATTGTACAGGGGGTTGGGAATTTGGGACATGATAGTAGGTGGGTCATGGTTTTTATACCCCTGTATATAAACCATGACCCACCTACTATTATATTATGTCCTAATTCCCTTATTATGATATAGATTAAGTATATTATAAATTTAGATAAGTATGATATTTTTATAGTTTAATTGTTTACGTATATACCTACAGTAAAATGTTATAGTAAAATTAAAATATTACTGGATGTAAATACTTCTTCAGTTATTGCAGAATAATCTGAAGAAGTATTTATGTTAAGTGATATTTTGATTAAGCATTTAAAAAAATAGTAATTAACTTCAAAATAGTAGGTGTAGGTATTAGCACAGAATAAATAATACTAACGTACAGAAGTCTCACTCAGCAGAGAAATTCAAAGAAATATCTACTCAATGTGGTTAGCGATATGGTTTAATTTAGCTCACGTCAGAACAGAACTCAGCACCTTTAAGTATAGATACCTATACATCCATTGCAAGCCAATTTCATTCTTATTACTCTGGACATACGATTCGTATAACTGAATTTACCACCCGGAGGGGCCGCCTGCGCGCATAGTAATAATGTAGGTACATTTTCGATACCTCAACGGGGAGTGACACAGGCTTGGTATTAGTGAACGAGTGTTTTGATTTACCATTGGTAGTGGCTACGTCAGAAGCCACCAGTTATCAGGAAAAATAATTTCCTATTACAGGCACACACTAAGCCGCTTTTCCAATTTTCTAAGATAAACATTCACAAACTCGACATTGTAAGTGACTCCGAACCGATATCTTACATTTAACATCGCAGCCTAAAGCAAGATTCGTAAATAAAAAGTAAAAAACCAATTTCAATATCGGAGTTTTCCACTTGGAAAAAATGCTTTGGATTAACGTTACAGACTTTTTTAAGGCCGTACCTAAATTTTTCGGGGTCCAGTGCTGCCCCCATTTAAAATAAATCATTTCAAAGAAAACGGAGACATCATTTGAAATTTTGCTACTACCAAGCCCGAGATAACCTTTTAAAGTATTTTATGAACTACTGTTTACAGTTTAAAGTGAGAACGTTAAGCTTTACTACGCACATTTGCGAAATACGGCCACTTTTGGCAAATGTGCATAGTAAAGCTTAACTTTCTCATTATAAACTGTAAACAGTAGTTTACAAAATAGTTTTAAGGGTCATCTAGGACTTGGTAGTAGCAAAATTTTAAATAATGTCTCCGTTTTCTTTGAAATGATTTATTTTAAATAGGGGCAGCACTGGACCCCGGAAAATTCAGGTGCGGCCTTTACTTTGATTTTTTACGGTACTCGTGTAACATTTTCCTGTATTTGTTAGAGAAGTTTTGATGAGTTACGTTGTAATTGGATTTGAAAGTTTTTTAATATCTTACGGACTTGTTAGTTAGAAGTGTTAGAACTTTATTTTATTTTATTGTAGTCAAAACGAAGGAAAAAGAGGAGTAGGAAAACCCAGAAGAACAATTTTCGATCAAATGGAAAAAACATATAAGGAGGTTAAGGCCGTACCTGAATTTTCCGGGGCTTTGCGCCGAAGATGCTAATTACTATATTACAAGAGTGTATTTAGTGCTTTACATTATAAATGACTCAATAATAATCAGTAAAGTGAACTAATGGTGAAATGGATATGGACAATGAACATAATAAAAAATATTTGTGAAGTGATATGATTTAGCTGTTTCCGAATTTTCTGAAACATTAATACATATAAAACAGAATATTGTTTACGTCATAGTGTCCGCAAATCTCCCGGTATGAAAAGATATAATCGTAAATATGTCGAACTCTTTAGTACGAGTAGGTACCTAAGTATTAAATTAATTCTGCGGTGCGAACCTAAGTATAAAACTCACACATCGACGTGTGTACAGATAAATTGTTTCGTTTGTAGTAGTATATATGTTACTCTGAACCTATGAAGTGTCATACCAGTGGTGTTAGGTAAGATAAAATAAGATAAAACTTCTTTATTATGAATTTCTGTAAGACTGGCGGGTTAAGAAGTGTTTTTATAGTGTTAAAGACTTTTTATTCGCATCTATAATTATATGAATTCTATAATGAAAATAATAATCTTGTAAAAATTAATCCAAACATCACCTGGTCACAATAAAACAATAAATATAAAAATTACAATACAAAAGAAATGATCTCTCTCTTCCCAAAGAAATAACCATCATGACATATTGTGGGGCCTGCGGGACCATCTGCTCCGCGCTCGGCTCCCGCTACCGGTGGTGTAGTGCGACGCATGCGATGGACTGATTCAAATAATGAGAATTGCATGCGCGCCTATTACGGGGCCACAGAGGGAGAAACTAACATGACTACGTATCGTGTTCGGATGCTTTCTCTGTTTCAGACGCTTGAACCAGCTATCACCGTCTCTGCTCAACGATTGTCGGATCAAGTGCGGGTCATCCAACGATCCAAACGTTCCCTCTACGTCCCGGGATCAATCTGTCACGTCATCAGCTGCGGCATCAACACCTGCTCAGCCGATAAATGTGTTGCGGAATAAAACCGGTGCCGATGAGGAAGATTGTGCGAACATAAGCGTAAGTCCCCAGGCCCATGAGCAATTGAGGAGGACTTTGGAAGAGACGATCAGTCTGTATCGATCCACATCTAACTCTAGACCGCGATTACCTCGCCTGCCTACGAATAGACGCAATTAAGCGTTAATGGGAGCCCTGGATGATTTGCTAGTCTCATATTTAGTGACTAGCAAAGACCTTGCTGATACGCACTCAATTTTGAACTGCAGGGCCATTGCGGCGTGTTGGGTTGCTCGTGTCAAGTTCCCTGAAAATGACCGTGCATATCGGACCGCCGGTGGTGTCCCCGCATGGCAAACGCGAATTGAACGACGTATCAGCACGTTCAGGACTCTCATTGCGAAGCTTATCTGCTTCAGAGGGGGCAATAATCGCCCCCGAGTCATGCGATTCGTGAACCAAGCATTCACTGGGACAGGAATTAGTCCCCGTGATTATATGGCTTGTGTCACGGAGCGTATTGACTTCCTGAAGCAGAAGGTCTATGCGTGGGCGGGTCGTATTCGTCGGTACAGGGAGCGTGTGGATAGATTCCAGCAGAATCGCCTCTTTCAAAGTGATCAATGGAAGGTATATCGGAAATGGGAGGGAACCGACCAACGTGTGGCCGACGGGCAGTCACCGGATGCCTCTGCTATGATTAATTTCTGGCGTGGCATCTGGTCGGTACCGGTCGAACACACGGAGGGCGATTGGATGAGAGTCGTCGGACGAGAGTGTGAGAACATCGAGACCATGGGGGCTGTCACTATCAGCCCCGATGACGTAAGTTGTGCAATTCGTACGGCACAGAATTGGAAAAGTCCTTGGCCGGATGGATTGCACAACTTTTGGATAAAATGGTTTCGAAGCTCACACGAACGTCTGGCGGAGCAATTCCAAAGTGCCCTATACTAACTATAGACCCATCACGTGCTTGCCTACATTATACAAGCTCCTTACATCCATTTTAGGAACAAAAATTAATACGCACATTGTTGCGAACAAAATTTTGGCTCCATCTCAAAATGGATGTAGGGCTGGGTCCCGTGGTACTAAAGAGCTTCTCCTCATACCATGACATGACCATTAGCCAACAAGTCCGACGGAACAAAGTGGCTCTCTCTACTGCTTGTATTGATTATAAGAAGGCCTATGATTCAGTGCCTCATTCATGGCTGGAGAGGATATTAGAGTTGTACAAAGTTGACACAACTTTAAGATCCTTTCTGAGCACTTGTATGAGACAGTGGATCACAGTCCTTTATCAACCAGGCGGTGGAGATAGTACCTCAGATCCGTCGGACTATATAAAAATTGAGCGAGGCATCTTCCAGGGTGACAGTTTGAGTCCATTATGGTGCCTAGCCCTGAATCCTCTTAGCACTTTGCTGAAGGAGTCAGGATTGGGCTACCGACTCCGAAAAGATGCTGAAGTTATTTCTCACCTACTGTACATGGATGATCTCAAACTATTTACACAAAAACGCACTGACTTGTTGAAACTACTAAAAATTACAGAAGTTTTTAGTAGTGGCATCAAGATGGAGTTTGGTGTAGATACTATATAATTCAACAAATTTAAAACTTTCTGAGATAATGACTATCAAGTCTCTTTCGGAGTCTGAAACCTACAAATACCTTGGTATGTCACAGTCATTGGGTATTATGGATGGGGACATAAAACAGGCAGTGAAGGAACGCTTCTTTGGCAGACTGACAAAAGTACTTAAAAGTATTTTGTCAGGTGGCAATAAAACCCGTGCCTTCAACGCTTGGATGATGCCCCTACTCATTTACTCCTTTGGCATACTAAGGTGAACTCAGACTGAGCTAGATGCCCTAGATAGGAAGGTCCACCTACTGCTCACAACACATCGTATGCTAAACCCACGCTCATCTGTAATGAGACTGTACATCCCACGAAAATGTGGAGGTCACACAGTAGACAAAGACCTCACGCCGCTATCCTTGGCAAAAGAGAACTGGCGCAAACCAACGAGGCTAAGTACCGAGGATCGCAAGAACGTATGGAAGAGCAAGGAGCTCCACGGGCGGTTCTATCAGGCCTTAACAGGGCCTGATGTGGATCAGATCGCATCGGTGAACTGGTTACGTTTCGGCGACCTCTTTGGGGAAACCGAAGGTTTTGCCTGTGCAATTGCAGACGAAGTCATGATGACAAACAACTATCGGAGATATATCCTGAAAGACGGTACGGTTGATGTCTGTCGAGCATGTCGACGTCCCGGAGAGTCGATCAGGCATATAATCTCTGGTTGTTCTCATCTGGCTAACGGCGAGTACTTGCACAGACATAACCTAGTAGCCAGAATTATTCACCAGCAGCTTGCTCTTCGATACGGGCTTGTAGAATCGGAGGTACCGTACTATAAGTACTCACCGGCGTCAGTTCTCGAAAATGGTCGTGCCACGCTCTATTGGGATCGATCTGTCATCACGGACAGGACTATTGTCGCCAATAAGCCTGATATCGTGCTGACAGATCGATTGATGCGCCAGGCAGTGCTCGTCGACATCACCGTCCCGCATGACGAAAACCTCGTGAAGGCCGAGAAGAACAAACTTAGCAAGTACCTTGACTTGTCCCACGAGGTGACTGCTATGTGGGATGTGGATTCGACGATCATTGTCCCGATAGTCATATCGGCGAACGGTCTTATAGCAAAGAGTCTTGACCAACATCTTAAGACTCTCTCGGTAGATGGCTGGATCAAGGGTCAGATTCAGAAGGCAGTACTCCTGGACACGGCACGTATTGTCAGGAGGTTTCTCTCTCTGCGGCCCTAACCGCCGGTATCTTGGGCCTTACCCCGTTGCCAACGGGTAGCTAGGTTAGGTTTTTATAATGTATATATATTTTTGTAGCATGTTTTATATTTTACTTTTTATAAATATTTTATAAAAACCTAAGCTAAGTCAAAAAATGAATAAAGAGAATAATAATAATAATACAATAATTATTAATATAAAGTAGGTACAAAGGCGAGCTTATCACTTAAGCGATTTCTTCGTTAGATTCGTTTTTTTCTAATTCATAAAAATGTATGTTTCTAAACTGGTTTTTAAAATTAATTGAATTGGCAAAGTGATCATTTTTCAATTGACGTACGAATATTATCTGCTAAAAATATGCAATTATAAACGTATCCCGAAGCATATCCAATGATTCCGTTTAAAATTAATCCTAATCTACATAGGCCATACCGAGATTTTCAATTTAGATTTCATTTTTATCAAATTTATTTTAATCGTATGCCGGAATTGGTAAATGAGATAGCCGAGTATATATTACGGCACCTTATTTTTTTAACAGTATCACACTTATTAAGGTTTCCGCTATTTCGTCATGTCAATTAGAATTATTAATACGATGGTCGAAAGCGTAAATGAATAAGAAATAAGTGGAGACTTATTTTAAATTACTTAACATATTTTGTAAAAGGAAAATGAAACAAAATTTCAAATCTTTCTTTTTATTTTAGAAGGAAGGAAAATGAAACTTAATTTGAAATAATTTACACTTATTAAATACTTATTCTATTTTCAAAATTTAAGAGGCTTACACTAGCTAGAAACACTTGCACACATTGAAACCGTTTGTTTCAGTCATAGTTTTTCATTACAGTAAGGGAGAACGAGACGTCAGTATAACATCAGGCCAGGAGTGCTATTTTTCATTTAGGGACTCAGCGAAACATAAAACGTGTAGTTTTTCAACTCACTACCCACGTTCCGACGCGTTGCATCGTATTTTTTAAACCGTCGTGTGAGCGATAAGGAATATTGTGTTACGCAGAAAATATCATAAATTTGTCAATGGTTTTCTAAACATTCCAACAAAAATAAAAAAAACAGCGTGAAACGGAACGATACTCCATGGAACGTTTCTATGACATTTGTGCGCTACAAATATCAACATTACGAATCCTTCGCATACGATCAATTCAAAAATGCGGCCTTTTGGAAACACTCGCGCAAATCTTCGTAATCGTAATGTGAGTCCCTGAATGAAAAATAGCACTCCTGGGCCGGTACAATAGGCACACGGGCGATGCGCGCTTGTAAGTGACATTTTAAGCTCGAAATTATATTTTTTATATTAAAAAAAGAAAACAATACATCGTTAACTAACGATTTAACTAAGATACTAGTATCTTGATACATATTATCCTACAAAAAATCGTAAAAAAAAAATTTGAGATGTATTCGCGATTATTTTCTATTAAATCAAATTAATAGTATTATGTTTTGAAAACAGTAATTCGGTAGCATATATCCTGAAGAATATCATAATTATAGTAGTACTTATGGTTTTACGCAAAATAAATCACTCGTTCAGGTCATGTAAGCCCCTTGTTTTATAGCAATGTTTCTAACTGGCCAGTTCTAAAAACTTTCAGTATCAGTCAAGCTATGTCAAATGCCTTTAAGCAGCTTGATAAATCTAACATCAGTGTTGGCCATTTACACATAAATAACAAATTATAGGAACCCCATAAATAACCAGATATTTCATTACAAAATTAAAATGATTTACTTAGCCACTTAGAACAAAAACAGAAAATAGAAATCTATACTTAACGGTGCGAAATCCGAGTATATTAAGAAAGACGCCGACAGCTCAGACCAGCACTTAGTTTAAAACCATGATTTATCTCGTCCAACTAAAAGCCTCCGTAAAATAAATAATAAAAGCTGGTACATGTTAAAAGTGTCTCTATTTTATTCTAGAAAAAGCTTACGAAGCTTTACATTTTATTTTGAAACGACATGTCAGATTCAGACAAAATGGGGATGTGGCTACGAACAATAATTCTCTAGAATCGTAAGTAATCCCGAAAAATTATTCCACGCGATATGTACCGCGGCGGCGGGGCTTGAAATATGAACAGCGCGGCGCGACAGTTCTCCGTGACACTCGAGTCGTGCAGTTGCGTCGCAAGAAGTTCCCTTTGAGGATATTGCTGTGTTTTTGCGATAATCGATTCATTAAAAATGCTGTCATGTGCCGTGAAGTGGTGTAGAAGCCATACAGACATGAAAAATAGTTATAAAAAAAAGTAACACGTAAACAAGGTTATTTATTTTAGCGTAGCGTACTGCATTAGGTACCATCCGCGCGTTGTTCCTCACCGCTCGTTGCGTTGACTGCCCCACCCGACCGACGACGACGCGTGCGTGACCTTGTCGCTATCAATCGCATGCATCTTTGTCTATGTGTGCGTTCAAGTGTTTCGTTGTTATTACTGTTCGTTTGTTTGCGTAAATGGAATTATAATCTCAGCGTTGGAATGTAGGAACGTTAGATCTCTAGAGAATTATACCTCGATGGGATGTGGACTGGGTCCGAAAAATTGTATTTTATTTAGTCCGCCGATAGATTATCCAAGACCATTGGACCCATTTTTTTTGGTTTATCAAAATAGTGAAAATTTACAACGATACAGCGCGTCTAAGTTTCGGAGTGGGGGTGATTGACGTCACCGTCAAGTGGAAATCGTACTTGATCGTGAGTATCGTGACGACCTGCGGAATTTAAATGCGCTGTATCTTTGTAATTATTTGCTATTCAGAAAAAATAATAAAATACGTTTACAATTTTTTTTAATAATCTACCTGATGAGCCATTGTGATGAGCTAAAAAAATTTTTAAGTGTACATCCGTATTTTGCAATTTTAAAGACATTGCATATAGATATAGGATTTTAACAAATTTTCCAGTTTAATTTTATGGACTTGATAGAAAATGTAGTGTGTTGAAGTTTTCAATTTATTGTTCAAAAAATAGTTTCACACTATATGCATAGCGTTTATACGAGAAAATATATGAGTGTATTATTTCGTTTCGAAATAACTTCCCCAGGTAAGCTATTTAATATGACTGACTATAAATCCTCTTCATGGATTATTTCGCCATTCTGTACCAACTTATATAAAATAGGTAAGTGCCCTCTGTGCCCTTGTCCTATCTTTGGATACACAACAGTCTCTGTGAGTCGTACCTTCACTTAAAAAATAATCCTGGCTGCAAATAATCCCTCTTTTATCGTAAACCCTTATTTAGGTAGACACTATTTCCTCCATAGATTTATTCATGAGCAGACGCCTTCGCCTATAAGACTTCGACATGGCGACACACCATCAGGTGGCTGCGTTATTTTTTTATTGTATTGATTTTCTGATATTATCTACAAAAAAATCATTTGGTTTCGTTCTGCTTTTTTCTTCCCCACTTGTGAAGCCACTTAGGCTTTTCTTCTCCAACTTGGGCTTTAGCATCATTGTGTGGCTCAAACGTCCATAGGGAAATTCTTCATTTTTATACATTCAGTCCATAGGAAAAATCATTTTCTGCGATATTTTCGAGGCAAACTTGAAATTTAACTTAAAAATAACTATTGAAACGTCAAGAAAAGAACTCTTATTTAGTAAAAATATGTTTGACTTTCATCTATCATAGTCTAATCGACGTTGGGAGTTCGTCTATTGGACATCGTCTAATAGATGAAAGTAACTCTTCTTATTTAACTTAAGAGCTTGCTCTTGTCGGTGGAGTTAAGTGAAGATGCCTCCATTCCTCTCTTCTCTCTGCCATCTTTTTAATGTCTTGGTAGGACTTCATTCTTGGTCTTCCCCTTCCTCGTCTCCCTTTTTTTTTCTAAACTAACTATCCCATGAAAAATTCTAAAACTATATTTTCATTATAGCGTGTGAGCCAAAAATGGTACTCAGAAGAAACAACCCAATATAAGTATAACAGAATATTCTCGATTTTGATTCCTTTTTTTAATGTTATAGGGCGGCAAATGAACAAGCAGGTCACCTGATGGTAAGTGATCACCGCTGCCCATGGACAACTGCAATACCAGGGGTGTAACAAGAGCGTTACCGGCCTTTCACAAAGATAAAGACTCAGTTTTTGAAGGTTTCAATTTTTTTTTCAACCTTCATGCCCAACATTATGCTAAAAGTGGCCAGAGTCTTGCGGCCCATGGCTCATTCTGCTGATAGCAAGACCTAGATGCTCTGACTGCCCCATTAGGGATAAATACGTGATATTGTATGTATGTAGAGAAGAAAACCTGAAAAACGCAACCCGGGCTTCGAAGCAGCACAACAATGCAATTGAGAACGTGCAAAGATAAGAAGGCTTCAAAGGTAATCTACCTTTCCTCGAAACTACAAAGTAAGCGAGGCGGGTTAAAATAATGTTGGTACACACCTACGTACAGCAAGCAAGGTATTTTGTACCATATTATAGAGGTAATTCTAGTGGTTCTGTGAGAACAGTAGACCTCGCGAGCTCTTATAACCATGCAATAACAGACACTTGCCCCTTTTCCCTGGCTTATCAGAGCCATTTCAGTGAAATCCGTCCATATATAACGCTACAGCAAACTTCTCCCCATTTCCTCCCTCAACTCCGCTTTTTTTTTTTACAAAATCGTGGGTAGAATGACGTCTCTGGTGTGCTATTTCTGATATGCGATATTTCTGATTGGGGAAGAAAAACTAAAAAAATCTGCCCAATCAGAAATCTCGATCGACAGAAAATTTAAATAAATCAAGAAACTTGTGTGCCAATTTTAGTCAAAATCAGTTGAAAAATGCGACCTGTAGGCGAGAACAGGCTGACGGACCTAGTGAAGGCAAAGAGCTTGGAGTGCACCTTCTTATAGACAGATTCTGACTTAAAACCAATGTTGTGTCACCTTCTCTCTTTTTCGGCATTTTATGTAGCAAGAATAAGTGATTTCGCCAAACGTCGAAAGTAAAAATGTTACCTGTTAATACGGCAAGTTAAAAATGTTGCTGCTTAACGACCACTCGACTCGTAATATTTGGTTGACTACTTAAGAGGACGCTTCATGGCGAGTCTATCGTAATGCGAGCATGGTTGAGAAAAGCTTGTTGTTTCATGCAGCGCAAAGCAATTTCATGCAGCAGCGAGTGAGATAACACAATAACATTGTACGAAAAATACGGGTACGGAAATTTCACAAAACTTGTTCCAGATAATACGTGTTTTTCAGTAAGCCTTACAAGTTTGTAAAATAAATGTTTTTTATTTAGTATCTTGATTACATTTGCGAGGTTTATTTTAAAATATTTTCTTTACTTTTACAATATATGAGTACTTTATGAACGGTCGAAGTTTAGGTAAAATTTGAGCAAAAAAGCAGATTTTTTGAGGCTTATACTGAATTTGTTTCTCCAAATTTTGATTTTTGATTTAAATAGAAACCTAGAAATAGCGCACAAAATACCTATTAGTTTGAAAGTTTTATAGAAAGATCTGTTACAAAGCTATAATCACGTAAGTGCGTTTGTATGAAAAGTAAGACGGCAAGAGGCGCCTTAAGTCTGACAAAATTAATGAATGATTAATGACATTGTCTAATGACAATGAATTCTATTTAGCAGAAAGCGACGTGTATAACGCTATTAAATAGAAAAGTCCTGGCGTCATACGCGCACAAAAAATGTGACCACTATGTTTCAAAACAAGCTATGCTTTTAAAACGTCAACGCGAAATCTATGTGACGGTTTATACCATTTTCTATTCCGGAAAAAATACCGGTTGCGATTGTCCGAAGAATCTCCTTGCCTGAGGTGTGTTCCCGCTAAGTGGCTCTTTATTATTCAGCGCAAATGTAAGTCATTCATAACTTATGTCATAGGTAACCTAATTTTCATGCTGTACCTCAAGCAGGTGTTAAATGTTCTTATAAGATTTAGGGTGCCGGTTTCGAGAATTTAAAGAAGGATTGCATCATATGTCTATTATAGAAGCGCTCGCAACCTAATTAGGGCTACGAACCCTAACTCTCTCTCTCTCCCTCTCTTCTCGAACTGTGAACTCACGCACACATACTTACACACACCCTAAACACACACGCACACACATATTCACACCCGTGATGCGTATATAAATTAGAATTTATGTTTTTAATTTCTTATCATAACTGTGGCTTTAGGTTCAAATATAATATTATATGTTATTTTTAATATGTTATTTTGTTAAAAATTATTCTAACTGATAATAACTGTTCCCTATTTTTTATTGGCAAAACAACTGCAAACATCTTCTTTTGAATATTATAAATTACAAATAATATTGTAAAGTGCTGTTGATTCTGTGATGAATAAATAAAAAATAAAAAAAGAAAGAACCACGAGTACTAACAGGACCCTTTTTTTGAGACTCCGCTGTCTGTTCATCTTTTCCGTCTGTATGTCGAAGGGCTCTATCTCTTGAACCATAATGGCTAAAAGCTTGAAATTTTTACCATTATGTATTACTGTGGCCGCTATACAACAAATACTTGCAATAGGATAAAGCTAAAAATTTAATTCATACAAGAAATGTGTTTTTCAGCGTTTTAAAGCATTGTACGGAGGTACGGAAGCTTTCTCGCGCTGACCGGTTACTTTTACCTACGAATTCACGCTCTCTGTGGTACTGAAAATAGTCTTACTGCTATAGATTCTGTCTACGCAAAGAATATAGATATGATCTGACGTCAACAACTTTTATGAAATTGAATAAAAAAGTGACAGTTATCAAGTGATACAAACATAGATGACTAGGTCAATTGGGTAGATGACTGGGTCAAAAATAAATTATTTCGTACTGTTAAGGCCGTACCTGAATTTTCCGGGGTGCTACCAGTGCTACCCCCATTTAAAATAAATCATTTCAAAGAAAAAGGAGACATTATTTAAAATTTTGCTACTATCAAATCCTAGATAACCTTTCAAGGTATTTTATGAACTACTGTTTACAGTTTATAATGAGAACGTTAAGCTTTACTACGCACATTTGCCAAAAGCGGCCGTTTTTCGCAGTCAAATCAGACACTTTGACTATGACTTTGAATGCGGTTTTTGTCAATAGATAGCGAGATTCAACAGAACGGTTTACATGCGTAATACATAACTAAGACTCTAGTATAGAATAAAGATAAGAAAGTATGTACGACTACGTGCACATACTATCTTATGGTAGTGTATATGTCGTAGTTGAATGGTATAATCCGCTAATTCACTAAAACTCTAGCTGTTTGTCATTACAGCTCGGTTTTGTAAAACAGCGAACCCTAATACGCGGGATGGAATGATCGACTTGTACTCATCCATACGGCTAGAGAAGTCGTTGAACAATTCTATCTAAAGAAATTATATACAATGTAGAATGCCTACGAAGTGGCAATGGCGAGCGAGCGAAGCAAGTATGCCGCGGCAGCGGCCGGCGAGTGCTAGAAAAGTTTTATCCATTTTACTAGTTTAGGGCAAACCTATAGCAATAATAATCGTGGAATAGTTGTCTGGGAAATGAAATTCAATGTCGAAAAAATCTGTATTCTAATAGACACCCAGTTATATTTCATTATCGTAACCCTACACCAAATCCTTATCATGCATGTGTCGCAGTTGGATTGTTTAACAGTTTCTTCAAACAGCGGATCACCGCTATTGTTTCACAAAACCGCTAGCCGTTTAAAAACGTGGTTAGCGGTTTAAATGAACGTAACAGGTTGCGCAATCTTAGACAATCCAGCTGAACGATATTCGGCTGTTTTACAAAACCGAGCTGTAATGCCAAACAACTAGAGGTTTCAATTATTATTTTTAATAGCATTACAATGCTCGCTATTAATCAAAATTGAAAATATGTGATGAAAAAATCCGCCACGAGTGGGTTTACCAACCAGTAAACTAAAGGTAAACTAGAGGTTTCGTGAATTAGCGGTTTATACCATCCAACTACGACATATACATGCATACTAAAGTTAAGAGTTTAGGAAATATATTATTTACTGACCCGTTTGATTGTATGATAATATCGTAGTTTCCAGATGAAATGATTTCAAAGAGAAGTTTTAATTAAATGTTTACGCTCCAATATCAAAAGGGAAATACAGCCATAAAGCAATCATTCCCGATTCTGAGAATTCCGTCAATATAAAAAGGAAACTGGCTCCGAAACATATTTGTCATCATATTTACGAGTATTTACGTGAATAAAATAAACAAGTATACAGGGTCTAATCAAATATACTGAAACTATTTTAAGGGTGAATTCAGTCCGTGATACTGAACAACTTTCTCCAAGGAACATATATCAAAATATTAAAAATAATCCTTGGCCTCCCATACAAGTTGACGGGATCAGTCTGCTGATCCGCGAGTCCATGGAAAGCCAAAAAATATTTTTTATATTTCGAAATAATTATGTTCCTTATGGAAAGTTGTTCAGTATCACGGACTGAATTCACCCTCAAAATAGTTTCAGTATAGACGTTATATATTCGTGAATTTCATTTCAGTAGTTCACTCTGACTTTAAACCATCTACTGAGATCACCAAGTCGTTTGCCAAGCGTGGTGATCAAGAAAATCCTCCCTCTAATGGGAGAGGCCTTAAGTCCAGCAGTGGACTGTTATAAAGGCTGATAAAGAAAGTACTCTGAATTGTAAAATAGTAACTGTTTTAAGACCTAATAATAATCCTTATCCTAACTAATATTATAAATGCGAAAGTGAGTTTGTATATTTGTTTGTTTGTTACCTCTTCACGCTTTATCTTCTGAACCAATCTTCATGAAAATTCGCATACACATAGTTAGGAGTACAGAGAAGGACATAGGGTACCTTTCATCCCGGAAAAATGTAATGTTCCCGTGGGATACGCGAGCAAAGCCGCGGGCGAAAGCTAGTAAATTATAATGTAAAAATAATGCCCCAAAGTATTCAAACTTCTGTTATGGGATGCTATGTCAAAGACACTATATTTTATAATAAATACATATATTGCTAAACATCCAAGACTTAGGACATCCAGACGGACATTGTGCGACATACTCAGTTATCCGAAAACTTCGGTATGGATGAATTTTTTTAACCCCGTTGTAAAAGAGGGTTTCAATTGTTTATGTGTCTTACTGTGAAATAGTAGCTCCTAAAAGAATATACCAATTTGATACGGTGCGGCAATCAGAAATCGTAAAGTGGCTCAAATTTAACTTGCAAGATTTTACCCAAAAAACCACAACATACAGGACAAGCTGAATAACAGCTTGTAAAAATGTTTCTTAAAAAGAATCTCATCTAATTTTGTCCACATTAAAAACATTGAAAGAAGGTAAAATCCAATGCTTGTATCCTCTTTAGTATTCTTTCGTCGTTTTTATAAAGCGGAGATAGGCCGCTTGTATTCATTGAAATAATTATATTTAATGAAAAGATAATTTATGACACAAAATTCTTACACTGGCAACGTTATTGAGGCTAACCATATTTATAAGGCAGGTGTAATTAAAATTTTGAAAGCTTCTTCCTTTTTAAGAGATATCTTTGGTTTTACTGTTTAGGTACAAAAGTAGCGTGGGCTCTTTTATTCTTTATATTCCAAAAATATGATCATCAATATGTTTTACGAGGATATATTAATTAAGATTCTAAAATAAAGCAAGTATGTCCAATTTCGCAAGATTTTGTCTTTGGAAATTCCTTTTTAATTTTTTTTATAAACTTTATCTAAGGCTATTTTTATTACACTTGCTTTGTATTAACATCATCTGTATGTTTGCTTGCTACGTGCGCTTAAAAAGAGCCAGATATTGGCACAGGCCGGAAACTCCTAAGGTACGCGCAATATGCGTCCCCGTTCCCCGTCCCCTCATCTCTCATCCGTTTTCGCCTCGATGACTCACGTTGGCCGTCAAGAACCGGGTGAGAGGTGCGGGGACGGGGAACGGGGACGCATATTGCGCGTACCTTAGGATATTCCATTCTGTTTACTCTTACTGTATTCTGTGATATTGGCTAAAATTATAAATAAATTATATACACACACAAATATTCACACATTGATTTTAAACCTCGTGTCCTCGTAGCTATATTCAAGGAAAGTACTCTTTAAGCGAAATAAAAAATACATATCCTGTCCTTTATGTAACATCGTAGCGCTCGAATGGATAGACCGATTTCTATTCGTTATTTTTTACGTAAAAGACCTTGCGGTAGTTCTTAGCTATGTTTGATGAAAATCGGTTCAGCCGTTTAGAAGTTATTGGGTGTTAACGCTTGAAAGTCAGGGCTCTCTCTAGCAGATAATAGATGGCGCTAGTATCAGTAGTTCCACGACTCGTCACTAGATGGCGTTCCTGACAGTTTTTTTTATTTGCCTAGTAAATAAACTTGTTTTGTTCAGAAGTGGTATTTTTATGTACGTTGTGGGCGTAAAGTTTCACTTAATACCCGGGCTGACGTAAATTTATTTCTGTTCCAATAATAAATAAAAATCTTATTTCAAAGAAACTACACCGCATCGTGTTAAAATGTAGTTAAATAAAAATAAACACCTTCAAAGGAGCAAGGTTTCCACAAACATTCCTTTAGTTTGCTAGCAATCCTTCTAGTCTAACTAACTCATACACCTCAAAAGGAAACGGAAATGTTGTCGCTTTGGCAGCCAATGACAAATTGAAGCTAGTACGGACGCAGAAATCGATTTCTAGAAAACTTTTTTGTAAAAGGACGTTAGGTAATAAATAACAGAAAGTTAACTTGGTGGGTGTTTATCTATAAACGCATTTACCTAAAGAAATGACATCTTTATCTTAGGGAGCGTAAATAACTTTTTTCTACGTAATTTTAAGTTCACGTTTTACTTATTTTTTGTAATGCCATTTTTTCTGTGTGAAAGTGGCCGACACTTCAATTCAATTCAATTCAAAATATCTTTATTATCATAGGATATTTATAATATCTCTTAATAATAGTCACTTTGTTTTGTTTTGCACAAATGTTGACGTCAAATTGTTACTTAAAGCTAAGTTTACGCCGCTTCCTAGGCGGAAGTGCAGAAGAAGAGGCAACAAACTGCACTGCACGTTTTCTGCAAAGACGTCAACTAACACTGGTTAATCAGGTCAATATTGCTGGAATCTGACAAAGCTTGACAACTTATATCAATGATGACAGCCAGTACAAATGGCTTAACGTGCCTTCCGAAGCACGGAGGAGCTCGAGAAATCTCTATGCCACTTATGGTCACCCATCTGTGGAACACGCCCGGGGTTGCTCGACTTGCGAAAGCGCTAGTTTAACGTACTTCCACTGAGCCACCGAGCTCCTCATTAAGGCCGTACCTGAATTTTCCGGAGTCCAGTGCTGCCCCTATTTAAAATAAATCATTTCAGAGAAAACATAGACATTATTTAAAATTTTGATACTACCAAATCCTAGATAACCCTTCAAAGTATTTAATGAACTACTGTTTATATTTTAAAGTGAGAACGTTAAGCTTTACTACGCACATTTGCCAAAAGTGGCCGTTTTTTTGCAAATGTGCGTAGTAAAGCTTAACGTTGTGATTTCAATTAGAACAAACGTTAGGTTTCAGGTATGTAGTACATTGATATGAAAATCATGTTAATAAAACTACTTAATCCTGAGTTTATTTATACCACAAAAGCGCTGAATGTTCTATTCTGCCGTAATACGCCTGATTCTAAACAAGATTTTTAAGCCGGACAGCCAACCTCGGGATTTAATGCGACGCTGAATGCAATCGGGGTTTCTAAGGCGGTGAACCCACTGCATCGCGCACCGTCGCGGAGCGCAGTTCAACACACTGAGGCTCCCGCGCGTTGAAGCGTTTTCAGTGTGTTGGACTAGGCGTGTTTTTTATACAAACTGAGATACTTGCATTCAATGTTAAAATGTGCACGACCGGGCTTCGCGACGGTGCGCGGTGCAGTGGGATCACCGCCTAAGAAGCATGGACGGAAAATACAAGAAGACTGACAACTTTCATATACTTTAAGGTGTAATTCGATTTTTAGTTTAAATGTACAAAATTGCTAGCTAGATGGAGCTACTAGTTCGAGAGAAGGTAGTTTCGTAGTGGTGCCGCATAGTTTCGAAAAGATAGCGATATAAGCGTTCATTTTCTACGAACAAACAAGCGCCATCTCTGATTTTTCGTGGATACCGTCAACTTAGTTTCTAGCATCCTTTGTATAACTAGCAGGCAAGATAGTAGTGACATCTAGAAATCATACAGGATTTCGGCTTTCTAGCAGAGTACGCTTTTTTGTATGGGGTTTTCAGTCTTTATTTTTCGTCCATGCAAAGAAGATAAAAAAGAGACACCTGAACCACAGAATTAATAAGAGTATTTCATACAGAAGGGAATCTCCTAATGTCACCTAACATGCGTTCCTGTTCCCCGTCCCCGCACCTCTCCCCCGTCCTCCCTTGTCGTGGGGCGAGAGCGAGCGAACACACGCGCAATGACGTGTGCACGGATGTTTATTTCCAGTTGTAGTAGTGTAGTATCATTTATGCATAGGCATAAATGATACTCCAATTCTATGAAGTGCCATACCTGTGTCTGAACGCAGATTACCTTCTGATAATTCATATTCACAATTTTATCTATAAACAAAATGGAGGTAATAGTGCACCCGCTTTGGAAATAAGACTGATCCGTATTTGGTTTTTTATACACCTAAATGGAAAAACTTTCGCCATTTGGAATAACTAGGATTTTTACTGCGCTCTTTGTGAAACTCTTGAACTGGAAACTTGAAATATTGAAAATGAAGCAAACTAGTTTAAAAACTATTCGACGTTCCGTTTTCACGAACTGAATTTCTAAGGTATTTCGTGTAATTCCTTGAATTGTGTGTCAGCAAATGGAAATACAATTTCTACACGGTACAGCTTAGATAGGTACACCTTGTACTTTAGAGCAAAGCGAATACTTAAAGCTCTTTGAGATTGTAAACTTAAAATAACGAATGCAGACTTGTTGTTCGTTAAAATTTTAAATAAGTATCTTTGTTATGGTCTCTTCTCTTTATAATCGTATCCTCATGTCTGATGGTCGTGACCATCTTGAGTAGCTCTCCTTACAACGGTTTTTCACAGTGCTCGGTCTTGCTTGCGCCAGGTGTATGGCTCGTAGAGTATTTGAGCGCGCCACCATACGAATGATATCAGTCCATGTTGCCGGCGGTTTTCCTTAACCTCTGCGCCCTTGGGACAGCGCGTCACGCTATCTTTTGTTAATTATGGTAGGATGTTTATTTATTTATTTATTTATTTAACTTTATAAAGGCCAGGGGCCTTTTCTACCAGTCAACCAACAGATGATGCTGAGAAAGCAATATTTTTGAATTTTTATAATATCTCATAATATGTTGACGTCAGATGATTTACTTATAGCTCAGTTTAGTATAAATTACTAAGGATATAGGACCATTACGCTAAAAGTGCATATGGGTCTTGCGGCCCTGGGCTCACTCAAGACCCTGAATGCTCGGTCTGCCTCATTAGAGATAAAGACGTGATAGTGTGTGAAGTATGTAGAAGAAAATGCACCCAAATGAAGACCCAAGATAAGGAACCACCATACTTGTCCATTAAACAACCTACATTCTTTATGAGGCAGCTAATAACCTTCGATGGTTTTTAATGGACGTTTCTAGACGTCCACCATCATAATCATCCGAGCGTATCCCCGGTTGCATCCTCAACGGTGACGCTTCAGAGCCCGGGGTCCGGTATCTAACCTACGTGATTTGACAAGGTTACCAGTTTTTACACATCTTGCAAAAAGCAAGTCAAGATCCTTCCGACTCTTTGCCACGTCTACCTTTAAAGGATATAGGCGGTGTCGTAATAAATATTTAAATAACAAATTCCCGAATCCCAAATTACATCCGCACAATGTCCCAGCACTTGAATATTCTAATAGAAAATTGTGTGTGATAAGGATCTTGTTACACCAGAGGAATAACGCGATAACGCGTTTTTTTTTATGAACATGTGACCAAGATTTGAATTGTTATAATTTTCACTGATTTATATTATTTTGTGAGATTTTGCAATTATTATATATATTTACCGCAATTTTGGACTACAGTACATACACAGTTATGATTGTAAAGCGTTTTTGTTTGTTTGTTTGCTTGTTTGTATACTTTATTGTACTTTGAAAACACAGTTAAAGATTTGATTATTAATATTTTTTTTCGAAAACTAGTTGTTAAACAGTTTAAAAAAAGCTGCTTTCATGCTAGTGCCTAAGGCAATATGCATCGACGACGAGTTTTTAACAAGATTATTTAATAAATTAAACTATGTATATGTATATTATGTAATAAATAAACTAAACCCGACTACGGGAAATTCTTAGTAATAATACGTTTATCCATAGTTATTGCGAACAAAGCAGGATGTAAATGGTAATAATGTATATATTTTTGAAACGGGCTAATAAAGCATTTTAATTTTATACCATACATGGTATGATTTAAGTTATTTTATTTTTTAGTTCATTACTTTATGTGCTATAGAAGGCGCCATATTGAATTGAGTGTAACGTCACATAACCTATAACTAACGGACAGCCAAGATGCTTTATACATACATATATACAATTGTGGCGTAACATATAATCCTACGTTTTAAAAAATATTAAATTGAGACCAAACAAAATCCCTAAATGTGTTAAAGCGCTTACAACGCTTTAGCATACCGTCTGATAAAGCCTTAAAAACCGCATTTCCCGGTAGATATTAGTAAAGTCTGGGTACGGAGTGAAGATGCAGATTAAACTGAGACCAGTAAAATTGGATTTCACTCGGCTCCGAAGGGCTGTAAGATGTTATTACATCTTTTTATTTCGTAAGGAAGTTGTTTTCAAATTGCGTAGAAAATAGGTTATAAATATATAGACCTTCAAAGAGATTTGTGTAGGTAGTATTAAATTCTATGTTTGCGATAGTTTTCTACCGATAGCAGTGCGAATTTTATGTATGGCTCTACTTTAGGCCTGTGTCACTCCCCGTTTAGGTAACGAAAATGTACCTACATGGTTACTATGCGCGCAGGCGGCCCCTCGGGTTGGTAAATTCAGTTATATGAATAGTTTGTCCAGAGTCATAAGGATGAAATTGGCTTGCAATGGATGTCTAGGTATCTATACGAAAAGGTGCTGAGTTCTGACGTGAGCTAAATAAACCATATCGCTAGCCACATTGAGTAGATATTTCTTTGAATTTCTTCGCTGAGTGAGACTTCTGTACGGAGTATTAGTATATATCTGTTGTCAAAATAAGTTACATTTTGAAAAGTTTTCGCATGAGGTTTCTGCGTAAAGGTCAATCTTTTGTTTCATCAGAATATTTACATTAATGGCTTCGCTAACCCATTCAAATAACAATCTATATACTTAAGAGTCCCAGAAAGTGTAAAATTAAGCTCGAGCTTTATGCTATATTAATAGAAGGCCAATATCCAGGTCCCTCGAACATTGGACAGACGAGGCGAAACGAAACTTTATCCTACCCGATCAGCTGTGCCCGGGGCTCAAATTGGTCAATCAATACGATACTATTTTGAGTTATCTAATATCGGCGGGATATCCGATCGAAGGGGCCATGTAACCAATAGAGTTTCGTAATTACTAGTTGGATATTCTATATCTATCACTTTTGGTTTTTTTTGGAAAGTGGCCTTTTTCAAATTATCCTAAGCAAATCTCCGGTGTCTTTCTATGCATGTATTTATTATAAAATATACAGGGTGACTTTTTAAACACTAGCCAAATTTTTGGAGCAAGTTCAGTCCGTGATACTGAACTACTTTCTATAAAAAGTTATTGAAAATCGACAAAAATTTTTCGTACTCCCAAAGAAAATCCGTTTAGCTGAGCGCTGATTTGTATGGGAAGGTGAATTTTATTTTAGTTTTTCGTTAATTGTTTTTATGGAAAGTAGTTCTGTATCATGGACTGAACTTGCTCCATAAATTTGACTGGTTGATAAAAAGTCAGTCTGTAATATCGTTGAGTTAGTATTAGTTAGTCATTAGTTAGTTCTAAAGTTTATTGGCAAGATGAGTTTTTTTTATTTCTAACAAGAGCCTTACTTTATGGGCGATAGAACCACTAGTTTTATGAAGTCTGAAAGATTTTTTCATGTAGGTAAGGTAATTACTACAGGTAAGAACAATCCCTAACTATGAAACGTGAATAAAAACCTAATCCTAATCGCAGTCCACAGCCAAGAATACAGTAAACAACTGAGCATTATAAAACAACCCTTTCAGCCCAGGTATGCTGGCAATGGCAGCCGTTTAAATTTGAAACTTCTATAAATTAAAAGCCAACCAAATAATGAAGTAGGACCGAAAAGTTCGGGGTAACGCCCTGACTTATTGTAGAACATAAATTACCGCAAGTTTCAGCGATAAATTTCCCCGAGTTGATTTGCGGATGTAGAGAGTGGGGAACCGGCAAAACATCTTGTCTAATGGACGACAAAAAAGTTTGTCAACAGATTTGGGCGTCGTAAATTACAACTCAATTGTTTAGGTCCGTGAATCTGCTTATTTTGAGAATCAGGAAGTAGATTTTTTGTAATCAATAGTGTTTGGCAAAATACTTGTAGTCTTTTTGTATTGTCGTCTCACCGTATAAAACATCACCTTGTTTTGTATAAAACAAGGTGTTGTTTTATACAAAATAATGTTTTTTTTTATTTTTGAAACAGATAAGGACATTGTAAATTAGATTTGAATATTTGAAGTCTGTACATTTGTTTATTGAGAATCAGGGAGCAGATTTGCGTAGTATTTTTTGTAATTGATATTTTTTAGGTTTAAATCTTCATTTTACCCGTGTGGTTCCGGGTTAGAATAGGACCACTCCATTTCTTCCTTTGGATGTCGTAATAGACGACTAAAGGACTAAGCACTAACATCTCGTGCTTACAATTGCTTTTTCGAGGATGGTTAACGTCGGGGGGCGGCCGGTTGTAAAACTTTTCGCACAAATACATTCCCAAAGGGGGTTGACGTCAGGTAGGCGGCTGCGTTCGTAAAACTATATCCAAATCATTAAAACTGTTCCGGCTATTTCTTCTCCATTTTGCAAGATCTTTAACATCCTTGGGTGACCATTGACATGCATGTTTTATTTAGAGAAGAAAAAGCGGGAAAGCGCACCCCGGGCTTCGAAACAGCACAGCTGAGGCTTCTACACAGTGAAAGAGTTTCTCAATTTCAAGAAATAATCATTAATACAAATTGCTTATATATAATATTATTGACATTATTCATACCTAAATTTATTTGTGACATAGTTTGTAGGTAATTTATAAACTTTTAGATTTGCATGCTATTGGTAATGGCTGATTAGGTGTTACTTTATGATTTAAGACCTTGTATGTATACCGTACCCTTTTCAAGTGCAAATAAAATATTCTATTCTATTCTATTCTATTGAGGATGCAATGCAACCGGTAACGCGCTTAGACGAAGAAGATTGTTTGGCAAAAACTAAATACTTAAGGCTTCTTTGTTTTGGTCTCGTCTTGTACAGTTTAATAATACTTGCAATGTTATTGTTCGTGACGATAAACAAGTAAATATTTAAAAAACCTGACTCCAAAAATGTCACTCTGACGGAGCGTGCTAAAACTTACATACACTCGAAAACCATAACCCTACTTCCGGAGCAGTCGGGTAAAAAGTTTTACAACAGATTTGTTTATTTGTTCATCAGAGAGATGATTCGAAGATAATTGTTGTAAGTTTGTATACAAAGCTACATAAATAATAAAATTACTATAGCAAAACTTAGCCTCTTTCGGTCTCTTCCATTCAGACAAATAGCAAATCTTTGTCAACAGCAACAATCGCATGAACTGTGGGAGAGATTGTGACATTCGAAATTATAGATACTTTAATTAATTAAGTCTGCCTCCGTGGTCCAGTGGTCAAGGTATCTGCCTTGTGATCCGGAGGTCGTGGGTTCAAACCCCTTTGGGAAGCATACTTTGTGAAAAGTTATTGAATACCCAAAAGAAAGATGATTCCGTGCTTCGGAACTTTCGGAAGGCACGTAAAGCTGTTGGTCCCGAACACTATCTAGCGTTTTTACCTACCCTAGGATTAATTCTGGTCTACCCTTTGGGTTGCGGAGGTCAGACGGCAGTCGCTCTGTGTACAAACCAGTAACCTCGTCGAATCACCTAGGTTAGGTTGCGGACCCCGGGCTCTGAAGCGTAACCGCTGACGATGCAACTGGGAATACGCTCGGATGATAATGAGATACTTTAATTTATTAATAACTCATTTTTCAAAACAAAAACTAACTGGTACTTCAGTACAAAACTATAGAAATCACATTTATGACTAATTTTAGCGCCACAGGGTGCGAGACTAGATGGGTGCCACTGCCAACTAGCGCTTTATTAGAACTTCCCCTATTCTGGAAAGTAAATTCAGCTTAGTTAGATGCCTATTATCAGCTCATAAAAGTCCTGGGTTATTAGCTATTACGACAAACCCAACATAATACTATAACCTAGTACCAGACAGAAAAGCTTAATACGCAACAATACAGCAAGGTTATACGCTCAGTTTGGCATCAGTTCAGTCCGTCAGTCTGGTCAGAATGATCGAAGAATGATCGTGTAACCCACGGAATGACAGACTGTTGGTTCGGACTGATGAAAATTATAATTTTGTCAGTCTCTTTTGAATGATGAAAGACTGATGGGAGGCTGATCGCGTAACCCGCTCGTATCATTCTCGCGTCAGCCACCATACTTTACTACACACGGTACACCAAGGTAGATAAGGTACATTATAGCTCTTTGCCGTACACGTACTTTTTATCAGTCTGCTGTCAGTCTAGGTTGACCAAGTAACCGTGAAAATCATCCATCATTTTGGCGTCAGTCAAGTCAATCCAGACTGATAGACTGAACTTATGCCAAACTGAGCGTGTAACCTTGCCCTAATTTACTTAGATGACATATTTATTTATTTTATCATCTCTTTTCATCACATGTCCAATTCAAGACAATTGATTGCTTCTTACCTACTAGTACGATGTCGTTGGCAAATAGCATACTCTAGGAGGCCTCTCCCTGCAGGACCGATGTCAAAGCATCCGTTACTAGCCAGAAGAGGTATGGGCTTAAAGCCGAACGCTGATGCAAGCCAACTGTTATAGGCACCATTCGTTTGTTACTCCAGTGGCGAAAAAACAAAGTATACCTATCATTTTAAACAAAAAATATTTTTTTAGAAACGGTTTATAAATGACAAAATTATTGGGTAACAAACATAAAAAACAATACAATACAACCAAATTGATAACCTCCCCCTTTTTTAAAGTTGCTTGAAAAAGAAAGATTTATGCCATGAGCCTATTTATAAACCAATATCCCTACTCTTAAATTAGAACTCAGGCAAATCCAATCTAGGGTAGATTTGAATAAGACGTAAGCTGTCGGAAAACCACAGTCTGTAATAAAGCTACGAGTATTCCTGGTTCTTGGAATTTGATGCTGTCTGTTAAGTAAGAAGTTGTATTCAGACATTTTGATCGAGTTGTTTTGTTGTTTGTTTTTAGAGTGTGGAACCTCGTCAAATCACCTAGGGTTAGGTTGCGGACCCTGAGCTCGGATGATGATAATGATCAAGAATAAGACAGTTGGGTAAAATTAATACGACGACAGCTCTACGTTACACTCACACACAGAGGTGTGTGTACGAACATTGTATCTTTATGGTTGTTTAACAATTTTGTTCAAAATATATCAAGCTTTACAGCTCGAACTTAGAATACTTATAAATTAATTAATGCTTCTCTTGAAATATCCCTCTTAAAATGCAGTGGCTCTTGAAAACCGCATGCAACATTATAAGCGGAATTCACTGCATAAATGCATAAATCTGCACATCGCTGCACACTTAATCACTTTAACGAAGCAAATGATGGACACTTTATCCTGAGTTTTCAGGCTCATAGTAAAACGTCTGGTTGGAGAGTAGTGTAACCAGAAATTCTTAGTTTGCAGGAAATGTGTCGGATTATTTTGGTTTGTATGCAGGCTTCAGATAATTTTTCCCCGACTCAAGATATAGTTGTAGAATGAGATATGTAACGGGTATCTAGAGAAATTTCCTCCAGTATTCCTGTGCTAAAGCTGTGGAGTAAGCTCCTGCCACGGTTTTACAGAGAATATAGTTTTCCATACTGATCTGGGAGAAAAGAAAAAACATTGAATGTAACAGCTGCATCTCTTCCCGCACAGATCGTCAAAGCCGAATGAGAAAATGGTCAAGAATCTAAATTATAGGCAATGCAGTTAGCAACCTATCACTATTAAGATTTCCTTTTTCCACCTTCAGGCACCACCATCACGCTAAAAGTAGCCTGGGCCTTGCCGCCCTGGGCTCTGTCTGCCCGGTTAGGGATAAAGACGAGATAGTTAATCTGTATAGTTTTTTAACACTTTCACCGCCACGCATTTCTTATCAAAAATGATACCTACTCTTGGCGCTGTAAGTGTAAAAGACATGAAAAGTGTGTGTTATTCGACCTTTTTATTTGCTGTATAAAAATCTCTTTGACAAACCAAATGATGCAAATTTCATCAAGAGTTTTTAGGCTCGCAGTGAAACGTCTGGTTGGAGAATAGTGTAGCCAGAAATACCAACCTCAGAAAATGTGTCGAGAATTTATGTGTCGAAAATTTTTAGATAAATTTCCTCCCTCATTGGTAAATTAATGGTCCTCGTAAGCTTACCATGGTTTTCAAGACTAACTACAGCATGTGTTTTTTTAAAGGCCGTGTACGATTATTTATTTATTTTTTATTAGCAATGCGCGCACGTTTTATCTGGTGATTTAAGCTGCTTATTACAAATACAAATTTGAAATAATTTCAGCTCTAAAACTAGTAAGTATATATTTATGTCAACTAAAAACATGTAAGTAGGACAATAACTAGACAAACCTACAAAGTCATTCAACTGTTATCGACTTTTGTATGAGAAATTTTTAACATGTTCTATGCTAAATCCATATCCTTGAGTAGTTTTTGACCAAGATTTACTGTGGAATAGTTTGGTCACACTAGTCACAACTAGCAACAAAGTTGTAGTCAAACTATATGTCGGGTTGTGTGATGGGATCGTTTCGAGACTTTATTAGTTTCTATTAAAATATTATAGAGTCTCAATTATACACTTTTAACTAGAGTTATTAATTCAGAATTTTCCAGTATGAAACAATAGCTTTTGTGCTCGTACTGATGTGTATTTTTCATGAATACTTTTTGATACTTATGCAAATGCATTCTAAGTCTTCCATGTTGGTTTGAGAGATAAAAAAAAAACTTAGAATGTACCAGCTGCTTTTCTTCCCGCGCAGATTGTAAAAGCCGATCGAGCGAATGGGCGAAAATTGTCAGTCACGTGAGGCGATGCGGCTAGCAATGCATCACTATTTTGATTCCTTTTTCCACCTAGGGCTTTGTATGTTTAGAGCCGCAAGACCCAAAACGCTCTGTCTGCCTCATTCTAAAAGGGATAAAGGAGTGATTAGTGCATACTAAAGCTTTAACAACTGCCACCCGTCAACCCACCTGCACAAGATATTTGAGCGTAGTCTTTTAGTCGCCTCTTCAGACATCCGCAGGAATAAATTAAGCACTTTCTAATAAAGCCCGGAAACCAAACAGTATCATAGATATATTTCGACGACCGTCGTGGCGTGTTTGTAACCACGCTAGTCCGCCACTCGGAAGGTTCGATCTCCTGCTAAAGTAAGTTGAACAATGGCACTTTTTTAATTGTTCTGTGTTGAGTGCTTATCTGCCGTGTGGTTCCCGGCAGAGTAGAATAGGACCACTCCAAGTGTTTCCGTGGATGTCGTGGAAGGTGACTTAGTAAATACAAGCTAAATAAAGCTTACAACATCAATGAGACCTCTCCAACCCGACTGGCCAGCGTGGAGAGTGTAGGCCAAATCCTCTGACTGCTCTGGTTAATATATAGCGCAGGTAGTACAGAGAGGGTCGGGCTCCTGCAGTGGAGACTAAAAAGACCTGATGATGATGAGTGCTTATCTATATATTGTCTTCTTTATCTAAGCACATTCCCGGATACAACCTCAGCTGTTTATCTATTTATGCATTTATCATAAAATATAGTATGTCTTTGAGTTAGTATATTACAACACAAATCAAATTTAAAAATAACTTTGGGACTAGCTCAATCTGTAAAATGTTGTCTTTATCTATTTCTTAATGTAAAGCAGTAAGACCAAAGTAGGAGCAAAAATGAAATTTTAATACTTACATACCTAATATTTAAACCTATATTACCTGCATTTCACAGGTTTACTAGTATTGTGTGCTGCCATCTATGAGAATATTGCTATTAACGTGCCTTCCAATAGTTTGTATGGCATTGGGTATCTGTTACGTTAGTAATTATATTATCTTTGCTAGATGGAAAGGTAAAAGGTAGAAAGTAGAAGAGGTCCAGGAAGACCAAGAAAACTACGTAGACCAACTGGAAGAAAAAGCAGGGGTTATGTCGTATGAAGCGCTAAAGAGTAAGGCTGAAGACCGAGAAGTTTGGCGCATACTCCACGACAAGAGCCACTAAGCTCTTATACAACGAGTTAATGAACAAATGCAAAACCTCTGAGATGATACCTCAGCCCATGAAACTGAACAACTTTTGTTGTAACAAAAGGTCTGGCTTGAGCTTGGCGCGGGTCCCTCTTAAAGGTTTGTATACTTAGACATGTCATAATTTAGGTACATTGGTACATAGTAAATTTACAAATTGACATTTTAAATTTCGTAATTCTTGTGCAAAACAAAACAAAGTGACTATTATTAAGAGATATTATAAATATCCTATGATAATAAAGATATTTTGAATTAAATTGAATTGAATTGAATTCTACAACCTTTACGAAACCGATCAGCTGATCGAGTCAATTTGTATGAAAATCCGATTTTTTAGGGGTTTCGTGAAAGTTGTAAAAAAGTTGATCAGTTTCATGGGCTGAGGTACCATCTGAGAGGTTTTGCGTTTGTTCATTACCACGTTGTATAAGAAGTAAAGCAGGATTGATAAAAGACATTGTATGTCGGCACGCAGATAACAGATTCCATTCCAGCAATCCGCAGATTATAGTCCCGCTCTCATTATGGTCGGTTTTCCTGCTACGATATAAGTACTGTATCGGTAGTAATCAACGCAGCCTCCGGCTTTTTGTCGGTAACACTCGTGTATAAAAAATAAATTTTCTATAATGATACGACTGCTAAAAGGTAATAATGAGATATGATTACGTGATTTAACGAGCGAAAAACGAAAGTAATAGGCATGTAGACTAAAAAAAGAAGTCCGCCAGTTTGATTTTTTTTTTTAAATTCATCCTCATCCGAGCATATTACCGGTTGCATCCTCAGTAGTAACGCTTCAGAGCCCGGGGTCCGCTACCTAACCTAGGTGATTTGACGAGGTTACTCGATTTTACACAGAGCGACTGCCGTCTGACCTTCGTAACCCAAATGCCCTAAGGGTAAACCAGAACCAATTCCAGAATAGATTTAAACAAACGCTAGATGGCGTTTAGGACCTTTGGCTTTTACGAGCCTTCCGAAGCACGGAATCATCTTTCTTGTCGGATAATCAGGTTTTAAACTACATGTAAAATTTTGGCAAAATTTTATAATTCGAAGAAATTGCACATATCTACGCATATAACTGGTTTTCATAGTCAAAATATAAACTTGAAAGAGAATATAGTGTATGATATTATATTTGAAACTTCTACACCCTTATATTTTCAAAATAAAAGCTAGACTACGTTTTGTAAGACTCTAGGTTAAGGGGCGTTATCTGCATATTTTTTTGATAATATAACTGGCGGACTGAATTTAATAATATTTTTCTGACCCAGTCCACATGCCTATTCTTCAAATATACTTGAACAATCCAGCATTACATACATACTCATGTGTATATGGTTGTCTTCAATTAGTTGAACAAAATAAATTTAGTATTTACTGCGATCTCCAACTCTCCTGCCCAGCGTGATGCCTCTAGGCAAATCATCCCTATATTGGAGTGGCCTTTAGTCCGAAAGTAAATTGTGATAGGTAGATAAAGACTCCCTACGCATGGAAGTTTGGCATAATTCCAACTCTCCCTTTGTTTCTACCAGTATTTTTTTATTTATGAATAAATTATTGTACATATTTCACGTTCTGTTTGAGACAAAATGAGTGTTATTTGAAACAGGAATCTTATTACGAGAAACAACGCATTTCTCAGTTGCCGAGCCGGAGGCGCGGATTTGCAAATAAAAAAGACATATAGCCAATAAAAAATGTACGAGTAATTTTCTTGCACGCCACAGCACAATAGCTTAAGGGTGGAAACACAATAGGTTATCTTTTTCTATACTAATATCATAAAGAGGAAAGATTTGATTGTTTCTTTTTTTTTTTTGTTTGCATTGAATAGGCTCCGAAACTACTGAACCTATTCAAAAATTCTTTCACCATTGGAAAGCTACACTATCCCCGAGTGACATAGACTATGTGTTTACTACGGGCGAAGCCGGGGTGGACTGCTAGTCGATAATAAAGTTGTTCGGCTTGTACAGTTGCGCACAATGTTTGGGTCAAGCATACCTACTGTGCGATTGCAAGTTATGTACCTGCAAGATTGTCTTACATTGTGACCCTCTACAAACATTTGTTGTTGGTAACACCAACATTTTATTGTAATTATATTTTCAATAGTTTATCTGTGTTTCTGCCTATGTCCAGCAGTGGACGTTATGCGGCTGAAATGATGATGATGATGATGATCTGTGTTTCATACTTCTGCTAGAAATCTGTGTAATCTCTGGTTTCCTTCCTTCTTGTCTCTTCATGGCAGAATACACGTATAAGTTCGCACCTCCGGACCCTTTATTCTACCTCCCAGCGCCTCTATTATAGTCCTTTATATTTTTATTCACATGTACACATAAATAAAAATAGTGAAAGGTTGTTAATTGCATCGCTTATTAATATGATTCGCATTTTCGCCCATTTCTTCGATCGGTTTTTACAATCTGCCTAAGAGAAAATCGTTTGGGCCGTATTTCCATACAAACGTGGTCCCCAATTATTCTTTCCAAAAAAAACCTATGGTAATATTGGCATGTCCGTATGTTTTTTTTTCATAATTTAATTATTAAATTAAAAGAGATACGAACCTTTATAAACCTAAAAATTGTTAAGATTTTCCACTGTATTCAAAGATCTAGCAAACAAATTTGACGAGATTATATTATTATAAAAAGAAAACAAAGAAACATAGTCATAGCTTTTTTTAATTTTTTTATGAAGAAAACTAATTTTACAATACAATACAATACCCTTTACAATACAATACAATACAATACCCTTTATTGCACAAAAGTAAAAAACAGAACATAATTATCTTAAAAATTAGGAAATGCGCAAAAGGCGGCCTTATCGCTAAGCAATTTCTTCCAGACAACCTCGTTTAAATAGAAAAAAATATGGGAAATTAGGTAGTGCGGGGTGGTCAATATAATGAACATACGGATATACATTAATAATAATAAATATACATACATCTAATACTTAAATACATACAACTTACACAAAGAAAACATAAAAGGACAAAATTATATCGGTTAAATTTTAGTGAAAAAGTCAGGGGTCTACGAAACGTTGATTTTGTGCACTTTTCGTAGGTATTTTCGGTCCGAGCTACAGTTGTCTCTATCGCACTTGCTCGGTTGTTGTTCGGGCACACGCGACAAAAATAGATTTTACAAATACCTATTTTTCAATGCTCTTGACCCAGTGTTTCCTCTTAAGGCCATACTTAAATTTTCCGGGGTCCAGTGCTTCCCCCGTGAAGTGAACGTGAAGCTTTTCTTCGCACATTTGCGAAAAACGGCCACTTTTGGCAAATGTGTGAAAAAAAACTTCAAGTTCTTACTTTATGCTGTAAACAGTAGTTCATAAAATAGTTTGAAGGGTTTAACTAGGGCTTGGTAGAGACAAAATTTTAAATGATATCTCCGTTTCCTTTCAAATAATTTATTTCAAATATGGCCTTAAGCAGAGAAGTGGCTTTTTTATTTTTGTAATTTTTCGCAAATCTCCCTGTGTGCCAACACCATAACCGGCTTGTTATAGAACGGAGCGCCGCCAGCGATGTCATTTCCTGCGATCCTTTTCAGATCTGCGATTTTTTTACGCACTGTCTCATCGGGTTGGCCATCGGCATTTTAATTTCCGGTCGGCAATGCCGGTATGATCTTTGGGAAAAAGGACAATAGTGTGCAGTAATTGAATATTGGTTCTCGTTATTTTTAATAACGCTTGCTGCATTTTCTCGTTAATTAGTTATTGTCTTTGAGCCAGATAAGATACAGAACGGTAATCGTTACAACTATTAATGATACGTCGGCCCAGTTCTCTAATAAAAGCCCTTGCCTTCTTTCCCCAAGTACCTGTTGTATCAAAGGCTTCAGGTACAAAAATATAAGCTGGTTTCAGACTACAATAATTAATCTGTCTTTACTTTGCCGTACTCTCTGTCTCTGATCTAGTTTTTTTAACAGTATCCTAGAGATGTAAAGTAGCAAACGTACAAACGCATATTGCATCCCAAAGTAATAAACTACCTAACTCCAAGGCACTAGGGTAAAACCATGAGGACGCCTGCCATCAGTGCGACTCAATCCTAAAGGCTCTAATACATAAGGAATGTTTATTATAGGCACTTACTCTTCCCTCTTATATCAGTAAAAGTACGCTTAACAATATAAGTAATGCTGACGACCTCCGTGGCGTAATGGTTTACACGCTAGACCGCTAATCCTGAGGTTCTGGGTTCGATTCCCACCAGAGCAAGTTGGAAAATGGCCTTTTTCAAATTGCCCTGGATCTTGGATGTTTATCTATATATGTATTTATCGTAAAATATAGTATCGTTGAGGTAGTATCCCATAACACAAGTTTAAAAAACTTACTTTGGGGCTAGCTTAATCAGTGTGATTTGTCCCTATATATTTTAAAAAAATGCTGGCTTATTAATTTTTTCACATATCAACTACTCGTACCTAACTCTAACTGAAAGATACTTGAGTTGTCGTTCAACTTAAGTACATTTTGAAGACCCAAAATACATAATAAAGGTGCCATAAAACAAGTAGCACAATAATTATTATATTAGGCTATAGATCAGCATCAGCGCGTCAGCGGTTGCAACCGCTGACGCGCGTGTGATATATGTGGTGAAGTCCTTGTGGCGTTAATTACTAATCCTCAGGTTGGTTCTAAACTTACATTGATAGAAAGATAAATCGTTTATTTGTGAAAACTGCACATACACACTCACACACAAAATAATTATGCATAGAGATGGCGCCTGATGTCAATAATCAAAATTTTGCTCCCGCTTTCACGCACACAAATTTACTCTAGCCTAAGCGAGACAGCGAGTCATGCGGGGCGTCGGGAATCGCAGTGGGTCAAAGAGGCTGGTTCTGGTTTTGAGGTTTTTTTCGTTTTACAAAGAATATTTAAGAGTTATTTAAAAATTAAAACATATGATGACTGCCTTATGTTTAATACAATTACAAATTCAAAGTTACATTACTAATTTATTGTATTTCTTAAATACTTTTTGTTTTGGTATAATTCTGAGGAACTTCGCAATGTTTATGTTTATTATTTAGTAACTTATTTTAAGCAATCGTGTTTTCGAAACTTATTATGTTTAGAGTTAGGAGTTCAGTAGAACTTTGCTGCGCTTTTATTTCAAAGTGAGTATTTCGTTAATATTAATAATATTTAAGATCGCTCTAAGAACTTTAGGGTAGTACGGGCTCTTAATGTTTGTATATATATATGCTGCAGCAGCACAAAAAGGTCGTAGGCTCATCGAAAATATTGCACAAGGAACAATACGCTGATTTTCAGCTATAACTATATATAACCTTAGTGCAAGTGCTGTCATTTGTGGAGATCGTGAGATTAACGTGTTAAATAAAAGACGCTGGTCGAACATCCTCAAAAAGAAGTGCGATTCAAACTGAATGAGACAGACAAGGAATAGGGGAGAGTGGGAAAAAATGGAGGAGGCCTACGCCACAGAGGCGACTTCCAACAATTAGTTCAGTGGAATAAATCCTTTCTTTTTATTTTATTTATTTGTTTAATATATACGAGTACACAAATATATTCAATAACAATTTACTTTGATTGCAATTCATGATCACATTTCATTTGGCAATCACCATCAAGTGTTTGTACCCATGTAAACACGGGTTTATGTGCAAAACAATTTATTTAGAATGGCTTCAGCGACCACTGTTTAAATAGAGTGATTAAATGCGTATGTCACCAAATACATCTGCGGTTATGTGGGAATGTATTTTTTTGTTCTATTTACAGCTTTAGCATTATTTTTGTGGTAATAGGTACTCGTAAGTCTAAATAAATAGTAGATTATGCTATACAAGGCGTAAAGGTAATAGTTTTAACGCGAGGGCGCTACTTTGAATCCAGAGCGAAAAGAAGGATGCCACAATAGAATCACGAGCGTAGCGAGGGATTCTACGGTGGAATTCTGAGTGAAGCGAGGGATTCAAAGTATATCGCCCAAGATAAAACTATTACCGTACACCGTGTAGCACATTCTTCTTTTCGTCTCCATCTATGAGAAAAAGCAAATATATACCTAAAACGAAAGTAGAATACCTACATATACCTAATCAGAGTTTAACAGTCAGTTACTAACCTTTATTTGGTGGCGTTTTCACTGAAGAATTACTATGAAAATATTTTTCTAGGACCACCACATCTTTTTTCCAGTCATTAGAATCGTTTCATTACTTTTACCTTGTGTGTTAATTCTTTATATATTAAAATATGTATATTATACGTAAACTTCATATTTATTTACTATCGGCCTCATCAAGAAATTAGTCACATTTAAAATAGTTGTAAAAATAAAGTAATAGTTCCTTAATAAAATTACTATTTAAATCAAAGACAACAATTGCGCGTTTTTATTGGTTTTTAATAAATTATTATTTTGAAGCAAGAGAACCAAAACGTTTTGACCTACAGTCATCCACTTAAAACGTGTTGTATTCCAATTTTAAAAAATTACGACGCCCTTGCTTATATTTTATAATTTCATATAATTTTAATTTTTTTTTTTTTTTTAGCTGACTGCCAATATTATTTTTGATTCTACATTGGTGTTCGGTTTTCAAATGTGTTTTAACGCCTAGGGAATTTACTTTTTACTTTTCAGTGTCTAGAGAATTACCAGTGACTTTAGCCCCAAATATTTGGGATAAAATCATCGTTTTTCGAATAGATGAGATGAAAAATATATTACATTCTCGCATTATTTTAGCCCCTGTCCACTTTGGACTGCCTCCGTGGTCCAATGGTTAAGGCGTTTGCTTTGCGATCCTGAGGTGGTGGGTTCAAATCCCACTGAGAAACATACTTTGTGAAAAGTTGTTTCCATTCTGGTTAGGATATTGCAGATTTGAACCACCTGATTATCCGAAAAGAAAGATGATTACGTGCTTCGGAAGGCGCGTAAAGCTATCCTATGATTGTTTCTGGTGTTCCCTTTGGGTTGCGAAGGTCAGACGCTCTGTGTAAAAACCAGTAACCGCGTCAAATCACCTAGGGTTAGGTAGTGGACCGGAAGCTAGACGGCACAACTGGAGCATGAGTTATAAGCTCTTATTAATTTCTGTGGTTAAAGTTAACTTAAAGAACAGTTTGTTATGCTTAATTGTGTTATTAACTACTAAAAACGTTAAAAGCACATACTTAATATACTTACTCGTAAGTAAGATAAGATAAGGTTCAAGATTGAACTTACATAGATGATATCTCTCCGAACAAATCTACGTGGGTCAAATCTTTGGGTTGCATAAAAATTGTTATACTCGTAACTGTTATTTTTAGAAATAAATATATTTAAAAAAAAACCGGCCAAGTGCGAGTCGGACTCGCGCACCGAGGGTTCCGTACAAACCTGCAAGGTTTAGTATTTGGTATGAATTTCAATTTAATACCTCTACGCGTTTATGAGGAAATGGGTAGTAAGTTTAAAATTATTAAAAAAAAAATATATTATGTGATGTAACTAAAAATTTATGGTTTTCGTAATTTTTCCTTTATCTATGCTATAAGACGTTGCTTCGTACCAAATTTCAAGATTCTGAGTTCACGGGAAGCACCCTGTAGGTTTTAATTCCCTTGCAAGTGTCGAAAATTTGCGGCATAAACGGCTGTATCTTTTGATTGCGTTGGCTTAGAAGTTTGATTTTTTCACAGCTTCAAGGGACAGTAGACCTGAGTAATTGATATAAATTTCAGCTTCATACCTCCACGCGTTCCTGAGAAAAAGGGTCTTGACAGACGGACGGACGGACGGACAACAAAGTGATCCTATAAGGGTTCCGTTTTTTTCTTTTGAGGTACGGAACCCTAAAAAACAATCTATTTATAACGATGTTGCATGCCACCTGCATGCTGAATCTTGTTTTAATACCTTATTTCCTCATTTCATCCTGTGCGGTTTTCAAAGCTTCATTTCAATTTAAAAATTTATTTCATAATTCCATTTTCAAACCATCCACACATCCCTTCTCATTTTGACTCATTCTACTTCCATCTCTCATCCTGAAACATATTCAGAACTGTGGTTTAGCCGTGTGGTTCCCGGCAGAGTAGAATAGGACCACTCCAAGTCTTCACGTGGATGTCGTAGAAGACGACTTAGAAACACTCAAGCTAAACAAAGCTTATAGAATAAATGAGACCTCTCTAACCCGTCTAGCCAGCGTGGAGAGTGTAGGTCAAACTCTCTGACTGCTCTGGCTAATATATAGCTCTGGTACCTAGTACAGAGAAGGTCGTGCTCCTGTAGTGGAGACTAAAAAAGACCTGATGATTACTGATTAAGTATTCAAGACTACCTATCTACTTATTATAATATCATCATCATCATCATTTCAGCCGCATAAGGTCCACTGCTGGACATAGGTCTCCCCCAAGGATTTCCAAAATGACCGATCTAGAGCGGCCTGCTTATACTTATTATAATATCTGCTTCTCAAATTCTTCTTATCAAAGTCTCATTATAACTTTAATATCAGTGCTATAAAGTGTAACAGTACAATTGTTTTGTTTTTCGTGTGTGTAAGTGGCCAACACTGGTGTCAGATTTGGTTTCAGGCAGCTTGACAACTGCCATACAATGACAGCCGGGACCAACAGCTTTTACGTGCCTTTCGAAGCACGGAGGAGCTCAAGAAATTTTTGTACCACTTGTGGTCACCCATCCAAGTACGGACCACGCCCGGGGTTGCTTAACTTGTGAAAACGCTAGCAATGCGTACTCCCACCGGGCCACCGAGCTCCTCCACAGTACAATAAAGCAAATATTAGGTCCTTACATATGAAATTGCCGATTTTCAATACTGGCAACTTTAAAATCAAATATCTTGCGTTTCATTAGGAATTCCAAATTCAAATTTATTTCGAAATAAAGCCAGAAAAATATTGTTTTAAAATTCGTATTTCATTTGTTTTAACATCATTTGTTTGAGTCTTAACATTGCTATAACAACAACTATGGACAAATTGAAAATTCGCGGTATTTACGAATACGAGTTCCACCGTGGCACCAGTGCTGCAGAAACGACTCAAAGAATTAACGACGTGTATGGACCAGGCACCGCTAACGAACGAACGGTGCGTTTTTGGTTTTAACGTTTCCGTTCTGGAAATTTCGATTTACACAATGAGCCTCGTGGACGACCTGATACTCAAGTGAATAACGAAGAATTGAAGGCGATAGTGGAAGCGGATCCATCTCAAACCACTTCTGAATTAGCAGCAGCCTTCGGCGTAAGTGACAAAACGATACTTATCCACTTGCGCCAAATCGGAAAAATTAAAAAACTCGAAAAGTGGGTACCGCACGAATTGACTGAAGCAAACCAACGAACACGCGTTGCTTGCTGCGTTTTTTTGCTTAATCGCCACAATAATGAGGGGATTTTGAACCGTATCGTGACTTGTGATGAGAAATGGATCCTGTACGACAATCGGAAGCGATCATCACAATGGCTTGACCCTGGAGAACCGGCAAAACCTTGCCCTAAGCGAAAACTGACCAAAAAGAAGATTCTGGTTAGTGTTTGGTGGACCAGTGCTGGTGTTATCCACTACAGCTTCTTTAGATCAGGCCAGACGATTACTGCAGACTTGTATTGCCAACAATTGCAAACAATGATGGAAAAGGTCGCCATTAAACAACCGAGACTGATGAATTGCTCTAGCCCACTGCTCCTTCAGGATAACGCTAGACCACACACTGCACATCAAACGATCGCCAAGTTAGAGGAGCTGTGACTGGAACCTCTGCGTCACCCACCATACTCTCCAGATCTTGCCCCAACCGATTACCACTTTTTTCAAAATTTGGATAACTTTTTACAAGGAAAAAATTTCAAATCTGATGAGGCAGTCAAAACCGCCTTCAAACAGTTCATAGACTCTCGCTCCCAGGATTTTTTTTCCAAAGGTATCAATGATCTGCCTATAAAATGGCGGAAGTGTATCGATAACAACAGCGCATACTTCGATTGATTAAATAATAATTTCATTAAAAAAAACTTATTTCACTTTTTTGATACTGAACGGCAATTTCATATGTAAGGACCTTATATATCTGTCTCTGTTCTCCACTTCCACCTTTATCTTCTACGTGGGAACTCACCTGACTGCGCCGGGACAGGTCGAGTCCTACATATTCTACCGGAAACCACACGATATAGGCAAGATATACTGGTACCAATTTCAAATGTCGTTATGTCTGACAATATTGGAGTACATTTAGTACATCTAGATTGACCGTATTGAGTCGAGGAGCGGCTGAATATGCAGTATTGTCTCCAACTACGGGATCGATTAAACAATTTGCATCTCAAAGCTGGAGGCTCCTTAGATGTTATGTTAGCCTAGTCGGCTGTACTATAACCAAGATGCACTATCACGTCTTTATCAATAACGAGGCAGACAGAGCCTATGGCGGTAATGCCCAGGCCACTTTAAGCGTGATGGTGGGCATGAAGGTGGAAAAAGGAAATCATAATAGTGATGGGTCGCTAACCGCATGGCCTACT